>JAJTUV010000154.1:1262576-2525152 GCA_021653895.1 Mastomys natalensis
GTTTATTTGTTGAATGAAGGTTTCACTGAACTCTAAAATACTAAACAGTTAGTAGTTTCTTGTGCAAAAATAAGATTTTTATAATAGTTAAAGCCTATGGAAAGAAGGCAGGAGGTAATGTTTGTAAAATGAGCATCTTGCATGGTGTCACAAAGGCTTCCAGGGTCTATTTATAAGTGAGCATGCCCAGGTTCTACTTGATGACACAGATGAGCCCTATACTCTCAAGGCATTAAATCTGTGAATGGTTTACTATGAACTCCTTCTTCCTAGAACAAATGCATGCCTTGCAAGACCATGTAGGTGCAAAGTCTGTCCTGTGTGCTCCAAGTCTAGCTAGAACCCAACAGCAGACTGAGAAAGAGACTGAGTTGGGTTTCTGCATCTCACATAGAAACTTCTGAGGTCACTCACCAGAGCGCCATCATAAAACAAATCATTCAGCAAGGCTGCCAGAGAGCAGTAAAAACTTCACTGGCTCCATATATTCTGAGGTCGAGTACAGTGGGCAGCTTTCCATAAGGCATGGGTAATAGGACAGGTGTGGTAAAATCATGAGCTAGAAACTGCCTGGGAAAATCTGGTCCAGCTGAAAAGGTGGTACCAATGGCACCCTCACTATCACAGGCCAAAATTTCCCAATTAGGCACTAACAAAGAGCAAGCTGAGCAAACAAATTGCTAAGACAGGATCCCTGGGAAGACATAAATACAAATTGGTCAAATGCTGGAGCATTTGCATACCCTGGCAACAAGCATCCCTGGGAGAAAGGAGGTTTCCAGTCTTTGTGTCCAAGATATCATGTTACATCAAAGACTCTAGACGATTGTTGAGTCTCCTAGAACAGAGACTGGAGCCACTGATGGGGCATTGAAGATGGGCAGGTGACTTTGATAGACCCAATCACAAATCTTTCAAGGCAGCAGTACTACCCACTTCTGCATTTAGAGCAGACAACACAAAAAGAGTAATGACAAGGAAGTTGTTATACTAGCTAATGAAATTGTGCATTTGTTCTATCGTTAATTTATATTAAAGTGTGATTAATTAATTCTTATTTTCATTAGTACCACATAGCTTCACACCTTAGGACATAGAATTTTTAGCATCAGCCATAAACAAGTACTTTTAATATAACATAAACAATAACTCCAGGGTAGAATGCTCACATTTTCCCTTGTTTATAGACTTTGCAACAATTATTCAATTATCTTGGGCTGATTGGGAGGAACATTACATTACAAAAGGCACAGTGCACTTAGAGAAGGAAAACATTAGGAAGTCTAATATATATATGAATACATATTATACACATATGTATTCAAAGCCAACATTAGTCAACTTTTCCCATAGTTACTAAACTACTTGAGAATTTTTTTTCTTACTTGGAATTTCCACAATTAATTTTGCCATGATTTAATATTTACAAAGTAGTTTAAAGTTTCCTAGCGTTTTACAACCAACCCTTAGTTTTCCTTTAGAACAGTCTCAAAAGGTTTAAGCAGTTCATTTTCTCACTAGGGGCATAGCGGGAATTCTAAACTGCTACAAGATAGAATATAAAGTGTTTGGGTGGTGAACAGGGAAGGAATTTGGCTGCCTATTCATTTTATTGACTTGATTTGCAGTAAATTCTGCCAACACTTGCTTGAACTCAGCTGTGACAATAATCTTCCATGTTTTAATTATGATTAACTATGATGAACCCTGGCAAAGAACAGGAGTTTAATATAAAGGGTCTTGAGATCAAGCAGTTTAGCATTGGATGGACTTAGGAGACCAGCCATTCCAGAATAGCTTTCCAAGTGAACTGTCTCAAACAGATGGGAATTCAATAAGACCTTTAGATACCTTCTTTCCTCAATGCTTTCACAATGGAATGTCTTAGTACAAAAATATTATGTTCTTCTGTCCAAAACCCACAAGGTTTCAGGAGAAGACCATTTCCACTTATTCAGTCCTCAACATAAGTGGAGAGATTTAGTAATAAACTATTTATGACTATACAAAGCAATACTGATTTGTGTTATAGACATTCATTTTTTTACATAGAAATGACTGTTCCTTTGACCACCTTCAGTTGAATATTTCACTCTCGACTTTATCAAGCAACTACTATATCTAGTAAATTTTGTGAGATTATAATTGTACCCTTAACCTACAAAAACTCTACAGTTGCCTAGTAGAACACAGTATCTAAATCAAGAAACACTCTGTTTTTGTCCATTTGGGCTGCTCGAGATACAGTTTTAAAGCAAACAGTAGAGTAAAACCCTCAAATGCATCTGTCCACTATTTTTATGAGCCTATACATACCTTGTTTTCCGGATTCTCCTTTTTTTCCCTATTCACATTCTGTAGAGTGCCATTAGGCATCAAAAAATAAAAAGGAAAAGGATAAACCTAATTACATGGTTTGCTCTGTGCAAAGAAAAACTGGGTTGAGCCCCTACTGCAATGCTGTACATACAGAAGATACCTAAGTCATGTAGATTGCACAGGTTTCTCACATAGGTACTTAATACAATCACATAGGGAAAAGTATTTGGACAAAGGAAAATACCAGATTCTGTGATAGCTTAACCACTTTATGAAAAACAGATGGCATCCTAAGAATTCAGGCAATAGTGCCATGTAGGGTAACTGCTGTCAGTCAGGATTCATTCCTCGTATGACAATTGTGATAGTTAATGAAATATTGCATTCAGAGATGCTGACATGTAGTTCCATATTTTGACTGCTGTGGTGATTATTCAAGAAATGGGAAATAGTGAAAATGTGGGCTACAAAATCAAATAGACCTAAGTTTGGATATCTGCCAACTAGGCAATCTACCCTAGTTCTTCAGTATGTGGAATCCCTTCTCCTCTTCACCCTGCACAAAATGCAACTCCAAATAAATCAAAGACCTTGGTATCAGATTTAAAACTCTGAAATCATTTGAGAACAATGCAGGGGAACACTTTAATATATAAGCATGGGAAGGGACTTTTTGCATGGGATCCAATCACTCAGGAAATAAGGCCCACCGATAGGACTTCATGAAAATAAAAGTTTCTGTAAATTACAGGAAGCAGTTTCTAATGGAAGAGATGGAATAAAACAGTTGGAGAAAAATTCTTCACAAGCTATACTTCTGACAGAGAATAATACCTATATGTACAAAGAACAACAACAACAAAAACCCCTGTGCATCATGGAAACAAACAACCCAGTCAATAAAAGGCATAATGAAATGAACAGAGAATTTTCCAAAGAGGAATTATAAATAGCCAATAAACATATAGGAAGATGCTCAATCTAACTAGACATTAGGGAAGTGGGAAACAAACTTAACTGAAATTTTACTCCATGCTATTTTACTCCAGCCAGAAGGTCAGACATTAAGAATACAAAGAGCAAACAATAGCAAGAATGTTGAGGGGGAAATTCCTTGTATACTACTGGTAAGAATGCAATGTAATCCAGCTTGTTTGGAAACCGGTATGGAGATTTCTCAAAAACTTAGAAATAGACCTACCATGTGACCCAATTATAGCCCTCTATATTTAACAATGAACTCCAAGATCAGAAAACTTGTACACCAATGTACACTGCATCAATATTTATTCGAAATAAATTGTGGAAGCAGCCTAGGTTTTCAACAATAGGATATTGATAAGAAAATGTGGTATGGGATTCTTTTCACACATGAAAAAAGGATGAAGTTGTGTAACTTGTAGAAAAATAAATGCAAATGGAGACAATGATATCAAGCAAATAAATCATACATACCTTAAAAGACAAATATGTGTGTTTTATCATCTCTGGCTCATAGACTTTTATACAATTACATGAAATTATACATACATTATACATTAAATTGTCATAAAAATGAAGTTGTCTAGGGAAACATGAGGGACTAATGAGTGGAAGAAGGGAAAGAAAAGATGTCAGGAGGGACAGAGTTATAAAGTATATTTTTAACATACACTATATACCTGTGAGAAAACTACTTTTTAAAGGTTCCTATTGATCCCTACTCCCTGAGTTCGACATTCTTACGAAGACAATGAAATAATCTCTGCTTTTTGCTTGATCATTTCTCACTTAGCTCTAAAATGATAGGGAAACAGTTATCTTCTAAGTCACACAGATTTTTAAAAAAAGTTTAAAAAGTAAAATTAATGAATATTAATTAAAAGTACATTGTAACTACTTTTCAGTTAGATATAAATGAGCGACTGACATAATAATACTAGAAAAAGAAAGTAAAAATTTCAAAATGGGAAGAGTTGTACCCCATCATAAGAAATAAGTATGAAATATTAGCATCTTCCAGTTTATGAGAGAGTTTCTTGGGAAGAATCTGTCCAAATTCACTGCACAAAAGAATATTTCTGATAAGATTTGAGAGCTGCACTATCAGTCAGTGAAGCAGTACAAATTTAGAGAGTAGTTTGAAGCTATGTTCATTTAGTAGACTCACCGTTGAATCAGACTCACCTTTGGAAACTTTGAGTTCCCCAAATACAGGGTTTTGGCCAGATTTATAGAAGCCAAGCAGTCATTTCCTCTGTGTAGTAAGCCTTAAATCCAACCAGAAAGCAGTTGGTTGCCTCCATATCATTTGTCTCACTATTAGCCCTTGTGAATATTTTGCCATGCTGGTGATTATTAGAGTTCCCCATTAACAAAATGTGTGGTATCATCAGTATAGGACTTTACCATCATATTCTGCTGAGGGACCAAGACAGTGAAAATAGATTGTATTCTACTGGAGGTCTCCAGAATACCCATAACAAATACCAGGGGAAATATTCCACACCTGGCACTACAATTTTTGTTTGGCTTCTGGGAAACCATTATGTAGGGTAACTTCAATTAAAGTCTTTTCATGGATATGTTGAATGGTATGTTTGAGACATATAAAAGAGGTTTCTTTACGTCTTTTTCAAGCATCTTTAGTGTTAGTTATCATCCTCTACCTACCATTTCTTTACTCTACCGTACTAGCCTAAATATTACTCCCCCTTTCCACAACATATAATTTGTGTTATATTATACTGCTTCCCTTAATATCTTTTTTCCTCTGCCCCACAATTGTGCCTTTCCAATTTTCTTTTAATTCTATAGGTAGTCCAAGTTAAACACACAAATCTAAAGATTTGACACAAAGATCCACATGTGAGTCAGAATATGGTCATTTGTCTGTCTGGGTCTGGCTTACCTCACTCAGCATTACAATCTTCAGTTCCATCCATTACCTGCAAATTTCATTTTTCATTTTCCATGGCGTTTTGTATGGTAACACATTTTCACTTCCCATTCATCAACAGAAGGACATTTAGACTATTCCTGTGCCCTAGCTATTGTTAATAGAGCAGCCATGAATATGAGTTACCACATGTTTTTACGGTAAGAAACGGTGAATAGTATAGCTGGGCCATATGCTAGATCTATTTCTTAGATTTTGAGCAACCACTGTGCTATATCCATATTGGTGGTAACAGTTTGCACTTTTGTCAACAAGCATAGAGATTCTCCATTAACCACAACCTCACCAGTATTTGATGTATTTGTTTTTGAATTTTCAAGGGCTGATAATCTGTGTGTTACTCTTAACAACATATTTTCACTGGACTCCAACTTAGAAGCTGAAGCTCTCAGTGAGGACAGCCTACATCTCTTGGCAACCTGTTTTTGGTGTTTTCCCTTTAGCTTCTTTAATCTTTTTGGCTAAATGTTTAATATATCTACAGTCTCCTCCTTGTTTTTCTTCAGTGCATTGTTTCCTCCTCCTCCTCCTCCTCCTCCTCTCCTCCTCCTCCTCCTCCTCCTTGTCCTCCTCCTCCTCTTCTTCATTCTCCTCCTCTTCCTCTCCTTCTTCCTTCTTCTTCTAACAATAACCAGGGTTAGAGCACTCAGATTGTTGGGAACAACAGTGCATCCCAAACCAGACTTACACTTGCTTTCTCCAGTATTTCTTGGTCTGTAACAAGTAGATGCAAATGTAGTCTTGATTTGTATTTACTTGATGGCTAAGAATTGTGAACACTTTTAGTGACATTTCTTAGGCATTTTTATTTTTTTCTTCTTAGAAGTTTCTGTTCATCTTTATAGCCCACTATTAGATTAGGTTGTGTTTCCTTCATTTTAGGTTTTTAATTGTGAATGCTAGACACTAACATTCTATTAGAGGTGTAGCTGTCAAAAAACTGTTTTCCCAGTCTTTGCACTGCTTCTTAACAATTTTTACCATTAATAGTTTCTTTTGTAGTACAGAATATTTTTCATTTCACCAAGTCCTACTTGTTGTCTGATGGTCTTATTTCCTGGGTGATCAGGGTCCTATTCAGAATGTCCTCACCTGAACCTATATCCTGAGTTATATATACTTCATATCTTCTAGAAGCTTGCAGTCTAACACTAAGAGGTTTTTTATTCAATTGGTATTGATTTATTTGCAGAGTAAGAAGGATCAAGTTTCATTTTACTACAGAGATATCCAGTTTTCCTAACACTATTTGTTAATGATGCTGACTTTTCTTCAATGTATATTTTTGTAATCTTCATTAAGAAAATAATCAAGTAACTGTAGGTATAAGGACTTATATCTAGGTCTTTAATTTATACCATTGATGAATGTGTATGGTTATAAACCAGTACCATCCTTCTTCTGCAACTGTGGCTCTGTGGTATAACTTGAAAACAGAAAGGTTGATTCTTCCAGCAGAATTCTATTGTATACACACACACACACACACACACACACACACACACACACTCAAACTCCACTCAGAGGTCATCATAATAGATGCAGTAAAAAGATCATAGTTACAGAGAACAGAAATCCAACAGTGCCTTTTAGGCATGAAGGGATGGCTACACTCATGAATTCATAGCATTTGACATACACAAGATCAAGCTAGTCAACACTCTATCATGGAGGACATTGTTAAGGATAGATTGACTTGGTAGATTGACCACGTACACTACATGGTCCACATCAGTTGTTATTTGCACAATACAAATTGTGCTTAATGTGTTTCTTAAAAAAAAAAAAGAAAGAAGGAAGGAAATAAAAAGAGTTCATGAAATTGAAGAAGATGTGGAGATGGGAGTGAATCTGGGAAGAGTTACGGGAGGGAGTAGGGAGCAAATATGATCAAAATAAACTCAATGAAATTCTCAAAGAATTAATATTATGTTATATTTGAAAAGACATTCATTTCAATGATCGTGTTCTGTAAAATATTACAGCAACACTGTGATTACATATAACCAGAAGGCTTATATTTTTAAAATTCACTTTAAGAATAGTTCTTTACACATAAACATATTTTCAAACAAAACACATATGGCTTTCTGTTTCTTTTCTTTCTTTTGGAAAAATACCTGGTATGCACTGAAACCAATACTCATTCAGCCTAACCTTTTCCATATTGTATGTATTATACTAGAATAAATTTAATGTTTGTTTCAACTGTGGTTGAGGAGCTTGGCGATCATCAAAAAGCTAAGTGTAAAATTACCCCTTAACTGAAGGCAGAAACTTAGAAAAGACCTGTACCTCCAAATATCTATTAGCCAATGAATAAATAAATAGTAATGTGCAGTCACTTTGGTTTTACTGCTTTGCTTTTACATAAAAAAGCCATATATAACACTGAGATTTTGAGATATGTTAAAACATGGATGTTTTAAAACTTCATGCTAAGTGAAGTAACCAGATTGATTTAAGGGTAATTTCTCTTTTTTTTTTAAGAAACTTTTAGATTTGTAAAAGTGGGGTTCAAGGTCCTCAGAAGCTGAAGACAGAAGAAAAATGGAGTTATTTATTGCTTAATGACTACAGAATCTCCATTTGAATGTGGAAAACATCTGGGAAATAGTCAGTAGTCACACATCGACAATGATGTGAATATAATTAATGATACTGAAAATTATAAACATTTAAATGATCAGGACTAAAGATAGGGCTTGGCAGTTTAGAGTACTTGTTGCTCTTTCAAAGGATGGAAATTCAGTTCATAGCATCCATGTTAGATGGTTCACAACAGCCTATAACTCCAGTGCTAAGATAACTGTCTTACTTGTCTGTCTTCAAAAGGTAGTGAAAAAAAACACAGGTAGCACATGTGCACATGCAAATGCATATACACACACGGACACATACAAATGTGTGTTTAAAAATACATCTTATTTTAAAAAAAATAGAATTGGGGCCCTGTGGTAGAACACTTGTCTTATATATGGAAAATCCTAGGTTTTTATCTTAAGCATCAAAAGATGCATGTTGCAGGGATGTTAAAGATTAGATGTATTTTCCCACAACTTTCAAAATGTAATATAATAAATGTACAGAAATGGGTACATTGTAAAATATGTAAATTGAGTTTCAATAATTATCTTTAAATTAAAACCACCTTTTAATTTTTTTAAAACTTGTACTTAAAGTAATTTTAGAAAAATATTCATAATTTTAAAATGAGATAGGTGTGTGTGAAATCTGGAAGAAAGCATACACTAAAAAAATGTTTTTCTCTTATGCTAAAGTCCAATTAGAACAATTTTCTGGTATGATATTTTATGAACACAACTTATCATCTATTAATTATATCAGAATTTAATGTCTGCAGAACAAATACAAAATTTTTAGTGTTAACTTGGCATAAAGACCCTCAGTAGAATGCTTTCTAGGCTCCAAACTTTTCTAAACATTAGCGATCAACAGACATGTCTGTCTGTGAGATACAAGATCACACAACTAAAAGATTTCAAAGGACAACTGCCCTTGTTTCGCCCCAATCACTGAAGTGATCCAAACTCCTTACACTTGCAATAAGGCTGATCCAGTGCCTGTAAAATTCCCAACCTAATGCCAGAGAGTTAATCGGCCTCTATTATCAGTGTGCTACTATACTATCTGTATTCAACCTAAAGAGAATTGAGTTTTAAAATTAATTTTCTGTTTTAATTCTAGTTTTGGTAACTTAAATATACAGCACTGTTTTTAGCTCTTGTTATTTTCCCCAAGTCTAGTAGATTTGAGGAACAACAGAGTTATGCATACACATGAGGAAAATGGAAAGAGAACACAAGGTTCTCCACTTAATTTTTCAATGGGCTTTTAAATCTGCTTGCATGATAAATAAGCTCTTTTCTAGTGACAACTAGTTGAGCTGAAACAGTGATAACTCTGTTTTTCTTCCCATATCTCAAATTTAACTTTAAACAAGAAGCCATATATGACTGTGGTCTTTGCTACTTTGTTGGTTCTTCTTTTTCCCACCCTTTATCCCCTGTTTGACCCCCTATCACTAGACGGCGGTGAAACAAGAGTGACCGAGCATGAGAGAGGTCGGGGGTGTATCTAATTTATTTCATTTTGTTTCTTCTTTGAGGATAACTACTAACAAACCACAACCAACCTACCTGAATGACCAACAATCATCACCCCTGCCTAGAAAGTCTCTAGAATTTATACACCCTCTGAAAAGTTCCCAGAATTCCAAGCATCACACAATTACAGAAACTATCTGCAGCTGGGAAAAGAAATGCCTTTGATATAGCACGAGGCAAATCATAGTCAGCTACTGTGGTCAGTTGGAAGCTGTTCCATACCTCCACAGCTGGGATTAAAATAAAAACACTTTCTTATAATATTTCTGCATTTAAAAAAAATTCCTAAAATGTCCTACACACACACACACACACACACACACACACACACACACACAAAATATATTAATATATATATATATATATAGTATAGTCGGTGCTTAAAGGGAAATGAAAAAACTAGCAGTTGCTTATTTCTTTATTTTAATTTAAAATTTATTTTATTTTATCTTATTTTGTCCAATACTGAGAGTGCCTGGATGTCTGATCTTCGGACATCATTCCCAGACAGACAGAAAACTTCTTTGTCTCACTAACTTTGGGCTTTCAAGTCACTTGAATCAACTGGTAAAAAGGGAAATAATAGGTACCTTTTCCTTCCAGCAAGATGCACATCCTTAAATGCCTCCTCTCTTGTAAATCCCATTTGTTACAGTTAGGAAACAAAATCCTGATTAATGACTTTATTTAAAGACAAACGGGTTTGATTAATCAACATCTTCCTGTGGCACATCAACTTTGAAGGGAGGCCTCCCTGTGGCAATTTCCAGGCATTTGTGATCTCTTCAATGTTTGTAAGCTTCCCAAACACAGTGACTGTGAGTTTGTCACAATGCACCGTCTTAAATGTGCTTTCAAAAATGCATAGTTTTACTTTCAATAATGCATCCATTTCATAAGCTACAGATTTTTTGAAGTTGAATCTGTATATGTTTCTCCTATACACGTTGACTGTTGCTATCAATACAATTAGATCAGCTGAGTGCTTCTACTGATTGCCTGGCAAACAAGTTTGAGACCTCCTGTTGTGCTTTAGAATTTGAATTTCAGCTGCTTGACTATGATAGATCTACTTGTGATCAGAGATAGTAAACAGAAACTTTCCCACATATCTTGAAGCAAATTCTCCTTCTTTGTCAAAGGATTTCTGTGTATGTTGAGATAGGTCTCCAGGCTTCACCAGGAAGTTCATAATTCTCCTTTACTCTTCACTTCCTGATTGCATACAGGATCAAAAGAAGGTATGATTGATGTCTTTATGTTGTCATTCCTGGAAAGAGCACAGGTGTGTATTGTGTGTGTGTGTGTGTGTGTGTGTGTGTTGTGTGTTTCTAGATTTTTATGCCTGTGTGAATGCTTTCCAACATTCCCTATGAAATTGTCTGTTGAATTATTTCTTTTCTTTAAGTATTATGTGCCTATCTTGTTAGGTGGGCTACTGCTTTCTAGGAGGTGGCTACTGGTTTCTGGGAGTACTTTGCTTAAAATACAATGTATATCTTGGAAGAAGAGACTGGAAAAAGGGAAGCTGAGTCAGTCACTATTCTGGCCATCATTAGGGCATCTTGGTCTTCACTCTGATATTCAGGAAATATCTCAGCCTCCATTCCTAGTTTGCTAATTGATGTCTAGTGTTCTCCCTCTTTCCTTTATCATCTATTTAAAAAGAAAAAAGACTACTAAGATGTGTGCTATGTTATCTAGAAAATCAGTACATTTTCAAAGTTTCATTTACCATAAATGAATAGAGAAGTAGCTATAGTTTTAATTATTGGACAACTGCCAATAATGGGTTATATGACTCTGACCAAACCCAAACCAGAATGTATAAACTCCCACCAAGTGGTCACTTCTTCCTCTTATTGTCTACTGGAAACTCAGTTAAATTACAAGGAATATCTTAATTTTCCTGGTACATTTAGAAAGTAGTATTTTAGTCTGGCTCTGATGTTCTAACTAAATACCACAAGCTAGTCATTTATAAACAATAAAAACTATCTCTCCTAAATATGAAGGCTAAACATCTAAGATCAAGGCATTTGGTGCCTGGTGAGGGCATTTGTCTCATGTTGTCACTTGGTAGGAGGGGGAAGTACTAGGTGGTCACATGTGAGAAAAAGAACAAATGTACTCTCAATGATTTTCCTCTAATAAACAGTAGTTTCTTTTAAAATTTTAGTTTGATTTTTATTCTTTTAAATTATATTTATGTGCTGAAGCTAAGCAGCTACCTTGGGAAACCTGGGTCATCACTCACTCCTCCAACTGGAACCTCCTTCTTTTGTTCTCAGTTTCCACCTCAAAGCCCCACCTTCCACCTTCAGTAGAATATTGCTCAGCCAATCATCAATCTAGTTTACGACAGCCAGCTATCCTTTCCCATGCACCTGTAGCCTTTCTCACATTCTTCCACCATCACTGCACCTCTACACCACTTCACTGTGAACTGGTTTAAAGTCTCTAATCCTTAATAATGTAATTCATCTTGCCTACCTGCTTCTTCTACACTGTGCTCACCTCTAGAACAAACCCTGACACTGGTTCCCAAAGGCCTAAGGAGACACCAGGTTTATTTAACAATTGTTTCTTAAATGTGTAAATAAAATAATGTTCTCATTTACTTCTCCTCTCTAGGGAAAATAGAAAATTAAGTGAAAATAACCCCTGAGCTCATTCTGGAGGCAAATGAGGGCAAGCTCAAGTTAATGTTCTTTGTCTATCACCATTTCAGGGGAAAGGCTTAGTAGGATATTCATAAAAGAAAGGAATAACTGGCCTTCCACTGGGGCAGATTGTCAGCATGTATGCCCCTCTGAAGACCCCACAGTCTGAAGGCCTCTCAGGAGATCTGCTGCAGCCAGGGCCACAGGTCTCCCAGGAGACCTGAAACCCAGGGGCAAAGGAGGCACAGGAGTCCAGACAGAGACACCCAGGCCATTTAACACCAGAGATAACCAGATGGCAAGAGACAAGCACAAGACCATAAGCAACAGAAGCCAATATACTTTGGCACCATCAGAAGCCAGTTCTCCCACCACAGCAAGCCCTGTATATCCCCCCAACACACATGAAATCCATGATGCTGACCTAAAATCCTATCTCATGAAGATAATAGAGTTTTTAGAGGAGGATATAAATAACTCACATAAACAGGTAGAAGCCCTTAAAGAGGAAACAAATGAATCCCTTAAATATAGGAAAACACAATCAAGCAGGTGTAAGAATTGAACAAAGAAGTTCTAGTCCTAAAAATGGAATTAGAAAACATAAAGAAATCATAAATAGAGGCAACCCTAAAAATGGAAAGCCTAGGAAAGAGGTCAGGAGCTACAAGCATTACCAACAGAATACAAGAGACAAAAGAGAGAATCTCAGGTGTAGAAGATACCATAGAAGATGTGGACACAACAGTCAAAGAAAATGCAAAGTGCAAACATCTTCTAACCCAAAACATCCAGGAAATTCAGGACACAATGAAAAGATCAGACCTAAGAATATTTAGAATAGAAGACAGAAGATTCACAATGCAAAGAGCAAGGAAACATCTTCAACAACAACAACAAAAACAGGTGAGTGAGTCAGGAGAAAGCAGTAATACAGGAATGCAAAAGGCCAGCCTCCTCAGGAACTGTGCTCATAGGAAGGCCCCTCCAGCTCACCTTCCATTAGAATCTCTCACACTCTTGAGGGCCAAAACATGGTCACTATGTGGCATATGAGATCTTGGACACCATTACATAGGCAATGACAACAATTTTAGATAATGGTTCTTATAAAGAGGTAACCATTTTCTGAGTAGGGGGCCCATCTTAACCTCCAGACAAGAGCCTTGGAGGCAGCCTGTTATAGACCTGTCGTTGGAGCCTGGGAGATGATTCCTGAGTTCCTGTAAATGGGGGCTCAGTCCAGGGTAGCAGGATGGTATGGGTCTGACTGTAGATTGTAGTCCTTCTCTCCCCTACCCTCACCATGTGACCAGCTATTAGACAGGCATGTGGAAAACTTTCATTCTTTTAGACATAGTTGTACTCTGAAGTCCTGAATCCCCTGTAATTCATGATGTAAAGCAGGCTGGTCTCAAACTCACTGAGATTAGTCTTTCTCTACCTTGCAAGTGCTGGGACTAAAGGTGTTTGCCACCATGTCTCATTACTTTATTTTGTGTTTTTCTTTAACTTTTGTATTTATATTTTCTGCATGGTTACTTAATTTTGCTTATGATTCTTTTTATTATTAGGCAATCTCTATTTTATTAATCTCTTGCTCTTTCCTTTTCCCATCATAACTTCTATGCTCCTCTGTTCTCTTTTAGTTTTATATTTAACTTTAAAAAATGGAAATGTTGGGAATTCTGATATAAACAATAACAACAACAACAACAACCAGTACCAAGAATCACAGAGTAGAACAAGTAAAGGAAAGGTTATCCTGGTCAAAATTGTGATAGAAATCTCCATATAGTGGCACAACACTTTAAGCCTAGCACTCAGGAGACAGAGGCAGGCAGACCTTGATGAGTTTGAAGTCAACTTGGTCTACATGTTGAATTCCAAGACAGTCAGGGCTATGTATAAAGACTCCCTCTAAAAACAAAACAAAACAAAAGCAAAAATAAAAATATAAAAATAAAAGAAAAATTGAAATAATACTTAGAAGACAAATATTTCATATTTTTCATACTTAGGATACACACAACATACACACATTTTCACACATTTTCTCTCTCTCTCTCTCTCTCTCTCTCTCTCTCTCTCTCTCTCTCTCGCTCCCTTGTAATATGATGGCATCGAGTCAAGAAAATCATATACTAGAGTGAGCCCCATTTACATTTTCCCCATTAAACTTCCTATGGTCCTATAGTCATTACTGTGGAAGGTCCTAGCCATCTGAATACTTTCTTATTTGTTTCTTCTGCAGTGGCTGAAGCCTCCTCTCCTCCAGGAGATGAGACTAGAAGACTGGGTTGTCTATTTACATGGGAAAGTCACCATAAAGGTGACATGTCTGCAAATAACAAAGAAAGCAGTAGAAACTGGGGAAAACTGGGTTACTTAGCCCTGATGACTCCAATAAAATGAAAAAGTTAAAAGCGCGACATTCTTTATTAAGAATCAAATTATTCATCCAATTAACGCGTGAAGCTCATTTTCAAACTTAGGATAGATTGTAAATGTTATATTTTCCCTTCTCTGTCAAGAACACTTCTCTATGAAATTAAGATTTCTTGTGAAAAATCCAAGATGACTGTACGTTTATACACCTGAATCACATGACATCTTCTATGCTTCATCTGTTATTTCTAAAACTGTCAACTCTCTCATACTGGGCTCTAGGTTCACTCGTTAAAATTAGAGAATTATAAATTATTTGATATTGCTGTGGAACCATGTACCATCTCATTCTTGATAATAAATTCTACCTAAGTTTCATTATTTTTTGCCCCATTAACATTTTGTCTTGGTCCTTCTTGCTTTTACTTCAAGGTTGTATGACAACCAAAGCAGTCCATGAAGGAGATAAAAACTACATATGGCATTCTTTAGTGCTACCTTTCTGTACTTGCTGATGAAAAAAATCACTATTTTATACTCCCTCTAAATAGCACTACTCTGTCCATCTCAGGGGTCTTCAAATATTTTTAGGCAGCTGTTTTACACATAAATCCTGGGGAGACTATTTGCACCTGTGCCGAGGACCGGCCCACATCAGGCACTGGCAGAGCATTGCTTAGCATTCTGATCTATACTGTATGTAGTGGCACAAGTGTGAAAACCTAGTGGGAAACATTCTTAATTTCTCTCAAAGCTTTATTTGGTTTCATAGGTACGCTAGATCGTATTTGGATTCTTAAACTAATCCAGTCCCCAAACTTTCTCCCTAATAGATCTCTGAATATAATTAGATACAAAATGTCATTGGAGAAACCTTCATCTAGAGAAAGCCAAGGCAAGATACAATGTGATCAAAAGCAAGAAACTTCAAGTTAAACAGTCTAAAAATTGGAGTTTACAAAAATTTACTTTGCTCTTATTGTGATTTTATTCTTTCATAGATAAAAGAAAGTTCTAAATACCCTGCAACTGTCTGTCAGTTATAAGACTACCCAGATGTTACTAGATTTTGAAAAAGAGACATTTTTTTAAACAACAATTTGGAGATGTGATTAAGAACAGAAAAGAAGAGGAGAGGAGGGACAGGGATGAGGAAAAGAGAGAGAGTCAGGGAAAACAGGAGAGGGAAGGCAGGGAAGAAAGTAGGAGTCTGGGTCTGAGTACAGGTTGGTAACAGAATGGGCAAAGATGTTGGTTTAATAATGCAGCAACAAATTCATTGATTTTTAGCTGATGTTGTCTCATCAAGAGACAAGTTCTGCTCTTCCAGATTTGCAAGTTCTGAAATACTAAAGGTTTGGCAGATTTTAATTTAGTGTGTCACAACTTTTATTGACCTTCAAAAGTTAAAAAGCAAAACCACCAGCCACTTCCAACACAATAAGACTACTATAACCACCACCGTCTCTGAGAGGCCTTTGCATACTGAAGAAGTAAAAATTAAAATGTGGTCCAGGTTGTACAACTTCATGATGGCATTTTCAACATATCTGTCACCGTGAGGTCCGGATAAATTCAAAAGTTTAGACTAATAGTAATTAACTCAGTCGTGTGTGTGCATGTGTGTGTGTGTGTGTGTGTGTGTGTGTGTATGGTGTATGTATGTGATGTGTAAGGAGTACATATTTTAGAAACACACAGAGGTGTATGCAGAAAAGAAAGAAATCTCAATACTGAATGCTGAACTTCTCACTTGCCAGTAACTTTGTATATTTGTCTCCTAATGTAGAGGCCCACGAGAGACATGAAATTTAAATACAAAAACAAAAAAACAAACAAAAAAAATAGAATGGCCTCATTGAGAACATGAATTTTTGTGGAAATTTAGAGATAAGAGGGTTTTTTAAATGCAAAGACTTTAGCAGTCTAAATTTTTACACAAGATTTTTCCCACTACAACTTACAATGAAATAAGCAATAACATTTATGGAGTTTATCCAGAATACTTTATCTTTCTATTTCTGCTATGGCTTCGACACTTCAACAAATGCTACTTCGTGCCCCCATCACCTCTGAACTGCTTTCTCTCATTCAAACAAGAATACATCTGATTAAGGACCAGATGTCTTGTCCCTGGGTAGTTGGTTTATTTTTACATGTGTATTATATTACTGAAAAAGATTAAATTTGTTAATGAGGTAACTATATTTCAGTTAAGTAAAACTTTGATCTGGTTATTTCCACATCTTATAAAAGAAAGTATCACATTCCATATACTAAACCAAGGTGCTGCCATGACCAAAAGCAGATGCAAATTTAGAGAAAAAAGTTCTGATCTCAAACACACAAATTACCAGACTATGGACTTTGAGAAGGCCCTTGACTGTTCCCACTCTCTGGATCATAATACAAAACATGCAAGTTTTAAAAATATGACTGTTCCTGACAGTAGGATGTGGGTGAGATTGTGATGGAAATCATTCATAGTATTGTATTAAAATCATAATTGAGATAATGGTTTTGGCTTGGCCCTACTCAGGAAATCCCTCCTTCTGTCCATAAGAAGGTGTGAACGTTCTATCTTACTGATATCAAGACATGCTGAGAAAAAAAAATCACATCAAACAATCTCATTTTAATGTATACTGCTACATTAAAAAGATGAAGAGTTTAACAACTGTAGAGATGATTTCATCCGTAAGTTAACCTCAGCTGATCTGAGAATAATCTATAAATACACATCATCTATATGGTGAGAACAAAGATGCAATATTTAAATAATGTAAGTTTTACCACTGCATATTCAAAGACAGACTATCTGTAATTTGTCACTTGTCTCAGGAAGCAACACAAAACCCACATCATCCTAAAGCAAAATTATGTAACCTTGATGACAAATATCTATTTGATACCTATATATGGTATCACATGCCTACAATCCCAGTTCTATGGAGGCTAAGGCAGGATGACCACGAGTTTGGTCTACAAAGCAAGACCTTATCTCAACAATAACAAAAAGCATATACATTTAGCCTTCATAAACTATAAATTCTCCTTATAGAATATCAAGGTGGGCAACTCTGGAGGCCACGGTTTTGGCATAAATGTTTGGAAGGTAACTGTAGTTGAACCAGCTCAGCTTGAGTTGGAGTGCCCAGGTAGTATCACCACCATGTGACTCAAACATCTGGTTTCATGTGACACATGACAATGTTCTTATGAAGTTGAGGGTATTATTAGTGTATAGTTGTCTTTACTGTAAAAAATAAATAAATAAAAAGTGAGAAATAATTTCTAAGACTGAATATGTTTGAGGCCTGGCTGTTACTGCTTGGTCATGCAACCACTCCTGCTGACCTGACTCTACCGGACTGGACTTCTGATACTTCTGTGAGGTGTTTGCAAGTGGATCAAGCTGCTGCTGCTGCTGACCTGAATTGTGGATTTCCAGACAACACAGTCAGGAGTTGCTCCAAAGAACCATTTCTAAATAGGTCCATTTCCCTGTATCCTTTATGTTCTTCAACCTCTGGTGGATGGATGATGGACTAAAAGGCAGGTTAACACATTTAAGAACCACCATTAAAAATAGGTTTTGAAAAAACAAAAATTATACAATGCCCACACAACTCATTGATTATGGAAAGGTTGAGCTGGTTTCTACATAGAGTCCATACTCTTAACTTCTAGTGTCTTTAGTACTGGAAGGTACTCTGCATGCTATCAAAATAGAACCACAAAAATCAAGCAAGTCATAAATGCTCTGATCTTCAATGTTGTCCTGCCTGAGAGATATGCTATGGCATTGCTGGCACAAAGCTTGTGGAGTAAGCAACAAATATCTGATTTGACAGCACCCACTCCATGAGGTGGAATCCATATCCAAAACTGTTCAGGTAATCAAGAACTGGTGGACCTTATAATCCAGGGACCTAGCATAAAACCAAATTCTACTGTCTAAAATAAACAAACAAAAACAGAGTGATAAAATGACTCCTAACATATTCTGCTATACTCATAGATCAGTGCCTTGTTCAGCCGACATCAGTGAAGCTTCCTCCTGCAGCAGGTCGGAATAAATAAAGAGACACAACCCAGATATTATGCAGAGTAAGTGACCTTGAAGCAGCTCTAAATGGAATGCCTCCATTAAATCCCTCTCCTCAGAGCTTGAGAACCCTATGGAGAGGACATGGAAAGAGTGTAAGAGCAGAGAAGACAGAGGATAACAAGAAAACAAGGCTTTCTAAATCAACATCATCAAACACATATGAGCTCAGAGACTGCAGCAGCATGCATAGGGACTGCACAGGTCTGAGCCAGGTCCTCTTTGTACATGTTATGGCTTCTAGTTTACAGTTTGAGTGTTTTTATGGGATCCTGAGCAGGTGAATGAATAAATCTCTCCGATTCTTGTACCTTTTATTTGGCTCTTTTCCTTCTGTTGGTTTGTCTTCTCCAACTTTAAAGTGACAGATTTGTTTTATCTTATCTTATATTTAATTTTGTTATATTTCATTATTATCTCTCAGAAGCCTGTTCCTTTTTAATGAGAGACAGAAAGGGAGTGAATCTTAATGGGAAGGGAAAGGGAGGAACTGGAATAAGCAGAGTGAGGAGAAACTATAGTCAGGACACATTATGTGAGAAAAGAATCTTTATATTCAATAAAAGAGAAAAAAGAAAATAATTAAAATGTTTTATGAAACTTAAGTATCGTTGAAACAAGAGTGGCATCATAAGTTTTGGACAACATTTTGGTTGCTACAGAAGTACTTTTTACTTGTGAGAGTGTGGTTTCTCTGGTTTTGTGTGAGATAATTACACTCTGTAGCATATGTGGGCCCAGAATTTCCTCATCTTCCTATCTCAGCCTTTTTAGTGCTGGGATTACAGGTATGAATCGCTATGCAGAGAGCTAGGATACAATCCTTAAGGAATTTATAATGCTGACCTTTGGCAACTCATTTTCCTTTCATTTGAAATGACTTATAGTGTCCTATTTCCTCAGTTAACTGCAATGCTGATCTATTGCATCTAATAACACAGTTATATATTGGGTATAGGGATGCACTCTGTGTTGCTATATATTGTAACTACTTACAAGTTTGTAATGACTTCATAAACATGATTCACTGCACTGATAAGCATGCAGGACAGCTGCAGAATCTGACTAGTTCTTTGTCCTAGTTTCTCTGGCCTTGGTATTCAAAGGTGACTTCCCTCCTTCTGTAACAGACCAACAGACCCTTCCTTGATATTCCTCATAGCTTATGGTCTTATCAGTAAACGGAGATCTTAATGTGATGGATGAGGATTTCTTAGGACCAATGAAAAACATCTATGTTAATCACATTCTCTCTGTTTTTGGTAAATATAAATAAGAGTAGCAAAGTTAAATGTGAGAGTTGATTTGTCGTAAGGAACAGGAGAAGGACAGTTTCTACTTTCAGTACTATGGGGGACTTATCTAATTGAAAGCATTATATCAAAGGACATTCTTGGTCTTGGAGGTCACAGAAAAATGGGTAGGAGTTCCAGCAGTGAAGAATTATCCACCAACAATTTTCTATTTATTTGGTCATGTTTTAAAATATGGAGTAATTGAGTGTATTTTGCTTAAGGAGTCTGTTTGGTCACTCTAAGTGTTCATATCCTACAGGCATGAGTTTGCCAGTTTGTGTTCAGTTCCTAGAATGAAAGTGATAATGATAGGCAATATTAAAGAGAATAGGAAGCAACTTGCAGTGTCTACCCTTAGCCTGCACAGTTAATTATGTCACTACTAAGCTATGGCTTTATCCTAGCCTCGTCCCTTGTGTGTCAGGTTCTATGATGGTATATAATTGCATCACAGTGCTTTCGAATCTAACTGTGGCCCTAGCATTCTAGTTTGATAACATTAGTGTCTAGTTGAGAACTGATTCATACCGCTTAGCACTCATATTTAATAGCCTACATCCTCCAGAGCCATGGACAGTAACATGGATATAGTAGTGAGATGCATGCCTTTTTAAATTGTGACATCACCATGATAAAGTTGACACATGTTAGTTGGTCTGAGAATCAAATAAGATTTATGAAATGAAAAAAAGAAAAAAAGAAAGAAGCAAACGAACAAACAAAAATGCTGCATTTCTTCTTATGCTTCCAAAGTCATCATGAACTAAAGGTTATTATGCTATACACAAACCAGTGGAAACCCCTCCTAAAACATGCCATTTTCTTCTGTATAAAGATATTCAGTCACTGCTATAATTTACTTTGCTTTTGATGTGTAAGTCTACACAACATGACTATCCTCAATTTCTTTCCTTTAAATCTGTCCCTTGGAATTCAGCATTTCATAATCTTGAATCAGTCCACACAAAAACAATATTGTCTTATGATAATAAAAACATGTGAATATTTAATCCCAATTGGGATTTAAAAAAAAAGCTGCCAGACCCTCTAAGCACACAAAGCAGTAAAGTAAGTCTTCAAGACAGAGAATAATAGGATTGTGTTATTAAGCTTTATGTCATGGTTTCAAGTATACTATAAAAACATTAAAGAGTGGGGTAACAAGTGGAACTATGGCATTTTGAGGTATTTATATTGTGCCTTAAGATGTATCATATTATTCCAAGATGAATTATGATCATTTAAAACAGATATATGCTAATTTCTAAAAGAACAATAAAATGGATAAATGAAACAAAGATATTGGAAGATAAGTTTAACAAAAGTATGCAATGGAAATGCTATAAAATACATGGGAGCAGACATCCCAGAAACTAAGCAACAGTGACTGGAGTGACCCTGTTTGAGAGCACTTTTTTTCTTTTTTACAGAGGACCAGGATTCAATTGCCAGTACCCACAAAATGGCTATAATCATCCATAACTCAAGTTCCATGAGATGAAATGCCCTCTTCTGACCTCAGTGAATACCAGGCATGCATATGGTGTACATATGTACATGCAGGTAAAACATTATATACATAAAATGAAATAAATCTAAAAACATTTAAAAATGAGGAACAAAGAAAAAGAAACGAAGCAGATTTTTAAAAGAAGAACACACAGGTGGTAAAAAAAAAATCACATAATATCATTTAGTACTAAGTATAAATGAGACAATTATTGTACTCAAAAGAGACACATTTTTAGAATGACCTTCAAGAGGATACTAGAATTTATATTAGCTTTAAAGTAAATTCACTTCAAATGAAAAGATTTATCTAGAAGGATATAGATTGGCTGAGAATCAAGTATAGAATACAATGCATTATAAACACTTACTGCATTTTACTGATTTGACTATATGTCCATCATATCACTTAGGAGGACAAGAAATACACCAAAGATTTAAAAAAAAATGAATTTGGAAAGATAAAACACTAACTCATTAAAACATTGTGAAAATACCTCAAACAAAAATATGCAAAAAATTAACATAATTAACATAACATCTTCACAGTGAAAATGTAGAGAAACGTACAGTCGTATTAGGATATCTAATTCATTCCTCCATTCTTTGTTAGATTTAGTAGTGAAGAGGTCAGCTCAGGAACTTTTGAACACTTGTTCCTCAAACTACAGGGGGTGGAGACCGACCTGTGAGTGGGAAAGGCCCAACACACATGGATACATTTCACAGGATGGACCATTGACTACCCACAGACAAGGGAGGTCCTTGCCACCTCATTCCCTAAAGACCATCAGTTTAAAAGTCACACTGTTCTGCCAATCATATTGTAACTAGCTGCTGTTTCTTTATGCTACCCCTAGAAACTGTCTAAAGGTCTGCTGAACAAGTGGCCCAGGGTCATTCCTTCTCTTTTTGGATGCAGGATGACTCCAGCATGCTGGAACAATAAAATTCCTCTTGCTTTTCCATAGATCTCTGGCTCCTCATTGTTCACTCAGGAGGTTGCCAGTAAACTAAGGCTCATCAGAGTCTTACATTAAACAAAGAACAAGTAAGTCTATAGAAATTCTGAACTGGATTTATATTTCAACTTCACCTAACAGAAATTTACAAAACTTTATATTTAACTGCTGAAGGAGTTACATTATTTTAAAAGTCACATGTAGCCTATGTCAAGTTAAGCACCATGGCATAATAGAGGATATCAGATTTGAGGAAAACATTAAATTTGAAACATAAGAATCAAAAAATTCCTCAATTATGTGTAAATTAAATAAAAAATTCTCAATATACACATGAAGTTGAAGAAATGATAAAATATTATGTCATGAATAAAATTACAAACATTGCAGAAATGTGTAGAATTAAGTTATAGTTGCACCTGAAGTCATTTTTTTTAGGCATTTAAAAGGTTTCATTTAATCATTGGAAACAATAAGTTTTGAAGCTATCCCAATTATAGAGGCAGAGAAGAGAATACCAGAAGACATGAGTTGGTAAAATGATGAAATTCTTAAAGGAATAAATAATATATTGCTATATAAATTAAAATTTTAAGTCATTTTGGCAACAAATGCAACATTTTAAGATCTATTTATTTGTGAAGTAAAATATGTCAGTAAAGGCAGTTTTCAAAATACAGCACTGGGAATTTCTGTTATGTCTTTAAATTTGTCATTCGGTTGTGTTGGTTGGAAGTGTGATACATTTTGATCTATAATACTATAGCAAGAAACCCAATAGCCTGTTGCATGAGGAATATAATCTAGTTGGTTCTTGTAGCTAGGTATAGCATCATACAACCCTATCCATATATCATAAACTTGATATAGAGCCCATAAACTTGCAAAAGATCCCCAAAAATGTGTCCACTCAGTGCTCAAATTCAGGCATTCTTTCTATACTTTGAATTTTTTTTTGTCTTCTGCTCTGCTCATCTCAAGTTACAGGAACTGATGAAAAGATGCTGATTTGTTATTATCAAAGAGCTTTGTTCCAATTTCCTACCTGATTCTCAAATACATTACTTTAAATATCTCATAGTAAAAATGAATAAAATTGTAAAATAAAAATAGATTACTATTTATGTCTCAGAGAAGACAATATCGTCCTAATAAAAACTGTGACCTCAAGTATTCTGCTTTTTTAAAAGACACAAACAGACAAACAAACAAAATTATACCTGATATAAGTGAGATAGCTCAGTAGATCAGGTTGCTTGCTGCCAATCCTAATGAGTTTGATCCCAGAAATTTACATTTTGGAAGAACAGAACTGACCTCTTTTGACTTCTTTATGTATGCATTCAGACACATAACACACACACACACACACACACACACACACACACACACGCACGCACACACGCACAGAGAGAGAGATAGAGAGAGTGGGAGAGAGAGAAAGAGAAAGAGAAAGAGAGAGAGAATGGGTAAAATTTTTAAATAAGTAATAACACTAATATTGAGATAGTAAGGACAATATTAGGAAGTAAATAAGTAAGAATGAAAAAAGGTGCATATGTTAATTTATACATGTATTGTTTAAAATAATAAATCACATTCTAGGTTTAACTGTACTGATTAATATACTGAAGGTACCATTAGGGTAACAGTGAGTTTGAAGATAGCATTAATTAAAGTAAAAGCTTATAACAACTGTACTATGTTACACTGTTAATTTGATTTCATAGCAAAGGAATCTAAGCTGCAGAACATGGAAGGCTAAAGTGTTAATAAAGGCTGGAGTGGGGAAGATGAACAAATTAACCAATAAAATGAGGTGGTAAGAATAGGGAAGGTGGGGAGAGTAGAAGCTGAAATGTGCTTGTTTCTTTGTTCTGTCATACAACCAAAGGATGACGTGCACAATATTTAAAGTCAATACATTAACAAAGGTGTCTCTATAAACATTGATTAACATCACCACCTGAAAATACTAGATGTTCTAGACATCTGAGTATTTCCAACTTACTTCACTGTTGAAAATAATGAGGCAGATACTCATAAATATGTTTTTCATATATGTGTATTTCTACAAGATGATATCATAGGAGTGTTAAACTATAGAAATATATTTTGTGATTTGATTGCTAGTGCTGAATTTTTCACAAAAAAGGTTCTCTTCTGTTTATATTACACACACATTGTTAGCTTCCCACAATCTTGCCAGTGCTAGCTATTATTAGTTTTCATTTAGTGTTGCCATTTGGCAGACAACATAAAAGTTCGTTTTTAAGACTTGTGTTTTCCTGATTAATAATGACACTGAGAAGCTTGAATGCACTGCATTTATTCTTAAAGTACTTAACCCTATGCAGTACCTCTTTTCTAGCAAATGTATATTATCTAGGTATGTACATGTTCAAGTATGTGCAAGTTGCATGTGTGCACAAGGACATATGTGTGTCCAGGTAATGAGCACACAGCTGTATTGTAGAGGCCAGAAGTAGACATCAAGTGTCTTCCTCCATTACTCTCCATTATATTTAAGACATGTTCTGTCACTAAACCTGGAGTCCCCAGTTTTGTTAGACTGGCTGGTCACACAGCTCCTGGAGTCCCCTGTCTCTGCCTTCTAAGATTCTAAGCACATGATGGCATACTTGGCTTTGTTAGCACTAGTGGCAGTGATCCAAAGTCAGGTCGTCACGCTTCCACAGTGAGCATTTTACTGAGTCATCTCCCAGGTTTTCTCCCTTATAAGTGACTTTCTCACAATAAAGCTCTATGGCAAAGCACATGGACCTCAGAGTTAGATTTTATGAGGTCAAATCTTGGCTTTAGCACTGTCTCTGTGTATATTAAGTCTCTCAGACTCTCTTTTAAAAGAAGTGCAACATATTAGCTAACTCATAGTTTTTTATGGGGACTATATTATTTTCTGTTACTATTTATGTTTACGATCATGAAGGTTTTCAGTTTCTTCATTTATTATTATTACACAGTCCACAATAAATATAAGCATAATTATGGATTTTCCTTTGCTCACTTTTTAATATTTCTTATAGTATTCTGCATAATATTTTTATAAGGATAATTAAAAGGCAGGCACGGTTAATGTCATCCAAAGAAATGAATTTTAATCTCTGGATGTCTTATTTAAGGAGCCAGAGTCCTGGGCAGCTGTGTTCCCTTTATCTTTGCAGTGGATAGTCGTCACTAAGTATTCATCTGGGTAAGGGTCTGTGTAAAATTCTGAGATCAGATTCTTTGAGATAGCAATGTAAGGAGCACTTTACTCAACAGTCATGGGCCATAGACATATAGTAGTCATGTTAAGCGGCTTTAAGTATTGTAAGGTTGTTCCCCCTCCCATCCACCCACTCCTGCCTCCACGTCCTCAAATTCCCCCTCACTGGAGCATCGAGTCTTCATGAGACCAAGGACCTCATTTCCCACTGATGCCCAACAAGGCCACCCTCCACTACATATACTGCTGGAGACATGGGTCCCTCTATGTGTATTCCCAAGCTAGCTGTTTAGACCCTGGGAGCTCTGGTTGGTTAGTATTGTCAATCTCTCCATGGGGCCGCAAGCCCCTTTAACTCCTATTGTAAGTTTCTTGGGTATCAAATAGACTCTGAAAAAATAGAAGACTGACTTAAGAAATGGATGATATAGAATTAAAGATATTTCTGGGAAACAGAGAGAGTCATGTGGGCAATGGTTGATTTTACTCTATTTTTACTATCTATGTATATATGCATGTATGTATGTATGTATGTCTCCCACCTATATCTATCATCTGTCTACCTATTGCCTATAATCCCTCTCTTTATTATCTATCTGTCTACCTGTGTAGCATCTATAATCTATCATCTGTCTATCAATCTACTAATCTATCTATCATCTATCTTTCATCTATTATCTATCATCTATGTATTTATCATCTATTCTCTATCTCCATCATCTATTCATCTATTTACCTATTTATCATCTAACTATTATATATCATGCATCAATCTATCATCTATGTTCATCTATCATCTATCTATCATCTATCTATCTATCTATTCATCTATCTGCTCTTCTATCCATCTATGCATTATAAGAAAATGGTTTGTATAATATGATATCTAGGTCCACAAAAGCAAAAGTGCAGCCCTTCTCCATAACCCTGAGAACTAGCAGAGTCACAAGTAACAGTTCTGTCTCAAGCTGAGACTGAAGACAGAAGAAAATCAGGCAAAAATAAAATGTCTTTTCTGACTCAGACTTTTATTGCTAATTAAGTTCTTCAAAGACAGGATAAAGGCCACATACTGTTGAAGGACAGTATCCACTTCTCAGTTTACAGATTCAACCATTAGTCTTGCCCACAACCAAACACCCCCACTGACATGCCAGAATGAAACTTGATCAAGAATATGAGTACCCGGTGGCCTACTCAACTTTGTTCATTAAATTATTTATCACACATACCACCCATGAAGATGTTAGACACATAACAAAGTTTTATTTAAAAAAGGAAAAGAAATAGAAAAGAATAAAAGAGCCTAAAATAAACACAACAACCAATATAAACTGGTCAGTTCCCAAAATTTTCACTCACAAGCTTGTACTTGTATGCTTTTTACATATATGTGTGTGTGTGTGTGTGTGTGTGTGTGTGTGTGTGAGAGAGAGAGAGAGAGAGAGAGAGAGAGAGAGAGAGAGAGAGAGGATAATTTTAAAAGGAGGCAATCAATTTAAGAGAGGAGTGGACATGGAAAGAGTTGGATGGAGCAGACCTGGGAGAAGCTGAAGGAAGAAAAGAGAATGAGAAAAATAATGTAACTGAATCTTAATTAAAGATATAAAAGTAAATAAAACTGTGGGAACCATTAAATCTTTCACCCTACAACCAAATTTGTTAGAAGATTTTCTCAATTGTTTTCTTTCTTGCTCTTTCCCTCGTGCCTCGTGTGTTTTCACTTCCTTAGGCCTGAGAAGATTCAAAAAAAAAAAAAAAAAAGTCTAGCAAGAATCTCTGGACAAGAGGTTCCAGGACTTTCATTAGCAATGCAACTTATTCTCTTTTACCCAAGATTAATATTGACAGCTTTGAACATAAGAACACTCATTGTTATGTCATCTCTGTTTCTTTCCAGAAGTTCTCCCCACTTTTAGATTCCTCCCATGAAGATCAAAGGACACAAACATGTGGTCCCTTCTCCTGAAGGCTGTCATTTAGTAATTTTTCACACAGCCATGCCCAACACCTCTTCAGTAATCGATGCTACTACTTACAATAAGCATTGTAAGGTGGTTTGTTATTCTAGTCACACTTGAGTGGATATGATATACTTTGTCAATGGAGTGTTTATGCCAGACAGAATTACACAGATATGAGAGAACTCAAATCACATACTAAAATAAACATTTCTTAGTCTGGATATTACAGCACCATTGTTTTGATAGAATTATGTCTGAAATGCTGCAATATTCATGATATTGAGTATTTTGAAGTCAGCTAACCTTCCAAGGTACAGAACAAAAAACAAATTCTGTGAAGTTACATATTTCCTACATGTACTTGTAAAGTCAACTGTAACATCAACTTTATAGACTTAGACTTTAAATCATATATTTTAATTTTTGTCATGAAAACATATCTTTTATATTTTGTCATAACCTAGAAATTCAGTTTGATTTTTGAATCTAATACATCCTTTTCTATATTATACTGATTGAGCAAAAAAGTGAATAAATAAATAAACTAATTTTCGAACGTAACTCTTTTAGAGTTTACACCTGGGTGCTGTGCTTATACCATTTCTACGCTTCCCTCTTCCTGTACCCAGATTTATCCTATGCCCTTAACTCATTCTCATGTTCATGACCTCTATGACCTCTCCTCCTCTAATTAGTGTTGTTACACACACACACACCACACACACACACACACACACACACACACCTACCTACATACCTACATACCTACATACCTACCTACAGAGTCCAGTTAGTATTGCTTACATGTACAGTTATTAAATGCTGATCCCTTGGGATTTGATACCTCACCAGAGGGCTCCTTCCTGGAGAAAACTGACTGCTTTTCACAGCAACCATTTATTTCCTATGGCTTTTCCTCTAAGATTGGATCCTTTGAATGTCAGACTTACTGGTGTTTGTTTGTTTGTTTCTTTGTTGTTTTGTTTTGTTTGTTCATTTGTTTAGGCAATTGTTTCCATTTGTTAGAAAACAGAGACTCTGCAAGGCCAAATAATTTTGCAATGAGACTAAATGGGAAAGCTAGAAACTGAATTCAAGTATGTTTGACAAACTGTACTTTCTCTCTTAATATAGGACACTCTTAGAGTGAGCAGAACAGTAGCTCCTTTTAAAGTCTGCAAGCTATGCTTCTCAGATCTTTAGCCAAGTTATTTATTAACAAACTAAGCATACAGTGCCAAGGACGGAGCTCTGTGGCATGCTGTCAGAAATTTTTTTTTGTTAAGTTGGCACCACATCATTCGTCAATATGCTCTCTGCAGAGTAATTCCACCAGCTATAAACTGACCTAATTTTATGAAAAGCACATCCTATATATCATGATATTTACAAAAATGCAATGAAACTCTATCAAAAAGCACCCTAAAATCTCAAAGATTTTTGTCTATCTAACATTTCCAGATTCTATGAGAATAAATTGGCTCACCCATTATTTAAGATTATTTACTTGGTCTTATTCTTTCAATGTTTTTCAAAGCATTTATGCAAATAGCAACATTTTCTGTGTCTCTGTCAGGCAAAATTTACTATGTTATACCTAAAATTTTGTTTAAAAAAAGAATGAATCTACTCGATGTATAATATAACTATTATTTTAGATATTGTGCTTTATTGTACAATTGATCTGATCATTTCAACCTACACTATCTAAAAAATATAATTTCAGTTAGATTTCTATAACTTTGTGAACACTGGTGGCCTGAAACAAATACATAAAAGTACTAGCATATGCACATGCCTCCCACCACCTACTTAAAACTGATGGAAATCTACACCTGATTAACATTAGCAATGAATCAATCTCACTCATTTTTAACAAGTTCTTCTTCCATGGATGGTTTGTGTGCTTATTTTCTTTGCTTCTTATTAAAGTTACACATGAGAAACGATTTGTTTCTTCTTAGATCCAGTGTTTTCCTGTGTCTTAACAAGCCCATCAAATGGCTAGTGTTGTTCACACATAAGTCAAGCATCAACGACTGTTGGGCATTCCCATGGCTCCACTCCATCATCATCCCTTTAACTATTCAGGACACGCAATAATCATGAGCGTATTTGCTTGGTTGTAAAACATTCATTTGACTTCTGTATACTAATTCTATGAAACATTTATTCTTCTTCATCGTCCTACCTTTTTACATATTTCCCTAAATGTTGTATGTGTGCTTATACGATATATTACTTTTGTGTTTAGGAATATTTGCTTTCTTCTATGAAATTACTGTCAACTGGAAACCAGGAAGGGAGACAACATTTGAAATGTAAATAAATAAAATAACCAATTAAAAAAAGAATCGATGCTGCCCATAAAACATTAGGCTTGAAATGAAGGTACTCATCTCTTCCTATAGGGAAGAGGATAGCTTGTATAAAGGAAGTTGATTTGAAACATCTCAGTAGTCTTTATTCTAATAACTTCATCTGTAGCCTACCTTATATATGTCTACTAGTAATAGGCCACATCTTCAACATCCTATATGTCCTTCATCTTCTTTGCTTTTGTGACACCATTGTATGTGATACCTCTAGTTCTTTCTTGATAAAGTCTCGAGCAATATATATATATATATATATATATATATATATATATATTGTGGTTTACATATGCCTGTTTTCATGTTAGCACATTTTTTAGTAGAATATAAGTTTTCTTGCCAAATTAGAGAATAAGTTGCTTGAAATTGAGGTGTTTTTCAATATCTCCATATGCATGCAGTGTGCCATTACTGATCTTGTGTAGAAATGCAGCTTCCAAATGGAACACAAGAAGAGGCACAGAGGGCCTAGCATAACTAGGATTGGAAGAGATGGTTGAGAGATCAGACCTACCGTTGAGAATAGCAGGACCACAGGATAATAGTAAACCAATTGGTTAATTCTGTGCGAGGAAATTATGGTGATAATGAAGACAATGACAATGATAACAAAACATATATGTATTAGTGTTCTTTCCCCACAAGCAACTATCACAATGAGACCCACATAGATTGTACTGCTGCGACACTTTGCCAGAACATCTAGGTTAGGCCAGAATAATTCCCTAAGCATCATAGCCTAGTGGGATAATAAAATGGTTGGAACTAGTTTTCATAAATATTTAAATACATATAATTGTCATTTCGGAGCTCTTTCCAGACATCTCCTATAATGCTCTTCTTACAATTTAAATTAATGTACTAGATTTAGATCAAGCTATCTATCTCAGTTTGGATTTATTTTTAAGTGATAAATTATTTTATTTTTCATTTCTTATGAGACTTTAATAATATTTATTTTTTCATTCAATATTTTGTTCATATTCTCTCCCCTTCTCAATTTTTCCTAGATTCTTATCAATTCCTTACCTACGTAATTTCATATACTCTCTTTCTCTGAAAAATAAATAATACATAAATCTAGAAAAAAATAACAAAACTAAAGTCAAACCATACAAACCAAAAGAAAACAAAAAATTAAAAAAAAAACAAAATTATCAAAACAAGCAATATATGCACAAAAATAAACAAGTAGTTCACTTAGTATTGAACAACTTCTCTTAGGCATGGGGCCTGCCCTGGAATATATAGCTGATATACCCAGTAACATTCTCTTAGAGAAAACTTATTTTCCCTTTCCTTAATTTAAATGTTTTGAAGTATAATAAGAAAATAAATTCTCCAAGTATATTGAGTCTCTTCATCTTGGGCTCCCTGTTGCTACCTGTCAGTTCCCTTTTAGAGTTGGAAGGAGGAGGACGGTGTGCTCTAGATTCACTTCCATGTCTACAGGAGACTCATCCTAGAACGAGCACCTAGGCTGTTTCTTAAAACTGCACCTCCTTTTGACTACAAACTCCAGTTGTTCCTTAGTGAGAACTTAAGTTATACAATTGAAACAAAGCTGACAATAGGACTGAAATCCTCATGACTAGTTTAGACTAAAAGTCTAAACTGTGGTGTGTGTGTGTCTGTCTGTCTGTCTGTCTGTCTGTCTCTGTGTGTAGTTTACCCAATGTGGACAGAAACAGCTTTTTTTGGAATACATGAGAGTCAAAGTGAAAAAATGGTTACAACCCCCTGTACACTAGCTAAGATTTGTTTCAATGAGCACACACCAGCACATTAGCCTTAGACATTGGGAAAACCTGGTTCTGAAAGATTTTAGAACAAATTTCCCAAATCAAAGGTCATTTCTCAAGACCAGGTCAGTCTCTGAGCACTCGGTCTATCAAGGTCACCATAAGCAACACTCCTTCTTATGTGTTTATTGGCTTTCATGTCACATGGTTACACACTAGAGAAGTTCCTGGAAGTTCAAAGGATGACAAATCAATGGCTGACATAAGGAACTTCTCCTGATCTTTAAATTATACCTTTCATAATTTATGTAGCCCATATTATTTTATTGGTTCTTGTATGATTTCCGTCCAGAAATCTAATGGTTGGTTTAAGGTCAAGCTCAGTACGAGTGAATGCTCGCTAATGTGTCAATTGAAATGCATCCTCTGATGAAGATCTGACATTTCACTGGGGGCCTGTGCCTAGCTCGAATCTTCTGTCATTTTGACAATTGAATCTCATTTGGAAAGAAAGAATAAAAAAGACAAATCTACATCTTGACATATTCTGACATGTCTCTAGAGGTGATGGATCCCTGTTTTGGGTGAGGCTCAAAATAATTGAGCAATGGAAAGTCAATGAGAGAAGTGCTTCACAGTGGCATCAGTCTAACTGTCTGTCAAAACATCTTGTCAGCTTACAAAACAATGATTTAAATCTCAAATGCAACTTATCTCCCAGTGATGTGAACTGATTCCACACGCATGCTTAGGCACATATACGGATATATTCAAGATATTCCTCATGGCTTCAAAATATGCTGTGTCTTCTCATGTTTGTAAACACAAAAGAAAATATCCATATTCAAAATCCCAAAACGCTAGCACAGAAATACAAGTTTGCTCTCTTTCTTTTCTTATTTGAAACAAATTTGATTGACTTTCTATAAAGCTACGACTTAAAAGATTAATCCTCAGAGCTGAATCCCTGCTACAGATCACACAAGTTGACAGGGCATTTATCTTTCGAAGGGCTTTTGTTTTGTTTTACCATGTTTTTCATTTATAATATCTGCTAATGATTTATTATGTGTCTATGCCTAAGGGAAAATCATTTTTTATTTCAATTTGAAACTAAATCAGGAGCTCAAATTGCTTAAACTCTCCTGATTTGTCAAATAAATAATAAATGAAAGAAGTGTATGTTGTATGATGTACCTTGACATATGTATGGCATTGACATGCTCCTCCCGGAAAAGAAAGGTAACTAAGTCATAAACAATGATTGAAACGGGACAGCCACATGAAGACTATCTATGTCTAATGCTTGTGAATTCTCATTTTTTCGTGCTGAAAAATAATAATGATAATGACAAATTAAACAGAGTTTACTAAACCTGAGTTATATTCCAGTAGGATCACACTGAAACACAGCCAAGGTTTAGTTCTCCAACTATTTCCTTCCTGGGATCACTGCGTTTGTCACCAAATCGGCAGTGAATGCAGTTTTCCTGTCCTTGAAACATATATGAAATATAGCCAAAGCTCTATCTGAATTTAAAAATGGGAAGCATCATTATAAGGTCATGATTTAGGCACTCAAGCCTCTGCTATCCTGCTATTCTCTTTAAAGCACATTCGGCTCTATGGCTTTTGCATGTCTCAAGAAATTGAGGTACTTTAAAATAACTGCTTCAAAAGTGAAATATCATTATTCAACAGTAAGATAAGATTTTTCAATAACAAATTTAGGTAGCAGAGGCTGGATGGCAATCAGATCTCACAGGGTCCTACCTAGGTGATTCTAATTTACTATTTTATTTTATTTTAACTGACTGTATCATGAGAAAATTTTACTTATTTTTGCATCTTAAATTACCTTCTATGTTTTAAGAGAATTATATAAGAATATATTATTATCAGTGTATTGTTAACATTGACAATAATATTGACATTAACAATAAGTTTTTATTATACTATTCAACAAAACTTTATGAGTAGTTATGAAGCATAGGCATTCTTTTACTTATATAGAATATGAAATAAATAAATGCTTTGTTCTTGAAAAAGTAACTTTCATTTAACACACCTAACAGTCTTGAAAGCCACGCTATTATTAACTTCAGTTCACAGAAGATAAATATAAAGGATGTAGAGGTTAATTAATTTGCCTGATGTCATGTAACAGCTTAGTTCAAAGGCAGACTATGAATCCTGCTCTGTGTAATTATGGAGTTTGAATTGTTAATTACTTTAAGTTTAAAACCTCATTGATTAAAAAAAATTGAACTGCCTACAAACTGGTAGCAATTTCTTTAATCTTAAAAACTTTGAAACACAGAATAGTGTTAATTATAACGGAAAGCCTTAACTCTGGCTGCTTCGTTTTAGAATCCCTCATATTCTGGATTTATAGCCAGAGTGACAAACACCAGAGGTCATATGAACTAGGTGATATGTGTACCGGGCTGTGAAATCAAGAAGACCCTACATCTTCCCTCAGTGTGGCAGGCATGCTGCTAAACAATCGTATGATACCCCCAAAGCTTCCCTTCGTAAATTTGCCTGTAAGAGAGTAGAACCTATTAAAAGAGCTGATATAAGCTTTAGCTCAGAAGCAGTATGTACAGAGCTTAGCACACTGCTGGACACGTACCTCACACTCAACACATTTTTACTGAATTTTTTTTATTCTTGCCTCTGTGACTAGAGGCATAAAGTAGAGCAACTCAAGAAACCTACCTCAGGTCAGGAGGCTAAGGCATGACTTTTTGTAGCTCTTTGCATTTCATAGTTCTATAAGATCCTCAGATATATAACCTTGAAGGAGCAGCCTTCACAGTGCAGATTAATAATCAGTTGCTACTTTATTCATCGATAAGCACATTAATGTATTCCTGTATGTTATAGAATAGTACAAAGATGTACATTTAAAAATGTATCGAGAATTTCTTTGAAAGCAAATTTAAAACCAAATTGATTATTTTTTCTCATTTGAAATAACACAGTATCTTGAGAAAAAAGTCAATTGGTTGTTCATTCTTAAATCCTGAAAGTATCATAGTTATCAAGAAGTCAATTGTGTAGGCTAGAGATAGGTCAAGAGTATTTGCTAGAGGACTCTTGTTTGATCCCAAATATCCACATGGCAGCACACACCCTATTAAACTACAATTCCAGGAGATCTCATACCTTCTTCTGGCTTTTATAGACATGAGGCACACAGGTGGTACACAGCATACCCACATGCATCCAAACAATAAGAAAAAATAAAGAAGGCTAATTTCATGTATATAGCAGTGGTAGTGATATGTTTTGAAGTGGAGATGATTCTTTTAAGAATATACAATAAAGGAGGGTGATCCCATAGGGAGACCAGCAGTCTCAACTAACCCAGACCCCTGAGATCTCTCAAACACTGAGCCAACAAACGAGCAGCATACACAAACTAGTCCGAGATCCCTGACACATACACAGCAGAGGACTGCCTGGTCTGGCCTCAATGGGAGAAGATGTGCCTAACCCGCTAAAAACATGGGCCCCAAGGAGTGGGGAGGACTGACAGAAGCTTGGAGGGGACACATCTTCTTGGAGACAGGGAGAAGGAGAAATGAGATGAGGAACTTTGGGAGGGCGAACCAGGAGGGGGACAACAACTGGACTGTAAAAAATAAAAGTAATGATGATGATGATGATGATGAAGATGATGATGATGATGAAGAACATACAATAGAGAATCCATAACAGAAAAGACTGAAGCATTCAAGAGAAAATTTTCCTTAGGTGGAAAAAATGCATCAAGCATTATATCACCAAGCTATGGTCCAGAAGAGGACAGCACAAAGGTCTTACTTACAGGATAATTTCTGTGCTATAGAAATAGGTGCTAAAACACTAAGAAAAAAAGTAAATGTAAACCACTAGGAAAATAAAATGAGTAAAGGTTGTGTCCTGGTTTTATATGACTATTTAATAGAAGCTGATACTAGATAATTCATTTTTAAAAAGTAAATCTATATCATACAGTTCAGGATGCTAGGAACTCCAAAAGCAAGTCACTGGCAGATTCAATTATCTTGCAAGAGGAACATTTTGTTCTCAAATAACAGAAGGCTGAAGGGAACACTTATTTAATTGTGCATGAAGCCTCTTGTACAAGGGCTTAATTCCATTAACAAGAAGAAGCCATTAGGGGCTAATCATCTCAAGTTCCTATCTTCTAACATCATCCTGCTTATAGCTCCAGAAGTTCTCAGGAGATAATACCAACCACTGCAGGACATGTGACAGGTATTTCACTCACAGTGAAGAATAAATTTAAAAACAATAATAATAAAAGAAAAGTCCCTAATTCAGTTGAATATTTGGAAACTCTTCTTATTTACACTCATCCAAGTAACAGATCAGATGGAATCAAATAAGTAGAAGTCTCATAATTGCAAGCAATCTAAATAGTAGATATCAAAGAAGACAGTTGTACATAGCATAGACCATTGCAGAAAAAGTCATTCAGAGCAATAATATATACTACATACCATTGTAACTCTTAGGGATCACCTTACATTATCTAAAAGCATTGAAATAAAAGTATATTTTTAAAGATTTATTTATTTATTTATATGATTGCTCTTATCTGTATGTACACCTACATACCAAAAAGGAGCATAAGATTCCATTACAGATTGTTGTGAGCCAATATGTGGTTGCTAGGAATTGAACTGGTGACCTCTGGAAGAGCAGCCAGTGCTATTAACCACAGAGCCATCTCTCCAGCCTTAAAAGTATTTTTTAAAAACTATTTTTATTTCATTTGTGTATACACATACACAAATAAAATATATGTATTTGTGTGCATAGATGAGTACCTGCAGAATTCCCTGAAGTTGAAGATACATGTAGTTGTGGTCTGCCTAATGTAGGCATTTGGAACCAAGCTCAGGTCCTCTGGCAGAGCAGAAGTGCTCTTAAATATCAATCCATCTCTCCAGCCTAAAACTATTTTCTGTTTGTTTGTTTGTTTGTTTGTTTACTCATTTATTAAGAGACAATTTCTCAAATCTGGCCTTAAAATGTAAGATGAACTAGAACACCTGATTCTTCTGCCTCTGTTTCTAGAGTGTGGGGTTTCAGGTGTATGCTACTATATCTAGTTTTACTTAGTGCTGGGAACACAATCCAGAGTTCCAGCATGTTGAATAAGCACTCTACTGAGACCTGAAACTGTAGGTTGCTTGCTTGGTTGGTTTGGTTTGGTTTTTTGGCCTATTATTTCTATTTCTGAGGTTGAATATGCTTTGTATTATATAGAGAGCCAAAAATTGAAAATCAGTATGTATGCCTTCAGAAGAGATTAACAACACAATGATATAATAGGTAGTAGAGTAAAATAAGACAGGAAAATTATTTAGTAGAGTCAGGTAACATCTAGAGGAAAGTAACCATAAAAATGTACATGGATGACAAATACAACTTATTGTTTAATCATGTTTGCCTTGCACTGCCTTTTTCTTCTTATGGTTTTGAAACATATATAAGCAGGTACTGACATTCAAAATCAAATCTTAGCAGTCTTTGATAAGAATTATAAGATTGCTAAAACAATAAGTAAGAAAACACAGTTTCAAATAAGTTCCTAAATAGGAAAAATAAAAACAGAAGTACAAAACAAAACTATAAGGAGCACTAAAGATGAATTTCACAGGATCACAAATATCTGTTAATCATGCAATCTAATAAAAAGTTCTGAAACTACAAGAATACACCAATAGAGTCATCATAAAATAAATGTAAAAATTATAAAGTCAAAGATATTAATCTTTAAAAGGCCAGATGCTTGAATTAATTAAAATCCATGCCATCTAAATTTTGGGATTTCAGAATCCCAATCAGAGAGAAGGGGTTAAAATATTGCCAAGAAATAGGATGTGAATGGCTACTTATGAAGAAACCAAAGCTCAAAGCTGAGTCTTTTATTATCTGTCATTCTGCTCTCTCGATATTAATTGTACAGTATCAAAGATCTGGGAAGGAAATTAATTACTTGCATATCATATGCAGTCACAGTTAATGTGAGAGTAAAGAAGGAACATGGAAAGCATCAGATACAACTGGGCTCAGGAATGTTATCTCCTATGCATTCTTCTTTAAAGTGTGCTGAAAGATGTACACTGTGAGAAAACATTAAAATGTGTCATTAGTGGCAAATGAAACAGGACAAACTGGCTGGATTGATGGCTCAGTGGTTAAGAGCACTAACTGCTTGCTCTTTCAGAGGTCCTGAGTTCCATTTGCAGCAACCACATGGTGACTCACAACCATCTTTAATGGAATCTGATGTCCTCTTCTGGTGTGTCTGAAGAGAGGAACAGTGCACTCATATAAACAAAATAAATCAAGAGAGAGAGAGAGAGAGTTGGGGGAGAGAGAAACAGGACAAACATAAGTCTACCACTGGAAGCCAATAAAGGGTTAATAAGCCTAAATAATGGCTACAGAGTGACCAAAAAGGAAGTCACCAAAAGTATCCAGTCACAGATTTCCAAGGAGTATTTTGGTGGGTTTTCAGAGGGGAAACTGGAAAGGGAGATAATATTTGAAATGTAAATAAACAAAATAACCAATAACAAATTAAAAAAATAAAAACAAATGAACTATCAGATTGAACAGATGATATAAAATGCTGGAATAATTTACTGATACTAGGGTTCTAACTTCCTCTATTCCTCTGAACTGTGGAAACTAACTCTCAAGGTGATTCCCTTCTTTGCCAGCACTGCTTGCTAATTCTAACATCATATGCCATAACATTTTAGCATTGTAAAACACCTCCTCCAATTAGCTTATTTCAGACTGCTGGTAGAATATCACATTTACTCAATTTCATCAACATTTTGCTTTCTCCAATTACAGAATTAGATCCTTTGAAAGGGAATGTTTTGTTTTCATTCATGACTTCATGCACCCTGGGCCCAAATACTAAGATCAGTAAGTGCTGGTAGCAATTGCAGAGACCAAAAAGAGGAGTGGCAGATTAAAGAGCAAGGTCTTGAAAACCTTGTTAATTCAATAAAAACACCTCTGCTTCCTTATTAATGAGAAAGTACTCGAAAACTATATGATTGAAGAAATAACATAATATGCTGGGTAAAATTAGTTTCAACTAAGAAAAGAAACAGATACAAAGTGGTGGGCAACTGGCATGCAGTTGCACCCAGCCCCAGTAACACACAAGAATGGACAAAAAACCATTTTGTCACCAACTTTATGGCTTCAACTTGACGGATGCTTTTTGCAAAAAAATGGGGAGGGGTTTAGTTTCTATAATTATCTGATTACATCATGCTGCTGTACACAATTTCAGATATAAGAAGTTTAAATTATTTTCTCTGGCCCTACTTATTCGGTTCTGGCATCCTTCTTTCCCTTCATCACCAAAGACTTACACATCGTATTAAATGCAATTTTGAAGCAAAATTTAAATAGAAATTGATTCCCAATATCACATAAGATATGCAGTACTATACATTAGCTGTGAACAATAATTGAGTATTCCATAAACTCATAGGCAGCCATGTAAATTAAGCCAAATATAAAACTCTCGGGCTAAAAAGAAATCTAACTAATTCTTGAGGCTGCTGTCACAGACAGCTGTTATAGCAGGGCATGTTCTGGAAGAAATTATGTTAAACTCTAAAGTTTGCATAAATATGCCTAGGTACTCTGTAAGACTGTAGATAGGTAAACCTGGAATATATATAGGGTTTTGTGAGGCCAAGTCTAGTCATCTATTTTATTAACAAATCTGCTAGAATATTTGCAGGTGATTAGACGAATAAAAAGGGTAGAAACAGATAAATATTTCTAAACTATGATTCACCTTGAAATAAAAAAAAAATGATTCTATAATAGTACATAGTTGTGATGCTCCATCCTAGGCTCAGTCAACCATGCATGGAAATGGGGCAATTTAGGGGATCAAGTGAAAACCATAACTTCTTTCTCGCTGCCACCCCCACAGAGAAGAACTGTTGCATGGGATTAATGAAAATGGAAGACATTGTTGGGATGAATTAGAGGACAGTATTGTGCAGAAGGGGAACTCTATAAGCAAACCTTCCTTCCATCTTTGTTGCCATGGATCTTGAAGGACTAAGATGGGGCAGGAGACTGCTTAGCCCTTTGAATCAGTGAACAGTGTACTGTGTAACTTGGCCCTTCAAGCTCTCCCTGCTTTCTCATCTGTAAGACTGTTCTGGAATAAGGCACACTGGGCTTGCAGCCTATTTGTCAACATGATAGTCCAATTCGTGAGAATTCAACACTAGCTCTTCTAGACAGAGGAAAATCAACTCTGTTCTCTCTGATGCCGTCTAGCCGGCTTGTGCTGTACTGCTGTGAGACCTGCTTATGGAGGTCGAAGATGGATGGCACTGCAATGTGGCTATGCATCTAAACAAATTGTTTTTCTGTGGGTTCCTGTCTAAACTGAGCCAAGAGTTTGACCAAGATGTTAACAAGTAGTGAGCATTTCCTTTGTCCTCTGTTCTTACGCTTTCCTTAAGAATATGAGAATGGGAATGAAAATAAAAATGAGATGATAAGACCACTTCTCTTCCTCTCCTTCATAGCTCTGCTCCATAACTAAATACATAAGTGGAAACTGTTTTGAAATTTTGATTGAACTAAACTTTTTATTTTTTATTTTCCTGTGGAAAAGCAGGATAACAAATTTTAAAATAACTTAAATATCACTCATTCAGTGTCGCATTTTTTAAGATCAGAAGCAAAAATATCTCCACATATTCATAAAATAGCAGGGTTCACAATAGATGATGCTAAGAGTCAAATAAATGAATATGAATGTAGACATAAAAATTGGCAATGTCTGACTTCTATATGACATTTAGAGCAGACAACTGAGTATGGCAAGAAGGAGAACTACTTCAAAGCTTTTTAATGTATGTCATGATGGGCATATATATGTCATTTGATATATTAAAATCTTCATTCTTCAGCCCTGGCCAGTCTTAACAGAAGTGTGTAGTACCAATGATGCCACAAGCATATCCCTGACTCATTGGTGGGAGGAGCCACTTTCTTGGATTAACTACACTCTACCCCTGAAGAATAGTTCAGTGGATATTCATTGTCCTGGTATCAACAATATCCTGAGGTCTCCATTACAACCTGGGCTTCTCTTTGATACCTTTACAAAGGAACCTCTCAGAATCTCCTTGAAGGAGTCCCAAACCTGCCACCCATTACACAGTTTCAGCTTCTTTCTCTAAATGCATGGAACAACACTCCACAACCCCTAAATTTGGAGACTTTCACACTTCCTAAACCATTGTCACTTGGATGTTGCTATCAAGTCTAAGCTATTCCTTACACCTCCTTGGATCACAGCTTCCTTGAGCAGTTGTCTTAAAGAAGCAGAGACTCCTCCAAATGCATTCCTAGTGCAGGATCTCCTTCTAAATAAATTGACATTTTCTCAAGTCAGAGGCTTAGAAGTGTGGAGTCATCCTTTCAGAGTACCTTTGCTACTGGGTTAAGACAGAATAACAACGTTGTTTCTTTGACAATGCAAGCCTCTTTTTCAGCACTGACCTTGGTTGAACATTAAGCATATGCACAATCTTCCTCTGTAAGCTTCACATTTTTATATTCCTTCTTTCAACTCTTTTTTTCACAGCAGACTTGCAAGAGAGAGGTAAGAAGTAACCATGTCACAGCCTGAATGTTGATCTATCTTGAAATTTCCTACCACCCAAATAAATTAGTTCATACTGTTAAATACATCCTTGTTCTGGTTCTCACAATATGGGCAGAATACAACCACATTCTTTGACAGTATATCACATGAATGGCAGAGTCTTCCTTCCTCTCTGAATTACATTAACTAAGCCACTACTGTCTTCAACAACCTCAGCAATTTTTTGTAAGCTCCTACCAAAGTTGTCTATTAAGCTCTGCTTGCGGGGAGACTCTAGATGGTGGTGGCCACTAGCATTCTTTGGGAGATAGGGGCTTTGGCCACTCCAGAGACTCTGAGAGACTCACAGGGAGACACAGAGGCTGAGTATGAACTTGCAGAGCCTTTCAGTATCTCTGGAACAACAACAACGATGACAAGAAGTCAGCTTTTATGGGAAGATGCTTTTAAAAAGTAGTTTCATGGAAATGGGAAGAAGATGACAGATTGTACTGGTATACTGCAGAAAGAAATATAACTGAAGATGTGACAGGTGTAGGAATATGGCCATGGCAGACAATGCTAAATAGGGCTGATTCTCAGGCCACTAAGCCTGCATGTTACCACCAGCTAGGCCAATGTCCATCTAGACCTGCTTGGGGGAAAGTTTGGAGGTCACAGCACTGCCCAACAACTGCCAGAATGAAAGCAGGGTGGTGCTCAGTGTCCTGAAGCTTTGGCCTGGAGCAGTGGCCTGGAGTGACTTTGTATGAGTCCTACCCAATCACGTGATCACTCTGACCCTGAGAAACATCTCTGAGATGAAGAACAGTTCATTTTCTGAATTAAGCCTCCCCCAAAGACTTCTATGGTCTGTGGGTCTGTGTTGCCACCAAAAGCTGAAGGCCATGTCAGTGTCCATGGTCCATGCTGCCACCTGAGCCCATGCTGATGTCTATGATCCCTAGAAGGCATGTTGATGTCCACAGTCAGTGCTGCCACCAAAATCCATGTGGAAGTCTATGATTCATGCTTCTGCCAGCTGCTATGGACAACAAAGCTCATCTTGCAGTAGTATTTATAATTGCTGACTCACAGCTGAGAATTAGACACAATAAAGGCTTCTGTGACACACTCCACTGCAAATAAAAAAGTCCACACCTGAAGCAATTGAAGAGATTCCTTTAAAAATATGATAAAGATGCTGAAGTATATCTCTTCATGGTTGATGGCTTCTGATAGGGCATGAGGGTAGAGAGTGGGAAAGGATTCAAGTTTCTTTAAGGGGCTGGCCATCAAACGTTTGATCATGTTCTAGTGAATATATGGGCAACAGAAATTGGACTTAGATTTTATTATTATTATTATTATTATTATTTTGTGGGCAGAGGAGAGCACAAGGGTAGGAGGGTAGACCTGGAAGAAATGGGAAGTGATGCGTCATATGAAATTTCCAAATAATGAATAGAAATACTATGTTGGGAGATTTAAGAAAGCTCTCTGGAGCTTTTTATCTAACAGTTGCAGGCTCTTCCGCATTCTTCCCAACAGACTTTCAAAGTCTCAGTCCCCTAACAGTCGGATTTCTTGCAGCAACAGTCCTACGTTTCAGTACCAAGCTTCCATATTGGGTTGTGGTGAGCAAATACCTGGCAAGAAGTAATTTAAGGGGTTGGGAAAGATTCCTTCTTTAGCTTAGAGACTGAGGAGAGCATCCTCTCAGAATAGAAAAGTCCTGGCTGAAGGAGTGGGAGAGCGGGTATTACATTGCATCTCCATTCAGGAAACATGCAGATGAACGCTTTTCCTCTGGTAGCTTTCTCTTCTTTAGCTGAGAACCAAGCCCATGGCATGGTGACATCCATATTTAGGATGGGTCTTCACATTTGAAGAAATTTCCCCATAGCCATGCTCATAGGCAAGCCATTGGTAATCCCTTAATGGTGTGGGCAGAGATTTATCTAATGGTAATTTTGCTTCCTGTGAATTTGGCAGTCAATATTAACCATCACAATGTGGATTTTATGACTCATTAAAATCCACCATCATCCGTAATAATAATACTATTTTACTTTGAAATAATTTTGAATCGGTTCTTTATTCATCTAGTTATCTCCATAAGGTGAGCTTTAAGTGTTCTAAATGGGTTCAGATTCCATGCTGTTTTAACAGGCTTTCCATCACCATACAAAACAATACCTCTGAAAAATCAACGTGAAGAGGAAACAGAGTATTCAACTCTGCTTCCTGACTGTAGAGGCGATGTGCCCAGCAACTTCATTGTTCTTCTGCCTTTTCCACCAACATGTACTATATATACTCTCAAAATTCCAGCCAAAATAAACCCCACTTTCCTTGAGTTAAAATAAAACAAACAAACAAACAAAAAAAGCCACAATTATTTTGCTTCACAGTATTGAAGCTTCAGTCTACCATCAACTGGGCCCATTGCTTTGCCTTTTGGCAAGACAGAATCTCATGCTCAGAAATGTGGTACGATAAGACTGGTGGAATTTGGATCGAATCTGAGAATCCTCTGAGAATGGCGTCCTCCAAAGAGCTAACCATCTCCAGCTAGATCGGATCTCCCTAGGGTTCCAGGACCTTCTAGTGGAAATGATGAACCACAAAATCATCCTTGGTGTTTAAGAACAGGGAGCTTTGCTCTCTTTTAATTTTCAAACACCACTGAGGATGAGACCCATGTTGGAGTCTGGAGACAGAAAGTAACCCTGGGTAGAGGCAAAACTTCTCTAACAATATATCTTTCATTTTCCGTTGATTATTGTGTAAATTCCTTTCCTTTCTATTGCTTTGTAATCTGACAAAATCCCTTGTTGTGGAGGAATGAGTGCTCCGCAGAGAGCATGTATTATGGATAAGAACTGCCATCCTGTCACCCCATTCCCATCTGCAGCTGCTCATAAGACACACAACCTCGGCTTACAAAGTATTTTATTTCACTAAACTTAAAGAAATAGGCAGGCACAAATGCACACCTGCAAGTCCTGCCCAGATTCACTTAAAGTACAGCTGTTTGTTAATATTGAGAAGATTTTAAAAATATATTGCTATGTAGTATCTTCTTTTATCTGAAAAAAAAGATGAAGGAAGAGTGATTCTTAAGGAAAGGAAAAATAAATTACCAAGAAATGAAAATTACTGATTTTCTAATGTCATTATTAGATTTAAAGCCATATTTAACTTTATTTTAACTCTGCTAAAGTAAAATTTTCTACTAGAAGAGAAGAAACGCAAAAATATGGAAAACTAAATACTAACAGTTCCTGTTTAAAGGCCTTGCTCCATTCCTCAACAGAACTCATTAAACCCTGTCTTCATTTTAAAATACCTTTGCTTCCTTGTTGAGTTTCAGCATCTACATATTCACATCAAGTCCATGATGACAAAGTACATGCAGCTTAATTCCTATGAGCCCAAAGCTAGAATCAACTCAAATATTTGCCAGTTCATGCATGCATGATGAAAATGTGCCATACTTATGCAATTGATAGTTATGGAAGTTTAAAGGAATGTTGTATCCTCAATGAATACAAATCCAAATAGCTTGTTTATTGAGTGACGTCTGATGAGACCTTCGATTTTACTTATAGTTTATCTCCAAACTTGAGATTAAAAAATAGGCAGGGGCCAGCATTAACAAAAGAGAAAAGATTGGGAGAAACAAAAATGCCTTCTGACTGAACTTGAGCCTGCTGCATTGGAAGGAACCCAGGCCTGGAACTGCATTACATGTCAAAAACTCACAACTGGTTTGGTTGTAGGTCTAAGGAAAGAATTCACTACAGTTATTAACTCACTAGACACAGCATCTGACTGCATTCTAAATATCTAAATATGTTATATTCATAGACAAAAACCACCAGTAGCTTTAATCAGGCAACTTTATTCAGTGAAGGGCAGTTACTTCAGATACTCATGATAAAACAGTGGTAAGAATAAGTGATGGCTGAGGACTCAGCAGTAAATATAACATTCATACCACCTCATCTAAGGCTCAGGGAACACTGTGGAAGAGGGAACAGCAAGTATTTGAAAGCCAAAGACTGGTGAATTGTGATATGTCATCCTCCAAACCAGTAGTTCTCAATCTTCCTAATGCTGCTGCCCTTTTAATACCGTTCCTCGTTTTGTGTTTACCCCATACACAAAATAATTTTATCGCTATTTCATACTGTAATTTTGCTACTGTTATGAAGTCTAATGCAAATATCTGATATGCAGGGTATCAGTTGTGAAACTCCTGAAAAAAGGTTCTCTGACCCCCCAAAGGGGTCAAAACCCACAGGTTAAGAACTACTGCTTTAGACGCAAGACAAACACCATTGAAATCAGGAACTCACAACAAATACTACAGGTACCTCAATAGGCCACCACTCAAGACTAGATTGACCCTGTCAACAATCATGGATAGGCAAGAATACATATAAGATATTACTGTTTACTCCTGTACTGTTAGCTACTGATAGATTCTAGAAAAAGGAGAGTTGTTGTCTTCAGTTGTATGCTTACTGCAAAGTACCTTAGCCTCTTGATAGCTCCAAACCCATAGTAACAAAGACAATCCAATTGAACTCACTGGGTCACCAAAAAATAAAAAATATAAATAAATAAATAAATAAATAAATAAATAAATAAAGATAAGAATGGAAGAAAGAGATTTGAAGGGAAAGGAGAAGCATAGACCATAGAAATAGGGAAATGGAAGAGGGTAAGGATGAGAGTAGTTAGTGCACATGGTGTGCAAAATTATCAAGAAAAGTAAAATTATCCATAATGATATTCTGCTATACTCATCGGCCAATGCCTTATTAAGCCGTCATCAGAGAAGCTTCCTCTTTCAGTATATAGAAACAAATATAGAGGTCCACTGATTGATTATTCATTATTCAGGTAGAGAGAGAGGGTGGGGAAGAGTCCTTGGAACATAGTGTTAAGTGGGATGTTTCCATTAACTCTTTCCCCTCAGAGCTCAGATAACTCCCTGGAAGAGGAGGCAGAACAAATGTCAAAACCATAGAAATAGAGAACATCAGGAGAACAAGGCCTTCTAAAAATCAACCTAGCAAAGTTCATATGAACTCACCAAAACTGAAGCAGCAAGCACAGGGTCTACACGGGTCTGCATCAAGGCCTTCAGCATGTATACTACAGTTTCCATTTAGCATTTTTATGTGACTCCTTTGTGTATGAACGAGTGGACCTCTGATTCTTATGCCTTCTCTTAGGGTTCCTTTTCTTCTGTTGGTTTGTCTTATGCAACTTCAGTGTGATAGGCATGTTTTTGTTTTATTATATTTAATTTTGTCATGTTTAGTTATCATTTCTTAGAAGCCTGCTCTTTTCCAATGAGAGGCAAAAAAATGAAGTGGATCTGGATGGAAGGGGAAATAGTGAGGTGGGGAGGACCTTGGAGGAGTAGGGGGAGGCGTAACTGCACTCAGGATATATTGTATGGGAAAAGAATCTATTTTCAGTAAAAGGAAAAAAAATAAAAAGAATACATTTAATTAATAATTTTTTTCTGAATAGTCAGAAAGGAACTTTCCTTGTTGAAATCACTTGTGTCATAATTGGGGTGAATACAGAACTCTGTACATTTTTCAGAAATATTTAATCTGCCTACTTCATTAATTTATGTAATATTGTATTTCACTGATTTTAAATTTACAGTGTACCAACGAAGACATGAAAGCTTAAATCAAATGAGATAGCATTCAAAAGATAAAATAATTAAAAATAAGCACACTTCAGCTTCTTAGATTCATAACTTCTATCAAAGATCAAATAGGCATGTTAAACAATGTCTATTGTCAAACTATCCAAAAGAAGATGATTCTAGTGTCTAAGCCCAGTGATTTTTCTAGAAAACAAACAAGATAATATGTTAGGTGCTAGAAAACTAAACATCAGTGCTCCTAGAGGTCTTGAAAGATGACTGTACACAGTGGACATGTGCAGATGACGGATGCAGAGCCCAAGGACCATGTCAAGTTCATCTTTCAAGAACAGTTCTGTTTAAAATGATGGTAGATGATATCTAGTAATTGAATCTATCAAATTCTATTCCAAATGCTCTGTGTAAGCTATTGTATATTATACCTATTACCATATCCATTTTCTAGCACTGATAACTGAGTTTACAAAATATGTTCAAGTTCACAGCTAGGACAGAATAGTAGAGCACAGCCAGGGATTTCTAACTTTAGAGCACTCACTTGGCCACTCTGCTGTATGGTTCTCTCTCTCTCTCTCTCTCTCTCTCTCTCTCTCTCTCTATATATATATATATATATATATATATATATATATATATATAGAGAGAGAGAGAGAGAGAGAGAGAGAGAGAGAGAGAATATATATATATATTCAATTTACTATTAAAGCTTAGGATCACAGGATCTACTCTTTGAGTTGGAAAAGTAAGTTCCATGCTATGTGGAGAGTGTGTTATAGAGAAATAGGAATGGATACAGGGAGAATGGTCAGGAAAAAAATGGCAGCATCAATGCTGACTTCACAGATAGGTGGTCTGTCTACTTACACAAGAACACATACTTGAATTTTGATTTAATTTTATGCTAGGTATCCTAAAAGTTACTGCTTTCTGAGCCAGAAGCCCATATTTGCAATTTGTCCTGAAGCCCTAAATTATGCACCTGGCCTAGGCAGTATTTCATACAAGAGTTTCTAATAACCTAAGTGTCTAGACTTACTCCTCTGTGATGGCTTAAGATCTGTATTACCCTTTCTACAATTCTTCCCTGGGGACTGAATTGAATCACCATCACCATTCAACATGAAAGTAGGCAATACTCTAAAACTTTATAAAGGTAATTCAACTAATCAATATACAGATCCACCTTATAAAGGGGATTCTATTCTGAGCATTTCGTTAGGCGAGCAAACTTTGGGTCAAAAAGGCTATGGAACATGGTAAGACTGATTGTGCTAACTCCAACCCTAGTTTTCTAAGTCTAGAGTACTTGCATTGGTGGTTCAATAGTAGAATTCTCACCTGCCATTTATCTAAGGCTAAATCAAGTTTTAGTCTGATCTCCAATATCCTATACCACTCACTCTAGCCCACTTTTGGGAATGCCTTATTTTTGCCACTGGTTGAACTAGTTCTTGGAAGAGTGCCCTTCCAAAGAAACCCACTGTGAACATCTCCCAAATATGAAGGACTAAAATGACATGTTTTTCATTCCCCAGAATATGTAAATAAATAGACATGAATTATAAAATACTATGAAAAAAATCTCTACATATTTGAACTATATTTTTCAAACTCTGGAGAGATACAAATCCACTAACTTCTTAAGGTTGCTGACATTTTTAAGGTTACCCAGCATTTTCATGTGTGTGTGTGTGTGTGTGTGTGTGTGTGTGTGTGTGTGTGTGTGTGTGTTGCTGATTGGAAGTTTGTGAGCATTTCAGCTGGTGTTAGCCAATCAGCCTGTCCAGACTTCAGAGACTGCCATGTGTATCCAGGCACAATAGAGGCTTTATTTCCATTCCAATGTCCTTTAATACCTGACAGAAGCTCACACATTTTACTAGTTCTGCCACAGGTGTGAGGACAGCAAAGAAAAAAGCAAAACAAACAGAACTCAAAAAACAAATTCAGGCACTGAAGGCAATGCATTATGTAACATAAGCATTTTTCCAAAGCATGGGGATGAAATGTGTCTTTGATGGGCCCACATCTTACAATTCTGCCTCCTAATAAAAAAATGCCAAAAATATTCCAACAAAATTCTATTGTAATTATGGTTTTATACATATTTTCATTATAGTGGTTTATCTAAGGTATCTGTAGTTTTCCCAAGAGAAATTTTAGTAAAGTATTCAAAAGCAAAATGAGCATAGTAACTTTAATTATATTGAAGAAGAGTCAGTATGCACCCAAATTGCTAATGAGAATTTGCTTTCCAGATTCCAGCCCATTGCATGCATGCCTTGAAGGAAAAAAATGAGGTCTATGACACTATGTTAATGCTGTATAAGAATAAGTAAGAGGAATTTCTATCTTTTGCTGAGAGAAATCTGGATGACATGTCTTTTCCATGTTCTGAGTATTTATTGCTTAGCAAAATATCCATTAAAATCCAGTTTCCTATCGTTTCCCAGTTATGGTCTTATTCTGACATCCTATCGGTCTGATCACAAGCAGCAAAATGGGTACCTGTTAAGGACACAGCACTAGTGTCATTCACACTACATGCTAACCCTTTGCATAGCTCAGAATAGAATTCAACCTGACACTTCTTATGTACATGAAGTTGACAGTTTCTGCTGGCTGGAGAATTCTTTGGAACTTCTTGTTTCAATACAGACATAAGTGCACCTGGGTGATGTCTTAAACACATTTTAAAAAAAAATGCCTGTGTTGTGCACCCTTCTTTCTGGCTTAATTAACTACAGCACACATTTCTGGTGGACTTGTGGCCTTTATTGGTCATCTGGTTTGTTTTGGTATTGCTATCTTCTAAAACCACTTACTGGGTGAACTACTCAGTCAGGAAGAGTCCCACATGCCTGAAGACAGCCTATGAAATAAGTTAGTGTCAGGACCAAGAGACACGTCCTTACTACTGAACAAAATAGAAAATAATGCATTTCAAAATGAGGTTATAAGAAAGTGTGGACATTTGAAGTAGGGAGGCAGCTTGCATTTGGTAAGAGAAAATTTACTAGAAATTATTGGAGGCAATAAAGCATTGTTTCCTTTAAACTTTATATGTCCCTAAAAGATGACATTGAAGGACACTAACCAAAACAAAGAACTGAAGAAACTAGATTCCAGACCATCAAATAACCCTCTTAAATATGGGGTAGAGAGTTGAACAAAGAATTCTCAACTGAGGAAACTTGAATGGTTGAGAAGCATCTAAAGAAGTGTTCAGCATCCCTAGTCATCAGGGAAATGCAAATGAAAACAACACTGAGATTCCACCTCACACCAGTCAGAATGGCTAAGATCCAAAACACAGGTGACAGCAGATGTTGGCGAGGATGTGGAGAAAGAGAAACACTCCTCCATTGTTGGTGGGATTGGAAGCTGGTCCAACCACTATGGAAAGCAGTCTGGCGATACCTCAGAAAATTGAACATAGTGTTACCTGAGGACCCAACTATACCCCTCCTGGGCATATACCCAGAAGATATTTCAACATGCAACAGGGCCACATGCTCCACTATGTTTATAGCGGCCTTATTTATAATAGCCAGAAGCTGGAAAGAACCCAGATGTCCTTCAACAGAAGAATGGATACAGAAAATGTGGTACATTTACACAATGGAGTACTACTCAGCTATTAAAAACAATGAGCTCATGAAATTCTCAGGCAAATGAATGGAGCTAGAAAATATCATCCTGAGTGAGATGACCCAATCACAAAAGAACACACATGGTATGCACTCACTGATAAGCGGATATTAGCCCAAAAGCACACAATACCTAAGACGCAATGCATAAACCTCATGAAACTCAAGAAGAAGGAGGAAGACCAAAGTGAGGGTGCTTTTGTCCTTTTTAGAATGAGTATCAAAAGATTCAACCAGAGCTCCCAGGATCTAAACCTCCAGCCTGAGAACAGACAGGGGCAAGTTGTCCTCTGAGAGGCTCTAACCAGCAGCTGACTAAGACAGATACAGACATCCAGAGCCAAACAGTGGATGGAGCTTGAAGACTCTTATAGAAAATAGGCGGAAGGATTGTGGGCCCTAAGGAGATAGGAACTGCACAGGAAGATCAACAGAGTAAACCAACCTGAACCCTTGGAGCTCTCAAAGAATGAATCACCAACCATGGAGCATACCTAGTCTACACAGATCTAGCTCCATGGGCTGGAACTAGGCCTCCCTGCACATATGTTGCAAATGTGCAGCTTGGTTTTCATGTAGGTCTCAAACATCTGGAGTGGGGGCTATCCCAAAACATGCAGCCTGTATATGGAGTATGGTCTTCTAGCTGGGTGCCTCATCAGGCCTCAATAGGAGAGGAAGCACCTAGCCTCTCAGAGACTTAAAGTGGCAGGGTGGGGGATACAGGAGGAGGGGGTACTCAGAAAAGAAGAGATGGGGAAGGATTGTGGGAGGGGGTGACTGGGACGGGTTATAAAGTGAATAAGCAAAAAAATAAAATTAAAAAAGAAAAGAAAAAAAAAAGATGACATTGAAGGACACTAACCAAAACTCGATTTTTTTGTTTGTTTGTTTGTTTGCTTGCTTGGTTGGTTGGTTGACTGGTTTTTTATTTGCTTATTTTATTTTTCATGTTCCCGTAAAGAAATGCTATTGCAAAGCTACTAGTGCTTACAATTAAGGTGGTCACACTATTTACAATATAGAAACTTTTAGTGGTTAAAAATGATCAGTAATTATAGAGGCAGGTGGAAGTAAACAAGGTGGAGAACATTCTCAACAATAAATCTAGAACCAATACCTTTAAAATCACTTTCTTTTTTGTTGAAAATTATTTTCATACAATATGTTTTGATCATGTTTTCTCTTCCCTGGTTCCTCTCAGAACCTCCCCACCTCCCTCCCCATCCAAATTTATGTTATTTCTCTGTCTTAAAAAAAAAAAAAAAAGAAAGAAAAAAAAAAAACTTAAATAGTTTTTTAAATCAAGAAAAACACACCCACATGAAATCCAAAAAACACAAAACAAAAACCAAAATAAACCATCAGAAGACCAATAAGACAAAAAAAAATGTTAAAACAAAATGAAATAAAAATACAATTGAGTTCATTTGTGTTGGCCAACTATTGTAGGGCATGGAGCCTGTGCTGGACTGTGGCTGATGTACCCAACGAGGATTCAGTGGAGAAAACCAATTTCCCCTTTGCCAGTAAGTTTCAACGGCAAATTGCTTCTTGGATAGCGATTAGACCCCATGTTTGCATCCCCTTCTCAGTGCTGGCATCCCTGTCTGGTTTGAACCTGTTATGGTCTTGGGTGCTGCCACAGTCCCTCTGGGCTCATTTGTGGAGCAGTCCCATTACGTTTGAAAGATACTGCTTTTCCTTGGAATCCTCTATCACCTCTGGCTCTTATAATCTTCCTGACTCATCTGACCCTTTATGGGGAGGGCTTAAAGAGGACATCTCATGTAGGGTTGAGTGCTCCAAACTCAAAAGATCATATTCACCGCCACCTGTTCGTGCATGATTTAAGGAAAACCACCCAACAACTAATCAGAAGGCCACATAAATCAGAGTGTGGACAATTTAATTAAATAGGTTAAGTATAGAGTGGCATGTTTCATTCTTAGTAGCAGATCTGTGACTTGCAAAATTACTCTAAGCACTCATTTGTAGATAAAATAAAAAAGGAAGAGAGTGCTAGAGAAGAGGGTTTCGGAAGCGTGGCATGAAAAAGCATTTGAACATGTGAGGAGCCCGGGCAGGACAGAACTTTTAGCAGAAGGTCACAGAAAACCACTGGTGAATTTTCAAAAGATTCGTAAATAAGAAGAGTGCCTTTGAAGTCAGACATGGAATTCTCCTCTTTATATTTAACTCATTATGACTCCTAAGCAGAACCCGAGATTCCTCCCGAGTTCTACAAACACTGTTCTTATATAAACCACACACATTTTAAAAAACTGAAGAGGAAAATAGATCAAGCAACACCATGTGAATCCTTGTGAACACCGGAGAAGAGTTCCCAGTGAGAAACAAGGTTCACAAGAGTGAGTGAGTTTTCCATCAAGAGAAGTATATGAGTCAAACCAGGACAAGTATTTATACCCTTTGTGAAATGCGCAGAGTGTTGAGGTTTGGTACTGTGCCATGTATTGTAATGCTAAATACTGGCCTCAAAGGCCTCCTGGCCCTCAGGAACAGGAGAATCTGTGTGTACAAATGTGGCCTTGCTCTTTATTTTAAAATTATTGGTTAAATCAAGATGCCAACAGCCTATAGCTGTGCATAAGATAGGTGGGTTTTCTGATCTCCAGACTCTGGATCTGAAGAGAGACCACAAGAGGAGGAATAGAGCAAAAGCTGGAAAGATGAGAAGATGCCATGGACTAAAGATCTTGAAAACACAGCCAAGGGCTGGCCAGTTGTCATTACGAGCATCCCAGATGGAACATAACAAGTTATAATTCAGTGTTATTGTCAGACAAGTAGACATAATAGCTTAGAGGGTAGATATCTGCCCAGCTTTACTGCTTATTATAAATATGAAGGTTGTGACTTTCTTTTATCTGGGAACTATGTATCAAAAGCAGGGTAGAAACCCCGATTTGAGACTAACCATCAACTATTAACATAGTGTATGTCACACATGGAGTTCAACAGTGTTTGGTTTGAACCCTAGATGTGCCATTTCCATCTAAATACTTAAAAGAAAAATTCAATTCAAAATCTCAACTAGCCAATCATGGTGGTATATGCCCATGATCCACACACTTGGGAGACTGACAGAAGAAGATCATGCGTTCAGTGCCAACTTGGACAGCTTAAGAAGATCCAAGTCTCTCTCTCTCTCTCTCTCTCTCTCTCTCTCTCTCTCCTCTCTTTTCTGTTTGTCTTTCTCTCTCTCTTCTGTCTCTCTCTCTCTCTCTCTTTCACACACACACACACACACACACATACACACACACATGCATACACATACACACACAAACACACACACACACACACACACACATGCATACACATACACACACATACACACACACACTCATTATTAGAATCACACTCGTCTTCTCAACACTGAATTCCCCAAAGCATTTTTGATGACTCAAATGAGAGAGACATGAACACACAAAGAAATTATTTCCAGTCTTACTATTCAATTTATGGTTCACAGAATAGTCTGAAGTACCTAAAAGCTTAGTTAGAAATCACAGGTTCCTCTTCCACCAAATTAAAAGAAAATTAGTGAGATGAGCTCTTCTTACACTAAAGTTCACATAGGTCTTTTCTATAGCACCATCTATATTTTCTAAGTCGTCAACTGAACAATAGTGCTGCCTAGTTTTATTTCAACATGACATAAACTAGAGTCATTTTGGAAGCAACCTCAATTGAGAAAACACCTCCGCAGGATTGGCTTGAGAGCAAGCCTGTTTTGCATTTTCTTGATTGATAATTAATGTGGGAGGGCCTAACTCACTGTGGGTCCTGTCACCCTTGGGTTTGCTCATTCTGTGTGCTATTAAAAAAAAAAAAAAAAAAAAATAAATAAAAATAAATAAATAAAAATAAATAATAAATAAATAAAAAACAGCAGGATGAACAACCATAAAGAGGTAAGGAGGCGCAAACCAGTAAGCAGCACCCCTCCATGGCCTTTGGATCAGTTCCTGCCTCCAGGTTCCTGCCTTGAGTTTTTGCCCTGACTTCTCTGGATGATAGACTCCAGGCTACAACTGAAATCAACCCTTTCTTCCCCAAGTTGCTTTTGGTCAAGCTGTTTCGTTATATCAATAGAAACTCTACTTAATGTTGAAGTTTGAGTTTTTGCTGTATATTGTGACATTAAGTTCAGGCCCCAGGATCTGGTTGCCTCTTAGAAGAGAAAGTTTGCACATAGACCCTAATGACACTGTGTGACCTTGTCCTCAAATTATTTCTGATTGGTGAATAAAGATACCAACAGCTAATAGCTATGCAGAAGAAACATGGCTGGGTTTTAGGGTTCCAAGTTCTGGGGAGTCAGAGGAGAATCACGGGGGAAAGAAGAACCAGAGCAAAAGGAAAAGCTGTTATGAGTTAGGTGAGTCAGGAAAACTTGGCCCTAAAGGATGGCCGTTGGAGTTAAAAGCAGCCCAGATGAAATATAGTAAGGAATAACTAGGGACTATCGATAGAAAAGTAGACTCTAAAATCATATAGGATGCATTTCTGCCCAGCTCTTGTGTTGATTAAGGATTATTTTAAATACTCTTCATAATAAGGACTATTTTAAAGGCTGTGTTTTTTTTATCCAGAAACTAAATGGTCAAAGGCAGTGAAAAAACCCAGATCAGCATTAAAAATTTCTACAACAACATAAGATAGTGATCTTATAAAAATATCATCTAAAAGAATACAATTATGATACTATAAAAATGTGTGAACTTGAGTTCTGGATATGGATCACAGAATTAAAAAAAAATCACTATTCTGAACCTTAGGTTGGTCATATGAAGTCTAAATGTCTCACCACATGGAGACTTTACAAGCAATTATTCTATCACTTTTCATACCATTGTAAAATAGCATTGTGCTAATTTTAGAGTTATATGACCACAAATACACTCTGCAATCCCACAGACTATATTATCTGGGGTTATCAAATGCTATATACATAAGTCGCTTTTAGAAAGAAGGCAAGAGAAACTGGCTATTTTGTAAATTTATATTTGAAGTTAGCATATTGAAATACTAGAAATTTTCTGAAAAAAATATTCAAGAGACAACATGGGATCTTTTATGGGATGGCTGAGTAATTAATCGGCTGTATCATGGCCAAAGGTTATTAGTGAAGCAGCTGCTTTTCTATGAAGTCTGTGTGATCTATAGCCAAGGGATTACAGTTAAAGAAAACCAGTGGCTGTTTACTCATGACAGTGGTTCTTTTATAATAGGACTTGCTTACCTCCTTGCCTTTCCTGGCATTCTGTAACGATTTCCCATGAATAAAACAAGCCCCTTACCCAAGTGGTTGGTTCTGAATACAGACTCTTTTACGATTTACACATCTTCTTGAATATTAGACAAGATGAATAAATGTAGAAAAGGGAGAAAGGGAGTGCAGTGTACTACCAGACTCCATCTGAGGACACTACATACCCACAATGTGAAAAAACAGCCCTACTTCATAGACCTGGTAGAGGCTGAAGGGACTGTCTCCTTACTTTGAATAATAATACGGGGTCAGTAAGTTTTATTTACAGTTGTGTTATGGTAAGAGCAAAACTACATACATTAAGAGTAAAATAAATATGCAAATATTTTACTTGTGAAAGAAATCAGGGAGGGGCCCTGGTAGTCTGAAAAAGCCATCAAAGCCTGAGTCAATCTGATCTTGAGGAGAGAAGATAGGAAAGGGATGTTGAGTAGGATCATTCTAGACTCCTATGAGGCATAAGGAGTTGCCACCAGAAAAGGGTACAGCTCACATCAGCTGTCCGACAAACTCCTGTTACCTTGGAAAAGGTCTTATTAAGTATCCCTACTATATCACCTCCTGGGAGAGGCCACAGAGGTTCTGACCTTTGTCAGAACATGAAAACTGGTTCAGAACACAGCAGCTGGGCTTTTGCTGGATTATATAAAGGCCAAGGAGTATCAGAAATTGTTCTAGGGGATCACTTAGGCTTTATGGTTTTCCTACATGCCCCTTAAAAGTTTTACATCCTCCTCCTGCTAATAAAGACTATTTACCTTTACCTGTACAATTGTTTTCCTATTAGCTTGCTGTTCTCTGAACACAGAGGACAAAATATACTGGTGACAATACTTAGGTTTAGGTTGTAGCTTACTGGGTCCCTTGTTTTGTTCTGCAGCTATCCAGTTTCTTCTCTCTCTCTCTCTCTCTCTCTCTCTCTCTCTCTCTCTCTCTCTCTCTCTCTCTCTCTATATATATATATATATATTATATATATGTCTATCTCTAATTCTGTCTGTCTGTCTCTCTTTCTCTCCTTCTTGTATTTTGTTTCATTTAGAACTAGTACCTCCATTTAGAAAAGAGCTGTGTCATACAGAAGGGAAATCAAAGCATTTTCATTCCGAATGATGGTCAATGGTGGTCATTCAGGTCATTGATAATGACAGCGAATAGGACCACCACCACTCTGGATCTAAGAGTCTTTCATGTTTGAGACCAGAGTACTCTAAGTGCTACTAATGTGAAAAGTACCCCATATGCTCATGAGTGTACCTTAAAAGTGTGCTCTTTTTGTCTGAGTAAGCATATGAGCTATATTTTTTATCAAGCCATTTCATTTTCCTCTACGTTCAGTTACTTTGTACAACAAATCTACCAACTTCTGTAGCCACAGTCTTCCCTTCAGAATAAAGAATCCTGACACCAATTCTTTATTAAATACAATGCTGTGTGGGTGTCCACACCTGTGGACATCAATAAACTTCGATGGCAATGTTGACTGACTATGCATACAGGAAAAGCAAATGCATATTTGCAAAACCTATTCCTTTGTCAAGATGATTGCTGGTCCTTTTCATATAGGAGACACCCAATCTGGTCAACTATAGAGACAGATTGATCTTGAGGAAGGTATTGTACTGCAATCCTTCCCCTGGGAATAAAACCTCAAAGCAGCAACAAGCAAGATTTCTATAGACATGTCATTCCTGTCAACAGCAAACACTAATTTCAACTACTTGCTGTTGTCCAGTGTGTCCAGAGTGGAGAATATTTTCATGTAGTCAATTATATACAATATTAACAAAAATCTTCACATGTTCTACATATGTTCACATGCCTGTTGATATTCCAGGGCTACTTATCTGCTCTGTTTCATTATTAATCTTCTAAGCCACCGAGCAGAAGGCAAGGCCATTGGTCACTATTCAACAATGTATATATATATATATATATATATATATATATATATATATATACTCATCTATTGTTGAATTTTCGACATGGGAAACACAACAGTTGTGTCTGTCTGTCTGTTTGTGGTATGTGTGTGTAGAAAGAGACAGGCAGACAGGCAGACTGACAAGACAGAAAAAGGGAAAGAAAGAGGATGAAAGGAAGGAAGGAAGGAAGGAAGACATTAATTATTAAAGACTTACCTATATAAACATACAGTTCCACAATCCTTCCCAGGGAAGGAAGTGGCTAAGTTTCAATAAAAAAGTAAATGTCATAACAAAGGTTGCAAGTCTTAATTGAAACTTTAATCCCTGTGAACCAGAGATATCTATGGCTAAAGGAAGAGAATATAATATCCCAGAGCTCAAGTAGAGAACAAATTTACTATTACATGACATTTCTGTTCAATTATGGCTCTCAACAAATTGGAAGATACCATCTCACATTTGTGAGGGCAATCTTTACTAGGTCCGTGATTAGAATGCTAATTAGTGTCTTCCAATTGTAATTTATGGATAAGCTAAAATGTTTTGTCTGTCTGAATATTCCTTACAAAAGTCAAGTTGACACATGAAATTAATCACTACAAGCAATTATGTTTTTCACATAATTATGTTTTCACATGTGGGGAGGCTTTATATTTGTTTGTTTTTCCCTTGCTACTTTCTTAAAAAATAAAAACAAAAATCCAAAACCTAAGAGATGTCTCTCCAAGATCATGTATTTATTTATTTATTGGCCAACAATGCCTGGATGCCCCATAGAGGATTACCTCAAGCTCCACACTGTAAGGTTTACCCCGAATAACACCTAGACCATCACAGTACACAGTACTTGCTCAATCACTTAGGCAAATAGAAGGATAGTTTGTACCCTAATGTCTTAGCTACTGTTCTATTACTATGAAGAGACACGATGACCAAGCCAAAACCTATAAAAAAAAAAAAAAGAAAAGAAAGAAAGAAAGAAAGAAAGAAAGAAAGAAAGAAAGAAAGAAAGAAAGAAAACTTTTAATTAGAGTCTTGCTTACTATTTTAGAGGTTTAGTCCATTAAAGCATGGCAGGATAGGCATGATGCTGGAGCATAGCTTTACATCCCACATCCCGATCCACAGGCAGCGGGGGCACGGGGGACAGAGGGGAGGTGGACCTGGCTATTCCCATCTCCTTTAGTAATGTCACTCCTCCTAATCCTTTCTAGACAGTTCAACACCCTGGTGACAAAATGTTCAAATAAATCTATAAGCCTATAAAGGACTTCTCATTCAAACAATTAGACCTTAGTTTAAAATTTCTATAATACCTTTCCTTGCCTTAAGTCTGAGGCAAGCTAGCAGTCATGATCGTACTCTTGATCTCTAGACTACATATTTCCCTTTGTGTGCTATTCTCTGAATTTTCCTATTTTACTTCTCTTGTTGTACATGTCTTGTTTTATATGTGATGTACCAATGCTTCTCTACCTGATTCCTCTTGCTCATTCTGTCCAACAGGCCTGGTGTCATTAAACTGTTAAATCAGTATATATTTTGGAGGCATAATCATGCAGCTGAGATCTTCTTAGACCTTGTTAGAAAACAGAACTGGTATTAACAAAGCTCTAGATCAAACATACCAAGTAATATTGCTTTTAGTTTCACAAATTGTTTCCAATACTTTTCTATTTGAAAAGGAAAATAATATATACATCAAAGATGTTAATGGTCTAGTCTTTACCAAAAGTAATACTAATCCCACACTCAAGAAATTGTACCATTCCTGGCTTAACAACTCTAAACATCACCTAAAATCTATCACATTTCATCTGTGTCAGGTACGTTTTCTTTGGGTACAACTGAGGCAGCCAAAGAGACAGCTAACTAGAACTTAAATTACTATAGGATTTCATAACTGACTTACAAAATTCATATTGTAAAATGTCAACACATATGCACACATGTGAGAGAAGACAGTAGATCCTATGAAATAGAAAGTAGCATGAAAGTACCTCACCCCTTCTGTTTTCTTGTATATTAACCAATCCTTTTTACAGAAAATGATGCCCTGGAAAGAAAAAGGAATATATATCTACCACCACTCTGGCATTTCCTTTCCCTGCAGGAATGGAAGGAAGAGAATGTTGTGAGATATAATAAAAACTCTAACTCACATTTGTAGCACTTCAATTTTCTAGCAAGAACAGTGTACATATGCATGCATAAGCTTTCAAGTATGAGCTGTGGAATTCAGATGTCCTATAGATAAGGGAAATACTCTTATTTATTGCCACTATTACACAGCATAAAAATGAATGGTATAATTTAAACCAGCCATTTAATATTTTAATTTATATGTACTTAAAGCATTAACTGCTGTTTTTAAAATCACTATGACATGTAAAAAAGGGACTACAGGAAAAAAGTAAAGTAACTTATATTAACAGCCCATTTTTCCTCTACCCTTCCATCAAAGGTCACTACATTTCCATTTCAAAAAAGTTCCTGTAAATTATGTAGCTGCCCATGCTTGATGAACTGCACTCCGTATAGTTGAAGATCTAGAGAGTGTGTTTTCCTAGTGACACATCAGTTTTAATATATGGAAAACCCAAGGTTCAGACTTAGAACACCCAAGCACTGATTATTCATCTTATAAACCTGCAGAGCATTTCATTCGCTAGATACTCTGGGCATCTGCTCATTGGGCTCTACACTGAAGTCAGTGCAGCTGACAGATGGTGGTGATTATACATGTCTCTCTGCTTAGCAAGACTGATCTCTATCATGTTCCTAAGTTGTTTGATGGTTCTTTAAGAACTTATTGATTTTTCTTTAGAATAGACATTATGACTTTGGGCTCAGACTATATAGATTCTACTTTCGTTGCCATGGTGTTATGGGTTACATTGTTAAGCCCTGAAGATCAATGTCTTAACCTATAAACCAAGTAAAAATAAAACAATTTGATGTTAGAGGAGAAAGAAAGAACTTAATAAGGTGACACTTGTGTATTGTTGGCCAGTGTTACCTATGTGCCTTAGTTACTTTTTAATTATTGTAATAAGTTACCATGACCAAGGCAACTTATAGAAAATAGTTCATTGGGGCCTTGCAGATTAAGAGTGTGAGTCCATGACCACTATGGCAGGGGACATGGGAGCAGGCAGGCAGGTATGGTATCAGAGCAGTAGATCTGGTTGACTCACATCTTGAGTCAATAACCATGAGGCAGAGAGAGAGTGTGTGTGCTAACTGGGAACAGTGTGGACTTTTGAAACCTGGTGGGTGGATAGGGGAGCACCCTCATAAAAGCAGGGGGAATGGGGGAGGGGATTGGGGTTTAACTGAGAAGGAGGATAACATTTGAAATGTAAATAAATAAAATCACCAAAAAATAAAAACAAGAAACCTCAAACCCATCTCAGTGATACATCATCTTCAATAAGAGCACACCTTCTAATCCTTCCCACAGTTCCACCAATAAGGGACCTAACATTCAACTATATAAGCCCATGGGGGCAGTCTCATTCAAACACCACAGTACTGTAACTCCATTCTGAGGATGCTGATAGCTCAAATTCTCCAACAATCTGGATCAGTTTCTCTAGTTCCAAATCTGTGAAAATATACCTTTACATTGGAAGCTATATCTACTGGGCAATTAATCCAGGAACGCATGAAAGCTGTCAGATCATTGCCTGCACACCTCAGCTTCGGCTCATCATATATCTCTAAAAATAGTTTATTACGCTGACTAAATTAAAAGGAACATTTTCCATGGATTGTAATCACAGCCATAAATCATTATCAAAAAAAAAAAACTGTCCAGAGTTGGAAATTTAATTGCAGTATATTTTATCAAGGAAAGAAAATAGCATTGCTTAAGGACTATTGATAAATTATTATTGTATTTTGCTTTGTTTTAAACAATATGCTTATCTCTGTCTACACACACACACACACACACACACAACATATACATGTTACTTTGTTCCATTATGTGCCAGAAGTCAATGTGACAAAAGGCCTTTTTTTTTTTTTTTAGTACAAAATACCCATAGGTTAAATTAATAGGTGGGAATAACTATTGCTGTTAATGAGTGGGATTGAAAACTTTGAAACCACAAACTACCCACAGTGCATTTTCCCTTTGTTATTTCTCAAAGGGTACAATGCAATAGGGTGCCTGCCCATCTCTAGGATTTGAACATGAATGAACCAAACAAAACTAAAATCAATTTGACTTATTCTCCGGATTTGGTCATAATCTTCATGATAAAAGAGTGTCGCGTGATCCTTAGGAATCACACCCTGCAATTCCATTGGCTCCTTTTAACTGATTCATGGCAGCATAAAGATCTTGTTTGGGTTTCTAAACTATGTGTTGGTCAGAACCCATGGTGGTTCTTCCTCATCTACGGTTGCTCTTTTCTAAAACTTGAGCTAAACTGAAGTGCTATCACAGTGCTTTCTCAATCTGGAAGTCACAACCCCTCTGGAGATTGATGACCCTTTCACAGAGGTTGCCAAAAACTATTGGAAAACAAAGATATTTGCATTACAACTCATAACAGTAGTAAAATACCAGTTATGGAATAACAACAAAATAATTTTAGGGTGAAAGTCACCACAACATGAGGAACTGTATTAAAAGGTTGTAACATTAGGAAGATAGAAAACCACTGTTTATATCAAGAATTTTTTTTAAAAATCATGATTTTGGACAGCTTGTTCAAGGCTTAAAGACTTTGTTGAGGGTTCTAACACATAGTTAGATCTGGAATCAGTAGTTTGCAACCAGAGGAATTCTCTAGGGCTCTAATCTCTGCTGTTTCCTCAAGGGCAGTTTAGAGAAATACTCCTGCTCTTTGTCTAAGAAGTTTTAGATTCTGAGTAAACAAAAAGTCTACAATCTCTGAGATTTAATTTCTATAAAGCTTGAACATAAGGTTCTTCTGCTCTTGAGGTGTCAGGCCCAGTGACCCCAGCCTTGGCTTATGCAGCAGAGAAAGAGTCTCCCTTCTAAGCCTTTGTTAAGGCTCCTACTTAGTTAATATGGAAATGGGAAAGGCTACTTACTCCCTGGATTTTGATCACAGAAACCCAACAAAGCTCCACGTGCAGGGGAGAACAGTATGCCCCAGGTATTTCAGTACTGTTGAAAAAAATTATGAGATATTATTTTGCTCTGGGATGTCCCTGGGGCTTCTCCACTCCAGCCCCCTTTTAGCTTCAGAGCTGTGGCTCTGCCCACCGTGACTCTTGTACATCACATCCCTTCCTTCCTTGTTTCTGTGGAGTCTCTGCTCAGAACCTTAACTCTGACCTTTTCAACTCCTTTTCACTTTGTCTTTACTAGCAATTGTCAAAAATACCTACTGCGTTCGAGGCCAGCCTCGAACACGTCTACACAGTGGTCTACACAGTGAGTTCCAGGACAGCCCGGGCTACACAGAGAAACCCTGTCTCGAAAAACCAAAAAAAAAATCTTAAAAAAAAAATACCTACTGCAAGTGACTTCTACTCCCATGACTGTTTTTTCATACCTGCTAATACTAGATTACACAAATCTACCCATAAAGCCAGAAAGAGTGTATTAGTTACTTTCCTCATTTGGTGTATCAAACCTTCAGCCAAAACAATGGGAGAATGAAAGATTCATTTCAACTCATAGTTTAAAGGAACAGGACACCAAAGCAGGGAAGGCCGAGGTGCAACAAGAGCTGGCCAGGGTGGCTGCTCACATTGCTCACACTGTAAAGAAGCAGGAGAGACAAACGTGGTGTTCTCTGGTTTGTTTTTGCTGTTGTTGTTGTTGTTTTGTTTGTTTTTTTTTTTCACTTTTATTCAACCCAAGAATTTAGTTCTTCTTTGTGCAATTAAATGTTCTGGAAAAGCCTGTGAGACCAACTCCAAAGTGTGTTTCACTAATGCCTGCACATCTCTAAACCTAATCACGTTGCCAGTACCATCTAAGATAATATTTCTTATCGCTCAGCTCCTCAAGATCTTGTTTTATGATATACACTATCACATCCATTTCTACATGCTTGTTCCTCTGCCCAGATAGTTCTGGTTATATTTTATATGACTGATTCACAATACAGCTCAAAGGTCTTAAAGCTTGAGACATATTTCTGGCTAACTTTCCTGAAGACATACTATATAAATAATCTTCAGATGATCGTTGTTTATTTCTGAAAGAATACCTTCTTTCAGTCTATAATGAGCTTTAAAATGCATAGATAATATTTAACATCTGCATCTTCCATTAGAACACAAGCTTTAAGAAAAATGTTTATCTTATTTATCATTATGTTTTCAACACCTAACTTGCTATATAATAAGCAAAATATAAATACTTATAATGGACAAATAAGTTTGTGAATCAAAAGGAGATATGTTAATTAATGAGTTTTGATAAATAAAGGTAGAAACTAAACTTTTAAACTCATTCAGCAAGCATCTGATTTAATTTCCTCCCACCTTACCTTTCCCACGTTATCCTTAATTAAAGGCATAAAATGATCATGGCCTTAGAATTTGTGAAGTACCACCAAAGCTACATTGTTCTTCCTACACAATGCAAGAATACACACAAACAATGCAAGACAGAATTAGCTGAATTAGCTGTACTAATCAGGTTAAAGTGCATTGAATTATTCAGCACTGAACTATGGTTCAGCATACTTCAAACATAGGAGTGAACTATTTTGTATTTTATTCTTCTAAAGACCAATAAATAAATAACATTCCAAGTTGCCCACTGACATTATTTATGTGATAGAATTTATGATGTAACTTTATACATTGGGAAAACTGTATTTCTTATCTTGTGTTTCTGTTTCAAAATATTTTATTAGATTTTTATTTTTTATAAATTTTATTTTAAAAAATTTTATACAATATATCTTGGTCATACATTTCCCCAACTTCCTCTAGATCCTCTCCACCTCCCTTCCCTCCCAACTTTTCATTATCTCTGTGATGACTAATTTTAGTTGTCAACTTGAGTACAGCTAGAATTAACTAAATCCCAAATAGTTGAGCAAACCTCTGAAAGGATTTTTTCTTAATTAAAACATTTGAAGTGGGAAGACCCACTTTTAATCTAGATCTTCTGAGGCAAGAAAATACAACTTTAATCTGGGCCACATCTGTTGGTAGGCTATAAAAAAGACATGGAAGAAGGTTACTTACTTTCTTTGCCAGCTTGCCCTCACTCTCACTGGCGAGTTTATTCCTTCACTTGCTTTGGAGCCTATGGCTTTGAGGTTCTGGCATATAATAAAGAACAACTAAGACATTCCAACTCACGGACTGAACAACTATCAAATTCTTAAATTTTCCATTGTTAGGCAGATATTGTTAGATTAGCTAGGCTACAGCCTGCAAGCACACCCCCACCCCTGTGTGTGTGTGTTTGTATGTGTGCAGAGATGAAGAGATGGCTCAGAAATTAAGAGCACTTGATGCCTTTGCAGAGGACTGTTTTATACACACACACACACACACACACACACACACACACACACACACATATATATATATATATATATATATATAGAGAGAGAGAGAGAGAGAGAGATTAATTCTAACAGTTCTATTCTTCTAGAGAATTGTTCAACTAACAAACAACTCCACATGCTGGTGAAGATGTGAAATAAATGGAATATTCATCTATTTACACTGAAAGTACAAACTTGAACAGACACTGTTGATCTACCTCAGGATTCAATTTCACCACTCTTAATCAGATACCAAAAGGACACTTCATCCTACCACAGGGACAAATGCTCAAGCACTATTGCCCTATCCATGACATCCAGAAACTCGAAGCAAACCATCACTATTAGGCACTATTAGGAGGTGTGGCCTAGTTAGAGTAGGTGTGGCCTGGCTTGAGGAAGTGTATCACTGTGGGAGTGGGCTTTGGGGCCTCCACCAGTTCTATTTCTGATATCTGAAGATCAAGATGTACAACTCATTTCTTTCTCCAAGATGGCAGCCGGAATGCTACCATGCTTCTAAGACAGCCCTAAGTAAATGTTTTGTTTTATAAGAGATGCCATGGTCATGGTGTCTCTTCACAATAGAAACTCTATAGAAGTTTCTACCAGTATTGTCCAGTACTGCTGTTGATAGACCTCACCATCCTTTTGTTTGGAGGAATGTGAACTTTGAGACATTAGATTAGAAGAGCAGTTATGCACTTTAAATGGGGCTTAATGGGCTCTGTAGTATGAAATAGTTTATGTGCCTGGTCTTTTAAATGATCATATACTCTTCAGCAACATTTGGCTCTTGGATTTCTGGGAACAGGAGTAGGTATTAAAAAGTAGTAAGGAATAGGAGTAGTGAGAGAGGGGAGTAGTGAAAAAGGAGAGAGGGTAGTGGTAGGCAATGGGATCCAGGGAGACAGAAGAGTAGGTCAGAGCAGAAGAAAGAAGATAGAGTAGGGTTAGGAAAGAGTAGAGATTTTTGAAGAGTAAAAATAAGAGACAGTTAAAAAGGAATTGGGCTTTTATTTATATTCCCTTGCAGTGCTTAGCCTCGCAGCCTAAGCAAGAATTGAGATCCCCAGTCAGAGAGGGTTCCGGGTAGCCTCTCTCTGCTTGGTCTAGGGGCGGAAGGCCCCTCTTTTAGGTTGGGTGGAAATGGATTTGAGGAACACCCTGGATAAAGTAACAACCTCATCTTGAGTCTTGTGGTCTTCCATAGCTAACTTATGATAATGTATCTGAATAGGTTTTGCTATCAAATTATCTATCTGTTAAAAATATCTATCTGGGTTCCCTGAGGGACAAGCCTGACTGCATAGGGGTTGATGTCAAAAGTATCCCCTCTCCAGGAAAAAGACACCGGGATGGGTATGGCCCTCATGCCTCACTGGACAACGACAGGAGGACCAGAGCCATTACAAAGTCCCTTCAATTATTGGAGGTCAGGCCTCTATCCCTGCCTTCGCAAGAATAGAATCACCAAGGCCCTTCTATACTTAGAGAAGGGAGGAGATGTCAGGAGCAGCCCTGCATATACACTAAAGGCCTAAAATCAGCCATAGGCCTAAAATCAGCAATAGGCCTGACATACATGCATGCTAACACAAAGTCTTGGGTCTCTGTGGAAAAACACTGAAACAGAAGGCTATAAGCTATTGTAAACAGGCAGCTTCTGTGGAAATTTACCAGACCGAGTTGTCATAGATCTTATAAATAAGCAGCTTTGGTGGACAGTACCAACTTAGATAAGGACAAGTGAATCATAGGCAGAGCCATAGTGACCTGTCCCCTGAACCTACACTCAGCTGATACCCTGTTCTGAAAGGTATCTGTACTCCCCCGAACACCTATGCTCTGGTGCCACTCCCTTCCCCACATCCTGCCTTTTTGTGTTTATAACCTCTGTGTAAATAAGTAACTTACGATGTGATTTAAATAACTAAATTTAAAAAATTAAAAAAAAAAAAAAAAGGAATTGGGCTAGCAGACTTTGAAGATAGTTGGTGACAGCTGAGCCAAGAGAAGCTGAACTGAGCCAGAAAACATATTGTTAGGAGACAGATAAATGAAGAACCCACAAAGAAGCTATATAAGTTTACACAGAAAAAGAATTAAAGAACAGAAAGATACAATTTTTGTATTTGGCACCCAACTTGGGCCTAAAACCAATGACCCTGGGATTTAAAATCTCATGCTCTACTGACTGAGAGAGATGGGTCTTTTGCTATGAAAGACCTCTCTAGCTATAACTTGACCTATGGTATTAGCATGATATACATTGGAAATAATATCGTTCATACTCTTTGTCCATTCAGCTATGGGCACTGCCCATGCCTTCAGTGATCTTATGATTTTTTTTTTTATACTCTACATTCGGATTTTCAAATGCTAGATTCTCTTTCAGCACCCGTCTTGGAGCAGTGTCTAGTTTGGTCATATTTACTGATGACCATACTTTTGTTTGGAGGAATGTGAACTTTGAGACTTTGGATTAGAAAAGCAATTAAACACTTTAAGTGGGGCTTAATGGGCCCTCCTGGAAGGAACATGGAAGACCTTGTTATTGAGGATGATTTGAACTATAGGGGCCTTACTGAAGAGGTTTCAGAGGAGAATATATTAGTATGTAACCTAGAAACTACTCTTGTGATATTTTGGTGAAGAATGTTGCTGTTGTTTGCCATTATCCAAAAAGTATGCCTGAGACTAAATTGAAGAAGTTTGAATTAATTTCTTGGGCAGAGGAAGTTGAAAAACAGCCCAGTAATGACTCTGTCATATATAATGACATCTATAATGAACAAAAGTAAGATGAGCAAGAAAAAATACAAAGTGTACAATTTGAGGAGAAACAGGACACCAGGAAGTAGAATGGAGCTAACTCCTGTGTTATAAGGAGATAAAGAGAGTGGTATCTTCAGGGCAAGATTCCACCCAGCTAAACTTCCAATTTATGAAAAGGAATTAAAGAAAAGTTTAGAACCCAATCTTGTGTCACACACCTTTAATCCTGCTATTTCTGAGGCAGAGGCAGGTGGATCTCTGAGTTTGAGGACAGCCTGGTCTACATATCCAGTTTCAGGACAGCTAAACTTAGGCAGTGAAGGAAATCATTGAAAATAGAAAGTTGGTGAAGATGTGATTGAACAAGAGATGATGTTCCTGCCTCAGCAAGTAAAATTGTCAGCTTTGGCCACATAGTTCTGGCTTCAGAGTCAAGGATAGAAGAAATGGGTTATGCAATTCCCATCCATAACTAAGGAAAGCTGGTGAGGCCAGGCATGTGTAAGGGGTGTCCCTGCATGGAAGGCTTGAGAGGCAATTGTGTGGAGTTGTGAGGGTGAAGCATGGATTGCCTTGGAGACCACAATCTGTTGGAAATGCCAGAGTTATAGAACACCTCCTGAGGAGAGCTGCCAACAGGGAGTGGAAACAACCCAAGGAAAGAAGTGTGTTACAGCCAACAAAGATAAAAAGAGCAGAGATCTGAAGAGCACTTTGACATCAAACATAGATATGTAGACATTGGAGTTTGCCCAGCTGGTGTTTTCTGTCTTGCTTTGGTTCAGTATCACCACATTATGCTCCTTTCCTCTATTTTTGAACATCTACATCTACATCTACATCTACATCTACATCTACATCTACATCTACATCTACATCTACATCTACATCTACATCTACATCTACATCTACATCTACATCTACATCATCTACATCTACATCTACATCATCTACATCTACATCATCTACATCTACATCTACATCTACATCTACATCTACATCTACATCATCTACATCTACATCTACATCATCTACATCTACATCATCTACATCTACACCTACATCATCTCCATCTCCATCTCCATCTCCATCTCCATCTCCATCTCCATTCCATCCAGCTACAGCTACATTATCTACATCTACATACATACATGTTGTATGGCACATACATAGTTCCATTATATGTTAGAAGTATGAAATCTGTTTTTGTCTTTTGATTTTTCAAAGGATGACAGTTATAACATTTCTTGTATCTCACAGAAGAGACTTTGACCTTTTAAACAAGTTTAAGACTGTTATAAACTATGGAGATTTTTTAAGTTGAACTAAATATAGTTTGTATATGTTATAGCTACAAACCTTTGGGGACAAGGAAGTGGAATACAGTGGTCTGAATAGGAATGGTCCCTATAAACTCATGAATTTGAATAATAGGTCATACAGAGTGGCGCTGTTAGGGAGTGTGGCCTTATTGGAGCAGATGCGTCACTGTGTAGTGGGCTTTGCGGTTTCAGCCCATTCTCTTCCTGCTGCCTATGGATCAAGATGTAGAGCTCTCAACTCCTTCCCTCATATTGTAGGCTTAGATTTTTTCAAAACCTACATTAATAAGGATTCTCAGAAGCTTCAATCCCCCTTCTAGCCTACTATCCAAAGGCAGAGGAGAAAAGATGGTAAATAGGACAAGAGATGTGCACCTATTTAGAAGTAGTTTTTTGGAGTGATTCAAATATTATTTGTCAGGATACCAGCAATCCAATTCAGTAGTGTCAGAATACCAACAGTCCAATTCAAAAATGTCACCAAACACAAATCAGCAACAGCAACATGATCCAGCAGAAACTGCCAGGCCTCCACGAAAATAGCATGAGTCAGAAGGAGCGACAAAGACCAGCTGGAGAGCCATGAGAAGTTCTCTGCCATACCTCTTTCAACAAAGCAAAGACCAACAAAGCATTGCATAGCTAGCTCTGCAAGTACCCTGTTACTATCGGTTGAATCCTATTTATACTTTCCCCAAACATTATGTGTCCTACCACAAGTCATACCTCAGCAAAACATCATGTGACTCTGCTTCACCAAAACACCATGTGAGTCTGCATCACATGACAAAGCCAGAAAATTCCATGTCACAGCATCATGCCTGCCTTGCCATGATGATGATGGACTAAACTTCTAAAACTGTAAGCCAGCCCCAATTAAATATTTCTCTTATAAGAGTTGCCATAGTCACCCGGGCAGTGGTGGCGCATGCCTTTAATCCCAGCACTTGGGAGGCAGAGGCAGGAGGATTTCTGAGTTCGAGGCCAGCCTGGTCTACAGAGTGAGTTCCAGGACTACACAGAGAAACCCTGTCTCGAAAAACCAAAAAAAAAAAAAAAAAAAAAAGAGTTGCCATAGTCTGGTGTCTTTTCACAGCAATAGAAACTCTAAATAAGATAGAAATGTTTGTTCATATGTAGATATTAGCCAACCTACAACATGTAGACTCAGAGAGTTGGGTATAGAGGAAGAGACTAGGAAAGACACATGAATCTCCCTGGGAGGGAGAAATAGAAAAGATTTTACAGGTGGACTGGGGATGAGGAGGGAGACAGGAACAAGAGGATCAGGTAGAGAGAGGCAGGGGAGATAGAATTGAGGGAAGGAATTCGGGAGAGTCAGCTGGAATTGGGAGGCATTTAAGAGATGGCATAAAAACCTATTGCAGTGGAAACTTATCAAAATATATGATGGTCATCCTAGTGTCATCTCCTAATAACGGGAAGAGGCAGTTCTAATTGGCCATCTCTTGTCACCAAATGAGTCTTCCAGCATTGGAACTGGATTGTATTCCATTGAATTGTTAGTCAAGGGGGTACCACGGAAATCTCCAAACCCAGGCTATTTTACCAAGACAACCAACTTCCCTCCTCAAACTGATAGTAGGCCTCATTACTGAGAAAATGGCCCACACAACTCATTGAACATGGAGAGTAGAGCTAGAGTCTAAATGGAGCCATCATACCTTTATTCTAATGTCTTTGGTGCAGGAAGTTACTGTGCAGAGTATGAAGGAGAATGTGCACACCAACACAAACACAAAACCTTTGACCCACAATCCCATTCTGTCTGCAAGATATGCTAGGGCGATGGTGGCATGAACATGTGTAAGTAGCCAACCAATGTCTAATTTGGCTTAAGACCCATACCACAAGACAGAAACAATACTCAACACTGCTTGGGTGACCAAGAACCAGAGACTAGATAGCCCAGAGTCCTAGACTAAAACCAAACACTACTGGTCTTTAAGAATAAAGTATCAAGACAATGACTTCTTATGATACTCTGTTGTACTCACAGATCAGTGAGTTATTCACTCATCATTAGAGAAGCTTCTTCCTGCAGCAGATGGGAACAAATACAGATACCCACAACCAGATATTATAGAGAAACAGGAGAGAGAGAGAGAGAGAGAGAGAGAGAGAGAGAGAGAGAGAGAGAGACACTAAATACCTTGAGTTCATTTTGTGTTGGTCAAGTACTCTATTCTGGGGCCTACTATTGAGTATGGTTGATATACTCAGTGACATTCCATTGGAGAAAACTGATTTTCTCCATTTGCCAGGAGATATCAATTGCAGGTAGCTATTTAGTTATGGGTGGGACTCCATGTCCACTTCCCCTCCTCCGTGCTGGGACCCAGTCTGGTTTGAACCTGTGCAGGTCTTATGTGTGCTGCCACAGTCTCTATGAGTTCTGTTGTATTTGTTGCATCGGTTCTGTTGAATCTGAAAGATAGGTTTCCTTGGACTCACCCATCTCCTCTGGCTCTTACATTCTTTCCACCCCCTCATCTACTCAGATCCCTGAAGGGAGGGGTTTGATGACGACATTTTATTTATGACTGAATAATATCTCACTCTGCACCTTGTCCAGATGTGAGTTTCTGGTTAATTTCCATCCACTTCAAGAAGCTTCTCTGATAGACCACTGTGTGTTTGGTATGATGTGATATATAGGTCATTAGTTACATACTTTTCCTTAGAATTCAGAAAACTTATGTTTCTTGAAGCATCTTTATTGACTTCTCATCTTTTTAACTTTTGATGAATTGGTTATGAGTAATTATGTTTGCAACTGGCTTGATATGGTAAAACTTAAATCTGAGATCCAATGCCTCTTAAAACAAAACTAAAATACACAGAGCAGAGAAATTACAATGTGTATATTTTTGCCTAAACTACAACAATTCCTATCCCTAAAATTTTTACATCTATCATGCAGTCAGCTGCACTTCTGATAAGACATGTAAAAAAAAATAAGAAGAAAAAATGAAAGCTAAGCTTAGAACACTAATAATTATCTAAAATACTAAGTTTATTATAAGCACTTTCATTTCAAAAAAATCACCATAATGTTTCATTTATCTTCTATTAAATTAACCTGAATCAATCATACAAATAAATTTATCAGCACAAACAGAACAAACATGCTTTGCCGATCGTTATATAAACTCACATATTGGAATAGTTTTCCCCAGTTGGCCATCACATAAGTTATATATTTTCTCTACTCTAACGTCTTCCAATATGATATGCAGATTTAAACGTTCTCTTTGAAACTTCAGAGCCCTGATTTGGCACAGATGGCCCGCAAAAGTGAAAGGATGTGTGTGTACATTTTATTTTCTGCTCTCTGGAATTTGAATATTAAATATAATGATCTAAAGAACAAAGCTATACTTTTTATACTTTTTCTTCATTTGTTTATAATAAATGGATAAAATGTAGTTCTTGCTCACTCCATGAATTGTGGAGGACTATGTGTGATTATTTCAAATATATCTTCATACTCCTCTTGTGTTCTTTCCGAAAACACACTTTTTGAACTAGCCTTTAATATTTTACAGTAGGACTATATTTGTAGATAGGGTTTTAGGAGGAGCATGACTGAAAAGGAAGTCAAATAGTTGTACTTTAACCTGATATAGCTGATGAATGTAGAAGAAGAAGAATGCAGGAACCATACACAGAATTAGGACATCCAGCAGAAATACCTAAGAAGAAATTAACCCTGCTAGCACCTTGATTTTAGACTGCTAGCATTGAAGGGGTCCTCCCAGTTTGTGGTGCTTTATATTTGTCTTCATGGCTGCTTTATCTAACTTAATAAAGGCCACATGCTAATGACCTATGTAAGGATCAGAGGATAGGAACGGAAACAACAGGTTTTTATCTTTATTGTTTTCTTTTTGCCTTGGTTTTCTGTGCAATGAACAGATACTGATTTTTTTGTTGAGAAAAGAGTTTGTGGTTTTGTTTTGTTTGTTTGTGAGTGATAAACGATAAAGTATAGGTCTATCTTTCATCTATTTTTAAAGGACTTATGCATTTTTATTTTATGTGTATGAATATTTGTTTGCACGTATGTACGTGCACCACATGCATGCCTGGTGCCAGTGGAGGCCAGAAGCAGGTGTCTGATCCTGTGGAACTGGAGATGGCTGTGCACTACTGTGTGGGTGCTGGGGCCTGAGTCAAAGTCTTCTACAAGAGCAGCCCGTGCTCTTAAATCCAAAGGCATTTTATCAGTCCCATTTTTCACCATCTTGAGATGCAGAAATTAAGGCACTCATTCTGTCCTCCTATGATTAATTAAAACACCTCCACCTCACACAAAGTCTGTGGTTCTTGGAGAATGAGTTTTAAGCATATTTCTGTAGCATCACCAGCAAGAGCTCTGTCTGTAGGAGGCTAAAACAGAGCCCCAGCACACCCCAGTGCAGCATCCTTAGGGCATCCAAGAAGAAAATGAAAATTCCCCTACTGCAGGAGAGCACACTTCCCTTGATTTAGATTTCCTTCCTCGTAATTATTTGCAAGGCCTTTGAGATAGCCAAGTGTTTTCAAAGTCAAACATCCTTCTTGAAGGGGCTCTGGGGACCTGAGTATGGCAAATATGGCTCTGTCAGGCCTTGGCCTTCCCTCATAACCCTCTACCTTGCTAAAAACCATTAGACTACATTTCTAAAGCTAGTCACAGAGGCCTATCCCCTTATTTGGCCACTTCCTTCCCTAGGTACCTCTCTTTACGGTAGCCTTGACCATCAGGACATTTCAAACTCAGGGTGGAGTTTTGGAGGTGTTACCATTGATCTCATTGTTATTTTCTTCGATAGTTGATGGATTTTTTTAAAATCAAACTTTATCACCACATATTTTTAAACCTGTCAGAAAATGTTCTGAAGCTAATCCAAAGTACTTACAATGAAGGCACATCCACTTCAAGATACCAAGGCCTTATGTGTGTTGGATGTGCAAGAGGTAAGATAGAAAAATTGACAGTTGCCAAGGCATCCCTTTTTGGCTGTTTATGGAAGACCTGCAGGTGGTACATCTATAGATTTTTCTCACATATGTTCTTTGACTTTCAAGGGTGGGCAGAAAGTAATTGAATTTTTTAAAAAACACCTTTGTTTGGCTAACAGAGAACCTGGACCTGCTTGTCTTATGTGGATGAGGCAGTGTGGTCAGCAAAGCAGAGTTGATACCTGTTGTGGGGAAATCACAGCAAATGCACAACCTGAAACTGGCAGTCTGTAACTCATGAGTGTCCAAAGCAGATCCTCAGACACTCCAGGGCAGCTCATGCTGTGGCATTTGCTGGGAAGTCAATTGAATTTCAGGGTCTGAAAGAAACCCTTCATCTAGAGAACAAATATTCTCTCTCTGCTGAAACAGAGAGAAGGAGCTTGAAGTAATAATCACACAATAACTGTAACCGTCTGGATAGAACTCAGTTGTTCTCTCTCCTAAAACCCGCCTTGCTGAGAAACCCACATCCAGTGGTAACTAAACTAAAGCTCTCTCTTCAGCCTCCAATTCATATTAATAAGTCATTATCCATCATGTATGTGAGACTTACTTATTAATCTACTTGGTGCCTGAAATGCAGCCTCACCCTGAGTCCGCACCCTTTGACCACTGCCACCCAGGACAAAAGGAAGTACATGTATAAAGACCATGCTTGCCAAATGGATGTTAGGAAAGGAACTTTAGTCCCTAATAGTCATCATACCTATGCTTCTGTGGCCAAACATGACAAAGTAAAATGCCACAAGTAAGAGGATTGCTAAAAATCAAGGGCTATTCTTAACCTATTCAATACTCAGGCTGCCAGGCAACTTCTGTGTTATTCTGCCATCTCCATGTTTCTGTATAAAATGTGCCTTAGGAACACACATAGGTATGTGCACGCACACACACACTCCTGAACAGACTACCTTAGAACTTAAATCTTATATATATTTATATAATAATATTATATATATAATAAATTATTAATATCATTATATGTTGATCATGTTATATAATTATTAATATATATTAATATATACTATATATTAAGTATATTTAAAGTATATAATATAGAGAATATATATCCTCTATTATATATATATATATATATATATATATGCTCTGTGTGCGGAAGAAATCCTGAGCAAAGAGGAGCAGTTTGAAAGGGTTAATCTGGAATAGTTAAATGTGAGTAAATTTTAATAAATCGTCTCATTAATGAGGTCCATATCTGGAGTAGAAAAGCAAACAGGCTTCCAGGAAGCAATAATTTACATAAAACTATATTCCAATGTCATGGGCAATTTAACCAGAGAATTTTTTTCTAAGCAATCCTCCTCTAGAGCATGAAGAAAAAAACCTCCATCAGATCATCACAGTGGCCGCTGATTTTCAACTCGCAGTGGAATGCTCAGGATTAAAAAGGAAAACTCATGAAATCCACTGTAGACATCTGAATACCGAATGATCTAGTGGCATTAAAATTTCTAAATCTGTTTCCTTCTCTTTTTCTCCCTCCCTCCCTCCTTCCCTCCCTCCCTCCCTTCTTTCTTTCTTTCAAAACTGTACACATATTATCATGATATTCCAAGTAGCTCCAGCTCGGGGATTGACTGCGTGAGATCTGTGTAAAAACAAGTTCACGTCACCTCAGCGTTCAGTGCCTTACCTCGTTCTTCTGGCACAGTTGAGCTAAGGTTGTGGCCACCCAGGCTTGTAGAAGATATGCTGCTACTGTACTGAGCTTTGCCTGGCTTCAAATGTTTTCCCATAATGAGCCAAATACAGAGAAGAACCAAGAGTAATTACTTGTAATAAAACTCTGTCAATAGAGATACACAGGTGTTGAATCTGTTCTGGTGTATTATGTGTGGACAAAGAAATTATCCACTCACTATAGATATTATATCTGATTATGCCCCCACCCCACATCCATACATACCAGTGAAGGAGAGAGTCACACTTGCAAGTACTTGGCACTGAACTAGAGATTATACCTGGCAGTACTGCGGAATTCAAAATGAAGCAGCGTTTGACATGCTTAATGAAATTTGATGCGTGCCTTCCGGTGTTGAAACAGCAGAAAATCTGTACAATGTTTCATTTAAAAAGAAAAAGGAGGTAGGGGAAGAAAGAAAGGGAGGGCGGGAGGGAGGGAGGGAGGGAGGGAGGGAGGGAGGAGGAGGAGGAAGGAAGGAAGGAAGGAAGGAAGGAAGGAAGGAAGGAAGGAAGGAAGGAAGGAAGGAAGGAAGGAAGGAAGGAAGGAAATATTTTAAGCTCTTGGCAGTTCACAGACAGTTCAGAACTGATGAAACGAATCCGTTGCTGTATCGGGTAACATGCCGGCTATCACTTGTCAAATCTGTTACGGTCTCCGTTGGCTTGTTCATGCCGGCTCATTGGTGGAGAGAAACTTCACCCTAAAAATGAAGCTATCTGAAAATTAGAAATTTTCTTTTGTCAAAATGTAAAATAAACATCTTTTTTGAAGCTTTATCATTGTTGAAATTGTAAGCCAACACAAATCCCTTTAGCTGTTGAGTGGTGTTGGGAGAAATGTATGGGGGGTGGGGAGAGAAAATGATCCACAACATTGACCTCATATCAAGGGACGTTTCTAAAATAATTTTACTAAAAATTATAATTATCACTACCTCAGTTTGTTCCCTGGATTCAGCCCCCTTTTTCTCAAAATTTAAATATTTTCTGTAAACAATAATAGTGATTTTTTTTAAAAACATGATGTAAATTGTTTATTTTTAAGAATTATTTTCTAATTTCACTGTTTTTATTACATTTATTTAATTGTATGTGTGTGTTTGCATCCTGTGCATATTCGTGGAGATCATAGGAAACTTGCAAGAGTAGTTTTGTCTTTCTACCTTGAGTGTCCAAAGAGATGAAACTAAGGCTTTGAACAAGTGCCTTTTACAGGCTAATATCTTGCCAGCCCAATAATTATTTTTCTATAATGGAAGACTAAGGTGGTTTTTAAATCCATTTGTCCCCTTTGAGGACAAGGTTTCACTGTGTAGCATTGGCTGGCCTAGAAATTGCTATATAGATTAGGCTGACCTCACAGAGATCTGCCTGCCTCTGCCATTGCCTCTTGAGTGTTGGGATTAAAGTTGTATGCTACCTTAAGATTTTTAATTTCTTTTATATGTGTGTGAGTGCCTTGCCTGCATTTGTGCATGTGTAGTGCTCTCATAGATCAGAAGAGGGTGTTGGAAGCCCTGGATTTGAAGTTAGTTCTGAATCAGCACGTGGGTTCTGAGAATCAAATCTACATCCTCCGCCAAAGGAGCAAATGCTCTTAATCACTGAGCCATCCCTTCAGCTCAAGAAAAATCTTTACTGAGTCAAATCATTCCATCTTACAAAGTGCCTTGTACAGTTTCTTTTTAGTAATTACTGAAATTAAAAAAATATATTTGCACAACCCATTAGATGATGATGTCCCTGTTAGTTTTAATAGTTAACTTGATAGAGCTTAGAGCCAGCTCAGAGGGGTGTCCCAGCTGAGCATTTGCCTAGATCAGGTTGGCCTCTGGGCACTTGCAGTGGCAGCCTCTTGATTGTTCTTTGATGTAGGAGAGCTTGGCCCAGCTCACTCACTGTGGGCCGCATCTTTTCCTGGGAAAGGAGGCCCTGGTCCTGTGTTATATAAGAAAAGTCACTAAGTTTGAATAAGCATGCAAGCCACCAACCAGCATTCCTTCGTGAATTCTTCCTTACTTCCTAGTCTGTGAGTTTCCTAGTTAGAGTTAATACTGCCTGGAATGTCAAGCAGCCTGCCTGAATTCTCCTGACATCACTCAATAATGGACTGAGAGCTAGAAATACAAGTCAATAATCCTCTCCTCCCCTAAGGTACCTTTACTTATGTTATTTGTCACAGCAATGGAATAAACTAGAACAATAGATTTCAGTGATTTGTACATAGCGTGGTAGCATTATCATGCTTTGATAAAAAAAAATTATTCCAATTCAACATCTTGGTAATTTTTATAAGAGTTTAAAATTGTTATATTTCATATTTAGACTATTTCTCAGCCCTACATTTAAATTTGCATTAGAAAATTCTATCTACTAAATGGTTAAGCAGCCTAACACTTTCTTTTTTTCTAAAATAAACTTTCAAAGATTAAGTACACTTGTAAAGAAGTTTTAAAACTCCAGCACATGCAGGGAAAACAATTCTCTGAAGTAGACATTTGTTTCTATTTAGTTAAATGCATGTTATTATCGCCAGAAACTTTGACTTTCAAAAGTTTTAGTAGAATAGGGGGAAAAAAGTCCATTTTCAGGAAAAATAAATGTTGGCTCCACTAAGTGCTATTTATCACCAGAGATATTTCAGATATGGTTGGATGAGAGTTAATTGTTCGGTACTATTTAGTACAAAGGGAGTGGAAGATAGTGCATCTAATTGTTGCATTAGTCATCATTCCCATCTTCAAAAGTTGCAGGAGGTGTGTTTAACAGCCTTCATTTTCCTTCCAGGAGATCTTCTCTAAGCATTTCTCTAGCTCACATTTATTCAGCAAGAACCATTACCATTCATGCCAAGCAATACACCTTTACCACCTAGCAAAAGCCGGAAAAGGAGCCGTGGCCTTCATCCCCAGCACAATGCTAGGAGCACCTCTTGCTTGGCTAAGTGCTTTCAGTCTTACCTCGGGAAAATACTGACTGGAATGGAGTCTCACTCCGAAATGCAGATGGCCTGTGAGTATTCATTACTGAGAGAAATAAGCGCTTCCTCCTACCTCCCACCCCCATCCACAGCCCAAACCCTTTACTAAAGACCTTCCTTTTTTTATTTATTTATTTTTAATTTTATTTTTATTTAAGAAACAAAGCATTTTTATCAACAATGATATAACCTAAAATTATAACATATATGGAAAGATATAAACAGGATTTTATTTAGGTGAAATTAAGATTTGTAAATATAATCTTTTCCCTATTTATTTATTTATTTATTTATTTATTTTTTATTCACTTTACAGCCAGATCACTGCATCCACCTCCTCCAGGTTCCCCCTCACATAGTCCCTCTCCCAATTCTCCCTCCCCATCTCTGCTGAGAAGGTAGAACCCCCTCTCCCCCGGTTATCTCCCCATCCTGGCACATAAAATCTTTGCAGAGCTAAGCACCCTCTCCCACTGATGCCAGACAAGGTAACCCAGTTAGGGGAATAGAATCCATGGACAGGCAACAGATTTAGAGACAACCACTTCTCGAGTTGTTGGGAGAGCCACATGAAGACCAACCTGCCCATCTGCTACATATTTGACAGTGGTTCAGTCTCTGAGAGCCCCCAAGAGACCACATTAGTTGACTTCTGTTGGCCTTCCTGTGGTGATACTATCCAATCTTGGTTTCTCAATCCTTCCCTCAACTCTACCATAAGACTCCCAAGCTCCATCCAATGTTTGGCTGTCGGTCTCTATATCTGTTTCAGACAGCTGCTGGGTGGAGCCTCTCAGAGGATACTTATGCTAGGTTTCTGTCTGTAAACATAACAGAGTATCATTACTAGTGTCAGCGATTGGTGCTTGCCCATTGGATCAGCCTCAAGTCGTGGCCAGTTATTGCTTGGCCATTCCATCCGTCTCTGCTCCATCTTTGTCCCTGTGTTTCTTGTAGACAGCACAAATTTGGAGCAGCAAGTTTTATGAGTGGGTTGGAGTCTTTATCCCTCCACTGGGGGAGAGGGATTGCTTGGCTACAGGAAGTGGCATAACTCCACTGCTAGGAGTCTCAGCTAAAGTCATCCCTATAGACTCCTGGGAGATGCCCCCCTTCCAGGTCTCTGGCACATCCTAGAGCTATCTGCACCCCTGACCCCACCAGCAACTGATTTCCATTCATTCTCCCAGCTCTCTGGCTTTCTCTTCTGTTTCTCCCCACACCTGATCTTTAATCCTCCCATTCTCCTCCCCATCCTTCTCCCACCCAATTCCCTCTCTCTATTTACTTCCTATATAGGACTATTTTGCTCCCTTTTCTAGATAACGTTCAAGCATCCTCCCTTGGGCTTTCCACTTGTTTAGCTTCTTTGTGTATGTGGAGTGTTGAATGGGTATCCTGTACTTATATGTAAGTGACTAATATCTACTTCTAAGTGAGTACATACCATGCATGTCCCTTTGGGTCTGGCTTACTTCACTCAGGATGATATTTTCTAATTCCATCCATTTGTCTGCAAGATTCATGATGTCCTTGATTTTAATAGCTGAGTAGTATTCCCTTGTGAAAATGGACCATGCTTTCTGTATCCAATCTTCAGTTAAGACACAGTTGGTTTGTTTCCAGTCTCTGGCTATTATGAACAAAACTGCTATTAACATAGTGGAGCATGTGTCCTTGTGCTATTGTAGAGTATCTTTTGAGTATATGCTCAGGAGTGGTATAGCTGGGTCTTTAGTTAGAACTATTCCCAATTTTCTGAGAAACCACAAGATTGATTTCCAGAGTCATTGCTCAAGTTTGCACTCCCACCAGCAATGGAGGAGTCTTCCCCTTGCTCCACATCCTCGCCAGCATGTGTTGTCACTTAAGTTTTTGATCTTAGCCATTCTGATTAGTGTAAGGTGGAATCTTAGGATCATTTTGATTGACATTTCTCTGATGTCTAAGGACGTTGAATATTTCTTCAAGTACTTCTCAGCCATTAAAAATTTTTTTCTTGAGAATTCCCTGTTTTGTTCTATACAAATTTGGATTATTTGGATTGTTGGTGTCTAACTTTTTGAGTTCTTTATATATTTTGGATATTAGCCCTCTCATGAATGTGGGATTGGTGAAGATTTTTTCCCAAGCTGTAGGCTGCTATTTTGTCCTATTGACAGTATCCTTTGCCTTATAAAAGCCTTTCAGTTTCAGGATTTATCAAGCATTGATCTTAGAGACTGATCCATTGGTGTTCTGTACAGGAAGTTGTCTCCTGTACCAACTTTTTCAAGGCTACACCCCACTTTCTGTCCTATTAGATTCAGTGTATTTGTTCTTATGTTGAGGTCTTTGAAACACTTGGACTTGAGTTTTGTGCAAGGTGATAAATATGGATCTATTTGCATTCTCTACATGCAGACATCCAGTTAGACCAGCACCATTTGTTGAAGATGTTCTCCCTTTTCCATTGTATGGTTTTGCTTTCTTTGTTAAACATCAAGTGTCTTAGGTGTGGAGTTACATTTTTTTTTCAGTAAGGACTCTGATCATTAGTTTGGAGGGAAGCAGGTAGACAGAATTATGGAAAGCTTCCTTCACTTCTCAAAAGAGAAAATGTATCATGAAGATCTACCTCTAGAACTTTCTACTACAATTATAAAGAACCACTATGAACTAGAATTTATTATTCTTTTCCTTGATTTTCTTTTCTTTTGCTTTCCATCCTTTAAAGGTTATAAAAAAATTCATAAATGTATTTATAAAATGTATTTTGAATAAAAATACATTTTGAATAAAACTTATCTTCTGTCTTAGGGTTACTAATTCTATGAATAAACATCCTGACCCAAGCAACATGGAATGGAAAGTATTTATTCAGTTTATGCTTTCACGTCACAGTTCCTCATCAAAGGAAGTTGGGACTGGGACTCAAGCAAGGGAAGGACCTGGAGGCCGGAACTGATAGAGAAGTCATGAAGGAGCAATGCCTATGGGCTTGCTTCTTTTGTCTTGCTCATCCTACTTTCTCATAGTACTCAGGACTGTAGTAGAAGTTGGGTACCAATTTGTAGTTGATGAATTATTTAAGCCGCCGAATTTGCTGCGGTAAATCTCCTGCCCGAAGGAGACCAGTAAAGGAAAACACAACTCACTAATTATGGTATAAATAGCACGCCTACATTGGGCAGATTTACCACTATACTACTCTAATTCACAGCTATGAGATTCCTTATGACTTGCAGTTCATCCATGCCGCGTGCTTGTCTTCCATCATTGGCTTCCTTCTAGTGCAGGCTTCCTTCTGCTTCCAACTTTCTCCTGCTTCTCCCTCTGCTCTCCTCTGCCTCTCCTTCTTCCTCTCCCATCGACTTCCTTCTCTTCTGCCTCTGGCTTCTACTTCTACCTCCTTTTATATCGAATTCCTCTCACTCTCTCTTCCCCTAAGCCTTTTTCTCCACCTCCCCTTCTACTGCCCAATCTCTGGCTCTAGTCTTTATTTTACAGGTTTTAATTGGACAGAAGGTTTACAAGATGTCGTCTGTGTACAGATTCAATCCTCCTCTGCAGCCCTCCCAGAAGGGTGGAACTAGGATCAAAATACAAGCCTGGGCTATCCACTGGGAACTAGGATCAAAATACAAGGATGAGGCTCCTCTGGAGCCCCTCTCAGGGGGTGTGGAACTAAGAACAAAATACAAGGCTGGGGCTATCCACAACAAGGACTACCAACTCAAGGATGGCATCATCTATAATGGGTTAAACCCTCCGGTACCCCATCAATCACTTATTAAGAAAAATGATCTTTTAGCCTTGCCTGCAGCCCAATCTTACATAGGCATTTTCTCAATTGAGGCTGCCTCCTTTCTGAAGACCCTTGCTTGTGTCAAGTTGCCATAAACTAGCCAGTATACCTTGGAATTGGCAAAATACCAAAGTAACATAGACAAGACACCTAGCAGTTCTGCATTTTTAAGCAATGCACAGTGAAACAAAACAAACTTTTTGTCCTAGTATTTTTTTCTAATAGCAATAACCAAGAAAACTAATTTTAAAAATTTAAAACTATGTTGAGTAAATAATGCTGGCCTCTTAAATTTCTACTGCCATCTGGAGAAAGAGCTGTGAAGCCTGAGTTCTAGCCGGAGCTGTGTAAAGGTCAACTCATTCAGTTCTCTCTCATTTTTAAAATTTTATTTAATCTTTTTTTTTTTTACAGTCCAGATTTTATCCCCTTCCTGGTTCACCCTCTGAGTCTTCCACATCCCATACCTCTTCTACCCCCATCTCCATGAGGATGTTCCCACCCTTCCACCCCTGACCCCACCATACCTCCCCACTCCCTGGGGCCTCCAGTCTCTTGTAGGTTAGGTGCATCTTTTCTGACTGAGCCCAGACCTGGCAGTCCTCTGCTATATATGTGTTGAGGGCTTCATATCAGCTCGTGTATGCTTCCCCGTTGGTGGCTCAGTGTCTGAGAGATCTCAGAGATCCAGGTTAATTGAGAATGCTGGTCCTCCTACAGGGTCACCCTTCTCTTCTCTCCTAAGTACAAGAAGGGTATAAAGGCTTTCTTGGCATAGCAAAATATCTTTGTGTGTTTTTTTAACATACTTTAAAAACTATATACAAACATCCTAAATTCTAAATATCATTGCGTATCACCAATGTATCATTGGCCAACTCATCACTGATCTGACCTTTGATCATCAATCTATTGTGTCAATAAATAACTATTAAATAGATAATATGCCTTATGATTCAGTCATAAAAATGAAGTGAGTCCTGTTTTTTCAGAACTGATAGCACAACTGAGAAGGTAGAAGTAAGAAAATTAACCACCCTAAAATTTTGCAAATACTATGGGAGAAAAAACTGGGCATGATGGTACCCACTTTTAATCCCAGCACTGGAGAGATAAAAGCAGGTGAATTTCTGTGAGTTGAGGGCTGGCACGATCTACATAGCCAGTTTCAGAATAGCCAGCTAAGGGTACTAGTGATAGCCAAGAAGAAGAAGAAGAAGAAGAAGAAGAAGAAGAAGAAGAAGAAGAAGAAGAAGAAGAAGAAGATTTGTGGATATTAAAACCTTAGATAAATCCAGCATTTTTTAGCAACTAAAGGATAACACACTCATTTTCTGAAGAATATTTATGGAAAATCAATGTAATTCTGTTAGAAGAGACCAATAACTTCTCTGTCCCTACATGTAAACTTTTCAACATATAGCATGGAAAATTTCCAATCTCAGTTTAATCTCAGTATACTGATGTTTTAGTTTCCCTTAAACAAATATTTATAGGAGGAGGCAGGAAGAACAAGAGGTAAAGGGTGTACCTTTAGAGTAGAACAATGTAATACTTGATTAAACAATCCCAGATTCAGGGCTGCAGAGAGAGACTTTGGTTAAGAGTATTTAGTAGTCTCCAAAGCTTTGATTCCCAGCACTCACATGGCTTCCATCTCTAAATCCAGTTCCAGGGTATCTGAGAGTCTTTTCTGGCCCATGTGGTTACCAGGCATGTACATGGTAAACATACATGCAGGCAATTAGGCATATACTCTTACACATACAATAAAAATAAATCTTCTTTTAAATTTCCAGAGTCTTTAACCAATGCTTTCTTCCCTTAGAGGATTCATTTTGTCAATTTTTACACAGTTTTCCTTTAAAAGAGCATTGTAAATGGCAAGCAATGATACACTGAAATCATGTAGCTACTGATTTACCCAGATTTCCAATATTTCATTCAAATACAAACTACATTTACGTCCAGTGTAAGATTCTCCAGATGTCTAGCTCAACTTCCACAATTAGTATTTTCATTAATGTATTTATGGACATTAAGTATTCAAATCAATAACTTCTTAAAATATACAGAAAGTATCACTGTCACACTCTACAGGAAGTAAAAAATGTAAAACAACCAAGAATTGATTTCTAAAGATATTTATTATTGTTATTATTGTACTAAAAGAGTAAGTGGGACCAGAGATATGTAAAACCAAGGTGGTGTCCTGCTGTCCTTCTGGCTATTTCTCCCTCTTCTGCTTTTGTTTACCTTTTATACAGAATAGTAGAATGATATAAAATTGATAAAAGTATTTCATAGAAAAACTAACAGAGTCAGTCTATAAGTATTTGTCATTAGGCAAAAATTTTTAGTATATAACAGAGATGAAAAGTAGTTTGGAATGATGGTACAGGATTGTAGTTTCAATGCTTGGAAAGAAGAGGCAGGAATATTCTAAGTGAGACTCAGTACCAAAAGATTAAGACTAAAGTAAGACACTAACAAGTCAAAAGAGAGCACTGAAGAGGAAACATCTCTAGAGTTGAATTCGGCTGAAATCTGTGATTTGCTGCTGAGCCCTATTTTGACACTGGAAAGCTCATTTATAAAATCAACAGCAGTGACAAATGCATGTTTGGGCTTTCTGCTGCTCTCTTTTCATTCACATGGTTGCCTTCGGTTTTGGTTGTGTCATGGTTAGTGTTAAGTGTCAACACAACAGAACCTTGAATCACTTTGGAGGTAATGATGGAATGCTGGAAATGGCTGCTGTGGACTATCTTCACTGAGTCAAGTGATGTGGGAAGACCCAGCCTTTGTGGGTGGTATTATTTTCTGGCTGGGATCCTGGGATGTATTACTAGAGGAAAGAACCAAAATAGTGTCATACATTCATCACTCTCTTACCTGATTATGTGTCTAATGTGAACAGTTCTTTTAATCACTGGCTCCCATGACATCCATGCCATGATAGACTGTAAAGTGAAACTGTGACCCAAAACAAATTGTTTCTCCTTTGAGCTGGTTTTATCAGGATGTATTGTCTCAACAAAACGACAGGAGAGTATACTGGTGTTTACAACCAGGTTCTTGTGTACCTCATAGACACTAGCTAAATGACCACTCCTAAAACTTACCCTAACTCTTAGGCCGCTTGAACATAAAAACTAAAGAGGCAATAGTCTGGGAAGAAGTTTATCATTTCCTTAAATCTTCCAGAGAAAAACAACAATGAAAAATGCCTATGTAAAACCCAAGAGGAAATAAAATGTCTTCCTTGTCATGTTTGATTCTTGGTTTTGTGCTTACAACATGTTCACAAATAAATGATTCAATTTCCAGCCAAAATTTAAACAAGTATTCTACTCCCTGTAAACAAGGACCTAAAGGGACAGTATGATATATCCAATCCTTGCTGCAACTAAATGTCCCTTGGAAATTGAATTAAGTTATAGATGCAGTCTCAACTAGTTTAGCAAAAACTTCTAGTGTAAGCACACAATTCTTGGTGACAAAAAAAAATTGACCTTCAAAATTCCTTGTTTCTTCCATCAGATAGAACATTTTAAGGATAAAATGGTTCTTTCATGACAATTTAAATGTTTTATAGGGAAGTTTTTAATAGTTAATCATTAGTAGATGAACAAACTTTCCTACCAAAGTGTTTATCTTGCCTCCATATGCTTAGATTTTAATGACAGCATATCCAACCACTAGGAGTTCTTACTTGAATAGGGTAGGATGATTAGTTTTGATTTATTACTTGACAAAATGAAGAACTGTTGCTTGAGACCCTGACCAAGACCCTTGCTGGCAGGGTCAAAAAGGAGCAGAGTCAATGGTGTAGACTCCAGGATTCAGACAAGTGGCAAAAGAAGACTTGTTTACTACATGAACTGGGCAAACCTGTATACCCCACTCCAAGCATTTCATTAGCTCTCAAGTAGCCAGATATGGTGCTGCCATTTCTTATTTGGGTTAATATTGACAGGAAGACTCATATCGAATGTGGTAGTACCCTTTCATAGGCCTGTGATGAGCAAGCCAAATACTAGCAAAAATGAATTAACTCATTCCTCACCAGTCTTGACTGTGGATGTATCATGATCAGCTGCTTCAAATTTCTATTGCTTTGACTCCCTTGCAATGATTAACTGTCATCCGGATGTGTGAACCTGATAAATCCTTTCTCCCTTGGTGCTTTTATTGGAATATTTTACCAAAGCTACAGGAAATAAAGCTAAGACATGGGAAGATGAAAGGATTAACTAGCTATTTAATTAGCAATGAACATACAAATAAAATATATATTTAAGAATAGGCAAATTTAAATAAGCCTTTTTGTTCACTTCAGAGATAGATGAATATTCAATTCTGGTAACCATTCTTCAGACTGAATAATATGTCTTCAGCAGTAATGTCAAAAAGATGATCTCCTATAATAGATCATACATTTAGGTTGGGTGCAGAGTAAATGAGAAGCTTAGACCAAGGAGGAACCCGATAGAAAGCAAGAGAGACCAAACGTGAGAGTTCTCACAGAAAGATGGAAAAACAGGGAGTGAGTCATGCATGCCTGAGAATGACTTAGGTAGGATTTTTCTGGCATAAGGGTGAATAATATAATTTGAACTAACTTAGTCAAACAGTATGAAAACAGTGGCTTCCATGACTGAAAATGACTGGAAACACTGCAAGGTAATGACCTTGGTGGTTATGCTCAACCCATCCTTTCATCTCCTCTTTGCTACACTGCTTCACTGGCTCCTGCCAACAGAGACCTTGGGTCTGTAGGTACATGAAGCTCCCACACCTCTGAGTCCACATATAGCCCAAACAAAAAGAGGATTTTCTTTCTGACTGTCCAAACACTGAGAAAGTAACACCCTACCTGTGTCTTAGTCTTGTATCTCCATCTTAAGCTCTATTATTATGAAACTACTATGAAATGTATTCAACTTCTAAAAGGAGAATAATTTAAAGAAACCAGAAGTCTATATCTCACTTTAAAAGTATAATAAATAAAAACTAGAGACAAATAGTGAAGGGCTGTTATGTTAATTCTATAATAAGAGAGTTAGGGATAAAAACAAACAAAAAAACAAACTCATAAACTACCAGTAGTTGCATTTGTTAAAACTGTATAGAGAACATGAAATACTCAATAGAAAAATAATTCTCAGTAATATGGTAAATTGATTATTATTGTATATAATAGCAATTTATAAAAATTTCATTTCTATGCTATAGCCACACATATATGCCAAGGTAATCATTGTCCATAGCAACAAGAATGTAAAGCACCAAGCAGAAGAATAAAATCAACATTCTTCAAATAAGTAAAAATTTAAATGCTATTTGAAAAAAAAATGTTTAATATGGTTTTTTAAAAGAAAATTTCTAAAATAATATATAGAAAAGCAAACAGCCAGAAGTTTTTACAAAGGCCAAAAATCAAACTCTGTTAAGATATAATCTGGTCTGTATTCTCCAGGCAACTGTGAAGCGAAACAGGTAGGAAACATGGCATTGAATTAGGGAAGCAGAATTGAAGCATAATAAAAATGACATGTAAGTAAATGCACATAGATAAATATCAATGGGGATGGGGAGAAACTATTATTCAACAAACAATACTTGGAAGATTGGTTTACATACAAAGAAATTAATGAACTGTTACCTTACATCAGGAGAAACAAAAATCAATTCCAAATAATACCAAGGGCTGGAGAGATGGCTCAGCGGTTAAGAGCACTGACTGCTTTTCCAGAGGTCTTGAGTTTAATTCCCAGCAACCACAAGGTGGCTCATACATTTTGTAGTGGGATCCAGTGCCCTCTTCTGGTGTGTCAGAAGACAGAGATAGTGTACTCACATACATAAAATAAATAAAAATCCAAATAATATCAACTCTGAATCTGTACTGAAAGATGCTAAAATTTCTTACAGTGAAATGGTTCCGTAGCATTAATATAAGAAAGCATTCTTAAAACTAACTCACATGTTAAATTTAATAAGACATTTAATTTCAAATCTTCATTAAACCCATATCTGATAGAGGGTTAATATCTAAAAGAAAATATATTTAAAAACTCAAGAAATTAACTTCCAAAAAAAACAAATAACCCAATTTAAAATGTGGTACAGAGCTAAACAGAAAATCACAACAAAAGAATCTAGAATGGCTGAAAAGCACCTAAAGAAAAGTTCAAAGCCCTTAATCCTTAGGGAAACACAAATCAAAACGACCCTGAGATTCCACAGTCAAAATTTCTGATCCAGAATTGTGCCTGTCTAAAAGAACTGCAGGGACAAAACTGGAGGACCGACTAAAGAAAAGGCAGTTCAGTGACTGGCCTAACTTGGGATCCATCTCGTGGGGGGACACCAAGGTCTGACATTAGTACTGATGCTATGGTGTGCTTACAGATAGGAGCCTAGCATGTTTGTCCTCTGAGAGGCCCAACCAGAAGCTGACTGAGACAGACACAGATACTTACACCCAACCATTAGACTGAAATCGGGGACCTCTATGGTTGAATTAGAAGAAGAATGGAAGAAGTTGAAGGGGCAGGCAACTACATAGGAAGACCAGCAGTCTCAGCTAACAAGGACCCCTGGGAGCATACACTAGCTGGTCACAGGCCTCTGACACATATATAGCAGAGGAGTGCCTGGTCTTACCTCAGTGGGAGAAGATGTGCCTAATCCTCCAGAGACCTGAGGCTCCAGGGAAAGGGGAGGCCTGTTGAGAGGGGCATCCTTTCAGAGACAGGAGAGAGAAGAAATGGAATAAGGAACGGTGGGAGAGGGGACTGGAGAGAGGGAGGGAAAACAGATGGATTGTTAATGTATATATATGTAAATTTAAAAAAAAAAGAGAGAAGAAAGTGAAATAAAAAGTTTGATAACTCCACTCTCACTAGAAAAAGATTATTTTGAGTTGAATAAAAATCAATACATTTGGAAATATGAAAAAAGCATTTTAAATATATAAGAAAAAGATATAACTCAATAGAAAAATTCATGATAGATAGAGGAAATCCACAGAATATGAATTTTACTTGATGAAGAACCAATAGATACATAAAATTATAACTACTTATAAAATATATGTAAAGCAAAACTGTATAAAAAAATACCACTTTGTGCCCAAAACACTGTGGAAGATATCAAAAGATTGACAAAAGAAAATGCATGAACATTGCTTGTATTGCTCAAATCTTACTAGTACAATACAAGTCACAAGCAAATTTATGAGCTATTTAGCAAAATATTAAGACAAAGATAATTTAGCAATTTATTTCTATCTACATATAGACAGATATAGCTATTGAGAGATGTAATGTATATGCATATATATTCATATACATACCTTATGTAAGTCTCCACATATGCAATAGGTATACAGAAAATATTATTTAGCAAAAATATTTATGAGTGCAAGTGGGAAAGAAGTACGAGTGGGAAAAAATGAGTGCGAAATGAAGCAAAGATACATATACTGTGATTTGTGTATATGTTTAAATACTATAGACAAATATGAATTAATACACTCCTCATAACCCTATATAAAAACCCCTTAAATCAGTAGTTCTCAACCTTCCTAATGCTGTAACCATTTAATACAACTCCTTTTGTTGTGGTGACTCCCTATCATAGTGCTATTTAAGTGGCTTAGAAGCTTATTGCAAATTACTACAAACTAGGTGAATTAAATAATAAAATCCATTTACCCCAGTTCAATAGGCTAAAAGTCCAAGACCAGACTTCCAGCATGGACAACACTGGGTAATATACCTCTTCCAAGAGACAGATTACTGACTTTCATGTGTACTTATAGCTCCATATGGGGAGGAGGGGAGAGACACACGGAGACAGAGAATAATAATGCTAAAGACCTCCCAAGACTTCCATGTTTTAGGACTACTATTTTGGGAGTTAGTATTTCAACACATAAATTTTGGAAAGACAAAATATTCAGACCACAGCAAACAATAAATTTTCTAGGACTCTAGTTTCTTTTATAAATTGATAAAAGTTTGAAGCTGTATAAAGCCATGGTTACAAAATGGAAAGAGCACTTAGGAGGAGGAATACTGAATTAGGGAAAGACAATCATGAAGAGTCAGCATATAGTATTTTGTACTATTTTATCGGGTGGTGGGTAATAGGTATTCAAATTGTTATAAATGTATTTTATATATGCTAACTTTAATACACTAAAATAAAATATTATTATTTTACTGAATTGAAAGGTTCAATTGGATTGAGAGTCAAAGTACACAGTAGACTCTAAAGATGGTAGATGGTACACAGACTAGTCTACTATAATATTATATGCTTAAGTTGGAGAATGGCTATCAGAAGCTGTGGATGACAGCTTCAATGGTGCAGAGTAGGACAGGGGCACGAGTCTAGAGTCCATCCAGGGGTAACTGGTACCATTGAGAAGGTATTTTCTCCCAGAGAGAAGAACCACTGCAGCAGGAAGCTGGACCAGAGGCCTGACTTATGACCATGGGCCTCAGAAAATTTGCATTATTCTTCAACAGTATGTTTGCTTGCATGCATGTGTGTGCACATGAGTGCTTGCTTGCTTGCTTGCTTGCTTGCATGCTTGCTTGCTTGCAACAGGGTCTCACTGTGTAGCCCAAACTGGCCTCCAACTCACACAGAGATCTGCATCCTTCTGACTCACAAGTACTGGGATTAGAGGCATATGCCACTAGGCCTAGAAGTTACAGGCATTTTTAAAGAATCAAAAGATAGACAGAAAAAGGAGAGAGCATTACCTGAGACAGCAGCACGACAAAAGGCAGGGAAGCCTTGGAAAAATCCCTCTTCTCAGTACTGGACTGGAACAAGAAGACATAAAAATAAAAATTGAAGAAAAAAAAAAAAAACTTTGCGAGTTGGCTCTTTGCCACACCAGATGCCTCTGACTTGTGACCCACAGTAAGTGTCATGGAGCTATAATTTTTACACTTGTCCAGCAAAACATTTCTAGAGAGCAGTGAAGAGACATTAAGTCTGAACCATGTACTAATCACTAAGGTGAAAATCTGGACAAAGCAAGTCTGTGGTGAAACATACACAGGTCCCAAATGTAAATCACACATCACGAGGTCTGCCTAAGAGTATGACCACCATTTGCAATGCGACCTGTGAAGGGTCTACCACCCATGGGAAAGACAGCTGTGAACTAACCTGGAAAGGACCACCCAGAGGTGTGATTAGAATTGTTAAGCAAACCAGGAACAGACTGCCCTGGGACTTGAAGAGAGTCAGACATCTGACCTATAAATGACCACCCAGGGGATTCATAAGTCTCTATGAGTCTCCAATGAGAGTGAATGAGATGAAACCCCAAGCAAATGTTTGGGGATAAAAAACCTACAAGGGAGGAATTTGCATGCTTTTATTCTAAATCAGTGGTTCTCAACCTTCCTAATGCTCTTCATGTTCTTCATGTTGTGGTAACCCTCATCCATAAAATTATTTTTGTGCTACTTTATTACTGTAATTTTGCTACTATTAGGAACCATAATAGAAATACCTGTATTTTCTGATCATCTTCATCAACCACTGTGGAAGGTCATTTGACCTTCAAAGCAGTCTCAATCAACAGATTAATAAATGTTTGGAGAGATAGATATACTTAATCAGTTAAACGTAAACAATACACATATAAATCAAAATATTACATAATACCATACACATTCAAATACATTTATGTTTTTTTTTTATGTGTTGATTTAAAACATAAGTTAAAAGCAACAGAGACCTTTAAGGTGCTAGATATACTAACTACCCTGAGCTGATCACTACACAGTGGTTATATGAGTCAAAATCAGTATACATTTAAAAAACTTTTTAAAGACTATATGTTAACCAAAATAAAAATTAAAAACAAAATAAATATATTAGGTACTCTAAAATTGACACCCACAGGCTAAATCTAGCCCATAGTCTGTTCTAAATCTAGCCCATAGTCTGTTCTAACAAATGAAGTTTCATGGAGTCCAGTCCTAGTAGATACACCTGTAAAATTTACCCACATCTAAGGGTGAGGGAATATTCCAGAAGATAAAGATGGGGTGGAAAGATTCTAAGAGTCAAGAATCTGGGAGCTTGCTGTGAGATTGTGTCTTCTAGTAATGTCAGAAGCTACACCCATAAAGTCTCAGCAACATGATGGTCCACATAAGGATGACATCAGTGTCAGGAAAAAGTGGACAGGGAAAAGCCCATGAGGTCTCAACCCATGCACAAATAACTATAGGCAACCGAGAAAAGCTGGGATCAAGAGAGCTGACCCTCCTCAGAGAAGAGCATAACAATGGTTGTCTGGTGCCAAACAGTCAGCCCTGAAAACATGCATACAAGTAACATTATATGGCCTGAATATATTGTATTTAGGAAAATGTGTATATAGATATAGACTTACACAATAACAATGATAAAGAAGACCATGACTTTGAAGGAGAGCAAGGAGGCATGGGAGAGAGGCAAAGAATAGAGAGAAATGTAATTATATTATAATAACAAATTTTCTTTAAAAGAAGAGAAAAATTTTACTAGAATGTTACCACACTCATTTGTTTGCATACTGACTCTGGATGTTTTCCTACTTCAACATCAGAGTTGAGTAATTACAGCAGAGACAGAATGGACATCAAAAATCTAACCTGATTATTGTCTGCTTTGGTCTTTACAGAAAAGTATACCAATCTCTTCTATAAACTGTTGATTCGAATTTTGTTCAATATATAACCACACATTTTCATGTGTTCTATATACAATATAATATGCTAATACTTTTAATATTCCCAATGAAAAAAGTGAGACTCAGAAGTAACTCAATCAATATTTCTTAAGAGAGAAAAATAGGTTCCCAGCATACAAGTCAAAATATAGAGATTAAATTATGACAGAGATATCAAACTGATATCTTTTTGTGTGTGTGTGTGTGTGTGTTTTGAGACAGGGTTTCTCTGTGTAGCCCTGGCTGTCCTGGAACTCACTCTGTAGACCAGGCTGGCCTCAAACTCAGAAATCCGCCTGCCTCTGCCTCCCAAGTGCTGGGATTAAAGGTGTGCACCACCACCGCCCGGCCATCAAACTGATATCTTACTTTCAGATGAACCCTTCACTGTCAAAGGATACTGAACTGATACTATAAAGCTACCCAAAAGGTCATTGTGGAGGAAGTCACAGGCCCTGGGGAGGAACTTATTTCTTTGCTTAGCTACATTGACAGAGTTGAACTGCCTTCTAAGTAGATGCAGCTAAGTCCATAGTCAATTGTCAGCATTACGTTAGAGAAGCCTTCTCTTTCCAGTGAATTATTGGTAACTCCAGAGACTCATGGTAGTACAAGAATAAGGTCCTAAGAATAATCGCCAATTGAGTGATCATTCCTAAACAATAAATTTATACCATTCCTTCAACTCCCCATTGGTGGGCTATCCTGAACTCACTGCTGATAAATTCAGAGAAAGGCAGAATCATTGCCATCAGTTGTATACCCACTGCTGACTCCATTGGGCTCCAAAGGAAAGTCCCTAAACACTGTTTGCTTGGACAGTCCTGATTAAGCTCCATGGCTCACAGAACAGAACCAAATGTCTGGAAAAGAGACATGTAAGGAGGAGAGGAGGGGCTGATAGGAGTAAGTAAGAGATGAGTGAAGGGGGAATGAGTAAATATAATGCATTATATCTAATTATAAAAATTGTCTGAGAGTTAACTTAAGAAGAAGTCAGGCACATTTATAGTAAGTAACTCAATACCTGAAATCTAAAAAAAAAAAAAGTATATTAAAGTAAGACAAAAGATACTGTGTTTTTATAGAAAGTTAGTTATGGTATAAAATACGTAGAAAATTAAAGCTATAAAACCATAATTTTACCCCCAACAATTATGAGTGAACATTTCCCTAGCAAAAGCGCTCCTCCTCTCTGTCTATCTCTCTCTTTTCTCTCTCTCCTCTCTGTGTCTCTATCTCTATGTCTCTGACTCTCTCTGTCTCTCTGTCATCTCTGTCTCTGTCTTTCATACCACACACACACACACACACACACACACACACCAGTCCTTGGAAGAACCATTAATACAATGCTATCTCAAAGAAGCAATTATATGACACTAGGCAATCCATCAATCCTGCAATTCTGTCAATTTAACTGTTTCATAGAAATACCTGTCGAAGCATTTAAAAATGACTGGAATAATTGCTTTCCATGTTAGAAAATGCCTAACATGAAAAAAGAAATAATAACAACAGAGTGTTCTCTAATAGACTTGAAATGACTTGGGGACTGGATTTGGTATGAAGTGAATGTAAACATCCAAACAGGGAATAATGAAATCCAATTGGTTGTTTTAAAACATGCTACATCTAGCACAAAGAGCCTTGCATTGGTTAGGAGAAAATAGCCATTTAGAAAAAGTCTAGTGTTCCACTGAAAGCTATTCAGAGAGAAAGAGAAGAAAATATAAAGGAAAGGAAACTAAAAAAGAGGCAGTGTGGGAAAAGCATAAACTAGCCATGAGCCTTAGATTGTCAAACGGTTAGAGTAAAGGCAAATGACAATAGTTTAGAAGAAATGTTAAGAAATACACCAGTTTGTAAAGTATATCTAATCATCATGTTATCACCAGACAGAACCATTTTATCTGCTTCTCAGAGAAAATATAGAGACAGCCAACATTTGTCATGAAGCTGTTATGTCCTATATATTTACATTAAAAACTGAGATATTTCAGTATTACTTGAAATCTTGCAATTAGAATTTCTGTTGGTGTGTGTTTATGTATTTATTATTTTAAAAGTAAGATAAGAGGATAAGACTTTATTTCCAAAGAAATATATACAGACTTGAAGATGAAGGAATGGTGTGGTTGAAGAGGACCTAGTAAAAGCCATATTTCTTCCATTTTCACATATTTCGTTATATTTTGTTATATTTTTGTTATATTTCGTTATATACTTCCAGAGTTACCACGATGAAAGAGAAAGAGTGGAAGTCCCCAAAAAACTCAGATTCTTGAGAGTGCTTTGTACAATAGTTCCAGAAAGATTCTAGGAAAACAATTCCTAAGTTCACTGTGTATTTGCCCCAGGTAGGACTTTCCTCGAGGAACATTTCTACATTGCTGATAAGGAAGAAGTAGGAAACAGGGTTAATTATTCCCAATGTTTTGCCTTGTACACAGGAATGCATAAGAATTCTATATATTTCCAGGTCATACAGTTCTTGCTATACTTTATATGATTCATTCTTTTAGTCAGATAGATAGATAGATAGATAGATAGATAGATAGATAGATAGATAGATAGATAGACAGATAGATAAATAGACTTAACTCTCTAGGAAGATTCATTTCACCAGGTTTTTGGTAAAGAAGAAAGAAAGGATATGGTAGGGATTAGAAATAGGAAAGGGAAAAATAATTAATTATTTTAATTAAGTTTAAGAATGTTTCATGTATGATGTATATGATGAAGGGGATAGAGCATGTCCAAGAGAAACATATTAAAGAGACACACCAAATTTATATAGTAGTCATGACTGGATTAACAATGTTATTTATCAAATCTTAACAGTATGTTCTGTATTTATGGGTGATTATTACCTTATAATCAGAATGTAATAAAATGATTGAGCTGCATAGAATTACTAATATTCTTTAAATTTTTCGATATTTATGACAATATGAGGGATGTTTTGTATATTGAAACACAACTGGGCTGGAGAGATGACTCAGGGGTTAAGAGCACCGACTGCTCTTCCAGAGGTCCTGAGTTCAATTCCCAGCAACCACATGGTGACTCACAACCATCTGTAATGGGATCTGATGCCCTCTTCTGGTGGGTCTGAAGACAGCAACAGTGTACTCACATATATGAAATAACAAAGACAGCAACAATGTACTCACATATATGAATTAAATAAATAATTCTTTAATAAAAAAAGAAACATAACTGTACAATAAATCATCAACAACACTTGAAAAACACATGCTTGATAGAAATTTCTATTCCAGTAGAGCACTTCCTCAAGTTCTTAGTTTTAGAAACATAGCAGAATTCCTTGTTAACACATACAAATAGGCCATTTAATTTAGTACAGCTTATATTTCTAGAATTTTAGAATATAGAGATATTACTATTTACTACATATTTTCATGGAGCTGGCACAACTTTTAAAATAAAAAGGAAAATTACCATTTATGTCATCTGTCAAGAGTCACCTTCTAGGTCAGGTATTGTTTTCTTAAAGTGAAAAAATAATTACATGTTCTACGGAGGCAAATTTCTATTTTAAGATACTGCAGTTATTGTTAACAATTTATATGTATCTTGGGATAATCATGTAAAAATCTGCATATTCCATAACATAAATTTACCTCAGCCTAGTTTAGGGAAGAGAACTCGGCAAATTCTGGTCTGTCCTTTAATTGGTGTAGTGTAAGAGTTGAGGATTTCAAAGCTGGATTCAAAAAAAGCTATGGGGCAACATTGTGTTACTATATGCTTCAGGCACCAAAGCCCTTTAAGGGATTTGCAAACATTGGCAGCTTAACTAAATGTGAAAATAAGATTACTTGAAGTGCAAAAAGAATGAATATACAGGCAAAGTATCTTAGGTAGAATTAATTTAATTGTAGGCCAAATCTGTTTGAAAGGATAAGACAAGGGTGTGGATATTGAAGCCTATAGGAAAATAAAACCTCCCCCAAAGAAAAAAGAGCAGACAAAATATATTTTAATGTATTATTTCTGAGAATAAAGATGTTAAATAAGGTCCTAGGGCAAATAGACATTAAAATGCATTATGTAAAATTGCACTTATTCATGAAACTACCATGCTTAATATTGTTAATTTTAAGGTATAATTTATCTGGGAAACACTTATAAACTTAATATTTAAATTTATGTTGAAAAATTTTAATTCTATGCCAATTGTCTCTGGGAGTCATGGAATTGAAGTTTTAGGGGGAGAAACAAATAATATTTAGTGGATAAATAATCCAGTTAGTAGGGATTCAGGCAGACCTAATATAATTATGAAAACAATATTCTCTCTTGTAAAGCAAGAACATAATGATGCCTGTCTGTCTGAGGGAAGAAGCAATGTCTGCACTGTCACTAGACTTTGTTCTTATACTACATGTTGCTCACTCACAGAATTGCAAAGTTACTTTGAGAATTTTACTTTTAAATTACTGTGTACTGAAAGTATCACTATCTCCTGCTGTAGTCTTTAGCCATCTTCTTCTTTAGTCATGTCAAAGGCTCTCTATCAGTTAATCTTGTATGAGTATAGCAGAACATAGCCCTGCTGGGACAAAGTTTGCAAAGGATGCTCTATGTGCTCCAGAGAACACAGCATGAACAGAAATGTTGGTTATGGGATGGTTAGGAAATGAGACCCTGGTGACATGAGAATACACATGAGTTCTTGGTACTAGGCCATTAGTATGATTTTCATCACCTCGTAGATCTTAGATTCTAATTATTGTCTTTTCATCTATACTACCTGTAAAGGCTTATTCTGCTCCTTTTGTAACGGCCCGTTCTGCTACTTTGTAATGCAGGTCAGGGTCTAGCAAGAGAGAGAGTGGGGATGGAGGGGCAAGAGACACGAAGAATGAAAACAAGACAGAGTCTAATCAAGTATCTTTTATTGAAAGGAAATCCTGGGTATTTATACCCTTTACCATGTGCCTTGCCCTCGTGCCAGGCTGTTTTCTGGCTGTCTCTGAGTTAACTCATTTTCTGCTTTGCAATATTTTGCAAAGTGTCCAGATTTGCCACATTTAAAACAGGCCTTTTTGTCTCTACTTGCCAAAAAATCTCTTACTGATTGTCCTTGCATGACAGCTGCCATAGTTAAGCCCTGTTGGTAGGAGGGCCCTATGTCAGAATAGAGTCTGATATACCCAGTAAGGTCTATCTTTTTCCTCTAGGGTCTAATGGCTGCTTGGCAGGCAGGATTGGCATTTTATTATGCAAGTTGTTTCACATAATCTACACCTGCCTCTGCATTACCAAAATCCTCCCTGCTGTTGTCATTAATCGATGAACAAAGTCAGAAAATCTTTCATCAGGCCCTTGTCTGACTGAGGTCAAAGATGCACCAGGGTCTCCCTTTATCGGGAGTTTACGCCAAATCTTCATGGCCGCATTTTGAATTTGAGCGAATAAGCCTGGGTCATATTGCATCTGGTTATCACTAGAAGCAAATTGCCCTTCTCCTACTAAGGCATCAAAGGACCAACCATTACCTGCCTGAATGTTTCTCCTAGCTGTCTCTTTACAATTCTCATGATACTCTGATTTCCAAATAAGATAGTCACCACACCGCTAAGAACTGCTCTCACTAGTGTATCCCAATCACCAGGAGTCAGCCACTCCTTTGCAACAGATTCTAAGATTGCAAGAGTAAAGGGAGCAGTGGCACCATATTGTGACACTGAATTTTTTAATTCTTTAATAATTTGAAAATTAAACCCTGTGTGATGTCTCCACGCAACCACTTGAGCGTCTCTAGTCTCTGATACAGGGAAAACCTCAGCCTCTCCCTCCTCTGGTTGATTTGTGGCTGAACTAAAATCAGAGGACAGGGGCTGACTTTGGACTCCGGGTTGAGGAATTCAAGGACCTGGGTGATTTTTCTTGCCCTCTTGAGACCTCTTCCTTGTCTTTAATTTTTGTAGCTGATTAATTCAGTCCTGATACTCATTTTCAAACTCTATTTGTTGTTTAAGGAGAGAAATTTTGTCCTGTAACTCCTTTCTGGGATCTATAACCACCATCTCCATAGCAGGAACATCTGGAGGTGGAGGGGCACAGGGAGAGGGCCTTCGGGAAGAAGGCCATTCAGGGTCGAAATATTTGGCTGCCTCTTCCTCTAGGTCAGCACAATCTGGCTCTGACAAATTGATTACTTCAACCTTTGGTCGAATTTTGGATTCTATGTGTTTCTTTTTCTTTTGGACATGAAAGACAACATTTAAACAGTGAAACAAAAGTAGACAATTGACACATGTAAACAGTGAACAACAAAACAAAAATAGAGAGTTGAGTTCACGCTGACTTATTTCTTGCCCCATTATCATTACTATGACCTACTGGTATCCACATGGCAGTTTCCCATGGCAATCACCTCTGTTTCACTTCTGAATTTTCAGTCAACCCTTCTTCCAGTAACATTCCCTCATTGGGTCTCTGGTTCTTGCTGCCCCACCTTGGGCACCACTTTGTAATGGCCCGTTCTGCTCCTTTTGTAATGGCCCATTCTGCTCCTTTTGTAACGGCCTGTTTGCTACTTTGTAATGCAGCTAAGGGTCTAGCAAGAGAGAGAGTGGGGATGGAGGGGTGAGAGATGTGAAGAATGGAAACAAGACAGAGTCTAATCAAGTTTTTTTTTATTGAAAGGAAATCCTGAGTATTTATACCCTTTACCACATGCTTTGCCCTCCAAGCTCAGTTGAAGACATTACGTCATATGCCTAGCAGTGTGGAGACCACGTGCACCTAGCTGCTGGTGGCACTAAACAGAAAACAAGATGTTTATCAGAGTGTGCTTAGCTGTTGTGGGATGTTGAAAACAAGTCTATTGTCAGGATAGATGGCTCGAGATGGCTGTAAAGATGATAGCCGCTTTCACCTAAGAGTCGGCTGCCAACCTTCCTTAGGTTGCCCTGTGTACTGCCTAGTTTCTGTCTATTTTGTTTTAGTCAATTTGACACAAACTGAGTTATCTGAGAGGAATGAACCTCAATTGATAAAATGCTTTCCTAAGAATGGTTAGTTGGCAGGCCTGTAGGGTATTTTTTTGAATAAAGATTGATGTGGAGGGTGCCCAGCCCATTGTTGGCAGTGATACCCCTGAGCAGGTAGTCCTAGATAGCTTAAGGACACAGGCTGAGCAAGCCATGGGGAAAGAGTCAGTAAGCAGCACTACTCCATAGCTTCTACTTCCATTCCTGCCCTGAGTTCCTGTCTTGGCTCTATTTGAAGGTAGACTGTGGTGTGAAAATATAAGCCAGATAAACCCTTTCCTCCCCAAGATGTTTTTGGTCAGGGTGCTTTACCACAGCAAAAGAATCCTTAACTAAGCCACCTCGTATACCAGTTCTCGTTCTACAAGTGAACCAAGAAAAGCTAATATACCATTTGATCCTATGCCAGAAGAGCAATTGTAGGAGAGAAGAGGGAGGTGTATGAACAAAAAGAAGCATTTTTTTCCTTCTGGGAACCTGTGGTGTTAATACTCTGTGTATTTTCTGGAAATATTATGACAGAGAAGTTTAAAATTATTAAAGAGAGCAAAATACAGAGACAATGCACTTCAAAATAAAATTCCTATGTCATTCTTTACATAAATGGATGAAAATGATCTTAAAATTCATACAGAAACATAAAAGACCCTGAAATGCCAAACTAATCCTGAGCAAAAGTATAATAATGGAGTCATTACATTAAATGGTTGAAAACGTGTTTACCATCTGATGGAACTGCTTAGGAGGGATTCGGAGGCGTGCCACTGTTAGAAGAGGTGTGTCATTTGTGATGAGCTTTAAGGTTTCAAGAGACTCATGCCATTTCCAGTGTGTTCTCTGCCTCCTGTTTGTGAACTGGGCTATGAGTTTTCAGCTACCGCTTCAGTGTCATGCCTGCCTGCCTCCTGCCATGCTTCCCTCTATAATAATAGTAGACTCCTATATTTCTGGAACTGTAAGCCCTAAATAACCTCTTTTTTTTGTAACTTACCTTAGTCCAAGAGTTATATCGCAGAAATACAAAGTAATTAAGACATATAGGAATTGAAACACCATGGTACTGGATTTAAAACAATCTATTTTTAATAGAATAAAATACAATACATACATTAGAACCAATTTTAAGTCCACACTAATGGTGATTGGCTACTTTTCTGTTGCTATGATAAACGTTGTGTCCAAAATCAACTTACAGACCACATAGCTTATTTTGATTTACGGTTCCAGAGGGTTTCCATAATGTTAACAAAGTCATGGAAACAGTTGGCCAGAGTATAAAGTTGAATAATCATATTTTGTCACACAGGGAACACAGACAGAGAGTTAATTAGAATAGAAGGCAAGGATATAAATTCAAAGACCATTCAATAACAGCCTCCATTAAGTCCCCATGTCCTAACAGATCCACAAACATCACCATCAACTGGGAACCAAGTGTTCAATTAGTCAAGTTTGTGGGAGACATTTTTTATCCAAACCATTATATATGACCACCAGATATTTGACAAAGACACCAAAAATACATATTGATGAAAAATGTCACCATCTTTAACAAAAAGTATGAAAAGGAAAGTGGATATATATGTAAAAAAATGAAACTAGATCCCTCTCTGTCACTCTGCACAAAAATCAGGTCCAAATAGCTCACAGATCAAAGATCCCTATGTAAAAATCTGAAATTTGAAACTTCCTGAAAAGAAAGCACAGAGTGTACTACAGAATATGGATAGTTATGGGGAAAGACTTTCTAAACAAGATTCTGTCACTTAGGAAATAAGATGAGCAGCTAACAAATGGGACTTCACAATACTCAAAAGTTTCTGTACAGCAAAGGAAGGTGTCAACTAAGTGAAGAAGCAGTTCACAGGATGAGATGGAAAACTCCTTACAAAGTTCACACTCAGTATAGGATCAGTGTCTAAACTACACAAAGCATGAAACATCAACAGAAAGAAAACAAACAACCCAGTCACAAAATGGGCTATAGATCTTAAGAGAGCATTCTTTTTAAAAGTTCAAATGACATAGAATACATTTGAAAAGTGTTCATCAGGAAAATGCAAAGTAAATGTAATCTGAGATTCCATCTCATCCTAGGCATAATGGTAATCAAATAATAATAATAACAACAAAAAATATAAGAAATGTTGGTGACGATAGAGAAAAAAGGAATTCTCAGTTACTCTTGATTAGAATGTAAACTGGTATAACCATGATTAAAATAAGAGTGTGGATTCCTGTATAAGTTAGAATTAGATTTAGTATATGACTGAGGTAATTCCTGGGCATATATTCAAAGGACTATCACCATATACTGTTACTGGAGGTGGTCACTCACTGATGTTTATTGATACTGTATTTGCAGTATTAGAAAATGGAATCAACACAGATGTCCATCGGCAAAGGAAATGACAATGAAAAGGGAAATTTTATTCAATTGTAAAGAACAATGAAATTATAAAATTTGCAAATGAATGGAACTAGAAATAAATTATGCGTAAGGCAACCCAGGCACAGAAAGACAAATGCTGCATGCTCTCTCTCATGCATGGATCCTAGACTTGACTCTTTAATTCTGTATGTTCAACCAGGAGTAAATATAGAAGCAGAAACCTACAAAGAGATCATTGAAGGGAGTTATCTTCAATGTAAAGGGGGATAGTAGGATCTAGTCACTAACTGTTCAATATACATATCAAGGTGGGAAGAGACAGAGTAAAGGCTTGCAATTTAGAAAGAGTACCCTGCACCTAGAAAAATAGAGGCATGAAGGAAGAAGAGGAAAGTAACAGAGAAGGTGGACGTTGGGGACACTAAGGACAAATTGATAGAGTGGCAAGGCAGAGACAGGAAGATGAGGGGCAGGCACAGGAAGGGAGAGAAGCAATCCAGTTATACATGGATGAAAATTCCCCCGTAGAAACCCAATACTATGTAGACCAATTATAAGAATTACATTTTGTTTAAAATTACTAACGAAAATTATAGTGGCTACTGGAAGTAATAGCTAGCAAGAAAGAGCTACAGAGTACTGGTCCTATATAATGTACAGTGTTCAAGCTACCAACATGCAGAAGTAGAAAAGTTGAAATCACCATAATACATGCAGAATAGATTTTTAGGGAAATAAAATTTTCTGCAAGAAGCAGAAAAGGCTATAACTTCACAACGGAGGAGAGGAGTATAACCTTGGCTTTAGCTCTTTTGTGTTATTCACCTGAGCTATGATTCTTCTGCTCCTGTACTTTTATTAATGTCATAACATCCCACATATTATCCAGGACTTGTTAGGTTACCAGTGAGACTCTACAGAAACAAACATATGCAATGAAATAAGCACCATATTCATTTATCTGCCTTTAAAATCTATGAAAATTTCAACCTGGAGCATAGAATAACCCAGGAATTGAGTGATGTTACTAGGAAGTCCATCTAATTACTTGCCACCACTGAACTCTTGTTTTCCTTTGTAGGCCTTCTCAGCCGTGCTGTCTGCAGTGAGTCAGTACACATTGTCCTCAATGGCCTCTGGGTATAAAGAGAAGACACAAATTCCAGTGTTTCTGTCAAACCCACAGAACAAAAAGAATTCTGGACTCAAACTGCCTTGTCTTGAGTTATTTCGCCACTCCTGGTACTCAGAGATGCTACAGTGGTAAGATGATCACCAAATCAAAATATATCGCTATTGGCTTTTATTCTGTTTGGGGGCCAGTCTCTGCCTGCAGTATTACCTTTCTCTCTTCAAAGCCTCAAGCATACTTATTTCTCAATAATACACAAGTACAAGTCACAGTGCAAATATGCAAAATGATTTTGTGAACCAGTAATTTGTGAGTCTAAGTCCATTAATGAATTTAGGAGATATATAAGAAAGCAAAATGAAAATTGATAAAATTAATAGAATGTGTTAAGTGTGTAGAAAGATATTAAAAAATGTGCTAGTTTATTTAGTGAAACACCCTTTCAAATATATGTTCAATTTGAGTCTCATCACATTTAAGGACATGCATTTCTAGGATTGCGTGCCAGTCTGATCATCTGGTTAGTTACAAAAAATAAAAATAAAGAGATGATGCATCAGGCTTCTTGCTTCTTTGCTACCTTTGGCTTTGGGGTTTACAGCCTCTGATTACAACTTTCACAAGTGATATTTTAATTCTTCTAAACATTTTGATGTACTCCCTGACCAGGAACAGACGTAATGGCCCCCTTTCTAGCTTTTGTGGAACCAAAAGAAGCCATGCAAAGGTCCAAAGTAGAGAGGCAATCAACTATCCTACCTAGTTACAATGCCTACAAACCACATTAATAACCAACATGGCACAATAACCATAAGAGTATAATCATGGTATGAATACCGTAGTGTTAACCAACCATTCTTAAAGTGGATGTAAGACCTACTCAACAAGAGCAAGATCATGCCTGGTCCTGGAAACCTAGCTAACTACTCAGAACAAGTGAAATCATAGTTACTGAAGGAGAATCTAACACCACTAGTTTACTAAACCAGCATATTCGAAAGAAGAATCTAAAAGCATTTGCCTTTGCAGAGATCAGTGTGGTCATGAAGGAAACTTCTCTTTGCAACAAATAGAGACCGCCACAAAAAAAAACCCACAACATATCAAAATGCAGAGTTGTGGAAGTCAGTCTGCATCTACAAAACTCTGTGCACCTTAGGTGCAGACATCGTTGTGGAAGAGGGTTAGGAAGGTTGTGAGAGCCAAAGGACCAGGGGGTTTACTGTGAGATCGTGTTTTCTAGTAATATCAGAAGTTACACCCATAAAATGTCCCCAACATGGCTGATCAAACATGATCTGAATAAGGATGACACCTATGAGCATCACAAGCTAGAGGGAGAAAAGCCATGAGGCCTCAACACAATGCAGCAAACAGGTTATATTTAGGAATTTATAATATAATGTGTGTGTACATATGTATGCAATAACAAATAGGGTTTATTTTCAGATAAAAAAGATCATGAATTTGAAGTGGGGAGGCATATACTGCAAGGCTTGGATGGAGGATGGGAAGGGAGAAATAAAATCAAAGTATAATTTCAAACACTAAAAATAATTTTGTAAAGACAATGAGGTATTATAGTATTTTAATCACGATAACCAGGAACTCCTACCACAGAATGAAACATAACCATGGCTGACTTCATACTTCATGGTTTTACTGGCATTTAAGAATTTAATAGGGAAATGTTAGCCACAAATAGAAACTGGTTTCTTCTTGCTCTTGGAAGTGTGTGTGTGTATGTGTGTGTGTGTGTGTGTGTGTGTGTGTGTGGTGGTGTAGAGAGTGAGGAGAGAGAGAGGAGAGAGAGAGAGAGAGAGAGAGAGAGAGAGAGAGAGAGAGAATGGGAAAGAGGGAGAGAGGGAGCATGCATGCACGTGCATGTTTGAACATGCATCTTTTATTTATTTTTTTGGAAATGCCTACATTTAATTTTTCAAGAAGCAAAATGCATCAGGTTTATTTCTTTTTTGATATCTTTGGTAGAAACAAGCCAGGAGATAACATTGCACGTTAATATTTTGTTGGATATAAAAAACGCATCTCTTCTTGCATCTTTAACAGGCTTTATCACAAGTACCGTAAGACTGGTCCATTTAGAGTGTGGTTTATCTCTTATCAGACAGGGGTAAAAAGGTGCTTCTGTGACGGACCACTACCTCTTTTCTTAGACAGGTGTTTACATTTCACAGCCAAATAACCCTTGAAAGGATCATGAGCTATGCTCTCTACATATCTCAACTTCCTTGGAAAAGGAAGAGATTGTATGTTTAATTTCTCCACAGAAAATGCTATGGTATATTAAAATACAGAGGCATAATAAAGGAACCCGTTTGATGGAAATATAAAAATTGTCAGATAAATGTCAATTTGTGACTTTATAAACATTTGATCTGTCCAGAAAGTGTGTGCTGACTAAGTCAGCTTTGACAGATAAAGAACACTCCCTGAATATCCTCTTCATGAGAAAGATACTTCATCAATATTTATATTTCTCTTGACAGTGCAGTAGCTGAGCATAGGTTGGGTAAATATAGCCTGAATTTGGCAAGCATATATTGTCATGGGCTAGCTTTTGTCTAAGAACCCAATTTCTGTGGATAAAAATATGAGTCTGACACTTGTGTGTAAAATTCCTAGACTGCTGATACACTAATAGTGATATGCTAATCACTAATTTTAGTAAATAAAGATCTGTGGGGACATCTATAATCAGTGAACTCATGATAGAAAAAGGGCAAGGAGTGGCCTTAAATCCCATCTGATCTTATATATGTGTGCATATATCTTATATATGTGCCTTTTGTCTTCATCGTTTTTATTCTTCTGTGAGCCTGTGAGGAGTCACTAAAAATATATCTGGTCAATAAAGGGCAAGTAAAATTGGAGGGGTTGCTATAGGAACACACAACGTGATATACAGAAGAACTAGTCTAATTTATACTGTGTTTCTATGTTGCATTTCCATTGTAGTTAAGTTCAACTTCAGAAGACATTCCTCAAGAAGGTGGCTGCTTGAAATTCAGGAGATTCTTCCAAAGGGAATTTTATATACTAACTTTAAAAATAATAAATCCTGAATCAGAGTAGAGCTACAAGCAGAGAACTGATCTTTCTTCTATTCATTCCATTATATTTCCAATGCATTGTGACGAAAATCACTTTTACACAGTGAAAGAGCCAGGACTGCATTTTAATACCGATGAAGGCATGAGTAAGTGGGCATACAGGCTTAGCTGCTGCTTGCAGCTGCGATCCATTTTGATAGGCAGCATCTACATTCTAGCCCTGAACCCTCCTCATATTTGATTCTGTTGAAATACCAAGCTCAGGAACTGTGTTTCCACAAATCTCGTTTCTTCCAAAGGTGGCAGACCCTGCTGCCTTGTTCTTGATCTCCACTTGATAACTCCAGGGTCAGCACTGGAGGTCTCTCAGATAGACATAACCAAATTCTTTTCACATTCTCCAGACCCATGCCTGAAAGACTGGGTCACTGCACCCATGACCGCGTGGAATTTTTCCAGCAGGAATGGGGGGCTGTCTTGTGATTATAATTGAGGGAACAATTAGCTCAACTTCACGGGGCTTGTGTCTGTTCATTCTCATGTGTCTAACTCCTAAGCTCAGTTAATTTACCTTTTCCCACACCCCCAAAACTCTCGCAGCAGGAGTAATTTCTAACCCAGTGATCAAACAGCCTTGTAGATGGAGATAGCGTAGGTAACAAGATCTTCTTTTAAAAATCAGGTAAACGACATGGCTGCCATCTAAAAGGAAGTAAGGGACAAAGATCAAATGTTCCCCCTTTCATCTAAAATAAAAAGACTTTATGATTGACAGGGGAAACTGTGGTTAACTTCATAGTCACTGCTTCATCCTTTCTGGTTGCCCAGAGTGTCTTTTACCTTTGTCACATCGTGGAATGCTGGGGATTGACAAGGGAAGTAGGCACATGAAGACAAGTACTCAAAAGATAAAAGTCGAAGCAGAAGTTTTAAAGCAAAAAAAAAAAAAATGACATCTGAGAAGAGTCAGTGATCGATATTTATACAAATTATGCTTTTTATTATGAAACAATCATCTCACGCAGGGTAAAGTGTTCTGTGCAATATTAACTTCTCCTACCAAGGGGCTGTTTAAATGACAGCTCCAGAAAGCTTTTGGTCATGAGTTTGTGTGTGCTCTGAAAGAATACAAAGCAATTTCTGTGTTCTTAACTAAACACCAGGGCAGTGGAGAAAGTTATCAGTCAAATAGTCAAGCTCTGTCCCAGCTCCAAATATATAATATTGCCTGGTTTTTGATAAAATTGTATATTGAATTCTAGACTATATTTCAAAACTTTTCTAAGATCTTGTAAAGCAAAAGGTTTATCGAAAACCACAAATTGACAAATAGTGGTATTTTCCAAAAAGCAAAGGTCTGAAGTCAAAGGCACTCCTTTCTCTTATAAGAAAATCATCATCTTTTATTTTAAAAGACAACAAAGTACATCATCCAGAAAACAGTCCTAGTACTTACAAGTTCTCATTGTAAGCTGAAGAATCTTTTAGTCTCAAACAGATGTCAGAGCAAATTAGGGGGAAGGGCTGAGCAAAGACATTTGAGCCTTCAAAGGCAAATGGAACCCTTTCTAAATGATACCTTTCATCTCCGGAGCTGTGAGCTGGGCCAGTGCTGAGTGCTTAGTCTGAAAATGAGTCCACATCCCTCTAAGTAATCGTTGCAGACTTAACTAAGAGCCTGGGAATCGGAGCTTTCCAGTGCAAGTGGCCAATGCTGATCACAACCTGAACAGTTCTCCATGCCTGGAGAAGGGCACATCCACCTCTGCTGCCTGTTAACACAGAAAGAAAGAAAACAACCCTGCCGACTGTACAATTGATGATTTCCATGTCTACTTGCAAGTCCTTGCTGGGAACATTTCTAGGAAGGCACTGCAGTTCTCAGCAGAGAGAGTGACTTTTTTTTTTTTTAACTAAAACAGCTGACCATTTTATTTTCACATTTCACAACATAAGTGAAAACTGCCCTTTTTTGTATCACTTCTCCCTCCAAAAGTATTCTCTCTGTTCGGAAGGAAGTTCCTTGCCATGCATCTAGTAAACACTCAGGCTCAGCACCAAGATCTCCTGGTGAAACAAAACAAGAAATACAAAACGATAAAGCGCACTTCTGCTCTTATCTATCTGGTCAGATCATACCAGACCATGTGGGCACTATCATAGGGTGGATGGGAAGTCTCATCATTGGAGGCCAGGGCATCATGGGCATGTGGCCTCCCGTGGGTGGTCTCATCCCAGGAACTGGTCCCACAGGCATCATACCAGGAGGAGGGGAACCCATCATTGGCATCATGGGAGGGCCTTCCATGTGAGGTGCAGGCATCATGCCAGGCCGAATTTTTAATCCTTTAACCTCTGATGTGTTTTCCCTGTTCTCCCTGAGAACATGGAGATAGTTCAGACTGCATTGATACAGCCTAGACGTATTTCCTTTTCACTTACCTGCCTGTCTTCACAGTCACTATAAAGTCAGAAAAGTATGATGGTTCAGAGACGAGCATATGTACCCCAAGGGCAGCTGGATTTCCAGAAAGAGAAGAGAACATGGCTGCAAAAGCAAACTTAGCTCCCCCCAAAGTCTCCATCTGTCTAGCCACCTTTGCTTAGGGAAGAGACCATGACTCAAACTACAGTATATTTGCCCCCTGAGTCCATTTCATAGTGAAGCCTGTAGAAAGAAGAAAGGAAACCTTAGATACTCCAATACAGTGAGCTCCTCCCCCAACTAATATACTACTGACCAAAGCCAAGCGAAACCCCTAAGGTCTAAAATAACTAATTTGCCTTGGCAACTTTTTAACTTAATACCAAGAGCTGATTTAAATACTGAAAAACCTTACCTCATTAATTTCTAACATTAAGCTATATCTCCATAGATCCTTTGAAATCAGTCTTATCTACATAGTAATGAGAAACCCAGAGGAAAAAAATAGAAACTTTCACATCCTTCTTGTTATTTTTCTACTCTCAGCCAGAAGGTGACTTTTGCAGTCTCAATTGCATGATCTATTTTATATGTGATAAGGTTTTCAAGAATAATGGGTTTTTCCAACCAAATTGAAAACTTTGCTTTGTAGATGTAGTTTATTCTGTTAGGAGCATACAAAGCCACAGGAGCATACAAAGCCACAGGTGTGTTTGTGCTTAATTGATTTTATTCTAAAAAGAAAAGTTTAAATGATTTAACATATGATATGGAATAAAAATGATTAGAACCTTTATTTTCTTTGCTTTTGATTTGCAAATGGTCCAGCCAAAGACTATTCAAATAAAGACAACAGAGCATCTAGAAGAATGTAGCCTGTGCATCCCACCAACAGAAGTGCTGTGACTACTGTAGAACTGAATCACCAGCTCCTTAACATGTGCCACATCCAAAGTTATGTTTATCACATGGAGATTAACTTGATTAGAAAGACGAGCCACTGTTCCTTTATATTATTAACTCTTGGGAAATGATTACTGTGCATTTATAACAGATAGTAGTAATAAGAACAGGAGACAGAAAATGAACAGGTAGTTTAGATCAGGAAACAAAGCATCATCTCCAGGATTGCCCTGGGTCCTCAGGCCAATAGTGCTAGGAAAGAGCTTTGGTTTCCTCATAACTGCCACTAGCAGCCTTGCCTGGAAGCTGGATGTGAGGGAGCAACAGAAAAGCCAGTCTAGACGCTATTTACTTCAAGTGAATGGTATGGATCTGGATCCCACGATTTTCATGGTGAAATGGGTTATATACACTTCCTAATTCAACACATCTCCTCAATGATGTTAGGCTCAAAGGAGGGAATGTTACATTGACACCCATTAAGAAGAGATTTGGTTTTCATCAAAAGAATGAAACATACCTATGGCATTGGGTAGAGATGAACAAATCAAGCTACCCAACATGTAAACATTAATCTAGCTGAGACTGTCAATGACCTGGCTAAAAGACCACATTTCTAGGAAAGCTGACTCACCTTAAGCCATGCTAGAGGGTGGGAAGAATAATTATTTCTTTAATGAGATGAAATACTTTTCCTTCAATGAACCCTGCCCTAACTGTAATAGTAGGGAGTCACCTTGGGTCTCTGCAGCCTCTGTTCTTCTTTCTGAGTTCTGACCCAGAAAGGCATAACTATTCCTTTGCTTTTGCCTCTTTCCTTCAGATGTTGGCCAGAATCAACTATGGGTTCTCGGGCACTTTCGATTTTATGTTCTGTTGGTTGTTCTTGTTGTTTGTTTTATTTTTTTTCAGCTTTCTAAAGCTATCTCCCTTTTACATGTGACCACCTGCCAAATCTCCATGCCTAACTCCAAAATGCATATATTCTTTCTTTCTTCTTCTCTTCCTCTTCTCTTTCTCTCTTCTTCCTCTTCCTCTTCTCTTTTCTTCTTCTTCCTCTTCCTCTCCTCTTCCTCTTCCCTTCTCTTCTTCTCTCCTTCTCTCTCCTCCCTCCTCCTCCTCCTCCTCCTCCTCCTCCTCCTCCTCCTTCTTCTTCTTCTTCTTCTTCTCTTCTTCCCATCCCTCTTTATTTGTAGTTGCTGAAATTGACAGCTTGCCTGCTTTGTCCAATTTTCTTTTGTTTCTTAAACTCTATGAAAATTGTCCTTGTGCTTGTGTTCTGGATCCATTCTTAAACTAGACTAAGAACTGAAGGAGAGGATCCTAATTTCCCTGTTAACAATAGGTACCAAAGATAAAGAGCCCAAGGCCTAAATTGTGCTTTTGAATTTGCAATGGTGGCCAGTTTTTATAAAATTCTTTCTGAATCCATAAATGAGCTATGTGACATCTGGGTTTCCTTTGCTGGCATAAAGACAAGATTCTAAGAGAAAAATCATTGTCTTGACCCAAGGACATTAACAGTTGGATAGCAAGTGACAAGTTAACATTATCTTGGAAGTATAGTAAAATCTGGACTACTACCAGAGAAACAACAGGGTTCACCCAACACTTTCAGCAGGGATAATTGTGAGTAGGTAGCTTCTGTTCTTATTTGAGTTCTTTGAGGTAGTTTGTTAACTCAGAGAAGGATCATACATGTCTGAGCCCCTGTTTAGACAACTGTTCATACACGATTAGCCTCGGTTCCTTCCTCTAACATGTAGTGATGATATAATAGGAATATGAAGGACTTTACCTAGAATATGATTTATATTGATTAAGGCATATTAAATAATTTGATATCATCAGACATCATACAATCATCGGTTATTCCAAGTAGCTCCATCCTAATGGAAACCAAACAATCAGGAGTTGATTGTTTAATTCCAATCAAAATGAACTTTGGAGTTTAATAGCAGAGATAAATTTTGTGATGTCAATAGGTAGCTAAGATTAATAAAGGCAAAAGTGGAAAAATATATGTGCTGTCTTCATTGCTCAACTTTAGTCTATTCCCTGCATTCATTTCTACTTACTGTAAGTCTCCATGCCTTCTACAAACCAGTCAAGCTATCCAAATAGGTTTCTCAATGGCTTATCCTCCATGTCAAGTACCTAACAAACCTGATTTTTTACTGAAGTTTTCTCATCTCTCTTTTCCTTGTTTTTTCATTCCATCCCATTCTTACATGCTACCTCACTAACATTGTATGAATTCCTTATTGTTAATGTAATATTTAATGATGACAGCTTACCTTAATGAGAGAGAGAGAGAGAGAGGAGAGAGAGAGAGAGAGAGAGAGAGAGAGAGAGAGAGACTATCCTACCTTGTTCCAGAAATAATTTAAGACATTCTTATCTCACAAAAAAATACACAGAGTAGAAAAATAAAATATGTTTTTAGTTGGGATGAAATTTAAAGCAATGAAATATTAAGGGTAATAAAACATGCCATGGAACCAGGATGATGAATACAGAACAATTTATGCAGTAAAATCCAAGGCACACAACAGAGGACTCAAATCTGTCACCAGGTTGTGATCAGTCAGCAGGGGTAGAATAGCGTGAATAGTTATGTAATTTACTGTGTTCTGCAAGATAAAGATATACCAATTGCTCTAGCAAAGCAGGGGGAACTTTTCTTATCCAGACCCTTTGAGAAGGAATCTCTCTCTTGTTAAACAGTGAACCAGTGAAGGAACCCTTCCAGTAAATACACCACAGAGCCCCACATCACTGTTTCTGATGGTGTCATGCAGGATAAACTGGTGAGATTATCCAAAGGGGAGGTATTAAAAATTCCTGCATTAAAAAAAGTAATGCAGGCAAGTTGATAAAATGTGGTCATCAGGTTTAAACCGAGTAAGATTTTTCACGTTATTGAGAATATTGCTAGCGTATATATGTGTATGTGTTGTGAATGAACATCCTTTCTGAAGCACAAGGTGACCATTCAGTGACCAGCAACTTTTTTGCCAAGCTTCTCACCAATGGAGAAAAATCGCTATTTTTAAATGAAAACTATATTCAGAGTACTGAGTGCCATTGCTGGTCCTATCCAGGCTCTGAAGGGAACTGGGTGAGGTCATACCAATGCAGAGGGTGTTCTTGGGGAGAGAGCTTACCACACCAGCAGGACTGGAGATGGAGAGCTTCTATGCTACAGACAGAATTACAGTTCAAATATGTGAAAAGCCACAGAAACCAAGCAGTCAGCCTCATTCCAGCCAATGATAAATCAAATTTCTAGGAAAGCATCCTTTTAAGTATAATGCGAACTGACTTACAATTACGCCTTAGAAAGATTAAAAAAGAAATTGCAAGCTGCATTCTTAGGCATCAACTGGACAAGACCGCCTGCAGTAGCAGCATTATTATTTATAAACCAATTTAAATGGAGACTGGATTTTGAAATAGCAAGCATGAATCTAAGTTTGGAAGAGCTGATATGTTTTCTTCTTCAATCTTTAATATTCTAGCCTGGTATTAGCCACATGCCACCTTCGTATCTGCACATAAGAAAATATTCAGACTTCAGTTTATCAACTGTTTTAGCAAGGTAAGAAGGGAGTGAGAGGACTTTGATGATAATTACTTATTTTTCAGATGTTACTCAGCAATCTCCCAAACATTGTTTTTAGTTTTTCTTTTCATCTTCATATTCCCTCACTACGAGTATTCTGCATATGGTAAATACTGAACAAATATTTACTGAGTGAGAAGTACATCTCAAGTATGATATTGTTATTTCATCACAAGAAAATACTTATAGAATCTACCTTTCTAAAGCATTGATATGATTTTTTTAAATCTCTTGCCAAAAATGTGTATAGTTAAAAAAGAAAGAAAAGTAAAATAAAATTTAAAAGCGAGGACAGGGGAAGTGAGGAAGGAGGGGAAGAGAAAAGAGAGAACAGAAGAATGTTTTCAGTCAGAAATTATGATTACCTCAGGTTCTAGACACTTCCATTGTCTCTCTTGCAGCAGCCATTCCAGACCATTAGAACATAAGAAATCTGGAAAGTAAGGTCTCAAAGATACAACAGTGAGCCAAGCACAGTAACCCAGCATGGGCTACACAGAGAGACCCTGTCTCAAACAAAACAAGCAGACGTGGATCTGCTGTAACGGGTACTAAGCAGATTCTGTACAAAAATCACTAGCTCAAGCGCTCAGTTCATGCTCAGTCCAGGTTCTATCTAACGTTAAGGGACAATGATGATACATTTGTAAAAGCCTCAGACACTCATGCCTGTACCACCAACTGCTGCATGTCAACAGAAAAGACATGCACCCGGAACCTATGCTGTATTTGAAAGTGCTTGCCTGGAAAATACGTAAGTCAGCAAGCAGTACATTTGAGAAGAAATAGATGTAAATCTATGAAGCCTCCAATTTAGGATGAAAGACAGAACCACCTGGAGGGCATGCATACCTACCTTCTGGATCCATAAACAAGAATTGCAATAAACAAAAACAAATACAAAACAAGAACAAGAATAGCAACACTTTGCAGAAGTTCTCAGGCCTTCCAGCAAGACTGAACCCTCTGGGTTGATTTCATAAACCTGCTTTCTGTTTGTTTTGTTTTCTTCGTTAATTTAATTCTCAGATAGCCTGTAGGATTATCTAATGGTTCTAATATAAATTCTTATAGAGCAGAAACTGAGATTCATTCAACTTGAGCTGCCAGACAGAGGGTTTTGGTGACATTAGTTACAGGTAAAGATTTTTGTGAGGATCTCCTGCAAGACACCCTAAATACCGTGAGTCTTTCTGTGTAGTAACTATGTGAAGTTAAACTCTTTGCCTACTGGTATCATTCATGTATTTAAATATGCTTTGTGCTCTCTTAATAATCACCACAAACTCTGGTAGGTGCTTAGGATGTAAAAATGAAGTAACTGAAGTCGCTGCTATCTTTTGAGACTTGGCAGGTTCTACAAATAGCCGGGTGTTCCTATGAGGATACCAGAAGAGAGGGCAGAACCCAACCTCAGAGGCAGGAAGGGGTGTTATAAATGTATCTCTAGAAAAGCCAATGCCTAATTAGGTCTTAAAGATGGAGAAAAACATCTGAAATGCATGAGTTGAGGAAAGCAACATAAACCATTCAAGAACATAGCCTGTGGGTAAGTGGTATGACAAGAACCTGGAATGTCACAAGACTCAAAAGCAGGGTTGCAGTACTGTGGAGTATGGAGTTTTGAGGAACCAGAGTCAGACAATTGACCTACCAATAAAACCCCAGCAAGGAGACTATGTGGAGCCAAATCTTTTTAAGTCAGAGAAGTAGGACTTGATAAACAAACAATCTTGCACTTAGGAATTTTGGTCAGGAAAAGAGAGAGGGAGAAAGAGGGGGGAGGGGGAGGGGAAGGGGAAAGAGGGGGAGAAAGAATGATTATTGCTGCAATGTGCAATTATACCAAAAAAAAAATACAATCTCTGTGTAATATGCCAGAATCATAAAGTATGTGAATAATTTGGGGTTCTTTCTCATTTATGTTCCTTTCTTGTAAGATGAATGATGGTGGTCAAGACAAACAGTGCACATTCAGCTTTTTTTCCCAGGCCTCTCAGATCCTGATTCAGGTGGGAGGGGCATCAGCGAGCAACAATCTCTCATTAGATTGCTTTTGTGGAGTAACAGGGTCACACCTGGGAAATATTAATTGCTTTCCTAGTTGTTGAAGAACTGTGATCCACTAAAATGTTCTAAGAAGAGTATTTCAAGGTTTTCTGGATTAGATGACATTCTGGAAACTTCCATTTCTGCCTCCCATGATGATGTTGGACTTCCCCAGTGCCCTCTACTATAATCTCACTCATTATGCCGTTTCCTCACTTCTACTCCTATTAGAACTAAAAAATGTTTTCAAGTAAAATATTTGTCTGTAAAGCCACTATTTCAATATTATTGCTGTGTGAAGGAGCTTATTGTGGTTCTGAATTTTTTTAAACATAACTCAAAAAGTATTGTTTGTTGAAGGCTCTATAGAATTTTGTATAAGTATTCTGACACTGGTATTTTGCTTGTTTGTTTCTTTTCATTTTATTCTGTTTGAATGCTTTTTAAATTTTTTTGATTTTGCTGAAAATAAAAAAAAAAAAAAAAAAAAAGAAATTAGGCAGAGAGACTTGGGATCAGAGAAGCAGCAAGTTTACATGGAAGATCATTTCCCCTCCAGAGACAACATTCATTCATGAATGACCTCATCACAGAAATAAATTCACATAATTTACAGCACCTATATGTTTCCATTAGGTATGAAGAAAATAGCATACCACAGGAAATCAAATTGTCTTCATGGGTGGATTTTGTCAGTTTATTTAACCCTTGTTATGTCTTGAATTACAAAATCATATTAATACAGTTGTGAAAGTGGTCATGGGCAGAAACTCGGGGAAGTTTACTATCAAATCCTGTGTTTTCTGAATAAAGGCAATGAATGGGCCAAACATGACTAGTTAATTAAAACACTTGCCCATTGCTGAGAGGCTGCTCCCATAACTCCATTTCCCGGGGCCAGATATACTATCTTCGGTATGAGCTGGTCAATCACTTTGCTACACATATTGCATTTTATTTGTCTTTGTAAGTGACCTTTGGCTTGTAATCACAGGCTTTCTCTTCAGGCTTTATTTCACTTTCTTTTACCAGTGAGCATTTCAGAATGTTTGTCATGAAAAGAGCTACATAAATATTAATGTATTGATAGTATTATGGCTTCTCAAACCTACATTTCATTTCATGGATTTTAAGAGCTACAAAATTTACTGACTGTACAGAAATATTGGTATAATGGACTTACAGAAATGCCCCAAATGCGATAAAATATATGAATTATTAATCCCAAGAAAGTAAGAACCTGTTTAAAGCCAAATTTTTGGAACCAATCTTGAGGTTTTTTGTTTTTTTTTTTTTTAACCCAACAGAGATAAACTTTAGGATGACAAGTACAATGTACCCTTTATTCTTCAAAATTCAGGCAAATCCCAACAAGGCTCCTTATTGATCAAGAATCAAAAATGGGCTGGATGAGGTAGTAAAATAAAGCATATCAAAGTTAAAAGTAAGTTGTGAAAAATAAACACCTCCCCCAAGGAACTTACCTTACAGCCCAAAGGAGATGGGAACAATTCTGTACCCAGTGAAAGACTTTGTCTTTGGAGCATAGGGCAAAATTTACTGAGGAAAAGTCTTTCTATTTATTTGTTTAGTTTCTTGCTTTCAGAGGAGGAGTAGGGATACTCCAATTTATCTCCTTTAAGGAAGACTCTACTGTACAAGTGTAAAAGCTGAGCACAGGAATTTATCCATTTAACATTCTGGTGACAATTGACTCAATGTTTCATCATCGTACAGCCAGAAAAGGCCAAAACCTCAGGGAATAAAAGGGCTAAGCTGGCTTTTCCTTCAGCAGGTGTTTGACAGCGTTTGAAAAATCCTGTTAATAGGCACTATAATGCACTGGGAAACATAACAGACACAGGGCTAATATTTTGAGCTTCTGGTCTTGGTGAACTTAAAATACTCTTCAGGAAAATGAAGCATGTGTCCAAGTGTACAGCTAGAAATCAGAAAGCAAATAGAACTTAGCTAGAAAGAAATGTGATCTGAGTGGGAAACAGTCATCGGATGCTTAGTGTGGGATGCCTTGGCTTAGTTTTTGTCAGAATTATTGCCATCATTAATGCAAAAAAACTAGACAGTTACTAAGCAAGGCCAGTCAGAAGATAAAGAAATAGTGAGAAATATGTGAGATGTCCAGCTGCTCAAGCCATCAAAAATAGAGGGCTAGTAAATCTTTGGAGTTTTTCATCCCATACAAACAATAAACATTTCATGGAGCTGTAACAAATCAATATTCTAATAGTCATTCCTAGTTCACTACATATACATTATTATTACATTAACAGAACAATAACTATAGGCTATCATTTGTGCTGGTCAAATTGCATTTATTTTATTTTCCTGTAAAGGATAGAACAAGTGCTATATTTGAGTAATATTTTAATTCCCCTCTAGTTAATAAAATAAAATAAGTTCACAAATGTATACATTTTTGTTTATGTTGCAAATAGGATGGTTTGGGAATAAAAAGACTTTATCTAAATTTTGAAAATCTTCCATTAATGTGTGTGCTTCTGTTATGATAAGAAATATGTACTGGCCTATTTTTCTGACTTTCCCTTGAAATAGAAAGTCATTCCTCCTTAGTGTTAGCTGTTAAAAAAAAAAAAAAAAGTAAATACATGGTGAAGTAGCTGGTTTGGTTTTTTTCATTGTACACTGTTTCTGAACACTTTTAAAAGGGATTCTAAATAAAATGCCCTTTAAATAAAGTGTATGCCTTTGGCTCAGTCAGGCAAATTCTTCAGATTTCCACTTTCAAAAGTAAAAGCATTAGACCTAGACACCCAAAGTGTTGTGGCATTGATATTGAGGAACTAGAACCAATTAAGACCTACGTTTCCCTGGTATATTCCAAATTAGCCTCTCCCCACAAAATGAATAGTATAGAAAAGCAATGGAAATAGACCAAATGGAGTGGATTAGTAATACAATGATGTCATTAGTGAAGATGGAGTTAAATGGAGATGGAAAAGTTAATATGCAGAAGGGTAAAGTAAAATAAAATTTGACAGAAATTTTAAAAATTACTAAAAAAAAAGCATTGAAAGTAATAGGAGAAATAAATTTCACACAATTTACAAAACAATCCTTGTTTGAATTTTAAACATTTAAGTTCTAGATGCTTTTAGAGGGAAAATAGAATGGGACATTGTGGCAGAAGGGACAATTTGGGGTCTTACCAGCCAGCAGAGTGTTGATTTATACTAGTGTAGGGGTGACATTTAGAAAACTACCCCCGATCTGGCTTGTTCCCTGGCAGCCAATATGTTCCCTCTGTTCCTCTGCTCTGACCATGGCTCCAGCTAGTTAGATGCATAGGCCCTGGCACCCACAAGATGCTAGCATGGGGGATGGCTGTGCCAATCCACCATGCTACATCCACAAAGCTCAGCTGAATCCCAGACAATATCTGCCATCCTCTCAGTAAGGTAGAAATGATACTCTTAAAGCTTGATGATTATCTAAAGGATTTATATGTTTAGAAATGCTCAATCAACAAGATGCCCACACAATTAGAGTTGTTACCCAATATCTAACCTTTTGATAGAAGTTGCTACCCAGGACAGCTTTCTAACCATCGTGGTTCTCCATGGCTGATAGCCTCCTTTCTCCCCTCCCCTTCCTCTATTTCTATATGTAGCAGAATGAATATGCTGCTACATAGTAGGCAAGAATGTAGTTTGGTTCAACATGACTGGTTGGTTCAAACTTTGAGTGTCTGACCTTGAATATTTTATCTTAGGCATATTTAAGCACATCAAAATTTGGGGAAAAAAGTTTCCTTGTGATAATTCATGTAACCCCATGTGCACAACAACAAAGCTTAAGACATGACTACATGAAATGGTTTGTAAAGTACAAGTGATACCTTCCATAATGATAGGTTCTATAGATTAATTGAGAATATGGGCTCAGAGTAGAGTTGTGGTAGGTGGGTTGGGGAGATTCCATGTGGCCTAACATGTAGCACAAAGGTCACCAGGCTATTATACATGTATGCTTCCAGCCTTTTGAGCAGAAGACAGGTACATATCTCTCCCCTTGAAGGCCCAACCCTGTGTGTTTAATATCTTTTTTTTTTAATGTTTATGCATAAGGACCTACATGTTTCCTATGGGGCAGAAAGATTGTAAGAATCAGGATCGGGAGTTTACTGTGAGATGGTGTCTCCTAATGATATCAGAAGCTACATCCATATGGTCTCACCAACTTGACCACCCAGTGTGAGCTGAACAAGGAGGGTATCAGTGAACATTCCAAACTGAATGGAGAAGGGCCCATGAGGCTTCTACTCTACACAAAGAACTACTGGGAATTTAGCAAATCTGGGCAGGGGAGAGGTCAGGAGAGCACACTTAGTTATCTAGTGCCCAATGGTTAGTCCTGAAAACACACAACACACAATACACACATAGAACACACACACACAACATACACACACACACACACCACACACCACACACATGTATGTATATATGGTATATTTAGCATCAAATAAACAGTAGTTTTTTAAAAAGCCATTAATCTGAAGGACAATGTGGAGGGCTATATGGGAGAGGGAAAGAAATGTAATCAAATTATAATCTAAAAACTAAAAATAAATAATTGAATTAAAAACTATTGTACCTTCTGTTTCATTGGTGGTGGGGAATAGATTGGGAGAAGCAGGATCATGTTGATCTAATACAGTAGCTCAACATCTATGTGGCACCGATATCAAGATAAGAGGTGCTGATTCTATACAATATGATATTCAAATTGGAAGAATGCTTTCTTGACAAAAGAAGCTAGGGGTCGCTGTCAGTGGTAGAAGTCTTTCAAGTAAGGACTTGTTTCAATACCCAGTTCATACAAACATTGAAAATATATTCCTAAAAGACTACTACAGTGACTTAGTAAATATAGGTGCTGTGAATGTTAGTATTGTCAACATGACTGTATTTAAAATCACCTAGGCAACTGGATATGGCTGTGAGGGCATGTCAAAGAGGATTAACTAAGGAGGAAAGGCAGAATGTGAGAAGCACTAAACTATGAACTGACATGATGGATTACACAGAATATAACTAAAAAAGGACAAAAGGGAGCTGAGTACAAGCACTTGTTTATTCTTTTCTCTCCAATTTGTCTTGTCTGTAAGATGTGAACGAACAGCCTCTTCCCCCTGCTGCCATGCTTTCCCCACCATGATTAACCGTTCTCTTGAAAATGAGCAAATGTGGAGACAAAGTGTGGGACAGAAACTGAAGGAGGGGCTCCACCTGGGGCTCTATCCTACATGCAGTCACAAAAGGCAGACTCTGATGTGGATGCCAGGAAGAGCATCCTGACAGGAGCCTGATAAAGCTGTGTCCTTACAAGTCTGCCAGAGCCTGACATATACAGAGGCAGATGCTCACAGCTAACCATTGAACTGAACATGGGGTTCCCAATGGAGGAGTTAGAGAGAAGACTGAAGGAGCTGAAGGGGTTTGCAGTCTCATGGGGAGAGCAACAGTACCAACCAACCACAGCTCCCAGGGTCTAAACCACCAGTCTGGGAGCACATAGGGAGGGACCCATGGCTCCAGTTGTATATGTAGGGGAGAATGGCCTTGTCCGGCATGGGTGGGAGAAGAAGTCCTTGGTCCAGTGAAGGCTGGATGCTCCAGTGTGGAGGAATTTGAAGGTGGAGAGGTGGGAGTGGGTGGGTGGGTAGGGGCACATCCTCACAGAAGCAGGAGAGGGAAGATGGGATAAGGGAGTTCTGGGTTGGGGGGGAAATGGGGAAAGAGGATGACATCTGAAATGTAAATAAAATATCCAATAAAAATTAATAAAAAAAAAAAAAGAAAAGAAAATGTGAAGCAAAACAAATCTTTCCTCCCTTACCTTTAGTCTTGTAGCACAATGCATCACAGTGACTGGGGAAAGAACTAACACAGGCAAAAAGCCAATGGGTAATAGAAAAAGAGGAGGAGACAAGGAAGAAGATTAGGTTGAATACAATAAATGAAAGAATATACCTGAAGACTAATTTACATGGAAATAAAATTTTGATGAATAAGTATTTCAAAGGAATAATAATAATATATATTACCAAAGTTATAAACATAAAGTGAGATTATATCTCTACTAATTCTTTATAGAGCAAACAATAAAGCAATATATCACCTAAATAATGAAATGTGGGGAAAACACAGAAAAATTATTAAAAGACAGTATTAATTTATGGGATGAGAGGTGAAAAAAAAATCTAATGAACAAAACAATGAGGTATAACTTTATAAACATTCTTATTAAATGTACATTATGCATATTAAATGAGCATATGTCTATTAATATGTACATTATATACATATGTATGTTGACATTATATTAAATTCATGTTTTATTAACATGCTCATATTAGTATTCCAGTAAAACACAATGTCTCCCAAAAAGAAGTTACATTTCCATTCTAACTCTAACATTCATAAACTACTTCATTTATCTCACTTGACCATAATGCTGAATATAATAGATGTGCTTCATAAATATAAATTATTTCAATTATCTCACTTGACCAAAATTATATACAAATATACAATATTTGTATATCAATATAAAAAATTAACAGAAATTAAAATAAAACATTTTGTCAAAATATATTTAAAATAACTTCAAACTAAAAAATTCAAAGTGAACTTCAAAATTTCTAGAAATTAATGAGGCCTACATTCATGACATTGTTAAAGCTATATCCCAGGAGGAAACAAGTAGCTAAACCACACAAGTTATAATTAATTGAGTAGCAATCTTAAATCAAGAAGACGACCTTAAAATTAGCTACAGAAAAAATCACCCAATTCTGTAAGAAAAGAGGATGTCAAAAGTTCATCCACTAATCAACCCAGCATTAAAAAATTAGTTTTTTTTTTATTAAAAAATAAAATCCATGGAAATCATTCAAAGTAAAAGAATCATGATGAAGCTGTTTTAAAAAGTTTGGTATAAATATTCTACAGTTTAAATGACTTCCCCTAGCAGTAAGTCAGAACTAACTAGTGATATAATCACTACTTCTAAATAAATGGTATATCAGCAAAAGCTCTTCATGATCTTATATAACATATAATTCTGACACTATTAAATGACAGGAAAGCAGTAAAATCTTCATAGAGCAAATGTCCCATGGGTGTGTGCTGGGCAGGTTCATCAGGGAGTAATAATGTTAAATGCACATTGTCAAGTAGAAGAAAAAAAGAAGCAGAGAGTCATGCAAAGAGCTGAATCTAATCATAAGAAGTTTATTGCAGAAGTATATTTTCCTCAATAATAGGAATATTATTAATGTAATATAGACTGTCAATGTAATAAAGATTAGTAATTCGTCAAATAAAAACAAGCATTCGAAGCAAATGCCAATTGTCAGATTTTAAATGTATTTATGATTTAGAGAAATGCTACACAAAATTCACAAGTCTCCTAGTATAAATATAGACTTCAACTGAGTGTAGCATTATTTTTTCATGATAAGAACCCAAAGTTACTCTACTGAAATCAATAATGGAAGTTCTAATAAAGGTAATAAAAATAATGCATTGGGAAAATAACATCTTTTAACAACTATTGCATAGAAAACTGGATATCCACTTTTGGAGACTAAACCTACATCCCCATCTGTCACTCCTACAAAAGTCAATTCAAGAGGGATCAGTAATCTTACTTAACACAAGATGTGAAGCTTTGAAACTACTGGAAAGTGGGAAAACACTGCAAGGATAAGACACTTCCGAGAAGACTCCAGCCACTCAGGAAATACCAAGAACTAACCAATGGGGTTATAGTCCATGAAGCAGCTTCTCACAGAACTGCTAACAGACTGACTAGATTGCCTACATCAGGAAAGACAACCTCTGCCAGTTCTTTATCTAACAGAGGAAAAATAACCAGAAATAGAAAAGAAAAAATCTCCAAAAAGTTAACAGCAAAAGAAGTAATTCAGTAATTCTGTGGGTAGATTAATTTAGCAGACTGTTCTCAAAAGAAGCAAAAAGTGGCCCGTAACAATCTTGGGAAAGAAATACTTAGCACATCTTCAGTCACCATGGAAATGCAAATGAAAAACCATATTGGGATTCCATCCCATGCATGTCATTGTGGCTATCATCAGAAACAAACAAAAAACACAAATGCTGAAGAGGATATAGCCTGACAAGGAAGCACTGTTGGTTAAAATACAAATCTGTAGAGTCACTATGGAAATTGCTATAGAGACTCCTCAAAAAAACTAAAAATAGAACTATATACTATGATCCAGCTCCAACTCCTAGGGATGTGCTCAGAAGAACCACAGTCAGTATATAGTAATGACAGCTGCATTCTCTTTTTTTATTGCAGCACTAGTCACGGTAAGTTATGAACTCAGCCTAGATGCCTGTCAATAGATGGATGAATAAAACATGCAATATATAAACACAATGTTGTATGAGACATAAAAAGAATTTGATGATGGTTTCTTGAGAAAAGAGATGGGACTAGAGATCACAATGTTAATAAAAATAGGTCAAACATCAAAAGATAAGTATGACATATTTTCTCTCTCAAATATACGATTTTAGAAGAAAAAATATGCAAGGAAGGATGTTTAGGAAGAAGAGGGAGATTTTGGGTGCTAAGAGGGTAATAGAATGAATATGATTGAATAATGTTATATGCATGCGTTTAAAACATTACAGTGAATCAGTTAACATTGTTAACAAACTAAGAAGCAGAAGAATTAAAAGATGAAAGTGTAGAGAGTCATGGGAGATAAATTTGGGTTTTTTTTGTTTGTTTTTGTTTTTGTTTTCTTTTCTTTCTTTCTTTTTTTTTTTTTTTTTACACCACAGATATATCCTGATATATTCCTGTTCTGGAAGTACATATGTGATAGGCAACTGTATTTTGTCATTTTTCCCAAGCATCAGCTGATATAAAGCCACCCCCACAACCCCCATAATTTCTAACTATCCTTATGGTCTAGAGAAAACAGACACATAAACTTGACTTGACCTTGCAACACCAACAAACAAGGAGAAGGAACAGGCAAACTGGATGGTGTGCAGGCAATGGTAACAAGCCTGCTACTCCAGATCAGTAAGTGTTGGGTAAGTCCTAATGGTACTGGTGATGCAAGCTCTATGGTCTATGTATAGTGGTAGCAGCAAGCCTATTCCCAAAAGGGATACTGGGATGTTTTAAATTTGTTTTTTGGCTAATAGTCCTTAGCCAGTCTTCCAGCTAACACATCATCTTCATTTCTCTTCTGATCAAAAGAACCAGGACCAAAGACAGTTACCTCTCCTAAGAACTCTGTTGCTACTCCCCAGTACAAATTAACAATAGAAAATCCTGAAACAATAGATACTTATTGGAGGACAAGAAACATGAAATGATGAAAATATTCTGTCTATCTAACCATCTGAAGGAACACATAAAAATATTAGAAATAATAGATATCATTAAATGTTTTAGATTCACAGGTAAGAATAATCCACACACATGCTAGAAGAAGAAGTCATATTTGGGAAGGTGCTAAGAAAACAATTCACAGAATAAATGGAACAATGTATAAGTCACATATAAGGAAATTTGGAAAATATACCAAAATAATATAAAAATGACAGTGAAACAAATGCAAAGACATGTTTTTGGGGTAGGTATATTAAAAAATTACTAATTCATTCAAGAATGTTGTGTGTGCAAAATGCAATTGTAACTGAATATCATAGGATAACTGTCACCTGAACAAATGAAAAAATAAGTCTAAAGCAATTCTAAGAAAAGAAGACCCTCAATGGGAGATAATTCTAGCAGATATTAAAGCATCATGCCAACATTAAAGCCTCTGACAAATTAAGATGTTAAATCCATATCATGTCAGCATACTAAAGCACTTTGGAGCTGTGAGAAGTAAAAGCTGGTTAAATGAAACTAAGAGGAGGCAAAGTTATTCTAATAATGCTGGGATTTTCAAGGACTGTAAGGACAGAAACCAATGTAGAAAGAAAAGACAGAAATTAGGGATATATGTCACTGAATGGTGTCTGAATATCAAGAGCTGTCTAGAGACCTTTAAAAAGTCATTTCAAGATGGTCCTGCTATGCATCCCAGGCTAGCCATGAGCTCACGACCTTCTTCAGCCTCCTGAAGGCTAAAATGACGGAGGTGCACCACCATGGCTGGCTTCAGCCCATCTTTCTTAAGCAGTTCCACTTTATCTAGCTCTGCTCTAACAGGTTCCCCACACTAGATGGCTAAACAACAGCAATGTATTCCCCAGACTTCTGGACAATGGACATCACAGATTGAGGTCTTATCAGGTTGTCTCCCTGCAGTATAGGTGGCCCTCTTTTTTATTTCATCTCATGGCTTTATCTAACTATTCTTAAATCATCTTGTAAAGATGTGCTACCTTACATCAGAGGCCACTCCAATAATTTTATTTCATTTTAATTTTCTTTCTTTTTTTTTTTTTTTTTTTGAGACAGGGTTTCTCTGTGTAGCCCGGGCTGTCCTGGAACTCACTCTGTAGACCAGGCTGGCCTCGAACTCAGAAATCCGCCTGTCTCTGCCTGCCAAGGGCTGGGATTAAAGGTGTACACCACCACTGCCCGGCTTCATCTTAATTTTCTATTTCTCATTCTTATGCTCTACTTTGCTTTTTGTTGCTGTGAAGAACACAATGACCAAACGCAACTGAGGGAACAAAGAGTTTATTCAGATTATAGATTATAGTCTATCATAATTAGATGCCAGGAGAGAAGCACAAGACAGGACATAACTAAGAGGCAGAAACTGCTACTGTATCTGTCTGTCAGCAAGGGGTACTCAATGAACTGTTGACAAGTGTCAAAAGTCAAGGGAGAAGCAAGGAAAGATTCTTCTGGAGAGCCTTCCAGTGGGAAAGGTCCCCAAATTCAAATGTCTATATTTTCTGTATATGGTATTGTTGGCAGATAGCCTGGGAAATTTGCCCATTTCTATTAAAAATGGACTTCCAAATGAGTTGGGTTTTTTTCTTAATAAAGTATAATTGGAATTGTTCTAAAGGTAAAACACACACACACACACACACACACACACACACACACAATGTCAAAAGAGGAAGGGATCCATGGCTCCACATGCATATGCAGCAGAGGATGACCTACCTTATCTGATATCAGTGAGAGAAGAGGCTGTTGGTCCTGTGGAGGTTTGATGTCCCAGTGTAGGATGATGCTGGAACAATGGAGCTGGAGTGGGTGGGAGGAGTTGGGGAGCACCCTCATAGAGGCAAAGGGGATTGGAAAGAGGGCAGATATTGGATCATGGTTTGTGGAGGAGTAACCAGGAAAGGGAATATCATTTGAGATGGAATGATTAATAAGAAAGAAAGAAAGAAAGAAAGAAAAAAGAAAGAAAGAAAGAAAGAAGAAGGAAGGAAGGAAGGAAGAAGAAGGAAGGAAGGAAGGAAGGAAGGAAGGAAGGAAGGAAGAGCGACCTTGGAAAGTATGTGGATGGTGTGGTAATGAGTTGTTTTCATTTTTTTATTATTTTGTATTCTACAATACTCATTATATAGTAGAAAAAAGATGAATAGATTAATTTTGCATTGTTTTATAAACAATCCTTGTACTTATGAATAAAAGCAAGTATTTGAACTGTGGAATTGTTAAATTGAACTCAGCCCTGAAATTACTTCCCTTCTAAAAAGTTTTCATTACCAACTAACATTTAGTTAGCTCTGTGGTAAATCCTCATTCATCTCCAGGCATTGAGTTGAGAAGAACCTTATAAAGTAAAGAAATAGGAAAGCCTTACAAAACTGGTTTCAGATTTCTACACAGTGGCCTGTAACAATAAGTGACTGTAGGGAAATCAGATCTTCGAGCTTTTAAACAGAGACGATCATTATTATTATTTACTATAAGATCTTTGGCAAGCAAGGTGGGAAAAGATGTTTGGAGGACGGATATTTAGATGTGTCAATGTAATTAATTCACTTTGCATCATACATAATGGATGGTTGTGAAGAGTTCAAGCTCTGGCTTAGGAGCTCTGGCTTTAAGCTCCCAATGTTGCCTTGACTCAACTTACTGCCTTAACTGTTCCATGTTTATGGGTTTTCTTTTTTTACTCTTCTAAATGAGAGAGTAACAGAACAGTTTCTAATACATTGTCATAAAAATATGTTAGAAATATGCATAGTATACAGATTCTGATAGCTATAGTTACAGAAACAAAAAGGCACCAGGAGAAGAGCAGCGATTCATGCATATCAATTTCTCTGTAGCTGGGCACAGGTGTCAAGTAAAAAGGAGTAGGCATACACACTGAAATAGTGTCAGGAATAATTAATTATGTGTTTTTCTATACACAGGAGTGATTTCCACTTCTTATGACACATTTGCAAACTTTGGATTCAACACAAGTGAAACGAAAACCAATGGCATATTCACCTAGGTACAAGTTAAACACTTCTTCATTTTCCTGCATGAGGTTTTACTTCTCAACTAACTCATGGTTACATAGCAGGTGTACTGGGAATCTCTGGGATTTTAGCGACAAGATAAAGGATGTTTGATATTTCACAATGCAAGTCTTATGCTTATTTGTAACTTTGTTTTGTGATCACTGTTGATTTTGTTCTTGGGGGGAGTCAAAGTCCTGATAATACTCAAGATTTACAAAGTCATGTAGGTTTTGTAGAACCAAGATAATATGTCAACTGCCAAGCAACGTGTGTTAGTGTGGTGAGATAATGGCATAACTGTTATGGAGGTAACCAGCCAGTTTCTGACTGGATTTCAGAACTGCTCCAAAAAAGGAAATGCACACTTGGTGCTGTAAGCTTGATCAAGATCACCATAACTATGAATTCAGTGGATTCAAAGAGAGTGAGTGCTTCCTCCTCCTCCTCCTCCTCCTCCTCCTCCTCCTCCTCCTCCTCCTCCTCCTCCTCCTCCTTCTTCTTCTTCTTCTTCTTCTTCTTCTTCTTCTTCCTCCTGTTCCTCATCCTCCCCTCCTCTTCCTCCTCCTCCTTATTTTGCTAAGCAGCCATGTTGTGAAAATGTCTTTTAAATATTTGTATATTTGTGTTTATATCCATAGATTATTGTTGCTCTCTATCTTGTTCACAGAAGTTTCTTTTGCAATTAATGCAAAGACTTTTTTTTTAACTCATCAAAGTAGTGAGAGTGACTGTGAGGTGGAGATTAATATATATATATATATATATATATATATATAATATATTAATCAATTATTCTGGAGCTTAAGAAATACCATGGAAGAGAGAAGGCAGAAAATACATGCAAATCAGAGAACAAAGTTTGTGCATGTCTTCTGGACATGATCTAGCCATTGCAACAATGAGCTATCAGAAGCAAACGATCTGTACAAGATAGGGTCTACCAATGTTTCATCCTGGATAATGGCCTCTTCCCTTCCTAAGGGACTACTGTTGGCTGGGAGAAGGGTACCACTTTCTTTTGTGGTCCAACTACTAATAAACTGCTCATGCTCATGCAAATAACCTTACATTCTTACTCATGTAAACAAACCTAGTCCAATTTAATGGGATGTATACACACACAACTTGAAGATGAGAATGGGCCTTGTTAGAAAAAAAAAAGGCTTCAGTGGGAAAGGGAGGGGGAGATTGGTTCAAAACAATTAAGATTCATTCTATAAATATGTGAAACTGTCAAGGAACAAAACCAAATTAAGTGCCAGTGTGCCACCCACCCCATGTTTTGAATAAAATGTGTTTTAAAACCATTCAGAAATCATTTATATTATAAATGAAAAAAATGTTTTACGTGTCTAACAATGAGTTATTTCTATTAACCTCTTCCTGGGTCATTCTTCCATAGTTTAAAAGATATAGAAAATTGGGCATGGTGGCTTAGCTTGTAACCACGATGTCCATGAGTCTGATATCCACACTAATTTGAGGCAACATAATGAGTTTCAGGACATTCTGAGCTACAGAGACACTGTCTCAAGTAGAGGAAAAATCATTACCTTATTTGCATAAATGAGTCCTTTCTCTATGCAGAACTATGATATGAGATGCTGGGTGCTCACCAAGACACCCATAACTGATGTTGGACTTCCTACTGCAATGGAGCTTGGTGTGGGAAGCATTTGAAATATATGAACTTCCCAAATTCCTATGCAGTGATTAATATCTGCACACTTGCTTTCATCAGATATTCAGAAAAGTCCTTTATATAAAAGTAACTGTGAGCCAAAGGCTATAAAACATGCTACTCCACAAGCATTTTAGAACTCTCACTTTAATGATGCCTGGTGTGCTCCTCATTCAACCAGTGAGAAACACACAGAGAAGGGCAACAAGGAAGGCAAATGCAGAAGGAAACCACTCACTGACAGATAAAATATTTTAGCCCTCCACTTCCATAGAGCACTGAAGCCCTTTAATAAAATATAACTAACTATGGGATTATCTGCTGAAAGTGACGTGCCTTGATTTTCCTCTATTAACTTAGTATATAAAAGAACATGAGTATGGAACTAGCATATTCTAGCCAAGGTAGCAGGTTAACATTGTCATTATTGTTAATTGCCTCTTACTTTTTATTTGTCTTTAAGCTTAATAGATTAAAAACATATTTTGCAAACCTACACCACAAACCTTTTGTTCAGGAGAATGTAGACTCTGCTTTTAATTGGATGGCAGGGGCAACTGAAGCATAAATATCATGTGTCTGTGTTGTCATTTCCCCTGTAACTTAAATTGTATGTCTTCATCTACAAAGAGAAATTTAAGTTTAATATGCTTTTAAAAGACAAATAAGTATTGAGTTTTGAAAAGCATGGGTCTTATGAGTACAAGCCATGTGGTTATGTTTGCACCCAGATTATTCTTATGTTGATATAATTAGAGAAGACATTGGAAAAATTAATTGTTTGTCTTGTTCCAATAGGGTATCATGAGGGAAGGGTGTAAGTTAACTTTGGAAATGAAGAGAAATTATTAATGGATTTGTGTTGTGTATAATAAGGACCTAGAATTGAATTGTAATGGAATAAAGACATCTTCAGAAGTTTTCTCTGAGGATGTGTTATGGAAAACAGTTGGAATATTCTATCTAATCAGGTTTAAATTATGAATGTTTTGATTCTATTTAGGGCATGTGAGACAAATTACACATCCAGGTCAGCACAGTTCTTTGGGGACTCTGACTGCCCATGTACAGCCATCAAAAGGGGGAATCTTTTCCAATAAAAAAAAACATTTCACATGTACAGCTTTCAGCCTTATGTGTAAAATTCTCAGAAAATAGTATGGATAGACAAAGTAGCTTAATTCCCTTCTGATTAGAGTTTACAAGATATGAACCTGCTATTTAAATACATTTCAAGAAGAAAAATAGGAAACAGATTGTGTTTTCTTTTGGGGCAAATGCTCTGCCTTGCACACATTTGAGAAATAAAATTAAAACCATACACGTACATGTTGGTGCATGCAACAATACAGCTTCATGCTAAAAGTAGGTTCTGATGCCTTCTGCTCACTCCTCAGAATCACAAGGCTTTCCATTGCTGTGGCTTATGAGCTCCCAACATGGTTTGTTTGGTTCGTTTTTTTTTTTGTTTGTTTGTTTGTTTTTGTTTTGTGGAAGATTTTTGTTTTTTTTGTTTTTTGTTTTTTTTCTAAAGTAAACTGTTTTCTGAGTGTTCTGGCTCTACCTCAGCTCTTTGCTTTGATTATTTATTGAACATTTTGTATGTATATACCATATAGAATATGTATCTATTTATATTCTTTCCACTTGCAAAGTAGGCTGAGACAAAGTCTAAAACAAATACCAGCATATTGACTACATAGTAATTTTCCAGATAAAAATTCCAGTTCAGTGATGAAAAGCTTGTGATGTTTACAGACACCTATTTCACACTTCAAACTAGTACTTCTCATAACCCTGGTTAAATGACTACTGCCACAGAGTATGAGACTCAGTGATCACCTTTTTCCTGATTTATGGATCTGAATGCTTACTCTCAAGAGAGTTCATGTCACATCTAAACAACTTACAAGCATGAGCAAACCAACCAAAGCTTATTCACCTTACAATTATCACCACGACCTAGCTATTTATATACCACAATGATAAAGAGTCTTTCTGATAATAATTCATTGGTCTAATTTCTACATAATTGGGCCAATGCATCTTATCAGCATTGATGGAGTATCTATTTGGACTCCAGTAAGCATGTGTTCTGGAGGAGGAGTTTGCAACAAATCAAAGGTGACCCAACTGGTGTTGGCTACAGCAAGATATTCAAAACCTTAGAGAACACCATAGTCTAGCAGCTGATTCTAAACAAAATTATTAGCACCAAAGATAAAAACTCTGTCTTGGAGTTGGACTGTCTGCCATTGTCTAAAATCATCCTGGGTTCTTGTCTTTAAATATTAAAACACTGAACTAGACCACAAACTATGAACTGTGCTATTTTTCTATGAGGTATAAAATTTTAATTCACATGTTAATATTTTACTATGACTATCTGGAAAGGTGACACTTATACAATTTGTTGATTACTACAGTATTTAAAAATGAACTGGAATTATAATTATTGATTTATGTCTTGATTATGGATGAAAATATTTTTTCAAGCAGAAAGAAACACTGACAGATGTACTAGTGCTGCTGCAAACTTAAGTCTCATCCTAATTATTCTTAGGATCTAATCAACTGAATGTTTAGTGATTCTCATGGCTACACTACTATCACAATAATAAATTTATGGAAGAAGTTATGTTACGTAAAACTGCACTTAGCAAAGCCATTGTTCTGTCTTCAGGAATCTGGAGGGTAAGGCATGTTTAAAATCTCTACATCTACCAGATTGCTGAATTAGGAGGTGACAGTTGAATAAAAAGTGGGACCTAATAGGAAATCCTGATAAAGTATCCCTACGTTTGTGCTCAAGTATCACACATGAATATACAGAGAGACCAAATGAAGACAGTTATGTTCTAGGTGTTTGAAACCAGCATGCTTATTCCTCTGAAATGTGTATAATAAAAATGCTCAATTTTCTGTCTTTGGCCCCATTTCCATTACAAAGGACATTTCCTCCTCATCCATGCGTTTTCCCTATTTCTTTTTTTTCTCTCTCTCTTTATCTTTCAGGACATATCTCTACCAATCTAAAACCACCTATGATAGCAAAAGCAGCCCAAGTTCTCACTTTTAACACCTGTCCCTATGCACACAGTCCTCCTTCACTGTTACCTGATTCCTCACCTATGACTTCAAAAATAAAGAAGAAAAAAGTGAGCCTGTAATGAACATGCACAAATTATTTTTTCTTATTATGCTTTAGCAATATAGTATGATAATTATTTAATGGTATATAGATTATATTAGATACTATAAATAATTTAGAAAATATTGCATTTACATGGGAGGCCTTGCACATTGGTACACATCCAAAGTCCCATCACTTAAGAACAACTGGTTGTTGTATTAACACAGGAACAGGAGATGGGCCTTGGGAACACAGAGAGACATTCCTTCATAAAACAAACAAACAAACAAAAAGAAAAGAAAAAAGAGAAAAGAAAAGGCCTACTAAGTAAAGTATGTGGGAAGGACACATGTTCTATGCAAACACTACTCCATTTATTTAAATGACTGAAGCATGTTCAGATTTTTGCATCATGGGGAAATCCTAAACCAAAGCCCAGTGGATGTCAGAAAAAAGACTTTAAAAACAATCACAATCCTTAAAAAATCTGCCTAAGGAGAAAAGAGTTTATTCTGAGCTGATAAAATGCAATAAAATTTTCTTCACTGAAAGTGACACAAGGCCACTGTGCCCTTAATATTTAAACTAGAGCTTGCTGGCACTCCTGCTGTCCTCACTGTAGGCTTGAAGGAATAAAGTTTCTATTCCACTTACATCAACCTGGAAAATAAGAAAATAAGCCAAATATGTTCTTACTGTGACAGTTCTGAAGAGAAAGCAATGCAGAGTTTTGGAGTCTCTGAAAAGAGCACTCTGGAAAGAATGCAATGTGTGGAGATAATTAACCATTGTACTAACCCTGGATGGTGTGGCCTGGTCTAGAGTTTTACTACAGCAAGTCCTCTAGCATATTTGCCAATTTTTGGCTTTCTTCATGAGCAATTGTAAAAGAATATGCCACAAATGAACACAATAATCTTTTTAAAATAATTTCTTTTCTAATTCTTCAAGTTGTCATTCTCTACCAGTTTTACACTGGGATCTTGCTATTTTTTTATGATCCTAAAGGGATTTAATATAATTCTTCAGAAATAGACTGAAGTCAACTTCTAGAAGCTGAGGGTTGGCTCCATCTCTAGTTATCCTTGATTTAATACAAATGACCCTGAGAGAACAAAGTAGACCTTCTTGGTTTTGAGGCTAGCAATCTAGAAAATTCTAGAGTCTTCTTATGATTAAGTTCAATTTTATGTTTTCTGGAATTAAATTTTAACTTAACTAAATGATTTCTATTAATATACATTTTATATTTCTGCTTTTCAACATACCTAACATGTACATGCCCATATAAATAGACACATAAACAAAAAAATGAGTAAAGTAATAATTCAAAAAATTACAACTCTTCAGCAAATCAAAGGACATAGAAACCTTATTTTCTACAACATGAATAAGTGCATGACTACTGTAATTCCACACAAGAAACCATATTCCACAATGATGTCTGCCAAAATAGGGGAACCAATCACTATGTAAGACTTCGAGCTTTTGTTCTGTTGGACAACTATTTCCACGTGTCTTTTAAGGATGAATCAGAACCCCAGTTTACTTGCACCATGAAGTTTGTTGCATGGAATGAGGGTAACATTGCCAACATTGCGCACAGTTTAATTTTGTTTAGTTCCTCTGAGGCAAGTCTGTTTCTTGCTTTCAAATTAACTTTTGTACCTATAACATCAGGATCTTTACCTTGTACTTAATCTGCCTTAGCCCCTTTGGATGTTGGCTTGGGGATATTCACCCACAGTGATAAAAACACATACAGAAATACACAGTGTAATTAACATGTGCAGGACATTCTAATTTTATAGTTACAAACTTGGCACCAACGTGAATATATTAAGTGTATCTACAGAGACTGAGGCAAGCTCCCGTATCTGCTGGGCCATTTTTCTAATCCTGATTTAGCTTTATTCGTGATTCATTTATGAATTTTACTTAAAATTTTAAAACACATATAAGTGGTCAAGCCTCCTGAAACTTAATAAAGTTTAATTTTAATGTGAATAACAATAATTAAATAGTATCTCAGCTATTCCTTTATGGTATCCATTCTACATAACTGTTGGAAAACAACTAATAATTAAACTACAGTCTCAGATGTCTGAAGAAAATTAAGGGAAGACTAAGAAGAGAACCAATGGAAGACAAATGACAACGACTGATCACTAATGTGGAGGACATGGAGGTGCTCATGGCTTCAGTCCCAGCTAGCAAATTAGCTGCAGTTTGGGTAGCAAGTGAACCACACTGAATTCAAGAAAATATAATTTCAAGTGTGATGAAGAGGTCACTTTTATAGTGAAAGCTAATTTTTAATTATTTTGGAGTGAGGTTTATAATTGAGTTCATAATACAACAGGACATACTGTAGATACATATGTATCTGTCAAGTGAAAGGACAGACTTATTTACTGCTAGTTTTGAGGGATTTTACTATACAAACTAAATCCTAGTTAACATCTTTGGATAACAAGGAGGTCACAGTACCATCAGAGCAATCTTTCATAGGTTATATTCGTTTTGTTCCTTGACAAAACATTGTATTTCCCTTGCACTTTCTAAAAGATCCCATACTAATGATATGATAGCAGAGAGTAAGAAGGCTGTGCCTGCTGAAAATTTCGGGGGTCTCCTGTCATACCTGTCTCTAAAAGAATAGACACTCGCCAAATATTTGAGTACAATTTGCATTGTAAGTGGATGCCTAGAGCATCACACTCTGTTTAGAGTCTGAAATTATGTACCTCATGTTGAATTTCTTCTTGGGCACTCACATTGTCTTTTTTAATTTATTATCCAGTTCAGTCTGGTTTTCACTTTGATAGTAGTGGAAACATACACTATACCTTCTCTTATAACTTATTTCTTAAACATTCATTTATTTATTCAGTGTGTACATGTACATGTGTGTGCATGTATGTGCATAAACATGTGTGCATGCATACATACATGTGTATGTGCATGTATGTGTCCATGCATGCATGTGTATGAGTGTACATACACATGCACACTCATGCACACACACTTAGACAAACACATGCCATACTGTACCTGCCAATCAGGAGACAATTCTTTGTTTTAATCATGTGGGTCTCAAGAATAAACTAAGGTTGTCAGTTTTGGTGATAAATCCTTTTACCCACTGAATCAATTTTCTGTTGATATTTTAAGTTTACTTTTTAATGTCTGTAATGTTAGTGTTGTCATTTTGATTGGTTTATAATATTCTATTTTAGAAATAGATCATTTGTTTATCTAACTATAGACTGATAATTGAATAGTTTGTAGTTTTTATGTTTTGATAAATATTGCCAATAACAGTATTGTGTACTACTGTTAGTAAAATCTTTTTTAATATAGGTACTCAAATTGAAGTGTAATGATAACTAGTAAAATTTAAAAATGAAAATGATTTAAGAGCATATAACCAATAATATTATAAAATCAAAAATAAACCAGATAGTCACAATACTTGGTTTCATGAAATGGAGAATGGCCAGATGTTTACTGTTTCCATTGCAGCATGAACCTAGGAGAGAAGGACTTAAAATGAGCCCAACTAAAGGCTCATGCAATAGCCAACTTTATTTAGAGCAGTGGTTCTCAACCTTCCTAACACTGTGACCCTTTAATATAGTTTATCATATTGTGGTGACCCCCAAACATAAAATTATGCTACTTCATAACTAACTTTGCTACTGTTAATGTAAATATATGATATACAAGATACCTGATATGAGACCCTACAGAGAGTCACAACACACAGATTGAGAACCACTGATTTAAAGCATCAGACAATTTATACTCTAAGGGTTTTGGAGAGTCACCTAAGTAAAGTGTACAAATCAAAAGGACAAGCGACAAGTGGCAAAAAAAAAACAATTCTACCATAGAGGCAAACAAATAAATAAGAGCCAGGTATAATCTGAAGTAAACTCACTCCTATCTGCGACACCTGGGAGGGGCATGAAACCACATTCCAAAATGAACCCATGTCGTGGAGGAACAGAGATTACACAACTCTTGTCTTGTTTACTTGGAGTTTTCTGACAAAGTCTCAGAAACCTCCTCAAGCAGCTTTGTTCATAGACCATTTCCTTTGGAGTTATATCTTCCCTTCACAACTCCTTAAAACTATATGGCTTTTCCAGTGTAGGCAACTGTAAAAGTTGGGTATACTAGGCATAGAGGCACATGCCTCTAATTCTACTATGTAGGAGGCTGATGCTTGAGAATGGCAAGTTCAAGGCCATTCTACTTTACACGATGAGGCTCAAAAGAAGCAGGGGAGACCAATCATAACTTCATTAAGGTTTGAGAGAGCTGCCAAGATTACAAACAATTACTAGCCAGGTACAGGGTAGAATTCCAGCCAATGGTATGTACTGTTATTTCAAGGTTCTCTACCCCTGGTTCTGAGATATCACAACGATTTTCAGAGCCATAGCTATAAATGGCCAGGAAGAAAGACAGCTGTGTCAAGTACCACCAAGGGCAAAAAAGTACCATTAAAAAGAATAAGAATAAAATTATTTCTCACAGACATGAAATTAAACCTACAATAAACAGGTACTTGCAAGTAACACAGTTGCTTGTTCAAGTTAATTGACTCCAGTCTTTAACAGAAATTCATTTGGTTAGGATAATCCCTGAGTGGGAGATTTGTATGTAACTCACAGAAACAAAACAATATAATCACTTTTATAGTAGATGGCATTGCTTCCTGGTCAAGTTATTTCTATATATAATTTAAAAATAAAAGTAGGTAGCAAGAGATATAAAAAACACACATGAAAATGAAAAACTCAGGAAAAATAACAGTTAAAAACAAACTCACATACAACTACAAATTTAAGAATTAGCTGCTAGATGTTAAAATAATTTATTCTTGTAACGGAGATAATAATTTTTTGTATATGTATATATGAACAACATTAAATGAACTCAGTAGATTGTATGTATGTGTGTTAGCATGTATGTGGGTGTGTGAGGGGGTGTATAGGTGTGTAACAATAATAATTTGAAAAGAAGAAGCTATAAATTTGGGTAGGTTAAGTGGAAATTTAACGGTTCTTTGGACAGTCAGTTGTGTTGGGTTGTTTTGCTGGGGCAAACACATGAAGAAGTGTTTTCCTGAAGTGGATACAGGTGAAAGACTAAGGTAGACTCATGAAGGAACATTTCACTGAAGCAGACACAGGCAAAACGATGTTCTGCTAAAGCAAGCATGTGAAAGGACAAGTGATAAAGGATTCTTTGCTAACAACACACATTTATTGGTTAGCCTTACATTGCACAGCCGAGCTGCATTCATTAGGACTCCATTGAGAGAAATTCACCAAAAAATACCTCTGGTGGTGTGCTTTGGTTATTGCCATTTCCATGGACTCTGGCTGATTGGCAGAGTGTTGTCAACTGAGACAGAGGCCTGCGCTGAGGCAAGACTAGTGGAGGACACATGATGTTTGGAAAGTATAAATAGGACTCGAGCTTAGCTTGCTTATAAAGCTATCTGGGCAATGCTTGTGTGTCTCACATCGTTACTGATCTTTGCTTCACTGAGAGAGGCACAGGAGAAAATCTGTCCTGGTATTCCTCCTTGTCCCTTCTTCTGACTCCTGCTGAGGCTGAGACCTGGCTGTCTCTGCTAGGTCCTGTTACTGCTGCTGCTAACCCATCTCTACGAAACTGAACTGCTGGTGTATCCATGAAACATTTGCTAGTGGACTGAGCTGCTGCTAACCTATGAACTTAACAGCCAATTTCCAGACAACAGATAGTTGCTCCAGAGAACATTTTTAAACATTTCCACTTCCTCTGTATCCTTTCTTTCACACTACCTCTGATAAGTGGTGGGCTACAAGGGAAGTTAATGCATTTAAGAACCATCATGAAAAATAAGGTTTGAAAAAATTAAAGTTACAGGTAGTAGGAACATGAGAGAAGTTGAGGGGTAAGAGGTAAGAATGATATAGATATACTTATATAGAATTTCTCAAAAACATAAAATCAAGTAAAAAAGGAATATATTTAAAACCTTTGGAAATCAACTTTTGAAAGCATAATGAATTTAGTTTAACAGTCGACTAGATGTGGTTAAAAGGAATATCAGGAAATTGGAAGATTGTCATAATATACTGTTCAGAATAAAGACTGAAGAGTTAAAATTATGAAAATGTCTTGAAAAATCAAGAGGCAGGACAAAGACATTAGAGTGACATTTAAAATTTTTAAAGTTTAACTCCTAGAAAAAAATGTGAATGAATGTAGCAGCAATTATCTTTCTATAAGAAAATCTGCTGAGAACATCCCAAGCTCTCTGATACTAGTACAAAGATATACTTCCACATTTAGGAAATTCTATGACTCCCTAGATCCAAGCAGACCCTAAAATAACTTCTAGCAACATGACTCAGTCCATCTTTAAATGACCAGTATTGGAAAAGCATTAAGGGTTCTTTTAACAGTAAAATGTCTTATTTCTTTACAGAAACAGTGAAAGTCAGAAGACAGTGGAATGATATTATAAATGCCTGAACTCACAAAAGAATTATCATCTTATATTTTTATGCAAGTAAACTTCTGTAAGCACTGAAGATAGAGAAATGATACTTGAGACCAAGATCATGTGACACAGTCCATGCCCAGGAGTTCTACAAACATAAAAGCAATACTGAAGGAACACTTTCAGGTAGTGTGAAAATAACCATACATAGAGGCACCTTAAGAAAAAAAAATGAGGCTAGGTGTGGATTTGGAATTATTCATGAGAAAATTGTCAAGTAAAAACCATAATTTTATAATATACCATTAATTCTAAGGTAATTACATTGTTGGTTTATTTCTGATGACTGGATGATGCTGACTCTGTCTTCCATGAATTTTGATAAGAATTTGTTTAATTCCATCTTGTACATGTTAAAGACAAACCACACATTTCTGCTCTGTGCAACCTAAGGGTCCTTGAACATCTTAGAATTGGAATGTCTAAGTGGATTATATCATCTATAGGCTAAAGCTGTACATTAATTTTAAACACAGAGGATCCTAAATGCAATAATGTATAGAACTAGAATTTGAATGAAAAAAATCTCTTATTTATAGTATGCTGATTTTGAAACTACAAAATGATAACTTTGATTTTGTTTAGGCTAGAGTATAATTTGTTTAAATATAATCTCTGCTTATCAGCTAAAACCTGTGGTTTCCAAGACTCAGTACTACCCTTGAACTACTAGTCCAAATTCTGAATATGGGAGCCATTAGCAGGCTGCATTTGTTTTTCACAATATATGGTTTCCCTACATCACTAAGTACAGCTGACCTAGCTCAGGCCTGGCAAAACTAGTAATGGAAGACAAGCCCATCCCTGGACCACTTCCAACCAACCATATCATAGAACAAAGACAGCAAGGACAGGGGTAGGAAATTGATCAAAGAACAATATTGTTGTCTGAAAGAAATAATGAGACATGTCATCACACTAGAGGTATTTCCAGAGAGACTTCTCATTCATTGGCATAAATCACTCCAATGTATAAACTGCATAAGAAAAAACAGGCATGACCCTGAAGAACAATGAAATTATGAATTTTTAAAAGAGATGTGCTCTTACTACTTTCTAAATATAAAATGAAATTAGCTGTCAGAGGTAAGGTTTATTTTGTCCATCATTAGTATGTAAAATGTCAAAAGCCAATGTGATGTTTTGAATAAGCATGGCCCCATAGGCTAGTATATTTGAATGGTTGATCACAAGGAAGTGGCACTATTTCAAAGGAATAGGAGGTTTGGCTTTGTTGAAGTAGGTGTGGCATTGTTGGAGAAAATGTGTAACTGGGGGTGGGCATTGAGGTTTTCAAAAGTCTATTGGACAGTAGATCTATCTTCCTGCTGCCTGCAAATCTAGATAGAGAACTCTCAACTACTTCTCTAGAACCTTATCTTCCTGGATTCTTTCATAATCCCCACCATGACAACAATGGAAGAAAACTCTGAAAGGATAAACAAGCAAAAATTAAATGCTTTCCTTTATAAAAGTTGCTATGGCCATGTTGTCTCTTCATAGCAATAGAACAGACCAAAACAGAAGTTGGTACCAGGGAATGGAGTACTGCTGTGGCAGACTGACCATGCTACTTCTTGTGGAATGTGGACTTTGGGACTTTGAATTAGGAAAGGGGTTGAATGCATTAAGTGGAGTTTCATGGATCATAAGAGTAGAAGTGTAGAAGACACTGGTACTATGACCAATTATGATGATCCAGGTCAAGAGGTTTCAGAGAAGAATGTTAGTAAGTAGCCTCAAGATTGTTCATGTAATATTTTGGGCAAGAATGTGGCTGCTTTCTGCACTTATCCAAAAAGTCTGCCTGAGACGAAATTGAAGAGTTTTGGAATAATGATGTTGGCAGAGTAGATTTCAAGACAGCCTAGCACTGGCTCAATTGTGTGGTTATTAGTGTTCAATCTTATGGAGATCTAAATGAAGAGGAGTGAGCTGAGCAAGGAAAAAATGTAAAATGTACAGTTTTGAAGAGAATATGAGCATCAGAAGGTGTAATGGAGCTAAAGCCAGTGCTCAAGGAGATAAAATGTTTAAAGAAAAGCCCAATGCTAAATGGAACAAAGGGAGTGGTAGCCTCAAGGCAAGACCCCACCCAGCTAAGCTTCTAATTTGTAAAAAAAGAATTAAAGAAAAGTAAAACAGTGAAGGAAACTATCAACAACAGAAAGCTGATTCAATTGAACCAAAGAACTCGTTCCAGCCCCAGTAAGCAGAATTTAGCAGTTTCGGTCTCGTAGTTCTGACTTTAGAGTCAAGGATACACAAGAAAGGGGTTGTCTTCACCTGAAGCTAAGGAAAGCAGCTGAGACCAGCAATGTGTCCTGGTTGTCCTTGCATAGAGGCTCAGAGCAACTATTTCATGAAGCTCTGAATGTAAATCATGGATTGTGTTGAAGATCCTAAGATGTTAAGAGATACCAGAACTGTAGGATAACTGACAAGGAAAGCTGCAGATCAGGTCTGGAAGCAGCCCAAGTGGATGAAGTATGCTACAGTCAACAAAGCCAAAGGAATTGGAGATCCAAAGAGTATTTTGACCTCAGACATGGAACTTCAGATTTGGAGTTTGCCCTGTAGGTTTTCAGTCTTGCTTTAGTCCAGTATTTCCTCACTATGCTTTCTTTCCTTCCTTTTTGACCATTATGTATATTTGTTCCATTGTATTTTAAAAGTATGTGATCTATTTTTTTTTGTTTTGTTTTGTTGATTTGATTTTTACCAGGGGTTACAGCTAAGAGATTGCCTTGAATCCTGAGTATCAGACAAAACTTTGAACTTTGCGCTTTTTAATAGTGTTGAAACTATGACAGAAGATGGGGCCTTTTGAAATCGGACTGAATGCATTTTGCATTATGTTTGTAGGCCTAATCAGGCCAAGGTGTGTAATGTGATACTTTGAGTAAAAATGGCCCCCATAGGCTGATATATTTGAATGCTTAGTCACCAGGGAGTGGCACTATTGTAAAGAATTAGGAGATATGCCCTTGTTGGAGTGGGCATGGCTTTGTTGGAGAAAACCTCTGACTGGGAGTAGGCCTTGAGGTTTTCAGAAATCCAAGTCAGGCCCAATGGATCTTTCTTTTTGCTGCCTGTGAATCTGTATGTACACTCACACACATTAAAAAATTTTAAACAACAACAAAATAAAAGGATTTATAGAACATTGACTAAACTACTTAAAGCCATTTTTATGCTAGACAAATCTATGTTTAAACTACACAAATCCATGTTTAAACTAGAATGTTTCTACCTTCACTAGTCACATATTTTAAGTAAGTTATCTGCATACACTTACAAATAGAAATAGAGAGCAGGAAGACAAGCTAGCAGGGCTGGTATATGGTTTGATAAGATATCTATTTAAAGATCATATAATTTCTTTAATGACATGCATTTATTTTTCAATTGTAACCCATTAGAATGTAATATTTTCCAACAAATCTTAAGGACAATAACCAATGCAGTTTTGGGAAAATGAAAAAACAAAACAAAAGAAAGAAAAATGTTTTAATCCTGCTCAACCTCTTTCTACAGCAGTATTTGCAGCTAACACTCATGGAAAAGCAAGCCTGCCAAACCTGAAATTCAGTGTTCCATGCTCTCTTGGATGATCTTGTGAATATTTGATTCCGCTGTCAGACACATTGCTCACAATGGCCCAGTCAGAAACAAAGAATGACTGCCCACTCCCCAAACTTGAAAGGAATCTTAAGTCTTATTTACTCAGCAAAACTGTCACAGGGGTACTCAGAAAGAAATCTGGGAGTGTTCTGTACATCACAGCCAACAAACATCACAATAATCTCCATTTATTATCCTCCCCAAATTGCTGTCATAATGCAATTATGTAAATGAGGACTTGCAATCACACTGGGTATTTGTTCCAGTTTTGAGGCAAATACTTATTTGATCAGAGCAGTTTAAAGAAAACAAGGTCTTACCACCAACAGAATTCAGAGAGAGGAAAAGAGCATGAGAAATTCCCATTGGAAAGGTTCCCAACGTGTTGCATAAATAAAGGTCGGGTTTGTTGAAGCTTCCCTCCCACCTCCTCCATTTTCTGCAAAAGAAGCATGCTTAGTTTGAAGAATGAAGCATGGCTCAGCAGTTAACACCACCTCTTCTATCCTGGTGTGTGTGTGTGTGTGTGTGTGTCTTTTTATATTCCCAGCTTTTGGTAGCTTTCTCTCACTCCTTATGCCTTCCACAAAGAAATTCCAGCAAAAAGCAGCTGGTTCCCCATATTGGCCACTTTCCCCAGCCTTTGGTGATGGTGGGCTGCCAGGAAATCAATGGCCGCTTATTTTCCCCTTTACTGCAGTTTTATGTGTGGACGTACATGGCCCCATCCATAGTGATGATCCATTCTCCAGAGCTATTTCCATTCAGATGTGCCTTTGCAAGGAGCGGAAATTAGCAGAGGGCTGGTGTCAAACTGCTTGTCACATCTTGTTTTCAATCTGTTGAGATCAGGTTTATAGTTCCTATTCAGCAGCCTGGGCTCCTTTGGAGTCACACAATACATTTCAGGAGTTCCATCAGGCGATAAATGCAGAACTTCACATTGCTATTAAAAAATAATCAAAATGATTAGGTTTCTGCATTTTTTGAAGGAAGAGATTTGCATGAAACATGCTGCTTTAATTGTGAGACGTCATCTTTTAGGGGTACTCGTCCCTCTGGTATATGAAAGTGTTCCTTGTTCAATGTCAGTATTTTACTTGGAATGTATGACTGTGCTCCAGCGACTGCCAAGAGCATGAAAACGGTCGATGCCATACCATGCTATGCTAAGATTCCTTAAACCTTCAAACAAATAATAATTAACATTTACTGAATGCATAACATGTGCCTAGACCACTACTAACTGCTTTACAACCCATTCAGTTCTCACAACAATTCATTGAGGGAGTTACTACTATAATCCCCATTTTATAGCTGAGGTAATTGAAGTTTAACGTGATTAAGCAACTTGTGGAAAGTGTCACAGTTTGTTGGAGGCTAAGCTGAACAGCCCAAGTGTAGAGTCTACAAAGTAACCCCCAGGTAATTCTGCATCGCAGGAGAGGAGTTTGTTTGGCTCACAGTAATTTTTTATGTTCATTTATGTAAATGTCCTCAGAAGCTGAGTAAAAGCTACTTTATGTAAATATAAAATGAAACTCTCACTTGTCTAGTACCTTAGGTGCAGTTAGTAACAAAAGAAAGCATTAGGATTTATGCCCAAGCAAACTATGGGTGAGAGATGGCATTCAGGCTTAAAATGGAAGGTGAGAAGATTCAAAGGTTCAAAGGACATGTTTTAAATAATAAGGAAGAGTCAACCCACTGCTGAGAGCAATCAAGTGCTCATTCACAGATATATGTTCTTCATACACCAGAGTCGTTCTGATGGAAGCAATGGCCAGGTAGTGAATACCAGTTGTACCAGTTGGTACTCTCATACAAAGGTTAAACCCAGGGCATGCAATGGTCAGGATGAAAAGGATGGTTGAAGTTGGTCTTCCATTCAGCTGCTTTCTTCCTCTTCTTCCTCTTCCTCTTCTTCTCTTTCTCCTCCTCCTCCTCCTCCTCCTCCTCCTCCTCCTCCCTCCTCCTCCTCCTCCTTCTCCTTTTCCTCCTCCTCCTTCTTTGTTATGAATATGAAAGACCTAAGTGATACTCAAGGAAGAGGAACACAGTGACAGAAGCCCTTCAGAGATGATTTCCATATTACGAGTGGAGAATCCGGTGTTGGTCAGTGGTTGTTTCACACAGGCTTCACTCATTCACCTAAATTAGGTAACCAGGATACCATGATATTGTTGTTAAACATCTATGATGTTCTTCATGTTATTGTTATACCCACCACGAATTGGTTTCCTAAATCAATTGTCTTTTTTTTAAATGTCTCTTGATTATACAGTAGTATCAAAATGTTATTTTATGAAATTATTCATATGATTTTTAAATTCTGTTTAAAAATTTCTTCCTAGATGAGAATTATGAAGCTTGTTCTCATATATGCAGCAGAGTGGACACTCAATGTCACCCTCACATTTCTACATTAGTGATTAAAATGTACAACAATATGGACAAATATGTTAAGAACATCAAATCTTCCAACAAAAAAAGCCCCTAACTACAAATTAGCAGAAGCTCTGAGAATCTGTAGAGCTTGAGACTACAGAATTTCCATAGGCTAATGACATGCTATAAGCTGACCAATGCAATCTATGCACCCTCTCCTTGCACACCTCGTCCAACTGTAGAAGCTAGTCCTATGATCTGCCCATTTACTGTGTTGACACTGTTACTAACCTGAGTACTAACTGTCCAGTCAATATTTCAATTAATCATTTTTTTCCATTCCCTTCCCATTGGGTTAGGGTTGGGATAGCAACAATAAAATTACAATAAAATCATGAATAAGTTTTAAAATAATAAGGTTTCTAATATGAGTCTTTACTGACAAGCTATTTAACCTTGAGCTAGTCAATTAACCTCCTTTAAAAAGTCCTAATTGTATTTTGCCCTGACCCACTAACAAGCTTGTGGTAGAATCAAAATAAATGTCCTGGAAAACGCTGGGCTAAGTGTAAGGTACTGATGATCACAGTTGGTCTGAGAGGTAAGTGGCTTCATTGTTTGTCTCTATATCCCAGGTGACTGTAAGTTACGTTCACCACCTGTCTACATGGATATACGGGAAATTACAGGTTTTTCTCAGAAAGTGTAACAGTGTGCTTACCATTCTAACTACCACATTTACTTCTGTACAGGCTAGCTTGGTGTTTTAACTTCCCTTATCATATTTTTTGCCACTGAAATTACCATTTTTCACCCCTTGTTCTCCTTACCATCTTCTTTTCACACAAACCAAAACTGAATTTGACTTTCTCATTTAAATGACTCCCTACAACAAAATATTAAATACTCATTTTCTCTGGCCAACTGTGAATTTTCCCGTGCATATAATTTGGAAAAGTTCCATTTGCCTAGATTTTTTATTATTCATTGCCTTACACAGAATTCTATAGGATATAAAAAAAGGAATATTCGAGCTAAATGAAATGACCTATCAAAAGAAACCATTTCCTTCCTTTCACTTAGAATCATAGGTATATCCAAAAGACAGCTTGCAAAAATGCATTGGAACAGTCTTGGCTGAAATAATAGACAGACAAAATGTTCAGGTCTTAAACTCCCTTCCTCTGATTATATAATGAACTTATTGTTAAAAATCCATTCCTCCAAAATTCATTTATCAAGGCATGTTTCCCAGAAGACAGACACGTTTTTCTTATTGTAAATTCATGGAGAGCTCATCCCTCTCATCTTGCAGAAGCTGAACTACTTTATGTGCCACACATTTTCAAGGAATCCTATATATGGAGACAATGGAGACATACAGGAAACACCCAGGGAAGCAAGTCACTTCTGAGGACTCAAGAGAGACTCTCCTCACTTCAGTACTTGACATGTTCCTCATGCCTCCAGGATTCGGTGTGGACTTGACAAGTGAGATTACCACAGTGTAGCTTGCCCTCTGCTCCGTCCCGCGGAATAAAAGGCAAGCTACAACCGTGTTCTTCTTCAAGAGGTTTATTTCATGTTCCTTGTTACAGCACGCTTGCTTCTACCTTCTTCTTCCTCCAGCCCCTTGAATGCCCTCCTTCTTCTCCTTCAATCCTCTCTCCTTCCATCCTCTCTCCATCCTTCTTCCCAGCAGCCCCTTATATACATTGCCTTAATCCCATCAGCAGCTGCCACGCTGTCACTGTTAATTGGATGCTCCTGTGATGCAAGGTGGGCTAATCGAGTAGCCACACCTGGAAGTGCAAACCTTCTCTCTACAATGAGCCACAGCCACAGTGCCTATTCAAGCTAGCTGGCTACATGCCAACCGTCATCCTGACAGCAGGGAGAACCGTTTCCTACACCACAGCAGCACATTAAGGACATCATCTCTCAGGTCTGTCTACCTCAAGAGATTCACATCAATAGCCAACTGGTTACCACAGGGCTGGATTTACCAAATGAGAAAGTGATAAGTGTTGAAAGCCACCTTAGCTGTAGGGACAGTAAGCTTTAGACGTTCTGAAATTGGAGGCCCAGTAATAAAGTCAGATAGAAGAAAAGACAAAAAAAAAAAAATGTTAGTTCTTCTGAAAATTATGTACATCTAGAATTCCCCATTCACTTTTATAATTAATCTACTATGTGGTGCAAAAACTACTACATATATATATGTGTGTGTGTGTGTGTGTGTGTGTGTGTGTGTGTGTGTGTGTGTATGTGTATGTATTCAAAAAACTTAACACTAAAAAAAAATCTGGGCCAAATTGTGGAGCAGAGACTGCAGGAAAGGCCATCCAGAGACTGCCCCATCTATGGATGCATCCCATCTGCATACACGAAACCCAGACACTATTGCTAATGGCAACAAGCACTTCCCGACAGGAGCCTGGTATGGCTGTCCCCGAGAGGCTCTGCCAGAGCCTGACCAACACAGATGTGGATGCCTCAGCATCCAACCATTGGACTGAGCATGGGGACCACAATGGAGGAGTTAGGGGAAGGACCAAAGAAGCTGAAAGGGGTTTGCAATCCCGTAGGAAGAAGAACATTATCAAACAACCAGACCCCCCAGAGCTCTCAGGGACTAAACCACCAACCAAAGAGTACACATGGAGGGACCCATGGCTCCAGCTGCTTATGTAGCAGGGGATTGCCTTATCTGGCATCAATGGGAGGGGAGGCCCTTGGATCTGTGGAGACTCGATGCCCCAATGTAGTGGAATGCTAGGGTTGTGAGGCAGAAGTGGGTGGGAGGGTGGGGGAACACCCTCATAGAAGCAGGTGGAGGGGGAGGGGATAGAGGGTTTGCAGAGGGGAAACTGGGAAGGGAGATAACATTTGAAATGTAAACAAAATATCCAATAAAAAAAGAGCTTAAAAAAATCTTTCTGAAAAAGTATGGACAGAGAAACGAGAAAAAATCTAAAGAGGAAGACATGAATTAATTTTAAAATGAAAGAAAATAGTCCCATCAACAAATGAAAAAATGACAAAACCAATTACTTTGTAATTAAATATTAATAATAAAAATATGAGTTATGCATCAGCAAATAAAAGTTGCAACATCATAGTTTAGCTAGAATAGCATACTGTATGGTGAAGATGCTCCTGAAAACTTATATTAATCTATTCTCCATTAGTAGGAGTAGATCAATAGCAAAGAAATGTATGCCAATCTCTTAAAAGGCATTCACAGAATTGGTTCTGTAATTTATACCCACATTGTTAAAGAATTGTAACTACTGTCTCTTAGATTTACTTTTAAATTTAAACTATGGGTGTGTCAAACTAAATTGTTCATGAGTATATGCTTCACAGTTGTAAACTGTTTAAAAGAATGAGGTGAAGGATTGATTAAGAATGTATTGAAAGGAGAGTGACGGAGGGTCAAACATCTCAACATAAGTAGAACATAGGAATTCACCCTGTATTAGAATGATGCTCTACACTGCAACTAGTACAAGTAAACATTTAAAAATGTATTTATAAGGTTTTTGGAACCAATTTGAGGAAGGATGTTAGAAAAGTAGCAAACATAGCATTCTTCCTCAGGGACACTCCAGACACCATGTAATGCTGACAGATCTACACGAGCAGTGTGCTATTTAAAATGGTAGAAGTGGGCAGGCTTGTCAGAGGCATTGCAGAAAGGGACACAGAGAAAGGAAAGAAAAATGGACTTTTATACTATTCTGTCCATTGGCTAATTATAGTTTAAATTATTATATTAATTATTTGCTGTGATAATGAAAATGTAAGTGGAGAGAAAAGGAATGCATAGATATTTTGATAAAGTGTAGTCTATTAAAAATTATTCATATTTGGTACTGTCCTATAGAATTTCTGCACTATTCTAAATCTTTGCCATTGGATATCATTACAGCTAGCCACTATGAATTCCCTGAAGTGGATCTGTGCCTGTAACTTTAGAACTGAATCTTAATTTGATTGCCTATATGTGTTTCATGACTACCATATTAGCCAGTATAATTATATAAATACATAAATAGCTACTAGAATTTTAGCATTGGAAATGTTAGTTATTTTTTCTCCCAGAAAGCCTCCTGCTTTAAAAGATTTTGTAGGAACTGGAAAGATGTTTCAGTAGGTAAAGGCAAAGTTTGATGACCTGAGTTCAGATTTGGGGAGCCCATGTTAAACACAAACAAGCAAACAAACAAACACCCAACAAACACATGCATGGCAATGTCATTTGTAACCCCTGCATTCCTAAGGTAAGCTAGGGAAACAGACAGACACAAGGGACTCATACACAAACTCCAGTCACCTGGCCTGGAGTACAAGATGAAACGGCATAAACAAAAATCACAAAAGACCCTGTCTCATGGCTAAGTGGAAGATGAGAACCAACTCCTGAAAATTGTCCTCTGACCTCTACATGTGCAGCTCATATATGATAGCTATTTATCTCTTCAATAAGCCACAGCTAGAATCATGTCATAACATCTAACACACCACAAAGAAATGATGCTTCCAACCAAAGGACTTCATTCAAAAGATGGATATGATTCTTCCTGGTATTTTAAAATAGTAACATGGTTCCCAGGTTTTCTAGTAAGGAGAAACCCAAAGAGTCTGAGTAATAACACCATTGTGAAATCAATTATCAGTGTGCCAGGCAAATGAGAGCCAAACACTCACATAGCTTTTCAGGCACCTGGAGAAATCATTTCATTATATTCTTAGTTCACCATTAGGCAAGAAGATGGTTAAAAGTCATGCCTTGTCATCTTACCTCATGAGCACTTATTTTACTAAGTAGCATCAAGTAAGATCTTATAAATTTGTTTGAATATTTATTGTAAAAACAATCGAATAATCTGTGGACATTGTCTTTTAAAAAGTATGAACATGAGCTAGAAACATAATTTTTTGGATCTCCATCTTTGACTCTATGACAGCTAAAGTCCAACATCCTTCCAGAGCATGGGTACCACTCAGCCCCATCACCTCAGAATTATCTCAATAATAGTGAATATAAAAATGAAAGTGATATAAAGCCAAATAATTAAGCATAACCATTTATGCCTATTTATACTATTCATAAAAGTATATGCTTCTCTGAATGATGATATCATTTTTAGATAAATAAGCATATTTACTAAATTATTTGAGGTAGTTAAGATATCTGCCCTTAAATTCATTGTAGGATTCTTGATACCATAGATGAAATCCCATTCTTATTTAATATTCTATCTTCACTCGCTATGAGATTCCTTATTCCCCATAGAAAGAAAAGATAATTCCAGATATAAAACTAGCAGATAAATCCTTCATGATCTCCATTGTTTACTTTGGAATGCTAGAGTTCTGTATTCCTAATACTAATCTACCACTTTCTTCTAAATAAAAGATATTTTAAAAACAGCTGTGGGTCATCATGGAACTAACTTTGTTTCATGAGAACTACACCTAATCCATTCTATTTGTTGTTAACAAGACTAGAGCCAAGTTGAGAATTGACACTGGCTGGAAACACATAAGCAGTCTGCAGAGTCAAAGGGGGATGATTCACGTTTAGTATTTCCTCACAGAACATAAATAATCTGCATTGGATTCGTAAGCCCATGAGGTTTAGAAAACTACAGGAAGAAACAACGGAGTTGAGTGGAGAGTGAGTGAGTGGAGAGTGGCCGCTGATGATTTCCTGCTGAAGAAGGAGCTCTTAAAATGGATGGTATTTCCAGAGAACCCATCATTAAGACATGTGCATAGGAACCAGAGTATGGAACCAGCTCCAAAATGTTCAGAACTAAATCAAATTCCAGTTCCTATAGAGCCAATGTGGTTGCTATTTTAAATGCAATGCTTTTTACTACTTTGTTTTAACATGGCTCAAACATCAAAATAACATAAAACGGTTCTCAATAAAACAGTGTGACAGGCAATCCTGCCACCATCTGCCATGACTCACCCCATCACAGAGGAACACTTTAAGTTCTTGAGCATTCTCCCAAAGGCTCTGTACCTGAATCCACACAAATAAAACTCCTCTTTTGCTAATCACCTTTCTTACAGAAAAGAATTGATGGACTACTTAATGAAAGATAATTTCAGAAATATATGCAGCTTGGTGGGTTTGCTGTTTCACAGACATTTAAAAGGCACTTACACAAATATAGATGAGTACCCCTTTAGGCTGTGTGGGACCCAGGCATGTGGCCCATAATTGACCGAAACATTGCTCTATAACGCTTGTCTTAACTGTCCAAGCACCACCCTGAAACTTCTATTTAACATATTTTTTTTCAGAAGTCTTTTTACATTAGCACATAAATATCTTCTTTAGGTATCTTTCTGACTGCATAACCGTCTATGCATGTGTACAAACTATGTTATCATTCACTACTCAGTTAGGATAACTTCAATATATTCCTATTTCAAAAAAGGATGGTAAATAATCTCACATAAGTGCATAAACACGTATGAAGGATCACTACCAGATAACTAAATAGAAAATAAAAAGAATTAATAAGGCAAAGTTAGGACAGGCTCTCAAACTCCCTGCAGAATAACTATCAATAACAGAGAAGAGACAGAATTGCCTCATCAGACAAAGGTATTATAGTATTATCCTAGCTTCATGTCTGTTGCTGTGGTAAAATACCCCAAGAGCAATTTTAATAGAGTGTTTATCAGGCTTACAATTTCAGGTTACAGTCCACCTCTGAGAGAAAGTCAACACTGGACTTAAAGCAGCTAGTCATAGCCAGAGTCCAGAGCAAAGAGAATGAATATGCAAATGCTTAAAGCTCAGCCTTTACTTTACAGGCATACAGTCCAGACCAAATGCAGGTAACACCCACATCTCCCACAGACTTGCCCACAAGACAGCCTGATCTAAATAATTCTTCATTGAGACTCTCTTCCCAGGCATTTCTATGTTGTCAAGCTGACAATTAAAAGGAACTATCACAGGTCACACGCCCAACCAACATACTGATCAAGTTTTACAGATACACATAGAAACCCTTTGTTATGAGAGAGATGACTGAACAGTTAAGAGCACTCATTATTCTTGCAGAGGACCGGGCAGTTTCCAGCACCCACATGGGGCACAAAATGATCTGTCACAACAGTTCCAGTAATTTAATGCCTTCTTCTGGACTCTGTAGGCTCCTGACTGGAACAGATAAACACACACACACACACACATACACACACACACACACCAAGCATGCGCATATGCACACACGGAAATAAATGATTGTTTTAAAACTTCTGACAGAACTGAGTTGCACTTGGACCCCTGAGCCCCATTTTCTAACTCTTTCATCTGCAGGACCCTTGCTGGACCAAGAGTGTCCTGTTTCCCCAGGGAAATCTTCGGGGACCATAAAACTAACCAGCTTGGAACCCTGCCTGACCAATCCCATCCTGGTCAGATCCACCCTTCATCCTAGTTGGTCTACCTGCAGAGCCTGCAGAAGTTAATTGCATGCAGTGCCCGGAGCCCATTGTCTGGGCTTGCTCTTTGGAGGACCCTTGAGGTACCCCAAGAGCATACTGCTTCTTCATGAATACCTTCTGGGATGCCAAGACTAGCCAGCATGGAACTCTGTTCCACCAATCCCATCCACTCAGATGGGTCCAAATGGAACACAGCCTGAAGAGTGGGGTCTGTCTGGGGCACAGCCAGCAGAGTCGGGTATCCTATCCCCCACCTTCCTGAGAAGTCCTTTAAGTCAGGATTAAAACCAGATGTCTAAAGGACAACACACTCAACAAGAACCAAGGCAATATGGCACTAGTAGAGTCTAGCTACCCTGCTACAACAAACACTGTATATTCTAATGAAACTGAATCACAAGAAGAGAATCTTAAATCCAATCTTATAAAGATGATAGAGGCCTTGAAAGAGGACATAAATAAAACCTTTAAGGAAATATAGGAAAATACATTCAAACAGGTAGAGGCATTAAAAGTGGAAGCAAGTAAATATAAAGAAATACAGTAAAATACACTCAAACAGGGGAAGGATATGAATAAAACTGTTCAAGACCTGAAAAAGGAAATAGAAGCAATAAAGAAAGCACAAACTGGGCAATCCTGAAGATGGAATAGCCAGGAAAGAGAACAGGAACTACAAATGTAAACATCACCAACGGAATACAGGAGACAGAAGAGAGAATTGTAAGTGTAGAAGATACTATAGAAGAAACCAGGCAAAGAAAATGCAAAATCTAAAAAGTTCATGACATAAAACATCCAGGAAATTTGGACAAAAATGAGGGCACAGCAAACCCAAACTTATGTGGCACTATGGAAACAGTGCTAACAGGAAAGCTCATAGCACCAAATGCCCTCATAAAGAAATTGGAGAGTTCTCATACTAATGAATTAAACGAACATTTGGAGTCTCTAGAAAATAAAACAGGAACAAACACATCCAGGAGGAAGAGATGGCAGGAAATAATCAAACTCAGAGCTAAAATCAACCAATTAGAAACGAAGAGCAACACAAGACTCCATGAAACCAAGAGCTGGTTCTTTGAGAAAATCAACAGATAGACAAACACTTAGTTAAACTAACTAAAGGGAAGAGAGACAGTACCCAAATTAACAAAATCAGAAATGAAAAGGGAGACATAACAACAGACACTGAGGAAATTAAATAATCATTAGATCTTACTTCAAAAGCCTGTACTGAACAAAATTGAAAAAGCTAAATGAAATGGATGATTTTTCTAGACAGATACAACTTACAAAAGCTAAATTAGGACAAGGTAAACTATCAACTATCTAAATAGTCCTATAACTCCTAAGGAAATATGAGTAGTCATTAGATGTCTCCCAGCCCCCTACCAAAAAAATAATAAGAAAATAATAAAAAAAAGCTCTGGGACAGATGATTTTAGTACAGAATTCCAGAACCAGACTTTTTAAAAAAGCTAATACCAACACACTCCTCAAACTCTTTCACAAAATAGAAACAGAAGGAACATTGCCAAACTCATTCTATGAGGTCACAGTCACCCTGATACCTAGACCTCACAAAGACTCAACAAAGAAAGATAATTTCATGTCGCATCCGCCTTGACCAGCAATTAAGACACTACACGGTCGGATCCTTCTCAGTCAGCTTTATTGCAGGGACGACTCTTGACTTATGGACATGGACGGGGACTGGGACCAGGGACGGGACGGGGACCCCCAGCAGCAGAAATGCGCTGCTTATATATCTGCCCAAGGCAGGTTGGGTGACATGTTCTCTCAGGATACTGTTAAGCTGCCAATACCTCATTAGCATAAGCCCACTAGGGAGGGGCACGAGGCCAACGCAGGCACAAAGGACTTGTTTACCAGTTTAGCTGAGCTGGCCACACTGGAAGCCAGCTGCTTACATTGTCAGGTGCTAGTCATACGACTTTGCAACTGTCCCAGGTGCTATCTTAAACACGGCTGCCTACAATTTCAGACCTATTTCCCTTATGAACACTGATGCAAAAATACTCAATAAAATACTCACAAACAGAATCCAAAAGCATATCAAAGACATCATCCACCATGATCAAGTAGGTTTCATCCCAGGGATATAGGAATGGTTTAATATATGTGAACCCATCAAGGTAATTGACCATATAAACAAACTGAAAGAAAAAAATCACATGACCATCTCAATAGATTCTGAAAAGCATTTGACAAAACACAACACCCTTTTATGATAAAAATCTTGGAGAGAGCACCGACACAAGGTAGATACCTAAACACAATAAAGGCATTATTCAGCAAGCCAATAGCCAACATAAAATTAAATGGAGAGAAACTTAAAGCATTCCCACTAAAATCAGGACAAGACAAGGATTTCCCCTATCTCTTCAATATAATACTTAAAGTTTTACCTAGAGTAATAAGACAACTAAAGGAGATGAAGGTGATACAATCAAGGAAGGAAGAAATCAATGTACCACTATTTGCAGATGATATTATAGTATACATACATGACCCAAAAAACTCTACCAGAGAACTCCTACAGCTGATAAACACTTTCAACAAAGTGGCTGGATACAAAATCAACTCAAAGAAATGATTACTATCCAAAACATATAAAGAACTCAAGAAGTTAGACATCAAAATACAAATAATCCAATTTAAAAATGGGCACAGATCTAAACAGAGAATTCTTTTTTTAAAATTTTTTAAATCAAATCATAATTTTTACTTATTCACATAGGGGTTATAAACACAAAAAGGCAGGACATGGGGAAGGGGATGACACTGGAGCATAAGTGTTCAGGAGAAGTACAGATATCTTTCAGAACAGGGTATCGGCTGGGTGAAGGTTCAGGAAACAGATCACTATGACTCTGTCTATGATTCACTTGTCCTTATCTAAGTTGGTACTATCCACCGAGGCTACCTATTTACAAGGTCTATGACTATTCAGGCTGGTAAATTCCCAAAAAAGCTATCTGTTTACAATAGCTTATAGCCTTCTGTTTCAGTGGTTTTCCACAGAGACCCAAGACTTTGTGTTAGCATGCATGTATGTCAGGCTTATTGCTGATTTTAGGCCTATGACTGATTATAGGCCTTCAATGTATAAGCAGGGCTGCCCCTGACATCTCCTCCCTTCTCTAAGTATAGAAGGACCTTGGCGATTCTAATCTTTCGAAGGTGGGGATAGAGGCCTGACCTCCAATAATTGAAGGGGACCTTGTAATGGCTCGGTTCTCCTGTCGTTTGACCAGTGAGGCATGAGGACCATACCCATCCCAATGTCTTTTCTGAGAGGGTACTTTTGACATCAATCCTATGCATTCAGGCTTGTCCCTCAGGGAACCCAGAGAGATATTTTAACTTTTTATATCCCTTGCAGTGCTTAGCCTCACAGTCTAAGCAGAATTCAGGGTCGCAGTCAGAGAGGGTTCTGGGTGGCCCCTGCTTGGTCTAGGGGCAGAAGTCCCTCTATTGGTTGGGTAAGATGGTTTTGGAAACCCTGGATAAGTAACATCTCATCTTGAGCACAGAGAATTCTTGATGAAAATTCATAGCGAAAACACCTAAAGAACATTAGGGAAATGCAAATCAAAATGGCTCTGAGAGTCCACCTTACACCTATAAGAATGGCTAAGATTATATACTCAAAGGACAGAACATGCTGTTGAGGTTGTGGGCAGGGGAAATACTCCTCTGGAAATCAATTTGGTGGTTTCTCAGAAAATTGGGAATAGTTCTACTTCAAGACCTGGCTATACCACTGCTAGGTACATACCCCAAAGATGTTCCATCATTCAACAAAAACATTTGCTCAACTATGTTCATAAAAGCTTTATTCATAATAGCCAGAAACTAGAAACAACCTAGATGTTCCTCAACTGAAGACTGGATAAAAAAAATGTGGTTTATATACATAATGGAATACTACTCAGTCATTAAAAACAAGGATATCATGAATTTCACAGGCAAATAATGGAACTAGAAAATATCATCCTGAGTGAGATAACCCAGACCCAAAAGGACATGCATGATATGTACTCACTTATAAGTGGATATTAGGCATAAAGTATAGGATAACCATGCTATAATCAAGAGACCCAAAGAAGCCAAATAACAAGGGCCCAATGGAAGATGGTTGAATCTTTCTCAGGAGGGAAAACAAAATTGATATTTGAGGTCAGTAGAAGGAGGGAACATGATGGAAGAGGGGATGGAGAGTTGAGTGGGGTGGGGGAGGGGTTGTTCATATGTAGGGAGACAGAAAGAAAGTGGGCAATGTGTTGGAGGGCAGCAATCTCTATCTACTTCATTCCAGAGACCTGGGAAGGGGGTGGGGAGCCTACAGAGCAACTCGGAGACTCCTGGCAGTGGGAGATATGAATTTTGAAGTGGCCACTCTCTATAGCCAGGCAGGTCTTCCAGTAGAGGGATAAGGAAAGCAACCCACTCACAAGTGTCCTGCCTACAAGATGTGCAGGGACAAAGATAGAGCAGAAACTGAGGGAATGGCCAATCACTGACTATCCAAATTGAGACCCATGTCATAGGCAAAAACTAATCCCTGACATTATTAATGATATTCTGTTATGCTTCCAGACAGGAACCTAACATAACTATCCTCTGAAAGGCTCCACCCAGTGGCCATGGAAGATGTATACTCACAGCCAAACATTAGATGGAGCTCATAGAGCCTTACTGAAGAGTTGAGAGAAGGATTGAGAGACCTGAAGAGGACAAGGACTCCACAGAAAAACCAATAGACCCTTGGGGCTCCCAGAATCTGAATTATCAACCAAAAGTGAGCACAGGCTGGCCCTAAGCTTCTTGCACATGTGTAGCAGATGAGCAGGTAGGACTTCATGAGGGTTCCTGAACAACTAGAGCAGGGGCTGTCCCTGAGTCTGTTGCCTGCCTGCCTGTGGATCCTGTGCCCCTAAGTGGACTGCCTTGTTTGGCCTGGACAGCAGAGGATGCACCTAATCGGTGGCATACAGCCACTTGATGTTGGGGGAAGGGGTTAGTAAGGAAGTTGAGACCCAGAGTGGGGCTTCCTCTTCTAAAAATAGAAGTAGAAGGTAGAATGGGGGAAAGACTTGTATGAGAGGGTACTGGGAAGAGAGAAAGAGCTAATATTAAATAGTAATGTGAAAAAAAAATAAGTAAATTAAAAAAAAACCTCATCTAGTAAATAAAACTCAAACATATACAACCTTGAGCCCTTCCTAAAAAGACTGACAGCTAAATTCTTGCAGTGACTGGGAATGAAAAAATGCAAAAATAGTTACAGCAACACATTTTAATTATTTTTAAACAGGAAACTGCAAGAAATTAAAGTTATGTGAATTATCTTTAATACAACCAAACACAAATAGTATGTTAAAACTATAATCAATCTAGTAAAATGTGCAGAGGAAAGGAAGTGAGGACACAGTTTGAGGTTTATATATTTATATGTTTACATTTGCATACTAAATTCAGTCAGAATTCTCTAAAGATCAAGTGTAAAGTTTAAAAACAATAAAAAGAAAACTCAATTTTTTAAAGATTTTCATTGGTATGAGTTTCTTTCTTTTTTTTTTAAATTTATTTAGTTATTTAAATCACATCGTAATTTACTTATTTACACAGAGGTTATAAACACAAAAAGGCAGGATGTGGGGAAGGGAATGGCACCGGAGCATAGGTGTTCAGGGGGAGTACAGATACCTTTCAGAACAGGGTATCAGCTGGGTGTAGGTTCAGGGACAGGTCACTATGACTCTACCTATGATTCACTTGTCCTTATCTAAGTTGGTACTGTCCACCGAGGCTGCCTATTTATAAGACCTATGACTACTTGGTCTGGTAAATTTCCACAGAAGCTGCCTGTTTAAATAGCTTATAGCCTTCTGTTTCAGTGTTTTTCCACAGAGACCCAAGACTTTGTGTTAGCATGCATGTATGTCAGGCCTATTGCTGATTTTAGGCCTATGGCTGATTGTAGACCTTCAATGTATAAGCAGGGCTGCTCCTGACATCTCCTCCCTTCTCTAAGTATTGAAGAACCTTGGCGATTCTAATCTTTCGAAGGTGGGGATAGAGGCCTGACCTCCAATAATTGAAGGGGACCTTGTAATGGCTCCGGTTCTCCTGTCGTTTGACCAGTGAGGCATGAGGGCCATACCCATCCCGATGTCTTTTTCCTAGAGAGGGGATACTTTGGACATCAACCCCTATGCAGTCAGGCTTGTCCCTCAGGAAACCCAGAGAGATATTTTTAACTTTTATTTATATTCCCTTGCAGTGCTTAGCCTCACAGTCTAAGCAAGAATTCAGATCGCCAGTCAGAGAGGGTTCTGAGTAGTCCCTCTCTGCTTGGTCTAGGGGACGGAAGTACCCTCTTTTAGGTTGGGTAGAGATGGGTTTGAGGAACACCCTGGATAAAGTAACAACCACATCTTGAGTCTCGTGGTCCTCCATAGCTAACTTATGATAATGTATCTGAATAGGATTTGCTACCAAATTATCTATCTGTTGTATCACAAAGTTAGTCAGCCTATTTAAGACCCGGGACCAAAAGAAATCAGCAAAAATAACCCAATTAATGGTCCCAAGATGGGAGGAAGTAGGGTTGAAAACCAGTCCTTGAACCAGCTCTCATCTTTCTCTTTCTCTTTCTCTTTCTCTTTCTCTTTCTCTTTCTCTTTCTCTTTCTCTTTCTCTTTTTCTCTCTCTGTCTTTTCTCTGGGCCTTCTCTGACCTTTTTCATGTTCTCTTTAACCATCCCTGTCTTGTCTATGTAAGGGCAACATTCTTCTTTAAGAGCTGTATACAGTCAAGAGCTGTACACAGTCTTTTCTATTGTAGAAGAGCAAATCAAGTCCAATAAAGTCCTTTGCAATTTTTGGAGATCATTTCAGACATCGAAATGAGGGATTTCTTCAGATTAGTGATGTCAATCTCTAGCTGTTTGGTGTCCTTGTCAATGCCCCATCAAGGGTCTGAGTAGTATAAGTCTGGAGGCCAGCATCAGGATTAGAGCTTCTACCAGCAGACATCATAGGTGTTTCTTTTTTACCTGGAAAGGAAAAAGAAGGGAATTCTCAGGGAGATTTCTCTTCGCTGGAGGTCAATTGTTATTCATCTTATTTATAGTTGGGCCTGCCTTTGTGGGGGTATCTTTTTATTTCATTAAACTTTTTGGCAGCCATTTAGCTGTGCCTTCTGTGGTATCAACCAGGCATATCAGTCCTCAACCCCATATGAGAATTGGGTCCGGGCCATTCCATTTAAGGGTAAGAGGGACCTTCCACATAGCTATGGCATAGTCTTTAGTGGTCTCAGCAATGCCAGAGGCAGTCAGCAGCCAATTTGCCATGAGCTTTCAGTTTTAGAGAGTTAAAAGTAAACAAGGCATGATGGAGAGTGTTTCAGGAGACTCCTTCTGGGGGAAATAGTTCCCCCTCTTTTATTTTTAAAAACACATTTTTCAGAGTTCTTGTAAGATCTGGGCAGAAGCGCCAGCAGTCGCTTCTTCCACACTCAGAAAGTCATAAAGACACTATTTAAAGAAATATAAATCTACATTAATAATCTCTTTTATCAAAGGACTGTTATAGAACAGCCAACAACTAATCAGTCTTTATAATATATCGATTAATAATAGCTTCTTCTACTTTTTGTAAAATTGCTCCTCTTTTTTCAATTGGTTGTTGAGGGAAATTAGGATTTACATCTCTCTCGAGAATATTAAACAGAGACTAAAATTCTTTTGTGGAGAGCTTAAAATAAGATCTTAGCCAATTAGCATCTCCTAGAAACTTTTGAAAATAATTTGAAATAAGTAAGCTATCTTTTTTTTGTCAGACCCATTATATTTTTATTGGATATTTTGCATATTTATCTTTTAATATTATCTCCTCTCCCATTCTCCCCCTAACCCCCTTATCCCATACCCCTCCTCCTAATCTTATGAGGTTGTGCTCCAAACATCCTCCCAAACCTATCTCCCTGCTCTCAGAATCTCCAACACTAGGGAATCCAAACTTTTGGGGACCATGGTCCTCCAATTTCACTGATGTCTGACAAGGCCACCCTCAATTATCTGTTCTCAGGCTGGAGGTTTAGACTCTGGGAGCTTTGGTTGAATCTTTTGATACTCATTCTAAAAAAGGACAAAGGCACCCACACTTTGGTCTTCCTCCTTCTTCTTGAGTTTCATGAGGTCTATGCAATGCGTCTTAGGTATTGTGTGCTTTTGGGCTAATATCCGCTTATCATGCATACCAAGTGTGTTCTTTTGTGATTGAGTCATCTCACTCAGGATGATATTTTCTAGCTCTATCCATTTGCCTAAGAATTTCATGAACTCATTGTTTTTAATAGCTGAGTAGTACTCCATTGTGTAAATGCACCACATTTTCTGTATCCATTCTTCGGTTGAAGGACATCTGGGTTCTTTCCAGCTTGTGGCTATTATAAATGAGGCCACTATGAACATAGTCGAGCATGTGGCTCTGTTGTATGCTGAAATATCTTCTGGGTATATGCCCAGGAGTGGTATAGCTGGGTCCTCAGGTAACACTATGTTCAATTTTCTGAGGTACCTCTAGACTGCTTTCCATAGTGGTTGTACCAACTTACAATCCCACCAACAATGGAGGAGTGTTCCTCTTTCTCCACATCCTCGCCAACATCTGCTGTCACCTGTGTTTTGGATCTTAGCCATTCTTACTGGTGTGAGGTGGAATCTCAGTGTTGTTTTCATTTGCATTTCCCTGATGACTAGGGATGCTGAACATTTCTTTAGATGCTCCTCAACCATTCGAGTTTCCTCAGTTGAGAGTTCTTTGTTCAGCTCTGTACCTCATTTTTTAATAGGGTTATTTGATGGTCTGGAATCTAGTTTCTTCAGTTCTTGGTATACCTTTTATATTAGCCCTCTATCAGATGCAGGGTTAGTGAAGATCTTTTCCCAATCTGTTGGTTCCCGCTTTGTCCTATTGACAGTGTCCTTTGCTTTACAGAAGCTTTGCAGGAAAACTCAAATTTTAATGTTTCTTTCAAACTCTATTTGTAGAGTTAGCATTAATGTCTCAGAAAGCTTCATTGGGAATGCCTAATGTTTAGTAATTCCTTCAGTTTCTTCCTTTGATTTTTCCAATATTTAAAGTAAGATATAATTGTATCTTATACATAATCTTATATCTATATCTATATCTATATCTATATCTATATCTATATCTATATCTATATCTATAGATAGATATAGATATAGATATATCTTATATAATCTTATATAAATAATCTTATTATATTATATATATTATATATTATATTATTATATAATATATACTAATATAATTATATATATATATGTACATTATATATATTATACACATATATACATAATAATATGCATAAGACTATACATAAGACTATAATATAATAATTTTATTACAAATTAATGAAATATAATTAATTATAATTGTGTATTACAAATATTAAAACCTACTTTTTGAGTTTTATTAGAATGTTTTTAAAAGATCAAGTATATATTCAGGTCTCAAATAATGCTAACATACAGGTATATAGCTATCTGATTGCTATTGTCTTGACATTTTGCTTATTTCTTTTAAACACACACACACACACACACACACACATTAAAGAAAAGGTATCATTATGTGCCCCCAGTCTGGCCTCAAATGTATGGAAGTTCTTCAGCAGAGTGCTAAGATTGTAGGCATGTACCATGATACTCTGGTATCCATATACTTTCTGGAACTGTTTATTTACAAAAGGTATTATTTTTTTAAATGTGTGATTTTAAAATTCAAATGATAAGTACAAGTTTTTAAACAATAAATTTATACCTTCAGGGATAAGGAGAGTCACTTTCTTAAGGGTGTGGCCCCTGGAAGGTCTATCAAACTTCAGAGGATGGCTACACATGCAGAAGTATAAGACCAACACAAATTGGACCCAGAGAGCTATTATTTAATACAATATTAAACAAAATGAACATGAGTCCATAAAGAGGAATGAAGAAGTAGGATTGGAAGTGGGATGAGTTAATGGGAGGAGTTAGACAATGATTATGATCAAAATATATTAATAAAATTCTCAAAGCTTTAATAAAATGCCATCCAATAAATAATATAAGGGAAATACACATAGTGTGATGGTGAGCATAGCTATCATACTAGAGACAAGTCAGTGGCTGAATAACTGGGAAATGAGGAAGTGAAGAAGTCATATTGTGCACACTCGGTGATATGCCCACCTAAAACAGGAATTCTGGACCTTGTGAGGCAGCAAGTTAATATACCAGGCTAAACCTTTACAAATGATTCAGAAAATAAAGCTCAGAATGAATGCAGCTACTTAAAATCCAGCAGTAACCACTAGAAATAGAAAGGCAACAGAGTACAGTCAATTGGAATGAGGATGGAGGTGACTGTTGCCTCCTTCCCTGCTGTTTGGTTATGCTAATAATGAGTTGGCTACCGTTTGGGTGGTATTTATCAATGCAAAGAGTTCACATTGGTATTTAAGTGCTTAAAATAACTTTCACAGACAATAGGAGAAACATGGGAGACAGTAAGACTACATGCTTTTGACTTGAAATGGTCTCTACTTTGAGGCTTTTGCTTAAGACTTAAGAATATGTCAAGTTAAAATGATCATTCATCCAAATACTTAAAAAGTACGGCAGATTTTAAAAGACTTCATATGCTTGGTGACCACTATCAACAAGAAGAACCTAGAATGTCTGTCTACTGAATAATGCTTGTACAAAGAATTTAGTAACATTAGCAGGTCATTATCTACTCTGCTTTGAATATTGAACTCCGTTTTGTTAAAGCTGAATACAACTCATTATTTCCCACAAAACAGTGAAGCTGTTAGCTACATACTATACTTGAGTTTTGTTGTTGTTATTGTTTAATATTATGAGTGGATTTTCTTTCAAAAGCAAAAATAATCCTTCCAGCGGTGCTACATGAACAATGGATGCTATTGACTTGACTCCTGTACAGCTGGCAATGTTACACTATAGCATCGCTGAGATATTTATCCTGCCTTCTGAGCACCCCATGATGAGATGTATTGATAGCTGCCATCAGATCTCAGGCTTTGCAGGTGGGCAGCTCTGTGCCCATGAGAATATACGCTTACAATCTGTGAGGAGTGGGAAGAAAAATGAGATCAAAAGTAACTGCTGTGTCCCCATTGTATTTACTTAGAGAGAAGGAAAATAGAAAGCTGAGCTAGGAGTGAAGGTTTTATCAACATGTGTGTATGCATGATGGTGGGCCTTGTTATCACATAGGAGGCTATCAGGTGTTCTTCTGTGAATGGTCTCATGGATCTATTCCTATAAAATGCAGCAAACCAAAAATGACATTTTTCAACAAACCTTATCTGCATCACATTCCTGCTTTACCAAGACAGCCTTGGTAAGTGATAGCAGGAACATGGAGCATAGAAACGTGCTGATGGCCAGTGGTTCCCACTCACTAGAAAACTTCTTAGCATCTATCTTACTCCACTTGTCATTTTATTCTTTTAAAGAGCTGCTTATTTTTTTAGGCCACATGGTGGTAGGCTGGAATTTTTCAACCATGTTATCTTACTCCCAATTCCATGCCCCAGGGAGAACAAAATTCCGGAAAGTGTTTACAGTGCAGTGTAGCTATGTAGGGGCGAACTGAAAACTACTTCACAAAAGGGAAAGGTGGCTTGCAATTGAGTTTTAATTTTATATTTGCTTCCTAGAAGACTCATTAAGACAGAAACTTTGATCATCCATTCCTAGGCAGTTTTCTGAGCAAATGAGAGATTCTTCGAAACAGTATAGAGTAAAACTGCAATGAATTTTATCATGCAAACGAATACTTACTACAATGTTCTTGGCACGAGTACCTAAATATCCCAATTAGACTAAAAACAAACATTGGAGTTGGAATAAAGATCCTGTCAAGCAAGATCAAAAATTAGAGGAAACTCATTTATTTGGACTCATTCATATATATGTATGTGTGTCCGTATACCTGTATTCTACTCTGATAGAAAGAGAAAGAAACAGTAGCACATCTAGCTTAAATCTATACAGAATCTCAAACTAAAACACAAAAACAAAAAGCAAAGACAAACAAACAAAACCTCAGCAGTCACATCAACAAAGAACACCTTCCGTTCCTCTGTAAGATGAACAACAGAGTTAGTGGTTGAGGTCATTTTGTTTCAGAGCTGCTACAACTTCTTTTCACTTGGTGTTTTAGGAACTCAGTGGATTTTTAGCCAACTATTGATGTTGAATCCATATGACTCATTCTTATTTTTATGTTTAAGAAACCCATCAATGGTTCTTTATCAGGAACCGAGTAGTAAGGCTGGAAAAAAGTGACATTTCAAGTGGATTCATATGGAAAATAGCTTTTGATTAAGAAGACAAAATTGCAAATTAGAAGAACCCTCAGTGAATTAGACACTGAGGAAAGACTCCTTGTGAGGAGTAATTGTAGCTCATACCTCTGAAAAAGAAAATGACAGGGTTCCTGAATACACTGTGGCATCGTTAACACCAGATATCTGATACTATGTATGACAACCTTTCATCCTGTAGAGAATAAAAAACCAAAACATATATGTGTGTTCAAATAAGTCCTACAGCTGTCCATTCTTTCTAGGAATTCATTGGCACTTTAAAATGGAATGGTGGCTGCTCTCTTTGTATTAGCCAAGAACGAGTTCATGATGAAGGTCACAATACCCAGTTCCAGACATTATGTCCATACTAGTTTCATGTCATTTATAAACCAACCACGATTGGTGCTCTGGTCCATTCCTCTCACATGACACATCACTGGCTTCCTTGCAGAGGGCTTGGTCTTACACCTGCTGTTGCCATTTGAAACCTTAACCAACTGCTAACTTGTTTTGAGACATTCATAAACACTTCCCCAACAAACTGACAAGCACAGACGCCTCCAAGTTGCATGCATGTTTAAGCCTTGAAGATGAACAAGCATTTGAATGCTCTGATATTAAGTAACCATTTTCTTATCAAGCCTCAGGAAACAGCAGGTGAGGAAAGAAGCAAAGCATATGGGGGAAGCCTAGATGTCATTCATATTCACAACAGCTATAAGTTGAAAGGTTAGAGCTGCCCAATTTCTCCCAGCCTCTCACCTCACCCCTCTGACTTTGAAAGCTCTGGGCTTTGAAACCCTTAACTAACCCTGAAGACCCCATTCTCTTTGGTAGAAAGTGGTTCTCTGAGCCTTCTGAATGCCTGCTTTTGCAGAACAAAGACACTTGACTGAATGCATAAATATGTAACAGGGCCAGTTCTAGAAAAGTTCTCTCACCCCTTTAGTAATGTTTCAGAGTGAACATTTCCAAGGCCATTCTACTTACATTAATTCTCAACATTATGTTAGAATTCAAAGAACACAAAGTATTATTATCTGTATTCATTCCATTGTATGAAAACTAATTATTACTGAAAAAGTTGTTATGCCAATCTCTCTGTAAGTGAGAGTCTCACACACCTGAACAATCACAATGGCCCCTTTATGTCAGATGGTGCCGACACCACAAGTTCAACTTAATAGAAACCATTTAGGTTCAAGGGTACAGTGCTACAGCAATGAAAGGAGACCACCCTTACATAGGCCCGTTTCCCACTCCAATGCCTCCATTGTCAAAATCATACAATAGGATAAGGGTTGGATTGAAAGAGAGTGGGGGAGGAGTGGGCAAGAGGAGAGCCAAGACTCTTCTGTTCTTAGCAAGCAAATATGACCACATATAAAATTAACTCCTTTTCCTCCAGGCCCACAGAAAGCTCTCAGTGGTCTAAAGCTCCTGGTACAATGTCCCTGGTGTTGTTCAGGAAAGAAAGCATAAGAGAAAATATTCCATATGCCAATTAGCTATTGTTCCAGGAGGCTTTACAAGCTGCCTTAAGTCCTTCATTCTCCCCTAAATGTACCTTCTCTTGTCCTTATTCAATGGGTCTTTTCTCTTCCTATGAGGTCAGGAGACAATCCAGACACCCATGCTTTAGCCCCTATACACCTATGTCAAGTTCCACCACCACCACCGCCACCACCACCACCACCACCACCACTACTTCTCCCCACCCCATGATCCTTCTGTTCAAGACTTTTCTTTTTCCTGGCATATTGATGGAAAGGACAGCATATATTAAGGTTGGAAACAAGAGGCAGGCAGATTTCTGAGTTCGAGGCCAGCCTGGTCTACAGAGTGAGTTCCAGACAGCCCCTGACACACAGAGAAACCCTGTCTCGAAAAAACCAAAAAAAAAAAAAAAAAAAAAAAAAAAGGTTGGAAACAGAATCTGAACTAAAGCACTTTATTAGTGAGTTACAATAGAAAGTGTCTGAGAGAACAACTTCAAAGGAGGATAGGTTTAGTAGGCTCCTCATGACATAGGCTTAAGTCTATGCTCATCTTTGCTCCATTGCTGGGGGGTCCTTGGAAGGTAAAACATCATAGAGGCAAGAACATGTTTGATTAAGTCTGACTGTTCAAGGCTCTAAAGTTTAAGAGACCTGTAGTCATGCACCCCTTCCACAATTGGTTCACATCTACTCCACTATAACCTCCTTCTCCAGCTCCTCCTCCTCCTCCTCCTTCTCTTCCTCCTCCTCCTCCTCCTCCTTCTTTCTCCAGGCTCCTATTGCCCCTTTATTTTTCTCTTGTTAATTCCAGTAATATTCTTGGACTATCATAGATTACACATTATTTAGTGCATTACCCATTTTCTCAGTTGTCACCATTGCATTTGACTGTTAAAACAGTGGTTCTGGGCTAGAGAAATACTTCAGTAGGTAAAGAACCTGCTGTGCAAGCATCATGACTTAAGTTCAATCCCTCAGAACCTGAACTTAAAAAGATGAGTGTGGAGGTAGACAAGGGTAACTTAACCACTGAAACAGAGACAAAGATAGAAGCTTCCCTGGGGGCTCACTGGCCAGCCAGACTGGGATAATTGGTGAGTTTTGTGAGCTAATGAGAAACCCTGTCTCACAAACTGAGGTAGAGAAATGGGGAGATGTCTCAGTGGGTGAAAATGTTTGTCACTAAACCTGAGTTAAACTGGGAACTCAAATGAAAAGCTGGATGAAGTTTGAGATGTATACGTGATTCTAGCATGCCTTCAGTGCGAAGAGACAGAAATGAGAGAACTTCCAGGAAGTTCATTGGCCAACTGGCCTGGAGCACATAGCACACAGTGTATGAACAAGAGACACACAGCCTCAATACAAAGGTGGAAGTTGAGAATCACATCTAGAAAGATATTTTCTACCCCCCCCCACTTGTACACTGTAGCAAAAGTATCCTTGCTCTCGTATACACATTACACACATCACACACACATACACACACACACACAGACACACACACACTTAAAAAGAGGTATGCCTAAAATTTCCTACTCCCTTGTTTCAAATGATATATATCTTTTACTAATGGAGAAGTGGAGCAAAACCTCTTTCCATATGTATGAAGTATTTGTCATACATTAGAGAATATAATCAATTCTTGCTATCTGTAGTAACTGCATTCTATAAAGTTACCTACTTTATACTGAATCCTTGTTTCTGAGAAATACAAGACTAGTTTCCTTCTTTTCCTTGCTTACAACATATCTGTCAACAGATCAACATATAACCCTGTTAGGTTTTTGTTTGTTTGTTTTAATGTTCAGCAATTATTTATTACTTGTTCATTTTGTTTGCTTGGGGGGGGACAAGAGATACAATGATACATGTGTGGAGGTCAGAAGGCAACTTTTAGGAGTTTTCTACATCTACTATGTGGATCCCAAGGACTGAATTCAGATTATTAATTACAGAAGCAAACACAGCCATCCCTGTGGGCCCACCCTGCTTTTTGTGGTTTTCCCCACTTATAGGCATTTATATTTACTTACAGCCAGTAATACCCTAATTTGCTATTTGTCAGAACTTATCTAATGCATGTAATTTCCTCCACAATGTAGCTCATGGTCTTCATGAGCTTAGGACACTAGATAGCACTTCAACATTGTGTATAAAGGCCATTTTATACACTGAAATCCCCAAGAAAAACACAAAAACTGTGGCAGTAAGTAGATCACAAAGAACATTTAGGTATAACATGAAATTCAAAGTAGGAGATCATTGCCTTGTATGATCTGAAGTGTGTGAGGCAACTCAACTTGTGCTCATTATGTGTGTGCACATGAGTGACTCCAATAGGAAAGTGACTTTGGGACTACACATAACTTTTAGAAAAAGAATTTGCAAATACAGAGCCCAAAAATAAGAAGGGTCAGCTAGAGTGCCTTTGCATTGACAGGGGTGCCATTTCTGTCTCAACTGAAATTTTGATTCTTCAGATTATTAAGGAGATGTATTATGGAAAATAATTTAATTACAGTATTCTATTTCCTTACTTAAGATAGCTCATAGAAAAGAATGAGATAGTTTGGGTTATTTTTATAAAAAAAAAAAAAAAAAAAAGCAGCTGCCATTTTGGATTCTAGAACTCTGTATTGCTGTTACATTATCCCTAAAGACAGAAGATGAGGCGTGAAGTTTGTTTCAGAAATTGGCAGTGGAACAAAATTCCTAAGGTTGGATAACTTTATAAAATAAAAGCTATTTGTTTACCTCTAGTTTGAAAGTCAAAAACTACAAGTGACTGAGACACTGAGGAAGGATGATGGATGATGGAAAATGGAAGAGGCCAGAGTTCCCATTATACAAAAAAATGTAACATGTAGGATAAGGGCCTTGAATCTTTTTTTTTGGGGGGGGGGATATTTTATTTATTTATAATACAGATGTCATCCCCTTTCCCCATTTCCCCTCTCTTGAATCTTTCTAAGGACATATTCTAATTGACCTAATGACATTCCACTAGACCCAGTCTCACAAAGGTTCCACACTATTTCCAACACTACCTCACCATGAACCAAGTTTCCAAAACATGAACTTGTACAGACAAAGTCAAAACCACATCCAACCTATAACAACTGCCAAAGGTGTGGGGGCCAGTGGCCCCTTAGGCCTGCAGATTTTACAAAGCTGATAACCATAAACCTCTTCCTTGAGTATTTTTAAATGTTTGAAAATAAAAGAAGTGGGACACCACAGAAATACTGAGTGGGACGAGCAAACTAAATGGACAGGTGAAATGAAGAAAGAAAAGCCTCAATAAGAAAGAACCAAGAACTTAGATGAGACATATTTTAAAATAGAAGACACTATTAATCTTAAAATAAAAATGTAAAAGATTTTAAAAATAGAAGACCTTAAAACATTTTTATGTTTAGTAATGAACTGACCCTGGTTTGATGGTAGTTTTAGCACCATGGTGTAGAGAGAGATGGATTCTACATGTTCAGAAGAAGTTGGCAAGGAATCAGAACAAAGGTCAGATATCTGTAACGCGTCATGGAGATGAGATGAAAAGCCATAGAATGCACAAGAGGAGCTGAAAGCTTTCGTATTTTCACTTAAGCCGCACGCCCTACTTTGATATCATTTATAATTCCCTCTGGAAATCTGAGATTCCAAATCTCCAATGCAAATGAATACAAACTAAAATTTTCTCAGGTAACAATGCAATTATAGCCGCACATAAAAGCAAAACAGCATTAATTATGTTGGTAATAATTGAGTAAAAGGACATGCATTTTTCCCTTCATAGTACCCAGTGAATTCACAAACTGGTGGTTTTCCTTAAGACAGCACCATTTCTGGAACTGCTTACAAAGTTACAGAGATATCCTCCTTTATTTGGTTCAATTGTCTTAAAAATTCTCTTTCTAGTGTACTGCCATTATATCAAAGCTTGCAATTTTTGAAGATAAATGTTTCAAAAGTACTTTTTGGTTCATTGTATCTCAGATTCAATGTTAATGGTTTTGTATTCTGAGAATATTTTTATATCTTGTGTCCATGTTGCCAGGAACCACAAAAGTAATAAAGTAACAGCTTAAAATAATATAGTAACAGCTATGTCTGTTTTTATCTAACAGAAGTGTAACATATCCTCCTGTGTCCCATCAGTTACTCAAAACGGGAAGTAAAGGAGGTTTAAATGTAAAAGGGGTTTTAATGAAGATTTCTTGTCGACAAGTAGAAGGGTGCCACTAGGCAGAACTGGCACGGTCGAATCAGATTCAAAAACCCTGGTAAAATCTCATAATGGAAAAATGGTCAGTTATAATTAGCTCCAGGCCAGACTACCTGTCCTAGAACATGTGACCATGACATACCACTAAGAAGACCATGACAACCAGTCATAGAGCATAAAAACCTAGAGTTCTCCATGCTAATGAGGTATCTAGATAGGCCCCGCGTGTTTGGCCAATGAGTTTCCCTTACTAGGCATCTCTTCCTGCAAAAGGAATTTACTCTCTGGTTCATCCTGAGTAAGATGTATTCATTCTCATCCACCATGAGTAAGACAGGTTGGACAAACAAGGACCATCTTCTTCATCGTGGGTCTCCATGAGGGTAATCTTTGTCATAAAGAGTCACACTTAGATATCCCAAATAGAAGGCCCCTCTTCCAGCCCCTCCGCACATTTTACACTCCCTAGGACCTAAGCCAGATTCCACCCTGTCCCAGGCTCAGTGCGCACTGGAGCAATTCCTCACAACCTCTTATTGCACCCAATCAACTCTACTCAAATTGGCTGGCAGCGGCGACATTTCTCCCGACCTGCCCCAATGTTCTGGGTTCTTGAATTAAACCACACACACACGCACACGCACACGCACACGCACACGCATACACACACACACACATTTATATTTTAATATGACTTAAACAGCTCAATACCTGGGCCACTTCGTAATCACTACACGCCTGATGTACTTTCCAATAATACCAACTCATCACTTACTGAAACCTATATTCCATCTTGCTGCCGCAACCCAGACCTGCAGCCCTTCTGGGCCATTCCCAGCTCTTACATGTTGGTTGTCTCTCTGTCCTGTACATCTCAGATGTGGCAGCTACTGGCATAGTGGCTATCTCCTTCCTCCCTCAGTCCCTTGCCCAGGATCCTAAAAGTCCCGCCTCTGTCTCCCTGCCCAGCCATTGACTGCCAACAACTTTATTTACTAACTGAGTGTAGGAACCCTAGCCCTCTTACATACAGATTCTCATGCTATTTTGGGAGCCCAGTTAACATAATACAAGCATTAGACCAAACCACAACAGCAGTCTGGGTACACAGGAGTAGGAGAACTGTAGCACTCATACCAGATCTCACTGTTTACAGCCCAGAATACAGACTGGAGCTTCTATACTAAACTACTATTCTGCAGTTGGTGACCAGGAATCCCAGAGGCAAGGCAGAAATGCAAACGAACAAAATGTAAAACGAAACAGCTTAGTGAAACATAGTGCAACTATGTTTTTTTCTACTCCCTGTTCTCCCATTCTCCTCCTGGAGAGAGAGAGAGAGAGAGAGAAGAGAGAGAGAGAGAGAGAGAGAGAGAGAGAGAGAGGAGAATGCTCTCAGTGCTGTAAGGATACATGCATCCGTGCTTTCCCTTCTGGGTTATGGTGAATATAGGCTGCTATGCTTTTCATAGTGAACGCCCAATAGCCCAGGTAACAAAGACTGAATCCTCACCTAACCCCAAATGGAATATGGTTTAGAAGTAAATAGTCGGAGCTAGTGGGAAGTCTTCAAGTTGTTAGAAGCATACCCTTGTAAAGGATCTTGAGACTGTATCATCTTCTCTTCCTCTTTTTGCCTCCCATATCAACAGGAATAAACTCCCTCCATCAAGCCTTCCTGCCATATAATGTGCTATGTTGTCACAGGACCATAAGCACAGACACCAGCTATGAACTGAAATCTCACAAACCTTGAGACAAAATAAACCTTCCCTTTTATCAGCGGCTGATTTTCTCAGGTATTCGCTACACTAACTAAGAAATGAACTGAGAAGCGGTTGGTGTATTCAATATGACATTCCATAAGTCAGTTTTAAAAAGTGAAGGAGTTTTACTTATGAATAAGAATATATGTTCAAAACATTACAGTAAGTCAAAAGGAAATTGGTGAAAGAATGAGATTTGTAGTGCAATATCATTGATGAAAATAAAACATACACATATATCAATCATTATGTTTCTCTCTCTCTCTCTCTCTCTCTCTCTCTCTCTCAAGATTACATAGATGGGATGAAAAAATAGACACCCAACAACAAAAGGAATGAAATATAAATAAGCAAGATGAACAAGAAATGGTGATGGCATCAACTGTGCACTTGATTAAAATTCTAGAAATTAGAAGCCACTGTAAAGAGCAGTGTTTATCTACTGCTGAATTCAGCAGCTTAGGACATGTTTAAAGTCATTTTTAGAAACACAGATACATTGATATATACATTATGAGTAATAAATAATCAAATTGATATATATATATATATAAAATATTTTAGAGCAAGGCCAAAAATACTATTTGAAATGAATAGATTATGTATATGTTACAGACAGTCTAAGAAGGCATGGCGGTTTTTCAGCATTCTCACCCTTGACCGAATGGATGGAGATGTTTTGATGCCCAGCGTGTTCTGTGTGCAACAATCACATTCCCATGACTTCTTCATAAAATAATCTGGATACATCAGATCAGGCTTGGCAATCGCATGCCTTCAACTTATCCAAAATAAAAATCTCCACATTCTCCCTAGAAGCAAACATCTTTGCATTTCAAATAGCCAATTATGTTTGTTGTATAACCGATTATGCCAGTTATAAAAATTCAACTGCAGCAACCACACACATGCCATGATTTGAGAAGTGTGCCTGGTAACTAGGCAGCATTTTCTTAAGCCTACCATGAGGGATCTCACTGGGATTGTTCCATTTAATCTTCACAATACACTTCAGAGACTGGTAGAAACAATTGAAACAAACAGAAAATAACATTTAGAGAGGTGTATTTTCAACTGTAACACAGGGGAGAAAACAACCAGCCACCTAGACCTGCAGTCACAACGGCTGAGAGCCCCTCCCCGCCCCCGCCCCCCCCCCCCCATCACACATCATAGCCTCCTCAGCAATGAATCCATCTATTCGGAAATCTTTCTTTTGGAGCCTAGATCAGTGGTTTTTCTTAACTCAGTGGTGATTAGGGTTTATCATTTTTCTCCCACCCAACACATTCCCTTCTGTTAAGATAGCATCCAGATAAACAGCTACTATCTCAAATATTTTCAACAAGAAAATACATACTATTTGAAGCAAGTTTACCTTTCTGGAAGCTTCTTGACTTCCTGAACAAAGAGAGCCTTCTGAGTCAGTGACACTGAACTGGAGCCATGATCAAGCTATCACAGTTAGATTGCTAAAACACATTTCCTTGGCAGGGATATATAATACACCACCTAGATTTACACCAGCTCTTTCCTGTCAATCAGGAAATTGCATTTCCCTGCTTAGAGTGCTTACAACAACTGATAAGATTTTTTTTTTCTCCTCGTTGCCTGGCTCATTCTTTGTTCCCATGCAATTAGCTGGAATCAGGGAAATCCATTTGAAACCAGGTACCAAGAGAATATAGCAAAGGTTGCTATCACTTTTTCTATCAACATTTTAGGAGTGCTGTGAATTACCCCTTCGAGTGTCTTTCAATAGCTTAGGGAGCAAATGCCTTTTTCTTATGCTACACATTCTATCTTTCTGACATGGGTTTAGAATTTTTATGGAGTAAAGAAGATTGTGCCATTACAATAGCTATAATACAAGCCGATGCTGAACAGGGCAGCACACTTAGGATTAGAGCCACAGCATGCTGGGAAAATCCTAGGGAGAAGATGGCAATCAAATGAAGATCATCTTCCAGAATCAGGTCTCTGTATTAGTTCAAAGAGAAGGGAGTTTGGCCATCTTGATATGTTATCAAGTTTCCCAATAAAGTAGCAGGACAAAAAGTCAATAACAAGACAATTGCCAGAAAATGGTCCTCTCCAAGCCTAAAATCTAGAGACTCTTCCTGGGATCGTGTCACATGTATCTTATTTATTTTATTAGCTCTTTCTTTAACTTCCTTGACTTCTTGCAGGTTAAGGTTTCAAGCACCCAGTATTCCGATTTCAAGCATCCAATATTCCAGTATCAAGGCAGTAACAGAGAAAATCAAGATAAATCTCTTCTAAACACCTTCACAGCCAGCACTGAATCACAGGCTGTAAAAATGCAGGGGACGCATGAAATGCTGGGCCGGAGAAGCTTCTCACAAACTCAGACGGAACACAACTAGACACAAAACAATCCACATCCAAACCTCTCAAGCAAGGCCCATTAAAGAAAAGTAATTTCATAGAAAATGAATTTTAATATCAAAAAAGTATATTGAAGGCAATTCAGCAACATTGGCAGATAAAACACCTTTAATGCTTACAGTTACAGCATTTGATGTTACGTTAACAACAGCAGGACAACAACTGGAAGAGTCATGTCATATTCATTTTTCATAAACCTCTCATGTGTATTTATGGGCATGAGTCACAGGACAATTAAGCAAGAATAGGCACAGCTAGTGTGTGGGAGAGCCATTGTCTCTGTTACTGTAGGAAGTGTGGCTATCATCTAGGAAATTAATAAACATCTTAACTTAGAAGCTATTGATATTTTGTTCCTAAAATTTTATTTGGGAAGAGAGAGCTTGATGATGGTAGATAGACTGCAAGTCAATATTTTCTGTGGGAAGAATTAGGATTTACAAAACCTGAACTCCGAAAATTAAACACAGAATTGGCTGCTTTAAACTCAAATATTGTAAACCAATTTTTAAAAATATTTTAACAAATAACGATGGCTATTTCTGCCTTTTAAAGAGTAGACTTGCCGGGCAGTGGTGGCACAGGCCTTTAATCCCAGCACTTGGGAGGCAGAGGCAGGTGGATTTCTGAGTTTGAGGCCAGCCTGGTCTACAGAGTGAGTTCCAGGACAGCCAGGGCTATACAGAGAAACCCTGTCTCGAAAATCCAAAAAAAAAAATAAAAAATAAAGAGTAGACTTTTTCTTGTTGTTTTCTTTAAATTTAATTGCTTATTTTGACTTAAAAATTATATCCTTAGGAAAAAATGATATTTAAAAGAATCTAAACTAAGAATTATGCTTAGTTGGTAAGACGTACATACACAGTGGCTCCAGTAATGTTTTTAAAAAACCCAACCCTCCATGAATATTTTGGAGGACTGGGATTTGACTCATGACAGAAACCGACAGTTGTCCCTACTATCTTTATCTTCTTTTTACTTTTATTAATAGAATCTAGACATTTTAGCAAGCATGTGATGGCTACTATAAACACCACATAGGTCAACTTCTGTTTGAGCTAGCTGTCTGCAACTAAATTCTACCCAGAGGAGTGGGGGTGGGTGGGGCAATGGGAGAGAGGGAGTGCCCTGGGAGTACTGATCAGTCTTAGAGGAGGAAGATGGAGCACAGCTGGTGTGCCAACCACATTCCAGAGTGGACTCAAACTCTCGGTACACTTCTAGCTCACTTAAGCTGCATTTGTTCTAGCTAGTCTTTCTCCTCATGGCCAAAATATAGGAATATCTTTTTTTTTTTTTTTTTAATCTTCACTAAAACAGAATTATGCTCTTATAAAAGTCACTTGAAGAAAATGTGACTTGGAACAGGGTTGTATTGTAAAGACTAGAAAATAAATACATTTTCTTTCCGTCTACAAGGTTACCTCTGTTACCTCAAGATACTGAATCACTGCAAGAACTCTCAAGCTTCTTTATGTAAGCAAAATAATAAATGAGACAATTACTGCCTGCCCTGCTCTCAACTTTTGTCTCCGGTCCCATCATCCCAATCACCCCGACTTCAGGCGCCTGCCATCCTTAACCCGTTTGTGATTCAAACTTATGATTTTCCTCTGTCTTTTGGTTCTTCCATTGAAGCTGTGAGAAGCACATGATGGAGCATGAGCTCGGGGTTCTTGGCCTGTCTCCTATTTGATTAGCCTTTCCTATTTAGCCTGCACTTTCCTCCCTCCTGTAATCACAAAATACTGCTACAAGAATTTAGAGAGTAACAGCACAACATGGATTTACAGATAAAACAGCCCTAGGAATGTCAAATTATTCAAAGCTGTGCCGTAAATATTTGGCAGAACAGAGATTAGAGAGCTGATGTCTCAACACCCGACTTATGGCTCTCCTCTCATAACCTGGGAGAAACCTGGTTTCTCTCCAAACCCCGCCCTCCCTATCCTTTATTTTCCACATCCTTCAGGATGTATGTCTGTTGGTAAAAAAAAAAAAAAAAAAAAAAAAAAAGTAAAGAAAGAAAATGAAATAATAGACCATACATTCATATCTTTCATGTATATATATATATATACACACACACACACATATATATGGAATATATTTACATATGTATATGTGTATTGTATATACATATATATAGGAAATCCAATAACCCAACCTTGAAGTGTTCATCAAAAACTTTCTTGTATTTTTTAGCAATGTCCTTTTGAACAAATCTCTTTAGAAAATCAAACTCCACTTTTAAAAAAATTATTATGTATGTTTCACATGATCATAAAACCTCTGACACACTAGAACTCTATTTCTCAATTACACTTCAAGCCACCTGTATCCCAATCTTGAGAACTGGAAGGGCATTCAGTAGAGAAACCCAAGTGCTGTCCTTTACTCGCCCGTATTCCCTACTCCTCTAATGAATCAACAACTGCTATGGAGTCTAACCCAAGTCTTCCCCAAAGTCACTTGCAATCTCTTTTGCCTTCATTAAAATAGTAACTGCAAATTTTTCTGCCATTTAAATTATCTAAACTAGTTTCCATCCTGACAGTAAATCTCTAGTCTTTTTAAGATATAAACATGATAATACCATGTCAGTAAGAACAAAGTAATTACCCAAATAAATGTGGACCACAAACAGAAGCTAAGATATCGCCCCATTCCATTCCATGGCACATTTAGAAGGATGAAAATAAGTGGGAATTGAGGGGTAGGGCACAGTTAGACAGATTTTTTTCTATTTGGAATCTGGGTAGTGTTTTCCTATGTCTACAAAAAACATAAAAGCCAATTACATTAAAGTATCTCCAGTTAGATGGATTAGAGGAAACAGGAAATGAGCATGACAAACTTTGGACTGATAATTGGATTACAAACAAGTTGTAAGTTTCATTGCAGCAGTAGAGTGTGATCAAGCAATGTTCACTTTTTTTTCCATAACTTGGCTGCCAAGTGCACACATACCATAGATCCCTTCAAAGTGCCCTGTGTAGACTCTAAAATTGTCTATTAAAATAAAAAAAAAGAGGTTTGAAAATCACCAAAACTCCATAAGAATCTCAGTTGTCTTCTTTAGGGAACATTGAAAATGTACTGTGACACTACTAAAAATACAAAATAAACAATTGCATTCAGAAATAAACTATCCCCTGCTGATGACTACTGATTTCCAAGGAGTTCGGGTTGCCAGCCCAAGCTGTTGCTATGATATTCCCATATCTGTTTAATAGACAAACAATGCAGTTTTCCTGTGATGAGTGATGTTGACTAGTTTCACAGTCCCAAGCCTATGTGCTGCTTAGGCTGAATCAGAATTACCATTGACATGAGAAGCAGGAGTGGTACCTGCCAACTGTTATCACTCACTACTGTGTATACCATGTACAAATGGTTTCCTATGTCTATTTGACCCTTAATTTTGATACTGTTTTTTTTTTAACACATTTCTGTGCACTGAAACTCTGACAAGGACCATAGATGTCTTTCAATTCTGGGAAAGTAGCAGTAAGTCATAAAGAAAATAAGTCATATGACCTCACACAGAAGGTTAGAAAAGATAATAGCATTACTTGCTATTATAAGCAAACACTTTTAATGTTTTTAATTGAATAATTCAATTTTTTAAAGTATCTTGAATGACAAGGGACCAGGAGTGCTGACACTTTTGAAAACTCAGGTCCCAATGTGTATACTCACTTCCTGTGGACTTGTCCTTCCCTCTTTACAGAATTCTGTGCCTGAATTGTACTCAACTATTCCACTGCAGGTGAAAGTGAGCTAAGACTCACCCGTGTACTATACATGGTCAGTTCTGCAAAGGCAACTGGAGTTTCATAAAAATGTGGGGGGAAAGTATAACAAATGAGGTGATTGGGCATAATTTAAAAAGTATTTCTTTAAAAAAATCAAATGAGAATTGAACTCAATCAATCCCTGTTTTATTTCACAACATTTTGTGGCCACAGCTAAAGCTGACCTTTAAAATCATGTTATTATTAAAATCAAATATGGTACTCCCCTGAAAGTCATGGTCATAGTTTTAATGCAATAGGAAATGGGAGATGAAATCTGACTGATTTTGCTCTTTATGAAAAGCAGTATAGAGCTGGCCATGTATCTTTACTGTAGAACACGTGAATAGCATCAAAAAAGATCGAGATACTATGTGAAGTGGGTACCTAAAGCCAGACAGAAAGACAATGCGTATTTGGACATTGACCCTATCTGATTACACATAATTTTCTAGAATAAACTACTTCAAACTTGTAACCATTTTCAGTAATGGACATAGATACATTTTTTTTCTTGCTTAATTCAGATCTAAGTCCATTTCTTTGAAATACCTATTTCATAAAATGCAGGGAGAATAATTATTTCATTAGTCATTAAGCTTCCCCATTTCTAGTTGTATGTTTTGCTTTAACTGAAACACACCATCTGCATTGTGAAACCAAAATGCCCTATCTTTAAATTCTAAGTGGAGCTTTCCTACTGTATAAATGGGCTCCAACCTACCACTAAGAGATACAAGCTGGCATGTAAGGTTAATAAAGAGTGATCAGAAATATTCTTCAATCAGAAGTATCTCATTGTTTAACAGTTATTAGTTCTTGGAACTCCTTTCTATAAATCTTTGCAAAACACTAACTGAAGTTTTAATGATTCTTAACACAAAAAGCATTGAAGCACATTCCCAGATATGTGTACTCATACCATAGCCGTTATAATTTATATCAGGGAATGTATTTAATGGGTCCTCATCAATTATTGTTTTGTAAATCATTACAATTAAAATCCTAAAACATGCAGAGAAAACCATTTTAATAAATTACAATGTAAAAAATGTTTTATGGTTATAACTAATTCACAAAGCATTTTATTTATCTACCAGTGAATTCTACACTTGAGTTTCTTAACATTTGTTTGAGAGGCCAGAAAGATAAGAGCTCCCCTGAATAACTAAACATTCTGAATTCTCCTTTATAAACTGTGAGAGCATCAGAGGACACGCAGATGCACTGAGGCCCACCTACTGGTCCATAGAGCCCAGATAGAAGCATGCAGTGCTGTAGCAAGCTATTCTGAAAATATAAATTTATATATTTCATTAAGATCATTTGTTTCACATAAGGTCCCCCACTGCATGCTGATAATTATGCTGATTATTTCTTTAGCTTTGATGAATGCATACACAAGAGTAATATGTTTTCTTTCGAAATAGAATGTTATTGTCACCTGAAAAGATTTCCTCACAATTTCTCCTAGAGTTCAAGTCCTACATGACATCATTCTTGTGCTCCATGTTCCTAGCAGAGGCAATCACAGCTCTGACTCTTTCCTCACTGTGATGGCCATGGTGTCTAACAAAGCTTCACACAAATGAAACCATGTAACATGCCTATTTTATGTTATGCTTTCTCTCATCACAACAAGTTTGAAATTCAGACTTTTTCCTCTCTCTATCCATAATATACTCTTCTCGATTGCCAATCCATGTCTTCTTGTATGAATAAGCCAGGCTTGCCTATCCAGCCCACTGTGAAGAGCCACTGGGCTGTTAACAATTTCAGGTTATTTTGAATAACGTTGCTCAAATATCCCAAGAGCAATTGTTTTGTGGAGATGAGCTTTCATTCTCTGGAGAAACTACTCAAGAAGAGATATTTTAGGCTAGAAAATGCTGTCAGGCCATTTTACAGAGCTTTGCTGTCACATCACACTCAACAATAACACATGAAATTCCATTTGCTCCCAATTTTGTCCAATATTGACAAAAAAAATCAGACTTTTTAATTTTAATTGTTTTCATTATGGTTTGAGTTTGCAAATATCCCTGAAGATTAATAAAGATTGATCTTTTTATGTAATTTTAAATATCTGGACCCATTTCTTGGTAATGTACATATTCAAATATTTTATTTTGGTTTCTTTTTTGAGTCAGTTGTCCTTTTCTTGTGATTTTTTACATATGTTAATGCCCAGAACACCAATCATTTTCAGAACAGTATGTTCTACAAATATATTCTTTAAGTCTGTAGGTGGCCAATTCATTTTCTGAATTATGTATTTGGATGGGTAAAACATTTATATTTTATTGGATTTCAACACACCAATGTTTTTGTCTTAGATTTGTTATTATGTGCCCTAAGAAACATTGTCCATGCAAAATTTAAAAAGATATTTCTCTATATTTTTCTATAATTTGTACCTTTTTAATATAATTTCATGTAATTATATATTTTTCTATGATTGCCACCTTTTGTTTTAGGCTCAAGATTCATACCAAATTATTCTGTGTAGTGACCAGGAAGGGCTGAAACTCCTTTATTTTTGGCTAGTTGGACCAGTGTCCTATGTGAAAAGGGCTTTTCTTGCACTCTTGATTTTTCTCTGTTGCATTCATTAAAAACTTACTTGCTGAATGTAGGCCCCTCTCTGAATTCTATATTCTATTTCATTTCTCTGGGTCATCCTTTATTATTATGTTGGCACAACTCTTTGATAACCATGACTTTATGATCCTGAATTCAAGAAACATTACTTTTCAACGTTTATTCTCAATTACTCCTTTTAAAAATACTTTACAACTTTACAAATTCTCAGTCCTTAGAATTATGGACATATCTTAGTTAATTTCTCACTTTTGCATGGAGCATCTTGTAATTGAATTAAATCTTCAGCTCAATGTGGAAAGTATCATAAGCATTTGACCATTATGTTTCTGTACCTTCTGATAGATTAGTGATGCTGGTACTCAGCGTTCCACCTTGCACTGCCCTGAAAGTCTATTTTGATGGAACTTGGATTCCATCTTGAACTATTGTGTAGTTTTCAAAGCTCTAAGCTTCTCTTATTCCTTTTTTACAAAGTAAGACTGTGAAGAAAGTCAGACATAACAGAATGTCAAATCTCATTTGAGGTCACTTAGTTAAGGGCTCTGAATAATCTTTAGAAATAACTGATAACATATGGTGATTTGCTTCCCCTAAACATTTGATGCCAATAGTGTTTCCTGAAATAATGTGACAAAATCAGTAAAATTTTTATCTGAAATCACAAAATTTTAGTTTTTACATTTCTTGATTTGATTATTCCTTCCTATATGATCTTCAAATATTTGCAATCACTAAGACCGCCAATCGACATTCACCTCCCTTAAAGAGACATTTCATTTTCATACAATGCACATAAAAGCTCTGCCTTATGATTTGCCCAAAACTTTTGAACAAGTCTTTTATTCAAATTTTTTGGTAAATTATAATTGCCAGAAGATGTAAAAAAAAATGGCTTTAGAAATGACATATTTTAGAGGAGAAAGAATGTGCTCCATAATAAATGACTGTATTATAAATACTAAATAACTAAGCATGTGGCTTTGCGGAATTGAGAGACATGTCTGAAACTAATTTCTAGGTGAGTATTCCTTATTGAGATCACGAAAAGATGAAGATTCTACTATTGATGCAGGTAATAAAAAAGATTGTCAAAACACTTGCTATTTTTCTTCAGCCATGTTAAGTCATCTTAAACTCTTCTTAAAATACCAAACCGTGTTTGCAGAAAGTACTCATTAGCTCTTCAGTCTCTCAAGGTTATCAGCTAACATATAATGTATGCCAAGCATCAAGATAGTGCCTAACCTTTAACACAAAGACATATATCTTCCCTGACCTCATCAAGTTTATATTACCAGTGTCTTAGTTAGAGTTTCTATTCCTGCACAAATATCATGACCAAGAAGCAAGTTGGGGAGGAAAGGATTTATTGAGGTTACACTTCCACATTGCTGTTCATCACCAAAGGAAGTCAGGACTGAAACTCAAGTAGGTCAGGAAGCAGGAACTGATACAGAGGCCCTGGAGGGATGTTACTATCTTTCTCAACTTGCTTTCTTATAGAACCCAAGACTACCAGTCCAGGAGTGGCACCACCCACAATGGACCCTGCCACCCTTGATCACTAATTGAGAAAATGCCTTACAACTGCATCTAATGGAGGCCTTTCCTCAAGGGAAGCTCCCTTTTCTGTGATAACTCCAGTTTGTGTCAAGTTGACACACAAAACCAGCCAGTACATGCAGAAAGGGACACATAAAAAGCAAATAAAATAGAATAATGTTTGGAAGGAAATAATCAGATACAGTAGCTAAGAAAAAAAGAATAATAACTGGGCAGTGACTCAGGAAGGATTGAGAAAGGAAATGGTATTGGCAGACATCACCATGCAGATGAAGAACAGGGCTAAAGAATGAGAGTGATGTCACATCCAAGTACCAGTCACGCCCAGTGCTCCTTGGCTTTTTTGATCAGGCACACTTATGGAAGTACCTGACATGAATGTACTTTAAAGAAAGAATAGTGGCTTTTGTACTCTCCTATCCTGACATGAATGTTTCAGAGGTCTGCACTGGGCACTTTCAAGCTGACAGGTGTGTAATCTAAAGCTGTAAGAATGAGGGTAGGGGACAGGAGAATTCTTCACTCACATCTAGCCAAGAAGCTCTGTGACTTTTCCTTTTGAATCAGTCATCCATGCTAGCTGTGTTAGAAACACCGCACAACGGCAATGGTAGAGAAAGTAGGTCACTTGTATCCAGAGACTTGACATGGTATTTTCAGTTCAAATATTAGATAATTTGAGAATTATACAAAATGACTTCTGCTAGCAACCCAAATTAGTCTCCAGGATCTTACTCTGACAGTGCTCTTAATATGACTTACACAATACCAGAACAGAGAGAAGTAAGCATGAAGACGAAAACATCAGACCAAAAAAAAAAAAAAAATCCATTTCATCTCCTTCAAACAGCAGTGCACATCCAAAAGCAGAACTGCTGGTCTGACTTACTACAGTAAAGAGTTGGGCTCACTTAAATGATAAATTTAATAAGAGCCCATAATAATGCACTTTTATGCATAATACATTACTAGGCTTTCATGTTTTACAGTAAAGTAAACTGGAGAATAATTCTCCCATGATTTTTATTTATTTAGCACAGAATAATAATTTTATATATCTGAATGCATGCTCAGATATATAAAAATTTCTGTCATATTGTTATCTTGTTACAAAACTTAAGATGGTAAGATATTAAAAGTAAGGAGCAGACAGATTTCAAATTGCTGTAGATAAATCTACACATTTTAGCTTCCATGAATGTAGCCACAGAACACAAAGTCTAGTTTTTTTACTTAATCACTTTAGATGTTAAATAGATTTATCTTAAGACTAAATCAATTCTAACTCAGTTTTTTTTGTTGTTTGTATTGTGACATGTTTGAAATAATAATAAATTCCACATGTTTCTGTAGTTTGCAAATTAAAACTGAGATCACAAATTCACGTTGAGTTTTAAGATATCACAACTATGTAAGTGATAATATATGTGAAAGAGAGGGAAAAGAATATATGAATTCATTAATATAAACTGTTGTGCTGACAGTTGTCCCTTGCTATCTGAAGGTGACCAATTCCAAGAACTCAATAGATTCTAAAGTCCCCAGTGTTTAAGTCACTCAGCTACATAAACTGATTTAGAATTTGTAATCCTTCCATGTAGTTGTTTTTAATTTTTATATATGTACACAACATGTGTATTATGTGATGAGAGGATGTATTCTTATGACCTCACAGGAAGTGAAGGAACTCTGTGAAGTGCATTCTCTCCCTTACCTTTACTGTGTGGGTTCTATGGATTAAACTCAGTGAATCAGACTTGTCCATAAGCACCTTTACCGGCTGAGCCACCTCACGAGATCTACTTCAGATCATCCCTTGATTAGCGATAATACCTAATGGAAATGCTGTGTTAATAGTTGTTATATTGTATTGTTCGCATAATGAGAAGAAAAGGCCTGCATGTGTTCAGTGCAGATGTAACATTTAGTAATTCTATTTAAAGATGATTGAATCCACCAGATAGAAAACTAACAGATACAACTCAATAAAATCCACTTTGATTTTTATGTATTCACACCATTGTGGAATTTGATGGTGCTAATAACATTTACTTTTGGCACCTATTTCACATATCACAAGATGGTTATTTGGAGAGCATGTGTGCAATTTCTGGGGCATTCCCCAGTATCATGAATCTCACAGTTATTCCTATGGAGCTGTAGACCTGGGAACATGGGATTACTGACAATAGTGAAGAAAAGAGAACCTGGTTTTCTGCCTTTAAAATTCAAGTGGATCTTTGGCTACAAAAAAAAGCATCTCCCATAATAATAACAACAAAGTATAACCACTGCTATGTAAACTGCAGTCCCTGAAATGGGTGTTACTGCTCTCTGACACCATTCTAAGACTAGGCAGGAATATGCTAGTTGTGTTTCATTTTCAGTCACTTTGATTGGCTAGGGCTGGGGTTTCGAGGAAGGGTTTCTCTGTGTATCCCTAGCTGTCTTAAAACTTGCCCTGTAGACCAGGTTGGCTTCGAACTCGGAGAGCAGCCAGACTCTACATCTTGAGTGCTGTGATTAAAGCTGTATGCCATCACTGACCCTGCTTTTTACTTCTTTTCTTCCTCCTCTTATTTCTCCCCCTCCCCTTTATCCTCCTCCTTCTCCTTCTTTTTTCTTTTCTTCTTCTTTACTCAGTGAAGCAAATGTGTGCTGGTTGATATTTTGACATGATTTCCTCATCTCATTATTAAAAACGTAAAGCCATAGTTTCAGACTAGAAACAGAAGAAGATCACACTTACAGATATATTGATCAAGAAAGGCATGTGAAATGCATGTGTTTTGTTCAGTGACCTCTATCCACAAAGTCTGTGGAAGAAGAACTCCATATGAACTACACTCTACGTGGAAGTGAATAAGCAATAGACTGTTTGAGGAGTCCTGAAGTACCAAATGTAAATCCCAAGTAAATAGAAATAAAAGTAACTCTGAGGGACACTTCCTACCATAGTCAGGCACAAACACTGCTACATATATAAAGAAGCCTCGAGAGATGGAGACTACAGAGCAAAATATGTGACACTGCCCCTCAGAACCCAGGGACAGCCATCTACCGTGAGTAATCTTGAGGTAAGTAGAGCCTCCCTGAGAAGAAAGGTGGAATTTTCCTTACTAGTGGAAGAAGGGCCATGGAGATTTCTAAGGGACCATTGTTGACTAGAGGTACTTAGGCACATGGGAGTTAAGAAAAGGTTATCACTGTAAAGATTGGCAATAGCAAAGCAGGAGGCAGGCGAGCTATGAAATAAAACTCTCATTTCATAGCTTGGACATTTCAAACAGTCTAAATTTGTTAGGGAGACATGTATGTTTATTTTAGAATCAGACACAGAAGGAAGAGATTTTGATTCCTTTGTTTTGTATCTCAAACTTAATTGACTGATGTCTGATGACTTCCCTGGTTTACACCGCACACATTCTCAGATAATTTTCTCTCTTCCCTAGGCTACCCTTTGAAGTTCTGATTATATTTACTATCAAAGGGGAATCACGGAAGAGACCTAAAGAACTCGAGCTTGATTTAAGTAATCAGCTTCAGAAGGTTGTTTCCACTTCATTATAAACAGCGGCCTCTAGGAATAAGATGAATCTGATTTGGAAGAAAGCAGGCAAGGGGACTCATGGGAAATCGAGGATTGCCTTGTTCAGTGGGACTAGCAAAGACATCACTCAGCTCAGTTATGTGCAATTTCCGGTCACCATGCTGCCGCATTAATTTATTGTACATTTTTAAAAAGAATTGGGAGAACATCTTTATTTATATTCTTCTATCCTCACCTTCCTCTCTGTCTCCTTTCCAGTAACACAAGGAACGTTTGCAAAGCAGCCAACACTGATGAAGTGCAAGGTGGTTCTCTCTCATTAATTTAATATTTCCTTTTCTGTGAAAGACCTAAGAAGAAATTACCCTGACAATTACCCTGGCAAGAAAGATAGCTTTTGATGAAGGACCTAGGGAGGAAATATTTCTTATAAACAACCTCTCTGTGGTCTCAAACCTACCCCATTAGTGCTGAGGGATGAGGCAACTAATTGCACAAGAGGCCATTGCCAGAATTTCTGACATAAAATAAACCTTTCAACACAGGACTGACCAGTTAAAAATAAATACTTTCCCTGATTCATACATGGGTTGTAATCATGTTGCTGGACATTAGTGGGATACCAACTGAAACAGTGGGATTTGGGATGTCCATGTATATAAAGGGTACAGAGGAGTCCAAATATAAGGAATGAATTGTCCATGTGGGTGGTACCCTAATTTCCAGAGTGTGTTGGGTCCATGATAGAAGTTATGATTGGAAGGGGCCTCAGAATGACATCTTGCCTTCAGGTGCATAAACACATAATATTGTTCATAGACCTTACCACACTGGTTTGCGTTTTTGACCAAGAGTTGAAAAACTGAGCTATATCCGTAATAAAGGTCTAATTTTTAAAAATGTGTCTTTCACTATGTTTGTTTTAGTTTGGATAAAAATTTCACATTATTGGCTCTAAGCAATGTTGAACCCCTGATATTTCTAAATAAACCAAAAAAAAAAAAAAAAAAACCCTAATTAAAACACAAGTGAGTCATACAAAAGCCAATAAAAGATCTTGTTAAAAGAGCAGATGAGTAACCACAAAAAAGTGTTGTATTTGGAATGACATTCTTTAAAGAAAGAATTTTCTATTATTTGGTGGGACTATTATTATTACAGATAATAATTAGAAACTAGAAACCTAATAACAAAGTATTAGTTGTTTATTCATTAAGCACCGAATGTCTTAAAGGGAACTAGATTATTACATATCTTCTAAAATAATAAAATAAATAAAACTCATTATCAAGTGCAAATGACCATATCTTATCACTGGTAATGGATCTTTTTAGTATCTATTTCCACTTCCTTGTCCACCATGTTGTTGTGACATTATCAGTGAGCAAAGGCCCTACTGCTATTAAGCAAATAGAGTTTGGCCATAAAGGAAATAAGAATAGTAATTGTCCACTTGTCCATGCTTTAGCTGGGGTTGAAGGGCTTGGGTCTAGGAGTTCGGACTTAACCAAGCCTATGGCTAAAAGGAGGCTGGGAATCATTAAATTCAATTCTTAGCCTTTATAAAACAGTGCATCCTCCTATGCTGTGGGACTCTATGAAACGTCAGTAACCAAGGACTTAGTTTCTGGCAAAGCAACATTGCTCATCATTCAAGTCATTTCTACACTAAACAGGCACAGGAAGAAAGGTCAAGTTCTCCATGCTTCCCTATTCCAGACAGAAAACTGTTCTAGATTCCCAGTGACTGTGGTTGTCTATACAAAGGAGTGAGGGAGGGTAAGATTGTCCTTGTCACCAACACATTCTGCTGTAGGAAAACATCACTTCCATGTAAGTATTAATATTCAGACTGAATATAAACAAATGACCACAAAAGAGTTCTGAGAGGTAATGCTCCTGGTTAAAGGTTGAACATTTGTTCACAAATGTAATTAACTTTTTCATGATGCACCTAGAAAAACTGAAAAAGACTTCTCGACAGGCAGCAATCTGACAAATAAAGTCCCTTTCCATGACAGCATTTGAGATATCTTCAGGCTTATTTTCTTCAAATTATAAAAGTCTATCAGTATTTTTTTTCCAGTGACTGCTACTTAAAATACTCTGTAGAGAGGTAATACACAGAACAGTGTTTTTATTGTTTGGCAGTCAGCAAAACAGCAGTGTGATCTTTCAGCTTGTGTGCGCAGCCAAAGCTAGGTCATCTTATCCAGCTTGAAGGCCAGTCTCTCTTTCTGTGAAGCTTCCATCTTTAAGTGGAGAAAAAAAAATACGCACAGAAATGCAGCTGAAGCTCTGACCCACGCAGACAACCTCTACAATTACCCAGTGGACCCTGCTCTGACCTACATCAAAAAGCCAGACATCATGGTTTGTTTCTTTTCTGTAAGAAAAGCAAGTACATGAAGAATGCCAGCAAGGAGGTGTAACATCAGATGGAGCCATCTTGGCTACTTCTGTGGTGACAAAATACTTGAAGAGGCAACTTAAGGGAGAAAGAGTTTGTGTTATAGTTGACAGTTCATGAAACATCACAGTGGAGAAGCCAAGACAGCAAGCATCTGGTCACATTAATCAACTGTCATAAAATGAGCCAGGGGTCCATGAATTCTAATGCTCAGCTTGTGTTCTTCACTGTATGTAATCCAGGTTCCTCTGTCCAGGGAATGTTCCCAAACACAATCAATGTGAATCCTCCCACATCAATTAATACAATCAAGCTAATTCCCCACATCCAGGCCCGGAGGCCCATCTCCCAGGTGACTCTCTTCTTCCAAGTTAACAATTTTACACTAACACCATGGCTGCAGCAAAGATAGCCACAGGCATGAAATGCTTAGTGAGGAAGGGGATTCTGGGAGCCAAATTTGCCTTCTTTCTCAGAAAGAGCAAGATTGTTCCTGTATTAAAATGACTTATTATAATATCCAAGTTCTCCGAAACATGTTAAGAAGTGTGTGGAGAAAATGAGGGGCATTTGGCAGCAAAGAGAAGCAGCCCAATATAAAAAATACCCGGAGAAGATGCTGGTTTCAGAAAAGGAAAAACAGTCAACTGGGCATCATATATTTTCCTAAAGAATCGCATCAAATGTTGGAGAAGGTGAAAGTACTTGATGGATAGAATAGCCGTGTCCTATGGAAAGGGGATATTCATCTCAATAACAATAACTTAGAGAATGATAAAATTAACTTTGTTCAGGTTGAAAACTTCAGTATGCCTCCCATAAACCAGCCACTATTTTGGATGTTATAAATATTGAGGGAAAATATGGTCATTATACCAGAGGAAAATGTATTATTAGCAAAGACTATCAGACTGCACATGGTTAACTCCAATGTAACGAACTAAATGCTATTATAACATTGGAGTGGGAATTCAGGCCAGACTAAAAGATCAAGCAAGGTTTTCTAGAAAGCATAAAGCATCAACTGTCTTTTATTTAGATCAAAGCCCAGAACCATTTAGTTCTGTGCTACAGGGCATCCAGCATAATCCCTTTGAGCATACTTGCTCATTAATTAAAAATGGGTGCAACAATACCAATCCCACAGGTTTGTTACACGGATTAAAAGATTAAACATGTGAAGGACTTGTAACCCTTTTTGTAAGGTGAAAATGCTCACTAAATGTTTTCTTTCCTGCAGCCTATAAACTGTTAGTGCTGGAAGGTGTTGGAGCTTTGAGTGACCGATGCTGCTACTTTATAAGTGAGCAGGCTGTAGGCATGAGGCTTAGTGAAATCATCCAGGGCATGTGAGCTGCCTTAGAGCCAGTTCTTGCCACATGTAGCCTAGCACTGCACTATAACACTGTGTTATCACCATACAGGGCCATGGAGGTGAATGACTATACTATAAACAGGGAAATAATGCACTGTAAATATGGAGGTGCTAGGAGAACTTGTTGGGGCAAAAATGTGTGGAACAGCTGAGAGATCATTTTTAAAAATCAACTTGAAATAGGACTTAAGTCTTGATAAAAACAAAAACAAAAAAAAAACAAAACAAACAAAAAACAGAAGAGTTGGAGATTGGATAGAGAGATGGCTCAGTGACTAAGAACACTTATTCTTTTCAGAGAACACGACATTTGATCCTCAGCACTCAGGTGTCAGCTTATAACCATCTATAACTCTAGTTCTAGGGGGTATACACACACATAAACCCCCCCCCACACACACATACATAGGCAAACACCCATACACATTGTTTAAAAATCTTAAAAAAAAAAAAAAAACAAAAACTAGAAGAGATGTCATCTTACTTTGAAATAACCAAGCATACGTAAATAGTATGAAAGGTTTAAGGATTATCTTCAAAAGCATCATTTATGAACAGAATGAGTATCAGTTGACAAAGGACAAGTGAAAACTGAACTTTCAAGATTCTTAAGCTGTTGAGATGTAAGTGCTATTAATAGGAGGCTCAGTGAAACCATCTAGGACATGTGAGCCGGCCTTCGAGCCAGTTCTTCCCACCTGTAGCCTAGCACTGTACTATAGCACTGTGTCATTACCACACAGGGCCATGAAGGAGAATGACTAGTGTAAACAGGGAACTAATGCTCTATAAGTATTGAAGTGCTGGTAACTGATAAAGCTGAAAACTGGTTTAAAAAAAACAACCTGTGAAACTTTAGGTATGGTTCATATGATTCCTAGTCTTCAATCTTCTGTTTCAGGGCCCTTTTACTCACCATGCATGGATATTTCTTTTAAAAGGCACAGGACCAGGGCTTGCAGGAGGTGCAGAGCTGGTCCTTGATCCAAGCCTAGGTTGATCTGGCTCAGAAATGATTCCAAGGCCAAGATGGAAATAACAGATCAGGAGCAGCATGGCCCCCACCACTGCTCCCAGCTTCCCCAACTCTACACCAAACACCTTTTAGATACCTGCCTCTTAGCATGATATTGAAAAGTAATTAAAACAAAGGGAGAACAAATGCTGTTTACTGCTTGATCACTGGTTTAAATATCCATTACTCCTTTTTTTTTTTTTTTTTTTTTTTTTGTCCTCAGTCACTGGCCTGTGTACCATCCCAGGTGGATAAGCTGACCAAAGAAAGAAAAGACAAAGATGCAAGTACTGAGTAGGGAAGCCCATTCAGATAAGCCCAGGCTGAAGAAAAGCCGGGTTCCCTAGAGAGCATGTGTTGGGTGTAACCAGAAACGTCAGCAGCTGTCAAACAGCAAAAGTAAACATAGGAAACATTCCAAGTACTGTGTGATTCAGATGTCAAAAAACAACCATTTGTATTGCTGCTTTCGTAAAATCTAGTGGTGTGGATGGTTTATTAGGGGTGGGGCTCTAAGCTTTATTAGAAATGAGAGATGACTTCCCCCACATAAGAAAGTCAGAACAGCCTCTGCTCAAAAACCAGTTTTCTCAATCTGAATTGGGAAACCTATTGATTAACTTCTTTGTCAACTAAGTTCATGCCCAGGGTACACTTCTGCTCATTTGCTTCACTGCACTTTCTAAGCTATAGGCGTGGAAAGACGTTGAGGCGTTTGTATATTCTGGCATAGGAAGATCTTTTTGTTCTTCATTAGGATTAAACTGCCCCTGCACAAATCCCTTAGAATAATCTGGACCCTAAAACCTTGCCTAAGAAGCCCTCTTTGTGTTTGTATAGTATATTACTTTAAAGGCCCATTGTTTAATGAAGGTAGCCCTTAAATAGATGGCTCCAGCTTGGGTAAGGAATTTCCTGCTGTGACCTTCCATAGAAGAGGTCTTCATGAAGACAGTCAGACCTTCAGGAGGATTATGGAAAAGTCACCAAGTGTCATATCATTATTCTTTCAGCTTCCATAATGTTGAGGTTGTCTCTTAGTTGTAAACTCTGGCAGCTGTTAACCAGCTTGCCCAAGTCTGACATCCTGGAGACCTTTGATGTTACCAACGGCTTGAAGAGTAGCACACTCGAGGCACGGCTTGTTTGGCACACAGAGCTTCTTCTGCATATTGGTACCACAACATCCATGTGTCTGTGGACATTAGCATCCCAGCTTCTAAAATTGTAAGCTAAGTAAACCACTTTTGTTTATAAAATCTAACTTTCAACATTTTGCTATAACAACAGAAAATAGACCAAGATACTAGTCAATGATAAATAGTAACATAAAAATATCTATGTCTGAGATTAAGTAAGATAGCTCTGGAGGGCTTATTTATCACAATGCCATAAACACAGGAAATATGAAATAAATGTCACCTATGGCCATTTCATTATTAAAGTTTGGGTATTTACTTACACTTAAGTCTTTTCTTTGTTAATGTATCAAAAGACTGTTGAGAAATAGGACCATACATTCATTACATTTATTTTTTACACTCAGTTAGCCAAGAAGCATTTATTTAAAGCAGTTACTCACCTTGCAAGGAAATGCAAGGGTAAGCAAAAAGCCCCAAGTAGATGCCAATTCTAAAACTTCCATGCACAAATGTGGCGCTGTAAAACAGGGAGAATAAGATGTTAAGATGCAACTCTGAGGCCAAGGGGAACTTTGAAGTGGGAATTCATGATGGAGGAGTTAACCAACAAAGGAGGGTAAGAAGAATCTTCCAGGCCAGAAGGACACACAGCTACATGTTTATGATGAGAAGTGCATCGTTTTCAAGAACAAGGGATAGGGGACTGTGAAGGAGCTAAGGGAGATCAGAGCATCACGGATAAGAACAATGCCCTGCAGAGCTCAAAGGTGATGGCAAATATCTTACATGATGATCTAGGAAGGGTCATCTCAACATTTATCTTTGGAAAAATCTCACTCTGGCTACCATATGAAGCCTATACAATGTGAAACAAGGTGTTGCCTAAGCAACTACTGCTGGAGTCTATATAGAAAAAGATCATAGGTTGAATTCGTCACTGCTAATATATATGAAGAGCACTGGGTGAGCTGAGAGATTTTGAGTTGAAAATCAATACAACTTTGAGTGGGCTGCTGACTGAGAGCAATGTGAGGGAGATGCTGAGATAGCTCTTATTTCCACACCAACTTTCCAAGTTTGGAATGGACACTTAGTGTGCTTGCAGAGAACTCGGATGTATATATTCAAATGACCTGTCTTTAAAAAGTTACTCCAAGTCTTAGGATGCATAGGCCGTTAACATTTATAATGCATGTTCAGATGCATTTTACTGCATCCCTATTGAGGCCTACAAAGGAACTAATTTGCTTCTAAGTGACAAAGTGAGTAAGGGGCAGATCAGTACTGGCACATATCCCCCATCCCTCTGGTCCCATGTACAGCCTGTTCCACATAGCTGACATTTACAGCATCTGAGTCTTTTTTTTTTTTTTTTTTTTAATTGAAAAATTTTTTATTTTTTACATTTCAGATGTTCTCTCCTTACCCCATTTCCCCCCTCCCTCCCAGGAACTCACTATCCCTTCCCCCCTCTTCCCGCCTCCACGTTGGTGTACCCCCACCCACCCTCCCTGTACCTCACCTCCCCACCCTCGAGTATCCCCCCCCCACGACGTCCAGCCTTCATGGGTCAAAGGATCTCTTCTCCCACTTATATATAGCTCCCTTGCCTATATAGCTGGAGCCTTGAGACCCTCCCTAAGCACTCCCAGGCTGGTGGCTTAGACCCTGGGGGCTCTGGTTGGTTGGGATTGTTGCTTTCCTCATGGTGTCGCGAATCCTCTCAACTCCTTCAGCCTTCACTCTATCTTCTCCATTGGGAACTCCATGCTCAGTTTAATGGTTAGCTGTGAGCATTTGCCTCTGAGTATGTCAGACTCTTGCAGACCTCTAAGGAGACAGCTATATCAGCATGTACATCCTGACATCCACATCAACCTCTACCTTTGGTGACTGCACATAGGATGGATATCTAGGTGGAATAGTCTGTAGACTGTCCCTCCTTCAGTTTCTGTCCTGCACTGTGTCTCCTTATTTGCACCCTAGAGTATTTTGTTACTCCTTCTAAGAAGGACTGAAGGCTGCCCTATTTGGTCATCATTCTTCATGAGCTTTATGTGGTCTGTGAGTTGAATCTTGGGTATTTCAGGCTTCTGGGCTAAAATCCAATAATCAGTGAGTGAATACCATGTATGTTCTTTTGTGATTGGGTTACTTCACTCAGGATGATATTTTCTAGTTCCATCCATTTATATATGAATTTATCAAATTCATTGTTTTTAATAGCTGAGTAATATTCCATTGTATAAATGTACCACATTTTTTGTATCCATTCCTCTGTTCAAGGGCATCTGGGTTCTTTCCAGTTTCTGGCTATTATAAATAAAGCTGCTATAAACATAGTGGAGCATATTTCCTTGTTATGTGTTAGAGCATCTTCTGGATATATACCCAGATTGGCAGGTCAAATATCCATACTAACAATTTTTTTTTTTTTTTTTTTTTTGGATAATGGCTAAGCCCATTGTTCCTTACACAGCCACAACAAATAAGCTGAATACCAGTTGTGTCATTGAAGAGTATTAAGAGGATCTCAGAAGGTACAGTATTCTCTGAACATAAGCAAAACAGGAGTTTCTATAGCAAACCCTTACAGATATCTTAAGGATTAAATTTTATAATATACGTATAGATACAGCTTCAGCGTCCTCAGTAAATAGCAGCTAAAGTTTCACACCTTTCATTGGAATGAGTGTAATCAATAACTGAACATCTTGTTGGCAGAGGACAAAAAAGAAAGGCTGAATGAGTTCATCAGATAGTCATTTTATAGGAATCTTTGGCATGTGGGTGTCATTTTATGAATATACGTAAGAAAGTTAGATACTCCTCAAGGAAATAGAGTGTGAGGGATGTAGAGGTCAACCTTGTGAAGGAAAAGGTGGGATGGAAAGTGAGGTACCATGGGCTCCTACGACTCCTCAGAGACCTGACATGCTGTTTATGGCATTAGATCTAAGATGGCTCCTGGGATACAAGTGAAAGAGCAAAAAAGCAATCAGAGCCAGGGAGGTGGTTGCTTCCACTATGTTTATAGCAGTCCTAACTGATGATGTTCACCTCCCACCCCCCGCCACAGGGCTTTCACTGGGGCACTGGAACAGTGTGGTGAGATACAACTGGCTGAGCATTTAGGGGCTTGGGCTTGGCTCACACACTGTATATAAGCTTACACGCTGCACAGTAAATTCAGATCTGCACCCTGATTCCGGTCTGCAGAATCTAATTCCCAGCCGGGCGGTGGTGGCACATGCCTTTTTTTTTTTTTTTTTTTTTTTAATTTTTTTTTTTTTTATATTTTTTTTTATTTTTATTTTCAGCAAATCAAAAAAATTAAAAAGCATTCAAACAGAATAAAATGAAAATAAACAAACAAGCAAAATACCAAGGGTCAGATATACTTATACAAGAATTCTATAGGGCCTTCAAACAAGCAACACTTTTTGAGTTATGTTTAAAAAAATTCAGAACCACAATAAGCTCCTTCACAAAGCAAATAATATTGAAATAGTGAAATCAAGTGTAGACCCAACAAAAATATATAAATTATAGTCCAATATCCCTCATGAATATACATACAAAAATTCTCATTGAAGTAGTTGCAAACTGAATACAAGAGATATAAAAAAAATAATATTCCATGAATAACTGAACAACTGTTTTTTTTTTGAAGACCGTACTCCATATACAGGCTGCATGTTTTGGGATAGCCCCCACTCCAGATGTTTGAGACCTACATGAAAACCAAGCTGCACATTTACAACATATGTGCAGGGAGGCCTAGGTTCAGCCCATGGAGGTAGATCTGTGTAGACTAGGTATGCTCCACGGTTGGTGATTCAGTCTCTGAGAGCTCCAAGGGTTCAGGTTGGTTTACTCTGTTGATCTTCCTGTGCAGTTCCTATCTCCTTAGGGCCCTCAATCCTTCCACCTATTCTTCTTTAAGAGTCCTCAAGCTCCATCCACTGTTTGGCTCTGGATATCTGTATCTGTCTGAGTCAGCTGCTGGTTAGAGCCTCTCAGAGGACAGCTTGCCGGTCTGTTCTCAGGCTGGAGGTTTAGCTCCTGGAGCTCTGGTTGAGTCTTTTGATACTCGTTCTAAAAAGGACAAAAACACCCTTGTCGCGTCCGCCTCGGCCGGCAAGTAAGATGCGACACGGTAGGATCCTTCTCAGTCGGCTTTATTCCAGGAACGGCTCTGACATAGGGATGGGGAACTGGACGGGGGGACCTGGACCAGGAAGGGAAGGGAAGGGCCTGGACCAGGAAGGAGATGGAAGGGCCTGGACCAGGAAGGAGATGGAAGGGCCTGGACCAGGAAGGAGATGGAAGGGCCTGGACCCCAAGCAGCAGAAAGGAGCTGCTTATATAACTGCCCTAGGCGGGCTGGGTGATGTGTCCTCCCAGGATAGGTTAAGCTGCCAACACCTTATTAGCATAAGCCCACTCAGAAGGGGCACGAGGCCGACGCATGCTCAAAGGACTTGTTTGCTGGCCAGCTGCTTACATTGTCAGGTGCTGGTCATAACCACGGCTGCCTACAGTTTACCAGTTCCTGAGCTGGCCACTCTGGAAGCCAGCTGCTTACATTGTCAGGTGCTGGTCATAACCACGGCTGCCTACATCTCCCCCTTATTTATTTATTAAATTTGAATTAGGTTACCTCTGGACCCTTCAGACCTTAGGCATCCCACACCCAAGCATGCTTGAACTCATTCATTAGGTGGTTGGCGTGAGGCGATAAAGCACACCTATAGAGTCGCCGCTAGCGCAGCAAGTCAGCGGTGGAAAACAGAGGTCCGAGCCCTTGTGCAAAGTGAAGGCATTGTGATGGGAAAGTTTATATTTCTGCCATACCCGCCTTCGTGCCTTTTTTCAGGGAGAGGTACATTTGGCACAAAACCTCTATGCACTCGGACATGCTTTCAGAGAATCTATCTCAGGATTGAGAACATCTCTAGTCGAGGCGCTCCTCGTACTCCCCGCTTCAGAAACATTGAGGTGATGCTGTAGGAGCCTCATGAGTGTACACCTTTGGCAATGGTCAAGATGGTCAGGATCTAGGGATTATGCCTGGATGGCCATTACCGGGTCCAGAAGGCTCCCCACTATGCCTCCCTAAGGGAGGCCAGCCAAATACCTGGGGGAGTGCCTTCCTTCATGGCAGTCAGCGCCTGGTAAACAACAACCTTATGTCCTGCATGGTCATGGCACAAATGACACAGAAACCAAAGGCAGAAACCACATCCTAGGAGAACAACAGCTCCCCAGATAAATACTCCCGCTCATTCTTTTAAAGAAAATTGAGGGCACCCTTGACCCAAGTGGTGAGCCCCTCCAAAGTAGAGGGATCCAGGCGGGTGCCATTCAGGGTAGCGATCTGCAATAGGAGCCTCCTGGATAGGTACTCGTCTTCTTTCGACCGGTTTCCTTTCAGGTACTCAGACAGGAGACGACTCTGATTGAGAGACTGAGAAGAGTTATATACCAAAGAAATAATATACAGTCCTGAGAGAGGAGACGCAAGAAAGCTGAATAGGTTTATATCTAAACAGGTATTAAGGTCAACCTCCACCGTTACCGGTACAGAGGTAGGTAGTCTGACAATAAAGGTAGTGTTATTCCTGCCTTTCCAGCACTCTGCATTTAGTAGAGTTCTTTGGCAAAGATATGGTGGCATTGTAAATCATAAATAGCATGGTGATGCTTAGGGAGTCATCAGTCCGGTTCGAGGCGTCCCCCGAACCTTGTGACGATCCCAAACTTACCTGAACAAGCACGTTTCTCAAAACCTCTGCGTCAACTTTACTATCTGCAAGGGGATCCAACCAAGCAGATACATTGGCTAATACAAAGCGCAGAGTTTTGATTTTTGCAAAGCATACAAACACAAAAGGTAGAGAAAAGGTAGGAAGGACCGGGGAGTTAGAATGGACCGGCATAGGCACTGGCCAGGTGCGTGTGACGGCCCACAAAGGTATAAAGTCACCCGGTATCCATAGCAGTAGTAGGGTCAAAAACAGAATCTATGCCCTCATCATCCTTTTCTCCGTCTGGGACTGCCGGGCTGGAGATCTTCCGAGTCAATCTCGGCTGCAGTTGAAGCAAGCCCTGCAGCAGGGGTCCTGCCTTTACCCTTAGACAACTGCATAACTGCAGCTGCCAAGCCAGAGTTGGACAATGGTCCACCAATCTCCCTACAAGCCTTCATCCAAGCCTGCAAGCCCTTTGCTTTCCAGGGGGTGATGGCCATCCTGCACTCTTTGGTGCACTGTTCAAACACCAATTGCTCTATCAATGGCATGGCTGTATCAGGATCGCCAAATATCCTCCCTGCGGCTTCCATCATGCGAGCCACTTAGTCGGAGAAAGGCTCATTAGGACCCTGGAGGATTTTTGTTAAATTGCCAGAAACTTCTCCCCTATTGGGTAGAGCTTTCCAGGCTCTAACAGCCATGGCATTAATTTGGTCGTACACCGCTGGCGGATATGCTGTCTGGTTACCTGCCCATTGTCCCTGACCTAGAAACATATCCAGGTTCCATAAGGGCTGTCCTGCGGCGGCATTGGCTTGAGCCTGTCTTTGAGCATAATCACTGTAAATAGATTTCCAGTCAAGATATTGCCCCATAGTTAAGCAGGCTTTCACAGTACTTATCCAATCAGATGGTGTCATGGCCTGTGTCGCTATCCTTTCTATCAAGGATTGCGTGTAGGAAGCATTAACGCCGTAAGCCCTGACTGATTCTGCAAGATTTTTTAACATTTTGATATCCAAGTGCTCATGATATCTTTGTTGATTTGGATCTTCAAAAATTGGGAAGGCCATACGCGCTTCCTTCCAAGTCTCAGGGCAGAACGATTGAGTCCCTGGAGTCCCTGGGGTGGACCGGCCCGAGGAACCTCCGCATATGGAGGCGGGCCTAGGGGCGGAGCTGTGGGCGTCTCCCAAGCAGGTGGTTTAAGCTTCTCCGCCCCATGTTTGCCTTTCCTCCGCTAGAGAGGGTCACAGACTCCCTTTCAACTGATAGGTTCTCTTGATCCTCCTCCATCTTTTCTAACTTTTCTTCCTCCTCCATCTTGCCTAAGTTCCCTCCTTCCTCCTCAACTGAGCTATCGGAGCTGGAGGAACTCTCTGTCTCTAAATCTTTTGTGCTAGGATAGATGTTGGAGGCCTTTTTCGTCCTTTATTATTTTTTTTACACTTATGTCTTGGACAATGACAATTTAAACAGAAACAAAGACTACATACTAGGAAAAACATAATTACGACACCCAGACCGACCCACACCTGGTCTACAACAAACACAAACATGATACTTCTAAGGTTTCTCGTGATTCAATTGCCACTTTACCATGGACCTATGACCACGGACCTTATGACGCCGCTTTTCCGCGGACCTTGTGATGGCCCTACTCACTGGGCACTTTCTGTGACGCCGCTTTAACCGCGGACCTTGTGACGGCCCTACTCACTGGGCACTTTCTGTGACGCCGCTTTACCGCGGACCTTGTGACGGCCCTACTCACTGGGCACTTTCTGTGACGCCGCTTTACCGCGGACCTTGTGACGGCCCTACTCACTGGGCACTTTCTATGACGCCGCTTTACCGCGGACCTTGTGACGGCCCTACTCACTGGGCACTTTCTGTGACGCCGCTTTACCTGTACCGCCGTTCCTAGCTGCTGAGTTCTGAATCCAACGAAGGTGAAGTCCTCAGTTTCCCGTACGGGCCACCATATGTCGCGTCCGCCTCGGCCGGCAAGTAAGATGCGACACGGTAGGATCCTTCTCAGTCGGCTTTATTCCAGGAACGGCTCTGACATAGGGATGGGGAACTGGACGGGGGGACCTGGACCAGGAAGGGAAGGGAAGGGCCTGGACCAGGAAGGAGATGGAAGGGCCTGGACCAGGAAGGAGATGGAAGGGCCTGGACCAGGAAGGAGATGGAAGGGCCTGGACCCCAAGCAGCAGAAAGGAGCTGCTTATATAACTGCCCTAGGCGGGCTGGGTGATGTGTCCTCCCAGGATAGGTTAAGCTGCCAACACCTTATTAGCATAAGCCCACTCAGAAGGGGCACGAGGCCGACGCATGCTCAAAGGACTTGTTTGCTGGCCAGCTGCTTACATTGTCAGGTGCTGGTCATAACCACGGCTGCCTACAGTTTACCAGTTCCTGAGCTGGCCACTCTGGAAGCCAGCTGCTTACATTGTCAGGTGCTGGTCATAACCACGGCTGCCTACACACCCTCACTTTGGTCTTCCTCCTTCTTCTATGTTTATAGCGGCCTTATTCATAATAGCCAGAAGCTGGAAAGAACCCAGATGTCCTTCAACAGAAGAATGGATACAGAAAATGTGGTACATTTACACAATGGAGTACTACTCAGCCATTAAAAATAATGAGCTCATGAAATTCTTAGACAAATGGATGGAGCTAGAAAATATCATCCTGAGTGAGATGACCCAATCACAAAAGAACACACATGGTATGCACTCACTGATAAGCGGATATTAGCCCCAAAACACACAATACCTAAGGTGGCACATGCCTTTAATCCCAGCACTTGGGAGGTAGAGGCAGGTGGATTTCTGAGTTCGAGGCGACCCTGGTCTACAGAGTGAGTTCCAGGAAAGCCCGGACTACACAGAGAAATCCTGTCTCAAAAAACCAAAAAAAAAAAAAAAAAAAAAAAAAAAAAAAAAAAAAAAAAAAAAAAAATCTAATTCCCAGGGTTTCTCACATGAGTCCGCCGCCTCTCCGCCTTCCCTCCCATCTTCAGTCTTCCTCCCATGCTGAGATCAAGCAATGGCTCCAGGTAGCTCTGACTAGGTCATAGTCACCAATGGCAACTGTATCTGTATGAAGAATATGGTCTTTGGAACTCCAAGGAACTGAGAACCAACTTTGATAGGCAACCTTGGTAAGACTATCTTTTCTCTCAGATTTGTAGCCTGGTTGATAAATAAAGACAAAGGTTTAATAAATACTCGCGGGATCAAATATGTAGACAAAGTGTCGAGTAGAGACTGAAGGAAAGACCATCCAAAGACTGTCCCACCAGGGAATCCATCCCATACACAGTCACCAAACCCAGACACGATTGCTGATGCCAAGAAGTGCATGCTGACAGGAGCCTGATACAGCTGTCTCCTGAAAGGCTCTGCTATAGCCTGACAAATACAGAGGGGATGCTCACAGCCAACCATTAGACTGAGCATGGGGTCCCCAACGGCGTTCTCCAATGGAGGAGTTAGAGAAAGGACTGAAGGAGCTGAAGGGCTTTGCAACCCCATAGAATCTCCCAGAGCTCCCAGAGCTCCCAGAGCTCCCAGGGACTAAACCACCAACCAAGGAGTACACATGGAGGGACCCATAGCTCCAGCTGCATATGTAGCAGAGGATGGCCTTGTCGGGCATCAATGGGAGGAGGGGCCCTTGGTCCTGTAAAGGCTCGATGCTCCAGTGTAGAGGAATTCAACGGCGGGGAGGAGGGAGTGGGTGGATGGGTAGGGAAACGTCCATATAGAAGCAGGGGTGGGAGGATGGAATGGGGGGGTTCAGGGTGGAGGAACTGGAAAAGGGGATAATATTTGAAATGTAAATTAAGAAAATATCCAATAAAATAAAGGGAAAAATTTAAAAAGTAATAATATAGTACACCAAGTTTTAATAGAAGTGGTCCCTGCTCTAAAACCATGAGATTAAGAAATGGTTCGTGATTGACTTTACTGAATTTCTCAAAATTCAGCTCACACTTTAGACTCCCAATAAAAGTCTGCAGAATACATGCCTGCATGGAGTTCAGAGAGTTAGACACCATCTGCAAGTACAAGACAGCTTCCTCTTTGGGGACCACACACTGTGTGCAGAACCTCAGAAATTCACATCCAAGGTGAACTGTTTTGCTGGTTGATTCCTTAGTGTTGGCAAAAACACATTCCTTTTTTCTTCCCCTATAGAGAGTGGAAGGTTCCAGCAGCTGAGAAGTATAGAGTGTGACCGACAGCCTGCTGGGCAGATTTTCTCTGTATCTCATCCCAGAAAGCTGACAGAGAAATACTTAGGTAAACAGGACAAAAATCTGTGCTGTGTTAGAATTTCATTTTAATAAATGTTAGTTTCTCTGTTATTAAAGAATATATATACATTGTACTATAATTTGTCCTGCCTACCTTTTCAGCTTGAACAGAAAAGGAATTGGTTGCATTTTCTTCCTGAGAGTGTAAAACAGCAGAGTAAAAGACTTTACTGTAGTCATCGAATCAGATCCTTCTTGCCAGTCATGCTAATGGTAACAGATGTGCATGCACTGAATGAAATAGTAAGTTACTGAATGAAGAATGAATGAACAGGCTCTAATGGCATATGATGAAAGTCTGACATAGGTCAGATATTTATTATAAAAGAAACCCTTCATTACTGACGCTATCAGATTTCTATGTGCTTCATAGGCTTTTGTGGTTGTAAAAAATTGGCATAAAACCTCAACATGTAAATATGTCTGTTCATAAGACTCCTGCCTGCTAGTTACTCAGCTTTCCTACTCATTTCCAATGAGAAATATACATATATATATATTTACTCTGATTACAACAGGTGGAGATGTAAATTATTCTTTATATGCATAAAATGGTGACCAAGTGAGGTTTTAATGGATGCTGTAACTACCTGAGTCCCACTGAAAAATGATTAAAGTAGATTCTTATAAGACAAACCCTAGTCTTGTATATTTCTAAAGTCATTTTTAATCTGTGGTCTGACCTAAACACTTCTAATGAAACTCCTGTCTTCCTCTTGGACAGACAGAATGTAGGTGGCTACCCAACTTTCTTAAACTAAAATGACACAGGCCTCACCAGGAGATCCTGTTAAAATGCAGCTTTGGGTTTTGTGGGTCTGGGGTAGGGCCAAGAATATGTCTATCTAAGAAGTTCCAAGTGATGTTGTGATGTTATGGGTCCAAAAATCCCACTAGGAAAGCAAGGAGCTCATAATCTGTGACCTCCTACAAGTAGCCAAGGAAAGAAAAGGTCAATCAAGAGACATACTCAAGGATGACATGCATACATAGTCACTTCACTTTTGAAACAATGCAAGAAGAATGATTGAGAAATAGCCACATATCTGAGTATGCCTGCTGACTAGCTGGGGCCTCTTCAAAAGGCTAGTATACCACAGTCATTGCAGCAGTTCATGAGTTAATGCCTGCTACGTCAGCGACCCAACAGCTTCTACACTAGTGGATGGTTTTCAGTTCAGATTGGTTAGACCTTTTGCTGAATTGGCTATTAAATCTCTTAAATGTCACTCGTGAGGACCATACCAACTGTGACCCGTGAAAGGGTCAAACCTAGAGAATGGTTTAATTGTCATCTTGAGGTTGTGTTATATTGAACGATGACCCTGTTTCCTTACTAATATAGATGATTTTGATGGAAGAAGGCTTGAAATCAGTAGAGTTCATTAGAATAGACAAAGTAATTGTTTTTAAAGCCCAATTTAAGTTTAAAACTGTTGGGTCCTAATGCTCACCCCCAAAGGAGGAAAATATCAGTGACTCATTATGTAAGCTTATCATGGACATGAAAATTGGGAGAAAAATAAAGCTTAGTTTAATTAAAGGCTAAAAATTCTATAGAACTGGAAACAATAGAAAAGATTTGCTACTGTCATCAACAGAAACCACAGGCCTAGCTTGAGAAAAGTTATCTATAACATATTATTATTAGGCATTCACTGCCTTGCTTGGACAGATGAGTAATTATGATGCACCACGTGTATTCTAATAACCACTTCTTAGAAGTTTCAGTGAGGTACTTGGATTTAGAGAAATGTTAATATCTATTCATGTGCAATTACTTATTTTGTAAAATGAGTTTACAGACTTGTAGTTTTATCTCATTGTGTCTATGTGTGTTAAGAATTTTATGAAAAACTTAGGTGTGGGATGGGGGGAGGCTAAATCTTAAATCTTTATTTTTTGTGTATTTCTTTTTAAGTATAATCAAAAAACCAAGCCACACACACACACAAAACCCAAAGATATGTGTGTGCGCAGAGAGAGCGTGTGTGCACACATGGGGTGGGGAGGTGGGGGGCGGGAAGGGGGCTGGTGGGGCTCTGTGACAAATGTGAGATTCCTTGACAATTGTGCAGGCACACTCACTCAACAGAAAGAACCACTGTATGCTCTGTCCTGTTGTGGCTGTACAGGCATTCATTGTTACTCTCTTTGTGCCTAATCGAGTCCTAAGTGATCATATGAGCATCATCTGCTTTCAGCATCTTACTATCCACTCCTTAGGGTTGCGAATGTGTACTCAGTCGGACTACTACCATTCCTCGGTGCACAGCAGCAGCCCACAAAATCCACTCTGCTCATTTCTCTAGCTAATCGGTCTGGCTTTCCTTTCCTTCCTTCCTTTCTTTCTTTCTTTCTTTCTTTCTTTCTTTCTTTCTTTCTTTCTTTCTTTCTTTCTCTTCCTTCCTTCCTTCCTTCCTTCCTTCCTTCCTTTCTTTCTTTCTTTTGTTTATTGGATATTTTATTTACATTTCAGATACTATCCACCCTCCCAATTCCCTCCCCCAGAAACCCCCTATCCCATCTCCCTTTCCTCCTGCTTCTATGATGATGTGACCCTACCCACCCACTCCCAATTCCCTGCACTTGAATTCCCCCACACTCTGCGGGCGTCCAGGTCCAGCCTTCACAGGACCAAGGATCTCCTCTCCAACCTATGCCCAACAAAGCCATCCTCCCCTACATAGGAGGCATGGAGTCATGGGTCCCTCCCTATGTGCTCCCAGGCTGGTGGTTTAGACCCTGGGAGCTCTGGTTGGGCCAGCAAACCCCTTCAGCTCCTTCAGTCATTTGTCACTTTCTCTCTAGATTTTAAAACACACAACAAAATTGCTATCGTAATATCTGACATTTTTTTTCTCTTGTCCATTGGATCTTAATCAAATACCATATTCTTTTTAATGTACTTCATAAAAGAAAATTTGAAGCTCAGATACATGAATGATAAATTATCTGTAACCAAAAAAAAAAAAAAAAAAAATCCTCCTTCCTGCATCCGTCTCCTCTTTCCTGACACCACACACCTCCTTCCTAATGTCTAATATCCAGACCAGAAAATCCTCCCACCATATGTCAAAGATACCTGATCTCATTCTGTCTAAGCCTGCGGTGGGGCTTACAGTTCACACTGTCTGCTGTGTCTGATCCCTCTTTGGGGGAGTTGGATTTCACATTTCTAATGGTCCCACACAGACGGGAGAAACAGTTTCTTCTTGCCAGACTGAGAAAAGCACAACCATGAACAGTGAGAAGAAATAAACAAATAGTGACTTATATTTGAAAGGGCTGTGTCTCTGTGTGGTCAGCTCCTATCTGCTGCTCTGTAGCCACCCACTTCTATGGGGTCATGACAAGGCAGAAACATGGCATCAGATCTGCCAAGATTGGACAGATGGGGCCAGTCAGGATACAGAGCAGGTACTTTCAGTCCTCTGCCTACTGTAGCCAGAAATTTACATGAAGCCTAAAGCATGGAGCTTTTCAAACAAAACTAATGGAAATATATTTTAGAATGCATAATAGTTTTAAAAACAGATTCTTTGGGTCATAGAAAAAGCAAAGCCAAACCCAGACTGAAGAGCAGTATCTGTATAATGTGTCCAAAACCGCAGTAGAGTTTCTATTTTTCTCTTCCTTTGTTTCAGACTATCATCTCCTTATGGAGGGCCTAGCAGTGGGGTGACCCTCCTGCTGCTTCCTGCAATGAGAAACCCAACTGAGAGCTTTTGGGACTCCTGGTGGGAAGTTTTCTCATTCTGTTTTTAATGCAAGCAAAAGCTAATTTAACCATATACTGCCATCTTGAAACTAAAGGCCACTGGGACTTCTGGAGAACCAACTTCCTTTTATGACCATTGGGATGTCTAACTATCCCTTTTCCCTGTGCAGGTATGAAAATTATGTTTTCATCTATGGGTAACAGAAACAAGTTGGCCATATAATAGCATATAGATGGATGTGGGGGAAAGGCCTCTCTGCCCAGGACAGGGTTGATATGTACAGCATATGACAGACAGTAAAGAACAGTAACAGAACTCTGTGGAACAGAGGTATCTTAGTGGGAAGATGGGAAACCCTATCCTGACCTGCAATCCACGAGGCTTCAGGCAAGTGCGGTTACTCTCTACCATATCTTGATTCTCCTCCTTGCACCTATACCAGATCCTGTTGTGTGTAGCAGGCCTGGCCATCCTTTTCAGCCACTGTTCAATCTGTTTGCAGACAGGGAACTATTGTTGTTGTATCAGAAAAGAATAAAGCCAAACAAGACCAAATGCAAGACCAAAGTACACATTAGTTTTGCTTAAGGAGTACTTATGATATTTATTTTGGTCTGTGTCTTAGGGTTTGGACTCATGTTAAGAAAACATTTTTCATGATAAGCAAAGACGATATAAATTAACTGTGAATATATTGCAAAGCTCACTTGCCCCTGCACCCAGAATGCAGACTCAGGAGGAATCCAGACAAAAGGAACCTTTCCACCAAGCATTTTCCACTGTAATTGGTGTTTATCCTCAAATATTTGTCCAAGTTACTTCTCTTAGGGAAATGATGGGTGTCAGAGAATATTTTTGCAATTGCTTTACACAGTTGGACCAAAATTTCACATTTTACTTGTAAAAATGGCTCTGGGTGCCGCTACCCTCGTCTGACCAGCGGAATAAGGCAACAGCAACCGTGTTCTTCTTCAAGCAGTTTATTCAGGCTTCCTTGTACAGCAAGCTTGCTCCTTCTTCCTTTCCTCCTACAACAAGCTTCCTCCTCCCTCTACTGCCCCAGCAGCCCCTTATATGCATTGCCTTAATCCTATCAGCAGCTGCCACACCGTCACTGTTCATTGGCTGTTCCATATGATGCGAGGTGGGCTGATCGGGTAGCCACACCTGGAAGCGCAAGCCTTTTCTCTTTAATGAGCCACAGCCATGGTGCCTACTCATGCTTGCTGGCTACATGCCAAGCGCCATCTTTTAATGGCGGGGAGAACTGCTTCCTACATCTGGGAAAAAAAGAGGAGGTGGAGGAGGAGGAGAAGGAAGAGGAGGAGGAGGAGGCAGAAACTCATCAAACACATCAAAGAAGCATAAATAAAAAGAAACAAAAATATGATAGAATATACCACCTATGTAGGTAGAAGGAACAAACTCTGCCTGGATTTTATCCTAAAGGACAGACACCTTAAAATGACAGTCCATTAGCACTAGAGCAACATCCCATCTTGTTCAACATTTTCCTATTTTTTTATTTTCTCGGTTGATGAAGGGAAGGATCCTGGTAATGAGGGGAGCATTGATATGGGCACTATTATTTTCTCACAGACTTCAGGTGCCATTCTCTATATCACATACTACACATTACAAAGAGGTACGGTTGCATTTGGAAAGTGTCACTTCTGGAAGGTTGCTATTGAGAGATTGTACCATCCTGTAACTGGAGACTCCTGACTCCTTTGGTGAGTATATATGTGTGTGTGTGTTTCTGTGTGTGTGTGTTGAATATAATATAATAAATATATATATATACACATAAACATATATATCATATACATATGCTACATATACATATACATATACATATACATATATATATATACAACATATACATAGACATAGATCCAAATGAATCTGGTATACACCACATAGTTACACTTCAAATAATATAATGAAAACACTGAATGGTTAAATAGTTAATCTGCTTTCTGCTGTGTACTAGAAAACAAAGTTGAACTCTGGGACTTCTAAGGAGTCATTTACTCACTCTGATGGAAAACTTAGCTCTGGCCCTTCCCTGCACTCCTCTATTGGTTAAGGGACTTCCGAAATATTTTTGTAGTCATGCATTTTGTCCTTTATTTTATATTGTTGGCTTTTATTTTCTTTCTTGTTGTATTTATGGGGACTGGACCTAGGGCCTTGAACATGGCTGTCTAGTTCTGTATCATTGAGTCATCTGTCCTCCATCTTACATTTTAGTATGAGACAAGATCTAACCAAGTCACCCAGGCTGGCCTTGGAGTTTTGAAACATCTGAGTCATTCTCTCAAGTAGATGGGATTACAGTTTGCACTATATTGGCTTTCTTAGTTATAGTTTTAATACTAAAAATCCAAATAATGAATGCATAGGTGTATATTATTACATATATGTATGTATATACATATTTTGCATGAATATGTGTGTAAATATATATATACATATACATACACTTCTACATGTGTGTGTGCATGTAACAATTAATGAACAAGGTCATGAATTTGAAAGAAAGCAAGGAGGGAATTGGAGGGAGGAAAAGGAAGGAGAAATGATGTAATTATAGTATAATCTCAAAAAAAAGAAAGAAAGAAAAGAAAGAGATAAAGTACTTAGGAGTAATTCTGGCCATACAAAATCATGAAGATAGTGGGGACCACAATGCCCCTTCTTCCTCTTGAAGAACTAGAGTAAACTTGCCCAGGCTCAGTGCTTGGGAGAAAGCTAAACCACAAAATGATAATTCTAGCCAAAGTGTGGCTAGTAACTCATGACTAGGAAATGGCACGCACCTCACCACTCTATACCTTTTTAAATTATCTAAGAACATTACTCATTTTCTGCACATATTCACTTGTTCTGTCGATGTGTTCTCATCTGTATGCTTGCTTGCATGGTACTACCATTTAAAAGGTATAGGAGGCTGTGGATGTAATTCAGTTAGTATTGTACTTACCTAGGAAGCATGAAGTCCTGGGTTTAGTTCTCAGTTCCCTATAAATTGGGCATGATGGCACATCATAGAACCCCAGCACTGGAGGAGTAGAGGCCCCAGGTACTCTAAAAAAGACAGACTACACTAAATGAATGACCTTAAGATCACAAAAATAACAGCAGCTCACTTCATTTAAATTGGATGTGGAAACCAGAACCTAAAGTAAAGTGGAAATTTAAATATGTGCCTATAAGAACAAGAGAAACCTGTTAGAGAAGACAGCTCTGATTCTGATGTGTGCACCAACGGGAGAGAGAAATCCAGGCAAGGTTAGGTCATTGACAAGGAACTGTCTCCATTTTTAAAGAACAGAAAATCGTGCTGCTCCAGGAGTCTGGGAGGTGAGAGAACACTAGCTAACATTGTTTTTCCAGAAAATACATCAAAGCAAAGAGAAGAGAGCAAGCAACCTCTCATGCTCAATGGAGAACACAAAAAAAAATGCATTTATGAGAAAAAAGAAAATAATCATAGAAGCTTAAGAAGCAGAAACATTCATAAATCAAGTAAATGCTAAGGAATTATCAACTGGTTTCCATCGGAAGACCCTATGCTTTCAGACACACTTCAATATTCTTTAATCCATACAAATTGTTGATTATGTATATACTCTCACCCTTCATAAAAGTATCACAGACTATTTTCTCAGAGTGTTTATGCTAGTCTTAACTAGTAGAGTCAGCAAACTGGCCTTCAGTTTGTTAGCTACAAAGCAAGAGAATATCTGAAGAGAACTTCCTTTATTAAAGAGAAACAAAACAAAGAGATGTCAGCTTGTTTCACCAAGAAAATCTGTTTAGGGCTCTTAAATAGTGTGCTCATCATAACCCTCAAACCAGAGTTTTCTTTTTATTATAGGTCTGAGGCTTCAAAACAAGTGTACCTCTTTCTTTCATATTCACTTAGACACTCATCAGTTCAACCATCCTGAGTTTTCTAGAAGCATAATGCCTAGACGTTGTCTTCAGTCCTTGCTGACAAGGCAGACTCTAGGACATTTTATTCCCTAAATTAATCCATAATTTAGTGGAAAACCATCCCATGACTACACACGTTGGTCAGCCATTAAAATGTTCCATGAATCCATGTTTAAACTTCACATTCTAATTGAAAGCAGTTTTAAATTCATTTGTTAACAGCAGCTATAGCTTAACTGGCTGCCACTGAGCCCGGTGACTGTTATGTTCACAACCATAGGGTTATCACTGCTGTAGCAACTGCCTTCACATTGGTTCTTCACTCCTGGCTAATCAGCTTCCCTGGATACACCAGTTTTTTATTTCATTCATAGCTTTTGTTATATTTATTGAATGGCCGTTTACTCAGCATTTCCTCCAAAGAATAGACAAGTCAACATGATTTAATGAGCTCCTTCTGACTTTTGAATAGCATCATGGAGCAAGGAGAACTGTATCTGAGCACTACGTGGGGCTGTGATATATCGACTGAGGACAGGAAATTAAGTTAGAGTAATCAGTTAGCTTTAGCATGTCGTGTTGTGTTTCAGTATTGAAGCATAAAATACTAGACAGCTGGGTCCTCACAACTCTTTTCTCCCTTGGCATCTCTCCTCATCACCTTGCAACCAGCTAACCACAGTTAAATAGACTTCATGTTTTCCTATTAGGTAAAGCATCTTCTAGTCTTCTGTTCTTCTGCCCACTGTTTCCTCTTGTTACACAGATAGATACCTCTCTACACTGTAGCTTCCCCAGTGCTTCACACACACTTCTGTCAAGTTGATTTTCCTATACTCTACCTCGAAGTCCCATGTGTAAATTCTTCTTTCCATAAAAGAAAGATTTTTTCCATAGCCCCCTGATACAACCACCAGGTTTTCTTCTCCTTCCTCAACCACCCCTCTATAGTCACAGCCTGGATCTTAGACTCTATTCACTTTCTTCTCAATTCTTATTTGCTAAATACATTCAGCAATCAACTCACCTTACTCTGCAAATCGTTACCCAAGATTCTTTGTGATAGCTCTATGAATCAATAGTTTGCTCTCATTAATTAAAAAAAACACTATTTAAGAATATTTTACACATTATCTTGCATACATGTGACTGAATAGCTACTCAGAAAGCTTTATCAGTCACCCTATTCTTTGGAATGAAACAAACCGAGTCACCTGGAAGAGGAAGTTTCTCACAGATACTGCCATGCAACTATTAAGTAGTGGGGACAAAGTGTGTTCAAACCATTAATCACCCCATTTTATCAAATCCTCCTGGGGATTTCTTTGAGATGTTTCAATTTTACTAACTTCACCACATTATTATTTTCATATATGTTCTTTTCATCATCCACTGTAAGTCATAAGACATTCAAAAGCTCATCTTCTTCCCCAGAGCCTTTAGTACAGTATCATCTAGGATAGCTAATTCTACTTGCCATCAAATATTTATGACCTACTAGAATACCATGTGCAACTCAATATCTCTCTGTTATTTTGACATGACCATATGTGAGCTATACCCAGTGAAGTGTGAAAAGACATGCTTTTATTCGTTTGTTTGTTTGTTTGGTTAGTTAGTTAGTTTTAAGAGGCATAAAGTGAAAGTTTCTAGTTGTGTCATATGATACACACTTATGTAATGTTTTACTGAGGCAAGACCCCTGACAAGACATGTGATGTTTGGAGAGAGCATAAATAGGACTCAATGGAGTACTTGAATAGCTAGCCTTACACTACTTTATTGGTCTCATATCTTCGACTCTTCACTGATCTTCACTTTGTTGAGAGAGGCACAGCAGAGAACTTCTCCTAGTGTGAAGCTGGTTCTGGTGGATTTGTGCCAATTTGGTGAAGTCTTGGCTGTTTCTGTAAGATCGTGCCACTGCTGATTTGTGTTTGGTATCCTGATACTATTGAACTAGACTGCTGGTATCCTGACAACAGAGATTGATAATGCCAAAGAACTAATTCTAAACAGATCCACATCCCCTTGTCATTTTTACTATCTTTTCTCCCCTACCTTTGGACAGTGGGCTAGAAAGGGGTGGGATGGAGGAGTTTGAGAACCATTATTAAAAGTAGGTTTTGGGAAACTCTGAACCTAAAGTGAAAGTCATCCACAAGGTCCAGATAGATGCTGTGCAAACAGCATGGTTCCCAGTGCAGAGTACCAGCTCACCTGTGCCCAGAAGGAAACAAACCTTTGTGACTTTATCGCTTATGTTTGGAAATTGTTTATTGCCACTGCACAATAAGGCCATCTAACCAACACATAACAGTTATGATGTGCAGCTTCCAGAGAGAGGTGTATGAGTAAATAAAGGCCTGATTAAATCACTGATTACTGTTGAACACGCCTAAAAGTCTGCAAGAAAAGTTCTAAAGAACAAAGCTCCTTGCCAAGAAAAGTATGAATTTCACTTATATCTCATTGTAGTCCGGATCAGAAGTTATAAAAGAAGACTACAACAGACACAGTTTTGATTTCTAATCCTTCAAAAGGGCAGTTCTCCAATTTGGACCAGTCCTTTCTTTTCTATTGTCCCTTCCCTGAATGACTGTTCTCCAGCCCAGCCCCTATTCCTTTTCCCTGTGATATGTTTTCAGTGCTGGGTTTTTAAGAGTCTCTGGGAGTACGCAATAAACTTCCCCATCACAGAGACTATATACAGGGCAGCCTTCCCTCTATATCACGGTTCAATTTTCAGTTTCCTGGGTATAAAAATAAGAGAGAAACTCTCTAGTACTAAGGCCCAGGTTAACCAAGGGGAGCAGTGCTTTGGGAACGTAGTTTTCATATTTATTAGCTCTTGTTTTTAAGAGCTGATATGAATACATTTTTTTAACTTTCCAAATTTATGTTCTAGATTCAAGTGAATAGGTACTATATAATAGTTGTTTACATATTTGATCAAAAGTCCTCAGATCACAGTTCTGTACACTATTAAATACTATAAGACATGAACCAGGTATGGTGAGAAGAAATATAAGAAATTTTCTGGCCATTTTATTTCTAACATTCATAGAAGAATGAAAATTAAAAATTCAGACATTAAATTCTGTCCGTCATTTACAGACTAAAGAGCAAATTGATTGAATCCATGATAAAAATGGGGAGTTTAATGTTTAAAAGTTCTAGTTAAGTGAAGAATTTTATATTTTAGTTGAGATAGGAATTTCCCAAATTCTAACTAAGTGGAATATTTATGGAAGAAATTCTGATATCTTGCAGCTCCCCTGAAGGCAATACGTGTGCCTGATTAGACGTTCAAAGACCAGAAAACTTCATTACACAATGATGCTGAGGTTGGCTTCCAACATATGCATGAGCCGTGAGGGAAAAAAGTGGAAAACCAGGCAGATTCCTGAGGGAAATTCCAACTGATACCGGCTGTACTCCAGAAGCAGGGACGGCATCTTTGTTTCCTATTACTGAGGCCAAAAAGCTGATTCAATACGCTGTGAGCTAGGGTCACTACAAACTAGAGAGAGTTGTACTTGCTAGTAACAATTTAATTTGCACTATCCCAGCCAGCCTTATTGAATTCTTTCCAAGTCCCAGAGGCAAGAAGATATTGCTGTACTTAACTATTCAATAAGGTTTACTCTAGGCCTCGCTGGTGCAGCCTGGTTATATATTCCACATCATGTAGTTTAAACATATTGAGCAATCAATTTAAACTTGTTATTGTCATTGGGGTTTGAAAATTTAATAAGCAATTACCTGAACACATTCCTTTATGTTTTTAATTTCTACTGAGATGCTGTTTCACTTTCAGGCCTAAAGCAATCATGCCCTCCAGAATGTCTAATTGAATGAGTCCATAATGCAAGCCTTTTGCTTGACTGTATTTTCCTCGTGTGATTTATGAAGCCAAATGAAACAGCATCTTCTTAAGGATAATGGCAAGAATAAGTGAAAATTCCAAAGATCTGACATGGATGGGTGGGAACACTCATATTTTAATGTGGAGGAAGCCAGCTGACATATTCTCTTTCTGTCTCATACAGCAATGCCTTGGTTAAAGCACAAATCTGAAGTGTTTCACCATCCTATTTGTTGAGATATGTAATAAAAATCTATCATCTGTTCCTCTATCATCTGCCTACCATCTATCTATCATCTTTCTGTCTTCTTTTATCTATCTAGTATCTGTCTTCTGTTATCTATCTATATATCTACTGACCTATCATCTATCTATCATTTGTTTATCCATCTATCTTCTATCCTTCTATGTGTGTATCTATTATCATCTACCTATCTATCTTTCCATCTATTTATCTATCTACCATATATCTGTCTGGTTTTGTTATCTATCTATAGATGTATCTATCTATCATCTTTTATCTATCATTTATCATCCATCTATCTATCTATCTATCTATCTCTCTATCTATCTATCTATCTATCTATCATCTATTTATCTATCTATCCCCCTCTGTCTTTGTTGGTGATGGTCCTACAGCATTCACAGTGTTCCTTCATCAACAGGAGGTTTTGTTTCTTTGTTTTTTTTTGTTTTTTCGTAGAAGGGTTGTAGAAAATTATTCTGAAAACTGAGTTGGTTCATTTTATCTGATAATTGGGCTTTCCTTTGATTTTAAGTCTAACTCAGAGGTCAACAGGCTTTTCTTGTGAAAAGTCAAAGGGTAAATGTTTTAGGTTTAACAGCCATGATGTTTTTGTACTGACTACTCAGCTTGGCTATTTCCAAACAAAAACACAGATAAGTGGCAGGGGCTCAGTCCAATGTGACCATATTTATTGAAAGATCAAGCCAGGTTTTGATGAGTGTCCATAATGACAGTATTCAATGGTGGCCTAGACTAACTAACTATGAAAGTATTATTTCTATGTAGAGTTGTCTGGTTGAATTCAGTGAGGTTTTGAATTTTTTTGATTTTTTTTTTCTGGTCTTTTCCAATAGGTTTTCTTCTATCTGCTCTATAAAGATTGAAATTTTAAAATTATTATTTTCTATGCTTTTCCTTCTTGGAAGGAACAATGTATAGTTCTAAACTATTTTTAGTCTTTCACTTATTAACTGAAAAATGGTTATGGTCTAGATTTCAAACAAACACACACAAAATTAAAATTAGAGCTATTACATGCCCTGGTTCTTCCAGTCTCTGGCTTATAGACAGAGAGCTCTACACCCTACCAAAGAGAGATTTGTGCCCCCATATTGTCAGTCAATGGATGCGGAGAAAATGAAGGTTTGGTACATAGTGAAATATTATTCAGCTCAAAGAAAAATGAAGTTTTAAATGTTCCAGGAAAAGGAGTGGACCTAGAATATATAATATTAATAATATTAAATGAGGTCTCACAATCTCAGAAGAAATAAAGAGAATTTTTTCTCTCATGTGGAAACTGACCAATAATTCATGCATATATAATTACTAGGAACGAGATAGGACTGCATGCAGATGATAGACAGGAATTATGAAAGAGGATACAGACCTAATTGTTTTTCTGACTCTAATTCACATGGATTTATTGATCTACTTATTTATTTTTGATCTTGGTAGTATATGCATGCATAAAATATATTTGATAATGAAAGCATAGAATTTAAGGCAAAGCTTCATAGCTTCAGGTCTGAATCCCTATTCTAAATGTATAGAAGTTCTTTGAATTACATAAACTCTATGTTTAGTTATAATTGCTTTTATTTATTTGCAATTTTTTAAAAAGGATTATAAAATGAGAAAGTACTGCATTAGTGCCAGTCATGGTTTACTTGTTTGTTTTGCTAATCCGTTCTCCTTAGATCTCTTGTTTCGTCCCCTCTGCCCCTACTTTTCCATGGCCTCAGTTAAATGTACCTAAAAATTTTAGAGTAAAAAAAATTCATGGTACTCATAGACACCAAAATTTAAAACAAAAATTATCATTATCATCTCTTCTACTAATATTTTAAGGTTTTAATCACAATGCATGTATTACTTACAAATGCAAATGTAATGTGTTTGACTGATTTAATCACTTTCAGGGACTCTCCTCATCTTTTCTCAGTTCTGCCAGCCTTTCCTTACCTGAATGTTCCATTATTTGTCCTGTGGAAAGGCAATCAATTAGATGAATAGGTCTCATTACTTTGAGGTTAATAAAAGATTTTATATTCTGAGATACACACAAAAATAAGTCAGAGTCAGCATGTTATTTATGGGATGGAGAACAGAAGGAAAATTGTTTATCTAACAGATCACAGTCCCAAAAAGGCTTTTACTATCTTGGCAGGCTCGAGTCCATCTCTTTTTCCTCCTGAGCCAGAGAGAGGGGCTGCCCAGATTACAGATGTGAAGGCTGGAAAGTCCTTACAAGCTGAGTTTCTCCCTACAATGTGTCTTATGACAAGCTAGCACTCTGAAAATGCTGCTTTCAACAAGCAAGATTATGTCCAGATATTATAATCTCCTTTTATAACTCCCTCTGTTTCTTCTCTTTCTAAGATTAAACAATATTGCACAAGCATGTGATTGATGTCTATTTGCTTTTAGCACCCATAGCCTCTGTCCATCTCTAATTACCACTATAATAAATACTTTCCTTACTTTAAAATTCCAAAATGATTGCATTTAGGTTGAATTTATTTTTTTCTACTTACCCAAATAAAATTTCTTTAGATTGAATAAACCCAAGCAGTGAAAGATTGGTCCGGAAAATGTTCAACGTGGGATCTGCAATTCAAGCAGAGAACTAAGCAGATACATGAGAATCACAGAGCTCAAAAGTTTGAACCCGGTGCTGGGGAGATGGGCTCAGCAGTTAAGAGCAAGTTCAACAACTTGCTGTTGTTGAAAAGAACAGCATTTTATTTCCCAGCATCCATGTGATGGCTCACAATTGTCTCTAGGGGATCTAATGTCATCTTCAGACCTCTGTGGACATCAGACCCGCATATGATGTATATACACACAGGCAGGCAAACACTCATCCACACAAAATACAAATAAGTCTTTTAAAGTCCAGAGTGCTAATCATTACACCATGGAACCAAAAAGAAATCAATCCTTTTAAATATGATAAGTAAAAATCTTGAACCAATAGTGTAAAGACAAAAGGATGTATTCCAGTAATAATTGTGGCTACAAGACACTGGGCTGTATGAAAGAGAGGCTATTCCTCCGCATCCAGCCAAGTACACTGACATAGATAATGTGGAGATACTCTCTGACTAATTCCTTCAGACAACATGAACTTCAGGAAACCTGATTTTTTTCCCAACAGTACCTGAGTAAAGCTGGACTCCTGGTTTCACTCCTGAAACACAGTTCTGAAAGCTTTCCAAGGTTTCCTGCTTCTATACTTTCGCCTCATCAACCGTAGAGGCAGTCATTTCCTCTATATACATGTCCTGCGATTGTGCTAATGAAGCAAATCTGTCTCATCCCTTTAGAAAAACTAAGTTGTCTACCTCTTCTAACAGAAACTTGTTTCCAACAAGAAACTGGAAGGGGGAGAGAAAAGAAAAGAGAAGAGAAGAGAAGAGAAGAAGAAGAAAGAGAAGAAATGAGAAGAGAAGAGAAGAGAAGAGAAGAGAAGAGAAGAGAAAAGAGCAAGGCACTCCACAGTGGAAAATAATAAAACCAGCATAAGAAACAGAACATAGCAGAAGGACGTCAGAAGGAAAATGATAGTTGTGGCTGGGGAGGCAATGTGTAGTATGCTAAAAGAAGTCTCGAAGGCTGTCACTTAGAGACATTGAGATTGCTTCTTAGTCTGTATGCATCTGACAAGTAACAGGAAGGATTGCCATTTGGGTGAAATGAATGATAATCACTCACAGAGGGTATATCCAACCAGTCCATGATGCTGCAGCATTTCCTACTTGCTCACACCAGCCTCTCCAGCTCAGCCAATTCTCAGCAACTGAAGTCTGTGACCCATAGGTAACCATTAAGCTTGTGTTGTTGCACTGTGCCTTCACATTTAATGCCTTCAGATCTCAGCATGAAGGTGGAACACGGAATGCATCATTTTTGCTGATCTTTTACAGCAAACAAAAGTTGCAAAGGGATGGAATTCTACTAATCTACTTCCTGGCTGGACTCTGTCAGGCAGGTACTTCATCTCTGCATGGATCCTTCTGTGAAGACAAAGCATTTCCTAACCCACTACACTTTCAAAACAAATAAGGATGAACCATTCTTTCATTCTGAAATACAACCAAAAAGAAATGCTTTAATGTTATTAGTAATGCAGACTGTCAGTCATAAACATCTCTCATAGTGACTGCTTAGATCTCCCATTAAAACATGCTTTGTTTTTCAAGCCTTTGGGCTGAGCCATGAAAGGCTCTCTAGAAACATCAATGTTCTCCTGCCCCTGTGCTTTCAATCCCATAGATAATCGACTGGAAAAACCATAAAGGGAAATTGTGCCTCATGCCACCTTCTCTCTAGGGCAAACCTCCAAACCTGCAGAAGAGATTAAGATGAGCTGGCATGTCAGAAGCAATTGATGAGGGGTCCATGGGAACATCCTTCATTGGTGTCTTGGATTTTTCATTCATTGTAACAAAGACATCATTGACATCTTTAAATAGTTGAAGGGCTAAGTGGTTCAGCTCACAGTTAGAAGCAAAAATGAGAAGCACAGAAGCTGGAAGGGGAGAGAGGACTAATCCTATTCCCTGCAGAAAGAGGTTTCCTGACAACCATGGCCAACCATCCAACAGAAATATCAACAATTGGTGAGAACTTGCCAAGACTTCAAGGCACTCCTCTTAAAGGCACTCCTGCGACCAGTGAAGTGAGACTACCATGAAGCCTTGTGACACATGATGCATAAATATCCTCCTTCCTTCTCCCTCTCCCACTCCTTCCTCCTGCCCCTCCCCTCCCCTCTCTCTCACTCTATCTCTCTCATCTTTAGAGAGATCTCAGCTTCACCAGTCAGCACCCACTGCCATGACTCCTGTAGACATAGAACTATCTAAACATATTCTGCTCTATCCATTACTGAAATGTGCATAGGAGTCAGAGGGACCAATTCAGTGTAAACAGAATAGTTTCTCCGACATGAATGGGAACAAAATAGATGGAGCCTGCTAAAACTTTAGCAAGGTTCATCTTACGAGTGACTCTGAAAGTATCTTTCCAAGGAGATCTCTGAGAGAAAGCAGCTTTCCATTTAGAAAACTGTGCAATGAAGTAACGTGCTCGAGGCTCCAGATGTCCAGTGTGGTTTGGTTAATTGAAAGCTGTAGACCTCACATAGTCAATGAGCTTCACACGTGGCCTGTTAATGTGAGCATTGCTTCTTGTTTCTCGTAAGTTTCAGATTCCTTAATTCTCTGCCCAAACTTATTTTCCATAGAAACCCTTTGAGCTATAGGAAACAACTCACAGGTCTTTCAATTAAAATGGCCCTGGCAAGTTCCAGGATTTTCCTAAATCCTTTTAATATGTAAAACATAGAGCAATCTTGATAACATTATTATCTTGGGAACAGAATTGTCCCTCTTGTGAAAGATCTACTTCTGATAACTTTAACAGAAAAAATCTTTTTAAAGAGTATCTAAAATAAATTAAGTTGGCCCAGGCTAAAACATGCATATGTGTGTGTTGCACATACATGGACAAACTATACATGGATACAAAGCTCAGACATTCAGTCACAAAATCTTAACAAAATGCTGCCAATACAATGTTTTCAAAGGAAGGTAGTCTCACCTGACATGCCTATCTTAGCTCTATGAAAATTAAGAGAACCTGTGTAGGGACAGAGAGCAAGGCAGAGATTCTGGAGTCACACAGACGAGGGCAGGCAAAGGAGAGGCAATCTTTGTGCCTTACTGAACAGGAAAGAGAAACTGTATAAAGCATAGAAAGATTTATAGGAATGCTACATATCTAAAAGCATTAAGAATGTTCTATAATACTATAATGTGCCCAACAAGGATGATATTATTAAGTTCAAAAACAATGTTTGGTTCTTCTCACTTGTGCCCAGGCAATATTATATTTTCCACCAATGTCATCTACTGCTTCACAGCGCACTAATATTCAGTAAGTTCATAAAAGTCTTCACTTGGCCTGAGTTTGAAAAGAAAATATTTTAGGTTAATGTGATCCGGTTGAGATAGCATCTAGGTTTTGATTTTTCTACAGATGGAATTTCCTGGAAGAGAAATTGGTTTTAAATGCAAAGGTGGACATCTTGAAAATACAGCATTATGCGCTGGAAGTTATGCTCAGAGGCCCTTTCTATGTTATAGGACAAGGAAGACAACACACAGTTGTAGACAAGGACTGGTTTCTAAAAAGAAATGAAGAGCCTTATGGGAAGAAAGAAGAGAGAAATACAATAAGGGCAAAGTTTTTGTTGGGGAATGGTGATATCTAAATTTTGCTTCTTTGCCATCTCAGGGTTGAACATAAGGGTAGTGAAATCCTGGCACAGCCAATTTGGTTTGGGAAAGTCCAAAGGCACTGTGTTCAGGAGCCCTACTTCTCTGCTATGCTGACTGATGCCTCATGGTGGGTGCCCTTGAGGCCCCACCCCATCTTTTCAGTCTCATTCCACTGTGTCCAGTCTCCTGTGCTATGTAGTTTGCAGCAGTCTGTGTCCCTTTTTTCTTCAGTGAGTTGCATCGTGATGAGGCAAGGGTCCCTTCAGAGAAGCTAGGACACAATGATTCTAGTCAGCAGAAAAGTTTCTGGAGATAAAACAAATTCCCAGAGGAAATTTATATGACCCATAGGATCATCTAAGCCTGGAGCATTACCAGAAACTGTAGAGTATTTTATCTCCTCCTTCAGTAGAACTCTTCTCCTCCTTATTGCTCTCTCCTAGGAGTGCTATTCTTAATAAATCACTTATGGCACTACCTTTGGCTTGAGATCTACTTCCCGGAAAACTAAGACAGTTGATATATGAAGCTATGAAGTACTTCTTCATGAAGACGTTATGAATGGATCTTATATCTGAGACTGCATGCAGGACAGAAAGGAATAAGAAACATATCTTAGTGGTATGTGATCAGGCAAGCCATGACAGGTTCTGGTCATACAATGAGCTGGACAGTTGTGGTTAACAAGAAGATAAAAAGCTAGAAAAGAATGTACTGACTTTGGTAAATAAAGTATTTAGCATTTGGGAGACATAAGGGAAAGAGGACCTGGGAAGATCTTGAAATTATGTGTTTGTTGCTAAGTAACATTGACATCGAAAATGAGACTCTATAGTTATCCCATTACCAACTTAGAGAAAAAAGTGGACTTAAGAAGGCATCCAAAATGCATCCAAGACAAGCACAAGCTGTGACTAAGAATAAGGCCAGAAACAGGAAATTAAAATCTCCTAGTCTTTCACTATTGTGTTTGCTCACTAGTAGGGTAGTGGTGGGAGTCAGTGGTGGAAGTTATGAGTATGTTGTGAATGCAATGAAAACCATGGAGCCCCAAATTTATCTGAACCCTTTTGGCCCATCAAGAGTACAGTCACCTTTTCTTATAAACATAGCTCATATGAAATAGAGCTAGCCTACTGGAGGAGGATTACGGGACAAGCTGCCTTTAGGACCTGTTCAATTCCTATTAACATAAACTTAGAGAGTGTGCCCTGGCATGAACCTTGAGGGAAAATATGCGGATATGAGGATGAAATGTTCTGACTGGGGGCTCTCTGAACTGGATTTGACGTTTCTTTAATCGTTCTTGGCCTTTCAGTTGTAAAACAACAATGAGCCATGTGAAGTGATGTGGAAATATGGGACTTGACTGGGCACAGAATAGAAGGGAGAATAAGGCTTGGAAAGTGGATACATGTATGGAACTGAAATATGAAATCTCCCTGTATTAGTCAGGGTTTGCTAAAAGAATACAACACACATATATCCATATATATTATATGGATTTATTATATCAGCTTATACAATGTGTTTGAAATAGTATCAAAGCTGTGTCATATATATCTCAGGAGCTAAGACCTCAGCAGTCGTGGGGTCTTTGAGGCTGTGTACCTCCACATCAAGATTAACCCTGCAATGATTGTCTCACACAGTAGTTGCTCAATCTAAAAGGGTGGATGCCTCAACATTTCCAATCTGGCATGGAAGATATGGGGGTTTCCTGGAGAGTCACTGGCCCTATGTTTGTTTTGTTAGCCTGGAAATACCAGGCTTTTTTAACATCAGAGGAGGAATCAACCATAGCAGGAGGAACAAACTAAATTAACTTAGTTTTGAAAGCAAAGGCCACTTGGGTAAAACAAGAATAATCTTTGTGCGTGCATACATGTGTGTGTGTGTGATTTTGTCAACAGAAGTCCCTGCCTTCACCTAGGATGGATCTTCTCCAGCACCTAAGGCAATTAAGACACTTCCTCAACTGAGGCCCCCACATTGGTTATTTTCAAGTTTTGACAAGTTGACATTTAACATCAAGCATTTTACCCCTAAACATTAGTTGAGTGCTTGGAAAAACCTATAGGAAACTCGTCCTGAAGACAATAATAGTATGTGTGTGTGGTGGGGGATTGTGGTGGTGGTGGTATCTCCCGTAGCACTGAAAATCCTATTAACGGCTGTGTTCTGAAACCTGGGACCAGTAACACAGAGCAAGGTTTGTGGCACTAGACTTCTAAGTAACAGTGCTAAGGGTGTACACTCTAGTGGTTACTTTACCTTTAAACATCAGAGAAAACATAGAATGAAAAACTTGTCATCTCTTCAGGATACAAGACACTAGTTTGTGGATTACAGTGGATACCTTTCCTCCTAGGGAAGAAAAAGATATTTCCTTTCTCAGAATTAAAATTGCAAAATGATTTTGTCTCTTGACAACAGCATATCCTGGATATCTGTGTGAATGTCATCAGTACAAATTAACCATATATATATGGTTATATATATATATATATATATATATATATATATATATATATATATATATCCCAACAATTTTCCTAGCGATGAACTCTTAGAGCAATCATAAATATGCAGTGACCACTCCTTAAACAGTGGTCCACTACTCTCTATCAGACTATTAACTGAACAGCAAAAGTACTAGGTAAGGGTGACTTTAAAATTGAGGTTAGAAGAGGGAACTTGTAAGAAGCAGTTTGGGACTTAGGACATGTTGGCAACAAGGATTAAAACTTGTCACATTGAGCCTATTGGAAATTTTCCTGGGAAAAGTATGAACAATCAAAATTTTGAAAAAGCCTTGAAGTTCATAAAAATTTAGCACAAAATGAAGCATCATGAAATCTGATGGTCAGAGCCTAAATCTTGCCATGCCTCATTAGAGGCACCTAGCCCACACCCTAGCTTCTGACATTATACTAAACACTGAGTGTTTGGGCTCCTACAGAAGGTTGCTGGTCATTGACAGATTCTGGAACTGCCAAGGATTTTCTGACTAACCATGCTCCCCCAAGCCCTGCCTCACAACCAATGAGTAAGTGATGGAGAAATGAAAGAATACTTCTATGGCATAAACCAAAAGTTCAGCAGTATAGATTCTGCTCCTGAAGTCCTGCAAAAGTAGACTAAGATGGATTTTCCTGATGTTAGATCCTTGCTCCCCTCGGCGCTTATCTATATCCTAACTCAGTCTACCCTATCCATATCAATCTCTTCAGGTAGTGCTTTCCCAAAATAAAATACATACAAATCTGACTTCAATGTAATTTCTGGATGGTTTGGATCTAAAACACTCCATGCTGGGTTGGCTGTCTCTAACAGCAAGAAAACCAGACTACCAAAGGCTAAGGAGGCTGAGGACAGCTTTATGGAACTCATGCCTACATCAGAACAAGTACAATATAACAGTGTCAGACAATCTATATCTCAACCAATGCAGCCACCAGTCTGGACTGTGAGATGCAGGCGACTCCCTAATAGTAGTAATCTCCCAATGATCTGTGTAGCTCAGAGAAGACAGCCCTGAGCAGCATCCCACACTACATTGAACCATCTCCTATTAAGACATTCAAAAGCTAGGGAATAAGAGAACAATACAGAATTTTCCCCAAAGTGACTATTTATTAAAATATACAAAACATAATATACAAAACATCGAGGACAACTAAATATACTGGAATGCAAGAAAAAAGTTATTTCTAGAGAACTTAGGTTAAAGTAATGTCAAATTCAGTTACATATGTGTTTTTACTTCTGCAAATATTTAAGTTTTTAAGTGTAAACTTGTACAGGTTATGGTTTCTCAAAGGAATTTCTCCAACTGAAGAGAAAGAGGAGGAAATGGGTTTATCCCATTAATAAAAGTGAGGGGAAAACATAGGCTTAAATAGTTAAATGACTTGTCTGTAATTTAAAAAACCAATTGGTTAATATAGAAGGGCATTCAACATCAACTTTCTAATCACATTAAGTCCAACTCAAACCTTGGAAACACTACAGGACTTAATCAGTGAGAGCAAGCATGCCAATTAATTGATGCTACCTGCTTTACTTATAGAACACTCCACTATATAAACTTACATACCTCCTAGAATCCTCTGAGCAGGACTTTATTATCTGCATGCTATGACATATTTAGTAAGGGCATTGCTTACTTCTTAGATGAAGACTTTACTAATATAAAACAACTGAGAATTCTGATGAGCCAAACTTGTTGATTTTTTACATTTATTTATTTGTATGTGATGGTGGGCATATGTGTACCATGGTATGTGGCACAGGGGACAACTGTGGGACTGAGCTCTGTCTGTCCATCACATGTGTTCTGGAGATCAAATCAGAACACCGGGTTTGGTTGTAAAGTCCTTTACCTGCTTAACCATATCTCTGCCTATCCAACCCCAACTTAAATTTGACAAACTTTTCTTTGTATTAGAATTGCTTGGAGTCAGTTTTTTAAAGGGATACGGGGACCTCATCCCATGCAAAGGATTTCAAGTTCACTGCATCACACTAAAGGATATATATTGATGTCTATGTTTTCAAGAAAGTTTTATGCAAGACAAAGTCCTTTCAGATTTTGTCTAGTTTTGAAGTTCAGTCTTGCATTTTTCATCTTTCATCCTTAAGCCTTGGAGCTCTGCTTCACTTCCTTCTTCTACGGATCCCCTTATCCTGATCTACTTCACCAAAGCATTTGGCTAAGCAGTTCTGCCTCACCCTTCCTTTTCAATGTGATATCACTTCTGACTGGGAACTACGGTCACTCTACCTTTGGTTTATGCTAACAATTAGATACTTAGATCTCTGTTATATCTTACCCTCTGAGTATCTTATATTCTCTTTACTCTACGGAGTAAATATTGTCTCTCCCAAGTAGGAATTGAATAGCATATGGCTTGGAACTCTTCGTTCCTTGAAGAACGTGATTGTTTGGTCAGACTTCCCTTTTCAGATAAAGTGGGTTAGCCTTGAAGTCAGCACCATGACCTACAGCCAGCTGGAATCATTTCTGAACAAACATTTGGCTGTCCCCTCATCACTAGAAATGAAAAAAAAAAACTTGAATATCAAAACTTAAAGCACAGTATTATGTGAAATCTAAAACTGCCACCATCACATTTCAGTAACTTTCTCACATAATTCCATTACTTCAGAGATATTTGGGGTAAAGTCATGGTCTTTAGAATTTTATTCAAAAATGTACTGTCTCCAGCTTGTATCTTACTTGATAAGCATGAATCACAAAAACACATCACTAGCTCTTTTACTGTAAATACAATTCAAATTATTTTTTCCAAAATATTTTTTCAGTAATGAGGACACTTAATTGATGGCTTTTAGTGTAATGTGTAACATTTGAGAAAGTGTAGCCTTTTGGTCGAATTTTTCTCATTCATGCTGCCTTGTATCAAAATGCTGAGTAGTTATGTTAAAAGACATCAATTCTACCCAGTGGAGTAATATATGGCATAATTAAAAAGAAGTAATAAAGAGGTCTTTCTCCATCTGCTGCCCATGTCTGTGTGTAGTGCTACAATTACAGTTTTCAACATTTTCCTAAATTTCTTGACATTAGCATCAGAAATATTCCAAGTAAGATTATGCCTATCTAGGAAAACAATGTGAATAGTTCATGTCCTTTAACAGTACATACCTATCATGGTCTAGATGAATGTTTTATGAATATAGGCTAAGAATAACTAAACTTTATAAAAAGGAATTTTTTTTAAATCTGAATACAGACTTAGATAAAGGTAGACTAGTTTTCTTAAAATTTACGTTCTCAAATTGAATCATATTGGCATCTGTGACTAGTTATTCATTTATAAATAACTCTATAGTCATTTTTTATTCCTATTTGTGTTTAAGTATGTAATGTGTGTGTGTGTGTGATATGTGTGTATGTGTACTTTTGTGTGTGCAAGTGTCAGAGGTCAGAGAACAACTTAGGATGTTAGCTCCCAACTCCTACCTTGTTTGAGCCACAGTCTTTTCAATGTTTGCTCTGCATATACCAGGCAAGGTGGTCCAGCCTAAAAGCTTCTAGGGCTCTTCCTGTCTCCACCATCCATCTGCATGTAGGGGTTCTGGGATTTCATGTGTAAGCAGGATTTGATCTGAGGTCCTCTCATTTCTGCAGCACCTCTCCAATTCTGCTCTTTCATTGATGAAATTTGTTTCTAATGCCTGATTATGAAATACAATGTTATATAAGAATCCATATGCATGCATATATGCCAAAAGTATGATAAACTACCCTTTACCCACGCTAGACTCAGAGCCAGTGATCAATTGAATCAGAGGATAAAAAACCTTCCTTGGTGTAAACTGAAAGCTCAGAGGTCTAATTGTTGCTTCTGAGTCTCTGCAGAATCAGGCTGTGTGTTTAACTGCTGTTGTTTTTGATGCTTGGTCAGTCTTACAAGACATTACCAAATGGCTTTCTAAAATACTTCAGAGCTTATTCTGATGGTTAGAATAATGTATCTCAATAAGTTTATTTCTCTGTGGTTTTTCCAATCCTAGTATCTTAATGCTGCCAGGTTTCTTTTCAATATGATGGTTCAGAGTCTATCTCTCTGTGACTTGAGTTTTTATTTCCCTGACTAGTGAAGTTAAGCATGTTTTGTTACATCAATCTGACACTGTTTCTTCAGGGTAGACTCTTCGCATTTGTGAAATCTATACCAATTTTAGATTCTGTCTTAATTCACTTGTGTTATAAATATTAAATACCAGTCTATAACTTGATTTTTTTTTTTTAGAGATCTTTGATCCAGGGCCTAAAATATGACTTTGTGGATAAAAGTATTGGTCACTAAGCCTTATGACCACAGGTTGATCTTTGGGATTCATGATGGAAGGAGAAAACTGGTTTTGCCAAACTGTATTCTGTACACCTGCCACAGCGCACAAGCACACACCCGTACACACACAACACACACACACACATGCATGCACACACACATATTATACACATAATGACAAACACAACAAAATAAGCAAGTAAATAAACATTAAAAATTCTTTTTTATTTTATTAGGTATTTTATTTATTTACATTTCAGATGTTATCCCCTTTCCTGGTTTCCTCTCCAGAAATCCCCTGTCCCATCCTCCCTCTCCCTGCTCCTATGAGGGTGCTCACCCACCCACACACTCCCACCTCCCTGTCCTGGTATTCCCCTACCCTGGGGCATCGAGCCTTCATAGGACCAAGGACCTCTCCTCCCATTGATGTCCAACAAGGCCATCCTCTGCTCTATATGCAGCTGGAGCCATGGGTCCCTCCATGTGTACTCTTTGGTTGGTGGTTTTAGTTCCTGGGAGCTCTGAGGGGTCTGGTTGGTTGATGTTGTTCTTCCTATGGTTTACAAACCCGTTCAGCTCCTTCAGTCCTTTCTCTAACTCCTCCATTGGGGACTCTGTGCTCAGTCCAATGGTTGGCTGAGAGCATCTGCCTCTGTATTTGCCAGGCTCTGAAAGAGCCTCTCAGGAGACAGGCTCCTGTCAACAAGCACTTCTTGGCATCTGCAATAGTGTCTGGGTTTGGTGTGTGCATATAGGATGCATCACCAGATGGAGCAGTCTCTGGATGGCCTTTCCTTCAGTCTCTGTTCTACACTTTGTCTCCGTATTTCCTCCTGTGAGTATTTTGTTCCCCCTTTTAAGAAGGACTAAGAATCCACACTTTGGTCTGCCTTCTTCTTGAGCTTCACATGGTTTGTGAATTATATTTTGGGTATTCCGAGCTTTTAGGCTAATATCCACTTATCAATGAGTGCCTATCATGTGTGTTCTTTTGTGACTGGGTTACCTCACTCGGGATGATATTTTCTAGTTCCATCCATTTGCCTAAGAATTTTATGAATTCATTGATCCAGGGGCTGGAGAGATGCTCAGTGGTTAAGAGTATTGACTGCTCTTGTAGAGGTCCTGAGTTCAATTCCCTGCAACCACATGGTGGTTCACAACCCTCTGTAATGGGATCCAATGCTATCTTCTGGTGTATCTAAAAACAGCTACAGTAGATAGATAGATAGATAGATAGATAGATAGATAGATAGATAGATAGATAATTTTTTTAAAAACCCTCTTGATCCAATCATAGAATAAGCACTGTCCCTCCTCATTTGGGGGAAGGGTCTCATGACTTAAGAGACATATGTTACTCCATTAAAGGTAATGTTACCAACATTTTTTTCCTGAAAATATTAACACATAAAGTGAAATTTATTCTTGTGAATAACTGTGAAGTTGATGCGAATCTGGGAGATAAGCCACTTGGTATCTAGGAAATATCCTTAAAAGGTTGATTGAGGAGGAAAGACCATCTCACTTTAATAACACTGTTACCAGAGCTTGGATCCTACACTGAGTAAGAAAAAGAATGATAAAATCTCAAGGTACTTTGTTTTGGAGTTTTTGGTTTTCTTTTTTTTTTCCCTTTGCATAGATTCATGGCCCATTTTAATTAAGTCATTTGTTTTCTTGATTCTTTATTTTATGAGATTTTTAATAGTCCAAAAATTAATTCTCTATCAAAGATACAGCTGGCAGACACTTTTCAATTCTTAGGCTTCTCCTTTACTTGGTTGGATGTTCCTTTTGCTATACAGAGCCTTTTCATTTCATAAAGTCTGATTTGTCAATTATTGGGCTTAACTTCTGAGTAAACTAATAGATTAATTCTGATCCAGAAAGTCATTTCTTGGACCTGTATCTTGGAGACTATTCCCTGTGCTTCTAGAAGTCTCAGTGTTTATGGTTTCACATTAGGGTCCTTGTTACATGTGAAGCTGATTTTTCTGCAGGGTAATAGACATTGGTCTTCATACATTCTTCTACATGTAAAGACTCAGTTTTCTTATTCCTCTTGTTGGAATAAACTTCTATAATATCAAGAATATAAGTGACAAAAATGCTGGTAAATATGTTGGGACAGAGGAACCTTCAGCTACTGTTGCTAGAATTGCAAACTGGTGCAGCCACTCTGGAGAACACTCAGAAAGTTAAAAGTAAACAAGGAAAATGACAAGCTGTACCCTTCTGTCATATACACCCCAAGGACTCAATAGATACCTGCTCAGCCATGTTCATAGCTGCTCTATTCACAATAGCTAGGAAGTGGAAAAAAAACTAAATGTTCAACTGATGAATGGATGACAATGTGATGCAGATACACAATGATATACAATACATTCAGTTGTAAAGAAAATGAAATCATAAAACTTGCAAACAAGTTGTATTAGTCAGGAATCTATATACACAGAGAAAGGGGATGTATTAGAATGGCTTACAGACTGTGATCTAGCTAGTCCAACAATATTGTCTACCATTCAAAGTTTCAAGAATCCGGTAGCTATTCAGTCCAGGAGGTTAGATGTTTCATCTGTTCTTTTGTATATCTCAAAAAAAAAGCAAGCTGTAATCCCAGGGAAGGAATGTACTTGCTAGAGAGATCGAGAAAAAACAGGCAAAGAGAGCAAGCTTCCTTTTTCCAGGTCCTCTATATAGGCTTCAGTAAAAGTTGTGGACAGATTAAAGATGAATCTTCTTACCTCATAAACCCAGATTAGAAGTGTGTCTTCCCAAATTAAGAAAAAAAGATCCCTCACCAATGTGCCTAGCCATTTGAATTTTAGTTAATTCCAGGTGTAGCTAACTTGACAGGCAATAATAGCCATAACACACAGGTAAGTGATGGAATTAGAAAGTATTATGCTGTGCGGGGTAACTCAGACCCAGAAGGGCAAATGCCACTTGGTTTCTCTTATTTCTCTTGCTGTGGATATTTAGATGAGAGCTTAGAGTAACCACAGAAACCAGGAAAGGGAATGGCAAAAACCGGTGAGGGGTTATAACTGGGGAGGAGAAGGCGTAGTTATATAGAGAGAAGTTCAGAAAAAAAAAAAAGGATAAATAGCACTGCGGTCATTTGAAAAAACCATGGAGAAACATATTGTTTTATTTTTACTTAAAAATACATATATAACATATTAATATATATTCACATATATAAGATGATAGATGATAGATAGATAGATAGATAGATAGATAGATAGATAGATAGATATGGTTTAAATGGAGTTATGCCTTGAGAGTTGAGGAATATTAATGCTCCATTCAAGAACCATAACAAAATGTAACAAAATCCCCAGTGCCACACATGGTAAGCCTCAAAAAGACCCCAAAACAACTTATGCTATTGCTGTTGCCCTTAATTGCCTCCCAGAAGAAGCAGACCCTATTACTGAAGGAAGACACCACACACTTTTAACACAGGACTTAAAAAGAAACGAACTAGAACTGACCAAGAAACCACCTCCCTAAGGACTAGTTTCACAATATCTAAAGGTGCTACGGATGCTGCTTAAGAAGAAAGGCAATCAATAGGTCTACTCAGCTATAAAATCTACCAGAGCCTGACAAATACAGATGAGGATGCTCACAGCCAACAACTGGACTAAGTATGGGGTCCCCACAATGGAGGAGTTAAGAGAAAGGACTGAAGGAGCTGAAGGCGTTTCCAATCCCATAGGAAGAAAAACAATGTCAACCAACCAGAACCCCCAGAGCTCCCAGGGACTAAATCATCAACCAAAGAGTACACATGGAGCGACCCATGGCTCCAGCAGCATATATAACAGAGGATGGCCTTGTTGTACATCAGTAGGAGTAGAAGTCCTTGGTCCTGTGAAGGCTTAATGTCCCAGTGTAGGAGAATTCGAGGGCGAGGAGGCAGGGAGTGCATGGGTGGGTGGGGGCACCCTCCTAGAAGAAGGGGGAGGAGGGATGGGATAGGAGAGTTCCAGAGGAGAAACCAGGAAAGGGGATAACATTTGAAATGTAAATAAATAAAATATCCAATTATAAAAAAACATAAAAAAGACTGCCTTAGAATCTCTATTCCTGTGACAAAACACCATGACCAAAGCAATGAGGGAAAAGGTTTATTTTAGCTAGTATCTGTCAGTTCACACTCTATCACTGAGGGAAGTCAGGGAAGTAACCTAGAAGCAAGATCTTGGAGTCAGGAACTACATCAGAGACCATAGACTAATGTTTCTTAGTAGCTTGTATTTGGCTCAGCCTTTTTTCTTATAAATCCAGGAGCACCAGGCCAGGGATTATACCCCTCAGGGATCTAGGCCTTCCCACATCAAACACTTCTTTAAAAAATGACCCACAAACTTGGGCTAATCTTACAGAGGCATTTTCTTAACTGAGAACCCCACTTTCTAAACTATAGTTTTTGCTAAGTTGACATAGGTAGCTAACACAAAGCTTATGAACCACACCAATGACCAGCCTGACAAGACATCACCAATGGTACAGTAGTGACACCTTCACCTTATGGGAAGCAAATAGCTGTTTAATTGACCTTAAAGTCTTCTCAAGCAGGATGAGATTTATAGCTGATACTCTAAACATAGCCAACTACTTCTGTGACTGGTCAAGTCATAGAGAAGAACCTACCTCTGCCTCTTTCCTAAGTCAGTTTAACTTCTAACAATATTATTAATACTTTTCTTTGTACCTGCAGCTAATTTTAGCTCTCACTCCTCAAATAAACTTATTGCAGCAGATGAAAGCCATTGCAGAAAGATATAACCAGCCAAACTAAGAACAGATGACCATGGGGTGCTCAGATCTAATTAATACATTTATAACACAATCACTACTCTTATAACTTAGCTAAATTTATAGAAAAGGGGCTTGAAAGATTGCTAATAACCAGAGGACAAGAATATCTCCTGAGAGAGTGTGTCTTCTATATATATAAAACAGGGAAGCTGCACCCATAAAATCTCAAAAAAAAAATATGTCTGTCTAAATAAGACCCCAATTGACATGCCAAGGTGGATAGGAGAAATCTCACAGGGCTCCCCTCTTAAATAAAAAATTACAGACAATCCATGCTGAGAGAAGGTAAATCAGTCTTTTCTATGGATGAGTCCCCTGATAGGTTCTCCAGTCCCAAGCAGTCAGCTCTAAATACATGTTCATATGAGTAACTCTAAATGGACTCAGTGGGTTGTAGATATATATATCCATCCATTTACACACACACACAGAGGGAGAGAGAGAGAGAGACAGAGAGACAGAGAGAAGAAGACAGAGAGACTGGGAGACAGAGACAGAGAGAGAGAGACAGACTGACAAAGATGCATATGTACACATACACATACATCTATATATAATTGAAGAGGTCAGAAATTTGAGAGTAAAAGGGAGGTAAAAGGAAAATTCAAAATGGGAGATAGATGGATAGAAGTGATATAAATATAGTTCTCACTTAAATATATATTATATTAAATATAAAATAATATAAATTCTAATAATAATATAATAAATATATTAAATATTTATATATTTTATATGTTAAATATATATAAATATACTACTCCTGAAAAATTCTCAAGAGAATTAAACCTTTATTTTTGAAGAAGAAAAAGCATACACACTCATTGTCCTCTTCTTCCTGACTTCAGAGTGGCTCAATGCCCCTGCCGCCTTGACTTCCCCACCATGATGGACTGTAACTGTGAATTATGAGCTACCACAACGATCCATCCCTGAGTTGCTTATATCAGGACAGTTGATCACAGCTGCAGGCAACTGACAATGCCCTTTACATTTTGGGGACTTATTGGTTCATATGATTCCAGTTTTGGGTCAGTTTTTATTTTCCCCTATGTGAATAATGAATTGTTCAGCACTATTTGCTGAATATTGAGTCCTTTTGTGATTGTTGTGAAGGTTACTCTGGAATATATCAAACTCTCACAACAGGATTGTTTCTGAGTTCTGCTTTCTGTTTTCTTGGTATGCTATTATCTATGAGCTCACAGAAATAATGGGTTTTTCTAAATAATAACATGAAACTTGACAAAAATATTTAACCTAAATTCCCTGAATGAAATATGTATTTCCTACTATTCCCTAAGAAAACATTCAGTGAGTATTTTTTGGTGACATTATGTACTGTAATGTAATATGTGCTTTAGTTCTGATGTCTTGGGTTAATCACAGCTGGCCAAGGGCCATCAACATGTGGTTAACTACTTTCTGTGTCAACACCTTTGTCTCTAAAATGAAGTAGAAAAATAGTTCTCTGCCTGCCAATAACCCATTTCTTTGCTTATTTCCTTCCCTTCACAGCCCTAGTTTGAAGTTGCAACTGGTTGTATTATTTATTACCTTATGCAAATAAGAATGTAGAATAACTTTGACTATTTATCATTATATTCCTAGCATCCTCTATAGTTATATAAAATATAGCCTTCAAAAGTGTGTATCAAATGAAAATATATAGATTATCATATTTTTAGAGATAGGTATTATTTTAATGTCTTGGTCTGGGCATGAAAGTGCATGCCTTGAGTCCTAACAAATGCAGTATGCAAGTGGCTTTCTTTGAGTTCAAGACCAGTCTGGTATATGCAGTGAATTGTAGATCAACCAAGAGCTACTTAATGAGACATTTTCTTAAAATTTTTAGAAATGTTAACTGTTAACTGTTTTTAGAACTGTTAACTGTTAACAAATTTAGTACAAATGTTTGGTCACAATTTCAGAATGTCTTAATGTATTTTTAAGTCCTGTATTTTTCTACTCATAATTTATGTCACTATGACATGCAAAATAGTTTTACATTGCTCATATAAAAATTTGGTTAAAATGGCATCGCATATATTACAGTTCTATAATAATTCAGAAGGTGAAATTTCTTTTTTTGAATTTAAATTCAAATTTAAAAAATTAAATGAGAATTTAACTAAAGGACCAGTGAGTATGGGAAACATGCGAAATATTCTTATAACATTTCACTCACTTAAGCAGCATCTTTTGCTGGTAAACTATAAAAAAAGAAAGGCATTAATTGTAATGCCTAATGTGTTTCTCTATGACAAGAAAATTAGTTAAAAGGTTGAATTTTCATATTCTCTTCAATATCAGAACACATACACAGCATCAAAAACTCTGTGGCTTTCAATCTTCAGGAAACAAGCCATCCTTTTGGATTTCCGTGCTTCCTGCTCCCCAGTGGGATGTGTTCAAGTACTTTAACACTGTTGTTAAGGAAATGAGTCATTGTTCTCCTTAATTATTTACCATTGATTGTAAATATTAAAATCTAGTAATGATTTTTCAGTATTAAATCAAATTAACTTTAAATAGGCCAAATTTAATGAAATCAATTTTTTTTTCTAAGCATCGAGATTCCTAAAGTGAGTGTGATCTTCACAAAGTCCTCATTTTAATTCAAAATCTGACTCTTTACCCACTGCCAAGATCAAAGCAAATGTTACTTGTGTTTAATAAGAACACAGTGGCATTTCATCAAAGTAAGTGGGTGAAGATTATACAGCCAACTCTGTCACCTGACTAATTAGAGATCTGTCAATATCATTAACATCTGCTTTCCTGCTGACTCCTGAAGTATAGCCACTTCTTGGTTGGCCTTTCCAGGGCCTTTTTCTCTTTCATCATTGGGGGCCCTTGACTAATGTTGCCTGCTTACACCTAAGTATGAGTCTGCCTAAAGTTCAAGATACTAAACAAAACCAAGCACAGACAAAGATTTAGCAAAAGAAGGAAAAAACCTTGACTTTCCCTAAGTATTAAGGGGTTTTGGTCTAGTGGTCAAAAGTCTGGTAAGATCATGTTAGCACACTACAAATTCTTGAGGAAGAATCTGTTTCATTATTTTTGTTGTTGTAATAAAATATATGACCAAAGGTGAATTTGAAATAAAGGTTTATTTTAGCTTACAGATCTAGAAAGAAGAAATCTACGGTGATGGAGAAAGTGAGGCAATGGAACAGGAAGCAGTAAGATCATGTTTCTCTCACACACAAGAAGTAGAGAGGAAGATCAGGAAGCAAGGCAATGCTGTCAATCTTCAGAGCCCACCTCTCAGTGACACACTTCCTCTAGCAGGACTTTACCTTCTAAAGAGCCCAAGCAGCACTACGCATAGGGGATGACGATTTCTAATACATAACTGTATGGTGTGGGTGGGCATTTCTCATTCAGTTCACAATAGCATTATAACTCATCAAAACAACTTTTAACCTATTGATTCCATTAAGTATCATTAGAAGGCAATAAAACAGATGACTTTCCACTCAGAATGACTTTCTATGCTCATCCTCTTACAAAGATCATTGAGAGACTAGAGTCCAGGGCTCCTGACTCTGAATTCAACATACTTTCTACCAGAGTGGACTGTTGAAGTTAGACCTTGGTTCTTCCTCCAAACCCATGTTCCCAGGAATAAGACTCAGATTCATAATATACATACAAATACATTGGCCATAGCACTAGGCTCTTCTCTGACTAAATAAAAGAAAAATATTCAACTTATTCTAGCCTACATTCTGCCAAGTAGCTGGTTACCTGTGCTCAGGTACCAAGCATCTGTCTTATTACATGTTCCTGGTGAATCTCCCACCTGGCTCTATCCCAGAATCCTTTTTCTCTCCTGGATGCCCCACCTCAATTTCCTGTCTAAGCCATAGGCCATAGGCTTTTTAATTGACAGATGATGCATCCATACAATACACAAGATATTCTCTCTACACTACATGGTATTCTCCATCTCTATCCAAGAGATGCCATTCAGTTTAGACTGGTGTATTTACAATCAAATAAGCAACTGCTTAGAAATAGGACTCAAATATTTTTACATCATAAATAAATGACATTCTGTAGGTCATAGACAACTATCGTGAAATCTAAACAAATTAAATTCACATCTTGGAAAATACTATATCATTTTTCTGAGCTGTTAAGTGTGTGTGTGTGTGTGTGTGTGTGTGTGTGTGTGTGTGTGTAAATTACAGAAACTAGGCAATATTTTAAGTGTGCTATATGTAATCATTCACTGTTGTCATTTCAACATTAAAACATCATCTATAAGATACCTATTCTTTGGTAGTAAATAAAATAGTTCTGAAACTATATAAAGGATAAGGATTAACAATTGTATATGTCATGTCTGCCTTCTCTAGAACTCAATAGCATCTAAGTTTCCACCTTCAAAGGAATATTCAGAGACAGTCATCAGGCTAAAGGCAATGCATTCAGTTGCATCAGGTTATTAACCCAGTTACTTAATAGTTATTAAATTAGTTTTACTTTCCCAATAACTCCTTGAACCCAGCATGTATTACTAAGGAATTGTATCCTACCATTTCCTCTGAAAACAACACTATCAATGACAAAACCAGCCTGGCATGTTACATCTGCATTTTTCATCAGGCAGCTAACTACTGCTACAGAGATTTCAAGCTCCCATATGCACATCACTAAATACAGAGCTGATACAACATGCTTACATTAATCTCTCTCTTGAGAGCTGCCTCCAACACTCTACAGTCAGAGAGGTTAAGCAATTTACAAGGTCACACAGCCTGGGAAAAGAAGACTCACATATTTCTGATTCAAGTTCATGAGTCAGTCATTAGAAAAGTCCCCACATGTCTGAAGCTCCAGTGTTCTATAACACAGAACAGCTTATATTGCAGGTGGGTTTTCTCACTATGCCCTCTGACAGTGGCACTTGAACTTAAGAAATCTGTCCTGGCTTAGCATCAATGTCTTGTCTTTATTTTTTCTTAAATCAAGGTTATATCTTTAGAAGCTCAATGTTTTATATGGATTTGAAGATAACTAAAACTTGAGAAAATAAATCAATAAATACACTTGGTGACTTTTTCCTTACTTTTAACTCTTATTATCCAATTCTGAAGTTTGCTGTAGTTACTTTCACTTGTTTGAAACAGTGATGATCAAATCTTAGTATTTTCATGTCTGATTTTAGCCAGTCTCATCTTCAAGGTAGATTTTATTTATCTTTCATGATTACTATCTGAACTAATCTCAGATCTACCTTAGTTAGTTTTTAGAAAAAATGTCATTGTTCAAGATTCTTTCTAAATTATTTATTTATGAATCCATGAAAGTATTGTTTATTCTTGACAAAGGGTCTCATATGTCTCAGGCGAGCCTCAAATCAGTATGTAATCAAGATGATCCTAAATTTCCAATCCTCCTACTTTTATTTCCAAGCATTTAAGAATATAAAAGTGGGCTACCATGCCTGGTTTATATAGTATTGGGTGTTAGAACCAGGGTATCATGCATGCTAAACAAGTACCACCCAACCTCACCTCTATCCCAAGAACTTGCTACTTTAAAACTTGAACAAAAGGACTCCCAGAGACCTGCCTGCCACCACAGATCACTGGCAAGCTTGTAGAAACACAGAGGTTACCTGCCACCATGTCACTTGGCACATGTGAGGGAAGACACCCCATGTTCTGTCTGTCATTATGCAATGCAGCACAGGAGTAGAAAGATATCCAGAGGCCTGCCTGCTGACTTGCCATGTGACATGGGCAAAGGAGGACACCCAGAGACCCCATAGACATGGGGACCACCCATAGTGCTAGCCACTACAATGAGCAAGTATGTGGTGGACAGATGGGAGAGTAGCAAAATGGATTTGAGCGCTATGAAGAGATGAAACTGGAGACACGAAGGTGGTGATGAATAGCCTATAGTGAGTAACCTGCCCCATCACCTGAGACCATGGTGAGGTCTTAGCCTATGCAGCTAATGCAGGTCATGTCTGGGTCCATGACCATGTGTCACCAGAGGTCTGTGTTGATGTCCCTGGCTCATATTACTACCAAAGGCCATGTGATGGAAAACAAAAACCAAAACCACAAAACCTAGTCTGTATTGCCTTCTGGAAGCATGTTGCTGTCCAAGGGCTGTGCAGAATTGTCCCTGCCCTTCACTGACTGTAGGACTCAGGTGAGCAGCACAGTGGACCTGACCCTGGTGGTATGATTGCAGGTGGACCAGCCATGAGAATGTGAGCAGAGGATAATTGGCCTCACCACTCATTTGACATGAAGTAGAATAGGGACAGAGGTGATGTCCTCTTCATCTGGACCCCTTGCCCCTGGCACCATCCACCTATGGTAGTTGGGAGAGTTGTTCTTGAGGTCATAAGGCTGGAAAGCTGATCCTGTCCTTCCCCTTCCCCATCCCTCCATCCCTGCTGCAGCACTAGGAGAGCAGATTGAACCTTATCTGGGCACCACAGTATGACTTTGGTATTGTATGGGGGTGCAGGTGAGCCCATCCTGAGGGCATGAGAGCAAGAGAGCTAACCCTGCCCTCTGCTGGCTACAGCACTGGGTGAGTTTGCTGGAGCAGTGCTGCAGAGTCTGCCCAGAAGAGTTGGTAGGCTGCCCTACCTACTACCTTCCTACTACCTACCAGCTACCACCTAGGAGAAGATCCAGGGCTTTCAGTTGGCCCACCAGAAAATATAACTCATTTATGAGCTACTGGGTCATGTGAAAGGACCAGTCCTTCATATTTAAAGGGGCAGAATTTCCATGACACAGGGCAACAAGAGGATTTCCAAGAGGAGTCCTGATGAGGAACCATTATTGATTATGTAAGAGAAACCAGAGGCCTTGAACCAGACCAGTGACTCATTACAATGGACATTTGCAAGTAACATGTATAGACAAAAGGGTATAGTGTAAGATGAACTGTGACACACTACAGCTTTCATGATGATATATTTTCTATGGTTTAGGTTTTTTTTGTGTTTTGTTTTTTGGGGTTGTTTTTTTGTGGGGTTACAAGATCAGAGGGCAGATACAAAGGAATGGGAAGATGAGTGTGATGGGATGCAAGATGTGAAACTTACAAAGAATCAATACAATGTTTTAAAAATGTAAATAAAAGGAATAAATAAAAAACAAAACTAAATTAAAAACATAAAATTAGGTCCTTCTTACAAAAGCAAGAAAAAAAATTAAATCACTTTCCATGTTAACTTAAGTGAATTTTCTATGTGGTACGAACAGAATTATATTTTTCATAATCTGAAAAGGATTAAAAATACAAAAAAGGAAAGCAATGTGCCTAATTCTTTAATGACATATGCATCATTCTATCCCAATGATAAACCATTGTGACCAGGGAAATTCTAAAATAAAAGATTTTATTGTTCTAGTAGGTTTCTATCCAAAATGGTAGAGCAAAGTCATGGCAGCAGGAACAGCTGAGAACTCATATCTCCAGCCTCACGAGGAAGCAGAGAATGCACTGTGAATGGTGGAAGTCTTTTGAAAGTTCAGTGCCCACTCAGAGTGGCACACTCTTCCAATAAGGTCACACTTCCTAATTCTTCTCAAACTGGTCCAAATAGGATCTTAGTATTCAAACATATGAGCCTATATGACCATAAGAAAAAGAAGTAGAGAAAAAAAAATTGTTAATAAGAGATAAAGAAGAAATATAACAGCAGAAAAACTATTCTAAAAAGTAATATGAAGTGGACTATTTCCTACCTCACTCATCCCAGCACAAAACGATTTAAAATACTAAAAACTAAACTTCTAAAAAAACAGAAGACAAAAAAAAATATACAGTTAATATCCTTAAAATTGGAGAGGAAGGACTCTTGTGCATAACGCTTAAGAAAGGGGCTGTAGAAAGCTTTAAAAAAAATCACTGGATAAACATTTAAATGTCTGTATGATACACAACAGCATGAGCTGCAGAATATGAAAGGGCAATTCATAGAAGAAAGAAAGATGATGGCATAAATTCTGAAATTATGTTCTAGCCCACAGTAATGAATGAATGAAGATTTAGAGAATACAAAAATACCATGTTTCACTTTGGGGATTAGCAAAAGTAGGAAAAAGTTTAAAACATCCAGTCAGGTCAAGGAAACAAAGGACAGAAAGTCTCATTCGTTGTTGGTCAATGCTACAATTTTTAGAAGTCAAGTCCACAATATCTATAAACATCTAAAATATGGTTCCCATTTGTTCCAGCAATTTTTCCTCTAGAAATCTATCTCTTTATATCCTATACTCCCGAGTGTTGGGATTACAGGCATGCACCACCATGCCTGGTTAATGTACTAAGATCAGCACTGGCTTCATGTGTGCCAGGCAAGCACATTCCCAGCTGAGCCTAGAAACTTATTGCTACCAAACCATGAAAACAAGTATGTTTATAATTGACAATTCTGGTTAAGAGATTACATTTTGAAATGAAGGATTTTGGTTTACTTATTAAGATGTGTATGGTACTGAAGTAGGAATAATCAAGCTGGTCCCGGAATCTGGTCATTATTCCCCAAAGCATAAAGACTTGGTATCCAGAGGATCATCAGCTGATAGACATGGAAACACTCCTGAAGCAATGTCTCTTCAGTCTTCTTCTACCCTGACTGTCCTCTTCCTCCCCTGAGAACCATAACAAACAGATTTTTTTCCCTCAAGATAAGTCCTAAAACCTAGAATCACTCTCTTCTCACAGCAAGCCACCGGATCCTATCTTGAAGATCTGAATTCCAGAGAAGACCAGCCCCATAGCTCAGAGGATAGAGCTAGAAAGACCAAAGAGAATCTGAACAAAAGACCTTACTGGGAAGCCTTTCTCTGCCTCTTCCTGTCATGTGACAGGATGTCCAGTCAAATCTGCCCATTCTTCAGCACATCTGAGCACAAAAGGAGATGACCTTGTTTAAGATTTTAGTTCTTTATTTCTGAAGTCCTGTGCCACATAAAACGTTTGATAGGGTTCTTTGTTACTTGCTGTAATCCAGGCTGACCTAAAACTCACAATCATCTGGCCTCAGCTTCCTCAGTACTGGAATTACAGGCTTGCATTACCACATATAAGTTTTAAAAAATAACTTTCTAGCTTTTCTGCTGCTATCTTGTCTGTGCTACAGGAGCATCAGCAATACCCATGTGCTGAATGAGAAAAGAACAAAAACATCCTGCCTTCCTCAATGGGCTACATGCTTGTTCCATTAACATCTATATTATGGCAAAAAGATGAAAAACAAGTAAATGTATAAGAAGTTATACATTTACTTCTATACTTTACATTTACATTATACTTCTATAGGTAAAGTGGGAACTTGCTTGTCACTGAATTGTGAGTGACAATGTCACTAAGGAATGCTGCTGGGCCTGAGATCTGGATGGTAAGAGTAACACAGAATGCAACATGATGAACATGAGATTCTGACCGGTCTATCCTAAGTGTCATAGAAACCCACTGCGGAGGGTATATTTATTATGTAATCATCATTTTAGAACATCACTGTTATTATTGTATTGACATATTTGAGGGACAGAAATAAAACTGATATGGACTTGAAGCCTCATGTCTTAAACTGGGAAAACACAAAAAATCCTATATTAAATGGTGATATGGATATTATTAAAAGAGGACATATTTGAACTATATTGTACAAGGAAAACTGGCAGTACTTGCTGACTGGTTGGCCATGGATCTGAGAGAGAAAGGGGAATTATAAAAGACCAATGAGTTTGCTTTGAGGAACCAGGAGGAGTACTAAGATATTGACAGGGAGGAGAAAGACAGACAGAAATTCACTATGGAGCATTAGGAAGCAACAGTTCTGTCTTAACCAGTTATATATAAGATGCCTCCTCCATTTCCATGGAAGTATCAACCAAAAGAATGCAGAGGTGATGCTGGAGTTTCTGAAGGACTTCAGGTTCAACAAAACATGACTTAGAATCACATCATTAGTATTTGAAGCAAACCCCCAAAACATGGGCTGAGTTATGGGCTATATACAATTCAGTCTTGGGGTGCTTGCTTAGCACATTCGAGACACTGGGTTCAATCCATAGCTTTGTATCCCTATCAAAGTTCACGATTACCCAGGAAGCACAAAGAACTGAAGCACAAAGCTTCTCAACATTAGAGATTAGCCCAGGGGCGGGGGTTGTGGTGGTAGAATGAATCCTGATTCTGCAAGTTAGCATAGTTCTTTCCTCTGCCTATAAAATGAGAACAATCACAACAGCACAGCCAAGGTCAGTGGGAAGATGAATGGAGGTCGCACAAGCACAGGGCCCAGCACTGTCTCTCCTATAGCATGTGGGAAGTGATCAACAATTGATATGAGTTTTATGATAAACACGTCCACAGTTTCAACAGAAAAAAACAACGTGGAAGCAACCCATATCATTCAAAGCAATAAAAATTGCCCTTTAATGGGAGCAAAAACAGAACTCTATGCAAACTGAGGAAAAAAAAGAAGCAACAGAAAACACTCTAAACTAGAATCAAATTAGTAGCAGGGAACAGAAAGCCATTAGAGGAAATAAAGAAAGATGAGTTTGATTCCAATTAAAGAATTACATAAATCCCTAAATCAGCAGACCCTGAGCAGACAGTTAAATGAAATGGAACATCAGAGTGTAGCTGCATGGATCTGAAAGAATGCCTTCCGACCTTTGGAAAATACAAAGTCTTGTGTTAATTAGCCCACTTTCATGTAACATTTAGTACATAAAAATATTTACTACAGAGCTCTAAATTCAGATATAAGGATTTGGGTTGTGTAAATTCCACCTAATTCCTTTTAGATTATAGCAATCCTCTATTCACATCATCATTTTTAATACCACATGGACCTAAGAAAATAAAGTAATAATTGCACTATAGAGAGGAAGAGACACAGAGGAAGGGAGGGAGGGAGGGAGGGAGGGAGGGAGGGAGGGAGGGAGGGAAGACAGGAAGGGGAATTCCCATTATCTTTGTTGTTTTATTAGGTTACTAGAGGGGTGGAAAGAACTCACCACTAAATACTGTCTTCAAAGTCTGTAAGGCTAATGTAATTAGGAAAACCAATACTTAAAATCTTCTAAACGGTGCTCATGAAATGGGTATAATTAATGGTCTTTGAAACATTTTAACAAGCTGATGTCAAATCAGATTTAAATTCTCTTTCTCCTTTCTCTAAATCCATTGAAGACCATTCGTATTCCTCCCTCTGTTCATAAAGAAAATGATGTCACCCACATAAGAGGGACATAAGAGTGACTCACTAGCAGAAACAGCTGGCAGCTGGCCCTCCTCTTCCATGATAGCCTCAACAAGGTCCGAATTGATGCTGAAACTCATTGGTCCCTTTCTCTTTGCCACTTTCCCTGCTGAATACTCCCTACTCACTTCAGCCCAATTTCCCTAGTTCTCAGTGCAAAATTGTATCTAACCTGCTCAGTATATTTTTCCATTATGGGGAAACAATGTTGACATTTACTGCTTATGCAGTTATTTTAACAGCTTCGAAATATCTTTCATTTTGGATATTTCGATGAAGAAAGGATTTTGTTTTCACCGCTTACCTCGTCTTAAAAAGAGTTTCTGTGACTATTAAGGATTCTCTCCTTATTCTGTATTTTCATGTTCCTTCCACAACTGGATCTCATGAGTACTAAACTGCTAAATGTAAGATTTTGAATTCTGCACCATTGTGGATAAGCAGGGAAACTGCAAGTGCTTTAAGCACTTGAAAACCTGTGAATTTATTCATATAGATTTTGTTAACTCTTCTCTCTTCTGAAATATCTTTTTCATGTGTGTCATCCTGTCCTTTGACATGGAAATAACACCTTTGCAGATTAAATGAAAAGAAAGCCTCTTCTATCTGTACACCTGTCTAATCCCTGCCCATCTTGAAAATGAGAAACCCCTTCAGCTTTGGGCTCTAGAAAGACCACAGATAGATGTGGGATTAGAGTCCAGTGATATGACTGCTTATTAAAACTACATGGTAATGTTCCCACTCTAAAACCTGTGGTTCCCACTTGAATCATTTACCAGTGCATTAAGTACCTTTCTATCTCATATGTGCTAGAGAGATGTAGGTTCTATTGTTATTATTATTTAGTTATTATTATTTATTACTATTACTAGTGTGCTGGTATTATTGAGAATGAAGAAGCCTTCATTGGAATATCAAATACCATTTAATCTTAATATATGTTCACAGATATTTGGGCAGTCCAGGAGGTTTTATGATATAAATAAAAGGACAAATAAATTAGGAAGTAAAAGAAATAGGTAAAGGTCAGGTATGATACATTCCAATCTTCAGACCTCTTATTCTGTCTGCTCTGAGGTCTTTCTATTTGCAAATGGAGCACGACAGAATTCTTGTTCACATGTTCCATGACTCAGGCCATATCATGCATGACCCATCTGGTAACATTGTTATTTACCATTCAAACAGGGGGTGGTGTTATTTGGGGGTCAAATACATTAAGGAATGTCACAAAACGTTGCTCTGATTCTAGAGGAATTTTAATCCAGCAACACGGCTGCTCTGGCAAGGGATCACATCGAAAAGACCTTCTAGGTTATGTCATCTGGCTGGAATGCAGACACAATCTGGATTACAGTATGATGTGGCTGCGATAAAGACACGTCCTTAATACACACCTTTAATCCCTAACAATGAAGGTAAAATTAGTTTGTAGAAGGAAGACCATGTTTGAAAGTGACATCTAATTGACAGACAGACAAAGTGGCAAATCAGAGAAAGATTTGACAGAGTAAGTCAGAAATAGAATACCTCCAACTCTCATGAGAACAGACAGAAAGGAAAGGCTACTTTACAGTAGGTATGTGACAGTTTTAGCAAGGCAGTTTTACAAAGACAGGGGCAGAGAGAGCAAGTTAGACACAGGTGAAGACAAGACAAGCCAGAGAATGAGAAGAAGCCAGAAAATTAGAACATATTTCTAGTTGGTATGGGGCCAAGTAGAGTTTAGAACATATTGCTAGTTAGTATGAGGCCAAGTAGAGTTTAAATCATTGCTAAAGTTAGCATGAGGCCAAGTAGAGCAATTCAGTGAGAAGCTGGGAGAACCTGGATTGAATCAATCAGCTTGGAAGATTAGATTGTGAGGAAGCTAGAAGCTTCCAGGCTCAAACATAGGGATAATTATAACAGAGGAAAAAAATGCTCTGTGCTCAGTCCAAGCCATGTATGTGCACAGCTTGGGTTCAGCTTTCATCTTATCCCTCCATCTGAGGAAACCAAATAATAATTTACATCTAATTAACTCAAGATTCTCCTTTTTAACTCTAAGAATTCTTGTCCATCAGGCCAGGAAATCCTTAAAGCAAGAAACTTGGGAGGGAGAGAAAGACTTCCCCTTGGTAGTGTCCAGGTCGGGTGTTTCTGGACATTAGAGTAACATCCTTCTGAGGTCAGATGAACAATGCAGTAACAACCATTTGGCCCACTGTCTTATCACAGATTTCCTACACAATTCTGACAGACAGGACACCTGGCAAATCATTTTCATAAGAACAAATATATCCTAAAAATTGTTTCAAGGAAGCAGCATGACTTGAGACCTATGGGTGCTGGAAGAGAGCCAGGAAGGAGACAGGACTGAAGTATTCTCAGAGTAGAAAGAATGAACACACATACCTACCCACTCCTGGACATGGAGTCATGTCAGTTGCTTCTTCTCCTTTTGCAACTTCCCACCAGCTTCTGTATTCACAAAAGGAGAAAATAAAGGTCAGCCACTCCTTTCGAAAGATCCAAGGGTCAGCAGAGTAGGCTTCTGACTGTTCCTATAGCACTTGACATCAGAGGACTGGAAACGAGCAGAGGCATGGGCATCATCCCGGACAGTGCTCCTCTGTCTGGTCATGTGTGAAGCATAACTAAGAGTTAACATTAAGCCCTGTTAAATCTGTGAGTGGGCTTTCTCAAAGAGTAAAATATGTTTCCCTGGGGCTTCTGTTTCCCATGACCTATATCCCATTGCCCTTGACCTCTACACTGTCTTTGTTCCTTGTACTTTTACGACATTATTAATGCCAGTATTTATTTATTTTTCCTTGTCCTAAAGAATTTTAATTTAATTATGTGACTTTCTGCATAACCTTTGGTTTAAAGATCTAAAATATAAATGTTAGCTACAGATGCTGACTACTCTATGTTTGAATTAATTCACTGTAATTTAGATTTAGAAGACACAAGTTTACTAATGCTTAACACATACAGCATCTGTTGAGTTTCAAGCTTAAGATATTTCAAGAAACCAAAAGTCAGATTGCATGTGTGTTGTTAAAGAAAGACATCAGAAAGATTTGAGAAACTGAAAATATTAAGAAGAGAAAACAGAAAGTAGCCCATTATTTGAAAATATTTTTTTAAAAAGCTAAATCACCAACCAAATAATACACATAGAAGAACCCATGGCTCCAGTTGCGTATGTAGCAGAGGATTGCCTTCTCAGACATCAATGGGAAGACAGGCCCTTGATCCTGTGAAGGCTTGATGCCCCAGCATAGGAGAATGCTATGGACAGTGAGATGAGAGGGGGGTGGGTGGTGGGAAGGGGGTGGGTAGGGGGGTGGGGGTGTACCCTCATAGAAGCAGGGAATGAGGGGATGAGAAAGAGGTTTTATGGAGGGGAAACCAGGAAGGGGGATAACATTAGAAATACAAATAAAATAAAATAACCAATTTTTAAAAAGATAAAACAGAAGGTAACCCATTTAAATACAGAAACGGGATCTAGTTGTACAAAGTATGACAATAAATGCTGCTTCATTTTCCTATACATGTATAATACAGAAAAGAAACTGAGCTACATTTTGTGTCCTAGAAATTAGAAGAAACATATGATGTGGTTCAACCATGAAAAGATGGTGCTAAAACTGTTACAACAGGACATATTAAATATGTATAAGGATATTCTTCAGGAACCAAATTTAGTGTTGGTCACCAAACAATAAATTAATATGTAAGCATCCAAAAGTCTTCATCAGTTCAATAGCCTGTCATAAGAGAGACAAAGAAAAGCTGTCTGACCTCTTACAATGACAACTTTTCCTACTCGATTAAAGAAATAAATATCTACCACACATAAAACACTTCTGAGAACAGCTGGGTAAGTTTATAGCCCTCTGTAACTCATGTCTTTTAACTCTAGGAGTTAGTGTCGGAAGACTTATAAAAAACGATGAATAGGCAAAATATTCAACAGCAAACATGGCCTCCTCTGTAGCATATCAGCCCATCCACCCATAAAGCACTTTATGATCCATGTAAACAGCTTAGACGCATTCAGCCGTTTAGATGTTAGTTAGCTAAAGTACCGAAAGGCAATTTTTAAGATTCTCCAGTGCCTGGCTTTGAAACTTTAAAGGTGGCATATGTGAAAGAGCGGAGTTTTCATATTAGTTCCTAATAAAAATAAATAACTATTTTATTGATTTACATAGTGTATTTCTATGTATGATTCAAAAAAGAATGTTGGAACAGTTTTTAAAAGTATATAGTTAACTTCATAATTGAATTATTTAATATGTTCTTACTTTATCTTCTAAGTGTAGTATAATCCCATGAGATTCTTCACCTGCTCGCCATCTTCTTAGCAATGAAGCCGGATGAACGACGGTCACTTCTGTTCACCTTTGAAAGTGATGCTGACACATCTTTATGCTGGTATATTTCCTGACGAATACCTTCCAAGGGTCTATGCGTTGATTGCTGCCTGATTTTCAGAATCATCTGCTTTCCTCACAAATATTTGTTTCTTTTATAGAACAGGCCATTTGGCATGGGATCTGTATAACAAAGAAGCATTTTGTAGCCCATGATGAAGAAATTAAATCAGTTCAGCTGTCAATCCAGTATTTATTTGCATCTTTAAAGAATTTCAACACTTAACAGTATGGAAAAAAAAAAGAAAAGAAACACTTCTGAGTTGGCATAAAAAATCCCATACTAAGCAAGGTCAGTGTAACATGACAAAAGATGATACACAGCATCTGGTTTGCAAGGATTAGCTGCTTCTTCCGTAAAAATATAATTTTCATGTGTACCTGAAGGAGAAAGTGAGCTGAATGATGTCAAGGGTTCTGTTTATACACTGGAAAGAATGGGGACATGAATTTCAATATCAAAATAGCACAGGACCACCCATCACCAAGTCCTCCCAGAGAGACCAGATCAGGTCTACGGGGCACAAAGTTGTGGATGACTGGCAGCTAGGAAGATAAGTCAGAAGGAATTACCCTGACTTGAACTTAGAGGAGATAAAAGGAGAGTGGAGAGATATGCATTCATTTATACCATTAGTTAATTGGAAGAATCACCCAGGCCAGACTTCCTGGAGATTTTATAGCAGTGTCCCTGTGAACATGGAATTAGCTTCAGACTGAATGCTGGTCTCGGCTGGTTAACTGGTTGACACCATATGGGTATATAAACTGGAGGAAGACATAAAAGAAGATGAGACAACAGATACTAAGAGAACCCAAGTGTTAAAGGAAGGAACATAAGAAGCAAAAGGGGGAATAGAAGGAATAGTAAATAAACAGAATGGGAGATGGCTTGTGATGGGGTTCAAGAGAAAAGAAAAAAAACAGATTTTTTTTTTAATTTCCTTACTTTAACTAAATACAATCTTTGAAATTTTTAAATGCAATGTTGACTCAATTATAAATATCATATAATTTATTCTCTAGGACTGAAAGAAAGAGAGTAGCCAGACCCACCTCTTGCACAATTTTGATGAGAAATTTTCAAAATTTTTACTGACTATGCTTTTGTTTCTTAAGAGAAAACAAACCGGAAACTCAAGTAACATTTATGCATAGGTATATTTGAGAAGAAAAGGCATCATTTCCTTAAATTCTCTGTACTTCGGATAGGCATTTGCTCTGAGGTTGCTGATTTTCTTACTTGGGGGTGGGGAGATTACAGTTGTTAAGCACCTGGGTACCACTGTGCACCTGAAGGATGCCTTCGTCAAAACTAACGGGAGAAGTTTGGTGGACAAGAGCCCAGTGCTTGTGCTGTGACCTGGAAATGTGACTAACTTTCAACTGTCTTTTTCCTAGACACCAGTGTAACTGATGGAAGACATGGTTCAGGTCATCCCAGTAAAAATATTTTTTTTAGCTCCTTGCTGAAGCCCAAATTCTTAGTTCCATTCAAGAATAAAAAACTCTCAACCTAGACAGAAGGAGACTGTGACTTCCCAGCATAGGTCTTGGGTGATTCTAAATCTAGGCATTCTTAAGAATGACTGCAATCAGGAGCAGTCATAAAATATAAATCATGTGCGATTTTATTTTTCCATTTTGAGTGATATATTAACAAAAAAGAAATCTCATGCTGTGGGAACCCTGCAATTGACTTATAAGACTTAGACTGAGAGGTTTGTTTAAGTTATTCATCAAACTGTCATTTGATCGCATTCAAAAAATCTATAAAAGAGTCAAATAGTAAACCCACGGGGATAAGTAGGATTGGAAAAAAAACTGGGGCCCTTTTTGTGTATTAATAGAAGCAAGAACAAAATGTCTGCTTCAACCACCTGTGAACAATCCATACTTGACACAGGACATGGAAAATAGTCATTTGTTTTAGTTTCTGTGGCAGCACCTCTGTAGATTTACTCTGATGGAGATAGCTTTCCTTAGCTTTTAGACCAATGGAAGTCAAATTCTCAGTTTATTACTGTATGACCTTTGTCATAGAAACCAGCTGAATAATCTATGAAAATTTTCCTTTAGTTGTTCAATATGTTGCCATAAGAGATGAAGGATCTGAGAAATAAAAGGTGCTTTTCATGTAGTATCTCATGCCATATATGGAAATAAATATGTAATATGTATTTATTATGTTACACATATTATTAATATGCCTGATAATATTATAATATAATAAATATATATTTATATATCTTAGGTCATTGATGTTTTAATTAAACTGTTTTCTAAAGTCTTCAACATCAAACAGCTACTCTCTAAAGCTTTATAAGAGTCACCATGGGATCTGATTGACTTGATTCTGTTGAAAATTCATCACCTATAATTAATGCATTCAAAGACAGGAGACAGGAAGATTTTCATGTCTGAAGTTTATAATCGCTTGGATTTTAAATGGACATGACCTTCATTCTATTTTTTCCCCTATAAACATCACATTCATGTAGAGATGGAAGGCCACATGCCACTCATCTATGTACTAGCTCTAAGTCCTGAAACATAGGTGAAATGTTGAATTCTGAAATATGTTGAAGCTCTTGTCCTGAGTTGTATTTTTAACCCTATAGAATAGTAGCATACTCTCTTTAATAACAAATAAAGTCTCGTCTTTGTCTTTCCATGGTCCCCCAGGACAACAGAGATTGACAAGGCTCCTCCAGGTTACTGCCTCATAAAACTTTATTTGCTACATCTGATATGATACAGACCTAGAGATTGAAAGATAATTTTAGGGACAAAGATTTATGCTGAGAAAGTAAATCTGAAGACCCTAAAATGTAGTAGAAAATAAAATCTGAGACTAAGTATAAAGGCAGAACAACTAAGGCAATTACACATAAATACTATATAAAATAATGTCAATGTCTATTTTGATGTAAATAAATCACAAAATTATCGTTTTTGTAAATAATAGATTGACATAAAAGGAAAAGGTGAGATTTGTTATATATGTGTTACATACTTAGCATTTATAACAAATGCATAAACTCATTTTATGCTCATTTCATAGACGGTCCAATTGATTAACGAGGTTGAACAATTTGCCCAATGCTTGGTAGTGAAATTCATATTTACATCTATCTCACAGTCAAGATTATCTTCCTGAGTTTTGCACAAACTCCTGTTTTCTTTAACATTACATGCTCGTATACATATTCTGTTGGGTTACAGTGTTCTTTCCAAAAATGGCTGCTGACTCATCTCATCTATGGCAAGGAGACAAGACGAATTTGCTGTCACCTGTAGTCTTTGGGGCAACCCTTGCCTGGACATTGCTAGTCTCTTTCAAGAACTGAAAGTCTCTTGAGGTCTCCTTGCCTCAGTTGCCATTTACAGGGGGATGAAAATTGGCAGGGGTGTGTTGTTATATGGACCCATCTACCTGCTTTGTGCTGTGACTGGGAAGGTTCCCAAAAATATTCATTTAGACACATACTTAGCCAAAGGCACCAGAAGTAGAACTAAATTGTTATAAACCTCTGTCCTACATACAGTGTACAGAAGAGCAAGCCTGCTGCTGACTACATACTTTACAGAAAAATGCAAATGAAAGACCCCAGAAAAAGCACTGGAGGTACCTAGATGATGCCTGATTGGGATGAGAGAAATGTTTACACTGAAAAGAAATGAGCTGAATATTTCTGAAATACCAGAACATTTAGATATAAGGTAGCCTTAACAGGCAAAAATTTAAAAATTAATACATTTTCATGGGGGGGGGGGACTAAAACATTTTTTGGTTTAGAAAGACTGTGGCTATTTTGTCCTATTTCTTCCATCACTTTTTTTTCTGTTGGTATCAGGTAACTGAGGTACTTTGTGCCTATTTTAAAATTATCATATGATGATTACACAGCCTCACAAAATATAACCCAGACACCATTCTGATGATAAAGCAAGCTTTCAGATATATATCAGACACAGACATATATATAAACACATATAAGAGAGAGAGAGACAGACAGACAGACAAAGAGAGACAGAGGAAAAGACAGAGATAAGGGAGGGAGACTTTTGATGCCTTCATGTGATATAAATAAAATTTCACAAGTTACGTGGCTTAATTTTTCATTTTACAAAGTCTGTAAAGGAAGAAAGACTGCCAACTTTTCTCCAAACTGTTAGGTTAAGCTGACTACTAGTAAATGACCCCCAAAGACCAACTTTTTAAAAATGTATATAAATAAAAATGTTTGTTTTGTCTCACCTGTGACAAGATAGCCGGTGATGCAATTATATACTCAAAAAGAACATGACAAATTAAAAAAGAAAGAAAGAAAAAATTTCTACATCACAGCTTTATTTTTGCAGACTGTTCAGATATGCTACTGGTAAGAATGTAATACTGTGGTGGTTTGAATTCTTTTGTCCCACAAGAAGTGGCACTATTAGGAGGTGTGGCCTTCTTGGAGGAAGTGTGTCATTGTGGAATGGGCTTTGAGATCCTATGCTCAGGCTCCATGCAGTGCAGCAGAGACTCTCCTCTTGGCTGCCTCTGGACCAAGATGTAGAACTCTTGGCTCCTCCATCACCAAGTTGGCCTGTACACTGCCATGCTTCCCACCATAATGATTATGGACTGAACCTCTGGAACTGTAAGCCAGCTTCAGTTAAATGTTTGCCTTTCTAAGAGTTGCCTTGGTCATGCATGGTGTCTCTTCACAGCAATGAAACCCTAAGACAAATACTTTACACTCCTTTTGAAAAAACCATTTGACAGTATGCATTAGAACCTTTAAAAAGGGTTACTTCTATTTCAAACAGTAGTGACGTGTCAAACAACAATGTGTGAAAATAATCTTCAAGGAAAGAAAGGAGAGAAGGAAATGTATGAAAAATGAGCAAAGAAAACCATTTTGTTCCACAAGAGAATATTGGTTTTGCTTGCTTTCATTTGTTTGCTTGTTTGTTTGTTTTTCTTTTTGTTTTGGAGGGGGATTGTAGAAATATCAAGAATTTTAAAAAAATACTAGCTAGTAGCAGACAATGAATCACTATGTAATCTATAGCATAAGCACAAAAAGACTCATTGGGCAGACAGTAAAATATTTTATAAGAAGTTTATGATAATAGGAAGAGATAGTTTCTGCAATGTTAGCATTTTTAAACAAGATATTAAATCAAATATAAACAATTCATGCTCATAAACAAACTTAAAAGTGTATGCTAGCAAATATCTTTTATATTTTAATTTAATTTAATTTTTTACTTATTCACTTTACATCCTGCTCACTGTCCCCATCCCAGTTACTCCCTCCCACAATCCTTCCCCCATTTCCCCTCTCCTTCCCCTTTAAGTAGGTGGGGGCCCATCTGGGTATCCCACACACACAATGGCACATCAAGTCTCTGTGAGGCTAGGTGCATCCTCTCCCACTAGACAGACAAGTCAACCCAGCTAGAAGAACCTGTCCCACTGACAAGCAACAGCTTTTAGGATAGCCCCGTTCCAGTTTCTCCAGACCCACATAAAGACCAAGCTACACCTCTGCTACATAAGTGCAAAAAGGCCTACCTAAATCTAGCCCATGTTTGTTCTTTGGTTGATGGTTCAGACTCTGGGAGCCCCAAGGGTCCAGGTTAGTTGACCCTGTTGGTCTTCCTGTAGAGTTCCTAATCACTTCAGAGCCAGCAATTTGTCTTCCTATTCTTCCGTAGGAGTCCCCAAGCTTCATCCACTGTTTGGCTGTGGGTGTCTGTAGCTGTCTGAGTCAGCTGCTTCGTGGGGCTTCTCAGAGGAAAACATTCTCCTGTATGGAAGCAGAACAGAGTATCATTAATAGTATTAGGGATTGGTGCTTGCCCATGGGATAGGTGTAGAGTTGGGCCTGTTATTGGTTGGCCATTCCCTCAGTCTCTATCTTTTGGCTAACACATGTCTTTATGGGTTAGATGAAATAAATCCTTCTTGGTTTTCTCAATTTCAAAAATCTCCATAGGAAGTTGTGAATATAGATGACACCATATCAGAGGGTAGGAGGAGGAGTAGAGCAAAGAAAGTTGGCTGAAGGAGTGTTTCATTTTCTATACCAAATCTTAGTGTGTGGTTCTGGAATTCCACAAGGATTGAAATCAAATAGAAAATTTGTAAAAATACAAATATCTAGGCCCAGTAATTAATGGCTAGCTGTTTTGAGCTGTACCTAATTATCATTTTTTCTTTTGGAAAATGTGAATTTGTATCTAAGATAATCAGTTAATATGAAGATAGTTTTGAAAATCACTTACTTAATGGCAGAATAATTTCCTGTCCGACAAAATGCATCTTCTGTGACACAAAGCATGTCTCAGAGGTGTCTGGCCAGTCTGATCATATTTACATTGAGAATCAGGAAGAATGAATATATTTAAATTGAATTATAAATTGGGATGATATACATAATGGAAACATGAGCCAAGACAAGGTAAGGAAAGAAAGAAGAAGACAGTGAGGTAGACAGATCACCACATGACCCAGGGGCAGAGGTAACTCACAGAGTCTCATATTGACAATAACCTCAGGGAATTTAACAAGCCCACAATAGCATCTCATCCACATTATCCAGGTATGTGTTGAGTGGTCTGGGGATAAAATTAGTATGTGGCTTCAGAATTTCACTTTGTAAAAGGAATCACTAACTTATGGAATAAGCAGAATGTTTCTGTCTGCAGATCTCTAAGAGACAGAAACAAACAGGAGAAAGAGGGGAGGAGAATGGAAAAGAGAAAAGAGTTGACTGTGAAGAAGAAATAAATACCTGGGCACACGAAATAAGGGCAATTTGTTTAGGAAATATGGGACCTTTTTTTGAACAACGAAATGATAGGAAACTTGAATAAAACAAGTTTTCAGTCTAGGAGAAGAAGACATTGTGATATAGAGAGCTTCATGCTTTAATATATATGACTTTAATTCTGTCATTTTAATGAAATATTTATTTTATTGCCTCTATAGTAATAAAAAATCATCTTGTAATACTACCTTGTAGCAATCACATATGATCCAGATATAAATGTTCCTTATACACGTCCTGGGTTTACTTCTCTTTCACTTGCAGCATTTTATATAGTGTTCATCCATTAGATTTTACTACACCATTTAAACATTGTCATAAATCTTGTAATGCTGACATAGCGTTATGTTAAATACAGCAACACAAATTTAAAATTTTTGTATTCTTGAATTTCTTTTCTAACAATTTTCACTTTCAGGAGCAAGAGGAAACCACTAGGATTACTTGAACTATGGACTTGAAAATATTCTAGGTAAATTTGAAATTTTAGAAAACAAAAAAATCATCTATATTATATTAGAATTGAAGCAGTGATAGAACAGTGCTAGGCTAAACGTGATTTGTGTGAAAATGTTATGAACATCATTAAAATTTTAAATTGAATAAGGTAGTCCTATTTCTAAAGACCTTGGAAGGCATTGTAATTTAGCAGGGATAAAACATCCAGAGGCTAAAATGTGTCAATAGAATCACAATCTAGCAAAAGAAGAAACTGTTGAAAGAAGATACACTAGGATGTTTTGTGCGTTTTGCTGGGTTTGGTTCAGTGTGATAGACTGTGGGGCTAATAGGAGAAATGACTCTATCCCAGGACAGCTAAATAGAACATAGAGTAACAGGCTTCTTAAGACTGTTGTCGACAAGTGAAAGACAAATAAATGGAGACTTGCAGACCTAAAGTTAGGGATGACTAGCAGGTTTTCCAGCTATATTCTAAAAGGCTGGACAGAAAAAAAAGAAAGAGTGGTTTGACTCTTTGCTTGGGGGAGATGATTAAATGCTAACACAAGCCAAATTACTTTTGTTCAGACAAGCTATCAGATGCAATAAGAACTGCATTGGAAAGTAGAGAACAGACATGGTTAAAAGGAAATTGGATCTCAAGCAACTCAACACAGGTAAACACCCTGACCTTCAGTAAGTCTATGGCTAGACCCTTCCTTAAAACCACTGCTTAGGATAGGGACCAGACTTGGGAGATTCCTGGCCACCTTTGAGAAATAAACTGAGTTTTCCATTAATATTTCTCTAGTACCATGGGCAAATATCAGGACTGCAGATTAGCTTGATAAACAATTCCAGAGTTATTCTGGAATATTTAGAAAAGAATATGGCAAACATTAGGACAATGTACACATGTGTACTAACAGTATGGAATGGGATTGTTTCAGGTAACACTCTACACTGTCATATCAAGGCAATACTACACCCACAATGTGACACATTTCAAAGCAGGGATAGAGTCATTGTAAGCAAAGGCTCTATTGATATACCACATGATTGAGCTACTGGCCCTGCCTCAATCAAGTTATATTAAATTACATATAAAGAATATGTATCCTGTTCAATAAAAGGAAGTAAATTAAATTTCTAGATGACCAAAGTGTTGATGGGATACGGAATAGGTTAAATAAGAGGAGATAAATTTAAAAGTTTAAAGGACTGGCATAGTAGGATTGTGATAGGTTGGTTGGTCTTCCTGTTTCATGTTGTTGTTGTTTTGTTTTGTTTTTGTGTGGGAGATTACACCCAGGGCTTTACACATGCCAGTGAGCTCTTAAGTTTATCAAAATTACTTTCCTTGTTGTCGATTTGTGTGTGTGTGTGTCCTAAAATCACTTGTATGATCTAAATAATACATAGTATTTGTATAAATAATATCGGCTTCTAAGATTATTTGCATAATTAATAGATGAAAGAAAAGTTGGAGAAATTTGGTTTGAGAGTAGTTAGTTTCAAAGATAACCAATGGAATTTGTTGAAGAATAAATAAATAAATAAATATCGTCTTACAAAGCCCATGCTTTCCAGCTGAGCCTTACCAATTATGCTCACCTCGATTCACACCTGTATTAACTATTCCACTGAGTCAGAAACTGGGACAGTTGAGTTACACACAGTCTGAAATGTGACCTATGGGTTGTATTATACTCCCATTGTGTTATTTCTCATCTCAGATTGGAAAATGGAGCTTAGAACATTTACATAATTATGAGAAAAGCCAGGGTGAGACTAGATCTTGCATCTGATTAGCCTGAAGATACATACCCACACTTCTCTAGCCCTCATTAATAAGAGAGAAAAGACTCCTTCCCCCTATTTGACAGAACTCTATTTTAAAAGAGGAGCCAATAGGAAGCAAGGATATCGAGGCAAGTGTAGTATGGTTCCAAACTATGTGTTATTGGAAAGGAAGTGAAATATGTTTAGTCCGACCACGGAGACATCATCTGTGTTAAGGGATGCAAATTAGGAGATGCTCAGAGTGTAAAAGGCAATATGGCCTCTGCTAGGTACTGAATAGCATGGGGGCCGGGGGACATCCTAATAATATCTAAAAGAATATAACAATTAACACGATTCAAAGTGTCTCTTTTTGAAATCCTGTCTTAAAGTACCAGGATGCTTCTGTTCTGGGAATCGAATTAGAAATGTCTATCTTGACTTCATCAATTTAACTAACAGATAAACGGAGAACCCTCTGTGAACCCATCCCTCATCTAAGCACTGAGACTGGTTGACCAGGAGATACAACATGTTCATAAATAGTAAGAACAAATTATGATCATCATCTAGCTCTAAAATGTTTAAGATACAGTGTTGAATAAGACATAGGTCTTTTTCATTGTAAAGTTTCCATTGTGCAAACAACAGGCATGTAAGCAAATAATGACTAAAGATGTATTATTTGTTTTAAATGCTGTGAAAAAGAACCATGATGTCATAGAATACAACCAACAGTGGGAAAACTGGAGATAGTTGTTCAAGAAAAGCTTGTCTGGAAGTTTGTGTTCACCAATGGTGAATATTTAATTATAAAACAGAAGGACATCATCCAGGGGTGGACAGAATTCCAGTCCAGTAATTTCATGCTTACTACCATAGCCATAAAATGGCCCTTACGCTTGGTTGGGCTTATAATGCATAGTTAGTTCCCTCTGGATGGAAAGGCAAGATTTTTACTCAGAAAGAGCATGCCTTCCTCTAATATTCCTGATTTGAAGATAGTCATTTTCTTCTTTAAAACTTTACAAAGTAGGAGCAGCAGAATTTACTGATACAGATGTGCAAGGCCTAGGACAGCAGCAGCTTAGGGACACTAGCTTGAATGATGTTAAGCTTTACTATAATTTTTAAACTGGCAAACAGAAACTGTATATATAGTTACCCCTTGGCATTCACTGGAAATGGATCTGGAACCTCCAAGGGTGGGTAGCACAAGTCCATGAATACTCAAGTCCTTTATGTAAAATGGCACAGCACTTGCATAGAATTTACACACATACATACATCTTTGATATACTTATAATCACCTAAAGATTCCTTATAACACCTATTAGAAAGCAAATACTATGTAAATAGTTGTTATAGTACATTGTTTAACAGATAACAAAGTATAGATGTACAGAAAGTGTGTGTGTTGTGTGCATAAAAATCTAAGGTTGGTTGATGTGTAGCTAGGGACTGACTTTATTTGGTACACACAGCATAATATTTCTGAAATATGTATATATTGACAAATTGGTAAACTGTGTTATCTATTGTTCATATGCTTATTTTTATAATGAAAATAATTAAAAGCTCTCAGTAACATTCATGTATATAACATGTTGTTATTATCTTAATCACTTTGTTTTACAATACATTTCTTGGACTTATTCCTTCTTTCTAATAATTTTTAAAGTTGTTAAGGGAGAAGGGCATACACACATATGTGCCATGGTGTGTGTAGAAGTCTGAGGACAGCTGTGCCGTTTGTTCTCTCCTTCTTCCTTTACCTGAGTCCGGGACTGAAACTCAGGCTTACACAGTATACCTTTACCTACTGAGCCATTCTCTGGCCCTACTAGGCCTGGCCCTAACTGAATTTTGCGTTCTTTAATTACCATCTCCCCAACCTTTTTTTACCTCTACCTCATATCCTGCTCCCTGTCTCTGTGAGTTACATTTTTCTAGGCTCCATATATAAGTAAGATCATGAGGTATCTGTCCACTTGTGCAAGAGAAGGAAAGTTTTTATGTTTTCCCAAAAGAACATGTACCAGTTATAAGCCCATGAAGTCTATTAACTTTGTATTTTATTTAATTATTTCCAACATTTTGTCCAAAAATGGCTTATCAAGATGGATACTAACAGAATCCTCTATTTCTGAATCAGCCAAGGCTCACAGGAAGAGCACACTACAGGTAGGAGGGAACTGCCAGTTCCTGGCCTGCTGCAGCCAATGGCAAGCTGCGTGATACAAAGCAGGGGAAATGTGCTGGAAGACCAAATTACATCCTGTGTAATGAAAGACAACTATGACATCTGCCAGACTAAGTCAACCAAGCACAAAAGCAAAATTTAAAGTATCACACACGCACACATACACACAGACACAAATTACTTGAAATTTTAAATCAGTCAACAAGACAGCTTTTCCATAAACGTTAGCATTCTATTTGATTGAAAGAGGAAATTAAAAAAAAAAAAAAAAACCTCCTCAATTTGCAAATCTGAAGCCCTGTTTATTCTTTGAACAGTGAAACCAAAATCAGTGGGAAGATAAGGGAAACCCTGAAAGGAGAGGAAGTAGTAACTGACAGTTACCCAGAGGAGTAGGGAAGAGACACGAAACTCGGAGACGTTGCCACTGGAGGCAGACGTTATCATTAGGAGCTTTATAAAAATAAACAGCAGGGAAACTCAGGTGAAACCAACCAAATCGTGACAAGAAACATACAAGCACCATTGAACTCTCAACACCTTTTCTGTTCCTTAACAGGCAAAAACTAACTTGACACATGCACACCAGCCTCAGCTCTGCCATATTTCTTTGTCCCTGTCGAGACAGGAATCTGTGGTTTCCTATAGGTCCCCCATGTTTCTCCATTCTCCGGATGTTATGCTTCTTCCCCCCCCTCCAAAAAATTAGTAGCATAATATTGCAGACATAAACTTGGAGCCTTGGTGCTGGACTAAAAGAAATAGTTTTACTTATAGAAAAACAGGTAAGGTAGTTCTGCAGATAATGAAAACACTGTATCATTTCCCAAGCTTCAGATGTACAGAAAAATGAAAATGATAAATGACCGACTTTCAGGAGACTTGTATCTGCTGAGTTTCCACCTCTCTTATTTTTCTCACCATAGAAAGTTGCCTGAACTTTCTATAACATGTTGCCTGAAATGGTATCATTTAAGTGTCTTTGGCTCAAAACTCATATGCTTTTTTGAAGACACAAATACGACAAAAAAAAAAAAAAAAACCTATATTCTAGAAAGTCTAACTAGTACAATTCTTTTCAGTTCAGTTTCTTGTAGAAATGAATACAAATAAAATATGGGCAGTTCTGGAAAGTGGTTAGGAGAAGGCTGCAGGAACTTGTGGGACTTAAGAGCTCAGGCAGCCAGAGGAAGGATGCTGAAACAGCGTGTTCAAGGAAAACATGTAAACTTTGATGAGTTCTGTGAATGAGAATTTCTTCAAAGAAGCTGTGGACAAAGGGTGATGATGGTATAGACTGCTGTGGAGAGGTTGGAGTGTTGCAGACCTAGAGAGTAATTTGATCTTGGGCCATCTTTAGCTCCATAAATAGCCATTCCTCGCTCATCTCTGTGTCAGACCTAATATCCTGTACCTAGCAAGTTAAAAGCCTTTTGGGGAAGCCTGGAGAGGTGGTTCAGTGGTTAAGAGTTCTCAGAAAAGACCCAGGTTCCCAGCATCCATGTGGCAGCTTATAACCGATCTTATAACCATCTATAGTTGGTTCTCAACCTTCCTAAGATGCGACCCTTAATATACTTTCTTATGTTGTGCTGATCTCCGACGATAAGATTATTTTAATAGCTAGTTCATACTTGTAATTTTGCTACTGTTATGAGTCACAACATAAATATCTGATACGCATGGTATATGATGTGCAATCCCTGTGAAAGGGTCATTCAACCGACGAAGAGGACGCAACCAATATGGTCATGACCCACAGTTCTAGTTGCAGGGAATTCAACTGCCTCTTCTGGTCTCCACTGGTACAGGCATGCATGTCATGCACATGCATACACACAGAAAAAAAATACAATAAATTAATTATCTAGTTATTTAAAAAAAAAAAAAAAACACCTCTGGGAGTATATAAACTTAGTAGCCACGAGCTTCCACCGACCAAAATCTGGGCATCTGGGAAGAGATCTCTACTTTGCTGTAATCCACCTCTCTGATGTCTCTACTAATATATATTTAATATATTTAATATATATTACTAATATATATTTAAAAAGTGTCTTGACTTAAGACTTTTTGTTACATTAGTATAAAAAAAATTTTGAAACTGTTTCTACAGTAGACTGTGAAATTTGGAGTAACTTAAATCTGTGTTACCCAGCCATGGGCACACATAAGTGGCTCCAGAATAACGGCACTCATTCCCTTTGAAAAGAGAGATGTGAGTTTTCATGCATAGCTGTGTTGGTTTTAGATATGAGAATGGGTTTGCAAAAAGAAAAGATTCTAAAGAAGGTGAAAGTATGTCAAAATCTAATTTCCAGAAGGTCATAATTACTCTGCAGGCAAGGTCATGGTGATCTCCCATACAGAAAAATAAAGAATGATAAAACTGGTATCCAGTCCTCATCGCTTAGCGTTAACAGCTACTTGGATGTGAACAGACAACCCGAATTAGGAAAAACAAGTGATAAATCATTTGCTTCTAACCATAAAACATATGAAATAAGATAAAATGACTGCGTGTGCTAATGTATTCATTTGTACAGCAGGATGTAGGACCCAGAGGAGACAGAATCGATGCAGTTAACATTTTCCCTCAGTCTTGAGCCAATTATCAAAAAGTATTGCTTGTAAGAGAAAAGGAAAATGTGCGTGGGGAGAGAGTGGAAGAAACAGATTCCGGTGAAGTTGCAAAGAGCAGAGCCAGTAGGGGGGGGTCTGTGCAGAAAACAGTTCAGGAGACTGTTTAACAGACTGATTACATACAAGGGCCAAAGGTGGTCTAAGGATTCTGGCAGCTTCTGCTACTGCTATTGAAAGTCCACTCCAGACTGCACTTTTCTCACACGTCCACTTGCCTCTTCTGCCCTTCAAACAAACTTTCCTTCTGTGCAAGGAAGTATAGTCACTGAGTGGCAAAGATCTAAGAAAGGATCAGCGCAGACTATGCTTTGAGAAATTAGATCACAAAAACATTAACCTTGTGAAATTACAAAGGGAGAAGATGGAGCTTAGGGGTGCAACCTGGGATCCCCATAAAGGCTGCTGGCATCTGTAGTATAGAAAGACTGTGTTACTATGCTTACAAAGGAAATGTAGGCATGCTTGGGGAAACTGGATTGCCAACTTGGCAATTCTATGAGGAATTTGATTAGCATGTTTTAAAGCAATTTTCCAGATTTTCAAACTAATTTCTAAAACGAATACCCTCATTCTCCGTTTCTATATGCAAATTTATTTTCTGGCTATCTTAGAAAGAACATGTATATGAAAGTGCCTGTTCATACTCAGATATCACAGTCTTGGGAAAACAAAGTGCAGAGAATTGTATATAATCCTCATCACAGGGCTCTAATTTCAAAAACGAAGAAGTATGAACTAATGATGTGCCTATTACTTTACACATCTTAAGCTTGACATTTGGTGTTTCGAGATTCATTTCCCTGCCCACTGGAACAAATGCATTAAAAGAAAATAAATCATGATATCTTCTTTCTCTGACTTATAAATAACATTGCACTTACTCAACTCAAATAAGGAAAACAAACTCTTAATGGCATCCATTTGCGCTGTTGCTAATGACAACTCCCAAACTTTTAAGAGCATACAGCCTTGCTGTATATTTAAACAAACTTAATATGCTCCAGAGAATCCCTAAGGCATTTCTGTGTTCAGAACTCTTCATTACTTAGCCACCATAAAATTATGAGTTCTTTTCTTTTACTCTGTCTCTCCAGTTGTCTTTCGTAGCACTTTTCACCAGGACATCTCTGTTAACTGTGAACTTCGGATGGTTTATTTTTAACCCCTGCACTTGTACCCTCTTGCATTTATAGAACAGAAATGTGTCCTATATAACAAGCCCATTCTTTTAGTTCCACACTGGCATTTCAGACTGTAGCCAGTTGGACAGACACTTCATTCAGTCACTGACAGTTCATTCTGGCCAGACTCTTGCAGCTGGGGATTAGAATTTCTCAGTCATTGAGTAGTTTTTTTTTTTTTTTTCCTGGAGAAAGATTTGCAGTCTTTAAAAACAGGCTAATTTATCCCATATATCTTTACAGTGCCATAAGTGAGCTAACAATTGCCCAATCAGTACAGTGTCCCTGTTACCAGGGAGGGGAAGTATGCCACTAACAAAGAAAAAGTCAAAAAATGCTTGGGAAAGAATATCCACAGTGATTTATGTATGACCTATTTTCTTGGAGACTCTCTACTTTCACTTAGGGATAACTACCCTTGGAAAAGTCAAATACGCCTTTTTCAGCAAGACTACACATGACTTCAACAATTAATTATGCTAGAGGATATAGAATAGAAAATGGGAATATAGAATAGAAGATCATTGTCCCCATTTTAAATATCATTAGGAAAAAAATCAGTAGATTTTCCATTGATTATCCAGTGATGCCCATGAGAGCTTCCAACAAGCACTGAGGCAGCACAAGGATGAAGTTAAGCCAAGTTGGCATATGTGGAGTAGGAACTGTTTAAAACAGCTTTTTCAAACAGCACTGGAGCGCTAAGGCCTTACACTTAGGTAAAGACGATGAGAAAAGAGCATTACTCAAACATAAAAGATAAGTCACAAAACACAGAATCTGGAAGTAGTGTTTGATTGACAAGGAATCATATGTAGATCAGAAGGTCTAGAACTTCCAACAGGTGAGATGTCCTGTGCTCATAGGACTGATACAGTTAGATAAGGAAGCTGAGGACTTCTCTTGCAGATCAAAGGAAAGCAATGGATAAGCAGTGATGTGTTTCAAAGATTACACTGGTAAGGAAACAAGTCTCAAAGGAATAAGATTGAACACAAGACTCTACAAGGCAAGCCCTTGATCAGAATGCCAAATAAAGTAGGGTAAGTAGAGTGAACATGTGAGGAGAGTACATATCTAGATGGAAAACCATATTGATGCATGCTACAGCAAGGTGAGGAGATGCTTGGTCTTTCCTAGTGGATAAGGGTGTTGCTCTCAGGTAAATAATAAACTCTATAACAAGGAAACCTCTTGAAGACTATGGTTTCATTGAAGTTTGAGAAGATCAGAAGTATGCAGGCTTTCTTACTATAGGTCCTTGGAAAGAAGTCATGTGTGATGGAAGGGGTCCATCATACAAGGTGATTGATGGCATACTGAGATCATAGATCATAGAGAGGCAAAACGGAAACTAGAAATGGGTAGAGGCAGCCCCATGAGGAATGAAAGAAGTACATTTTAGAGGCAAGGCCCAACTAAGCAGGGTGAGCTACAGGAAACAGTGGAAAGCTGAAATTTTGAGGACAGATCAGGGGATTATTGCCAAAGCACCTTCATCTTCTTTCTACCAAGTATCATTTGGAGCCTTTCATTCTGCCATTTAGTGACTGAGGGCTCCCTAGGGTTGGGCCATCTTCAGTGCGAAACAGATGAAAAACATACAACAGAGGTTCATCTTAGGAGTATGGATAAATAACATACATGTTCTCTAGATAACCAACACTCAATGAAAGAATTCTTCCCCTTACCCCATCTTCCTCCTGAACAGCCCACACACTAGTCTGTGCTTTAGAATGGGAGAAATGGGGAAAGTTCATTGGCTTAAAGGAAAGAGCTTGAAGGGGGGAAAAAAACCACTGGTGACAGAAAGGAACTAAGGAATAATAAGAACCAATGAGAAGAGTCAATTCAAGAGCAAATGTAGAGGGATGTTTCTTCCCTGGGAGAGCATTGCAGTGAAGGGGGCTGATATGGACTCCCAGGTTTCATTCATGAGTTAACCAACTTGAATTTAGTTTACTGATGTTGCCATGGACATTCAAGAAAAATCAGAGGCACAAGTCTTTCTTTTGCCACTTTCCTGTGATTGAAACAACATAGCCAAATAATGCTAACAAAGTAGGACCAGGAAAGTTAAAACCACAGACTAAGATGCACCATTAAGGTAAAGAACTGTTATTGCCTTTCTTCTAACTTAAAAAAAAAAAAAAACACAAGTTATTTACAGGATAAAGTTGCATTTTACATAAGTAGAGATATACAAGTAACATTGCACATAAATGATTAAGGAACTCATCAGAAGTGTAAAACAGACATTGATGGCTGTCAGAAATACCTTAACACTCAGTTAGGAAAGTGCCAATTTGATGTCACCCTGGCTTCCCTTAACTAGATACAAAATAGTCTTGTTTCCCTTCTCCGTCTACTGTGTTTGACTCGCTGGTTGATTGGCTTGCATTTTGAGGTTACATCTTATTTTCATGAAAATGGAAACTTCAAACTTTTTGGATGAGGAGGGGCTCAAGCCATAAAGCAGTACAGTGATATATCCAGATTCCAACTATGTTGAAAAAGATAATCTGGGATCCCTGAATGTCATTTGAAATTGGTGATGAAGAGTGCTGTGGTATTTAAAATAGGTCCCTAAGTGACTTGATAGGGAAAAGGGAGTGAGGTAGGAACAGGACCAGGGCATCTGGAGACCTTAGGGCACCAAGGACTTCAACAGAAAGATTCTCAGAGCAGCACAGCTCTTCTGTCTTCATAGTCACTGTGTCATGGTGAAAGTTTTCCCCCCCCATTTGGTGGTTTAACCTGACACTCTTGAATTACTAGTTGGAGAGGCCTCTTACAAGGTCTCCTCTCAGCCAGGGTAGGAGAGTTGTTCTGAAGGACTCAATGAGATGTCTTTCTCTGCTTTAATTGGAAAGGATAAAATTTTCCTGGCTTTACTTGAATCTCTGATGAGAAAAGTAAGAAAGAAAATCAACTCTCAAGACTGCTTGATTCTTAGAACTGTAAAGAGCTACTTGAGTTGAGGCATTTGCTGTTCTTAGCATCTGGAATAATTTTCTGATAAGGTTCACACCTCTGTCACCTAGGAGGACAACACAGAGTGGCTCCCCACAACATTTTCATGACTTCTCCAAAGGAAGAAGATAGAAAGTTATTTCCTTTTTGAGCAGTTGACGTTTCCCCGTCCACATTCACCATTACCTTTAAAATAGAATTCTGTAGAGGTGTTTTGAAATCAGGCTTCTGAACTTAATAAAAAGCTTTTGTGTGTCATATTTAATTCAAAGGCTTACATGGTCATTTGATGGTCACTGGGAAGGGTTTTCTGAAAAACTGAATGATTTGAGTAGTTTCATAAATCAACACAACTTGAAATCTGCCCAGTATTGGAAACTAGGTTAAACCATGTAATATCAAAAAAATTTTGGTCATCAATTTCTAGAAATAGCTTTAAAAAGTTTAAAACTATAATTCTCTGTGTCAACTTCATAGTCCCATGTAATATAAATGTATCTTTATAGCAGGACAAGATCACTGTGCTTATGATGTATCCATGGGTAATAATCCTCCCAGAAATTACATGCTAAATGATCCCGATTTTATTGGTTCCAAGACACAATTACATTTTGTATGAAGTCTTGTATATACTTTTGCAGTACATGGACATTAAATAATAATGAGAGCACATTGATTGGTTCCTATTAAATTTATGTGAGGCAATATTGTGGCTTATGGAGGGATTTCTAAGATAGCTGAACAATTGGTTATATTTATTTTTTAGTTAATTGCCTTACATAGATTGATGTCTGCTATGGATGCAGTTATTTCTTTTCTTTTATGCTTTTAGTAAAACACATTTTTAAAATGTGTCATAATCTAGAAAGATTATTCCATAGGAAAGGGAACAAAAGAAATTATAAAAAGACAGAAATTATTGACTTACAATATCACATTAAAATAATTAAATATATCACCTGGCCACATAATAAGTAAGATAGTTTCTGAATACAATAGGAAATAAATGATGGAAAGAAGTTGATTTGCATAATAAAAGCTAAAACTGTCCCTTTTATCTAAAACATTCAGTTAGTGACGGTAAGATGTTTTTATATTACATTATGTAAAGAGTTCCTACAAGTCTGCCCCTTATAACAAATCTCTAATTTGTCCCGTGCCTTCACACTTTGTCTTGGTTACTGTGACAAAAACATGACCAAAGTCAGTTGCCCAGGGGATAGGGGAGTGGGGAGGATTTGAACGGATTGTATTTCCAGATCATGGAGGGAAGTCAGGGCAGGAACTCAAGCAGAAACTAAGGAGCAAAGCTACTTACTCTTCACTATCTTACTGTTCAGCTAGTTTTCTTCTACAGTTCAGATCCACCAGCCTAGGGCTGGTACCACCCTGCCCTGGGCTGGGCACTCTGTATCAATCATCAGTCATGACAATCTCTTAAAGACATGCACAAGCCAGTCAGATCTAGACATCCCTCAATTACTCCTTCAGATGACTCCAGGCTGTGATAAATTGGCAGCTGAAGATAATTACGACTTTATTGAAAAAAAAAAAAGATATTGAGCCCATTTTGGGAACCAAAACAAGACAAGTTGTTGTCTACATATATAGTGGGAAAGGCCATGTATAAGAGAATATAATACAAAATTAGAAATTATTGGAGAATGAAAAAGTTAGTTTACTAAATTGGTTTCTAAGGGATTAGGTAAGAAACCAATACATAGATTACTCATGTGTACTAGTTTACAGTACTTGATAGTTGTTTATAGTACTAATACTGTGAGTGAAACTGATGTACATATAGCACATAACATATATATATGGACTTCTGCTTAGCACCTGAGGGTAATAGATTTGCCAAGCACCTCTTACCTTGACCACAGACCTTAAAGGTTCTTTGCTTGTATCAGTATGAAACATGGGCCTCCTGTTGATACCTTGATTCCCTAGACCTAGCTTCAACTCCTGCTGGCTTTCTCATTCATAATTATTATTCGACCTTGAACTATTAATACCATATCTATTTTACAGAGAGAGACTTTACTTTGACCCTGTCATATCCTCCACATTGACCATCCCTCTCCATATATAGACCAGCCCTGAATATGACTTACCAACAAGGGGAACATCTTTCAACAATAGCAGCTAAAGACAATTACCAATACTTTATATACCAACCACCATCTAGAAAAAAAAAATTTTATTGAGAACAGGACTTTCCAATAGCCACATTTGGCACATTTTCTTCTCCCAGTTGCCAGCAGAAACATATGTCTAGCTTCAATCAACTGCTCTCTTACTGACTGAGAAACATGAGGTCATATGCTCAAAACCATTCATGGGCATTTATTAGGATTCATGAGCCAGCATTTGTATGACTTTGAGGTGTGAGATACTCAGGGCTGAGAATGATTATTTAATGATGCTTAACGAGTAAAATTGTAACTAATGGGAGTTTAAATGGATACCATAGTGACTGTACACCTCATTTCACTAGTAATACTTACTGATTTTGCCATGTGAAAACACATGGATTTGAATCCTTGAGCTCTAAGAAAGGTCAGCGGAAACATGAGCGCCAACCAGGAACCCAGAAAGCCACCCAAGTGTACCTCAGTGTACAAACTAGGAAGCAATAAGAATTGTCTTTTCCTTCATAGACAAAATAAAACCAATGGAGACAATGGAAGTATTTCAAACACGTTCTATCAACAACTCAAAGTTATGGTCTACACAAATGGCCCAGGTCTCCAGAAACTACGATCCATCGTAATGACATGGCAACCCTTCACAGGTGTTTCCTGAGCTACACTCCACCCTTACAGCTGACAAACACTCTAACTTGAATTATTGTTCCTTCAAAACCATGCCTTTTGATGGGCTGAGGAGATGCCTCCATGGACAAGGAAGACACTTACTGTGAAATATGGTGATCTGAGTTCTATTCCTGGGACTCAGATGGTAGAAGATGGAAACTAACTCCTACAAACAATCATTGCACTTCCACAAGAATGTATCCCACCCATACAGTAAATAGATGTGAAATAAAAATATTTAGTCCAAGAAATTCATACAAAGAGTGATTAGCCTTGAAACAAAATCCTTGAATAACTATGCTCATTTAAAAATCCATCTTGTTTTTAACGTGTGGTTTTACATTGAAATGAAATATCATATAAAATTGACAGTGTGATTCAGTATGCTACATTATAGACACACACTAATGTATATGGCTAGAACATAAATATGTGAGTATGTGCTTGACTTAAAGTGTGTGTGTGTGTTACTTAAATGTCTTTTATATTTCATTGTTACATCATCTTTAATAGCAATATCTGAGTCAACATCTGTGGCAGTATTCACAAGAATCTCACTTCTCTGCTGTAGGACAAGCTTGCTACCTAACTGAAGTGCTAGCCTTGTACAGAAACTCCAGACACTAAGCTCTTCCCATCCTGTATATGATTCTCTTCTATTGTGGTGTCCATCTGCAAAAATAAAGATGGAAAAGAACAGGGAGACCCCATTCTGGGTGTTGATTGCACAATCTGTCTATATGCCACCATATTCCCACTTCCTTTCTCACCCGTACTCAGAATCCTCCCTTCATAGCAGAGAACTGGGTTGGGGTGAACTATTCTAAGGACAGCATCCTAAAATGGGAAGGAGCAGATGCAGCCACATTTTTCGAGTGACAGCATTCCACAGCAAACACTCTCGTTCAACCAGAATCTGCGTAGGCAGCTTCACATATGTATTTATAAGTTCCATGAATGGGTGAGCTATTCCAAACTGCTTGTTCTTTTAGTATTTTTCCCTCTCTTCCCCAGAAAAAAGAGATGCTTAGGCCTCAGTTGACCAGACGGAGCAAACAATGGCTTGTGTTGGCATTTGTGCACTGAGTAGTGATGATGACAGAATCACCCAATTTCAGAGAGACAAACTTCTATCCATTGGAACTGACCACAGATCTTTATTTTAGTCCAACGTAGCCCCTGAAGTCACTCAGCATTTAGAGACCTCCCTGGTCAGTGCCAGACTCTCATTAATGTGAAGTGTTATGTCACAATTTAGAGTTCTATGTAGGCAAAGTAGTTGCACTCACAATAGAAAATACATGACAAACAATCCAAGTAAGGGCATGTCTACTGCCTGAGGAAATTGAAAGAGAAGAAGCATGCTGTGGTGGGTGTTGTGCTTAGTGATAAATCAAGGACAGAGGCAGGAATAGAACACAGACTTTCTAGTTCTCACCTATGACAATGCCAAGAAGTCACACAAAAGACAAGTTTTATTACTTATGACAGTCACCAAGGAAAATAAGACACAGCAAGCATCTACAGCTTATGCCTTCACTGTTGCCAACACCCTTCCCACAATTGTTCTAAGAAACATCATTTGGTATTAATCAACTGTTTCCAAAGCCACCCATCTTTTTCTAAAGAGATAATTGTCTATTATTCTCTATAAGCAAGTCCTTGCACAGACTGTCCATGTTTGAACTCAGGAAGAGTAGAAGTAGAGACAGGGACGAGAAGAGGAGGAGGAGGAGAGGAGGAGGGAGGAGGAGGAGGAGGAGGAGGAGGAGGAGGAGGAGGAGGAGGAGAAGTCCTTCTCACTGGTCTTAATTGAGAAAGTTGTCACTGAAAAAAAGCCAGCAGTGAACTCCAGAGCTTAGCAGAGCACTCAGAAGAGAATCGTTTTGTGAGCAGATAGTCTCCAAAGCATATTGGCTGGAGTATGCATTCATGGACAGTTTAGAATTCAACAGAAAAGACAGATGAGATTTAATCTGTCTCCATAATGAAGGCAACATAGTCAGTGGATGATTTCCCCCACTTCTCAAGTTTAGTAAAATGTTATGGAGAATAGAAACTTGGTCTCTGTTCTCTGATTCTTCTGACACAGCATCTTTTGGAAATTGAGTTAGGTGCAGAATAATTCTCATAGCTGGAGCCAATGGTATCATACACTTCTGCTGAATCTATGTGAGTTCTGGGGAATTTACAGATGAGCCTCCTCCATTTGGGCCCTATTAAACTTGCTTCTGAGAATGCTCATGTTGCCTACTAATGGGGGCATATAATGTGATTATTGCAGGCCCTCACATATTGAAAAGTGCTCCTCAGTCATATGGAATTGTGTGACTGAGAAACAAAGTATGCAGGACACAGTGACAAGCATGAAGTCTAGAGCCAGATAACCATTCTGATCACCATTCTACCTCCTGAAGTACTGGAGCCTTGGTCCTCTACCCCTTTGAGCCACCTCTTCTATGGGACTTTTTTGGAGGTATGAAATGTATTTGTGTATGCACAGAACTCAGAACCATGTGACCCTTTGCCTAGTGCCACTCTGTCCTTAGTGTCTCCAGGAACAGGTTATGTTTAAGAGGTCCTCAGCATGTATCTGACATTAACATTAACTGATCACTTACAACTATAGAAATTAGGATGACAGGGGAACTTTAGAAGCAGATAATTAGTGTTCAAATATAGTTAGTCGCTGTATATCTCCAGGTTTCAGATCTTTTACATGTAGCATTCAGATAACAATGCCTAATTCTGTAATGTTTAGTGACAGATGACATATTAGTCAGTGTGTATAACTCTGTATCCCAGAGGAGCCAGCGAAGATCAGTTCATTATGACTTCACTCCATATCCTCAGATATAAAGTATTTCCAAGACAGAAAAAACAAACTGGAAAGAATTTTCTCTTCCATGTCTCGAACAACTGTCCTCCAATCTGAGTTGGTGCAATTGTGCATCAGAAATGAACAAAGCTCTGGCTACACAGGGCATTTGTAGCCTAAAATCTGCTGCAGCTGTTACTTACCAAATGAGAACAATGGCTCTTATCCCACAGCAAGCAAACTGAATGTACCCTTCAGACATTTCTCTTCTCTTCGAATTTGGTTGGGTTGTTGCAGATTGATTTTTATCTTCTATAGATCTCTTCTGATCTCTCTTCTTCCCCATACTCTGCAGCTGACAGTTCACTGCTATCTTCTACATTGTCTTTGGACAACAAAATTCAGCATTAGTTCACTCTTCTCTGTATGTTTCCCAAATGTACACAGCCTAAACCATCAAGAATACAACATACACATGCTTTTCCATTCCGTATTAGTCTTTCCTCTACAAATCAAAATTGTAACTAAGAATTTTTCAGATAATTTAGAATAATATTTGTCTCATATTAAAAACTGTTATAATAACTGTATAGAAAAATAAAAGTGGTTATACAGAATGCTGAGTGGCCACAATGATGCCTGGATTAATAAATCACCATAGGTTAACTGTAATCAAGGGCTTATAAACTACATGTCCATATGAATGCACTGTGGCCACCTGTGAAAATAATCCTCTTTAATTCTACAGTCATTGTGTGTACTTATTCTTTGCAGAGGAACAAGACTTAAAAGAAAAATTCTTCTACATTTCACAGTACACACATTCTCAATTTAGATAGATAGATCCTATCTTCTAAACGTGCAATAAAAAAAAAAAAAACTCATCTGAGATGGAACCCAACTTTTCAGAGTACACACGCTGTTCCTTTAAGCAGATTCATGGCAGGAATTAACAGGCGAGCAAACAATCCCCTGTCCTTAACCATGTTATTGATGGTGTGCATGTGTTCATGAATTCAGTCTCAAATGAAGTTGGCAAAAGTGCTTTGCAAATCCATTTTCTCAAAAAAAAAAAAAAAAAAGTGAGCCTTAGTTTGGCTCTCACTGAGTTAACCCTCCAGCAAACACTTATCCAGCCTCACTTACTCACTCCACCCTGTCACAGGAAGGGCCTCTTCATTGTGTCTGTGCTCCTATAATTAAGGCTTTAGGAATATGGGGGAAAGCTGCTTGGTGTATTTAATTAAAGTTAGTACGGATTTAAAGCCAAGCAAGGCGTTGTCAGTAGTACTTAGTGTTTAATACAAAGAAACCCAGGTGCTTAGAAATCTATGCCAGAAGAAAGTACAATGTTCTTATACTTAGAACGAACATTCCATGTTCCATTATGAGATTCAACCCCCCCCCTCCCAAGAAAACATAAATATTGGATGCTGAGTGAGTAGCAAACATATAAAGTAAAGGCTTAACAAAGCTAGAATAATTTACATCGATACTCCTGGGATTTAATTCTTCATCTTAAAAGTAAAAAGGAAATTGCAATGATACAGGAACTAATATGAGAGATAAGACTGAAGAACGAAAAAAAAACAAAAGAACAGCTAAGAGATAAAAATAAGACTATTCAAGCTCAAAGGCAACAGTAACAGTAATTCAGACAGAGATACCTGAACATGAGCAGAATCACCAGGGGAAATGTCACTGCTTGGCACATGGCAAGGTTATAAGGATGAGAGGTAAATCCACAATTTCCCAGGGGCTAAATGTAGGGCAATTTTAGCAAATAATGGTAATGTAATTAGAGCAATAGATTATAACAAAAAATTAGAATTGAGCTCATATTAACATTAAAAAATTTTAAATAAGTAAATGGGAGAGGGGAGAATTTTGGCAAGAACCATCTTTGGGATATAACATACAGTGAGAAGTCCAAGAAGAAAAATGGAAAAATGACATTTGTGTGATTTCAGGTCAACCATACTCAAGGCTCTTAATTATTACAAAAGAGGAAATGGTTCCTCATTTTCATTGAACTAATTATGTCTTCAATCACCTTATATATAAGGTCACATTTGTTGTTGCTATAAGGAAATACCTGAGTCTGAGTACTGTATGGAGCAAAAATGTTCATTGCTCTAAGGATGTAACTCAATGTTTGATGATCTTTCTCTAAAATTCAGTACTTCTTTTAACCTCAGAATGTCACTGCTATAGTTTGCATGCACTTTCTCTCCTGAAGAAGCTTCATGTTTTGGAAGTTTAAAGGTAGATAGGACCTTTAAGAGGAAGGACTCAACGTGTGTTTAGATCATTTAGGAATGCAAACTTCTGAAGGGATTAAGGTAGTTCACAGGAACCCTGAGTACATGCTCTCAAGAGCTTCACTAGATAAAGAATAAGACCACCACTTCACCCACCCCCTCCCTTTTCCAGCATGTGATTAATGCCCCTCAGACACCACCCTACTATGGTGCTGTCTACCGTGAGAGCTTCACCAGAGTCAAGGCAATATTGGTGCTACACTAGAAGGGAACAAAGTCCTCAGAAGATTTCAGGCTCCCAGAGTAAAGGAGGTCGAGAGAATAAAGCTCTGTTGCCTTAAGCCATGTCGCCTCTTGAGCTTTGCAATGGCAGTACTAGTAATTGAACACAGTAACTGAATTTACAAAGCCTTAGCAGATTATGACAGCATTAGTAGATAAACAGTAGCTGAGCTTACAAAACTTTAATCAAGTAAGCAAATGAGCCATGTACCATGTAACATTACCAAGTACCATGACCTCCTGACACAACCGACTAGAATGGACAGAATCTCACACTCACAATACTCTTGACAAAAAATAGATATTATCAACCTGATATTTTAGAAATAATAAATGATTTCAAAATGATGAACTCTACCAAGGAAATGGGATGATTCAAAAAAAAAAAAAAAGAGGTAAAGGACAAGGTAAAAAGAAAACTGAAATATGAAAACTGAAATTGAAGTCTAAGTCAGAAATCTTTTTGAGGTTTATTATTTGTTATTAGTATGAATACTTTGATGCGTGTATTTATGTGCACTGTGTGTATGCCTTGTGTCTCAGTAGACAGAAGCTGATGTGGGATCTTCTATAAAGACCAGGTGATCGTAAGCTACCATGTGGGCTTGGAATTGAACTCAGATCCTCTGTAAAGGCAGCCAATACTATTAACCACTAAGCTATCTCTCCAGTATCGAAGTCAAAATTAAAAAAAAAAAAAAAGATATGCTACAATGGCTGTTAAAATAAAAATACTGAGTATTAATGAAGTTTTGAGTTTACAGATCACTGTACTGTGATTGAGCATGTGTTGTCACTATGGGAACCAAATGAAGGTATTCAGTAACTCAGTGTGTGTTTTTTTAATTTTTAAAACACGGCCGTGCTGCCTTCAAATCTCAGTACAGTCAAGGTTAACCTTTAACTGCTGAGTTCCTTGCCTCCATCACCCTTGGTTTTACAACTGCCTTAATTCTAAAAGTATTCCAAAGTAAAGTAGCTTTAAAGAGAATTGCAAATAAAATCTAGTGGATGGTACAGTAGGAATTAGGTAAGAAAAATAAAGGAAATACTTCCTTCCACACAAGAGTCAGGCTTGAAGAAAATAAATGAAAGTAAGGAGAGGTCCTGAGCCATTTAAGAAAACTTTACTAAGCTGATTAATAACAGGAACAAAAGGAATATTTAAAAATTCCACTTATGGGTCTAATATTGCCCAAGTAAAGGCAGTAACTTTACCACAAGGCTCTCAGTGTGTCAGATGTTCCCACACTATCCTTCACTCATTCAGCCTAAAGGAGGCTCTGGTTCTGTCCTCTGAGTCCAGCTTCAGTAGCCTGTACACCATCTTTCTCAACTTAATTCAAATTCCAGGAACAAGAAATCTTGCAGGTTGGCATCCTGTGAATCCTTTGGAGTCAGATCCTTCCCAACTCTACCAACAAAACGTCTTCGATTGCATTAGAAGTCTAGATTTCCACTGTGTTAAAATCTAAGGCTTGGGCTGGAGAAATTGATGGTTCAGCAGTTAAGAGCACTGACTATTCTTCCAGTGGTCCTGAGTTCAATTCGCAGCAACCACATGGTGGTTCATAACTATCTGTGATGGGATCCAATGCCCTCTTCTGGTGTGTCTGAAGATTGATACAATGTATTCATATACATAAAATAAATAAATATTTTTTAAAAATAATCTAAGGTTCATTGATACCTCACCACCTTATCCTACTGTCTCTATGATGTATCATCAGAGAGCTCATGTAATGGTATAATAAAACCTTAAATATTTATTTCTACTGTTGTTTGAAGTTAAATGTAGACATCTCAACCAGTAAATATAAGTGAGGATTTGTGGACTGGGATGAAAAGGGTATGAAGCTCTAAAAGGCTGTGTGGGAATCAAATGCCCTGAAGTTTACAATAAACAGGTGAGACCATTCCTCAGATACAAATAACAACTCGAGGAGTCCAAGAAGATTTTTCTAGAAATTAAGGAAAGCAAAGAAGAAAAAGGAGCCAAAGAAAGCCTAGAACAACAAACAAGGGCATCTATTCAAGATCCCCCATAAAACTAGAAAAGGACTGTTTCATTGCGTAGGGGGAAGGAGCAAAGTTACAGCTGATTGGTTTTCCTTCTCCTATTTCCTAATTTAGTAAAATTCTGCTGCTCATAAAAATGGGATGTTGCCCACAACCAGCTCCTTTTAAGTGTCCAGGCTCCCCAGAGCCTGTCCTTGGAGGAGAGCCTAAGTTACTGCAGCTGGGCCCAGCCCTGTTTTCCTGGGGCTCAATTTGTGGCAATCCTCTTACAGGGACCCATGTCACTGAATGAGTCCCTGCAGATCTGCATAGCCCATGCCATGTCTTCAACCTCCCAAAGCAGTAGTAGCATCGAGAAGTTCAATATACTAATGCACCATGCCTTAAACTAATCCCACTGTAGACTCAAAGCCCGCACTTGGTCTAATTTTCCCAACAATCCCTTTAGGAGAAAATTCTGGAACTTGTTCAACAATGTGCTTACCGGCCTATGGGAGCTCTGGCTGTCATTTCTCTGTTCCCTCAGGTATGTGTGTTTAGAGTTCTTGGTGGTAATGAAGGCTCAAGAGAAGGCGTAAGTTATTCTTGGCTTGCACTGTTGGAGGGGTGACAGCAGTGTTGACAGGGGGCTTCGTAATTGGGTGTCCCTGGGAACCACCTAAGTGCCTCACTTTACGAAATGCATGCTTTTCCTACAAGAGCATGAATCAAAAGAAGCTCTGCCTGGAAAAATCCAACACTCATAGGTTTTTTTTTTGTTTGTTTGTTTTGTTTTTCAAAAAAAGTCATTGGTCTCTCGACAGCTGTGAAGTGACCATTATGCTTTGTGGGTCTCAAACTCCTGGCAAGTGCCCTCCAAAGCGTTCATGAAAAAAATGTCACTGGTGTATTTTAAGAAGTCAAAGGATTCAAACGTATTCAATTCATGGCTAGGAAGAAAGGTATAAAGAACAGATTACAAATAGACAGAAGAGGGTCTCAAACAACTGGAACAGGGGCTATCCCAGGAGCTGTTTCCTGTGCATGGGATATGTTCTACTAACTAAGCTACTCTGTCTGGCATTAGTGGGAGAGGAAGTACCTAGCCTCACAAAGACTTGAAGTGCCTAGTTGGGGTGGGGGGCACCCACAGGGCCCCCACCAGCTCAGGGGAGGAGGGGAGAAGGAGGGGGAAGGATTGATTGTGGGGAAAGGGTGACTGGGAAGGGGACAGTGAGCAGGATGTAAAGTGAATAAGTCAAAAAAATTAAATTAAAAATATTTTTTAAAAAAGAAATAGAAACATAGATGGCTATAAATAAAAAACCTCATACTTTTGCTGTTATTAAATATTGCTATACTATAGCAAATGGTGCTGTCTACAGGCAGTCTATTCCTTAGGTCCATCATCTTTGTTAATTTAATTTTCATCCAAATTTCCTAATAGGTGACAGATACAGCTTCTGAAGTTTCCAGATTCATGAAATGCAATCTCAGTGGTAGATACACAAATACTCCACACTCCTTCTATCCTCACTGGTAGCAATGACAGACACCCACATTTAAGTCACGTGCCATTCACTTCGCCTAAGAGTAGAAGGCAGTCCTCGGGGACTGGTGGAATCGGTGCTTCATCTTAGAGCAGGAAGGTGGAGTATATTCCCAGGGAGAAATTCAGAGTAGGTGTAGGAAATATGAGAAGTCAGATCTGTTCCAAGCCAAACTCTCCAAGCTGCCAGAAATCACAGCTCTCCTAACTATGTGTGTTGGTGCCTAGTATGGTACCTGCAAGGAGATACAAATCAATGTGTTTTTAAAAGTTTCTTCAGTGAGATATTTATATGAACCATTATGATAAGATATCCAGTTTTCAAACCAGAAATTGCAAGAACACATCTGTGGATGAATAAATGAATAGCCACAGGGAGCTAATTGCCATTAACCAGGAACTCTTCTGTATCAATTTGAGTTTACACGCCTTTGAGCCTTTATGAAATTACAGAGCCTCCTGGTTTCTAAATTTAGCTGAGGGCACAAACTGAAAAACTGTTCTGTTCCAACAATGTGGAATTATGTATTCAATAGACTTACAGACATGGAGTGCAATATGAAATCTGAGGACCTGTGTCCTCCAGAATAAATATTAATACAGATAGTGTATAACACTTTTGAAAGGACACTTCATCTATCTGAAAATTGTGGATGTGGCTTATGGTAACCTGGACGGTGGCCAAGAATGATGCCCATTCCTAATAACTGGGAACTAAGTACTGCATTATGAGGGAAAGGTATATTTGCAGACATGATTTATTCAAAGGCCCTGAATTGGAAAGATTAACCAGGACTATTTGATGGGCCACAAATTTAGAACCAAGTGAGACTTTAAGACAAAGCAAGACAGAGATTTAAACTGAGGTGGGTGGTTACCTAAGAGAACTGACTTCTGAGTGGTGGAAAGAACAATGGAAACTACTAGAAGCTGATACAGTAGAACTCAATTTTATTCTGGGCTTCCCTTCAAGCAGAGCATAGATGTCAATATTGTGGGACCATCAGCGGCTCAGTCTGTGATATCTTGTTACAATTGTTAAGGAAGCAATTTAATAACAAATAAAGCAAGAAATGATCCAAGAGTGTCTACGTCCCAAACAGGAAGAGGCCAAAGCATTTGAATCATGATTTTTATCATGGCCTCCTTGTGTCTCTCTCCATATCTCCATTTTATAAAGCTTTTACTCCGAGAAGATGTGGTACCCTCTCTACTTTGGGCTTAAGGAGATTGTACATTAAGGGAAAAAACACAGATATTTCTCATCCCAGCCAAATTCCAGTTGTAAAGTATATTTCTTGTTTCCTTGATTCTTCTTAAGCCCAACAGGCACAGTTGGTTAAGGCCACTGAATCTTTGATTATTTTCACCTCAGATCACCCCAGAATGGAGGTTCACTGATCAGAAAAATTAGCCAACAAGAGGCCTCCAGCATTCATAACAGAGCCTCATAAGTGTGGCATGGGGTAAAAGGTAATCTACAGACAGGAAACTTGGGGTATTTCACAAAAGAAATTTATTTGAAAAAGAATGTAGTGATGATATTCAATGTAAGGTCCTTTCTCAAGACAGTAGAGTGGTAAGTAATTTAAAAGGTTGACAACCCTTTTAAGTAACATGTAAAATCATGGTCCTGGACCTTAATCTATTACAAATTCCCTTATGATGATAGACAGGTTAAAAAAGGAAAACATCCTCCAGGTCTAGACAATCCAAAACAGCAGTTGCTAATTTGTGAAGTTAAGCAAGTTAGTATAATGCAAAATGAAGAAGACAGCTTTATCGAAAGATCAGAGAAGAAATAAAATGGGTCCTGATGAAGGCAGGTGTGCTGCACACCTGCCCAAGATTGCACCCTATGAGAAATGAACTCTGATGATCCACACTGTGAGGAAAAAAGATGTCCTTAAAATAGTCTAGCCAAGCCAGTGAGCACATAAATAATAAGCAAACAACAGAGATCATCCTAAGAAGTTAGCCCTAAAAGAGTTTTCAACAAAACAGTATGAGATATACCAAAATCTAAAGCAACACACAGAGGAACATAAGACCCTTTCATTAGGAAAGTGTAACAAAAGAATCCGAAAGCGATGAGTTCATAGATAAAAGACAGGAGAAAAAACTGCAAAGGAGTCACGATAACTATGTCAAGGAACTGAAGGGACCATAGTGAAAGACATAAGGGAAAATGAAGTAACATCGCATCATTGAGAAGGGACTATTTGTGATGTTATCAATGTCATACAGAAAAGGCCTAATGGAAATTCTTGGATTGAAAACTACAAACCCAAATTTAAAAATTATCTAAAGAGGGTCATAGCAGATGTTAAGCTGCAGGGCAATTATCACAGCAGAATGAACTCTTAGGTGTCACGTGATTTTAAAAGGAAGGAGTAAATAAACGGGTATTAGAAAATTAAGAAAGCCTCAGAGAAATAAAGTTGTCATTGAATACAAGAGAGGCAAGAGAAAGAGAAAGGAAAAATCCTTAGGAAAATAAGGCAACAGTTTTCCTATTTGATGAAATATATTCAATTGTGTATAGCTAAGCCATTGACCGAACTCAGGATAAGGTAATACAAAAAGTACACTACCAGAAACATCAAAATACAAATGGTGAAAGTCAAAATAAACTAAAAAATAAAAGTTTGGACACAACAAAAAGACCCATCTCATTCAAGGGTCACCAGGTCGATAAATAAGCACCCTATCATCAGAAACAGTACACCATAGAAGTAGGATGTAAATGCTAAGAGGCAAAAATGTCAATCAAGAATCTTTTATACCCAATACATTTATCTTTCAAAAAATAAAGGCAAAATAGAAACATTTCGAACACATAAGATTAGACAATGTGTTGCTAAAAGCACAGTCTTGTAACAAATACTGAAGGAGTTTCTTAAGAATGAAGTAAGAAATGCTTACATGATAAGAGCATGATAGTGGATATGTGCATATGTACTTTTTTTCTTTCTTCTCCCAGCTACTTTAAGAGACACAAACCGTAAAGTAAACATAACCATCTCATTGGAATTAAGTCAGCATAAATCTAGAAAGGTTTTCATAAGGTGTATACTCAAATCCAAAAACATAACTCCAAAAAGTAAAATCTTCATTAGATACATTAGTAATCATTCACTACAAAATATTTATTTAATTCATGATATACTTTTAAAAGGTCTGAAAGAATTCAAGTGCTAAAAACATAGGTACAATTGTAACAGTGTTTGGAGGTATTCGGTCATGGGTGAAAAACTCCCCACTGTTTGTTCTTCAGGGCTCTGCATAATACGTTTATTTTGTTGCAGTCTTGCCCTTCTGTTTCATGTCATGTGATGACATAGCAGGATTTCAATGCCATTTTTTCACTTGCCATCTTCCAGAATTAAGAGCAAATAAATAGTTTTTCATTATAGGTATCCATTGTCAGATATCCTCTTTGGAAAGCACCACAAAACAGATTAAGTGATACAATAAATGATCTAAAACAGCAATAGAGGTGGAATAAATAAAAAAGATTCCATGGTGTCCAGTCCAGCTGGACAATCAAGTGGAACCCTTAGACCCTATGGAGAGGACTGAGATGCGCGAGAAAATAAAAAGGCACAGCAAGTCAAGAAATCTGATCAAGCTGGCAAAGATTTTATTGTTTACACAGGTTATATACTCTGAAAACAGGATATGGGGAGGGCCAGGAAGGGAAAGGGGGCTTTGCAGGTGGAGGAAGCTAGCTGCAGCTTGGGGTCTAACTAAGTTATACCTGTTGTAAGGCCTTGCCATTACACAGGGGTTCTAAAAACATCTATCTAGCAGGATGTTGGCTAAATCTAAAGATCAGGAGGAAGGGTTACTAAGGTGGGTTGCTATGAGGCCTTGTCTGAAGTTCTGAGAACTGAAAATACAGCAAGTGAATCATGGAAGGTAAGCAGAAAGAAGCATAGTAGGTAGGAGAGCCAAGGATGAGTATTTGCCAAGAGTAAGGCCTTTCCATGGCTTCCCACACCATGAGATGCATAAAAATGGAAAAAAATTAAATGGCAGATACCTATACCACTAACCGTATAAATAAAATTAAATATGAATGGATTAAAAATATCAAACAAGAAACAGATTGTCAGGCTAAATTTTAAATAGAAAATAGAATCCAGCTATATATTTTTGTCTACAAGAAATGTGTTTTGTCTATTTTTGTTGTAAAAATAAGTGTAGTAATATTTTTATTACAATATTTTTATGCATATATTCATTGTACCTTGTTCATATTTACCCTGGCCACTACCTCCCTCATTTTTCCTCTACCACCCTCAAATTGTCCTGGTTTTTCCCACAAACAGCATCTCTTCTGTTTTCATGCTTTAATATGTATATGCATATGTATATGCATATACATGCTTAAACCTAGATTCTGTGTATGAGGGAAAAGATACAATATTTTGCCTTTCTTATACCACATATTACTTTCTCTTTTTCCTGTAGATCTTTCACTCTTTCCTCACCAGCCCAATTCTACTTTTATGTCCACATGCACAAATGCATTTTCACCTGCACATGCGTGGCATGCCACTGCATATGTGTGCAAACGCTCATACACACACACACACACACACACACACACACAGCAGGCACATTTACAAACACACATTCAAATCTACTTTCTGATTAGGAGAAGTACACATATACAATATTTTTGGGGTGAGGTTTATTTCACTCAATAGGATGGCTTCCAGTCCACATTTTTAAAGTTGAAATGATTTAATTTTTCCTTTTAGCTGAATAAAACTCCTTTAACACATCACATCTTTATCCATTCATCTGATGAAAGGATTGGGTGATCCTATACCACAGTTATTGTGAATGGTGTAGTAATAGGTATAGATGTTCAAGTATTGTGTCATGGTGTGGTATGCTGACAAATTCTTTTGGAAATAAACACATGTGTGATATAGTTAGTGCGATATCTCTAGTTTTAGTTCTTGAGGGACATTCTTATGAATATCCATAATGGCTGTAGCAGTTTATATTCACATCAGAAACAAATATAGGGTCCTCTTTCCAGACATCCCCATCAGTATCTGTTGTCATTTGCATTCTTGCTAATAATCATTGCAACCGAGGATAATGGAGTGCAGTCATTTGCATTTTCCTGATGGCTAAGAATGTTGAGCACTTCAAGTATTTAGCAGCAATTCGTATTTTTTTAAGAAGTGAGGAGACATGTTTTAAATATTAGTAGTCTGAAAATAATGAAAAGGGGTTTGTTATACAAGTATCAAACATAAGAAAGTTTGTATGACTACACTAATTTCCAAAATAGGCTTTATTTCTAGAGAAATAAGGGCATTTATAATAATAGGATTAATACATGAAGAATATATACAATAGTTATAATATATTTACAAACAGCATGATTGTTGAAGCAGAAACAGAATTGAAAGAAAATATATAGTTCTAAATAATATTGGGCATTTAATACCCATTTACCTTAATAATAGGAAAGAAGCAGGTACTAGAGGAATTGAACAGCCCTGTAAACCAACAAGACCTAATAGACATCTGTAGAACATTAGCCTAATACCAGCAAGTTATTTCCTCTAAAGAACAACAAGGAACTAGCAAGGTGACTCAGTGGGTGAAGGTACTTGGTGTTGAGCTTGACAGCCTGAGTTCAATCTTAGGATCTGACAGGAAGATAGAATAGACTACCAACAAGCTGTCCTCTGACTTGCAAACACATGCTATGGACACATACACACCCACAAACAAATACATGCAAATAAACAAATAAGCCATAAACAAAGAAACACCTGAGGCTGGGCCTGGTGGCACAGGCCTGTAATCTAAGCTACTTGGAAGGCTGAGGCAGGAGACCACAAATTCAAAGCCTGCCTGGACTACAGAAGGAAGTCAAGAGCAGCCCAAGTAACCTAGGGAGGCCCTGTTTAAAGTTTTTGAAGCAGTGTGTTCTGCGGCTATGGACTATGCCTTAGCGATGGAGCTCTTATCTAGCACACATAGATGACATGTATAGAGCCAGAAATTCATTCTCTAAATAGAGAAATGGAAATGTTTTCAAGACAGGCCAATCCAAAAGGGGAAAAAAAAAAGCAAATTGCTGAACAATAAATGAAAGAATAGTCATCACTACTGACTGTGCAGAAGTGAGATGGGAGGATCTCTATGAACAAATGAAAATCTAAATACAGGATTTTGTACATGATGTGCACAGGGCAGCAGAAACAGGCAGACCTCCGACTGACCTACAGGAGCAAAAGAAAATGTCTGAATCCATGTGTCAAGTAAAAGCACCAAAAGAGTTAATCATCAAAAATGTTTTTCTTTTTCTGGGCAAATAAATATGGATTATCCAGTAAAGGCACCTGTAACCAAGCCTGAACAATGTGTTTGGTCCTGTGTTCTACATCGTGTAGAAAGAGAACTAACTTCTCTAAGTTGTTCTAATTCCACTCACGCTGTTGCACACATGCGCATTCCCAAACACAAATACACACACACACACACACACACACACACACACACACACACACATGTTTGAACAAATCAAATAAGTAAAGGTACGAATGTATTTTCAACTTTTTTAAAAAATTAAAGAATTCAATTTCTATTTTTTCATGGTTCCACATATGTAGGCTCTTGCTTATACTCTTAGCATAACGAATAACTTTCACAAATCAATCATTAGTTAGTGCTGTGAACTCCAGGCTACCTTGCCAATGAGATTTAGAATGATCCTATCTCCACCATGGTCATGTTGAAGGACCCTTGGGATTGCAGGTTCATGATTTGCCACTGATGTTCCAGAGCTCATGTCTGGTTTACTGGCCTTTACCACCCAGCCATTTCCTTAAACCCAAGAAGTTAATTTATTTTTATTCAAAAGCAAAGTAAATAAGTAAATAAATAAGATAAAAAACATTTAAGAATTAAATTAAAATGAGGTCTAGCTGGCTTCTCTGGTGAAAAAGTAAGATGATTTGTTATTGCAGACAGAGAGGAAGCAGCAGAGAATTGAGAGAACATAAGAATAAAAAGGACATGGGGGTATAATTCTCCTCTACAACACTATGAACACATGTTTTTGTTGTATACTTGTGACACAGAACAACTCAAAGGACACAGAACAGCAAATCCGAGCGCTGATGTAAACTTCAGATGAGAGGGTGCCAGTATACTCTGATTTGCAACATGTCCATGATGGAGAGACAATGCACTCCAATACAATGCTAGTCTCTGTAATGTCTGTTCCATTTTATTAATAAAGGAAACAAGAAGAAAATTGAAGAACTGGCATGTATTACACAATGTATGGCTGAGCCTCCCAAATGCTTAGCTAAGTCAAGGGAGATATTTTTAAGACTTCACATTGTCTGATCTCATTGAGGTGAATGTTTGGAATAAGTAAATCCACAGGGACTGAAAGTAGATTAATGTCTGCCTGCGATCCCAGAAGGTGGGAATATTGTAGCGATAGCCAAATGGGCTGCAGCTTCTTTTAAGATAATGAAAAGGCTCCAGTAGAGAAGGTTGCTCAACTCCATCAGAGTATTAAAACCCAGAATGATCTTTTAAGTGAATTTATGGCAGGTGGATAATATCTTTAAAAGCCACTTTAAATTACTTAAAAGCACAAACAATCTCTGAATTTTGGCGAAAGTGAATCCATACAGGACAAAACAAAGCAAACACCAAGGACGGATGTTTGGGCTGCAGCTTTCCTGGGTAGGATCTCTGGTCTCAGCTAAATACTGATGTTTGAAAACCATGGAGAAACGAACCTGTCATAGGAAAAATGGGGGCTGGAAGTCACACTGGCCCTACATTAAATTAGGTCTTTCAGTTTAGTTACACCATGAAGGGAAGGTGGAACTTAACCTTAAATACTTAAATACTTGATGGCTCCAGGAACCAATGGAAAATCACATTAGGACAAAGGTAGAACTCATACGAACAGTCTTATCAGTTTAAAATAAAATACACTACATGTACATGGCTTAAAAATCTTAACTAAAAATATACACAAAAATGTAGCCTAAGCTATTGTGAACCCAAGTCAGTCTCAAAACCAAAACCAAAAAAAAAAAAAAAAAACCAAAAACAAAAAACAAAAACAAACACAAACAAATAATCCACAATTCAGGAAGGACAAGCTCATGTTCTAAAGGGACAAAATACAATAAGACACAATCTTCACAGAAAGAGAGGCAAGAGCTGAAATAAACAGCACTCTCACCTGTAAGATATCAACCTATATATAGCAGCAAAAGCTAATGTAATTGTTAACAGAACTGTTAATGAAAGAATGTCAAGAAGAAAAACCAACGCAAAATGAAATAATGGTATCTTTTAAGGCATTTATCTTGTCATATACATAAACAAAAATGAACTTCACTGCAATCATATGAGTTGTAGGTTTTACTATGTGCCTGATATAAATTTTTCATTTTATATTATTTTCTATAATTTACAAAAGCATCTGGGAAGGACTTGCAAACCTTAGCATGGAGAAACATCTCATGTGAACTGCATGGCAACAACATACCACGAAAGAAGAGTTAAGAATGCAGTAGCAAAACTTTCCATAGGACTAGACAGCCAGATCACAGCATGTGGTGATTTAAATGTCACTGACAATATAAGTCACCTACCATTTCCCTTTTATCCCATAGTTCTGGGGACCACATGCTGCCCTAACAGTAAACCCTGGAAAGTAAGTTGAAGGTTTTTTATTTACTTCTTCCTAATCTTCCCAGTCCTTGTATTCAGAAGCTATCCTTGAATACAATAGACATGAAAAGGAAACGTGAATGTTATTTCCTGCTCTCCTGAGACTCCTTACACTCTCAAGCCTAAGCAGTGGGAGTGCTTGCCCATTATGTTTGGTGAGATTTTGACCTAGAAAAGTGCCTTCTCCTGGGAGGGGGTCTAACACACATTAGGAAGGAATGAGCGGCAAAGAAAGGGCTTTAGCTGGGCAGAGCAGAAACCAGAAGGAATTCAACAAATGTAACTGGAAGACACTGACAGAAGTAGAAAAGATGGACAAAAGGTGACTATGTGCAGTCAATGGAACATGGTGGCATTGGTGACCATGATATTCCTGTCAAACAATAAACTTCATCATTGGGAAAGGTCATTCCTTAGCCAGTTTGTATCACACAATAACAACCGAATTCCCTAATGCTGGTATTTAGGAAAGGCAAAGGTTTGTAATCAGAAAGCTTTGCTTTAGATTTGACTGACAGCCAGTTGCATTTTGTAGCAAGAAAGGAGTGGGAGGGCACAGTTACCTTGATAAGGATGGTGCTATGTAAAAAACCTGGATCCAAAGGAACCAAATGGCAGCCAGGAGCAGGGAGTTTTCTTCAAGATATGCTACATGCAGTTCCCAAGATGACAAATACTTGATTAGGGTCAAGTGTCTGCAAAAGTGTTCAATTTTCATCTGACATCACAAGCTTGCACCTGGCACGTGGAGAGAAGGGGAAAATTCCACAGAGATGAAAGATAAAACAGATGACGAATGTGTAGCACAAAACTGCTACTTTAAAGCACATTAACTTAGAGGCAGTGGATGATTTCTGAACTTGCACATCCTGTAACTGGGTGTATGGAACATCTGGTTCTCCCTGTGTACTAACACAGCGCTTCTGTTTTCTGAATGACTTAGTGAGAGACTGACGCGATTAGGGAGTGTGGGAAAGAAGGGACATTGTTTCAGAAATTTCAGTGATATATCTAAATTTCTGCTCAACAAACAAAAGAGAAACAGGATGGCATGCTGCAGATATGCACATTGTACTATAAACCTCATATCTACGTCTCACCTTACAGCACAAAAGTTTCAGTAGCAAGGCCGAACCTGCAAATTCTGTTGAGTAGACAGGGCAAACAACCATGATGCCTTATACTATATGTTTTTAAGAAAGAAAAATGGTACATGTCTTGATTCATGAGTAGCTATGGAAAGCAAAGAGAAGTCACCAGCTATGGAAAGCAAAGAGAAGACACCCTATCAGGAAGCGATGTTTCTGATCATATCTGCCATGGATGATGAAGTTAGTCAGAGATAAGCCCCTAACGCTTTTTGTCTATTGATGTTATTGTCTAAATAACAACTACTCTGGTGAACATCAGTGACCTAAAGAGAAATGTATAGTCTTCTTTTTCTTTAGGAAACCCTCAGGGGTGTCTTGGTAAAATTCCCACAGTTGCTGAATATCAGATCTAAAAGTTGTATCCATGTCAGTTTGATTTCAGAACCATTATTGTTAATGACTGTAAAATCTTGACTAACAAGGTTATTTCATTCAGCTTTCTATCCAGTTTGGCTTACATACTATTATTTCCATTGTTAAGGATATAGATACTTACTACATTTGCATTACTAGGTCACAATCATATGATCACTAGAGAAATTGTGTTACTTGGAACAGCCAAGCAATAACAAATATTTAAAAACCAATACTGAGACAATCTCCATCCACAGAACTGCTATATCAATTATTTCTACTGCAATCAGAAAGGGACCCTTGTGTGCCCAGGACCATGCTTGAGTCTAGCAAACCTAAGGAGCTCCCAGAAGAGTTGGAGGAGTAGCAATAGCAAATGACACAGGAGCTGGTATCTTGACATCCTGTGTTGTAGTCCCAGGGGTAGAATACCCTGGGGCATCCTCTAAACCACTGCTTCTTAGCCTTCCTAATGCTGCAACTCTTTAATACAGTTTTCCATGTTGTGATGACCCCCCAACCATCAAATTGTCTTTATTGCTACCCATAACTATAATTTTGCTACAATTATGAATTGCAATATAAATATCTGTTTTTTTTTCCGAAAGTCCTAGGTAATCCTTATGAAAGGGTCACTCGACTACCACTCAGTGGATGATAGGTAGGCAGACAGACAGGCAGGCAGACAGACAGATAGATAAAAACAACAGTGGAATAATCCCCCTTTCACATAATTGAGTATCTAAAGTCCAAATCCCCTAGTACATTCAAGGTCACCTTGCTTCTCTTTTCTTTTTCCCTCTCTCCCTCATACCTTCTCGACCTCTTCCTCTCTCTCAAGAAAAGCAATAATTAAGTTAAAATTCAATTCTATAACTAGTAAGAATCTGAAATCAGGTGTCAGTAGAGTTGGCTGAAAATTCTGTTCAGTCCCTTTTCTCCCGCAGACAGCTGTCTTCTTGTTGTGTTGCTACACAGGCCTCCTGCTGCACAAGTCTGTGTCCACACTGCCATAAAAGTAGAGGCATCGAGACTCCACCTAAGATTAATATGAGCACTCCAATCAGAATATTTGATTCTATTGCCCATACTATTGTTGATGCACAGACAAAAATTCTCTCCGTTATTTAACTTTGCCCCTTGTACAAATGTAAAATTGTACCTAGGAGGAAAAGAATACACCACAAATGTACAAGAAGGTAAACTTAAGAGAGCCATGAAGAATACGTTTGGATGTCTTTGAAGGTAAACAAAGTAGAAAAGCTGAAAGGCACATAATTATTCAAGCTATGGTTGAAACAATTCATCAAGGCAGGCAGCCACACGCATTCACCTTCATCATAGTCCCAGTATTACATTCTCGTCCACCATCAGCACAAAGCCACTCTTGCTCAACCTCTCCCTGCAAACCACACAAAGTCAACCTAATCAGCCAACAACAGAGAGTCACAAATGTACAGGGGCTCATTATTCATCATTCGGAGACAGTGTCTGCAGTCCTAGTTCCTGATTAAATATTTAGTGTCACTAATGTCAGCAACAGAGAAAAGAAAATACTGTGTTTTCTAAATGTCTTGGAAAGCCCATTGAAGGCTGCGAGTCAATCAGTCAATCATGGGAAAGGCTACCTGATTAAAAGTGACAAAGTTCAGGTCCACTCCCTTGCTGTCTCCTTAGTAGACAATACTGGGACACCTGTGTTGGATTTGAGACCAAGCTGGAAGTAAACGCCATAAGCAAGAACAAAGAAGTACAAATACTATAAACAATATGCTTACCCAGGCATTCTTGGTGAATGTGATATGTTGTCTAGGGCTCTGCAGGTGTGGGGAATCAGAAACTGTCACCCTTCAGGCAGATGACAGCACTACCTCTGCTTCACTCCACAACAAAAGGACAATGTGCCTCCATCCTGCTCCCCAAGGACAAAGCTAACAAGTATAAGAATAAAAACCTAAGTTGGATGCAAAACCATTTTAATAGGAAAGAGAACCTTTGAACTTACGATTTCATTTCTTCAGTTTAATGCTGGGGGTTCCATGCTTGGGGTCTGAAATGTTGAGTTCACACACCCAAATTAGACCTCTTCCAGACTCAGCTGAGTTAAACTTGACCCAGACATCCAGAAAGTAAGAATAGGATGCATTTGCATAGTTTAAATCAAATACCTCTGCTCGAGCTGCTGACTAAACTTTGGGCAGATTCCCATTACTTGATAGCCAAACACTGTGCGGACTCCCATTACTTCATGCGCAGACCTCATTAGGTAGACTACCTCTCGTTGTCATCCCACAGAACCAGAACTCTTTATGGCGATTTAGATTTTATGAGGAGTTCAGCTGCTCCATCCTGTCACTTGCATCCTTGTCTATGACCTAACATCATCTCTCTGGACACACTGATGCCATGGAGGTTTCACATGGGTCCTCCTTTTTGTGAAGTGTTCCTATAGGCCTCTGATCACCTGATCCAATTGGAAACCCTTTAGAAATACAAGCTCACGAGCAGGAGACATCAGTATAAATGTTTGCCATGCTACTCCTGAGCACACCTTTTTAGCAGCAATACAGACGACTGGTCCCACAATCAGCCTAGGTTTAATCTCTCGATTCGCTGTCTACCATTTTCTGACAGTCCAGTTTGAACCACTCCTCCAGGTTTCACTGTCTAATGCTTCTACATGGGTTGTTCATTTTCCCCTGACCCTAATAACCAGTCCTATTTTTAGAGACAGAAATAAATCACTTGCAGTTATCTGAACAGCATGCCTATAAAAATTAATAAATGTCTCTGTAACTCGATTTTCTGAAACTGATTCATTGTTCTAGAATCTTCTTGGGGTCTATGAAGGTTACGTAGACACAGTATCAGATTCATATCGCTATCGTCTGACCCTAAAATGCCTTCACACCTCACACACAAGGTTGCAATAGAGGAAAAGTGATTCAAAATACAGTTCCACTAACTATATAGTCTTATTTTTATCACATACGTGGCTTATTTTGAAATAATAACAGCAGAACTAAAACTGCATATAAGATGAATGTAAATAAGTACTAATTATTAAATAAACATCTTATAATTCATACACATGCAAATAAAGGAGCCGAATGAACTGAGGGTAGCAGCATTAAATACACACTTGTTAAATATCACTTAGAAATCTACCTTTCTCAGAATACTGAAAGCTACAAGGAGTGAGGTTTTTCACAGAAGGATCATTAATACATTTTACATTTTAAATTTGTCCCTCAGGGAGCCTAGGGAAAGTGGTTATTTTTTATTTTAAGTGTCATTTGGTATTCCTTCAACTTCTCTATCTCTGTAGGTCAGGACTCGATAAAGGTCTGGAAATGAAAACCACCCAATGACAAATGTGATAAAGAAATCACTAACCGAGAGTGAGACACAGCTACTTACCTTGTGAATTGGAGAAACAGAAAAGAAGCATGGTAAATGCTCCCTTGCCAAGAGTCCCATCTTGCTTCAGATCTGCTTGTGCCCCGCCCCCAGCTGTGGAATGAAGGTGTTTGAGGACAAATGACACCCTACAGTCAAAACGGAAATCTCGCTCCTTCAAAGAGGAAGTTTTTCTAATGGCTTTTTAACTGTGTTGGGTTGCTCTTGCCAAAGAACCTCTATTGTCCCACGGAAACAGAAACCCTGTTTCAGAAACAGACAGGTCCTCTTTAAAAAGAAAAAAACAAAAAGGTATTTAATATGACCCATTGCCTGGGCTGACTTGTTTTCGCCCCAGGGTTCAGCTTCGGACCTGAATGGAGCCTTGTGTGGCTGCTTTCCATGCTCCACTGCCTCGTCATGTCGCAAAACTGAATTGTTTTGATGAGAGCCAGTGAATAAGCTATGTTTAGACAGACGGGGTCTGTTTTCACCCATTAAGCGGGGGCTACTAAAACTGCTGAGCTGTCATTAAGGCACAGGGTGAGATGCCCAAGACAAAACAGCAAGAAGTAAATTGGCTTTGTGCATCCAGGCGCTCAGAGTCAGGAACGACATTGCAATGTCCCACAAATTCCATTTAATGGTGTAGAGGAGAAGCCAACACTTAAACCAGTTGTGACTGAGAGAGGATCACCTTGAATTAAGACTATGGGAAACAAAGTGGGAAAGGAACTCAGAACTTCAAGCACTGGCCAGCAAATCAGGCAGTATTCTCAGGTTCCCTGGCTATTATAGCAAAAATTCATGAATTTGGCATAATCAAAAGAAAGAACGTGTTAGGCCTTCCAAATTAAAACAAGAATTATACAACCCTTCTTGGACTCCTGCCCTTGCTTTATAGCCCTAAGCTGAAAACTTTTACTAAGATTTTACGATTTAATGCCTGAATTCCAACAGATCAGGGTTTGATAGTCGCACCACTGTTAGTATGCAAACACCCCATCTTCAACAGCCTAACACCCTTCTCAAATCCTCTTTGCACTACTAAGCCCATTGACCTTGAAATTAAAATATTTTAATAAAATATGTCTCAAGGACAAACGATATTTCTTACCCCATTTATTTAATCCTAACTTCTGAATTATAAACTGGTAAAGCTAGATGTTATTGTGCTTTAAAATAGAAGAGACTTTATGACTATTTTTGATAAACAGAAAAGCAGTTCTCTTCTCACCACTTTGAAAGAGTTCCCTCACGTCCAGCCAGTATCTAACCTAACCCTCCTGGTGGAGAGATGGAATCTCTGAGCAGAAGTTGGAATAGAAGGCATTCTTGGAGAGCTCCAAACTCACAAAGGAATGCTACTCATTACTCTTTCTTCATCCAAATGATACTAGCTTAATGTCCAAATCAGAGACTCAACGTATCTCCCAACCATTGGACAGTAGGATGTTCAGCAGTGACAGCAGCTACAGAGCCTTTATTATTGAAGTCTATTTTGGATGTCCATAAATAGCCTCTATCGTCACCATTGTGGCAATCTGTCTAGACCCCACTGTGATACAGAAAAGACTGAAGTGAGAAGATGGGTAACACTTATAGAATAAACCATCCTGCACATTTAGTCTCTGAAAGCATCCCATAAGGTAAGAGAAACAAAACAGCTTATGTATTTGGTTAGGTCTAATAGTTCTCTAGAAAATTTTTTCATACTTATTGCATAATCTTGACCAACTGGACAAATTTCCTTTCTGTTGCATAACAACTTCTTTTGAGTTGAAACATCCCCTCTTGAATACAGGTTCCTTAAGGCTCAGGAAATTCCAAGTTAGAACATTTCTTCAAAATGGAGTAGATGGAGTAGTCATCCCATCTTAAACAGAGCTCCCTTAAGGCTCCAGAAGTTTTAAGTTAGAACATTTTTTTTTCAAAAGGAGATTGAGACACACTTAAAAAGTAAACAATTCACAAGTCTCATGAAGTTCCCAAAATTAACAAGAACTATGAAACCCCTAAACAGGGTTAAAGAAGAAGTAAACAGTTGGTGAGTGAGGAGATTCTCCAATCTGTTGAGTTGCCTGCAAGCCATGCAGAGAGCTCTGGGACTATAACTTTTAAGAATTGTCCCTGTGTTTGGGGTGCTCTTTACAGTAGTACTTGTACTGCTAAGTACTTAAGTCATACTTGCTCCTATAAGTAATGCTTCATTCAAATTCCTGCAGCACCAGCAATCCCAGTTTGGTTCACCAACTTGTACTTCAGTGGAATTAATACTTTGGTATGTTGTTATTTCACTATCTAGAGTGAGTATGCATTTGTTCATCTCTCCCCAGAAAAAAAATCTCACATAGAACTGTCACAGCTTGGATTTCAATGGTATGCTTGTATCTCCAACTATTCCACTCTCTACATGAAGCAGATATGCAAAGGTTCCATCCACATCTTTGCCTAGTAGAATTTTTCTTCATAATATCTTATGGAGCAATCTCTGAATGAACTACTAATATGGATGTAAAATAGTTTCTCTACTCTGGAAAAACATTGCAAGCCCATGATGTGCATTAGACTAATGTAAGTAAAGGACATCTGGGTACAGTTTACCTATTTATGTAAATTATTAGTATCTCTGACTCTACCTAGGCTAAATGCCAAATATGCCCATTTTTCACCACAGAGTAGATTACTGTTGCCTTGCCTAATCTAATTTCTTGAGGCATCTGGTAATGCATAACTCATGGTAGGTAGCTCTGGTTGTGTAGATAATGGGCAAATCCAATCAGTTCCTCAGGCTCTACTAGAGCTACCCATGCCAGGCACTGTGGTTTAAATAAAGAACATTTGTTTATTAAAAAAGATCTAACTTTATTTCAGAACCAAGCATGTTGATCGTGCAGTTTTTCTATGGGAATTTTCCTAAGATGATTCAGAGCTTCTTAGGCTAATAGATACATTTAGCATCATCTGATCTGTTGAGTTATAACAAATTGAAAGGCAGAACAGACTGTCCTTCTACACAAATGTCTTCGTCTACATACTACTCTAATGTGGTACCCTTGAGGGTCACTGAAGAATGGATTGAATCTATAATCTTGGATGTGGTGTACATTGGTTCCTATATCCACAGAGATTTACGGATAGAAGATATAACAAGTTATCACTTACAGTGACTTGTATATTAACTCTGTGTAGGCAGCCGCCATTACAAGATGGCACCGGCTCAGCACTGTGAGTAAACAAGTGCCGCCATTCCAAGATGGTGCTGGCCTCCAGTGTGGCCAGCTCAGCTAAACTGGTAAACAAGTCCTTTGAGCATGCATCAGCCTTGAGCCCCTCCGAGCGGGCTTATGCTAATGAGGTATTGGCAGCTTAACCTATCCTGAGATAACAGATATATAAGCAGCTCGTTTCCGCTGCTGGGGGCCCGTCCATAAGTCAAGATTCGTTCCTGCAATAAAGCTGACTGAGAAGGATCTAACCGTGTTGTGTCTTAATTGCTGGTCAAGGCGGACATGACAACTCTGATAACCAAGCTTTTATCAATTTGTGTACCTTAGTATGCTGTTGTTTATATAACACATTGCTGCCATGTTAGTGGCCTAAACCTTTTTTTTAAAAAATTAACTGATATTTTCTTTTAGAGTTCAAGAATCTAGGCATGGTGTACTTTGGGTTTCAAGAGACTACAATCTAAGCGAGATAATACCTGAAGATTAATCCAAGGTTTGAGAAACTCCATTCTCAGTCTCCCTCATCTTCTTGACAAAGTTCCTCTGCATGTAGCTGTGTATCCAAGTTGTCTATATCTTTTCATTGTGCTATCTGGTACCCACTCTTGTCCTAAAACATGCTTTCATTTTCCTGCCAAATGTGGTGCATCTGCAATATGGCCTTTTGCTTGTACACAGTTAATAGGAGTCTCACTCTTTTCAAGAAGAATCTAATCCTTGTTCAAAGGGTACCTGTCTGATTAAATCCCATTCAAATAGAAGAAACTCTTTCTTCCTCTCTTCCCTTTTATTTACAATTCTGGGAATCCAACTGGAAGCCTTTTACATGCTTAGCCTGTGTTCTGTGACCAAGCTATACTCGCAGCCCCAACAAATTCAATTTTATTAACTAAAAACCTTGATACCATCATTACAGCTGCAACCCTATCATCTTTGCCATAAAATATATGAATCATGAGAGCAAAGCCCTATCACATCCACAGGTCTCAGCCAATCCAGTAAAGATAATATGGTTGGTATTCAGTAAGGCCTGTGAATCATGAGGTCCAATTTCAATTCTGTCTTGGACTGTGTATTTCTCTTTTAGGGTTTCTCATCTATCCATTTTGAAAATTTTCTGCCTTTATGTTCTTTTGGAGTACCCATTAGGAATTTATTTCTTTCTTTGTGCCTCTATCAACTATTACCTAGGCATAGGAAGATGGCTCAGCAGGTAAAGGCATTTTGCTGCCAAACCAGATGACCTAAATACCATCCCAAGGCCTGATACGATTGAAGGAAGGAACTGACTCCCACAGTTTGTTCTCTGATTTTTGTGTTACAACACATGTACACACACATAGACACACACAAACACAGATATATACACACACTACATCACACCACACACAAAAAAATATAATTGTTAACAATTTTCAACTTGTTGTATTTTATATTTTTTTTCTTTCTTTGCCTTGTTTGAAGTAACACTTAAATTTCTATTGAAATTGCAAATAATATTCTTTGAGGCAATAATCAGATTATAAAATACAAATGAGAAGGCCGTTGTGACAAAATAACAAAGAAAAGAAAAAAGACATAATTGAAACAGATTTTGTGAAAAAATGTGTTAGAAAAGTTAAAGTATTGTGTTACATGCCCTCTAAAACCATTCAGAGGAACAAGAATGCTAAATATAAAAATGGAAAATAGTCACAAAATCGCTGTCTTTTTCAGGTGTCACTACAGCGACCTCTAGACACTAAGAGTTCCATTAGCATTCCTAGGTTTGGCAGTTTTAAATACTGTTTAATTTTAAAAAGAATTAAATGCCTTAGAAAAGAAGAACCCCCCTTGTCTAGGTAGAGAAAACCATGGCTATGAATCTTGAATATGATTTTTATTGCCAGAAAAGGTGGAAACTTCAAATCTGTCTAGAGAAAGTAAGGTCAATGATCCAGAGTGACCACAGTGGCTAAGTGACAAGAAAGAGACAGATGCCACAGCTGGAAGAAGCAGAGTAGATAGAAAGTAGTCTACGATGTATATAAAATAAGAATATTTTCAAGATAAACTAGAATTCGTTAAAATACAACAAAAAATCAGATTTCTATTTTACTTAAATCATTTATTCCCTATAAGAACTCAGTATTTTAATGGCTGTCTTACTCTTTATATGTAAGTGAAGGGAGATGGGTACAGGAAACAGTAGGCTTACTGAAGGAGAAAACGTGCAGTATTTTGACATTCAGAGGGCCTCCAGAAGAAAGGCATGTAGTCAAACATCCATGATAAGGTGCTGTGCTCACTGGGCACTCCTCACATCTAAAAGACATATTTCCTGAGATCCTCTGAAAACATCATCAAATGCCCTGCAAGATGGCTAAGATGGAATCCTGTCACCAGTGCTGGCTCAAAGAAGGCATGCCTTGTTCTACCACAGTGGTTCTCAGCCTTCCTCAGGCTGTGACCATCTAATACAGCTCCTCATGTTGTGGTGACCCCCCAACAATAAAATTATTTTCACTGCTACTTCATAACTGTAATTTCTTACTGTAAAGTATCACAGTGTAGATACCCGTGGTTTCCAATGGTCTTAGGGGACACTGTTGAAAGGGTTATTCAATTCTCAAAGGTTGAGAACTGCTGTTCTAGAGGGAAATACAAAGTCCCATTGACAAAGTAACTGACAACAGAAGGAGTCTAAGAAAAAAAATCCATGCCACAGACCTTGGGCTGAGATTTTATCAATAAAAAAATTTCATTGTTCAATGACATTGGATTTACAACCTTTATGGCAGTATAAGATGAATTTTTTTTTTTTTGCCCAATTGGAAAGATGAGAAATAATAAAACCTTGAGAAAGCACAAAGTAAGGTTTAAATCATTCATACATCAAATCAAACTAACTGTACCCAAACAGTGGTCAGGATTTACAACTACTGGTAGCAATGTATCTTAACCATTCATTGCTGGAGGGCATTGTGTGGCTAAAAGACACTCTTAGGACAAAACGGAATCATGGCACATTATCAGACTCAGGACTTCTTAAAGGTTTGGAAAGTTTTGCTGAGATCAAGGTGTATCTAGGAATATCCTTGCAGATGTCTCAATTTTTATATTTGGCTTTTCACCTTATTTTGGGAGACCAGATCTCTCGACTGAACCTGGAACTCCATGACCCCAGGTACTAGCTAGCTAGTAAGCTCTAGGGACACTCTGATCTTAAGTGCTGGGGTTATACAGTAGCACATGTCACTGTGCTGTGATTTGGGTTGTTTGTTTGTTTGTTTGTTTGCTGGGGTTCTAAGGACCTGAGATTTACCATATAACCTATCTCCTTAGCCTCAAGACACTTAGGTTTTAAAAGCATAGACTGTCAGTTTTTGTGGGGTATAGTAGAATCCCTACCAATCCAGGCTTGGAAGACCGCTGTCAGGTCACTTCTTTTTTTTTTTGTTGTTTGTATGATTTTTTGTTTTCTTTTTGGGGTTGTTGTTGTTTTGGTTTTTTGCTAATTTTTTTTATTATATTTTTTATATATATATATATATATATATATATATATTGGATTTTTTTTATTGGAAATTTTTTTACATTTCAGATATTCTCACCTTACCCATTTCCCCCCTTCCTCCCAGGAACTCACTATCCCTTCCCCCATCCTCCTGCCTCCAGTTGGTGTACCCCCACCCACCTTCCCCCGTACCTCACCTCCCCACCCTCGAATATCCCCCCCCACGATGTCCAGCCTTCATGGGACCAAGGATTCTTCTCCCACTTATATATAGCTCCCTTGCATATATAGCTGGAGCCATGGGTCCCTCCCTAAGTGCTCCCAGGCTGGTGGTTTAGACCCTGGGGGCTCTGGTTGGTTGGGATTGTTGCTTTCCTCATGGTGTCACAATCCTCTCAACTCCTTCAGCCTTCACTCTATCTTCTCCATTGGGAACCCCATGATCAGTTTAATGGTTAGCTGTGGGCTTCTGCCTCTGAGTATGTCAGACTCTTGCAGACTTCTAAGGAGACAGCTATATCAGGCTCCTGTCAGCATGTACATCCTGAATCCACATCAACCTCTACTTTGGCGACTGCACATAGGATGGATATCCAGGTGGAATGGTCTGTCTCTCCTTCAGTTTCTGTCCTGCACTGTGTCTCCATATTTGCACCCTTGAGTATTTTGTTACTCTCTAAGAAGGACTGAAGCCCCCCCTACTTGGTCATCATTCTTCATGAGCTTTATGTGGTCTGTGAGTTGAATCTTGGGTATTTCAGGCTTCTGGGCTAAAATCCAATAATCAGTGAGTGAATACCATGTATGTTCTTTTGTGATTGGGTTACTTCATTCAGGATGATATTTTCTAGTTCCATCCATTTATATAAGAATTTATCAAATTCATTGTTTTTAATAGCTGAGTAATATTCCATTGTATAAATGTACCACATTTTTTGTATCCATTCCTCTGTTGAAGGGCATCTGGGTTCTTTCCAGTTTCTGGCTATTATAACTAAAGCTGCTATAAACATAGTGGAGCATATGTCCTTGTTATGTGTTAGAGCATCTTCTGGATATATACCCAGGAGTGGTATAGCTGGGTCCTCGGTAGTGATATGTCCAATTTTATTTACATTTCATATGTTATCCGACTTACCCAATTTCTCCCTCCTCCTGCCCAGGAACCCCCTATCCCATCCCCCCTCCTCCTGCTTCTATAAGGATGTGCCCCCACCTAACCCCCAATTCCTACCTCCCCACTCTCGAATTCCCCCACACTCGGCAGCCAGCCTTCATGGGACCAAGAATCTCCTCTCCTACGTATGCCCAACAAGGCCATCCTCCCCTACATATACAGCTGGAGCCATGGGTCTCTCCCTATGTGCTCCCAGGCTGGTGGTTTAGACCCTAGGAGCTCTGGTTGGTTGGAATTGTTGCCCTCTTCATGGGGTCGCACACATTTTCAGCTCCTTCAGCTCCTTCAGCTCCTTCTCTCTAACTCCTCCATTGGGAACCCCTTGATCAGTTCAGTGGTTAGCTGTGAGCATCCATCTCTGAATATGTCAGACTATGGCAGACCTCTAAGGAGACAGCTATATCAGGCTCCTGTCAGCATGCACTTCCTGACATCCACATCAGCATCTACCTTTGGTGACTGCATTTGGGATGGATACCCAGGTGAATGGTCTCAAGACAGCCCCTCCTTCAGTTTCTGTCCCACACTTTGTCTCCATATTTGCTCCCTTGAGTATTTTGTTACTCTTTCTAAGAAGGACCGAAGCCCCCACACTTGGTCTTCCTTCTTCATGAGCTTCATGTGGTCTGTGAGTTGAATCTTGAGTATTGCAAGCTTCTGGGCTAATATCCAATTATCAGTGAGTGAATACCATGTGTGCTCTTTTGTGATTGGATTACCTCACTCAGGATGATATTTCTAGTTCCATCCATCTAAGAATTTCTAAAATTTATTGTTTTTAATAGCTGAGTGATACTCCATTGTGTAAATGTACCACATCTTTTGTATCCAGTCCTCTGCTGAAGGACATCTGGGTTCTTTCCAGCTTCTGGCTATTATAAATAAGGCTGCTATGAACATAGTAGAGCATATGTCCTTGTTATATGTTGGAGCATCTTCTGAGTATATGACCAGGAGTGGTATATCTGGGTCCTCAGGTAATGCTATGTCCAATTTTCTGAGGAACCACCAGACTGATTTCCAGAGTGGTTGCATCATCTTGCAATCTCCCAACAATGGAGGAGTGTTCCTTTTCTCCACACCTCGCCAGCATCTACTATCACCTGAGTTTTTGATCTTAGCCATTCTGACTGGTGTGAGGTCGAATCTCAGGGTTGTTTTGATTTGCATTTCCCTGATGACTAAGGATGTTGAACATTTCTTTAGGTGCTTCTCGACCATTTGCATTTCCTCAGTTGAGAATTCTTTGTTTAGCTCTGTACCCCATTTTTAATAGGGTTATTTGGTTGTCTGGAGTCTAATTTCATGAGTTCTTTGTATAAGTTCTTTCTATTGTATATTAGCCCTCTATCACATGTGGATTGGTAAAATTTTTTCCCAATCTGTTGGTTGCTGTTTTGTATTGTTGACAGTGTCCTTTGCCTTACAGGAACTTTTCAATTTTATGAAGTCCATTTGTCAATTCTTGATCTTAGAACATAAGCCATTGGTGTTCTGTTCAGGAACTTTTCCCCTGTGCCCAAGTATTCAAGGTTCTTCCCACTTTCTCTTCTATTAGTTTCAGTGTGTCTGGTTTTATGTGAAGGTCCTTTATCCTCTTGGACTTGAGCTTTGTACAAGGAGATAAGAACGGATCAATTTGCATTCTTCTACATGCTGACCTCCAGTTGAACCAGCACAATTTGTTGAAAATGCTGTCCTTTTTCTACTGGATGGTGGAAAGATCCACCGTCCTTTGTCAAAGATCAAGTGACCATAGGTATGTGGGTTCATTTCTGGGTCTTCAATTCTATTCCATTGATCTTCTTGCCTGTCTCTGTACCAATACCATACAGTTTTTATCACTATTGCTCTGTAGTACAGCTTGAGGTCAGGGATGGTGATTCCCTCCAGAAGTTCTTTTATTGTTGAGAATAGTTTTTGCTATCCTGGGTTTTTTGTTATTCCAAATGAATTTGAGAATTTCTCTTTCTAACTCCATGAAGAATTGAGTTGGGATTTTAATGGGGATTACACTGAATTTGTAGATTGCTTTTGGCAAGATGGCCATTTTTACTATATTAATCCTGCCAATCCATGAGCATGGGAGATCTTTCCATCTTCTGAGATCTTTGTCAATTTCTTTCTTCAGAGACTTGAAGTTCTTGTCATACAGATCTTTCACTTGCTTGGTTAGATTCACATCAAGGTATTTTATATTATTTGTGACTATTGTGAAGAGTGTCATTTCCCTAATTTTTTTCTCAGCTTGTTTATCTTTCGAGTAGAGGAAGGCTACTGATTTGTTTGAGTTGATTTTTAACTAGCCACTTTGCTGAAGTTGTTTATCAGGTTTAGGAGTTCTCTGGTGGATGTTTGGGGATCACTTAAGTATACTATCATATCATCTGCAAATAGTGATATTTTGACTTCTTCCTTTCCTATTTTTATTCCTTTGACTTCCTTTTGTTGTCTGATTACTCTAGCTAGGACTTCCAGTACTATATTGAATAGGTAAGGATAAAGTGGGCAGCCTAGACTAGTCCCTGATTTTAGTGGGATTGCTTCAAGTTTCTCTCCATTTAGTTTGATGTTGGCTACTGGTTAGCTATATATTGTTTTTACTATATTTAGGTTTGGGCCTTGAATTCCTGATCTTTCCAAGACTTTTACCATGAAGGGATGTGAATTTTGTCAAATGCTTTCTCAGCATCTAGTGAGATGATCACGTGGTTTTTTTTCTTTGAGTTTGTTATATAGTAAATTGCATTGATGGATTTCTAATATTGAACCATCCCTGCATTCCTGGAATAAAGCCTACTTGATCATGATGGATTACTGTTTTGATGTGTTCTTGGATCCAATTTGCGAGATTTTATTGAGTATTTTTTGCATTGATATTCATAAAAGAGTTTGGTCTGAAGTTCTCTTTCTTTGTTGAGTCTTTGTGAGGTTTAGGTATGAGAGTGATTATGGCTTCATAGAACAAATTGGGTAGTGTTCTATCTGTTTTAATTTTGTGGAATAGTTTGAAGAGAATTGGTATTAGGTCTTCCTTGAAGGTCTGATAGAATTCTGAACTAAAACTATCTGGTCCTGGGCTTTTTTGGTGGGGAGACTTTCAATGACTCTATTTCTTTAGGGGTTATGGGACTGTTTAGAAGGTTTATCTGCTCCTGATTTAACTTTGGAACCTGGTATCTGTCTAGAAAATTGTACATTTCATCCTGATTTTCCAGTTTTGTTGGGTATAAGCTTCTGTCGTAGGATCTGATGATTTTTTTAATTTCCTCAGCTTCTGTTGTTATGTGAGCTGGAGAGATGGTTCAGTGGTTAAGAGCAATGGCTCCTATTCCAGAGGACTGAGTTCAATTCCCAGCTCCTACATAACAGCTCACAACTGTCTGTAACTCCTGTTCTAGGTGATTCAACACCCTTATACAGACATACATGCAGGCAAACCCACCAGTGCAGGTCACTTCTTTGATTCTATAGAATGAAAGACTTTTGTATTTGTTTTTGTAGATTAACTTCCAAGTACAGACTCCCATGTTGAACACACTAATGTCATAAGAAAAAAATAACAGTTGTTTTGCAAAGGAGGGGCATAGGTTTCATCTCAATTTCCTCCTGTGGTTTTTGACTATATATCTTTTATTATGAGTGCATCTTCATGCTGCCTAACTTTCTCATCCTGCCCTCTAGGGCATCCACTGCCTGCCTTCCATGCTACTCTATAGTTCATACATGCAAGAAAAGACTGAACACACATCATATTTTAGCTTCTCATGCCATATAAATAATGTATATTGAATGTGTATTGGCCAACTGAAATACTACAGTTGGCATTCTCATGGATTTTTTTCTCCCTCCATTTCCTGCAGTTTCATGTTCCCCTTCTTGTTACCTGAAGAATATTTCCTTGTACTGAATGACAAACCTCTTCTACTTTCATTTAGATAAATGTTCAAGTCTCTGCCTCTGGCAGGTCCAAGACCACATGCACTGTCACTTTAAGGCTGACAAACCTTTGGATACATGAAGAATAAAAAAATATTCATCTGTAATTGTAGCTTCAGCTCCTCCTGAAAGTTACAGACTGCCCTGATTATACGTACCTTATAGATTTCAAACTTTCCAAGTCCATAAAGGTATGAGTCAATTCCTTCTGATAAGCCTCTTTCTCTCCCCATATACATTTACAAAACATACATGATATCATACCAGATTTTCTTTAATATATGTGTAAGTACACTACCTGTAAATGTTGAAATGGGGTAAGAGAGATTTCAGCACCCTGCAAGAATCTCAGTGGGAAATGGATCCATAAATTAGACATTCTCTAATACAAGAAGTTAGTCTGCTGCGACTCTCCAGGAGCACAGACAATCCATTCGAGTGTACTCCAGGGATGGGGACATGGCTCTGTCTGTTTCCTCAATTACTATTCCATTTCCTGGTAAGCTTCTATTCTCTGGCAAACAATTTCAATCAGGAGTCTCTCAATTACTTCTTCTTCTCATTCTTCCCAACCTCAATTTTGGGAGAAATGGAACATCCGTGTAAAAATAAAGCAAGGACTGACAACATGAAACAAGGGACAGGGTTCAAAAGCACAGGTGGAGATTATCTACATCTATCTGGTCCACAAAGGAGGCAGCTGGACAGGGACTGTGAACATAGCCCATAGATTTCTTCAGGTAACCACGTATGTGACACTAGGGATTTGCTTCCTACATGAGAAAATGGTAAGACAAGGCAAAATTGCCTGGAGTTTTCCGAATGAATTGTTTAGACAACAAAATGAAAAGGTTTTTGAGTGTATGAAATTAGAAAATGTGTGCCGCCTCAGAAGCTATTCGCAGAAATGGTGAGATGAGCCTCTGCTGATTTAGTATATAACGAGCTACTGTCAGGGATGCGAGAACATTTCAACTGCAGTCGCACATTACTGTGTGGGAAAAAATGCAATAAAAATGAAACAAAAACTCATGGAAGGACTTCATTTTCAACCACTCACTTCAAACAGATTGGAAGTTTCTGCACACCAGGCTGGCTCTTACGACTACCAGTTGTTCCACCCACAGAGAGCCTACAGTAAGACTGTGGCTCCTAAAAATAAAAAAAAAAAAAAAAAAAAACTGGTCTCAGCAGCAGTAGTGTGGCACCATTGATAGAAGGCTTATTTCGTATGAAGTAAAGGTGGAGTTCAAATTCTGGATAGTAAAGTAAGACAAGTAAGCATCAGGTGCCTGTAATCCCAGAACTCGGAATATGAAGGCAGGAGATAAGAAATATATTCTATTTAGCCGCATAGAAAGTCTGAGACCAGCCTGGGCTTCATGAGACTCAGTCCCCAAAAGAAAGGAGGTTGAGAAGGAAGAGGAGGATTAAGAAAAGAAAAAGGAAGGAAGGAAAGAAGGAAGGTAGGAAGGAAAGAAGGAAGGAAGGAAGGAAGGAAGAGGAACTATCAAACTTCACACTTACACCTTAGAGTTTACATTTAAACAAACTCCCCTATGCACTAGAAGATGACAATGTCTTTATATCTTTGAGTCCTGTAGAAACCTAAAAATTAAAAATTCTTTTAGTGGCAGAACCTAGCTAATTATTTTTTGTGTCAAATGATGTATTGACTTGTTAAGTATGAAATGGCCCTTTGATCAATAATATTAACATCAACAGCTAGATTAATATGCTTTAAATAGCATATATTCTCTGCAATATTAAGAAAAGTAGGGCCTGTCATTGGTTGAATTTGCTTTATCAATAATTTAATTTTTAATTTCCTACTGCCACTAGACATATACAGTAGCGGTTGTCAAAAATAGTAATTTGGCTAAGAAAGGGGTTACTCTATAATTGGATTATGTCACTGCATGGGTTCTTTGTGTGGCCTTGTAGGAGAAAGAGATTTCATATGTTGTCTCACTGAAAAATGTTGGAAGGTTTGATGTAAAAATCCTTGGGCTGAAGACTACAACCTAAAAGCCATTACTTCCCAGCCATGAAAACGTACTTGATAATTCACTTTGGTGAGCTTTATTTTATTTTTATGGACTGGCAATCTTTCTTTTTCAAGAGTAGGCACTAATGAAGCAATGCATCTTGAAGGGTTTGTGAAACACTGAGGTCATGGGAGGGTGAGGGGTTCATCAGCATCTCAGCAGAGATGAACTCTGTGACCACACAGCACTATTAGGCTGTTCCTGATGGCTGCTGCTTTCATTACAGGATACTTTGGTTCCTGTTTTCTCAGAGATCAAGCAGCCGTTCTGTAAATTCTGTTCCCAGAATCCAGTTCAGCTTCAGCGCAACCTAAAGAATTCCTTGCCAGAAATCCAAGGCCTAAGAAATAGGATGTGGTGAATTTTGAGCACCAGGACCATTGTTTCCTTCTAGTGAAGGAAAAAGAAGGTTCTGCCCCTTGGATAAACTTTGAAGCCTGTGGTTTTGACTGACATGTTTTCAGCTGTAGTGATACAAGACAGACTGTAGTGTACACATGTAAATTCTTAATCTGTCTTGAAATTTCATTTTTATCATTTATTTGGAAAACAAAAATGTTTTCAAAATATCATTGCTATTTAATAACAAAGTCATATTAAAATGTGAAATTGTCCTAAACTGAAATATTTCTCATCCTAAATCCAGTTATCAACAGATAATAGTTCACTATAACTAATCATGTATATTTTGTCCCCAAAACACCGTGTCTCTTCCCCAGTTCTACTATTTATTGGGCCTACTTGGTCTTTAACCAGTCTGTGAACCTCTTCAACCTGCAATTGATGGTGAAGTTCTTTGCAAGGTGCAACTGACTGTGACTGTCCCAGGTGATGCCTCCTCGGGGTTACTGAAATTCATGTCTCCAGGAAGTGAAATCAAGACTCTGATTGTCAAAGAGGAAGACCCGAACTATGCTGGGACCTAATTCAACGAGCATGGGTGAATTGATTTCTAGTGCCTAGATATGTGCAGAGAGCCTCAGGAACATTCGTAACTCTAGAATAGTTGTCTTCCATCTTTTTTTTTTTTTATTTCCCTTAGTTCTTCCTGTAATAAGCAGAGTAGCCAGCCTCAATAGCAGAATGAAAAGCATTATTTAGGAAGAGACTTGAAAGCATGTCAGAGGGAAAGGAGATCAGTCCATCCCTGAGGAATTAGGACCTGTGTAGAAGAGTGTCCTGAAAGTAGGTTGGCTCTTATGGCATATCATCACAGAAGTTCAAATGTTGTCACAGTCCCTAGAGCTATTTTCTAGCGCTCATCACCAGGATTTAAACTTACCATCTAACAAAAATGACTTCCAGTTTAATTATTCACATGCTTTGATTTCTTACATTCTACCCCATAAAATTGAATCGGGCGGCCATCTTTCCATTGGCAAATAGCAATCGGTATAACCAAAAATTAAATATAACACAAAGAGAAAATAAAACTAACATGAAGCTAAGCACACAGGTCTGAATACAAGGTTGTCTAATAAGGTTTCTGTTACTTTCCCCTATGTTTACTGTCACTCAAGTCAAGGTAAATGTAGTGAATGTATTCTTCATTTAACTAATTAATGTCTATGGGTTGTTACCAGAGTTGACAATAACAACTTAGATTTGTTCCAGTTGCTAAAATCCTGATGGCAATACATGGCTTCATTTGACAGTTAGGGCCTACACAAACAGGCTTCTGGGGAATGAATTCTGAATTAGCCATCAGCTCTGTGCATGGGTACAGGAATTGATGGAATATGACGGGGAAGTGTTATCTGTGCCAACTACTATAACATTGGTTGTCTTATTACCATTGGGAATAATCTAAACTGACTTAACTTTATCTAAATGAAAACTATCTATAGTTTGCCCTACTCCAGATATGCCCTAGTGAACATACTGTTCTATTGTGCTAAGCCCTGTACCAGGCACCAAGGTCACATTTAACTCAGATCTATAGAACTCGTCAATATACATAGAGAAGACAGAGACTCACTACTCACTTGACCCCAAAGCCCTGCCCTTGGCATCTATAATCCAAGAAAGCAGCAATATTTCTATTTTCCATATTGGCATAGTTCGGGTACATGGTAAAGGTGTGATAAATGTGTAATGGTTGGGTGGAGGAATGGATGGATGAATGGATATGAAATTGTATGCCAACAAAATACAGATGGGAGATGTTGTTGTTTATTAGGAGATGGTGAAAGAATAAGTAATTTTTCATGTAACTGACAGGTCCTATGACATTCATAAAGTCTTGTGCTGGTCCTAGACCATATCTCCTCTCCTGTACAGAATCATACACTCCCTTTCTTTTCTCTCAAGACTTCTCAGCACCACAAGACTCACTCCCTGATGACCTTAGGAATTGAAAGAAAGGAAAATTACATTCTGATCTGAGATAGAAGAAATTTTCAGAGTAGAATCTCCACAAGTCTAATTGCCAAATTTTCTGAAATATCTACTAATTGTTTTACTCTGGAGAGATGTATGCCAGAAGTCTGCTCAGTTGTTTTAATGTCATAGTCACATGGGCAGAACACTGAAGAAAACAATCTCAAATGTAAGCTGTGTTACACATACAGGTCGTTCTTCCCCTGTCCAGCTCCCTTCCTGAGGAAGATAGTATATTTTTTTTCTCACTGGTATTAGAGAAACAGCTGGTAGACAGTAACAAAGACCACTTATCAAAACAACAAAACAAACAAAAAAACCAAACTCTTCTGAAATTATATGAAGCAAGAACACTGTGACAGAAAGACAGCTCAGTCTAGTCACCACAATCAAACCCAGCCACAGGAAAGAATCCATACTCCCACCCCAATGGCTACATGATGGTTTAAAGACCCCAGTGAACCACTGAGCTACAGGCTATGTGAGTTCCAGAAGCCACATGCTTAACCGTAGCCCTTCCATTGTTTTGTTTTGTCTTGTTTTCTAACAAACTTTAAGAATTTATCCTGCATGGAATATCATTTTCTATACCTTTTTATTCTAATACTAATTACTTAATTCAAAAAACTACATTTAATTTTTGAACATAGTGTTGACATAGCAAAGGGCTTTCTGCCTCTTCTTTGCACAACTGTTACTTTGTACTACAAACTGGAAAAACTTGGATGGTATAAAAATGGTACCAGCTTGATAAAGCAAGACAAAAGAAGAAAGGAAGATAGGAAGAAAAAAAGAAAGAAGAAAAGAAAGAAAAAAGAAAAGAAAGAAAGAAAGAAAGAAGAAAGAAAGAAAGAAAGAAAGAAAGAAAAGAAAGAGCAAGCCAACATAGTAGCACTGATTGTTTTCCACAGATAAACAGAACAGTGGTTCATAATGATTTTCCTCATAACTCTTGCTGACTTCAAAGCATAATCAAAAGGCACATTTCTGATTAATCCAGGGCCCAGTCCACATAGGCACATGTGCAGGGTTCTGATAAGGTGAAGAAAGATGTGTTTCCATGTCAACAATTTAAAGGCTTGAACTATTTTGAGTTGTTAATATAAACTTTGATATTAGCACATTGACTTTGACAGTTTTGCAACGAATAAATTCTAACACAATTGTGATAACTGTTGAAATATATTAAATCTCTAGGGAAAGTGGAAAAATGTGTACACATGACAGGTTTGTCAATCATTTATTGCCCTGGTTTGGTGACATTAGCATGTGGTGTTTTTGTTGTTGTTGTTGTAAACAAGAAAAAATTGACAATACAGCATTTCATTAATAAACTAAAATAAAACATTCTTTTTATGGATTCCTATGTTTCTACGTAATGAGCAAAAAAATGAAGAACAAAAAATTAATCCTAGTAACTGTGTAATTAAGCATCATATCATCTCATCAGCTCATTAATATATAGAAATTCCAGTGTCATTATCATAACCACAGGCAATAATATCCTTAGTAATAATCAGAGAACCATGAAGCATCTAGTCCCAAACACTGTATAAGTCAGCTGTTCTGTTTTCCTTCTCTGGGACTTCTTTGCTCAGAGAAAAAATGATAGTCATCTCATGTCAGTACTCTAGATCTTAATAAGAAGAACAAGACACAAAACAAAGGTAATTTGTCAACAGCCATCACAGCCCAACCTCATTCTTAGAGACTTCTGGTGCTACAAGCATCAGGAGTGGGAAGAAGAGCTGGCCAAGCATACAGCCAGGGCCTGACTAAAAAGGAAAAGAATCAAAAAGTCAAAATTAGACTTGTGGGTAGACAATTAACATTCCTAAGAAGAGGGACATAGCATTGGAAAATCTTACAATTCTAGACTTTCTAAATCCTAAACATCTCTTCTGTTCTAATTCTAATATTTTCAAGTATGTTATAGAAAATGGCAATGACTTTCTGCCTTCAGCCCACAGGTTTGCCTTCTAAAAATTCTGCCTTTTATATACCCACCACTGGCCAGTGAGAGAAAGGCAGGGTTACTGGTAACATAGAAGACTCCTGAGGCAGGCAATTTTGGCTCCAGGACTCCTGAAACATTGGCAAACTTTCACAGAATTGCATTATGACCTAGGGAATCACATCTAATTTCTCTTTCACTCCTTCATTCTAGCTTAAGGAAATGAAGGCTAATAGTTCTCTAGCCTCTCTCAAAAGAAACAGCATTAAAATTTATTATGTATATTAATTTTATTTTCTTACCTACACCTTTGAGGATCTGAACTCCATTTATCTTCTAAAAACTTTCTATGTCTTCAATGAAAACTTTAAGGAGGTAAACATTTTGAAAACCTACTGTGTGCCAAGTCCTTTACAAATATATAACTGAATTCTCAAACAGCTCTATCCAGTAGCATCATCTTATGAGTTATACATAAGAAAGCTATGTTCAAAAATTTTAGGAACTATACTGAACCACATGAAATTGAAATTTTAAAGAGATAAGACATTAGCTATCTCAAATAATTTGGTACATAATGTATAAAGGTGACAGAACCACAAAATGAAGAAAATACAGTTTGAACTCCTGCCTTCTGCTTCCAAAGCCCATCCTTGTGTCCAGTCTACCACAATACTTAAGGGAACTTAGTAAAGAGAGAACATTGCATAAACAGCATCCCTAAGTTTATCTAATGCCATGTTTGACAAAGTATATATTGAATGTATCCTGGAACATCAGACATCCTTGGGGCAAAATGGCAATGGAAAACAATTTCTTGTTCTCAATCTTTCTTTGACACTCATAATAACAAAAGTTGCAAAACATGAATAATATATACACATTGCAAAAGTCTATATGCCATGGGTGACAGGATATGGAAAGCTTTTGTTATGTTTTTTGTTCATTTATGGTTTTATGTTCCCTGCAATGAATGTGTATTACTTATATAATAAAAAAGTTATTAAAATAAGACATAAAAATGTATTGCTAGAGAGTCATTCTCCAAACATATCTATGGTCCCAGCACCATTAGTCATATGCTGTAGTCAGCAAGTAGACTCATAAACAGAGAAGATGAATCTTTCCTGCTCCTTTACTAACCCTTTCTGGTCATGCAGCTGTCTAGCTGTTCCTTGGGTTTTTCCATGCACTAGAGAACCTTGTCCTTTTTCTGACAACAATGGTAGGCTCCAGAATACACACACAACCCAGTCATATAACATTCTGAAGGGATTCCATCGGCTCATTTGGGGACCCAGAGAGACTCAGCTCACATGAATTACTAAAAGAATGCTTCGTCTAATTGGGTGTATTTACTATCTACATGTACATAAAAAGAATAGGTCAAACTTCACCAATGTCTGTTTGTTAACATGAGATTAAAATAGACATTGGTAAGGTAGCATGCAAGCACACATGAAAAATACTAGCCCAGGTAAAGCCGAAATCAATATTTTACCTAAGTAATAAATCTTGATATTAAGGAAACTCAGATTTTGTTCCATTTTATAAGCATTATTAGCATCAGAAAAAGATCATTTCTTCATCCTGACCTTCAAATATAAAGGAAGCAAAATGGATTTTAATCAATTATTCTAAAAAAACAAAAAAACCCTTTTCCACAATAATAAAAGTCATGTTCATTTTCTTCTCTGTTTTGTAATACTTTATATATTTCAGTCATATAGTCTGATTATAAAAGTTTCTGTCCTTGTCCCTCTTGTTACATGGTTAGATGGCTAGTCTGTCCTAGACTATTCGAATGACCACACTAGCTCTGAACCTACTATGACTACCTCTCAACCCTTGACAAGCACTGAGTGGGGAAAACGAATGGATGATTTTGAAATCAAGGGTTGCATCCTACAAAAGGCTTTTCACATGGCTTACCTTGGTTACTGTGGGCAGTGAAGGAGATAGGTGCATGTAGCAGAAAGTCTACCAGTATGTTGTTGCACCTTCCAGTAAGCTAACAGCTACAACACCCATTCTACTCGTCTCATTTCTGATCATGGAAAGTACCTACTTTCTCTAATATTCTGACAAAAAAATGCATTAAAAGACCAAGAAAAAATTTCAAAGTATATAAATTTATAATATGTATAATTTTATAATTATATATATTGTATAATTTGAAAGTATTATATGATCAGATGGCTTCCCTCGAATCTTTTAATCAATAATGCATTCTCTTTTATATTCTACCTCTTTGGAAGCATGTTTTGAATATGTTTCTATATTTGATGTATTTAAAATATTGATCTCATGTAATCCTCCAAACAGTACTAGAGATCATGAACCTCTACTATCTCACTTTACTAAGAAACCAAGACCTGAATGGTGGTATTATATCCCCATGGTCACAAAGCCAGAGAATGCTACCATCAAAATATAGCTCTTCTATCCCAAAAGCTGTTGTCTGCCCATAGGATATGTTCTTCTAGCTGGGCTGCCTTGTCTGGCCTCAGTGGGAAAAGACTCTCCTAGTCTGACAGAGACTTGAAGTGCAGGGTAGAGGGATACCCAGAGGGTCCCATACACTCAGGAGAATGGGACATGGGGAGAAGATTGTGGGAAGGGGTGATTAGGAGGGGAGCAGTGAGCAGGGTGTGAAGTGAATAAGTAAAGAAAAAAAAAAAGACAGATCCCTTGCTTGACAATCAGGACTCAGAGCCCATAAGTCTGTGTGCTTAGCAGTTAGACTGCACCCACACTCTGCAATGTTGGTCACTACTTAAGGTAAACAGTCAATCAATAGCAAAACAACCATTCTAAATAAGTGGAAATAGATAACATATGTGTCACATCTTCCCAGAAACTGGTTTATATAGTGGAGAAAATGCAGTTTCAATTATTAGCATAATAATTCCAAACCTGACCGTGTCGCCTCTGATTTACCTACTTAGTGCCTGTTCCACTTCTTGATTTTTTTTTCAGTGTTTTGTCCCCAAAGGTGCTTAAAAGTATGGTGGTATATATAGGTCAGGGGTAATGTTTTAAATGTGTATCCAGAGAGGAAACGACTTACACCCTTCTGCAGAAATGAATAATACTAACAAAGTCTATGCCACTCATTGTTAAGAAAAAGCTAGCATGGCACAAAAGAACTCTATGACATGCTCAGCTAGATCAATGATCAGAAAAGAAAGTGGATGATGATGTAAGTGAAGCATCAGCTTCATACTGACTGCAGAGATGCAAAGGCTGTGCTACCTTCAACATGTAGATTCTGAGACTGTCCGTATGCTAGCCAGTCAGCAGAGGTAGGGAAGGGCATCTGCTTCTTCTTCTTCTTTTTTTTTTAAATTTATTTAGTTATTTAAATCACATCATAATTTACTTATTTACACAGGGGTTATAAACACAAAAAGGCAGGATATGGTGAAGGGAATGGCACCGGAGCATAGGTGTTCATGGGGAGTACAGATACCTTTCAGAACAGGGTATCAGCTGGGTGTAGGTTCAGGGGACAGGTCACTATGACTCTGCCTATGATTCACTTGTCCTTATCTAAGTTGGTACTGTCCACTGAGGCTACCTATTTACAAGATCTATGACTACTCAGGCTGGTAAATTTCCACAAAATCTGCCTGTTTACAATAGCTTATAGCCATCTGTTTCAGTGTTTTTCCACAGAGACCCAAGACTGTGTTAGCATGTATGTATGCCAGGCCTATTGCTGATTTTAGGCGTATAGCTGATTTTAGGCCTTTAGTGTATATGCAGGGCTGCTCCTGACATCTCCTCCCTTCTCTAAGTATAGAAGGGCCTTGGTGATTCATCCATCCTGATGTCTTTTTCCTGGAGAGGGGATACTTTTGACATCTACCCCTATGCAGTCAGCCTTGTCCCTCAGGGAACTCAGAGAGATATTTTTAACTTTTATTTATATTCCCTTGCAGTGCTTAGCATCACAGCCTAAGCAAGAATTCAGATCACCAGTCAGAGAGGGTTCTGGGTAGCCCCTCTCTGCTTGGTCTAGGGGCAGAAGTCCCCTCTTTTAGGTTGGGTGGAGATGGGTTTGAGGAACACCCTGGATAAAGTAACAACCTCATCTTGAGTCTCGTGGTCCTCCATAGCTAACTTATGATAATGTATCTGAATAGGTTTTGCTACCAGATTATCTATCTGTTGCATCACAAAGTTAGTCAGCCTATTTAAGGCCGGGACCAAAAGAAATCAGCAAAAATAACCCAATTAATGGTCCCAAGATGGGAGGAAGTGGAGTTGACAACCATGGAGAGGTTGAAAACCAGTCCTTGAACCAGCTCTCATCATTCTCTTTCTCTCTCTCTCTCTCTGTCTTTTCTCCGGGCTTTCTCTGACCTTTTTCATGTTCTCTTTAACCATCCCTGTCTTGTCTATGTATGGGCAACATTCTTCTTTAAGGGCTGTATACAGTCAAGAGCTGTACACAGTCTTTTCTATTGTAGAAGAGTAAATCAAGTCCAATAAAGTCCTTTGCAATTTTTGGAGATCATTTCAGACATCGAAATGAGGGATTTCTTCAGATTAGTGATGTCAATCTCTAGCTGTTTGGTGTCCTTGTCAATGGCCCATCAAGAGTCTGAGTAGTATAAGTCTGGAGGCCAGCATAAGGATTAGAACTTCTACCAGCAGACATCACAGGTGTTTCATTTTTACCTGGAAAGGAAAAACAGGGGAATTCTCAGGGAGATTTCTTTTCCCTGGAGGTCAACTGTTATTCATCTTATTTATAGTTGGGCCTGCCTTTGTGGGGGTATCTTTTTATTTCATTAAACTTTTTGGCAGCCATTTAGCTGTGCCTTCTGTAGTATCAAACAGGCATATCAGTCCTCAGCCCCATATGAGAACTGGGTCCGGGCCATTCCATTTAAGGGTAAGAGGGACCTTCCACATAGCTATGGCATAGTCTTTAGTGGTCTCAGCAGGGCATCTGCTTCTTAACCTCTTTGTCTGAGTTGACTGACATCACTTCTGTACATCATCTACTGGTGAGGACTGGCAAAGTAGCCCCAGCTCGCTAAGAGAATGGTGGGAACACCTCACTGATGACTAGCACTCTGACAGTCTGACATCTGGGGTAGGGACATGCTTGCAACCAGCAATCTATCACACCATTCAACCAAGACTGTGCTCCTCTGGTCAATATTTCCTCCTCTATAAATTTTGTATTGAAGTACAGGAATCACTCTGGATTCACCAAATCCCTGGAACCTATGTGGCTTGAGGCATATTTAATATCTGTGATATAGACATATAAAATATGCCATTTTATTTAAGATGTGTTATTTTTATTTTAAAAAATTAAATGTGGGATGTATCACCATCTATTCTGATTATTAATGTCTCTTTTCTTGTAACTGTGATCAGCTGATTGAGTACCGGTAGTTTGTAGCATTCAGGATTTGGTTTAAAGCATCATACTTGGTATCACTTCCATGGAAGACTCTTCTAAAATTTAGTATGCCCGATAATTCCATCCAATATGACAATTCTAAGTTTTAAATGGGTAGATGCTAGGTGAAACATTAATAATGAAATTTGTAAGGACGGGAATATTACTCAGTAATTCTGTGTTTCTCTAGTATACCCAAGACTCTGGGTAAGTTCCTCCACACTGTAAAAATATTAAAAACCAAACCCAAATAGTAGTGACTGGTATTAGTCTATAAAAACTATGATATATACAGTGCCTTATAATTAGCATATTTAGTCTTCATAACAACCTAGCAACTGTTCCTGGCCCTATTAGTATGTGAGGGAAAAGACACTGTGTGAGGAAAAGCATCAGAACTGGTAACAAACCAGGACTCCTTCTTGATGGTGTTTTTAAAAAGCCAAGATCCTCTCCCTACACTGAGTCTCCAGTTTCCATCAGCTCACTTCTCACTGTGTCTCCTCCGAATGGGTGAGCTTTCCCCTGATTCGTGTTTACTCTGTGCTTTGCAGCTGCCTCCCCAGTACATGGTTAATTTCCCATCTTTTTCTATGAGCAGATGCTCCCAGGGAGGCAAGCTGCTATCCCTTCCCTGGCACTCTCTCCTACAGATGACTAGATTGAGCACAGTAGCTGCTAGCCATCCTTTTGATCTGAAAAGAAAAAATTTCCCCACTGGATATTCCTCATGATGATGTAATTAGTTTCCTGGACATACCTAACAAATTTATTTCTAATCACAAGGGATGGAGGGGAAAGGAGGACCAGTCATTCATCGAGGATTGTGTGCAGTTGCTGCAGTTAATATGCACCGTTTCCACCCTCCTGGTGCAATGTCTTCTTTGGTGATTGTTCAAAGATTCTAGGGCAATAGGCTGCCCCTCAAAAGCAGTGGGGGACTTCACATTTATAAAGGGGTCTCGGGCACTATTAAATTGGTTTTTCAAACCTGGCAAAGTCATTAGAGCTGGAAATCCTTTCAGCTTCATACTGTCCCCAGCACTAAGAACAGGCGAAGCTCTTAATAAGTTTTTTGAAGATTGTGTTTGATTCAAAGTCACAACATGGAACATTCTGGACAAACAAACCCAGCTGTTCAAAATTTCCAGCCCTGTAAGTACAGCTATAGTATATATTTTTTAAAGCAGGAGGAATACTTTTGTTTAGGAATATTTTTATATTTGTGAATCACACATGAAAATAATTTTTAGATAAATAATTAATCATTGTTTTTAATCACTTTATTGTGATTAATGTAGCCACTCAAACAAGTACTTCCCAGACCAAAGTCTATACATCTTAATGGACTTCTATGCCTTTAGAATCACCATTAAAAGTCTTAGATCTTTGTCTTCAATTTTATACATTTACTATCAATTACCGTTTTTATGTAATAAGCCACAAGGAAAGAAAGAAACAGAGAGAGAGAGAGTGAGGAGAGAGAGAGAGAGAGAGAGAGAGAGAGAGAGAGAGAGAGAGAGAGGAAGGAGGAAAGAAAGAAAGAGAGAGAGAAGAAAGAAAGACAGAAAATACCATGATAGAGTTAAAACTAGAAAAGCAATTAGCTTTATAAATTCTTTCAGGACTCACCTGTCGTCCATCTACATCTTGTCCTTCCTTGTTACCTAACATTACCTTTCCTTGTCCTCATTTTTTTCATGTTATACAACACTGACATGTACATTTACTTACATATATTGTGGTAATTTTAATAAGAATGGCTTCCCATAGGCTCATATATTTGAATGCTTAATCATCAGGGAGTGGCACTATTTTGAGAAGGATTAAGAGGTGCCACCTTGCTGGATGGAGTGTGGCCTTGCTGGAGAAAAATCTGTTACTGGGGGAGGGCTTTGAGATTTCAAAAACCCACACAAGGCAGAGGGCCATTCTCTCTCTGTCTTTGCCTGTGGATCAGGGTGTAGCTCCGAGGTACTCCTCCAGTAACATGCGTGCTCATGCCCTTATGAAAATGGACTCAACTTTTGAAATTGAATTAAATGCTTTCTCTTATAGGAGTTGCCTTGGTCATGGTGTCTTATTACATGAATAGAACAGACACACATATATAGTCTCCATATATATCTGCATGTCATATATATTATAGTCTGCATATAAAAGAGAACATGTGAGTTTTATTCATTTGTTGTTGTTGTTGTTGCTCTGGTTTTTGTTTGGTTTGTTTTGTTTGAGACTGGGTGACATCATTTAATATTACACATTCTAATTTCACCCATTTTTACTCCAAATCTTATTTAATTTTCTTTAGAACAGAATAGTATTCTAATTTATATGTATATGATATTTCCACTATTCATTCATTTGTTGATAGACACCTAAGTTGAGTTTATTTTGTAGCTATAGTGAACAGAACAGCAATAAATGTGGGGTGCAAATACCTCTATGGTAAGGTATGGAGTTCTCTGAGTATATCCCAGGTGTGGGAGAGCTGAATAATATAGACCTAGTTTTGATTTTTTGAGGATCTTTCCATAGTGGCTATAATAATTTATATTCACACCAACAGTGAATAAGAGTTTCTCTTCCCTCATATCCTCTCCAACATTTCTTGTCATAGTTCTTCATAACAGCGATTTTCACTGGGGTGAAGTGGTATCTGAAAGTAATCTTATTTTTCATCTCTCTGGTATCTAGATGTTGGAAACTTTTAACGTAGTTATTGACCATTGGTGGATTTTTCTTCTTTCTTTATTTTTTAAAATTGTCTATTCAATTCATTTGCCCATTTGCTGATTTCCAATTTTAGTTCCTGTTTCACATATTTAGAAAAAGCAATCCAATAATATGTATGGAACCTCAAAAGAAAAAGAAGAGTCAATGCATAAGGAGTATGAATGGTGCTGGAAGTATTACAAGACCCAACTTCAAATAATACTACAGAGCCACAATGATAGAGAGATCCAGGTTCTGTCATAAAAACAGAAAGAGAGGCCAATAGAATACAATTTACGTCCTGGAAATTAATCTACAGGTTATACCCACTTAATTTTTGACAAAATGGAAGCATACTTTGAAAAACAAACATAAACTATTCAGCAAATGGTGATAGCAAAACTGGATATCCGCCTGCAGAAGAATAGAATTACATTCAATATTTTTTAATCTGTAAAAAAATGAGTTCAAAATTGGTCAAAGACCTTAATTTAAAACTTGAAACAACAACAAACAAAAAAACTTTTAGAGGAAAGCATGGGAAATGTTCTTGAAGACACTGGGGTGGGAAGGAACTTGGTGTCAACAGCACCAAGTATCAACAGATGGGACTTGAGGAAAATAAAGTTCCAACACAACAAAGGAAGCTATCAGCAGAGCGATCAGACACACAGCCCACAGAACACCAGAGAAAACCTTTACCAGTTACCCTTCAGTCAAGAGGCTAATATCCAGAATTTACAGACAATTGCCTAAATTGTTTACTCACTGAATAATGAGTCAGAAGTACAATCTAAAGTCTGTCATTTTCCATTAATGCAAAGGCCAATAAATGATTTAAACAAACAAAGATTGATCATCAGAAGCAGAAGAGAAGTTGGTCAAACACAGTCTGTCCACTAAACAGCCAACCATTTATTTGAGATTTAAATAATGAACATCAATACCTCAATTCAAAGTCATATTTAAAACAGACATCTGATAAAAGTAGATTCAAAGGACTATATAGGTCATGCTAGTCATAAATGAAGGCTCTGAGAAAAGGGAACAGCCTACATCTAACTTCTACTTATCTGCATATGACATTAGTTGCTATCAGAGATATGGATATTCTGGGAGTAAGTTATGTTTTTCCACCCAAAAGAGCCAGAAAGTTGGAGTCAGGGCTGAAGGATATTAACTGAGAAAGAAACACTTAAAGACAGTCTAGATTTATACTTCCCCAAGCAATATAACTTGGATTTTATTTTTGAAATTGCAAGTTTTTTCTTATTCAGGTGAAATTTAAAAATAATAATATAACTTAATCAAATATGTAGATGCTCAGGAAAATTTCAAGTCAAAAAAACAAATATTTAAGCTTTTCAGGTGAAAAAAACTCTGCAATAAGTTCCTTGATCCTAAAAAACACAGGATATGAGAGAAGCTCGGGAAGATTCTTCCTAGGAGTCCATGTTGGACTTACAGACTTGTAAGAATCATGCTTATGCTACTGCTTTTACAAAAGTAAATCCACCACAGACTTTCTTATCATGATACATCTAGGGTCACCTAAGAGTTATTCTTGAATTCTTCACTGGCTAATGGAGCTATTGATAAAATTAAATGTGATAACTCACTCAGTGGTTTGTCTGACACAAAAAAGTCAATACACATCAGCTTTCTTACCTTCTTCTCTCTGTCCCTTTGTGAATTTTTATATAGCACTAAGTAGTCCAGGCCAATTGTGAGGGTAATGGATCAAGATACCAATAAGAATCAAGAAGGAAGGCTGTTTCCAAGGCAGAGCTGAAGGTGGAGAAGACAGACTTCACTCACTGCTTTTCACTGATAGTCCCTAACTGAGTTCTCTCTCTCTCTCTCTCCTCTCTCTCTCTCTCTCTCTCTCTCTCTCTCTCTCTCTCTCTCTCTTTCTCCCTCTCTCTTCCTCTCCATTCCTCTCTCTCCAACTCTGTCTCTATCTCTATGTCTCTGTCTCTCTATCTCTCTTTCCTTCCCTCCTTCCCTCTTCCTTCTCTCCCTCCCTCCCTTTCTCTCTATGTCTCTCTCTCTCTCTCTCTCTCTCTCTCACTCTCTCTCTTTCTCTCTCTCCATCCTTCCTTCCATCCCTCTCTTTTTCCCTCCTATTATTTTTTCTCTACACCTCTATAAATCACTTACTTTACATGCCTTTTGGCACTCCAAGGATATAACTGCCCTCTATAGGATATTTTCTCTACCATCATACTTAAAGATACCTACTTTTAACCTATCTTAATAATCTTTTCTGAATGAAAATATATTTTTATTCAGGTAATAGAAAATATATCAATATGCTTAAGAAAAAAATATCTGTATGTCAAGAGGCCCCAATATTTCACTTTCTGATCAGGGCACAACGTCTTCCTACCAGTCAGGGTATTTAAACGGGACTCTAGAAACTTCCATGAGAAGATGTGATCAGTTAGATGGCATGCTGGGCTGAGGATTTAGAGGTCAGAACATTCACATTCCGTTTAAATCAAAATAGTGCTTCCAAAATAACAAGTTTAGCTGGTGAAATATCACTGCCATGCTTGCTCAGTCGGTTTTCTTCCTGACATTAAAAGAATAAATTAAATGAAAATGCATGAGATTGCTGTGGTAGTTTTTCTCCGGAAAACAGACATTTCAGCTTGGACCATCACAAAATTGTCTGGGAAAACTGGCATGCACCCAACTTTGTGGATGCATTTGGATTAAAGAAAGGAGGAAATGATAAATAAATGGAAATTAAAATTGAGTTAACATCCACCTTCCAGACATTTCTCTGGATGGCATTTATCATCAAATGCACAGTTACATTTTTTCCAAGGAATGAAAGATTGGAAAGTAAATTATCTATGTAAATATACATGGCAATCCACACATAAAATAAAATGAATTATTTAGCAATATGTGAATAGTTTGGATATGGTTAAAGTGCCAATGGTCTGGATTTCTCTTCATAATTAAGAGGTCTAGGATCTGTGGCTCTTTGCTAACAACTCTATACTACAAATCCATGCAGAACCATCAATGTAAAATTAGTGGTTTCAGGATACAAAAACAAAATGTGATAGAGTATAAAACAAGCATTCAGCCAATCAGAAAAGCATTTCGGCTTGGCATAAATGCATATGAACAAAGGTAGTTATTTTCACATAAAAGGGAGCCCTGACTTATCATGACACTATCTGCACCAAGAAATGGTTTTGTGTGAGGACGGAGAATACTGAAGAGCCTCTCACTCTTTTGGAAGAATTTTCTTACATTTCTGCCTCAAATTCTATACATTTCCCTCAATAAATTGTCTCTCTGATGAATTACTTATGAAATAAATCCCTTTTGAGCTAATGCCTAGTAGCTAAGATACAGACAATCTGACATTCTAACATCCATTAATGGAAATAAATAGTTCTTGGTCTAAATAGTGTACACTCTAACCTGCTGTGACCATGTAACTGTGACTCTACTATGGAGAGAAAATCAGATCTTAGAGAAAAATGAAATAAGAAAAGAATGGAAAAACAGTCTCCATGCCTGCTGGTCTCTAGCATTACTGAGATAGTAGTGACCTGATTTAGCATGCAGATCCAACAACTAAAGACAAGACAAACACAGTTCAAGTCTAGGTGATTATTTGTAGGTGCTATTTTTCATAGTTCTATGAGCTATTATAATTTCATAAGCAATTTCTCTCTATTCAATTTTAGAACAAAATAGAAAGCTGCCAAAACATAGTTGAGAATACTTACATTTTCAGTAATGTCCATCTCAACACAATAATAACTACCTAGGAGAAAACCCTGCCCTGCTCTGCCCTGCTCTGTCCTGCTCTGCCCTGCACTACCCTGTCCTGCCCTGGTTCTAAATCTTTGTTCCAATGACCTGTAATAGTTGCAGGTACCATTCTTTCCTAGTTTCTCACTTTCTCCTTGCTCTAAGCATCTTAGATCATTATCAAAGAATCCTACACATCTTGTTTCATGGTTTTCTTTATGGATTGGTAGAAAGTTCAGAAACTAGCATAGAGTCACAATAAGTAAACATGTAATGAAGGAATCAATCTATTCAGAGCTGCAAGGATGCTCTACATAATTAAGGGGAGTTAAGCAGGTCTAGCAATATGAGTATAAATGTCTCCCCAGATCAAAATCTCTAGAAGCACTGATGAAAACAGGAAGACTGAGAGCCAACAAGACAAGGTCTCAGTGTTCACTAGGGAGCAGGTAATAAGAGGACTTCTTTCACTAGTGTGTCTGGTTCTCACTCCTTAGGACACTGACTATCTAAAAGACACTTGCCAGATAAGCTTCTTTAAATATCCTAGTAAACATATGACTGTTCAGCTCAAGAAACTTTATGTTTTCTCATTATTAAATAAGCCTAGGCTTCCATGTAAGAACTTATTCCATCCAGTTGCGAATACCACTAGAACATTGCTTTTCAAGAGGGTTTTTTTTTTTCTATTTCTGTGACGTTTCTATGTTTACTCACAATGTTGCCCTATCTGAAACTAAAGGAAGAAATGGGTCTTTATATTAAAAACATTTATGAAGGACTTAGAAAAGCAGATAAAAGATCCATGACTAAACACTCTTTGTTAAATTTAAAATATTCACAAAAATTAAAACACTCCAACAACTACTAGCTCTCCCAACTCTCAGATGTCTGTTTAATAGATTACTCTCCAAATTTTCAAAACCTCTTCCTTTTCCTCATTTATAAGTGTCAATCTTGCTTCACTTCACTGAAATAAAATTAAAGGAGACAGAAAACAAAAACTGGACTCCACCAGTGTTATCAGCTTACAATCATCAGCCATGCCCCAAACCTCTGCTTTTAGCTGGGTACCAGAAACATTAATCTACATTACTCCTTATGCCAGATCCTCTGTATCTGAATTGTTCTCTGTACCTTCTTATTGATGAGATAAAATACCATGACCAATACAATTTATAAAAGGAAGGATGTAGTTGGAGGCCATATTATAAACCCATATATATGACAACATAAAGGATGGAAAGTACTTCTATGCCAATAGTTTATATTTTTGTGACATTATATAAATTAACACAAAAGTAATTTGAAAACCTAATTACCGATACACATATAATAGTCACTAGAACAACTCTGAAAACAAAATGATAGAGACAAAGTCAAGTGATTGTTTTAAATTGAATATAAGAAAAAGAATGAAGAAATCTGAATGAAGACAGAAAAATGAACTGTGACAGTTAAAGAGTTAGGGATGTAGCTCTCAGTTGGTAGAGAGCCTGCCTGCTCCATAGTAACCAGGTGTGATGGCACATGTCAGTAATCCCAGAACTTGGGATTTGGGACAGGAGGCACAGAGGAGCAAGACTGAGGTAGAAAGGTTGTTTAGTGATTAAGAGGACTTGCTGCCCTTCTGGAGGATGCAAGTTCAGTTCCAGTGTGCATGTCAAGTGACTCATAGCAGCCTCTTACTCCACATTCACAGAATTCAATCCTTTCCACTATCTTCTATGGGTACCTACATACATGTAGCATGCATAAAAACAAGGAAACAAACACACACACACAGAGAGAGAGAGAGAGAAAAGGAGAGAGAAAGAGGGGAGAGGGAGAGGGAGAGAGAAGGAGAGGGAGGAGAGAGGGGGGAGAGGGAGAGGGAAGGAGAGACAGAGACAGAAAGATAAAGAGATTTATAAAAAGTAATCAAGCACACTGTTGGCTACATGGCTACATAAGTTCCAAGCCAGATATGGATACATGAGTCTCTATCAAAACAATTCCCATGAAAATGTACTTGGTGGGACATATAAAATCAATCATGAAACAACAGACAAAAATATAACCATAGCAATAATCATAGTAAATATTAGTGTTTTACTTTAACAAAAAATAAACAAATAAAACCATAATGTTAGACTCATTTATTGTATGACAATACTTTTCCTGGGGAGGCCCTATACACGTCTATTCATCCCAGATAGGGAGCCCACAATAGACCAAAATATGGATACTACCAAAGCCCATTTTGGTGAACCAATGAGTTTTCATGGACAAGAATATGGATGAGGGGTTATCTACAGGGACAGAAATGACTCAAAGATAGCTGTATCACAAAGGCCTGCCCCAGCACAAGTGACAGGTCATAAAGAAATCAGTAGCACAATGAACCATCTGCAAGCAGCTCAACAGGCTGAAGAATGTCCTTTGACCTAAACCTCTTTCAGACAGCTGGTCTACTCAGAGTCTTAGCTCAGCTTTTATTGCTTAATCTGGCAGGGAGGGGCTTAATGAATCTGGTCAGTTTCAGGGACTTCCTATAGTTATTTTGAATAGTCTACCATTTTGTTTAAGGAAAGTTCCTACAAAATGATTGTTTCAATTTTGGAAGAACTGTTACACATGATAACTCTCAAGATACACTCTTTAAATACAAAGTCACATTTTTAAAACATAAATGGACAATAAAAGATACATGTCAAAACCAGGAAGCATAAGAACTCTAGGATGATTAACGTAATGCTAAATGAAGAGTTCAAGAAAAACTGCACTAATGGAGATGTAGGGAGCACTTCATAATGATAACAAAGGATTCAGCAAGAAGGTAGGAAAAGTTAAAATATGCTGGGAGTTAATAATAGTAATTTAAATAAATTGGCAGATTTTTAAAAGAAATAAGCAATTATAGAACTATTTAAATTAGAAACTGATAGAGTCAGTAGGCATACACAAACACACACACAGACAGACATACATACATACACACACAAATCCATAAGGACATGAATGAAACTGGATATTGTGACACATACCTGCAATCCCAGCACTTAGGAGGCAGAGACAGAAAAATCATACCAAGTTTAAATCTAGTCTTATCCATATATTGAGATTCTGTGACAATAAAATACAAAACAAATAAGAGACTTTAATAGTCTCTCCAACACTATCAACAACTTCTAATATTTAATGAGCATGATATCAAGCAACTGTAGAATAAATGTCCTCAAGTGCATATTTATATGGTGAAAATTAATGTAATCTATGCATCAGAAAGGAATACACATATTACTTAGCCAGACTAATAAACACAAATAACACATATGTTTTTATGGATGGAACTCTGACTTAAAGTTTTATATATATATATATAGAACTATTAGGAGGACCAAGAGATCTTAAAGGATGGAGAAAGTAAAATAGTGTCATTAGAAAGCAGAAGGCGGAACTACAGAAGGAATAAGATTCTTGGGGTAGTGGCCCAAAAGGGGGATGCATGAGAACAAAGTGTGTCTCCCTTTTCATTTCTGATTTTATTAATTTGGATACTATCTCTGTGTTCTCTAGTTAGTCTTGCTAAGGGTTTATCTATCTTGTTGATTTATGAGAACAAAATATAATGACACATATATGAAAATGTCATAATGAAGCCCAATACTCTCAATTCTACCCCAAAATATTAATTTAAAAAAATTTAAAGAAGTATGTATTGTTGCAAAACAACTCACAACATATTTTGTGACCATAATATGTTCTCTGGCTGCAACAAAATATAAATTTTAAATAACAAATAAGATATCCAGAAAGCCCCAAATAACTATAATTTAAACAACAATCTTCTGTGACAATTCTAAGATGAAGACAAAAATTGCAAGACAAAATTTGAAACAGTTTGGATAATAATGAAAAATAAAATATATGTCAATATCATATGAAACAAAAATAGAATATTAATAAGTTCAAATAGGAATTAATAGGTAGTTAAATACACAAATTATAGAATATCCATACAATAAAAATGTTAAAGTTTTTCTTGTGATTGTGTATATGCATATGAGTATGAAGTACATATATGAAGTAAATGTCCACGTGTGTATGCACCTGCATACCTTGCAAGCACACTTGTGGAGGCAGAGCAAGATCACAGGAGCAGCCATGTCTTCAAGTGCTCAGGGACCAGGGCAAAGTCACCTGGAAAAGTCAAGGAACTCTAATTCCACTAGAAGAGAACAGCAAAGCTCTAATAATGGACACATAATCCATAGAGATCTGTGAAATAACTGATGAAATGCTCATAGAAAAGTACATGTAATTTGAAAATGATAAATGAAATATGTCAAGGAAAAAGACTGCCATCCCTGTCTGTTTCCTGATTATTAATGTGATATGACCTGCTCCCTCAAACTCTTGCTGCCATGACATCCCTGATGATACAATGTAACTTAAAACTGCCATAATAGAGTTGTATTAGTCAGAATTCCTAGAGAAATAGAATATATAACAATATAAATAATATATACATACATACATACATACATACATACATACATACATACAGATTTATTAGAAAGGCTTAAAGTCCAGCTAGTCCAACAATGGCTGGCTACCAATGTAAACTTTAAGAATCTAGTAGTTATTCAGTTCAAGAGACTGAATGTCTCGGCTGGTTTACTACTGTATATGCCAGAATCCTGAAGAAGTAAACTATAATGCCCATGATGGAATACACTTGCTAGTGAGGGTAAGAGCAAGCAAATAAAGAGAAAGCAAGCTTCCTTCTTCCCTGTCCTTTATATAGGCTGCCAGCAGAGGTATGGCCTAGAGTAATGGTGGGTCTTTCCACCTCAAAGGCCTGGATTAAAGGTGTATCTTCCCATCTCAAAAGATCAGGTTTAGAAGTGGGTCGTTCCACTTCAAATTATTTAATTAGGAAAAAAGTCCTCACAAGTAAGTATAGCATTTGGGTTTCAGCCAATCCTAGATATAGTTATGTTGACCATCAAAAATAACCACCATGGGAGTATAACCTAGAACTGCCATAATGGGCTATAATCTAGAATCGCAATAATGGACGATAACCTAGAACTGCCAGAGTGGAGTGTAATCTAGAATTGCCAAAATAGACTATAATCTAGACCCACCATAATGGACTATAACCTAGAATTGCCATAATGGAATGTAACCTAGAACTGCCATAATGGAATATAACCTAGAACCACCATAATGGAGTATAACCTAGAACCACCATAATGGAGTGTAACCTAGAATAACCATCACAGAAATGTAACCTAGAAGTACCACAACAGAATAACCTAGAATTACCATAATGGAGCATAACCTAGTACTGCCATAACTGACTATAACCCAGAACTCTAAGGTAAAATGGGTCCTTCCTCCTCAGCAGTATTATAGGTGATCAATCAACAAACTAACCTATTCACAGCAAGAGTTATGTTCTGTTTTAGAAACAGATTAAATAGAAATGTTGAAAAAGTATATACACAGAAATAATGACTGAAATTTCCAAAAATCTAAGCCAAGATACAGCATCCAAATACTGAAGGGTTTCCAAAAATTTCTGCCTAAGAGAATAGCATCAAGGACACATGAGAATGAAACTAGAAAAAAAAAAAAAAAGACAGAGGAGGAGTATAGAATGAAGCAAGATACAAGAACTATTTCATTTTCAGGAACATCTTAACACACCTATCAGTAGATGAGATTCCTCAAATAGACGTGGAAGCATAAAAGATCCAAATAGACTAAGCGTTGAAAAGATATATTATACAATGCAGGTTGTCCTGGAACTTTCTTTGCAGTAAAGGTAGCCCTTGACTTACCTACCAATCCCCCTTCTTCAGCCTGCTGAGCGGTTGGAATACAAGCAGTTCTGTTCTAACACAATCATGTACCAAATACAAATAAATTGCATTCTGAATTTAAAAATAAATAATTAACTGATTATGGCCAAAACCAGCATAAAACATATTAAATAATGAAGAAGGAATAAAATCTGGAAGTAGACTCCATCGATGATTAATTGATTTCTGACAAAGGAGCTAAGGATACACAATGAGAAAATCACAATCTTTCCGATAAATATGTTGAGGAAAATGCTTATCTATATGCACAACATTGAATTATTACCTAATTTGGACAGATATTGACATCAACTCAAAAATAGATTAAAGACATACACCAAAGAGCTGAAGTATAAAATTACTACAATACCAGAAAGAAAAACCTATGACACTATTCTCCATAGTAGCTTTATGGCTTGGCTCTGAGATCAGACCAAATTCACAATCTGAAGAACTGTGTCCAGCAAATGTGTAATACTTTCACACCATTGAAAAATCAATGGAGCCTAAGCAGAGCCATGTAAATTAGAGTCTACCTACAATTGATTTGCTTGTTCTATAAGCCTCAAAATCCTAAAATACTGCAATATGTTTGGGTTTACACAAAAATATATACATGTATAGAATACTACAACTACTCAAGTCACGAAGTTGCTCTTATATGCAAACATTTGGTTAGGAATAAAGGAGCTATCCTATTCTGTCTTTGACTGTGGCTGCTATTCTGAAAACGATCCATTGTCATCCCGATTACAAACGGCTACTGAACTTTGTCGTACTGTCACATGGCTTCCTCAGACAAGCTGCTTCTTAAGATAAAATAAAAGATCTGTGAGACTTATCCAATGTAGATGTAATGGTCATAAAGAAATCAGGGTGGTCTTCTTCATCCTCAGAGGCTTTTTACTATCTGGAAATTGAGCAGTTATTGTTGATAACAGAAAAATAATAGAGTCTCATAAATGTTGAAGTTACAGGAAGTCAAGCTCAGTAACAGAACTGTGGAAAGAATATGCCACAAGAGCAATTTGCAAACCCATTATCTAAATGTGAGTCTGTGAAATTTTAGTTTATAATTATTGTGTGTGTGTGCTTTTGTGTGGGGGCAGGGGACGGAGTTTAGAGGTCAGAGGACAACTCTTGGGAGTTGATTTTCTATATCCACCTTTGTAAGGATCCTAGGAATCAAACGAAAGTTGGTAGGCCTGCACATATACCCTTACTTTCTGAGATAGCTTTAAAACTCAGTTTAAATATGTAGATTTATACTAGAAATGAATTCCCAGAGATATTTAGGAAGTAATCCCAGGTACTTAAGTTTACAAAATATTGCTCATGAAAATATTTCACAATTTTAAATCCCTCCCTACATTTTTGGTATAATTTCACTCTATTTTCAACTAGCTCCCAAAATAATTTTTCCAACTAATTTACTTTGAACAATTAAAAATGTCCTAAATATTTAGTTGTTAACAGTTGACTCGTGAGAAAATTTAATTGGCTTGGGGAGAATGCGCTCACAGATATGAAATTTTCTTAAAAACTAAAAGCAAATATTGTTAATCTGGAATTTTCCTTGAATCCTAGATATTGCCTGGAAAATTCAAAGTATTTGGTCAAGCCAAGTCATTGCTTAACCACCAGGCACATGCTTGGGTGAGAAAACCAACTTCTGCTGGCTGCCCCACCTCCCTATCTACCGCTGAGTCAATGACCTCAATGGTCCTGCACACCCCCAACAAAACTCACCTTCCACTATTTCTCTGGTCTCTTCACATACCATATCCTTGGGTCACTCCTGTCTAGACACAGTGACCTCTTCAGGGTCCCTGGAATACACCAAAGATGCTTCCAGCCTAGAGCCTATCACTGCCCCATTCCAAGTCTCAACTCTCTAGAACATTCCCCACCCCAGCACACTCCTTCACACCACTCAGCTTAGTTCTATACTCAACCTTCTCTGGTCAACATATTTTACATGGCACATACATTCATACCCTTTACCCTCCTCTAGCTTTTTTTCATGTCTGTATTACAGCTGACTAATTGTCTTTAAAATGTCTATTATTTATTTTGCTAAAATATAAGTTGTATGTCAACCTACCATCTTTTTTTTTTTTTTTTTGCAAAATGATTGACCTCCCACCAAGGGCCCAGAAAATTAGAATATGTTAATTGTTCAAGAAGCATTTGTTAGCTGTTTTTCAAAGAAAGCCTTTCTTCATTCTCTCTTAATATTCCTACTACAATTATGTGTCCATATTGACCCCCATATGTTCTTCATTGTGTTAACACAAGATTTGTCATGAGAATATGAACAAATAAACAAAGCAGATAAAAAGTTCCACCATGGGGAAGGATTTGGGATCCAAACAAATACGGCAAAATGTATGATAGAAACAAAATAAACAATACCTAAGTCACAGAAAGTCAGGACACAATGGCTATATCTAAGCCATGGAAAATCAAGACACAGCAGCTAGTCATTTACATCTGTCTTGACTGGTATTTTGACAATTTAACACACACTAGAGGTGTCTGGGAAGAGGAGTGCTAATTGAGAAAATGCCTTCATAAGATTACCTCTAGGCAAGTCCAAGGTCATTTTCTTGACTAATAATTGATGTGGGTGGACCCAGCTCACTGGCAGTTGTGCCATCCCTAAGCAATTGGTCCTGGATGGTATAGGAAGAAGGCTAAGCAAGTTATAGGAAGCAAGTCAGTAAGCAGTATTCCTTTATGGGCTCAGTTTTAGTTACTGCTTCACAGTTCCTGCCTAGAGTTCCTGCTTTGGCTTTCCCTGATGATAAATGTGACCTTAGAATTATAGGAGGAAATAAACTCTTTCTTCCCCAAACTGCTTTGGTCATGATATTTTGTCACAATAGAAACCCTGACTAAGACAAAATTAGGAAGAAGCTAGGGGAGTAGATCATGCAGATGTGTGGGGAAGGTCATACTAGGAATTATGAATGCTCTGAGTGGAAACCTCTATAGTTATAGGAAACATCACAGAATGCCCAGGAGTTCACTGTTGCTAAAATGATTTGAATGGTCATGTGTCTAAGGGTAGTTTTGTGGTACACAGGTTTCAAAGGTCCTGATAGGTAATTTGGTTCAATTTTGGTAGAAAACAACTGTTTGTCTATTACATCTTTTTTTTTTAATGTTTAAAGAAATAATATTGCTGGGCATAGTGATGAAGCCTTGAATCCTAGCACTTGAGAAGCAGAGGAAGGTAGATCTCTGAGTTAAAGGTCAGCTTGGTCTACATAGATAATTCCAGGACAGCAAGAGCTACATAATGGGAGTCTATCTGAAAAAACAAGAACAAAAACAAAAGTACATATATGCTTGTTTGTTTGTTGTTTGTTTGTGGAAATAGGGACTCTCTACATGTCTCTCACTTTCTTGGAACTCACTGTGTAGACTAGCCTAGCCTTGAACTCACAGAGATTCACATGCCTCTGCCTCTCAAGTGCTTGAATTGATGATTGATGTGAGAGAACCCAGCCCACTGTGGATGGTGCTGCACTAGGCAGGTAGTCCTGGGTGGTATGAAAAATGAGGCATAGCAAGTCATGGTGAGCAAGGTAAGCATCATTCTTCCATAGCTTCTGTTTCAGTCTACTCCAGGTTCCTGCCTTGAGTTCTTGCCCTGACATTCTTCAGTGATGGGCTGTGGTGGGAAATTATGAGCTGAAATAAACTCTTTCCTCCCCACATTGCATGTGATCATAGTGTTTTTTCACAGCAACAGAAACACTAAGATAAGTTGGTATGTACTAAACTCATTAAACACACAGATACATACATATTAATCTGATCATCCATTACAAAACACAGGTCTTCTTGCAAGATCTAGAAAAACTTCTGGAGAGCCTATTATTCTGAAACTATAAATCTGTAAGAGTTATTTAGGGTTATTATTTATTAGGCCAGTGTAATATGGTATCCAGTAGCCATTTAAATATAATTAAAATGAATGAAATTGTGTAAAAGCATAAGTGCATAAGTGCATTTGCTTAGATTAGTCACAGTTTAAGTTCTCAGTGGATCCATGTAGCTAGAGGCGACAATCCGGGGCAATTTGATCATCACCAACAGGTTTAACCTCCATTTTAATTATCTCAAATCAAAAGCATGCTTATTAGTATTATCCTTAATTAATACATGAAGCTTATTAGGCAGGAAGTCATATAACTTTCCCAATATATATTAATACTATATGCCCAGTGGAATTTATGTAATAAAATTACCTATCTTTTTCAAAAACAAAATGTCAACACCCAAGTTACTGTACCTTCCTGAATGTCAGGCAGACACTGAAACTTTACCACAATGAAACAGCAGTTAGAGCCTCTGGGGCATGATACAAGATCACCTTCTCATTTTACTTTGTTTTGTTTCAACTGTAGCATAACGTCTATCTTGAGGAATGCAAATTTGCGGTGGATGCCACGGTAATAAATGAAAGTAAAGCCTTCTGTTAATGTGTGGCACTAGCTAGAGGTGACATTGTAGAGTCCTGTAGGATTCTCTCCTCTACAGAAAAGTGTAGGTTCTAAAGTTATGTCAATAATATCTTCTTTGCTCCTTTTGGTAACTTGAGACATTTGTACCTGGCAGGGAATTACAGATGTGAGCTGCTCTATCTAGCTTTAAACATGGGTTCTAGAGATTTGAACTAACTCAGTTCTTCATGTTTGCACACTATCACTTTACCTACCAAGTTTTTTTCCATGAATGTCTGGTAATTATTTTTTTCTTTCTTGTTTACTTTTTTAAAAAAATGGATGTTTTGCCACTCTGAGAAAGTATGACATTATCCCATCTCTTTCTTTAACTTGTATTTAATCTCTGGCAAATTCTAGAGCCATAAAGCTAAAAAATAATAAATAAATAATAAATAAATAAATAAATAATAAATACCAAAAAAAAAAACCCAGAAATTTCCTTCCCCCCCCACCCCCCATGAGCAAGCACAGACTGGATTCCGCCTCCGACTCCAGAGGACTGCGACTGCAGCGGTGTGCCACCGATGGCCGGCTCAGAAATTTTCTACTTCCAAGAAACTACCCAAGCAGAAAGCTTTAGGTTCATGTGACTAATTTTTAAATAATTTATCTTCTTATAAAATATTGATCATTAAATATAAAGACTGTTGATTTCTTCTAGAAGCAGGATGGGGTAACCTAAAAATATTTCAGACTTGGACGACAAGATGGTTTTATGACATAGTAGACTAATAATGTAATTTTATTGTTAAGGTAGTGAAGAGATCATTTTCCCTTTAGTGACTGAACTCAAATTCATGAGGGATACATTGGAAGCTGAGGCTGGAGGATTATGAGCTTCAGGCTCACCTGAGCTGTATTGTTAAGACCTTCCCTCCCAAAATCTAAATGAAGAAAAACCAAAGCTATGCTGAAGACTGGAGTTGGAGGACAGGTGTGACTGTAACAGACTCCAGTGAGAGAAGAGTATTGCACAGGGTGAATCGGTTGCTAAGACGAAACAAAGATTCACAGCTGAGTATGAGCATCATTTTCTTAGATCTTAGGGAACTGCTCTGCAAGCTGATTAGATCCACCAGATCCTGAGTGCCTGAAACCAACATCTTTCCTTATCCTCTCCTCTCAGCTATTGTATGAGCCAGTGATATTTAATTCTGCCATCTTTATTCTATGTCAGTCATGGCAGCCTTATTTATCTTGGTTACTGGGAGTTGGTATAGGAGAAGCACAAGTCTGATGGTATCAAAGGGTCCTCTATTGGATTTTAGCAAACATTTCTTTTTATTTAAATATGAGAAGAAATAGACGGTGTTCTAGTCCATGCACTTAAAACTGCTACAGCTGTTTTTCATCAACTTTAAGGTATATCCAACAAGACAAAGAAAATATATGCTCAAAACAACTATGCAGAAGTAACCATAGGGATTCAGTAAAAATGAATTCATGCTTGACATACAGTATGCCCCTATTTTGCTTAATTCGTTATTTTTTTAATTTCTTATATCTTGATGCATCACTGATGGCCCACACAGACACAAAAATGTCAACTAACCCATGTCAGAGCCTAGATGAAGAATTGCAGACATTTCTATGAGGAGGATGAATACAAGACTAACCAGATCATGATGTGTAAGGCAGACTTGATCATCAGAATGCCATAATTGTCCAAAATGTGATGTAATTGTGAGCAAGCGTTCCTCATTGTAAAGAAAGCTTTGAATATATGTGAGACATTGTTGAAACTGTAGCAAATCAGCAAGAATGTATGCAGGCAGCTAAGCAACATAGTAAGACAGAAAAAGAAAATTATTAAACTATAAAATAGGCATATTCTTGGTTATTCCTCACTCAAAATGACTATTTGGAACAGGGTTTACATGTATTGAGAGTCATACATAGGAAGATAGGATCCTTTAGTAGCAATAGACTTGTCAGGAGGTCCTCCTGTCTCCTTCCCCTTCTTTCTATGCCCCTTACTATGGAGCTCTACTTCACTAAAGCCCTCTATTATAGCAGTAATATAAAAGCTTTTGTCTTCTATTCTGCTTTCAAGGCAACCCAAAGCCAAGACACTCTCTTAAGAGAAAGAAGAGACAAAAAGATACCGAATTACATTCTATATTTAAGATTCTATGGTTCTCCAACTTTTTAAAATGTACTTTCAGAAGAGATAGTTGATTTACCCCCTACGATAAATTATTGTGGTAAGATAAATTTAGACCTACATAAAAAAGTGGGGTGGAGAGGCTTTCCAACATTCCAAATTATTGCTCCACTGCTATTTTGTTGAGTTCAATGTCTTTTATTTTCTTGGATTGTTGGTCTTCTGTTTCAAAAGTCATTTGTTTTTGTAACCTGGGGTGTTTTGTTTTGGTGGTTTTCAGTGGACTGGAATACATCCTGTAATAAGAATTCTGGCATATTCTCAAGAGATATCTTATGCAACATATTCTTGTCACTAACTGAACTACCTAATAAAAGTAATGTGAATGAATTTGAAAGACAACAACAGAAAACAATATTGCTTCCAAGTTAGGAGGCATAGAGCTGAAAAGAGAAAAGATGCAGTCTTGTTCACTCTCTTACAAGTGACATCATTTCCACATGGTTCACAAGATTGGTGAATAACTCAACCAAGAACTTTGCTCTTGCTCAAGAAAAGCAGGAAGTTGCAGCCACTACTAGAAGGTGTAATGACATGTGGACTCTCTCATACATGAGACCACCTATGAGGAAGGAAAATAACTCCAGGATGAAAAAATACTAAGGGAATATATTAAAACCCTTGGAAAAAAATCAGAATGGATGGGGAAAAAAGTTGAGTAACAAGCATATCCTTCACTCCTCAAAGGTGACAAGCAGGCACAGAATTTTCTCTGATTTCAGAGATAGCCCATGAGATTCTACAATGAAACTGTTGACTTCAACTTGTTTAGAGAAATTTTCTGCCACTTCTATAACCTGAAATTTTCTAGACTGTATAAGAAAACAAAATATGCATAAGATTCAGTCACCCAGCACATTGAGTGAATGACTCTCTGGCTAGGAGAGATGAACCTTTACATACCCAAGGGCCCTTAAACACTCGACCAGTTGCTTTGCCATGGGGGACACTTGCCTTAGCTGTTAAGGGACATTATTAGGCAATATAGGTATTCACTTAGCTAAACAGCATGGCTGTTAAATGTTTTTGTCCTTTGTTTCTGTAAGAATTTCTCTTCCTCTGGGGAGGAAAAAAAAAAAAAAAAAAACCCTGATCTTCAGCCTCTTTGATCAAGACATTAGTAAAAGAATTCACAATGAGAACAATGTATGGACAAATATTCTCACATTTCCCTGGTGTGGCTATATTGTACAATAGGTAATCTATTACCTCTCCCAAGAATGTTTACATGTTTCTTCCATTTGATGGGGTAAACATGTCAGCTACTAGAGACTTCTAAAAGTGGAAAGGAGGACATGGTAGATGAGAAAGTTCTAGCTGTCACATTTGCCCCAAAGAAAGCAGAGTCATTCCTCCATCCTGATTTTATACTCAATATGACTGACTCACTTCATGCCTTTTCTGCATAATGAAGACCTGACTTCCTGATTTGACAAAGCAACCACAGAAGATTTCTACAAAGAGTGTGAATATTTTCTTTGTCCTGAGGAGCCTTCAGAGAAGAAGGGAAATGAGGAAGGAGTTTAATCTACCATTACATGATTTTCCATTCTGTTAAAAGAACCTCCCCAGAGACATATAACCTACTTCCTGTGGGACCTTACAAGGGATAAGAAAGCATACTACAGAAAGTCCAGCTAATGGGAAGTCACAATGTGAGCCTAGGATGAGCAGGGTGCACAACCAGACCATAACCAGAGAGCTGGCCTTGATATCAAGCTAGGAGTATGGTAAGCTGGAGGCTCCCTGGGGACATGTACAGCCATGGAACGTTCAACCTTATGGAAACCTTCTAGACTGGCAATTAGTATACAAATGTGAAGGATGAAACCTTTTCTAGTCGCTTAAAGGCTAGTTGAATTGCTTACCAACCTCAGGCCACTGCTGGAGTGGAGAGTGTCCATATAGAAGCTGGGTGGGGTGGAGGTACTGGAAGGTAGTGAGAGCCAGGAAGAAATGATCTGTGAAAGCATTTGCTTTTGACTGGGCCTTACTTTTAACTGAAATGGTCTTGATGTTCCTAATACTCTTGTTGTCCAATTTCACTTTCAAATTCAATGATGTGTTACAGAAATTCTTGTGGGCATTTGAAGCTCAGCACAATACTCTTTCTAGTGTTCTTTGAAATTGCAACCTCTCTCGTTACCTTCTCCTTTTATTTCAAATGTTTTACTTTTTTAAGGAAATTGCAGTTTCCTCTTCTTACCCTGCAGCCTCCATCTCACTTGAGGAAATGCTAACATCCCTTCATTACACTGCACAAGAAATGTCATCAGCATTGCAAAGTTATTCAGTGTCTTGTGACTTTGTCAGTATTTACCCAGGTTTCCTTGCAGATCTATTCATGAATAAATTTTACATGCTCTATAAAACTATCTGCATTCTCAGATATTGTCATTCATACTTTTATGGGATACTAATTGTAAGAAGTTCGTGTTTCCTCTGTCACATATATGTCCTTGTTGATTCTAGAGTATTTTTTTTTTTACATAGCAAACAGTTAAGCAGAAATAAAAAAAACAGCATGTGAGCCAAGCGGTTGCCAGCAGTGAATGGCATGCTTAATTAATGCTGGCTGTGGTCCTCTATACTGAAGAGATAACCTTTGATAATTTAAAACACACACATATTGGTTCTTTGCAACACAGACCACTTCTATAGTACTAGGAAGTCAACCATCTTTCCAAGAGTTATCATGCCTGTGATCCCTTTACATCAGGCTAATTCTGGTAGACAGCTCAGGTTTAATGTGAAAGCTGGCTCTTAATGCCTCTCTCATCCTCACTCTTGCCTCATAGAAATGACCAGGAGCCGTTGCTAGGTAAGAACATGGTCTGTCAGTGCTCCTAGCTGGCTTGCTGCCCAGATTCTCCTGCCATCTGTTGTAAATGCAACCCAGTAGAAACAGAAGGTAGACTAAAGAACACACTTTTCCTCCTGCCTTTAAAGAGTGTGTTTTTCCTGCTTTAATAGTTGACCATGTGAACAGGCTTTAAACCATGGCCTCGATACTAAAATAAACAGTTCGATGTTTTGTTTTGTTTTCTGGTTTAACAAAGTGATACATTTAAACAAAGCCTTTACTCTCTTTTGCCCCTCAGTTTCATAAAAGCATTTTGAAAGTAAAAGATGAGCTAAGTATTTTTTTGCAAGAGGAAGAAATCAATCAAGGGAGAAGAAAGGAGAGGAAGGGCAGATTGGAAGCAAAGTTAGATCCTTTTTTATCATGTAGCATGCAGCTATTGGGAGAAGTTACTGTCAAAAATCCAGACAAGTATCACAAATTAGCATCTTACAGAAATAGAGCAAACAAATATCGTTTTTTACAGCATTCATTATACTTCCTAAACCAAAGGAACACTACTCTTACCCAAAATAGTCTTAAGCCATACAAATAATCAAAGACCTATATGAGCAGTTCTAGAACATTCTTTTTTAAAGATTTATTTAGTTGTTTTATGTACGAATGCACTGTAGCTGTCTTCAGACATACCAGAAAAGGGCATCAGATCTCATTACAGATGATTGTGAGCCATCATGTGGCTACTGGGAATTGAACTCAGGACCTCTAGAAAAGCAGTTAGTTCTCTTAACAGCTAAGCCATCTCTCCAGTCCTCTAGAACATTCTTATACATCAGAATCCCATAGACATAGGTATTTTTACTAACTAAGATTTGGGGCCAAACATATGTCTAACAAATTTATATGTATAAAAGTTATTTATTAAATATTAAAATAAAAGTCTAATAAGAGGGATACTGATGTAGACATGGTAGAGAAACTTCTGAAGACCAGAAAGTTTTAGTGCAGACTAGGGGCATTAATGTAAGCAGTCTGCCTATGACTCTTTCAGTTAGCAAGCTCAACAATATAGATTCCTAAATAAGACCTAAAACATGACCCCAGTTGACACACCAAAACAAATGGGGGAAATCTTATAAGACTCTACCAGAGATCAAGAGATACAGGCAGCTAATTACAGTCCCAGTGATGGCGAATATGTCTTCTTTAGGGACATACCGAGAGGTCAACCTTAAAACACATGTGAGCAACACTAAATGAACTCAGCATGTTGTGTTTATAAATTTTCATTCATGTATGTGTGTATACTGTTAATAATTAAAGAACAAGAGGCTATGAATTTGGGGGTTGGGAGACAGAGGAATGATGCAAATTGAAGCACTTATGAATTACTTGGCTTGCTAAAAGTTACTTGAAGGCTTAGTGAAAACAGGAGCAAGTAAAGATCTCAACTCGTTTTTCCAAGATTTCTTTGAACCAAAAACATGCTAGGGAGACAGTACCATTAGTGTGCTAACTATATATACTCCATGTTCCTTCTCCTTATAAACAATACACAAAAGAGGGCAAGAAAAGAGCCCAACTTCCAGAAAGACAACTGCTTGGTCAGATAAAGATTAAACGTGCTACTCTCTTCTCTCCATCTGATGCAAGGACCTCTTCAGAGATAAGAGTTCTGCAGGTGGGAGAACACTTTGGTTTACAGAAGGAGAAGGAAAGCTCTATGGACATAAGAGATTTGTTCCTGAGACAAAGCATGCCCTTTTCTTGTGATTACTCAGGAATTCATTTGAGTCTGGAGGTCTCAAAGAAGAAGTGGCATCATAGAAATGTTCCCCCATCATTACGTCTCAGAGGCAGAAAGGACACAACACATTGCAGGTTACAGGAGCATCACAAAAGTCCTGATTTCAGAACAGAGTCTAATGGAGGTATTAGAAAAAGCGCTGGGTTTGGCAAGACATTCCAATAATCTTTAGCACTATTGTTTGTATGTTTCCGCTAACTCACCATCTCAGGGTGATATGTGTGCTGAGCGTTCTGCAGAACACAATACAGAAAGAAAATAAAACTGACAAGTTCTGTGCAATATATTTCCCGAAAAAAGTAGAAAACCCATGAAAAGTGCACTTTGTTCATTATTAAATCTCTAACATTACCACAGAGTACTCATGTTACTGATTAAACTAAATTATTTTAGAAAACTTCTACTTCATTCTTAAAGAAGGAAACAAGAAAAGATTTGGGCCTTTCCATGTAAGAATCTTAAAATGGGTGAATTAACCCCCTAAGGGCCAGGTGGCATTTTCTTAGCAGTCAGCAGAAAGAGAACTCTAAACAGGAAGACAGAACACAGGATCAAAATCAAGCAGCTCTTCTGGAGTCATTTAGTCCACCTGTTATCCCCAACTGATGCTTTCCCATCATGTGTCCAAAGGTTTAGTGTGTAAATATTTGACCAAGTGTTCCTAAATTAGGTTAAGCTGAGTTACACAAAAGTAGCCATTAGATCTAAAATGGGAACCCAAGAGATGGGGAGGTAGATACTAATAAACTGGTTTCATCTACCAGTTTTTTAGGAATCTTTAAATTTGATTTGCTTTCTCACAGGAAATCTACAGAAAGAAAAAATCCTAGACTTGTAATTGAATGAGGGCTAGTTTACCGAGAAAATAACTACTCCAACAGAAATCAGTTTGTATGTGAGCAGTGGATATAGATGTTGAGGGGGGTGACCAGGGAACAGTACTGTTACCTAACCATATGCTTGTGGCATCTTTGCAAAAGCCATTCTCCTAACAGCGTAACACTAATGTGTTGCCAAGTTTAATAGGAAAACACTGGCTGCCTATAAACCCTGAAGGTGTGTTTGGTGGATTAGTCAAACCTTGTAAAATGCCTCTAGCATTGCAAAATAAGAAACTCCTTCATGCTCCAAACACAGGGATTCATTTACATAGGAGGAATTCTTTACCAGTCAGGGCTCATTTTTCCACTAACCAACCATTACTTCAGTGTTGGTTCTGCACGAACCGCATGCCCCTCATGTAACTTTGTACAGCAAAGGTTGAGTAAATGCAACCATAAAATTCTCTCTAGCTGTGCAGCTCTTGAGCAGATGAAGCAAAGCCAATGATGAGAAATGGGCAGAAGACTGCAGCAGAGGCTCCCATAGTTCAGCCACTTTGTAAGTTGTTTCCATTTGAAAGCACTTACATTTGGGGGACATAATTAGCCCTTGTTGCTGGCTGCTATTTCTGTGTAATTCTGAAAGGTCCAGGCTCTGCAGGGGCACATCTGGTCACACTAATGGCTCTCATAGGCAGGGTACTGCCCTGACTGCCAGCGCCTGCGGAGACAGGGGCATAGCAGTTCTTGTTCCCCAAAGACACCAGGCTCATCAAAAAACCTTCTGTGGTCCTGGCCACTTGCCCACATAGAGAAGACCACTGTAGCAGGGACAGTGTGCTGTGGGTCAGCCCAAGGCATGGGTTTAATGAAAGGTGTGCTGGAGCTGTATCAAACAGCAGTGTGTGTCTGCAAAGCCATTCAATAAAGAAACATGAGAGGCATCCTATGAGCCCATGAATCTACTCAGCAAAGCAACGTGGATGGCATCTGTCACATTGCCTTCTCCTGGTGGCTAGCCCTTGACATGCCTGGTGAGAACGCTAGTGTTTAAAATATTCACTATACTACTTTCCTTCTGTCTACAAACAACTGTGAAGTCATAAAATAAGGCCAAGTCTCCTTTTTAGTATGTCCATAGGACATAAAGTGTCCTGCCCTTCCTAGGCCTTTTGCAATCATAACTAGACAAAGACAAAAGCACTTACATGCAATACTCAGACCTGAAGTCTAGCTCCAAAGTCAACTGGCAAACGTTCCTAAAGCTACCTATCAGCTCAGGCGATAGAGAATACTAATCACATTCTCAATGATTCCAAAATTTCCAAACACATGGACTTATATAAGACACCATGGGCAAACTCAACATTACTAAGTACATTTAAAGGCATGTTAACTGGAGATAGAGAAGACTCAGAAGTTAAGTGCACTTGCTGATCTGGTAGAGGACCTGGGTTCAATTCTGAACACCTACACAGTGGCTCACAATTATTTGTAACTCCAGTTTCAAGGAATTTGACGACCTCTTCTGGTCTCTACGGGTATCAATCACACATGAGGTGAACATACATACAGATAGACAACACACTCATACATAAAAATGAAAATAAAATAACTTTTGTTTTGTTTTTCAAGACAGGGTTCCTCTGTGTAACCTTGGCCAGTCTAGAACTCTCTCTGTAGATTAGGCTAGCCTCAAACTCAGAAATTCACCTACCTCTGCCTCTCAAGTGCTAGATTAAAGGCATGTGCCACCTCTGCATGGAATAAATAAATGAATCTTAATAAAATAACATATGTGTGTGTTTAATTAGTGATTCCCCTATGTGCCCAATTCCACAATTGATTTTTAAGTCTCTTTTAATAGGAATCATATTTTTAAATACTTTATTTTTATATGTTCTGGAATTTTTAGTACAGGGTCTCATATAGCCATGGTTGCCTCAAACTTGCTGTATCACTGAAGCTAGTTTTAAGTTTCTGCTTTTTCTGTCTCTACATCCCCCATAGTGGGATCACAGGCATTTATTACCACACTTGGATTCTGTGGTGCTTTCTGAATCTAAGAAGCAGTCTACCAACTGAGGTACATACTCAGTCACCTGACTAATAGTTTTTTGGGGGACAAAGTCACACAGATTTCATACTTCCATCTGTCTTCACTGAGCCAGGAAGTTAAGAAAACAGCAAAGCAAATCCAAGAATAATTATTAATAAACTCTCAAATGTTAAAACACAATGACTGAATTGCAGCCAAAGTCCTCATATCCTGAAAGTCAGATGTCCATCAAGATGAAGTAGGATGTGCAAACAATCAGGTTGTCAGGGGTTTGCAGCAGTTCTTCTCAGTGCAGACCCCATGGAAAAAAGAATACAGGGCTTAGAAAAAACGATAGACTCAACCTCCTGCTAAACCCATGAAGAAGTGCCATTCAGTGCACCAGAGGCTCCTCCTTTCTGAATTAGCATGAATTTATTTTTAGTTTGTCTGATTGATTTACATTCGTATTGATGTTATTTTTGGTGTGCATCTGCATTATTCATGTATTCCTGAAGTGAATGTTAACAAACCACAGTCTGAAAGTTTCTGGACTAGAGACAGGGAAAGATTCAAAGAATAATCACTTGCATCCATAATAGGAATGGTTTTATCACTCAAATAGATAACCATCTATCTATATGCCCGTACCAGTGTCAAAGTGAAAAGTTAGTCACTGACATTTATTCAAGCATGGCAATGTTGACTTCATTAAGAATCTCTGCTGTGGGTATAGAGACAAAAGACAGAGTCTAAGAAAGATGAGAGGAGTTGTTGTCAACTCTGAATGCAATGTAGCCAAATGTGAATATGTAACCAAATAGCCAGGTAGAGGTTAGAGGACTGAGAAACACTAAGAAGAGACATACAGATAATGAGGCTTCTATCCAAAATGGCCGAACACAATGCTTAGTTAAGAAAGACAAGGTTGCCAGACATTACCTGGAAGGTGGTGGAAGATATGGAATGATCAGCTATGGAGATCATTGGTGCTAAAATTATTTTTCAAGGAAATATTCAGATGAGTCTAGGAGACAGATCAGGATGCTGAATCAAGTGTGGTCAAGGAGAGGTCCATCCTCTGCCTGCTGCCCTCTGTAGTCACCCAGGACTCTGCCTACAGTAGTCCTGAGATGTCCTCCCTCCTCCTTTGCTTCTTCCTAACACTTACTTCGCTGGGATTTTGTATTCTCTCTGCAAATCTCATAACCACAGTTGTTTGGGGGAATTAGATGGCATAAAGCAGGCAGAGAATTCATAGCTAAGCTTGAGATTCATAGATCAGCTTAATCAATGTTTCAAGAATGAATGGCAGCAATAGACCTCATGATGAATGATTTTCTGATCTATGTGGGAAAAGTAATGTGAATGCATACATTTAATGACACTAAAAGGACATGCCATAATAATTAGTGTGAAATACTTATATAGGGTAAGCTTATGTGTTAAGTCAATTATAATAGTTATTCTGTAGCTATTGCAGGTAACACAGCTTTGAAGACCAACAATGCCCTGGTACCAACAGTAGCTGAAATCATTAAGATCTGGGAGTCTTAGAGACAACAGCACAGAAGCCAAACACAGGGAGTGGACAGAACGCCTAGATTCATCCACACTGACTTTATAGCTGTAAGCTCCAAGGACCTGAGCAAAGCATTAATTGCAATTTTCTGTTCCTTGGGTTCTATAATTGTAAATAATAATGCATTGACTGAGCAGGGACATGGTGAAACTGAAACGGGGTGATCTAGGCAAGTGCTTGCTCAATGACTCCTCAATAAACATTGACCATTAGTATCGCAGCAGAATTTCCTGCACAAGTGATAACTCTCACTCAGGCAAGCTAAGAGGCTTTCTTGGGCCTTTCTAAGGGACTTTCACTAACTTCATTTGATTCCCTGCTGTTATTTTGCTGTCGTGAGCCATTCTTATAAACCAACTGTCTGGGTTGTGAACATTTGGTTCCACATAACTATATAGTAAATCTGACCAGGTTTGATGAGCCAGCCAGCAACACACAAGGACTTGAGAAGGTGAGGGGTTTTTTGTTTTTTATTTTTTGTTTTGTTTTTTGTGTTGTTTGCTTGTTTGTTTGTTAACAAAAGGCAAGGATTCTTGGGAATATATCACACTGTCAAATAGAAAGAAAAATGCAAATGAAACCTAGAGATGCTGGGCAGATGGGAAAGAACTATGTGAATATATATTGAATTTGCTTTCATTCAACCAGGTAAGTCAAAACAAAGTCTACAATGGAAAACTAAGACGTAATACAAATGTTTGTATTAACTCCATGCCAAGGTGCCATGCTCTAGAGAAGTGCTTCTCAACCTGTGGGTCACGACCCCTTTTGCATGGGTTATATATCAGATACCCTACATATCAGATATCTACGTTTCAATTCATAACAGAATCAAAACTACAGTTAGGAAGTAGCAATGAAATAATTTTATGTAAGGCTCACAACAACATGAAGAACTATATTAAAGGGTCACAGTATTGGATTGTTTTTGAAAGAGAAAATTAATATAGGTTTGCTCAGAGCTTTGACAATATCAGTGAGAACCATGCCTCACAACCTAAAGCATGCTGGTTCTGAGTGCTGGGGACAAGGGAACTGCACAGAGGGCTGTCATTCTTGGTTTAGTGGCTCTCACTGAAGCTAGAAGCCTCACATTAAACAAAGCCAAAGGCAAATTCAGAAAACAATTTTAAAGAATTTGTTTCTAAATGGATGAAGTAACATTTGACAAAGTAATAATAATTGTAGAAATCTATCCAGAAAGAAAAACATCTATTTCATCTTTTTTTTAATGGAAAAGGATAGGAAACTCTAGTATTGATATATTAATCATCTGTGAGTCTAAAAATTAAAAATGGGTGAAGCAACTTTTTTCATAAAAGCAGCGCTGGGGCAATAAATCCATTTTTAGACTAATATCAAAGCTTCCAACTTTGACTCTACAAGGAATTTTAATCCTAAGCAATAAAGAATGATTTAAAAAATATTTTAATCCTGGTTACTTTTAACAATAGAAACCTATGTGAATGCCAAAGGAAGGGGATTGTGTCTGTTTTGTGTGTCTGTGGGGTGGGGCAGAGGAGAAGGAGAGACAGAGAGAGAGAGAGAGAGAGAGAGAGAGAGAGAGAGAGAGAGAGAGAGAGAGAGAGAAAGCATATAAGTCCCTGTCTCCAAAGTGGCAATTTCTCAAGAACTCCAGATGAGTTAAATGTACACTATTCCAGGTTTTACAGAAGATGATCAACAGTATAAATGCCTAAAGGATTCTCATAATTGCCAGAGGAAACTTCCAGCTGTGGGCAATTAAAGATCAGCATATTAACAAGAAGAATCTTCTACATGTGGGAGAAAAACAGCAAGTCAGGGAACTGCTGGTCCTAATGAGAACAGTGGTGTAATCAAACTTCTGACCCAGAGGAGACAGGAAAAAGTTGTGTTTGAACTGTCAGATGCATCTGACTCCAGATCAAATGACACATAAACTTCAACATATTGAGTACCAGAATGGAGTGCTGTAAATTTTCACAACTCCGGAATATTTAAGAAATGTTCACAGGCATAAACAGGGACAGAAGTGTTTGTGGAAGAATGTTACTCTCCCTCATTCTAATAACTCTTGTAAGTGAGGAGGTGGAGTTTCCTGAAGTAAATGGTTTCCAAGCCTGAAAGACTCTGGGACATCATTTCCATGTCTCTTTTTTTCAATGCTATCTGTTATTAAAGGACATGCCTTTTGTGAGCCCATGTGTGCTTTTTCTTTCTTTCCAACTACTATGAATGCAGTAAAAATCAAAACATATCATAATTCTAAGCATTTCCATCCTTTAGCTGGTAGGCCAAATGAAAGTCTTAAATGTGTGATTTTGGAAAGCTTATCTGAATGAATACTCATGCATAGTTAGTGGTTTTCCATGTATAATTTCTCTATGTCCAAGATTCACTCATGCCACAGTTCATATCAGCAGATCTCTTAATTTGTCCATAAATACTATAGCTGTATTATGGAGCCCCTCCCAGCTAAAGAGAAAATTGAATTCAGACACCTGTTTGATTTTCAATACAGTTTGATACAGTTGTTAAAATGACTTTAAAATAATGTTTCTCGATCCAAATTGAAATGCCTTTTGTTTTCTGCCCTGGTCTGAGACATGGTGGATGTGTGAAAGCTGTGGACACCAATATTATTTAGTGAAGAAAGATTTCCTTGTGAAGCATCACTCATCACAGCCCTCTCCAGAACTGTGCTACTTGGTGGTGTTACTTTCTTCTCCCAGTTGTTAGGGTCTGCTAGCTGTCCCACATCTATTCCTGGGGCTCTAGTTTGTCATTCAAAAAGTCTTTGAGGGGCAGCATTTGCAGCACAGTGGTGAGCGCAGCTGCCTTGCAGAGGGTCTTTTTACTATCTCCATGTGGAAATAATCTCAGTGGAGTATTCTGTCCTCTCTTCTGAATGCCAGATCACATCACTCCAAACACAAAGGTCTCCATAGCAACCCATTACTTTCAGAGACACACTCCAGGAAAGTGAAAATTCACAGGGTTGTGGCACACCTCACAGGAACTTGGAAAGACCAGAGAGACAGCCTACTCATTTTTATATCATTTCATTTGGACAGGGTCTCACTTTGTACCCCTGGCTGGCCTGGAACTCATGTAGAACAGGCTGCTCTTGAACTCACATAGATTAGCCAGTTTCTACCTCCCACAAAGTGCTGTGACTATAGTCCCATGCCCTCCGTTCCCATTCTACTCCTTGTAAACTCCAATCTGATTGTTAACCTCACACTGTAGTGAGCCTAGCAGGTAGGGCCATTATATATGCATAGAGCATTATTGCAAAATATAGCATGGTGCACGTGGCATACCATGCCTAAATATGGCATTTGAAAATGTAGAAGATCAGAAAGACCTCTCTTGTGTTGTCCTCTGAAGCAAGTCATGAAGAATTCTCCCTGCTTCCTCTAAAGCAGTGGTTCTCAACCTGTGGGTCATGTATGACCCCTCTGGGGACTGAATGACTGTTTCACAGAGGTTGCCTAAGACCATCAGAGAGCTCAGATATTAACATGATTCATAACAGTAGCAAACTTACAGTTATGAAGTAGTAACAAAAATAATTTCATGGTTGTGGGGGGTCATCCTAACATGAGGAACTGTATTAAGGGTCACAACATTGGGAAGGTTGAGAGCCATGACTCTAAAGTAAGCCATAGATCTTCACTCTAGAGTAGCAGTTACTAGAGTAGCCAGAAGAAAGGAATAACCATAGAAGAAAGAGAAGGAACCATGTTGTTTGTTGAAAGAGCCCTGCTAGGTACCCCATCCCCAATTTATTACCATTACCTCCTTTTATCAAACCATATCTGCGTGAGAGTCCATGTCTAGCACAGTAACAGTTTCCCTGCTTCTTTGAGTCTTTACTTTTGAAGGTTCCCATATCCTCTAAAATTTACACTAAATAAATGTGTTTGCTTTTCTCTCATTAATCAGCCTGCTGTAAGGTCAGCCATGAACCTAACAATGATTAAGGGAAGAACTATCTTCTCCCAACAGAAATTTTTACACAGAGGCCTTTATTGTGGTACATGAAGCTCAAATAATGCACTAAGTTTTTTTCTGACTCTGCCCCACCTCAGCCTCCGTCACACGCCCAGCAAGTTTGCAAGCAGATGGCCTTTCTTGGGCGGTAGTTATTGGCCTCTGTCCTAGGAAAATGGTGATGGTGATGATGATGATGATGCTATGTGTGTGCATGTGTGTATATGTGTGTGTGTATATGTGAGTGTGTGTGTGTGTAATATATTCTAATGTCATGCCTTCCTCAAGAAAGATATTTAGGCTTTTTCTGACCCTTCATGTTCTACCAGGCAAGAACAGTAGAAGTTCCCAGGACAGGACACATTTGTGGAAGACAAATACAAGAAATATGATTCTTCCTTCTCAAAATACAAAATTATTTTGCATTGGACACTCTAAGCCAACTTGACACACAGGCATTTAATACCTTGTTCTCTCTTCAGTTATACATCCTGTACCTCTGTCTCTGCTTTAAAACTCCCTTGATTATATGACCCAAGGTCAACTGCTCCTTTCTTATCCTAGAATCCATCAAAGCATTTCCCATGTAGTTATTTGTTTATCACATGTATGTGTAGGCACATGGACTCATGCCACAGCATGCATGAGGAGGGCAAAGGACAACTTCTGGGGAAGTCCATTTTCACCTTTGTCTTCATTTATGGCAGCATCTGTTTTCTTGCTTCTTAACACACTCTATTTGAGCCTAGTTGACCTGCCAGCCTCTTGTTGTTCCTCTTGTCTCTGCCTCCTTTCTTTCTTTTTGTTTTAAAATTTAATTTTATTTTTTACTTATTCACTTTACATCTTGTTCATTGCCCTCCTCCAAGTTGCCCCCTCCCACAATCCTTCCCCTGTACCTCCTCTGTTTCTCCTCTGAGCAGGTGGGCCCTCCCTGGGTATTCCCCCACCCTAGTACTCCAAGTCTCTGTGATCTGCCTCCTTTCTAGATGTAGCAGTGATGTGAACCCCATTGCTTACAGCTTTGTTCATGACTAAACTCAGGTCATTACACTTGAGCAGTGTCTTAGTTAGGGTTTTATTGCTTTGATGAGCCACCATGACCACAACAACTCTTCTTCTAAAGAAAAACATTTAATTAGGGCTAGCTTACAGTTCAAAGGTTCAGTCCATTACCATCATGGCAGGATGCATGGTGGTATGCAAACAGACACAGTGCTGGGGAGGTAGTTGAAAGTTCTACATCTGGATCTGCAGGCAGGCAGCAGGAAGAGAAAGTGAGTCACTAGTCCTGGCTTGAGCTTCTGAAACCTCAAAGCCCACCTCTCTGTGACACTTCCTCAAACAAGACTACACCTCTAATAATACCACTCCCTATGAGTCAATGGAGGCCATTTTCATTCAAACCACCATAAGCCGCAAGATCCATTACCTGCTGAGCTTCTCCACTGCCCTTTCTGTCTAAGTTATAAGCCACATACAGAGAAAATTGGCATCCATGTGTCATTCATGTGTGCAGCTGTCCCAGCTGCTGAGAGTACAGCTTTAGATCAGAAATTCTGTCCTTGATTCTGTGAAGTCATCAAGTCATGTGGAGTGTAAAGAAAGGCAGCTCTTACTAGCTGCTCTGACTAGCTAAAGGAAGGTGACATTGGGGGGTGCTTATGAACCCTATGGTGAAGAACATGGTCATACTTGCAATTCCCAAATCTCCACTTCTGTAAGACAGAGGCTCTTGACTCCATTCTAAATTGTCATGTAAAAAAGAAAATGTTAGTCAGTTATGTATTTTCCTTATATTGTTTCAACTCACTGAGTACTACTGGAAGACATTTTCCCATTTTTAATGAAAAATGTCTTTTGTTGTTTTTGCTTTCCTATGTAGAAATGATTATATGACAAGGAACTGTAATATATAATTTACTAGAAAAATTATTACCTGCTACTTGTTTTTAAAAAAATCAAGATATATACACCTACCACATATTGACTTGTCATAGAAGCAAAATATAAATGAAAATCATTGCTTATTTCATTGTTTAAACCAATTATGTTCTTTCAATAGCTAGAAACAGAACCTGAGACCTCATTAATACTAAGCAAGCGCTTTACTATTGAGCTAAACCCTCAGCCCCCAAATACTTTTCTACCAAGAGGAAAAGCGGTTCTTCATTTTATTTTGGTTTGTTTGTTTTTGAAATAGTGTCTTACTGTACAAATCAGGCTGGCCTTCCACTCACAATCCTCCGCCTGGCTCCCAAGTGTTGCAATTCCAGACATGTGACATCTAGAGCCAAATAGAAAAAAATTGTTTTAGGAGATAATTATTTTTTTAAGGTTCAGACCTATCCTGTTTTATCTGCAGCACCATTTTCTATTTATTATTATTATTATATATTATTATTATTATTATAGTTATTATTTATTGTGGAGTCATGTACTCCTGTGGAGTTCAGAGCACAACTTTCAGGAGTTGATTCTCTCCTTTCACTGTGAATTCCAGAGACCAAACTCAGGTCACAAGGCTTGCTTGCCAAGCAATTCTCACCACTGAAATTTATAGCCCCCACAACTTAATATCTTGTTATAAAAGCAACTAGTGGACGTTTTAGTCAAAGGATTTGAAAAGAAAACATAGTATATATATTAAGACTCACAAAAGATGTAACTACTCAGTCCCATCTTTAAAATGTCTTACATAATTCACCTCAGTCATTAGAAGGGAAAAATATTTGTAGCTCACAATTGAGAATAGAAATTGACTTACTCATTTTCTTCCCATAGTGGTGACATCTTTCTAAGGTTTTTTTTTTTTTTTTTTTTTTTTTTTATGTAATGATTGCATTATAACTTTTTTATAATTTTAAATAATTATCAAAAAGAGAATACTGTATTACTATTTTTCCTGAATGATAAAATTAACTGGAGAATTACCCTAATCCTCCCAGTTGGTTCTGATAATTGAGCAGATTCAAGAACCCTTTGTGAAGGAGAAAGGTATACTGGCTTCCTTACAATTAGAGAGATCATTGTCAGCACATCTATCACAAGAGACAGGTATTGAGATGAAAGAATAACAAGTTAATCTAACCAAGATTACATGTATCATAGAGGCCTTTAGAAATAAAGCCTCAAAGGCCCAGTCACACTGTTGTGTTTATTTCCTTTTTTATATTATTAGTATGCGTATGGAAGCTGAGTTTGACCTTTCATGCTTGTAGGCCTAAGGAGACAACTTCTTGAGAGTCAGTTCTCTCCTGCCAACCACGGGTTCCAGGGATCAAATGCAAATTGATTTGAGCTGTGCCTTTACCAACTGAGCCATTTCATTGCTCCCAGGAAAACTATTGTTAAGGCTCAAATAAGGTGAAAAATGGATGACTGGGCTTGAAGAAAAAGGATTTCACTGGGGCTAGATTCCAAGCAAGTCCTCTGTCCAGAGTCTTCCCAGCCTTTCTACATAGCCATCTGTCCTGAGCATACGGGATGTGCCTTCTGGAGTGAGGGTCATCTCACCTAATTTTTGGAAAGCTTCTATTCATGACTTAATCACACGGGAGAAAAGAAAGACAAGTCTGAGTGTCTTTTTTTGCTTTTAAGCTGCTCTAACTCTCAGTTCAAAGCACTTTGGGGCAGTGTTTTCTTAGTTCCAATATAATTTTATCTGACTGTTTATGGTTATATCCAGATCTGATTTTATATCTCTTTTCCAAAGTCATGTCTCCCCTCTACAGCATCTCTTTTTCCTACATCCCACCTCTTGATCTATGCTCATGCTTTTTCATATATTCCATCTCTCCACCATAAATGTTGTCTACCTCTAGCTTCTATAGCCTGCCTCTGCTTCTTCTGCCAGAACTTCCCTCTCCATTCTTTCCTTTCTTCCTCAATGCTCATCCTCATGTTTTTAGAATCTACTTCTCCTAACTATGTACTCTGAATCCTACTTGCACTATTTTTTACACCCACCTCTGAGGTCAATAGTCATATCTCTTCTCTATTACTCATTCTTTTTAGATCTTAATCTCAAAATATGGACAACATCTATCTCTCACTGCCTATTGTTAATGTGTACACATAATTCTACTTCTCTTTGAGTATGTGTGATTTGATAGAAGGCTCTAGAACAGTAGTTCTCAATCTATGGGTTACAACCCCTTTGACAAACTGTTTTCTCCAAAACATATTTACATTACAATTCATAACAATAGCAAAATTACAGTTATGATGTAGCAAGAAAAACTTGTTATGGTTGGGGAGTCACCACAACATGAGGAACTGTATTAAAGGGTCGAAACATTACTAAGATTGAGAACCACTGTTAGAGAAAGAAGAATAGAAATGCTTGTAGAAAAAAAGGCAATGAAGCTATGGTTGAAGTTAAGACACATAGTGAGTTAACTTTAGTGTTTTCCTTATGACCATGTAGTAGTCTATTTCTAAAGCTCTATAATTTTATTTTCTGTATTTCAGTATTTACATTCTTGATATTAGGGAAATGAAAAATACCAAAGAAGGAGTGATTCTTCATGAATTAATATTATTTCCCAGTTAACAATCTCACTCTGGAAGCAGACATCTGGAATAACAGAATTTGGAGTAGAGTTTACAATGGTATTCAAACTATTTTTTAATTCTTTTTTTTTATTATTGGAAGGACAGATGCAATGCATTACAAATTGTTCGCCTAATTCAAACCATAAAGAATATTATCTCTTTTCCATATGACAGCAGATTCAGAAGAAGGGTGTTGAGAATGGAGTAAGAGTAACAACTCTTGTTTGTGAGTTTGTGGGCTGGCACAGCAGATCTTCGGGGGCCACACAGGCATACAGAAGTCCTTCTTTATAGTATTTTTGTGTATTACTTTTCTAATGAGTTATTACATACATCTCAGATTCCACTCATTAAAAGGCCATAAGTGGGCCCTCCACAGTGAGAGATTACTTTCACATATTTGATCAGTGGAACTTTTTGAAGAGGTGAGAAAGGTTCTGTGATTCTTACAGGACAATTGGTTCCCAGAATAGATGACTCTAAAGTGAGCTAGAAACTCCAGAAGGAAACATGTCACTCCAGTAGTGCTTTCTCACATCTCTTACGTTAAAGTGATTTCAGTTCATGGGACAGAATTGAGAATCTTTTCTCCTGTGGGTTTGCTTCCCTTGCTACCACACTCTTTACTAACTTCAGATTCTGTTTCTGAACAATTTGACCATCTAGAAAAGAAAAATTTTAAGCTACAGGAAGTTTCAGGTTTAAGTAAACAGAATCTCATAAACTCAAACCAAGTCTATAGTTTTGTTCATTTTTTTTCAAATCTTATGAAATATAAAAAGAAGGTTATGTCCTCCCCTTGGTTATGTCCATGACATGGTGTCTTTGCCTGGCTAGCCAGGAAGTTGATTCTTCATATTTCTTGCTCATGATTTATGTTTTAACAAGTCTTTCTATATCTAACACTGTGCAAGTAGTATATGACTATTGAGAACAATGTAAAACCCAAACTTCAGGCCAATTCCATACTGGAGACAATTAAAAACAAAAAACAAACAAACAAAAAAGATAAAAACAAACAAAAGCAAGTATAACATAATTTTAGTCACTTTGACACATGATTGAAATTATTCACTTTGTTCTGTTTTTTCAAGACAGCATTTCTTTGTGTAACCCTGGCTGGCTCCTTCTAGTTCCTTCAGAACTCTTTCTGTAGACCAGGCTGGTCTTGATCTCAGAAATCCACCTGCCTCTGCCTGAGTGTTGGGATTAATGGTGTGTGGCACCATGCCCAGCTTACATAATTGAAATGTAAAAGAGTGATGGATAAGGCCAAGAGGTGGCAGAGTATTTTAAGACAAGCACGGGCCATAAGTCTAATTTATTAAGTAACCAACTGGTAGACTAATTTGGGGTCAGATTTTTCATAGCCCACTTATTCTAGGCCTGTGATCTTTTAGTTTGGGCCTTAATGGTAGCTGAACAAGGACCTGGAAAGCCAAATACTCAAGATGACAAGACACTCAGAAATCTATACCTAATTAACTCATTAATAATTATGGTTAAAAAATTATAGTTTTTGATCTTGAACAAAATGAGTTTTTAAGTATTTAGCCAATGAATATAATGCAGTGGTTCTCAGCCTGTGTGTGGGTCCCAACCCTTTGACAAAGCTCTACCTCCAAACTATTTACCTGATGATTCACAACTGTAGCAAAATTACAATTATGAAGTAGCAACAAAATTAATTTTATGGTTGAGGGTCACCACAAAATGAAGAACTGTATTAAAGAGTTGGAGCATTAGGACTGAGAATCGTTGTTATAATGTGTTTATGGTACAGTCCCCATTAAAATGGCTTTTTACACCATAGCCAAAAATTACCCTTGTTGGCAGCCCCTAAGAACCAATGCTTACCTGGGCATGGTGGCCTACATCTTTAATCCCAGCATTTGTGAGGTAAAGGCAAGTGGATCTCTGAGAGTTCAAGGCCAACCTGGTCTACAAAGTCAGTCCAGGACAGCCAGTACTCTGTTACACAGAAAAGCATGTCTCTGAAAAACAAACAAACAAGCAGCCAATGCTTAGATGTCCCCTCTTGAATGAAGCTGAGTCCAGGGCCAAGGTACTAATATCAACATGGACTGAAGTGTGCAAGCCTATGCAGTCCCAGACCCCTGCTTGTGGTACCTTTGCAAACTCCTTTTGGATTAAGGTTCATGTTCTTCTGAATCAAGGAACCTAATCCCCAATCTCAGTTCTTTGGTCTTTAGACTGCTTTGTTGTTGCAGTTATTGGTTGGATTTTATGTTTTTCTTCTTTATCTTTCCAATGTGACAACTGTACCCTGGAAAATGAAGAACAGCCTACTGAGTCTATGCATGAACAATACATATAAGTGTGCATTCCTTAATGCTCCATTTCAGACATCTGGAAAGGGTATAACTCCCCCCTGCTCCACCCCAAAGCAGACATTGCTAATTGATTACAGCATTCTTTCCAATGAAACCTAGAGATGGCCTGGCTTATAACCCTCAACAGAGAACTCTAGCAGCCACTTCCATTAATTCAGTTGGCACAGGATATAGAGGCTCCCTGGTATTCTAGCCTATGTACCCCTCGTCTAAAATGGAACCAAGGGAGAGCCTCAGCACACATAGACACCAACACAGCCAGATGGGACGCCAACATTTCTAAGATGCTATATTTACTGAACAAGGATCAAACTACATATGCTGTTGGGAAAAACAGCTGCTGTTGAGATAAATTATATATTTTGAAGGAACAAAGTAAAGAAGAAAAAAAAACAAATACCAGGGTTGGGACTGCCATTTTTTATGAACTGTAGTGCATAATAAAAGCCTATTATTAAACACAAGTCATAAAGAACCTACAAACTGATTGTTGATTTTACCATCACAATTCTAGATGTGTGCTGTGCCATCATGGGTTTGTCAAAGTTACACAGACAATCAAGAGTCTACAGTTCTTGATGCAAAATTTGCTGACTTTAAAACACATGAGCTAGTATGGTTCCATGGACAAAAAGACAGACCCTTCTCCCTTTAGAAAATCATTCTTGTGGGCTTTTTTATTATTTATTTTATGTTTATTGTACATATATAGCGTTTTGCCTGTATTGATGTATATGTACCACATTACATATGTGTGCCTGATACCTGTAGAGGCCAAAAGAGGGTGTCAGGTCCTTTGAAACTAGAGGCTGTGAGCCACCATGTGGGTGCTAGGAATCAAACCAGATGCTGTGAAAGTACAGACAAGTGCTCTTAACCACTGAGATGTATCTCTAGTACTAGAGAATCAATTCATTAATATCTCTCCAGAACATTATAGTCAACATTAAAACTATCTACCTAATAAGAAATAATCCTTGAGGAGAGTAAAGAGTTGGCTGAAAATCCTCTACCAGTTTGATTGGAACCCATTTAATTACAAAGAGCTATGTCTCCAGATGCTACCAGCCATGGCTAAATGTGATTCCTGTTCTCATTGATCCCCAGCGGTATTTTTATTGTCAATTCCCCAAACAGAATGTGACCAAGGGGGAGAGCTGCAGAGCGCCCATTGCTGTGGGTGGAAAGAGAATCAATCTGCTCATTCGTGCAAATGTCTTATCAATCAGAGCTGTTATGCACATGCTTCCATCTTCAGCTTCATCTGCATTCTTCTCAGAATGGCTGCAAGAGTCAGCAGTGCCGCAGTGGCCTAGAAACCAGAGCTTGGATGGGTGTATCTGAGAAGTCAATGGAAATGTCCTGATGGGAATGAGGCCCCTTTGGGACAAATGGTAGGCATGCAGGCATCACGACTTGTTGATTCCTCTTTCACCTCATCCAGCACTGAAGCAAAATAGGAGCAAAGCTTGAGAATCCTAGTAATGACCCTGAATCTCAACTTCCATAGCTTTAAGTCTGAGCAACAGAGAACACTCACCTTGGAAGATTGCCTGAGGATGCCATGAGGTAATACATAGCAAGGTCCTCAAGCGCCAGGTCTTAATGAACATTACTTTTCTTCTGCTCTGAGGGATCTGTATCTACAGGGCAGAGTGGCACTTGGAGTACAAATGGCCTCTAATCTAAACTTCCTATTAGAATGTTTTTCAGTTTTACACAGGAGAAAACATAGCAAAATGCCTTACATATAAATTTATAAAAACTTTACCCTCAAATTTCAGTAGTACATTGTTTTCTAGCAAGGTCTGGGCAATTAATGTCACCAGTAGACAGCATTCTGTATCTCCCTTCCACTCTCCTACCTGCAGGTTTATTCTAGAGGCTTCACGAGAAATGTCCCAGTAAGGCCATATTGCACAGCAAGCAGCAAAAGCAAGGGCCTTTGGGGCATATTTCATGTCACTCCACATTGTCTAGGGAAGGAAGAGCATCTATTTTTAGCTTATATTCCAGGCCTGCAACTTAAACACAGCACACAGGGCAGTGAGAGGGACCTGTGCTGTCAGACCACATCAGCAGTGGGTTTCAGGAAGATAAAGAGGTACAGCAACCCAAGGGATCAAAGTGCCATTCCCCAAGAGGGAGAGAAATGGATATGTGACTGTCAGTTGTCTATTGGAAAGGATAATCTCCAAGTACTAACTACAGTTCTGTAAGTACACATTTTGTTATAAGTATGAGGTGGTTTGTCACAGAGAATTATTGTGGCTAACTGTGGTGTTTTAAACACGATTGGCCCATGGGAAGTGGACTTGTTGGTCTAGGGGTGGCCTTGTTGACCTGTGTAGGCAGGCTTTAAGATCTCCCCCCATACTCAGGTTCCACCTCAGTGCAAAAGAGACCCTCTCCTGGCTGCCTGTAGAGGAGAGTCGCCTTCTGGCTGCCTTCTGGTCAAAATGTAGAACTCTCAGCTCCTCCTCCAGCATCATGTCTGCCTGCAGGCTGCCATGCTTGCTGCCATGATGATAATGGGCTGAACCTCTGAAACTGTAAGCCAACCTCAATTAAATGTCATTGTTTGAGGGATGCAGTGAGGACTATAGAGCCAGGTATGATTGCACATAACTCTAATAACACTCATAAAGCTGAAGCAGGAGGACTGCTGAAAATTCAAGGGTAGGCTGGGCTATTTAGCAGTACATTTTTTCTAAAAAGCAAAACAAAATGAAACAAAATAGATAATGAACTCTTTAAAAGAGAGAAGAAAGACTAATAAAAAGGAGAGAGTATTATAGAAAGGGAGAATGATGGGTCACTTCAAATCCAATTTTTCCCACATTGAATATAATTTTGAAATATCTTAACATACAGGCAGCAGATATGACTCAGTGGGTAACGTGTTTATTACACAAGCATGAAGACCTGGATTCTGATCCTTGGCACTCACAAGGAAGCCAAGTGTGATGACAGATGACATATATCTGTAACCCTAGTGCTGGGGAATTGTGAAAATCCCCAGCTAAACCTGTGAGCTCTCTGCCTATCTAGCCTAGGTGAAAGGAACCTCAGGTTTTGTAAGAGACCCTGTGTAAAAAATAAAGTGAGCGTCAATAGGGGAAGATGCCTGATATCAACCACTGGCCTCCATAGGCACAGACATAATTGAGCACTTTCTACATACACACCTACATGCACACACACATATACACAAACACACAAGTGTATTGCATACACAAGCACACACAAACACAAATATAAGCATGAATGTATGAATAAACACACCCCAAAAAAAAAACAAGTGTACTAAATATACAAGCACACACAAATATAAGCATGAATATATATATACAAATGCACACACACACACATGAACAAAAAGTAAGAAAATGAAACACTTCAAAGTGAAGGTCTCCAACTAAAGCCCATAAGACTATAAGATAGATCTACAACCTATACAATAGTAGGGTCAACATTATCTCCTTTTCTTTAATTTTGATACTGGAGATGAAAATGAGGCTCTCACATGAAGTAAGCATACATTCTACCCCTAGACTGAATTCCCTGGCCCCTCTAACAGGTTTATTTCACATCTTGAAAATCCTTACCCTGATCATGATCTTTTGACTTTGGCAGGTTTCAGTACAGACAATGTCTACATACCAAGGACACCACCTTTACCTGAACAATCTGAAAAGTCAGAAATGAGATTCTTCTAAAACTGCTGTCTTCCCAAGGATGGAAACCCAGAATACTATAAGTTATAGACTATCCCACCACATCTGCAGATTAAAATTCCCCAAGCTGCCTACTCCCTCAATAGAAGATAGAATGCTACCTCTGTATCTCTCAATTCACAATGCAAATGGAGGGACAATTCTGAGTATTGTATCCCTAAGACATGACCACCCAGACTCATACCACGTATGGGACTTAGTCTTTTGTTGGCCCGGAAACTAGCTGAGTCTCTGATATTGCTGAGTTTTCTATGGGTTTTAATAGTGTCTTAGCTGGTGTTTTTCTATTGCTGTGAAGGAACACCATGACTTTGGCAACCCTTATTAAAAAAAATTCACTGGAACTGGCTTATAATTCAGATGTGTAGTCTATTATCATCATGGAAGGAAGCATGGTGGCATGCAGGCAGACATCGTGTTAAAGAGGTAGCTGAGGATTCTATATCCTGATCATCAGGCAGCAGGAATAGAGTGAATACACTGGCTTGAACATCTGACATACTTCCCACAACAGGGTTATACCTACTTCCCCTAGACCACACTTCATAATAGTGTCACTCTCTAATGGCATATGGGGGGGGCAACTTTCATTGAAACCTCCATAAAGAGTATTGGAAACTCTTGATAGCTGATGACTGAAAGTCATTTTGTGCCATAACTCAGCCCACAAATCCTGGAAGGAGGGGGTTCTACTTTACCATCATAGCATCTATGTTTTTGGTATTATGCTGATCAGAGACTTCTCAGTGTTTCCAGTTGGAGGGAAGAAGAAAAAGAAAAAAGGAACAAAGAAATAAAGTCTGGAATGACTCCAAGTCGCTGCTGGAAAGAACCCTACACCAAGTGAACAAAGGCAAGACAGTATTCCTAGCTTATCACTGAACCATGGATGACTCCAGACTTCCCTGAAGTAGACTAGATCCCTCAGGTCTCCAGCCTTAGCCCTCTCCTTCTATCTGCACTCTCTCAAGATGATTTCATCCTCTTCCACAGTTAAGTATCGTCTTTATCTCAATGTTTTCAATTTCTATCTGATGCCAGTATTCTGCCATGACCTATATACCTGATTGCCTACTTAACATTCCTACTTATGTGTCTTTTGGGTAACTAAAAGTCTATGTATGTTGAAGAAAACCTTATTTCTACCACTTCACTCTCTCCTTTCACCCAAATTAATCAACCTCAGAAAACCCATCCCATTGAACTAGTGCCTTAAATATCTAATTAGTCTTAAGTTTTGATGTCTCCTCCCTTCATCTCAAGTATTAGGACATCAGCAAATCCTACTGGATTTATATGCAAAACATACCTAAAAATTCCCTGCCGATTGTATTTATATTGTCATTACTTTTATGAAAGTCAGATTCACTCCCTACCTGTGCTTCTTTTTTCCATTCCCCCATTAGCATCTGAGAAATCCTTGTAATTAATATCACAGGATTATGATCTATATAAGGTAAATGTATTCATTTCCCTTTTGTTTATTTTAATTTTTGAGACAAGTCTCACATACCCTAGGCTGCCCTTGAACTTCCCATAAAGTCAAGAATAACCTTGAACTCCTGATCCTCCTACCTCTATGTCTTAGTCAGGGTTTCTATTCCTGGACAAAACATCAAGACCAAGAAACAAGTTGGGGAGGAAAGGGTTTATTCAGCTTACAATTTCCATGTTGCTGTTCATCACCAAAGGAAGTCAGGACTGGAACTCACACAGGATAGGAACCTGAAGGCAGGAGCTGATGCAGAGGCCATAGAGGGATGCTGCTTACTGGATTGCTTCCCCTGGTGTGCTCGGCTTGCTTTCTTATAGAACCCAGGACTACCAGCCCAGAGATGTCACCACCTACAATGGTCTAGGCCTTCCCTACTTGATCACTAATTGAGAAAATGCCTTACAGCTGGATCTCTTGGAGGCATTTCTTCAAGGGAGGATCCTTTCTCAGTGATAACTCCTGCTTGTGTCAAGTTGACACACAAAACCAGCCAGTACATTCTATCTTCCAGATGTTGAGGTTACAGACATTTGCTATCATATGCAGTGTTGGAACACAGTCCAAGAATGGCCTCATGTGAGAGTTCTGAGAGGTTGTAAGAAAATAAAACAAGATGTCAGTTTCTTCAAAACACTGTTTTGAACTGTTCTTGGAATAAGGGTTTTTTTTTTCTTTTTTTGTTTTTTTGTTTTTTGTTTGTTTTGTTTTGCTCCTCCCAGATCTAATGGGTAGACATGAGTTTACATCAGTAGTTGTTAGTCATATGCCTCTATGGAGAAACATGTTTTTACCATGTGTGGTTTGTCCTTGTGATTGTAGAGTTTTCTTGGGTGACTCTTATTAACCCTCAGGGTATAAATTGTCTGATTGTCTGACTAAAGTTGGCTATTGCCTCATTTTTAGGTTCCACATTCCCAGGTTCACATTGCCAATGAGAGCTGTAAACAGCCGAGCTCCAAATAGAATTCAAACTCCAACATAACATGGAGCCTATGAATGATGTGGGCTTCCATAATCTCTCCCTACACTTGGCCTCACTATCTTCTCTGTCTTCCTCATGGTCTATGTTTAGTGGCATTCTATCTGTTGCTACAGCAGGTCAAGCTTGTATCTTCCTCCACCTTTTTCAAGCCTCTGCTTAAACATCATCTTGGTAGACATGCTTTCTCTAAGTTCACTGGACAAGACCTCAAGGCCTGCCCAATGTTATCATTATTTGGGATTCTACATACCACTCAATTACACTTCCTTTTTTATTTTGTTCCTGTTAACTTTGTTATTTTTGATTTGATGACAGAATTCAGGTCTTTAGTCTTGGCTAAATACAAGCTCTGCCATTTTTTGTTTCTTTGCTTTTTTTTTTTCCTTGACAAAATGTAAGTTCCAACAAAGTAACTACTTGGTTAGTACATGATACCTTCTCAAAGAATAATTGTTGAATCATTAAGTGAACCCATTTCAGCAATTTTAAAAATACTGTTCACAGGGCCCTGTGAATTTTCCAAGACTCTTCACTGGCAGCGGCAGGAGAGGATGAAAGAAGCAGAGACATAGCTATGACCTTTCAGAATTTGGAGTCCTTCGTTGATTCAACTAGAACATTTTTACTTTCATCTTCTTATGTAATATCATTTGTGTAAGAGTTTTTTCTGTTAAAATATTTATGCCATTAATCATACCTAAAAACTAGTATTGCCTTTCTGTCCTCTCACTGGATCCATGAGCTACTGGCCTCTGGCTTCAAAATGTGTTTGTGATGTACCCGTACCAAAGTCCAGCTTGCCCCAAAAGGACACGCATGCTTTTCACAATATCTAGTGCATCTCAAACATCCCACTTCCAAATGCAGCTGTCGTTTTCAGTCTTACTAAACAATGAAATCACATTTTCTTCTACCGTGAAAAGCAACATGCCAGTCTTTGAGGTTTGATACCAAATCCACTGTAGAAGTTCATTTTAAATGACATGATTGCTGTTCTGAATATCAGAGCTTGCTATTTATTTGTGATTTTCTAAGCAAATCATTAAGACTAATGGAAGAAAGCAAGTGAGATTGTCTTCGTATTTAATATCTGTCTCTGCAACTAAAACTGCCAGGCAAAAGAAAAGCCCCTATAGCTACCAATGCAGAATAAATGTCAATGAGATTGATAATTATAACACTTGTTTTTAGAAGCCAATATATAAGGATTAACTACAAAGTATTAACTTTCGTTTAATACACAAAGTAATTTATAACATAATCCAATAAATATATATGTCCTCTGATTTGTTATAATTTGAAGTCTTAAAGGAGTTTAATCCAATAGGAAAAGGGTTAAATAATCATTTTCTTACTATAAAAAGTTTAAAGTAATTGGATTTCTAAGTACAGCAAATAGTAGTAATAAATGGCACAAATCTCATTCTGCACAGAGCACATATAAACAGTGTCGGAATCTGGAAATCCCAACCTATGAGGAACCAAACCCTCACAGTTCTAAAAGCACTATGTTTAATGTTGACATGGCAGGGGATCCAATAAACACACAAATAAAATTGTTATAAATAGGTAAACAACATGCTATGCAGACAATACTGAAGAACATAGGGGAAAGTTTCAGTACAGTGGAAGTCCACCTCCAGAGAAGTTATATATTCTCTCTCTCTCTCTCTCTCTCTCTCTCTCTCTCTCTCTCTCTCTCTCTCTCTCTCTCCATCCCTCCCCCCTCTCTTTCTCTCTCATCTCTGTAATCAAAATACCCAATGGGAAGAACATTTTAATCTGTTTCAATTTTTCTATCTATAATTTAAATGCACACTAGACATTTCTGCTATCTTTTCTATCATCTCTTCCCTTACTGATCACAACTATTGGTTGAAAACAGACAAAAACCCAAAATAGACTCAATGGGCCATGAGGACACATCAGCCAGAGCCTCAGATACATCTTTTACAGTGACCAGACCTAAAGCCTTCTCTTTCTCTAGGGAACATGGGAGTAAGGACAGAACAGAACAACTACTACAGTCAGTGTTGTCAACACCAAGTCAAACTGAAGACAAAGATGAAACTTAACTACAAAACAGCACCTAGAAAGAAATCAGAGTAGCTGAAACCTGGATAGTTGAAAACTTTAGCTTCCATTTGTAATTAGGCCTGATATGAGTACAACTTAAGTGTTAACTTCTTGGTTATTGAGACAATACAATTCTGCTGATTAAGATCATTTTAGTTGTGTTTTTTAAAATTATATATGAAGTGACATAAATTGATGGTTATTGAACAAGAGTCAGTACGTTTTACCTATTCTTCTTTCTGAGTCTCAATCTTGCCCTATTCCAGAAGAAAAAGCTGATGACCATTCCAAGTCTCAAGTCAGGTACAAGAAAAGACTGACTTCTTAGTTTAGGACAAATTTCATTTCAATCCATTATTTCTTGCCAAAGGTTGAATTAAAGGAATTACAAGAAAATTTTTTGTTGGGGATGAGATTAAGATTTAAGAAAATGAATTTAAATTTTCTTGAGAGGTATCAAACTCCTGAAAAACTACAGCTATCCTAGACTTTGGGGCAATTTAGTAGGAAAGCCAAGAGTAGGAAGATTTTTAAAAAGAAAAATTTAGGGTCCAAATGTAGGGTCTTTAATTATGTCACTGAACTGCTGAGTCAGCTAACCCTGTAGTATCCCACTCCTGGTCTCCACAGTTCTAATTATAAATCACTTTTATCTTTCAGCGACAAATGGCGACTCTTTGACTGATAACTGAAAGCATCCAAACCAATGCACCATGTCTGTTCTCAAACATTTAAAGTTAAAACCGGACAGTACATTGAAATTTTTAAAATTGTTTTAAAATTATTGCCTTATTACTGAAAAATAAACTGTATTAGGATAGGGCCTTCCAATTATTATTTTTATAGATAATAAAAAATCACTTGAGAGTTTTTCTGTTATTTTGAAGCTATTAGTATTCGCCCAACAAAAATAATAGAGTAAGCAGCATTTAAATGTATTTATTTCTTATCACCTACAGGTAAACGGTGAAATGTTAGGAATATAACAAAATCTCAAAACAAGAAGGAAAATGTCACCAACAACTCATGTTCAGAAATTCTAAGACTCCCTAGGTACTTTTTAATTATCACCTGAAGTAACTCTTTATTTTGTGTTTAGTAAGAAATTAAAACTAACAGTCACCATAGAGATACTTAGCCTGACACAGTCCACTTAGAGGAAAGCAAGACCATCAAGTTGACATACATAGCTGGGATGAAAAAGCATTGCTATCATTGAATTTTCTTTTTATAACGTTAATCTTGTTTTTTATTTTTATTTGTAAAACAACATGGAAAGTGGTTAAGGTTGTAGAGTACGTGGTACAATTAACCTAGGATTCCTTGAAGGCAAAAGCCGCATCTAATTTTACTCCTACTCACATCATGCAGAAATGAGAAACCATGCATTGTACAGGGTGTACTGAGGTTAATGTAATAGCTTAAGTCTCCATGTTTTGAATAGAGTAGGGTAAAAATGAAAATAGACTCTAAAATTCTTGTGTTAGTACAGAATGAGTCATGTGGCTGAGGACATATCCATCTGTGCTGTATACATACATGACACCATCTTGCAACGTATATGTCTACTCCTTTGTTGGTGGTACCAACTTCCATTGCTTTCTAAACTCTCCTTCAGGATATTTTTATGGAACTTAGTTTCTTTTATTTTTTTCCTTTTTTTAATTGGATATTTTCATTATTTACATTTCAAATGTTATCCCTTTTCCTGGTTTATCGCCCCCCCCTCAAATCCCAACCACATCCGCGCTCCCCCTGCCTCTATGAGGGTGTTCCCCAACCACCCACCCAATCCCACCTCCCCACATTGGGGCATCGAGCCTTAAAAGGACCAAGGGCCTCCATACCCATTGATGCCCAACAAGGCCATCCTCTGCTGCATATGCAACTGGAGCTATGGGTCCCTCCATGTGTACTCTCTGGTTTGTTATTTAGTCCCTGGGAGCCCTGGGGGGTCTAGTTGGTCAGTTGATATTGTTGTTCTTCCTATGGGATTACAAACCCCTTCAGCTCCTTCAGTCCTTTCTCTAACTCCTCTATTGGGGTCCAATGGTTGGCTATGAGCACTTGCCTCTGTATTTGTCAGGCTCTGGCAGAGCGTCTCAGGAGACAGCTATATCAGGCTCCTGTCAGCATGCACTTCTTGGCATCCACAAAAGTGTCTGAGATTGTTGACTGTATATAGAATGAATCCCCAGGTGGGGCAGTCTCTGGATGGCCTTTCTTTTAGTCTCTATTCCACACTTTGTCTCTGTATTTCCTCCTGGGAGTATTTTGTTTCCCCTTCTTAGAAGAACCAAAGCACCCACACTTTGGTCTTCCTTCTTCTTGAGCTTCATGTGATCTGTGAATTGTTTCTTGAGTATTCCAAGCTATTGTGCTAATACCCAATTATCAGTGAGTGCATACCATGTGTGTTCTTATGTGACTGGGTTAGCTCACTCAGGATGATAGTTTCTAGTTCCATCCACTTGCCTAAGAATTTCATGAATTCATTGGTTTTAATAGCTGAGTAGTACTCCATTGTGTAAATGTACCACATTGTCTGTATCCATTCCTCTGCTGAAAGACATCTGAATTCTTTTCAACTTATGGCTATTAAAAATAAGGCTGCTATGAACACAATGGAGCATGTGTCCTTGTTATGTGTTGGAGCATCTTCTGGGTATATGCCCAGGAGTGGTAATAGCTGGGTCCTCAGGTAACACTATGTCCAATTTTCTGAGGAACCACCAGACTGATTTCCAGAGTGGTTGTACCACCTTGCAATCCCACTAACAATGGAGGAGTGTTCCTCTTTCTCCACATCCTCCTCAACATCTGTTGTCACCTCAGTTTTTGATCTTAGTCATTCTTACTGGTATGAGGAGGAATCTCAGGTTTTGACTAAGGATGTTGAAGATGTCTTTAGGTGCTTCTCCACCTAAAGAAATTTTGATATTTCTCAGTTGAAAATTCTTCGTTTAGCTCTGTAGTCCATTTTTAATAGGGTTATTTAATTCTCTGAAGTCTAACTTCTTGAGTTCTTTGTATTTGTTGGATATTAGTCCTCTATCGGATGTAGGATTTGTAAAGATCTTTTCCCAATCTGTTGGTTGCTATTTTGTCCTATTGACAGTGTCCTTTTATTTACAAAAGCTTTGCAATTTTATGAGGTGCCATTTGTCTATTGTTGATCTTAGAGCATAAGCCATTGCTGCTCTGTTCAGGAAATTTTCCTCTGTGCAAATGTGTTCGAGGCTCTTCCCCACTTTCTCTTCTATTAATTTCAGTGTATCTAGTTTTATGTGGAGGTCTTTGGTCCACTTGGACTTGAACTTTGTCCAAGGAGATAAGAATAGATCAATTTGCATTCTTGTACATGATGACCTCCAGTCGAGCCAGCACCATTGTTCAAAGTGCTGTCTTTTTTCCACTGGATGGTTTTGGCTTCTTTGTCAAAGATCAAGTGACCATAGGTGTGTGGGTTTATTTTTGGGTCTTCAATTCTGTTCCATTGATCTTCCTGCCTGTCTCTGTACCAATACCATACAGTATTTATCACTATTGCTCTGTAATACAGCTTGAGGTCAAGGATGGTGATTCCCCCAGAAGTTCTTTTATTATTGAGAATAGATTTTGCTGTCTTGGGTTTTTGGTTATTCCAAAGGAATTTGCAAATTGCTCTTTCTAACTCTATGAAGAATTGAGTTGGAATTTTGATGGGGATTGCATTGAATCTGTAGATTGCTTTTGGCAAGATGGCCATTTTTACTATATTAATCCTGCCAATACATGAGCATGGGAGATCTTTCCATCTTTTGAGATCTTCGATTTTTTTCTTCAGAGACTTGAAGTTCTTTTCATACAGATTTTTCACTTGCTTGGTTAGAGTCACACCAAGGTATTTTATATTATTTGTGACTATTGTGAAGGGTGTCATTTCCCTAATTTCTTTCTCAGCCTGTTTATCCTTCGAGTAGAGGATGGCTACTGATTTGTTTGAATTAATTTTTATATCCAGCCACTTTGCTGAAGTTGTTTATCAGGTTTAGGAGTTCTCTGGTGGAAGTTTTGGGATCACTTAAGTATGCTATCATATCATCTGCAAATAGTGATATTTCGACTTCTTCCTTTCCAATTTACATCCCTTTGATCTCTTTTGTTGTCTATTGCTCTGGCTAGGACTTCCAGTACTATATTGAATAGGGAGGGAGAGAGTGGGTAGCCTTGTCTAGTCCCTGACTTTAGTGGAATTGCTTCAAGTTTCTCTCCATTTAGTTTGATGTTGGCTACTGGTTTGCTGTATATTGCTTTTACTATGATTAGGTATGAGCCTTGAATTCCTGATCTTTCCAAGACTTTTACCTTGAAGGAGTGTTGAATTTTGTCAAATGCTTTCTCAGCATCTAATAAGATAATCATGTAGGTTTTCTTCTTTGAGTTTGTTTATATAGTGGATTACATTGATGGATTTCTGAATATTGAACCATCTCTGCATCCCTGGGATGAAGCCTACTTGATCATGATGGATGATGATTTTGATGTGTTCTTGGATTCAGTGTGTGAGAATTTTATTGAGTATTTTTGCATCAATATTCATAAGGGAAATTGGTTTGAAGTTCTCTTTCTTTGTTGGGTCTTTGTGTGGTTTAGGTATAAGCATAATTGTGGCTTCATAGAATGAATTGGGTAGTGTTGCTTCTGTTTCTATTTTGTGGAATAGTTTGAAGAGAATTGGTATTAGGTCTTCCTTGAAGGTCTGATAGAATTCTGCACTAAAACTATGTGGTCCTGAGCTTTTTTTTGGTTGGGAGACTTTTAATGACTGCTGCTATTTTTTTTTAGGGGTTATGGAACTGTTTAGGTGCTATATTTTATCCTGATTTAATGTTGGCACCTGGTTTCTGCCTAGAAAGTTGTCTGTTTATCCAGATTTTCCAGTTTTGTTGTGTATAGGCTTTTGTAATAAGATCTGATGATTTTTTTGAATTTTCTGTTTCTGTTGTTATATAGCTACCTTTTCATTTCTGATTTTATTAATTTGGATACTGTCTCTGTGCCTTCTGGTTAGTCTGGCTAAGATTTTTATCTCTCTTGTTGATTTTCTCAAAGAACCAGCTCCTGGTCTTAATGATTCTTTGTACAGTTCTTTTTGTTTAAACTTGGTTGATTTCAACCCTGGGTTTGATTATTTCCTGCCTTCTACTCCACTCGGGTGTATTTGCTTTGTTTTGTTCTTGAGCTTTCGGGTGTGCTAGTGTATTGTCTCTCCAGTTTCTTTTTGGAGGCATTTAGAGCTATGAGTTTACCTCTTAACACTGTTTTCATTGTGTCCCATAAGTTTTGGTATGATGTGCCTTTATTTTCATTAAATTCTAAAAATTCTTTAATTTCTTTCTTTATTTCTTCCTTGACCAAGTTATCATTGAGTAGAGCATTGTTCAGCTTCCATGTGTATGTGGATGCCCATTGTTTCTGTTGTTATTGAAGACCAGCCTTAGTCCATGGTGATCTGATAAGATGCATGGGATTATTTCAATCTTCATGTATCTGTTGAGGACTGTTTTGTGACCAATTATATGGTCAGTTTTGGAGAAGGTACTATAAGGTGCTGAGAAGAAGGTATATTCTTTTGTTTTTTGGATAAAATGTTCCATAGATATCTGCTTAATTCATTTGATTCATTACTTCTGTTAGTTTCACTGTGTCTCTGTTTAGTTTCTGTTTCCATGATCTGTCCATTGCTGAGAGTGGGGTGTTGGTCTCCCACTATTATTGTGTGATGTGCAATGTGTGCTTTGAGCTTTAGTAGTTTCTTTTATGAATGTGGGTGCCCTTGCATTTGGAGCATAAATGTTCAAAATTGAGAGTTCATCTTGGTAGATTTCTCCTCTGACCAGCATGGATTGTCCTTCCTTATCTTTTCTGATAACTTTTGGTGAAAAGTTGGTTTTATGTGATATTAGAATGGCTACTTCAGCTTGTTTCTTGGGACCATTTGCTTAGAAAATTTTATTCTAGCCTTTTACTCTGAGGTAGTGCCTGTCTTTGTCACTGAGGTGCATTTCCTGTATGCAGCAAAATGCTGGGTCCTGTTTACGTATCCAGTCCATTAGTCTATGTCTTGGGGGGGGGGGAGGTGGATTGAGTCCATTGATACTAAGAGATATTAAGAAAAAGTGATTGTTACTTCCTGTTATTTTTATTGTTAGATATGGAATTATGTTTGTGTGGCTATCTTCTTTTGGGACTGCTGAAAGATTACTTTCTTATTTTTTTCTAGGGTATAGTTTCCCTCCTTGTGTTTGAGTTTTCCATCTATTATCCTTTGTAGGACTGGATTTGTGAAAAGATATTGCATAAATTTGGTTTTGTCATGGAGTATCATGGTTTCTTCATCTATGGTAATTAAGAGTTTTGCTGGATATAGTAGCTGGGCTGGCATTTGTGTTCTCTTAGGGTCTGTATGACATCTGCCCAGGATCTTCTGACTTTTACAATCTCTGGTAAGAATTCTGGTATAATTCTGATAGGTCTGCCTTTATATGTTACTTGACCTTTTTCCTTTACTGCTTTTAATATTGTTTCTTTGTTTTGTGCATTTGGTGTTTTGTTTATTATGTGACAGGAGGAATTTCTTCTCTGGTCCAGTCTATTTGGAGTTCTGTAGGATTCTTGTATATTCATGGGGATCTCTTTCTTTAGGTTAGGGATGTTTTCTTCTATAATTTTGTTGAGTATATTTACTGGACTTTAAGTTGGGAATCTTCACTCTCTTCTATACCTATTATCCTTAGGTTTGTTCTTCACATTGTGTCCTGGATTTCCTGGATGTTTTGTGTTAAGACCTTTTTGGATTTTGCATTTTCTTTGGCTGTTGCGTCAATGTTTTCTATGATATCTTCTGCACATGAGAGTCTCTCTTCTATCTCTTGTATTCTGTTGGTGATGCTTACATCTATGACTCCTGATCTCTTTCCTAGATTTTCTATCTCCAGGGTTGTCTCCTTTTGTGATTTCTTTATTGTTTCTATTTTCATTTTTAGATCTTGGAAAGTTTTGTTCAATTCCTACACCTGTTCTGTTGTATTTTCCTGTTATTCTTTAAGGGATTTTGTGTCTCCTCTTTAAAGGCTTCTACCTGTTTACCTGTGTTCTCCTGTATATTTTTTAAGAGAGTAATTTATGGCCTTCTTAAAGTCCTGTATTATCATCATGAGAAGTCATTTTTAATCTGAATTTTGCTTTTCTGGTGTAATGAGGTATCCAGAACTTGCTGTGGTGGGAAAACTGGGTTCTGTTGATGCCAGGTAACATTGGTTTCTGTTTTGTATGTTCTTACGTTTGCCTCATCATCTGGTTATCTCTAGTGCTACCTGTCATCGCCATCTCTGGCTGGAGCCTGTCCCTCCTGTGATCCTTGTTGTGTCAGAACTCCGCAGAGCCCAGCTGTCTCTGGGATCCTGTGATTCTAGGATCCTGGGAACCTGAGATCCTGGGTGTGTCAAAGCTACTGGGAGTCTAGCTGCTTTTAGGTTCCTGAAATCCTGGTGTGGCCAAGCCCCTGAGATCCAGTGATCCTGGGTGTGTTAAAGCACATGTGATCCTTGATGTGTTAGAGCACCTGGGAGTCAAGCTTCCTCTGGGTGTTTGGGACTGGTTGTGAAGCTAGCACCCAAGGTGGCACCCAAGTCAGGGCACTGGCTCAGACTGGAAAGAGTCCATGCCACTGGCTGGGTGGGGGTCCTTGTGTTCCTGGATTCCATGGGTCCCAGTTACTCTTAGTGTTGAGACAGACGTTGTGGCCTCCTCACCTATGATCCTGGGCATGTTAGAGCACTTGAGAGTCGAGCTTCTTTTTTTTTTTTTTTTTTTTAATTTTTATTTCAGCAAATCAAAAAAAATTAAAAAGCATTCAACAGAATAAATGAAAATAAACAAACAAGCAAAATACCAAGGGTCAGATATACTTATACAAGAATTCTATAGGGCCTTCTAAACAGCACACTTTTTGAGTTATGTTTAAAAAATTCAGAACCACAATAAGTCCTTACAAAGCAAATAATATTGAATGTGAAATCAAGTTAGACCAACAAAAGTATATAAATTATAGTATCCCTTTCATGTAATATACATCAAAAATTTATTGAATTTTGCATACTTTTAATACAAGAGATATAAAAAATAATTCCATGATACGAACATGTTTTTTTTTGCTATCCCCTCCTGGTATATACCAGAGTATTTCAACATGCAACGGGCCACTGCTCCACTTGTTTATAGCGGCCTTATTCTAATACCGAGCTGGAAAGAACCCAGATGTCCTCCAGAAGATGGATAAGAAATGTGTACATTTACACTGGAGTACTACTCGATTAAAATATGAGCTCATGAAAGTCTACAATGGATGGAGCTAGAAAATATCATCCTGGTGAGATGCCCATACAAAAGAACAACATGGTTCACTATGATAAGCGGAGAGTCGAGCTTCTTCTGGGTGTTGTGGGACTGGGTACAGAGCTAGAGCCCAAGATCTGCTCAGGGCACAAGCTCAGACGGGAAGGAACCGAGTTTCCTAGAAATTCTGGTTGGTTGTACTTTGCTTTATAGCTATGATGAAGCTTTCAGATCCCCGTTCTTAAGAGTATCAGGGTCTTCACAAACATTACAGCAATATATGATTATAACAAATAAATATTTAACAGAGTAGCAATTCATACATAGTAGTTAATTCACAGCTTTTTACATGTGTTAGCTCTTTTTAAATTTGATATTTTTTTTAATCAGCTGCAAAAATGAAAAATAATACTACTACATTTTAAATACTACTATTTAAAATGCTTGGGACCTAACTTTGAAATCCTCTGAATATGTTAACATGAACCCAATATCTATCAATCAATTTTTGTTCACACTTGTTTTCTTAAATATGATTCCTGGCACCTGAGAGCTACACTGTTGTCAGGAAGCCTGACTGAGGACCTCGACTTTAGAATGCATTATTAATCACAAAAGCTTATAGTGTGTGTCTTATTGTGCAAATAAGGGAGATGATTTTCATATCTCATTGTATAACAAAACTGGCCTTAAACATACGATTCTCCTGCATCAGCTTCTCCAGTTGTAAGTTTATAGATGAGTATCAACACATCTGGCTAGTCCTTATTTATCATATATACAAATTAAGTATAAATAGACACATAAGTTCTTTTCAAATGGAAACAGTTCTCAAGTCCTGCTAATGTTCTAATTGGTAAAATTGCATAGCATCAGGAGACCATGATTCACACACAGGGAAAAGAATGAATGAGTCCTTCCTGATGCCTCACATCCATCTCTGGTTTTGTGTGAGCAAATACTAAAATTACAATTGATTAAGAAATTTTCAACTGTACAGTATGTCTTTAACTACAGTCACTATGGTTTACAACAGACACTTTGAACTTCCTTTCCTATTTAACTGAAATTTGTATTCATCTTTAATTGTGGAAGACAGGTCAACTGCCATTTAGATCTTAAACATCCCAGATGCTCAGATACTGAAGGTTTGTTTGTTCCCCAAGGTGGCTCTATTTGGAATTGATAGACACATTAAAAGGTGGGGTTAATAAGAGTCCTAGGTCATCAGCGCATGTCATATAATTGGGACTGGAGCACCTAATCCATTCCTTTTCTCATTATTGCTACCATGGCCAGACTGTATGAAGTTTGCTCTCCTACATTCCCAATACCACCATGATAACAGCATATAGCAGACCCTTAAAAAGAACATTCGTATCCAAGAAACATGGAAACTCAAAAACTGGGCCAAAAGATCTTTGCAATGGCTGGACTAGGACCAATGCTTTAAATAGTTGATTCTCTTCATTCCTCCATCAGTTGAGTGGGGGTGGGCATCGAAACTGTGACAATTAAGGAAATCAGAAACCATAGCTGAAGTGAGTGAGGTCTGGGCACTGACTAAAGAGGATTGTTTCATAAATGGAACTGAACTTTTACTAGAAAGATTATCTAAATGAATATTGTGTAGCAACAGATGGGATCTCTACAGTTCCATTTTTTTAAAAAACAGGAACACTTAAAAAATAGCATAGGGTCAACTATTATCATAAGACTTATACAATGACTGGGTGTCGTTCAGTATTGAAATCACAGTGCATTGTTAACAGATGGATGACCTTGTATTTAAAAGAGCCTAGCTTCCCTAACCCCTTTAAAGAATAACAGCTCTATTTTACAAAAGATATGGTGTCATGGAACTGAGTTCTCTGAGTTACCAAGCTAAAATTCAAAGACTCCACCAGGACATGGAAAGAACTACTTTGCAAGCTGCACTGATCTCAGACGAAGCATAGACCCTAAGTCTGAAAAGCACCAGACCTTTGCAAAGCACTGAACATGTGTGAGTGCCCTTCATACTACCTATTTCAAAATGGCTTAGAGGGTGAAAAGAGATAATGTACTTTCACAGCTGCAAAAGCAAGGTAAAGATGCTCCACAAGGATTGGTAAACCTAGATTGACAGTTTGAGATACTTACAAGATCTGAAACAACCCAATCCAACAGCACACAACACACATACACACACACTTCAAGACTAATTTCCACTGCTGCCACTGAGACAAAGTGAAAAGACATACCACAAAGATTACCATGGTGGCCCAATACCTGTTAATTCTAGCACTTCAGAGATGGCAGTAGAAAAATAATGAGTGCAAGGCCATCTAAAGCTAAAGTGAGCTCCAAGCTAGCCTGAGATTAGTAGGAGTAGTTTTTCCAGGGTAAGAGCAAACCAATTGGTTATCCTATATCAAATGAAGGCACACATACATGTAACATTATGGATTAAGCAGATTAAACTTATGTATTTAAGTATCTCAATAGATAGGTGAGTGATAGATAGATGATAGATAGATAATAGAAAGAAAGAAAGAAAGAAAGAAAGAAAGAAGAAAGAAAGAAAGAAAGAAAGAAAGAAAGAAGAAAGAAAGAAAGAAAGAAAATTAAAATAAAGGAAATCATAAAGTTAAAATTGAGTATAGAGAGGTCATGATACTTGGTAGGGTATAGAGAGAAAAAAAAATTATGTAACTTTGCATCACCCAATTTCCATCATCAGTGAATCCCTCCTTCTCTGAGATCATCATCTTGCTCACCACTGAGTTCATCAGGTGTGCTGTCCAGGAGACTCATCCTTGGTATTTTCACCTCCTCCTTGTCCAAAATGATTTTAACTCTGTAAGTTTTCATTTCTTTTTCTCAACATGATGGAATTCATAATTGCTATGCATCAGCCTCCTCTAACTCTACCAAAAAGGTCTGGCGAATGTATGAATTCGAAAGTTGTTCTTTTTGAAGTGTTTTGCACTCTGCGGATGAAAGGTCTTCATGAGTTCAAAGCATTCCTGCCATTATTTGTCCAGCATTCAGGACAATTGGAGCAATTTGGCAACAGCTTTTTTTCTCCTTGGCAGAAGAAAAGGCTGATTGCATGGATGGCAGTGAGGGAGAATTAAGTTCTATTTATTCAAGGTTAAGGTCACTAGCAATGCACAATAAGACGTTCTTTGTTTTATGAATAAAAAGCGTTTCTAATTTATATCCTCTTTTCAGCAAGGAGCAAATATTCATTTTTAAAATTCTTTAAATAGCTTTACCACAATGTCACAAGCAAACTTTCTTGAGTTATAAATTTATCATTCATATTATTTATTTCACAGTCATGAATCTTTACTCTCCAATCAAACTGATGCAGATTTTGATATTCTCCGTAAACTATGTCTTCCTGGGTGATTTGTTGAGTAGAGATTTATTTGTTGTTTCAAACACTGCAGTGAGTGACACCTATTACTCAGAGAAGGGACACAAGAATTCACTAAAGTGACTGACCAGCAATTCAGGAACATCGACTTGTACTGCAAAAAGAAGCAGAAACTGGTCATTGCAGTGTGTGCTTTGTTTCAATCACACCCTACAGGTGTGTCCAAAAACTCTTTGGTGTTGTCAATAATGAGATTCTGCCACACACTGCCAGATACTTAGTTCCAATTCCCCCAGACACAAAGTCTTTAAGAAAATAAATTTTCCAAGGCTACACAGAGAAACCCTGTCTCGAAAAAAAAAAAAAAAAAAAAAGAAAAGAAAATAAATTTTGCCTACATTAAAATAATACTGCTGCTCCTGATGATGATGATGATAATGAAATTTTATCATTGATACGGAGTATTTCCTGATTGATTAGTTAACATATTTTGTTTTGCCTTTCTGTTTGATTTAATTTTGTTCTAAATACCTTTTATTTTTCCCATACTATCTATTTCTTCAACACAATGTCTTATTTTTCCCTTCTTGAAAAATGATGGCTACCTCACATCTAGAAAGACTCTTCCACTTAACTGATTTGTTTTGAACTTTAGGAGTTGGACTCCATCCACACACAAATCTGCAAACTGCCCACGTATGAGCTGCTGACCTATGCTCACACATGCACTACCAGTAGACTTGTCAGTCAAAGGACTCTCTTACGATAATGTGAACTAACTTCTGCATTGTCTAAAGGAGACCAACTAGACAACGCAGTTTCCGTTTCACAACTTGGAAAATTGTGTTCATGACTTTTCGAACTTAAAACTACAACAGAAACATCAGGACAGCTGCTCCCGTCTTCCTCTAGTCTGTACGCCCTGCAGGATGAGAGGAGGGGCTCCTGATTGAGGTTCTACAGCAATAGTTCTCAACCTGTGGGTCACGACCCCTTTAGTGGGGCCAACAATTCTTCCAGTGAGGTTGAATATTAGATATTTACACTACAATTCATAACGGTAGCAAGCTACCGTTATGAAATAACAAGAAAAATAATTTTATGGTTGGGGGTCACCATAACTTGAGGAACTGTACTAAAGGGTCACAGCATTAGAAGGTGGAGGACCACTATTCTAAAGAATACATCAGAAACCTAAGTCTGCGGGGCCCAGTGCTTTCATTTTGTAACCCATCAAAGACTAATTTAGTGTGCAAGTCCCCCTCCTGTGGAATACATAAACTTTCTTTCTCTTCAAAATTCACAGGTGTCTTTTTCATAGTTAAAATCATGAGTAATCTTGTAGGAGGACTGATCTTGTTATTGTAAAGGTCCGTGAGCACTGACATTTAAGCCATTATCTCTAATTCTGAAAGTCATGGCAACCTTTAAGTGTAAGTGCTAAAGGTTTTATTATACCCGCTTATACAAGAAGTCCAGGTAACTTAGCAATAGAGTGTAGAGTAGGTTTATTAGTAATTTGGCTCATTTTTCTTGTTTGAGAAGTAGAGAGGGTGCCCATTTTGTTTCAGCTGATTTGAATTTTTTCCTGAGGACACAGTGGTTACAATTTCCCTTTGTTTAATGAAATTTAAGGAGCCATTTATCACACAGTGAACCCATACTCTCTCTGTAAGGAAGGTGTGACTGGCAACATTACCACTCTGAAGTATGATGTCCTTAAATGATTGAGAATCTTGAATCATAAGGTATTTGGTTTAAGTCCATGGTTCTTCATTTGTCTAGCATTATTTTTATGGAAACTATGGTTACTTGCATTTTATAAATATGGTTTTGGATTTTTTTTCATTCACAGGAAAAAATTATTGGAATTTCAGTTTGGTTTATATGTTTTGTTAAATGTTTAAGTAGAAGGTGAAAAATATTCATTCACCTTCTTACAATAGTCTTACAAATTTAGGTTCCCAACATGCAATATTAAATATCGCAGAATTTAGTCATGTTTTTCCAAAAGGCCTTTAACTAACATTTAGTAGTGGTGGTTTGAATAAGAGTGGCCCCATAGTCCCAATAATTTACATGCTTAAAGAATGACACTGTTTTGGGGAGTAGGTGTGGCCTTGTTGGAGGAAGTGTGTCACTTGTGGGGTGGGCTTTCAGATTTTAAAAGGCCAAAGCAGACTCAGTATATCTCTTCTGCTACCTTCAGTTCAGGATGGAAAATGATGTGGATCCTTTTCTAGCACCATGTCTGCCTGTGTACTGTCATGCTTCCTGCTATGAAATTGAACTAAACCTCTGAAACTATAAGCCAGCCCCAAGTAATGCATTTCTTTATAAAAATTGCCATGATCACGGTGACTCTTCATTGCAATAGAACTGTGACTAAGAAAGTCTAAGATTTTGCATTTTAACAGAACATATAAAATGAATATATAAATTAGTTATAAAAATGATTTGTGAATCTGTCACCTAAGTCACAAAGTCTCACTACAAGCTTCACCCCAAAGCCATCACTCTAAGCCCAGAAGTCACCAGTCTTCATGAGTATTCAAATTTTTTTTTAGTTTATCCTTTCCATGTCTATTTTATGTGTGTAATCTTCCAGCGTGTATATACATATACTTAGACAAGATAGCATTTAATTCATCTCTTGGGGACAGAGCACAGCTGTTTCTATAGTTTAACTTTTATCTTTTTAAAATGTGCATGTGTCTGTATGAGTGTATACCAAGTTTCTATGAGTACTTGTAGGGACCAGAAGAGTGTATCCAGTCCCCTGAGCTGGAACTATAAGCAGTTATGAGCTCCCCAGTGTAGGTGGTTGGATCTGAAATCAGGTCCTCTGAAAGAGTATCAAATACTCCTAACTGCCAAGCCCTATTTCTAGCCCAGTTTGTCCAATATTTAAAGCATCATTTGAACATAATTCTAAATCATCCCCATGATTATGAAATCAACCTCATGAAAGGATGGCTCTATAAACCAAGTCTACTCAGTTCTTTATTCTTCTAACACCAAGATCTATTCTTTTCCTACTTGCTGAATTCATTTTGCATCCCCTTTAAACCGGTTTCAAACCTCTAAACAGGGAACTAGAGAGATGGTTCACAAGTGATGACCAGAGTCTAATGCCATCATCCAGGTCAGTTGACTTACAACTACCCATAACTATAGTTCCAGGTGATCTGACCCCCTCTTCTGGCCTCTATGGGTACCCACAAGCATGTGTGCAAACGTGTGCACAAACACACACATATTTTTAAACATGTATCCCTTCAAAATGAATTAATATCTTAAAATACATTCTAGAATTCAGAGCTTAGAAAAATCTGTGATTCTCACCATCATTAACTTTTTCTAGAGTTTATGCTTTGCCTATTCATATACAGAGGCACACAATCTAATTTTAAGCTATGTGGACTTCATCTTAACTTAAAATATAGTTTAATAAATTTCTGTCTATGTCTAGAGAGATGGCTCAGCAGTTGAGAATACTTCCAGAGAACCCAAGTTCAGGGAGCTGGCATTGATGCCAGGCAACTCACAGCCACTGTAACTTATAGTTCAAGAGATCCAACTCTTCTGCCCTTGGTAGACACCCCTCATATGTAGCATATACTCACAACACACTCATAGACACAAATAAAAACAAATCTAATTTTAAAAGTTGACTTCTGTTTACTTTCAAACCATCTGTAATCGTCCTTTACACTTCATGTTTGAAAGACAGTCAGATGTTACCAACAATAGCAATGTTACATAAATGACCTAACTTTAGAATAGAAACTACTTCCAGAATCCATCAGTTCTAATAAGGCAATACATACCACATTATTTGACCCTTACAAGAAAATGAATAAGTTTATAAATAATTAAATGAGAAAACAAAGCCTATACTTTCAGGCTCCCATGAAACACTATCATCTTTATTGTATGTAACTTAGAAATTAGACAGCATAGGCAGGAGTATTTTTGAAACACAACCACCTACCATTGATTGACATATATATATATATATATATATATATATATATATATATATATGCATATCTTTTAAAATACAGAGTTCTCAAATTACCACATGCTTAAGAAGTGGAAAATAGGATTATGTGTGTAGATGTGTAGATGTAAGCAATGACAATAGAACCCACCTTCTTCAAGGTACATTTCTACTCTTCATGTTAAATTCACTCCCATGGAGCACCTTGAAAATACTGAGCTGGGAGATATCTGGGGAGGACAGCCTACAGCCCTACTCTGCACTGGCACAGGGGGCCTTAACTGTAGAGTTCCATGAACAGTTTTAGGAGGGCTTAAAATATACCAAAATTAGATGTAAAATTGGATTTCTGTAGACACATTTTTTTTAAAGGACAGCTTGCTGCTTTAATCAGAGTTTGTAAGTCAGCACTTCCAAACATTTCTCATGTCACAGTACAAATAAAAAATGTTATTTGTATAGCTCCCTGGGAAGAATAAGAGTTTGGGGAATCTAGATGGAAATAAAGTTTAAAATTCATACATTTTCCCATGTAATTATAAGCATTAAATACCAAGTGTTAAAGAAGATAATACATGTTAAATTTAAATAATATTTTCAAATAAAATAGAATATTAAAGAGAATCTTGTGAAAATATCTTTTCAATATCAAGTTTAATGCCTAAGATAGTTAAATGCAATTACTGATTGAGGATTTTTTTAAATAATGATACATTCAAAAATCTCAAGTCAGAATCACTGGGATATTTGCACAAATAACAAAAAGAATAAATCCAATCCAGGAGAAAAAAACATATCAGATTTACCTTCATCCTTCATACAAACTCTATGAAATAATGACATCAAAGGTACCAGACATTCAATAATAAGAGATTAGTGATATCCTGAAAGACAGGAGAAAGACAGTGTTCCAACCCCCAAACTTCAACAAATTGCAGGAAGAAGCAGAGAATGGAAACTCAAGCCAAATGCCAGTCACTCTGGGATGGAAAGAGATAGGAACAGGAAACCAGGGAGTTGTGGACAGAAAATAGAAGGGAACATGAAGAACTGCCAACAGCAGCCCACGATGTTCAATACTAGTCACTGTACACATCTGAACCAATGACTGAAAGCCACTGAGAAAACCATCTCAAATGAGGAAAGATAAGGAATAATTTACAGAGTAGCATAGCTATGGAAATCTTGACTCAGTAGCAGCAAGCAGTAACCCAGACTGGCTACTAGTTTGGATTGATCTAGCTAATAACCAAAAAGACTAGATATAGAAGGAAGAGGAAGGAAGGAATGCACGTAATAGGCACAATTTATGAGAGCGATTGTAAAGACAATACTTTTTTATTCTATTCTGTCATGACCTTTTATTTGTTTGTTAGATGATGGATAAGTGAATAAAATATATTCAATACTGATAATATATATATATACATATATATGTGTGTATATATATATATAGTATCTATATAGATATTATCTATAATATATACATATATAGTACATATGTACATATACATAGATACATATGTATAGTTTGGTTGTTTTTTTGAGATACGGTTTCTCTATGTAACAGACCTGAATGTCCTGGAACTCACTTGCAGACTAGGTTGGCCTTGAACTCACAGAGATCTTCCTGCCTATGCTTCTCAAGTGCTGGGATTAAAGGCACTACTACTATATCAAGCAAAAGTGTAAAATTTAAAGTTAATACCCACAGCTTCCATTTTGAAAGCCTATTCTAATGATATAGAAATTCACTGAGTACTATAGACCTTGGATCTTGTTAACTTTTGTGTGTGGTCTTTTATTTATCTGCAAGGCTTTTAACAATAAAGTTCATTTAAAAAAAATAAAATCAATACTCAGGAGTATCAAACTACTTTCAAAAGAAGCACAACTATATTTATAACAACATGAAGTTGATATTCATAGTAAGCTTTCTCTTTCTGAAGGGAAACAACAGGAGCAATGGGTCTTAGGGAGAGGACAAGTGTTGAGGGCAGGGCCTGGGAGGAGTAGAGGGAGGGGAAACTTGGTCAGGATGTAATGTATGAGAGCAGAATATATAAAAAGAAAACAGAAATAAGTTGTTTAGCTTCCAAAATTTAAATTTATAATGTTTAGCTTCTAACCAAAGATTATGATCCCTCCTCTAACTCCAAAACTGATCAATGAATTCACTATAATTGAATTTAGTAAACCAACATTTAAAAAAAAAAATCAGGTTTATTTTTCTGCCAATAGCAATTTTTTTCAAACAGAAATCAAGAAAAAGAATTCTATTTGTAAAGAAAAAAGTAATCAAATAAAATATTTGGAAATACCTATACTCTAATTGATAAAATAATTAGAAGATATAGATTATTGGAAAGATAGCCCATGTCCACAGATTTTTTTTAAAAAGAAATGAATGCTGTTAAAATGTCTGTACTATTCAATACAATCTCTATCAACAAACCAGAAATAGAAAAAAAGAAAAATCCTAAAATTCTCATAAAACCATAAAAGATTATGAACAGCTAAAGCAAGGAGAAACAAAGCTAGAAGCATCGTACCTTCTGATTTCAGTTACATTAAATACTTCAGTATGACTGTCAACAGAGTGATGAATACAGAAAATGGGGTTTGCAAACACAATTAAATTTTTTTCAGCCATAAAAAGAGATAAAGTAATATTGTTTGAAGAAAAACGAATGCAATTGAAGATAATCATGTTAAAGGAATTAAGTCCATATCAGAAAAGCAAATATCATGTTTTCTCTTGTGGTGGGTCCTATATTTTACAAATACATAAAACTATGTATAGCTATACTCCATGTCAGTACAAAACAAAACTGTCTAGTGAAATGGGGGAACTGATTGGAGAGCTGAGTGGAGAAGAGCAGAGTGTATAGGAACACATGTTGTAAGTATAGTATACATTTGCATAAGAATTGCCTATGAAACACTATATAATAAATAGGTATTTTAGAACTGCGGGTATAGAGTACGTCATAATTAAAGTAACTGAATTTCTGCATTCTGCCTTTACAATCCCTCTGTCTTTGTAGTTACATTTATTTTGCATGAACTACATATGTGCAACAATATAGAGGAACACAAGGACTAGATACACAAGCTGCACTCCAACAGAGATCAAACAATGCTGTCCATTATTCACATACTCCCAAAATAAGCACTCATGGTTGAATACATTTTAAAAATCAATTAAATGCTTCCATAATCAAAACAAGACAGTACTGCACAAAACCAAATATAGAGTTGTGTAGAACTGAATGGAAAGTCCAGGAATATTTTTTTTTTTGACAAGGACTTGACAAGAGACAAGAAGGACACAATGGGAATGGCTAATTTGTTCAATAAATTACATGAGGAAATTAGATAGCTACATGTGAAAGAATGATTAGGCCCTTATCCAAAGTGATACAGAAATATCAGTTCAACAGACTTAGATGTAAGATGCAGGTAATAAAGTCTCTAGACAAAAGTAAAGGGAGTAGTCTGTGACGTTATTTTACAAGAACTTTTGTGGTTATTTCACATAAACCAAAGTCCACTAAAAGTAAAAGGAAGCTGTGTAAGGGTGATTGTTTTCTGCAGAACAAAAGACACAATCTGAAAGATGAAAAGGGCAGCCTATCACTCACCCTACACCCAGAGGCAGGTTGACTCCTAGGAGTTTTGAAACATCCAGGGTCACAGGTGAGGCTTCCAACCCTAACACCAATACCTAGCCAAACTGGGACACCACCACTACCACCACCAGGGACCTAGTGAACTCAGGAACCCCTGTCCAGCCAGCGGCACACATTCCTCCTGGTTTGCACCTGTGCATGGTGTCTGAGGCTGTGCTTCTACCTCTCCCAATCCATTCACACCCAGGGACAGCTTGACATCAAGGAGTTCTGACATGCCCAGGCTAACAGGCTCACAGGAAGGACAGGCTCCAGTCAGAGACAGCAAGACCAATTAACACCAGAGATAACCAGATGGTTAAAAGCAAACACAAGAACATATGCAACAGAAACCAATGCATCTCCCACCACAAGGCTTGGATACACCAACACACCTGAAAATTAAGATTAATATCTAAAATCCTATCTCACGAAGATGATAGAGGACTTTAAGAAGGACATAAATAACTCCCTTAAAGAAATACAGAAAAACACAGATCAACAAGTAGAAGCCCTTAAAAAGGAAACACATACATTTCTTAAATAAATACAGGATTAACATAGCAAAAATGGCCACATTACCAAAATCAATCTAAAGATTCAATGCAATCCTCATCAAAATTCCAACTCAATTCTTCATAGAGTTAGAAAGAGAAATTTGCAAATTCATTTGGAATAACCAAAAACCCAGGATGCAAAAACTATTCTCAACAATAAAAGAAGTTCTGGAGGAATCATGATCCCTGACCTTGAGCTGACCTACAGAGCAATAGTGATAAAAAACCACATGGTATTGGTACAGATATAGGCAGGAAGATCAATGGAATATAATTGAAGACCCAAAAATAAACCCACATACCTATGGTCACCTGATCTTTGACAAAGATGCCAAAACCCACCATCCAGTAGAAAAAACGACAGCATTTTCAACAAATGATGCTGGCTCAACTGGTGATCAGCATGTAGAAGAATGCAAATTGATCTATTCTTACCTCCTTGTACAAAGCTCAAGTCCAAGTGGACCAAGGACCTTCACATAAAACTAGATACACTGAAACTAATAGAAGAGAAAGTGGGGGAAGAGCCTCAAACACATTGGCACAGGGGAAAATTTCCTGAACAGAACACCAATGACTTACGCTGTAAGATCAACAATCAACAAATGGGACCTCATAAAACTGAAAAGCCTCTTTAAGACAAAGAACACTGTCAATAGGACAAAATGGGAATCAACCTAGATTGAGAAAAGATCTTTACCAATCCTACATCTGACAGAGGGCTAATATCCAATGTACAAAGAACTCCAGAAGTTAGACTCCAGAGAACCAAATAATCCTATTTTAAAATGGGGTACAGAGCTAAACAGAGAATTCTCAACTGAAGAATCTCGAATGGCTGACAAGCACCTAAAGAAATGTTTAACATTCTTAGTCATAAGGAAAATAAAATCAAAACAACCCCGAGATTCCACCTTACACCAATCAGAATGGCTATGGTCAAAAACTCAGATGACAGCAGATGCTAGTAAGGATGAGGAAAAAGAGGAATACTTCTCCATTTTTGGTGAAATTGCAAGCTGATACAACCACTCTGGAAATCAGTCTGATGGTTCCTCAGAAAAATAGAAATAGTTCTACCAGTTATACCACTATTGGGCACATAACCAATAGATGCTCCAACATGCATCTCTATGGACACATTCTCCACAATGTTCATAGCAGCCTTATTTATAATAGCTAGAAGCTGGAAACAATCCAGATGTCCCTCAACAGAGGAATGGTTACAGAAAATGTGGTACATTTATACAATGGAGTACTATGCAGCTATTAAAAACAATGACTTTATGAAATTCACAGGTAAATGGATGGAACTTGAAAATAACATCCTGAGTGAAGTAATTCAGTCAAAAAGAATACATATGGTGTGCACTCACTGATATGTGGATATTAGCCCAAAAGTCTAAAATACCCAAGATACAATTCACAAACCACATGAAGCTCAAGAAGAGGGAAGACCAAAGTATGGATGCTTCAGTGCTTCTTAGAAGGGGAAACAAAATACTCACAGGAGAAAATATGGAGATAAAGTGTAGAGCAGAGACAGAAAGAAAACAGACCCAGAGACTGTCCCACCTGGGGATTCATCTCATATACAGTTTCCATTGCAGATGCTGGGAAGTGCTTGCTGACAGAAACCTAATATTGCTGTCTCCTGAGAGTCTCTGCCAGAGCCTGACAAATATAGAGGCAGATGCTCACAGCCAACCATTGGACTGAGTGCAGGGTCACCATGGAGGAGTTGGAGAAGGGATTGAAGGAGCTGAGGGAGGTTGCAGTCCCATGGGGGGAGCAACAGTATCAACAAGCAACCCCCTGGAGCTCCCAGGACTGTACCACCAACCAAAGAGTACACATGGAGGGACCCATGGCTCCAGCTGCATATGTGGTAGAGGATGGCCTTGTTGGACATAAGAGGGAGGAGTGGCCCTTGTGCCTCAGGGGATTTGATGCCCCAGTGTAGGGGAATGCCAGGGCAGGGAGGTGGGATTGGGTGGATGAGTGGTGGAGAAGCAAGGGGACAGGGGATGAGATAGGGGGTTCCGGAGGGGAGGCCTGGAAAGGGGATAACATTTAAAATGTAAATAAAGAAAATATCCAATAAAAGAAAAAAATAAAGGTAAAAATACTCATAACCTGATAAAATTACTCATGGCCTGAGGTCAGTATTTCTATTTTGGTCAAGCTTCAAAAATGGCATATATAACTCAATCATGCTAGCCCTTTTTTCCCTGGGAATACTTGTATTCCTGCCCATTGTGTTAAAGCTTTTTCTTCAACAACATCAAAATGTTGGCAGCCAAGTACATGGCTTGAACCTGAAAATGGACCCCCTAGACAGAGTTATTAAATTATTAGGCTGGCAAGCCAAAGACAGGTAAGATTCTGCACAGAGCCTTACCAACCTAAGACAGAAGTGCATTGCTTTTGATAATGCATATTCCATGACGGGTAAGGAAGGCATTCTTGTCAGAACAACCTAAGACAGGCTCAGTCTTGTTTGTGAAATAAAAAAGGGAGAGAAGTGAAGAGCCTTTGGGGCTGCTTGACAAGAATCTGACATGGGCCAAGGACAAGGAAATGGGCTGCTTGGCAGGAATATGATATTGGCCAAGGACAAGGAAGTAGGCTTCAGGCAGGAATCTGACATTAGGCTAGAACAAAGAAGTAGTTTCAGGTAGGAATCTAAATCTTAGGCAAGAATAAAGAAGTAATTACAGACAGGAATCTAAATTTTAGGCTAGAACAAGGAAGTAGGTTTCAGACATGAAAATGACCTTGGGCTAGGACAGGGAACTAGGCTCAGATACTTTGGTCATCCTGATAAGCACTTAGAAACAGTGATCATGGAGTGTTCACATAATTGGGTTTAATGCCTTGCTTTTTCTTTGACTATTTGTGTTTATTGTATTGCTTATTCCTTGACTACTTGCATCTATTGTATTGCTAGACCCTCATCCTAGAACTGACCTTAATACATACATGTACTCAAAATAGTATACAAGCATAAAGGAGGAGGGGGGAATGGGATAGGAGGTTCTAGGGAAGGGAAATGGAGAAAGGGGTGACATCTGTATTGTAAATAAATAAAATATCCAAAGAAATGTAAATAAAGAAAATATCCAATAAAAGAAAAAATAAATAGTTGGAAAAGAGAATAAAATAGGGCAGTCCATGAAGGAATGCAGTGGTTCTCAACCTGTGGGTCACAAGCCCTTCAAGGGTTGCCTATCAGATATCCTGCATATCAGATATTGACATTACAATTCATAACAGTAGAAAAATTACAATTATGAAGTAGCAACAAAATGATTTTACGGTTTGGGATCACCACAACATAAGGAACTATATTAAAGAGTAAAGCATTAGCAAGGTTGAGAACCACTGGAGAAGTGTATATTTACAAATCATACATGAAATAAATGGTTAATTCAAAATTATATAAGGAATTCATACAACTCAGAAATAAGACAAAAATAGTTCAATGTGGGGGAAATGGACAAAAAGGATAATTATTGATAAATACCCCAAAAAAGGCATGAAAGGTCAACAGGTAGATGAGACAGTCCTCACTGGCAATTCACACCTGTCAAGATAAATATTATTAAAAAGACAAGAGGGGAAGAAACCAATTTCCACCAAACAAACTCACTAGCACCTTGGCCTTAGACTTCAGGATCTTAGCTTCCAGAGTGATGAGAAGTAAATTCCTGTTTTTTATAAATTAATATTTTCAATGCTCCATTAAGAAGCATAAATGAACTACAGCAGATAGAGAAGCTTAACAGTGCTTACTCTTCCCTCATGTTATGTTAAGTCCTTTAGACTGAGGGCATTGGTGCCAACTGGACTGGGAATCTACACAAAGAAATTGAGAATATCAAAAGTAATTACTACATTGGTAGACAAACTTATTTCTTATTATTTAAATCCATTTAAATGACAGATGAGTGTGGTAGTTTGAATGAGAATAACACCCACAGATGGGTTCATGAAATTTAAATACTTGGTCCCTGGTTAGTAGAACTCTTTGAGAAGTATTAAGGAGTGTAGCCTTGTTGGAAGAGGTGTGGTCACTGGGGGCAGACTTCGAGGTTTCAAAGCCCATGCCAACCCCAAGTTATCTCTTTCTGTCTCATGGTTGTGTCTAGGGATGTGAGCTCTCAGCTATTACTATAGTGTAGTGCTCTGTCTGCCTGCCTTCCTGCTGCCATGATGGTCATGAACTCTAACCCTCTGAGAGATTAAAAGCCCAAATTAAATGTTTTGTTCTCTAAGTCACTGTTCTCATGGTGACTTATCACAACAATAAAAAATGTAACTGAGGCAACTTCTCTGTTATTTTTTATTAGTGTATTCTTTCTTCAGAGCATAAGTTGGCATTTGTGTTACAGGACATGTGAAGTAATAAGAAGCTGAAACATGGGTATACTGGTCCTGGGCTTTGTATTTTCTTTACTACCTGGGCTTTCTGATAAGATATTGGTAGACACCATCTTTAAACAGGTTGAAAAGTTTTCAGATTCTGCTAACTCTTTTGGGTCCCAACCATGGAGAAATAGTAGTTATCCGTCAGTCTAAATATCCTCTTCTATTTTTTCAATAACCAAGTAGAGAACACTCAGATTTGTGTCCATGATGCATCCTGGATGGACTTTACACTTCCTTTCTACAGTTACTCTTGATCTATAACAAGAATGCCCCTTACACAATAGCAAACACATGTTGTCATGGGTCAAGACACATTGCTTCATGGGAACTTTGTTGTTCATGACATTCATTGAGACCACATAATCCTTCCACTCTTCACTCAGAGCATCAATAGCTAATTCTGTGGTCATGAACTGCCTAGAAAGTGCCACAGAAATGAGTAAATATTTTCTTGAAGCAACACTGTTAAGACAATGAACTTGCTGTCTAAAGGAAACGCAGGGACAAAATTGGATCAGAGACTGAAGAAAAGACTATCCAGTGACCGAGTCAACTTGGGATTCATCCATTCACAGGCACCAAACCCTGACACTATTACTGATGCCACGTTGTGCTTGTAGACAGGAGCCTAGCATGGCTGTCCTCTGAGAGCTCTTACAGCCAACCATTGGATTGAGGTCAGGACCCCTATGGTAGAGTTAGGAAGGACTGAAGGAGCTGAAAGGGTTGGCGACCCCATAGGAAGAACAACAGTATCAACCAACCCAGACTCCTCAGAGTTCCCAGAGACTAAGCCACCAACCAAAGAGCATACATGGGCTGGTCCATGGTCCCTGGGCACATATGTAGCAGAGGACTGCCTTATCTGACCTCAGTGGAGAGGATGCACCTAATCTTGTAGAGACTTGATGCCCCAGAGAAGGGGAATGCTGGGGGAGGGTGGGGTAAGGGGAACACCCTCTCATAGGCAAAGGGCAGGGAATATGGTGTGAAGATGAACTGGGAAGAGGGGCAACATTTGGAGTGTAAATAAATAAAATAATTTAATTAAAAAAATAAAATAACTTAACGCTTGGAGAAATTGCTCAGCAATTAAGAGCACTAACAGCTCTTCCAGAAGACCTGAGTTCAAATCCCATCACCTACATGGCAGTTCAAAACTGACTGTAACTCCAGTTCCAGGGCATCTGATACTCACATATGCAGTCAAAACACCCATACACATTTTTTAAAAAAAGGTAAATGATAAACATATAGTCACACGTGTTTAGGTCCTGGCTTCAGTTTCTGAGTTTCAAGCATGTTGTTGCATGTGCCATAGTTTTGGATAATTGTTTTAAATATTAAAAAACAATTAACATATTTCAAATCCTGTATCTGACCAATGACATGTATTTAGAATTTACAAATAACTCTCAAAATCTAGTGATAAGAAATGAAACAAAACAAAAATAGAGATATGAATACTTTATCATAAATATTCAGGTAACTAATGACCCCATAAAATATAGTCAGCACTGTTAGTAGTTGACAATGTGGAAAGTAAAACCATAAGCCAGTCCTACACATGGCTGGGGGGAAATGAAGGTGAGGAGCTACATGACTAAATGTGCAGAATGAGTTTCAGGATCTGCACTGCTCAGTAAGGGCTGGTAGCAATTACAAACAATGGAATCTCTCTTTAACAAAGCTCCTTATGAAGTTAAACCTGCATTTGCCACAAAAGCCAATCATTCCTTGCTTAGGCCTTTGTCTAAAGATCAAGAAGTGCATAGGCATACCAAAGCTGAAACATTAAAGGTTTGTTATGTCTACAGAGAAGAGCTGCAAAGCAGAAACAACCACATATCAGCAGATGGATATCTATATCTTGCTTTACCTACATATAGAATTATTACTCTATAATGAAAAGGATAAATGGGATTAAAATATAGAAAACCATTATCAAAAACTATGACACATGCAACAATATTCTTGAAACTCCGACACTGAATCCAGAACCTAAACACATACACGCACATACATACCTAGAACTCCATTTGCAAAATCAGTGGAAGGGAAGAGGTTAACATTTTCTGCGTTAGTAAATATTTGGAGACCATGAAGCTTCTGTTAAAGCTACTGAACTCCGTAGTGCCAAACAACCACAATGTGTGAATGAGTATGACTGTTCCAATAAAACTTTATTTACACAATGGGTGTGTTGGCCCACAAGCCATGTTTGTTGGCAAGCCCTGCTCTAGAAGATGCAAGCTACAGTGTGGTAGAGAACAGATCAGCCTTGGCCAGAGGAGGCTAGGGCACTAAAAGGGCTGAGGGAAGGGCTCCAGGAGGAGGACGAAGCCTTTGGAGTAATCCATATGCTCACACGCTTGTTGTGATGATGGCTTTGCAAGTGCATACATGTGTCAACTCATCAAGTTATAGATGTTAAACACGTGCAGTTTATTGTCTGTCAATTACACCTCAATAAAGCTGTTAAGGAAAAGCAAAGCCCAAAACTCCAGGACTATTTTTTTCCCATCCACTTACACATTCTTAGCAATTGACATTTTTAGTTCAAGAAATGAACAGCCCTTGTTTTTCTTCTATTATCCAATGTAATGCTAAAATGAATTTCAAATCCAGTCACACTTCTTTCTACTGAGTTTTGTTTCATGCTTTAAATGAAGCTCTCTTTTGCAGTATGGCACAACCATCACCAACACAAGTGTTACAAAGAAAGTTGTTTAAGTGTTTGGCTGAGCTGTGTCTGCCAGAAGCCCACTCCCTTATCCTGTCTACCCCAACTCACATGTCCCCACTTTCCAGTGGATGCCACTACTACATACAGAAAAACCACTAAGCAGCTTCCACAGTATGAGGGACCCTTCACAAATGGCGAGAGTTCTCTCAGCTGGCAAGCAGATGACAATGTAGGACCATCTCACTAACCAGGCTCAGGGAATATAAGAAGATGGATGACAGCTGATGCTCTTGGTGTCTGCCATCTGCTTACGTCACTATCCAAAGTATATGATCCCTGAAGCAACCAGGCTATAATAATGAGTGTCTAGGCACTCTAGCTGCCCAAGGATTTTACATAATCTTTACCCCATCCACTGTTATCCATCAACACAGGAGAGGAAGCCCAGCATGCTAGGAGATTCTACTCCAAACCTGTGGCTAGCATTGAAGTCAACACAGGAAATGCAGGTTTCATTCTAACTAAAGAAACAGGCACTAAGATTACCATTGCAGGATTCTGCCTGAATCTATTTTATTGTATGCACTTCAGGAGGGCAGTGAAGCAGAAACACTGCCTTTCAATGCACTGCAGTATTTTCTGTGTGGGTGCTTGGGAGCTTTCAAGAGTTTACATGAAAACACTGCCCGGGGCTTAGGTAGACATGGATTGGAATCCCAGATCCTCAATTTGCTGTGTGAGTCTAAGCAATTCATTGAAATTCTCTGTGCTCCAACATTTCCATCTTCAAAATTAAACAACCCTCAGTCTTGTTTAAAACTTGAGTGGGACCATGGAACCCAAATGCTGTATTAAATGAGTGACTAACATTACTATAATTTACAAGGTCCCCTGACACACAATCTAGTCTGGTCTCAGTATTGATAGTTTTTCTCTGAATTTGTTTTATGCTTAATTTTTATTTTGTGAACCTGGAGTCTTGACATTTATTATCTCTTTCAGCTGGTGGCTAATGTGACCTGGTTTTAGCAGATAGGCTTTCATTATAGATGTCTTAACTTTGGTTCCTCCTATTCTTCTAAGATTATCCATCACATTAAATAGGTCTGTTTCTTTCTGGGTTTACTTTACTGTGCTGTATTTTCTCTATCTTTGCTGACCACCTTACACTTTGCTGCTGCTGTTACATCCAGCTGGGTCATATGTGAACAATGCAAACAAAGCAGGGAGGAATGCCTTCTGATGACAAACACCTCTGCAACCCTTCTTTATAATGTTTTTTATCTTCAAAGTTAGAATAATGACATTCTTTATGTCATATGACAACTATAATGATTGGATCGTGTACATTGAATTGCCCAGCATGTAACTAGCAATCAATAAATGTCAACTATAATTATCTGTCTTATACTCCTTGGACTATTCTTCCTTTTCTTCCACTGAGTTCCCCAAGCCATGCACACCTCCAGGTAGTCTAAGGTCTTCCTTACAGCATCCAATTTCTTTGTTTCTTTCTTTCCTCCCTTTTTTTCTTCCTCCCTCCCTTTCTCCATCATTTGAATAAAACTCCTCTCTGTTCACAGCAGGCTATGGTCAGCTTTCTCACTATTTTAATTTTCCTTCACTAATTCCAAAGCCATTGCTAAGTGTCTATCACATCTATGTAGTCCAGTGAAGCACTTGATAGGAAACAAAAACCATTTCATTAGCATCGCCACCATTTACTGAAACCACCATGCTCTAGGTCAGAGAAACCTCTCACTTTCAGTAGAGAACTTTAAGTAAGTCAGTTCCTAGCTCTCTTTAAAAACACAAGTAGAGCTCTTTGAAAAAAATCTAAGATAATGTATTACCTTATATTGCCAAGTTTAAGATTTGATCTGTCAGCAGAAGTAGTTTGGAGAAAGTCTGTGTTTCTCATTGAATGAAAAGACACAAAATGACCCTCAAAAGAAAATGATGTCACATAGATTAATTTAAATTCCATGTAAAAAGATATTTATGTGAGACTCCTTCTGCTAAGTTGGAGTCCCTTAAAACAAAAATCTAGCTATTTCTTTTTAATTGAAAGTTGTAACAGAAAATTATACCTGATTTACATTTCAAATTTCCATGTAACTATCAACTTTTATGGTGGGGAACAGATGCTGATGTGAATGTTACAAAGCTGAGAAATACTTCTCAAATCCATGGCAGAGGGATGTCAAGTAGAAACCAGGAAAAGAAATACTAAAAGAATACCAGGACCAAAACATTTGCCTGGACTTGTTCAGTGCAACGATGCCTTTATCCGAACGAGCCCTAAATGAGCAAGCATCCAGAGAAGTCTTAAGAAATGTGAATCTCAGTTTATATAAGCTTCAAACCAAATTCCTATCTATACACTTAATAAACAAGTACCCCAAGACACACAGACTAGATATACCAAGACAAGTCCTTTTGTAGATTTTCAAAAGAATATTTAAATGTAAACCATCACAATCATCAGAGATTGGGCTTTATTAAATCTCGATGTCTATGGCACCAATCAATCATTTCAAAAGGAAAGTTGTCAGATATTATCCAGTCTAATAACAAATATCAGTGGTTCCTGCCTCTGACTAATTGGACCCAGTTAATTAATTCATTATCAAGATTTGGTGGTGGTGGACATGATAAAGCAGGTGTGAACTCGAGTTTGACCCCTCAGACATCTTCCTACTCCCAATCTTGCATTCATCTGAATCAATATAAATCTGTGGAGGCCACCACCCAGGAAGGTGGAAGCTAGCAGAGACAAAACAAGTTCGTCTTAAGGGCATCTTAGAACATGCCAACTATTCCAATCTTTTCATAGATCATATTAAAAGAAACTTTGGGGTAAACATCATCCAGTTTCTTGAGCTTCTTCTAATATTTTGAATATATGAGTCCTTGACCTCATGAGTCTGAGAATTTTTTTTTTTACTTCACTGTGTTTCCTCCAAAGCTCAGATTGTTTTGATATATTATAAAATAGTATGTTACTGATATGTAAAGAAACAGATAAGGGCACCGGATATTACATGCAGACTATCATCTGTTAACTCATAGATCAATATGATCTGCTGACAGGCTGGGCTCTGCTAATTATGTTTTCCACAGCCTGATAAAAATGTTCTGTACCAGACTATTTTCTATAGCTGGGTACAAACATCCACAACAGGGTCCTTGTTAAGGGTCTGAACTTCCACTTAAACCTTCCATGTTAAATTCCTAGTAAGCAAAATAATTAAATAAAGTCTAGAATCAACTTTACGCTTTAATGTCATTTTATTGGGCATTTTATTTAACTTCCATTTGTTGTTTAATAATTTCCTGTCCTTGCTGCTCACATCTACTGAATCATCTCATGGTACTTACCAGGCATTCATTGACTTTGAAGGGTTGCCATAGACTTGACACCCAGGTCACAAAGCATGTAGGAGGAAGCAAATGGGATCACAACTGCGGCTATTTTACATACAGCAAAAGCACCCAAGGGGCTCAGAACAAACACGGCATTGTGCTGCCCTGGGCAGCTGGTTGGCTAAATGTGGCCCCCAGCTGTCAATGAGACAACTGGTGATAATGAATTACTAGAGATTCAGACGGATCCAGCCTGTGTTTATTCCCTCCTCAGAGACAGTCTCTTTAGGTAGATCTACACATTTTGTTTTGGGCCACCAGGGGAAATTTTGGACACAAAGGAAAAACAAATGTGTCAGCGATGTAGCTTTACCCCAAAACTGCTGTTAAAGATATGATATGGAGTTAGATTTGTTCTCATTTAAGAGGAGGATTCTAATGGCAAATTGACACAAATTCAAGGATACATAGTTTACTACTGGATGCATATACTTTAACAATTTTTAATAAAGCATTTTAACTATGTAGATGTATCAGAGGAATATGGCCCAAAGTTTTGATGGTTTTTATAAAGGAGTTATCTAATAATGGGAAATTGTTGAAATTCAGAAAGTCAAGCTAGGTATACATTCTGTTTCTCTCAGCTCAAAGCTGTAAGGACGTGTTTTGAGAAAGCCTCTCTCCTGTGAGAGTTATGCTGTGCAGCGACTCCAACCCTCTCCTGGCACTTTGCAATTATATTGATATCAAGGTTGTCCTCTCCACCCCTTTGGCTGTGTAGAACTCTAGAATGCCTGTGGGTCTCTTTCAATGTGGCTACATGCTTGCTGAGATTGTCAGGGGACTTTTTGAGTCATCATTTATAAATGCCTAAGGCGAAAGTAATGACTCTTCTAGCAAATTGCTCTATCAGAAGCCTGTGTGAGTTCCCAGAAATGCTTCAAGGTGAATCCCTCCTGGTCTAAGCACAGATGAGGCAAAGTCCTTTGCAATGCATAAATATGCATATTCCTATAGTTTGCACATACAAGAATCCGTAATCTTCACAGACAAGTCGTTTGGCTGTGTGTATCTTGACATTACCACTGCCATTGTGATAGTTTTACAGCCAGCCAGACGCTAATTACACTCTTAGATATTGAGAGAAAACAAAGGGTGTTTTTTAATACTTTCATTTTTAACCACATAACAAAAACAGGATATGGTTTATCCCATTTTTATTTTGCTTTTACCTTTATCTAGTTAGGATTCTGTCCAGTCAAAGAAAGAAGAAACTAAAGATTAAAGTTACAATTGTCCCCTGTTGTGTGAAAATATCATCCAGTCCTACTTATCACTCTCATTATATCCAGAGCACACTTGGGTTTCCCAATATAGAATGTAAGATATCAGAAGCTAAATATAAAGAAAAAACATTATAAGCATCCTATTCAGATAGGAAGTTTAAATATCCTGTGTACAAGAAGAGTCACCCTCAGTTCACCACCAAAAGTATCATGATAGTATTTCAGCCCTAGTTTGGGTTCAAACCTTTCTTCTTCTTACAGTAGAAAAAAATGATTTGTACTTGCAAATTATCTTCAAAACTTGCCTGTCTTTATAATGTGTTCACTTCAATTCTTCTTCTATTTAAAACAAATCTAATGATATATTTGCAAAAGCATATTAATATTAGCAATTTGAAATCCAATAATGAAAGCCAGAACAGTGAAAAAGAAAAAATAAAGAACAATTATTTAATAATAATCAATAATAAACTCAAAAAAATCATTTCTATTGCAAATTTCAAAAACGTTTGAACTGGTGATACACACCCATAACTCCAGCACTTAGAAGGTGAGGCAAGGGGTTAGTATTTAAGGTTATCCTCACCTACAGAGCACGTCTGAGGTGATACTGAGTTTAATAAAACATTAGCTCAAAAATGAAAAAAGAAAAATAAAATTTGTTTTAGATGTAAACTTAGTGATGAAGTAGTTTTCTGACTCTTTGCCATATAAAAATTTCATTAATGGAATCTCTGAGGTGAGTCAATGCTAAGAGACCTGGCACCAATCCTGATAACCTGAGTTCAACTCTTGGGACACACAAGGTAGGAGAGAAGCAAAAGTTGCCCTCTAATCATCACATGCATGTCACACAAATAAAGTAACATAAAAAGACTTTTTAAATGAAGAAAATAGATAAATAGTTCAGTTGCTGTACAGGCATTAAATAAGAAAAAAAATGATACCCAAAGCCTTTTTATTAAAAGAAGTCCTGGATAGATTCTTTTGTTAGATTAATATATGATTAAATGGGATAGAGAAAAGTTAAACAATTTAATTTTATTTATATTGGCAATAATACAATAAAATTTAAAATTTAAATTTAATTTTAGCTTAGTAGTCATAAGTAGGTGGATGTTTATGAAAAATTCTTTGATTCTGGGGTGGGAAGTTTTTGGTTTGTTCTTTGCAACACACTTGTGGTAACTGATTACAGTAACTTTGTTAAAAATTAAATGTTTGATATATGTTTGATATATTTGTTTTCATTTTTTGTTATTTTTGTTGTTGTTTGGGTTTGGTTTTTTGTTTGTTTGTTTTGTTTTTATTTTGGTTTTGGTTTTGATGTTTGTTTTCAAAACAGGATTTTTCTGTGAAGCTCTGGCTGTCCTGGAACTCACTCTGTAAACCAAGCTGGCTTGAACTCAGAGATCTGCCTGCCTCTACATCTTGAGTGCTGGGATTAAAGGCATGTGCCACTATGCCTGGCTCAATTTTACCTTCTTAATTTAAAGTTTAACATACATTTTTAGAGAAATTAGAAAAGTTGAATTTTTGAGAGCTATAAATAAGAAATTTTTTTCAGAGAATTAGGAAGAATTATCTTAAAATTCAAACAGAAGCAAAAAAATATCTAAGTGGCCAGAGTGGTTCTAAGTAGAAAGAACCATGCTAGAAGTATCCCATTATTTGTCCTCAAATTATACCACAGAGCCATATGATAATAGAAACTATATGGTGCTACTCCAAGACAGACACGAAAGCAATGGAACCGAATACTCAGAAGTAAACCACACAGCTACAGCCATGAATCTTCCACAATGATGTCAAGAACACACATTGAAAAGGAGATAACTTCTTCAACCAACAATGCTGAGAAAACATGTTCACATGTAGAATGTAACTAAAGCCACATCTCTCATCATGCACTAAAGTCAAATTTAAATGGATCAAAGACCTTAAGACAAGACATGAAACTTTGAAATTGATACAGAAGGAAAACAAAGGTAAACAACTTTGAAATACAGGCATGGTCAAAAAATTTCTGGAAAAGACTCTAATAGCACAGAACTGATTTCAAGAACTAGAAAATAAGACTATGTGAAATCATGAGTCTTTACACAACAATGGAAAAGTTCAACAGAGTGAAGAAATGCAGTACAGGATGAGTCTTTGACAACTATGCCTCAGAGTATGTTAAAATGTAGAATACATAAAACTGTAAAACATCACCCAAAATTCAACTGCTCAATCAGTAAAAAGACTAGTGAATTGATGGATACTTCTCAAAAAAGGAAACACAGATTTCCATAAATATTTGAAAAGGTGTTCAACTGAAAATGGACCCCAGACAGAGTTATTAAATTATTAGGCTGGCAAGCCAAGAACAGGTAAGATTCTGCAGAGCCTTACCAACCTAAGACAGAATACATTGCTTTTGATAATGCATATTCCATGATAGGTAAGGAAGGCATTCTTGTCAGAATGACCTAAGACAGGCTCAGTCTTGTTAATGAAATAAAAAAGGGGAAGAGGTGGGAGCCTTTGGGGCTGCTTGACAAGAATCTGACATGGGTCAAGGACAAGGAAATGGGCTGCTTGGCAGGAATATGACGATTAGGCTAGAACAAAGAAGTAATTTCAGGCAGGAATCTAAATTTTAGGCTAGAACAAGGTAAGTTAGGTTTTCAGACATGAAAATGACCTTGGGTTAGAATCAGATGCTTTGGTCATCTTGATAAACCCTTAGAAACAATGATCACAGAGTGTTCACATAATTGGGTTTAATACCTTGCTTTTTCTTTGACTATTTGTGTTTATTGTATTGCTTGTTCCTTGACTACTTGCATCTGTTATATTGCTAGACTCTCATCCTAAAACTGACCTTAATAAATACATGTAATTAAAATGGTATAAAAGCATAAAGCAAGAGGGGGGATGGGAATAGGTGGTTCTAGGGAGGGGAAATGGGGAAAGGGGATGACATCTGTATTGTAAATAAATAAAATATCCAATAAAAAATTTTAAAAAAGAAAATGTACTTTTAGAAAAAAGTATAGGGAAATATGGTATTTTAAAGTACAATTTCTTAAAAAGTAAAAATGTTAACAAATAGAAATAGACATTCTTTAAAATGTTGCTTTAACAAGAACAATGGATATAATGTATCTATAACTAAGAAGATAATGACAATTTATTAAATTAATATATAGCTAAGCAATGTAATATCATATAGCCATGGAAAACAGTATTGACCGAAATATACTTAGTAAGTGAAAACTGTAATATAATCTTTTGATTAAAACAATATGTGTATGTGTTTGATGCACAGAAAGTTCTGGAAACATATACAACAAGGAATTAACTCTTGTCTCTGAGTTGTTAGAATTATAAATATTTAAGATACTTCTGTTTTACCTATTTTTTTTTTACATTTTTTACATGTTTTTACTTTTACATTTTGGATTTTTTACATTTCTAAATCACAGTAAAAACCAATGATTTAAATTTAAAAAAAAAAAAAAAAAAAAAAAAAAAAGGTGTTCAATATCTTTCTGTATCAAGGAATGCAAATTGAAGCTGTTTGAGCCTCCACCTTCACCCAGTCAGAACAGGAATCATCAGGGAAACAAAGAATAAACTTTGGTAAGCATATAAGAGAATAGGATGCCTTATAGATGGCCTGTGCGGATACAAACTATTATAACTACTATGGGAGATAGTGTGGAGACTCCTCAAAAGCCAAAGTATAGAACTAAAATATTACCCACTCTGGGTTATATCCCCAAATAACGCTGAGTCATCATTCCACAGAAACACAATACACACCTTGTTTAATGCTGCATGGTTCAAAATACCGAGAAATGACCTAGTCCAGATGTCAATCAACAAATGAGTAGGTAAAAAAAAATAGGCAAAATGGAATTTTATTCAGCCATAAATAAAAAACAATAAAATAGATATGCATTTATTTAAATAAAAATTGTCATAGCATTTCTTTCTTTCAGGAAAGTGAGTCAAGCTGGAAAATAATTATTTTTATCAAAATAAGCCGGATGCAAAAATCAAATATTACATGTATTATGTCATATATGAAATCTAAATTGTATGTGTGTGTATGTGTGTGTTGTATGTGTGCATGTTCGTGCATTACATGAGCACTGGTACTATATGTAACCTGTAGAGTTCAAGAGACAACTTGCTGAAGTTGTTCTTTCCTTCTACTTTGTGGATTCATTATGTCATATATGAAATCTAAATTTTATGTGTGTGTTTATGTGTGTTGTGTGTGTACATGTTCGTGCATTACATGTACACTGGTACTATATCTAACCTGTAGAGTTCAAGAGACAATTTGTTGAAGTTGTTCTTTCCTTCTACCATGTGGATTCCTGGGATCAAAGTCAGGTTTTCAGGCTTTTTAGCAAGCAACGTAACTCTCTGCGCTGTTTCACAGTTCCCCTAGGCATCTCTAAGACAACTTCAAAGCTTTGTAGTTAGATAGAAGTATTATTATTACTATTATTATTATTATTATTATTATTATTATTATCAACAAGTAGGGAGACAGAATGGTGGGACGACAAGAATGCTATGATCAAGACAAAAAGAGAAACAAGAAGAAAGCTACCTGCCAGTGAATATAAGAAATGGCAGGCAAGAGGAGAGCCAGAAGTCAGAGATGCTGCTACAAGAATATAGACTTGCCAGTTAGAGAAAGAAAGCATCTCAAGGAAGGGCCTCGAAAAGTCATTACCAAAGCACTGTATGAAAGAATCAATGAATGACTACCGTAGTGGAATCAGAATGGAAGTTTTGAGGGCTATACACGGTCTTCCCATGAGAAATGGTATCTATTTGATGGGCTCAGATGATTAATGGGTTTAGTATGGCCACAAAGAATTTTAACTAAATGACATTTCAATCTAGCCTTTGATTTACATAGGAGACCAAATGAGAATGTCAGGATGATCATCTCAGTTAAATTTAAAACTATTGTGTGCATCTATTTCTTTCCTCTGGAATTTGAATATTTATGTAAATAAAATGCAATGTCTGTTCTCAATATAAATCAATTGTTTTTATGTACATATGAAACAACCTAGGAACATTTACCAATATGTACTTCAAGAATATGAACAGATCCCTCAACACCTCCAGAATGTTAAACAAAGGCAGAGAAAACTTGTAAAGAATGTCTTTGAAAGGGATTGATAAATAACAAATACAAAGGGTACACACAGATAGTATGTGAACTGAGCTAACAGTTTCATCATCATGCCTGCCTTACTGACCTGAGCAGAAGCCCCAACTGGGATGATAATAGGAACATGGGTTATAGAAAGCTGTTGTTTATGACTACGAAGGATTCCTGTCCAGAGTTTTCCAATACTGTTTTTTTTTCCCTCATAGAGAATTCTTCCTGACTCCTAATTCCCATTGAGTTACACAGGCTTGGCCATAAGGCAATACATACCATATCATGAGATTAATTTGTGGGGGAGGGAAATGAAACTGTCTGGTAGAGAGCTACACAAGAAGTGTTTGGGAGGTTTGCTACTACATGGGAACAACCTTCCTGAAAAAGAGGCTGGTCCAGTGAAACAGATGACTAGATATGAGAACAGGAACATTTATGATAACCATGTTAAGATCCCTGGAACCAATTATTCCTGAATTGAAATAGCAAACAGATCGTTCAGTTGCTTTGGCCAATAAACTTCCTTTTCTCCTTAAGCCAGTTTATATTTTCTATTGACAGCAACCCAAAGAATTTTGACTGATACTTCAAATAAACAGAAGGAGCCCAAATAATAGGTTTGAACTTGAGTCGTTTTAACACAAAACCCAGGAAGGTGGTTAGGCCTGCTATGTTGGTAGGAATGATGTGAGCTTAAATATTTCAATGTCAATTTAAGGAAATTTTTCTTTCTAATTCTGACTCTTAATTTAGCAATGAAAAATTGAACAAATAATTTGATCTTTGTATTACCTTGTATGATTAAAGATAATAGTGCCTCCCTAGAGCAGTTTCTAAGTGTAAAATCAGATACTGTGTATGAGAACACACACTACATGGATAGTGGAGACAGTTTTTTTTTTTTTTTTTTCATTTATACTGGAAATGGCAGCAGAATTTACACAGAAGAGATTATATGGCTTAAATAAATTCAAGTTATTTTCTGAGTGCCCCAGCATAATCCATCTTCCCATGCTTATGTTTAAAAATTACATGTTTTCCCATCAAGGCCTTCCATATCCCCTCTCAGTATGATATTATTCATGACAAGATGTTACAAAACCCAAGAAAGTTTGTATTTTAAGCAAGGATACATAAAATGGAAATTTTAAACCTTTAAGAATAATTTCCTGAAGTTGACATTTGTTAAGAATGGTGTGGCAGGCTTGCTGCAACTGGAAATTCAGTTTACCTAGATGCTCATGCAACATGTGAAGGGAAAATAGGTCACAAGTCAGCCCACATACCCACAATATGTGAAATCAGAGATAAGGGATTATCATGAAATAGTTTAGCTGTAAAGACGCATGCTGTGGAGTTACAGCATAAAGGAAATCGGACATGTGGACATACAAAGAATGTCACTAAAAGAGTAGAGAGATGGCTCAGCATTAAGAACGATTTTTCAGGGGATCCATGTTTCATTCCCAGCATCCACATCAGGAGGCTCAAAATAGCTTGAAACTCCAGCTCCAGAGGAGCCCATGCTATGGTCTAGCCTCCATGGACTGCCATATGTACATGGCTTAAGCTCAACACAGATATACACAATTGACATAAATAAAAATAAGTGATTTTTAAAAATCAATGTCACGAAGTAGGAGTATTCTTAAACATTCAGGTAAACGTTGAAAACGGCCAAATTGCTTAGAAAGAGCTTCTTCTTCCTCACCGTGTGCTCGCTGTTTTAATCAGAAACCAGCTGCTGAACACCTAACAGACTCAGGCAGGGATACCCATGATTCCAGAGTACCCCTACTCTTGGAATGGACTACGTTGACCTATTCTGCCTGACTCTGGGGTTTTGACCCTGCTTGCCACACCTGTTTTGCAACCAAGTTCATTCTCTGGCTTCTCTGTCACAACCTTAGCTGGGGCCCCTCCATGCCTGCCGGTCTTCACCAATTAATTGTCTTGGTATTCAACACTTTCTTCCTCTCAGTGAGCTAACTGAATCTCATGTGTTTGGTTGTTACATAGTTATTGCTGAGTGTTGAGTCCATTCTTCCAATTTGTGAGCCTTGAATGAAGACATTCTGAGGATGAGGAATACACAACATGTATCTCTTTGGATCCAGGGACTAATTATATAACAGGTATCTAGTATTCGTTATATGATTTGTATGCATCCCATATACAAGTTGGGAAAACTACAGCATAGGCAGTATAACAGCGGGCAGACAATCCGTGTGAAGTTCATTTTACAGCCATATCATAATAGGGTAAGACAGGTGTTTTTTATCAGAAAGAGTGATGAACAGCCTGGTCCTCAGAGATAGCACAGGTATTATAACGTAGCACACAGTGTTTATCATGCCTGTTGACCCATGTGTTCTTTTGTAAGACTGACTTCCACTCCCATCAAGAATGGGACCCTTTACTTAGCGGAACAACAATAGAGTCTGTGACTGTTTTGGCTAAAAGAACATGGCAGAGGTAATGCTGTGACAATCATAGCCAAAGCCTTACTGACCTGGTAACTTCTGCTCTCTCTGTCTCACAAGCTAGTTTTACTCAATAAAGTAAAACTACTGACTATCATTCTTTCAGAAGTGCAATCATCAGCAAGTACACAATATAAAAGCATGGGGCACAAAGGTGCCTGACTCTCAGTGAAGAAATCAGGTAAGACACAGGATTTCTGGGCATTCAGACAGACATAACTACTGGCACTGTGGGCCTTCAACACATGAATGAGGACCCTATAGCATGAATGAGGGCTTGCCACTAATGCCCAGTCAGCTCACAGAACCTGAGGGAAGTACCAAAGGGCCTACATTTGGGAGAGGGGTGTGATATCACAACAGATAATTGAAGTCCGTAATTTGGCTTTCGATTTTCTCAAATGTTAAAATTTCTAAATTGCATAAACAATAATAAAGCTGCCTTTTGAGTACTAAATCAACTAGCAACCCTGTGGGGATGAAAAAAAAAAAAAGCCAAGTATTGGAAGGCAACCGTGATAAAAAGATATTGTCTTTAAATAACAAAAACATGGAGGAAAATCAATATCCATTTAAGCAGAACTGGTTAAAATAATTATACTGAATCTCCCCTTCCAGTGGAGCACTAAGCCCTGTAAAGGGAGGTCCGTGTGCATGACAATATGGACTAATGCCAGCAGAATAAACTGAATTTCAGAGCAATCAATGTACAGTTAGGAGCCACCCCATATTTTTTGGTAGAATGTGTATTTATAAATTCCAGATAAACTATTTGAACATGTTCCTGAACATGCATGTCTACCTCTGATAAAGCTTCTTGACAAGAGAAGTCTTTGATTTGCAATATTTCCATCCTAGTGACTGAAAATTTTTATAATGGATGTGTAGCATAATTTTCAAAAGGAACAAACAGGTCTGAACAGAAAGATCAATGTTTATTAAATGTTTAATTTTTTTCTCTCTCTCTCACTGGTCCCTTCTCTTCATTATGTCCCTCCCTAGAGCTACAGTTAAAGCAATTAACCTTTCCTTTTGTCCAGTTTTAGTCTCATGGCACCATAGCGTTCAATGGTGTGAGTCCTGTCTTTAGGAATAAAATTATTTGACACCTCAAGCCTAAATTCTTCAACCTAGCAACTGAGTATGTCACCATTTTCTTCTAAATACTCAAGATATAGTCATGGTTTCTTGAATGCTTCTTACTAGTTGAGCAAACTACAACTACATCAGATCCCAGGACTGTGTTGTGATAGCTTGAATGAGACTGTCCCCCATAGGCACATGTATCTGAACACTGGTCAGTGGAACTATTTGGGGATGTGGTGTGGCGTTATTAGAGGAAGAATCAACGACAGTGGAGGATGGGCTCAGAGCAGTGCTTCTTAACCTGCTGTGAGTCTTTTGGCAAACCTCTAATAATTAAATTACAATTCATAACACAATTCATAAAACTACAGTTACAAAATAGATGCAAAAAATAAATTTATGGACAGGAGTTACCACAACATGAGGAACTGTATTACACTGTCACAGCATTAGAAAGTTTGAGAATCACTAACTTAGAGTGTTCACAGTCTGGCCCTGTTTCCAGCCTACTTACTGTCTCTGCTTCATGGTTAAGGTTGAAGATGTGATCTCACAAGTCTCTGTTTCTGCTGCCCTGCCTCCTCCCACCATAATGGACATTCCTCACTAACATAAGACAAAATAAACTCTTTCTTTCGTAAGTTGTCTTTGGTTGTGGTGTTTTATCACAGCAACAGAAAAGTAACTGAGAGCCATGTCTTTCTTTACCTAGATCTAGAGCATACATTTGCTCTGCTCACTAAGTTTCTTTGCTGCCACTCCACCCATCCTGCAAGGCCAATGCCACTGCCTGGGTTTATGTACACAGGCCTGGACATGTTACATACCTTTTCTGTATACCTTCCACTTTCTAGTGTTTTAAAATTATTTTAATTTTGATTACTACTTGAAATTGATAATCAATTCACTAACTAATGCAAGCCTGATATATATTTAGAAATACAAAATGAACAATTCCACTCCCCAGATCTCCTGTCTCAGTCAGTCCATGGTCCCTTCCTTATGATCTCTTTCAGGGAATTTTTATATACTATAACAGCATCTACAAGCTTATTTTCCCCATGTTTCAGACAAATAATGGTATATTATATACCTTGTTGCAGTTTCTCTTAATACATTTACCCATTCAACCAGAAGAACTTACAAGGTGTCTGGCATTATGTTAGAAGCCACTCTGGGCATTAGAGAGACAGAAATAAATGTTAACATACAAAACGTAGAGTTCTATCCTACCAGACCTTACATTCTAGTGAAGGTGACAAGCAAGGAACACAATACTTAGGGTACAGAGTATGTTAAATGATGAATGCCAAGTATAAGTTAATAGTAATGGTCAAGGCAAAAAAATGGATAAGTATTCTGGTGCTGCATTTCGGATAGGGTGACCAACAAAGGCTTTATAGAAAAGGCACTTTTAAAATAGTATCCTGGAGGCAATAAAGCATTAAGCCTATGACTCCTGGGAAAATAACATTTTAGTAGAGGACAAAATATAAAAAACATGAGGTGGGATTGTGTCCTCTAGGTAGAAATAGAGAAAAAAAAAAAAAAAAAAGACTGCTGTACTTGTTCCAGAATAAATGATCAACCTAACTATCCTGAAATAGCTTTATATTTTATTTATTTTGAACCATAATTTCATCTAATCTGCTATGGTTAGATCCACAGTCCCATCTTATTTATTGTTTGCGTATATGTTTTAATCATAAGCCTTATAAGAGGGGAGAGGTGAATCAACTCCACAGAGGAGCTCTCTTCTCAAATCCACACATGTGCACAGTCTCATCACACCACACACCCCACACACACACAAAAAAAAAAAAGAGAGCAAATAAATAATTAATTAAAATAAAGACTAATCACAGGATTCCAAAACCAAAGAGATGCTGGACAAAGGATACAGATAAAAATTTGACCAGAGACTGATTCTATATCCTGATTGATATCAAGTTAGCTCAAATACTCCTTGATCTCCATTTTTTGAGTACTATCTAAGGAAGCATATGCCTTCAGTCATGGCCTCTTAAAAGAAACCCCTGTATTATTTTCTATAGTTTAAACAGCAAGTGATAATCTGTTATTCCTATTCCCCAACTTTATCTCTTGTATAAATTCATATTCTGAGGAACATTCTGGAAGATTTTCTAAAATGACTCTATGCTATGTGCACCATTTACACAAATCAGCACTATTATTTTCCCATGTCTGAAAAAACCATAATTTTTGAAGAGCCTATGTTGTCAAGAATTCATCAACTAGAATCCAGAATACATCCACCTATCAAAAAATGGAAGAACCATTGCTAGAACGACCATCCTTCATTTACCAAGATCACCAGTATGGGCCAAACTCTCCCGTGATCCTGCCCACTGGCCAGTGTTATGGTGGGTTTCAAATAAAATTACAGTCCTTAACCCAAAAAAAAAAAAAAAAAAAAAAAAAAAGATTTTTGGTTTTTTGAGACAGGATTTCTCTGTGTAGCCGGGGCTGTCCTGGAACTCACTCTGTAGACCAGACTGGCCTTGAACTCAGAAATCCACTGCCTCTGCCTCCCAAGTACTGGGATTAAAAGCGTGTACCACCACCACCCAGCATAAAAATCTTAATTAAAACCCCACTAGTCTTTTTAGGTAGGTCTCCACCATGAATAGAGCTTGATGAATCTAATTGACTACATCATTACCAAATCTGACCCTGTTTTACCTTAAATGCAATGGATACTTTGTAAAACAACAAAAATGTACTTTTTGAAAATTGTTGTCCTGGAGAGTAGAACACACTAGCAGCTTGACAACACACCTGAAAGCTCTAGAACAAAAAGAAGCAAAAACACCCAAGAGGAGTAGACGGCAGGAAATAATTAAACTCAGGGCTGAAATCAACCAAATAGAAACAAAGAGAACTATACAAAGAATCAATAAAACCAGGAGCTGGTTCTTTGAGAAAATCAACAAATAGATAAACCCTTGGCCAGACTAATCAGAGGGCAGAGAGACAGTATCCAAATCAATAAAATCCAAACTGAAAAGGGTGACATAACAACAGAAACCGAGGAAATTCAACAAATCATCAGATCCTACTACAAAAGCTATACTCAACAAAATTGGAAAATCTGGATGAAATGGACAATTTCCTAGACAAGTATCAGTTACCAATGTTAAATCAGGATCAGATAAACCATCTTAACAGTCCCATAACTGCGAAAGAAATAGAAGCAGTCATTAAAGGTCTCCCACCAAAAAAGTCCAGGTCCAGATGGTTTTAGTGCAGAATTCTATCAAACCTTCAAGGAAGATCTAATACCAATTCTCTTCAACTATTCCACAAAATAGAAACGGAAGGAACACTACCCAATTCATTCTATGAAGCCACAATTACGCTTTATACCTAAACCACACAAAGACCCAACAAGAAAAGAGAACTTCAGACCAATCTCCCTTATGAATATCGATGCAAAAATACTGAATAAAATTCTCTCGAACCGAATCCAAGAACAACATCAAAACACTTATCCACCATGATCAAGTAGGCTTTATCCCAGGAATGCAGGGTTGGTTCAATATACGGAAATCCATCAACGTAATCCACTACATAAATAAACTCAAAGAAAAAAACCACATGATCATATCTCTTGACGCTGAGAAAGCATTGACAAAATTCAACACCCCTTCATGATAAAAGTCTTGGAAAGATCAGGAATTCAAGGCCCATACCTAAACATTTGTAAAAGCAATATACAGCAAGCAGTAGCTAACATCAAACTAAATGGAGAGAAACTTGAAGCAATCCCATTGAAATCAGGGACTAGACAGGCTGCCCACTCTCCCCTACCTGTTCAATATAGTTCTGGAAGTCCTAGCCAGAGCAATTAGGCAACAGAAGGAGATCAAAGGGATACAAATTGGAAAGGAAGAAGTCAAAGTTTCACTATTTGCAGATGACATGTTAGTATACTTAAGTGACCCCAAAACTTCCACCAGAGAGCTCCTAAACCTGATAAACAACTTTAGCAAAGTGGCTGGGTATAAAATTAACTCAAACAAATCAGTAGCATTCCTCTACACAAAGGATAAACTGCTGAGAAAGAAATTATGGAAACGACACCCTTCACAATAGTCACAAATAGTATAAAATATCTTGGGGTGAATCTAACCAAGCAAGTAAAAGACCTGTATGACAAGAACTTCAACACCCTGAAGAAAGAAATCGAAGGAGATCTCAGAAGATGGAAAGATCTCCCATGCTCATGATTGGAAGGATTAATATAGTAAAAATGGCTATCTTGCCAAAAGCAATCTACAGATTTAATGCAATCCCTATCAAAATTCCACTCAATTCTTTACAGAGATAGAAAGAGCAATCTTAAAATTCATTTGAATAACAAAAAACCCAGGATAGCGAAAACTACACTCAACAATAAAAAGAACTTCTGGGGGAATCTCCATACCAGATTTCAAGCTGTACTACAAGCAATAGTGATTAAAAACGGCATGGTATTGGAACAGAGACAGTCAGGAGGATCAATGGAATAGATAGAAGACCCTGAAATGAACCCCCATACCTATGGTCACTTGATCTTCGACAAAGGAGCTCAAACTATCCAGTGGAAAAAAGACAGCATTTTCAACAAATGGTGCTGGTCCAAACTGGAGGTCAACTTGTAGAAGAATGCAATTGATCCATACTTATCTCCTTGTACAAAGCTCAATTCCAAGTGGATCAAGGACCTCCACATAAAACCAGCTACACTGAAACTAATAGAAGAGAAAATAGGGAAATAGGGAAAAGCCTTGATCATATGGGCACAGGGGAAAAGTTCCTGAACAGAACACCAATGGCGTATGCTCTAAGATCAAGAATTGACAAATGGGATCTCATAAAACTGCAAAGCTTCTGTAAAGCAAAGGATACGGTCAACAGGACAAAGCGGGAAACCAACAGACTGGGAAAAGATCTTCACCAACCTTACATCTGATAGAGGTAATCACTCCAAGGTATACAAAGAACTGAAGAAACTAGATTCCAGACCATCAAATAACCCTATTAAAAAATGGGGTAGAGAGTTGAAAAAAAGAACTCTCAACTGAGGAAACTCGAATGATTGAGAAACATCTAAAGAAGTGTTCAGCATCCCTAGTCATCAGGGAAATGCAAATGAAAACAACACTGAGATTCCACCTCACACCGAGTCAGATTGGCTAAAATCCAAAACACAGGTGACAGCAGATGTTGGCGAGGATGTGGAGAAAGAGGAACACTCCTCCATTGTTGGTGGGATTGCAAGCTGGTACAACCACTATGGAAAGCAGTCTGGCGATACCTCAGAAAATTGAACATGGTGTTACCTGAGGACCCAGCTTACCCCTCCTGGGTATAACCCAGAAGATATTTCAAACATGCAACAGGGCCACATGCTCCACTATGTTTATAGCGGCCTTATTTATAATAGCCAGAAGCTGGAAAGAACCCAGATGTCCTTCAACAGAAGAATGGATACAGAAAATGTGGTACATTTACACAATGGAGTACTACTCAGCCATTAAAAATAATGAGCTCATGAAATTCTTAGACAAATGGATGGAGCTAGAAAATATCATCCTGAGTGAGATGACCCAATCACAAAAGAACACACATGGTATGCACTCACTGATAAGCGGATATTAGCCCCAAAACACACAATACCTAAGATGCAACGCATAAACCTCATGAAACTCAAGAAGAAGGAGGAAGACCAAAGTGAGGGTGTTTTTGTCCTTTTTAGAACGAGTATCAAAAGATTCAACCAGAGCTCCCAGGAGCTAAACCTCCAGCCTGAGAACAGACCGGCAAGCTGTCCTCTGAGAGGCTCTAACCAGCAGCTGACTCAGACAGATACAGATATCCAGAGCCAAACAGTGGATGGAGCTTGAGGACTCTTAAAGAAGAATAGGTGGAAGGATTGAGGGCCCTAAGGAGATAGGAACTGCACAGGAAGATCAACAGAGTAAACCAACCTGAACCCTTGGAGCTCTCAGAGACTGAATCACCAACCGTGGAGCATACCTAGTCTACACAGATCTACCTCCATGGGCTGAACCTAGGCCTCCCTGCACATATGTTGTAAATGGTGCAGCTTGGTTTTCATGTAGGTCTCAATCATCTGGAGTGGGGGCTATCCCAAAAACATGCAGCCTGTATTATGGAGTACGGTCTTCAAAAAAAAAAAAAACAGTTGTTCATTATTCATGGAATATTATTTTTTTTTATATCTCTTGTATTCAGTTTGCAACTACTTCAATGAGAATTTTTGTATGTATATTCATGAGGGATATTGGACTATAATTTACATATTTGTGTTGGGTCTACACTTGATTTCACTATTTCAATATTATTTGCTTTGTGAAGGAGCTTATTGTGGTTCTGAATTTTTTTAAACATAACTCAAAAAGTGTTGCTTGTTTGAAGGCCCTATAGAATTCTTGTATAAGTATATCTGACCCTTGGTATTTTGCTTGTTTGTTTATTTTCATTTTATTCTGTTTGAATGCTTTTTAATTTTTTTTGATTTGCTGAAAATAAAAATTAAAAAAAAAAAAAATAAAAAAAAAAAATAAAAAACAATGTTAATAAAAAAAAAAAAAAAAAAAAAAAAAAGAAAATTGTTTGTCTTACGTTATAACATAAGAAAGCTTTTCCATAGACACAACTGGTTCTAAACTGAGCACACTGGGAGAAGTATCCATAAATATTTGCACTGATCCATATTAACATCTTAAAGAAAACCTTGGCTCATTAGACACACTTCATGGGGCTCATGTTGATATTTTCAGATCACTTAAACTATCAAGTTGTTTATTGGACAGTAGCTACTATAGCTTCCCATCAGATCATCTAAGACTTCTGAAATAAGTCACCAATTTCTTCAATGTGTCTTAAACATATCATTTTTCAACAGAGGCTAGGAGAGCACTCACTAATCTCTAAGGGGTTTGATACAAAGAACTTGCAGTGCCTGTAGCACACTTGAATCACCAGTTTACATCATGGTTACAGACTCCTCATTCTGCTACCCTGAAAAGAGTATTTCTCAACCCTAAAACCTACCACCAAGAATACTGTATTCTAAAAACTTATAGGCAAATTGTTCTCTCTAAACTCTAAGAAGGAACTATATCCCTTAATATTTGAAAACCTATATTCTGACCAAAAAATCGATTCCACCAGACAGTGGTGGCGCATACCTTTAATCCCAGCACTTGGGAGGCAGAGGCAGGTGGATTTTTGAGTTCGAGGCCAGCCTGGTCTACAGAGTGAGTTCCAGGACAGCCCGAGCTACACAGAGAAACCCTGTCTCGAAAAATAAACAAACACAAAAAAAAAAATCGATTCCAATATTTTATGAGAGAGTTAATACAAACATAGAGCATGTGCTAAAACTATGCATCTTTGACTTTGAGGATTAAATATGACGGAAGTGCTGATGCAAACATGGGAATGAAAAGAGGTATAATGAAACCTCTTTCCTTTGTACAGTTAAGAGAATGAAGTATTTTCTAAAACATTTTTTTAAGTGAAGTAGGAATATTTTCACAATGTCTGGTGAGAACAAACAAACAAACAGCAACAACAAAAGAAAATCTATTCCATCAAGAAGATTCAGGATGAAGATGACTATCACATGAGTTGCTCCAGGGCCACAGCCAATACAGTTTTCTAAATTCCTGCCTTATTCCGTGGCAACCCTATGCACTCTCCATTTATTTACTCTTTTAGTGAAGGTTTTGTTCTTTATTTTTTTGTTTTGTTTTGTTTTCTCTGCTGGGGATTAAACCCACAACCTGCTGCTTGTTCAGCAGGAGATTTAATACCAATCTGTAAACCAAATTCTTTAAGCAACAAGCTTAAACACCTGCCAGCACACCAGTGCAGCTCACCATGTTAGCTTGGGGGTGTGTGGCAGAAAACAAGTCTGAAAAGGTCATTCCTTACAAAGAGTTTGCATTCTAATGAGGAGCTGGTGAGAGGCACACGAATGAGAGTAGTAACTGCAGGTGGCAGTGAAGGTTGTACTAAATTAGTGACCAGAAGGAGGTGGGACACTTTAAATGCAGCCTTCACAAAAGTTATATTTCAACAGAGATCCAAATGCCAAGAAGACACTCATAGAAATCTGTAAAGAATGTTTCAGAATCTAATTAAAATGGTACGTGGGCCATTATGAAAACTTAGTATACTTGAAAAGGAAGTGTAAATAAGTAGTCACTGGTGTTGGCTACAACAGTCTAGTGAATATCAGATTGAAAACTGTCATTTCAAATAACATAATTCTTGGCAAAGTTACGAGAAGTAACCACTTCCAGTCGCAGGACAATAGATGGTACCTGGCTGTAAACTTTGAAATCTGACAACATGTGATATGAATTTTATGTCGTATTTATTTTATGTTTACTGCTGGGGGCACACACAGAATCCTAACACAGAAAAGAGAAAGTTCAATAGACCAGAGGGGATAGTGATGACGAAGATACAGAATTAAGACATCAGGGTAAAAAGGCCAGAAGAATTGTTCAGATGATGGATTAAGAGGAAAGAAAGAGGGCTGAAAGATGGGTCACTGGTTAAGAGCACTTGCTGCTCATGCACAGAATCCAGGTATAGTTTCCAGCACCACATCAGATGGTGCACAGTCATCTCCAGTTACAAGAAGTTCCAAAAACCTCTTTTGGCCTCTATGGGTATCAGGCACATATGTGGTACATAAACAAACATGCAGGCAAATATTCATATACATAAAATAAAAATGTCTTGAAAAGTAAAAAAAAATAATAACATTTTAAGTAAAAGAAACTACCAGAAACCAACACAAGAGTAACCTGTACCTGCCTGGAGCTGCCCAGGTTTGGGGGCCACTATGTCCCGGCCTGAGCTGCTGCTTCAGCCTGCGGGTCAGGGTCTAGCAAGAGAGAGAGTGGGGAATGGAAGGGCAAGAGACGCGAGGAATGGAGACAAGACAGAGAGTCTGTTCAAGTCCTGTTCCCTGTTCCCCTTATTGAAAGTAAATCATGGATATATATAAGCATAAGCAGGGGAACACAGCTGAAGATACTTTACCATGTGTGCCTTTCAGCTGGGGGCACTATACAACAAAACAAGTATGGGAGAAAAACAAGATGTTTATCAGAGTGTGCTCAGCTGTTGTAGACTGTTAAAAACAAGTCTCTTGTCAGGGTATATGGCTTGAGATGGCTGCAAAGATGATAGCAGCTTTCTGCTCAGAGTTGGCTCCCAACAGTAACCCAAGTCTAGACTAAATATATAGTCCTGCATGTTCCTGTAGGCAACCACTAACATCATGGCACCAAACAACTCTAGGTTAAGAGAGATTCAACCAGTGTTCACTTAGGGAAGGCAGGCCCTGCCTCCAAAAGGACTCAACTCATCCTGCAAGTTCAACGGAAGGTCCCATAAATCTTCTGCCTTCCATAAGCAATGCAAGCCCTGTTACAGAGGCCAAAGCCTCTTAGTAATGCAGAACCCACAACATTTAGCATCTAATACCAATTTTGGAAATTGTAAGCCAAAACATCAAAATATGCCAACTAAAAATAAAGAGAAAGTATCACTCAACAGAAAAATCACAGCAATAATATCCTTTACAATGGAACATAACAAAAATTTTAAACTATTATAAGTATTTGAGGATTTAGAGGACTTGAGGATGTTAAATGAATATAAGAGGGATATGAACAAAATGAAAAATATTATTTAAAATGAAAATTTGAAAACTGAAAAGTTTTTTTAATTTGAAAAAAATCTTACGTACAGTTAGCTGATGCTTGAAAAAACTAAAAATCAGTGAAAGTGAAGCCAAATCTAAAACAACAGCAACAAAAATAACACAGTGATTTAAGACTAAAAGAAAGAAAACCTAAATAATAGATAATCATAAATACCAGCACTATGTAGTCAAACATACATACAAAAAGAAAAAATTTTATAGGAATATTGATCCTTGAAATAGGATTTGTAACATTTCAATCCGGAGTTACATAGTACCAAATAAACCAAAAGAAAAATAAACCCACAGACAAAGAAAGACCATGTAGAACCACTTCATTGCATCTGCTGTACCTCAGTGTGTATTATATAAAGAGTTCCTGGCTTACCACTGCTTGATTCACATGTTGACTGACATGTCATGGTGGTAGAAACCCCCACAAATCTGAATTTGAATCTGGATATTTTCCTGGGCTAGCAATATGCTATAAGATTTTCTCTCATAGACGGCAAACTATGGATCCTTCTGAGACATGTGTCACAGGAGTCAAGAGCAGGTAACTCTACAGAACACTGTTTTATATAGCTGCGCTATTCAGTGGGTTACAGGTTGGAAATATGTTTCCAAATTAAATGTCTTCGAAAACATCTCCAAATCTCATGGAGATTAGAGAGGCATCTGCAACTTGGTTTTCATAGACTAGAGCTAAGTTGCTTAGAATCGCCAGTTCTCTGGATTTCCTTTCATTCTTTGATGTGGGCAGGCCTAGAGCCATCATTAGTCAGGTTGCAAGCTAATAGTTATTACTTCTAAAGCAATATCTTTGAGAAGCTTCTACTACTCTGTGCTCCATGGATTATAAATCTGGTTTTCCTACACTCCTGAGAATGCAGGTCATACCCAAGCCCATGGGAGCTTGGAAACTACTGCAGTAATTCTCTTTATTATTAGATAGTTCTTGTCAGATCTGTACAGATCAATTCCGTGCAAAGGGCTCAGGGGAGCCCTCTGCAGACCTATGGATTTGTGTGTTAGTTCCATTCACTGTGACATTCTGTCACAAATTAGAGTTACCTTAATTAACCTCACTGAACTCTAGCGTCTCACCTCCCTAGGATCTTCCCAGTTTCTACCTCCTAACACTGTGGCCTGGAAATCACCTCCATTGGGATAAGAAGCTATGATCCCAAAGTTGACTGTCATCTCCCTTCTCTCATGGTTACAGTATTGGCCTGTCTTTACAGAAAATCTGAAAACCATTGTTTCAAACATTGTCTCCTTAAAATAGGAGAGAGTTCTGTGGAGAGCCAGTTGCTAAATACTTACTAGCAGCCCACTCAGTTGTCACCATTTGCAGCTTACACAATCATCTACACAGACTATCCTAAAGTAACTTCATCAAATCCCCTAGAAATAAGTTTGTCAAGCAAGTGCAATGCAAGGCCAACATCTAAATGAATTGCTATTTCTGCAAAATGTGATAATAAAAAAAAAAAACTAAAAGGTTGAAAATTTCAAAATCAGTTACATTTGTGGTATATCAAAAGTCAAAAATACATAAAGAGAAATCTTAAAAAAATAGGTAAAATAATAATACAGACTGGCCAACTAATGGATCAGGGTGTTTACATTTCTAAGATAGAAAAGGATAACGGTTATCCCACATCTTGTTGTACTAATGCCACTGGCTCCTAGTTTTAAAATGTCTACTGTACACTGTATTTTATTTCCATGTTTAAAAATCAACAACCTATCATAGCGAAGCCTCTTCTCTTGATTAATATATTATGTTAACATATCAGAAAGGCTTTAAGATTGGAGCTGTACACATTTATAAAGTATTGAAGAGTAAACCATTAGCTTTAAGACATGACATTGAGAAGTCTTTTATCATGACTGTTGCTATGTCACTGTGGAAGCCACAGTATCTCTGTACGAACTACACATTGGCCTGGAAGGAATGTTATGCTAAGTGGATCTATGGACCAGAGTGAATTCTCCCATGTAACATGAGAACAGATGTCCCATGGCTGTGTTGTGATGAATTGCTTTGCTTTGGTTTTTCTTTTGATTTTTTTGTTTTTGTTTTTGAAAGACTTTCATTCTATTATCCACAACGATCTTCAACTCAGTGTGTAGCTCAAACTGGCCTCCAACTCACCACAGTCCTTCTGGCTCAGCCTCTCCAGCATTGTGATTATACGTGTGAGCCACCGTGTCCTGCCACCAGTGATGAAGCCTGTGAAACATACATGCAAGGATGGATTTGATTTTTAAACTTTTGTATAACAATAAAGTACTACTGCAACTTGTGTTTCCATGTAGGTGGACAGTTGATAATAAATTCTGCATTACTGACTAATTATCATTCGATAAATCGTTTAATTTCTCCTCTAGTTATTTTCAAATACACAATAGATAATTGCTAACCATATGCACACTACTGTACATTTGAACACCAGCACAGGCTCCTTCTATTAACTTGTAACTTTGTACCTACCTGTTGAATAATCTCTTCCCATCATGCCCTCCCATCACCCCTAGTGATTGTCATTCATCTCTATGTGATTTAGATTACAAATTATGGTATTTGTCTCTCTGCATCTGGCTCATTTCACATAATTAATCTTTAAGTCTGGGCATATTGTCATGAACGACTGGCCTTCATTCTTTTTTGCATGGTTGAATACTATTCATGTATATAGCACATCTTCTGTGGAATATATAATATTCTACACAACATTCATCTGTTGTTAGGCACGTAGTCTGATTCTAGATCTTGGCTATTGTGAGAAGAGTACTACAATAAACATGAGAATAGATACTTCTTTGACATACATACTGACTTTGTTTCATTTGGATATGTGCCCAGCCATGGAATTCCTGCTGGAGGTTATTTTTAATGTTAGGGTTTATTTGAAAATCACCTTTAATGTGCTAGCTTTTCCTTCCTGCTGTTAGACCCTTGAAAACAAGTTTTAGATTGATCCTCTCTGAGTCACATCTGTTTCACTTTGTGAGTATTGCAATACCAAGCCTCCCAAATGGCAAATTCCTGTAACATACCAATGAGTCTTAACACTCCACCTCATATGTACTCTGCGGTCAATAGTTATGTAGCTACATCAAAGTTAAAATACATTACAATGCTAGACCTGTCCACAAGATCACTTGAGGTGGGGTTTTTTTTTTTTTTTTTTCATCTCTCTGTTTCAAATTTTCTTATCTTTTCTGGAGGATTTCCAGAGATAGGATGAGGCTTTGTGTTTCCATCACACATAGTACCTTCAAGGTTCTATGCATTTGATGATTTTATAATAAAAAAAATTAAGAAATAATAAGCTGATGACAGAATTGGTTCCCAGAACAATAAAATATGATTCCATCAAATGTTACCCATCAAATGTTTAAGGCCTTCCAACTCCCAGGTGTGATTCCACAGGCTTTCAGAGGCAAGAGAACTGTCAAAATTCATAAAGTAAAACTCCAAACATTGAAATCGTTCACTTAACATCTTCATAGCTATTTTTATCTAGATGTAAAATTAAACCATAGCCCAGATACTTCCCCAAGCATGATCTCTTATTAGCAAATTCATTTGAACTTTAAAAAAAAAAAATCTCATGACCTTTTATTAGATATATGCAGAATAATTTGTAAAGTTATGGCTAACAATTTTTAAAAGGAAAAGATACATAAAATAATGGTCAAGACCAGTGCTAGAAGTTAGAAGAAATCGATTCCCTAAGCCATTTTGAAAAGAAAAATAACTGCTTTCTGATCATCCACACCAAATGAACAAGAATTAAATGTTTATTGTTTTAACCATATATGTGTGTGAGTGTACGCATGCATGCATGCGTGTGTGTATGTGTGTTTGTATGTGTGTGTGTGTGTGTGTGTGTGTGTGTGTGTATGTGTGTGTATACATACCTACATATATGGACTTATTGGTTATACCGGTCAGCCTATATATGTTTTGTTTTAATTTAATTTAATTTTTATTTTATTTATTTATTTATTTAATATAATTTAATTTAAGAAGAAAGTAACAACAGTACTATGAGAGAATTAGAGCAGTAATTAGGACAGACCTACAAACTAGAGTCAAAATAGAAACCCAATACAAATTACAAATGATAAGATTTCATCTCTATGTGCTAGTTAATGGCTAACAATGAAGTGATAACTCCAAGTGGTGGATTTACCTTCCTGAGAGCAGCAGTGTGGAGGAGGAGGATTCTTCAGCATACATGGTGGACCAAAGCAAACGCAATGCTGGTACCTTGCTGCAAAGAGCTGAATTGCTTCTGACACTAAATCAATGCACAGAATTCTTGTTAACTTAAACAGCAATTTCCCCCAAGATGATTTACAAAATATTTCAGTATTATTTCATGTTAATCTACTAGGAACAGATATGTAAAACAATTTCACTTGCAGGAAAAGCACCCACTCGGAGGCAAAGGTCTTCTTCATTCTGATGAAACTTACATTTATCTGACATACTCTTCACAGGGGCAGAAACTCAAGGAAGGCTTCTCTCAGCAGCTGAAGTAGTGTCACCTTAGTTAAGTGATGTGCTTCAACAAAACACCCAGCAGATCTCATTCTTGCCCTTTTCCTCATCACCTCTTCTCTTGTAGCTACAAGTTCTTCTGTCTGTCTCCATGTCTGATTGTTGACCGTTTAATTGAGTGCAGATGTTAAGTGCTAAGAGACTTGAATTTCCTATCTTTTCCAAAGAAAAGGGATAAAGTCATCAAAACTATAATCTGTCATAAAAAAGTAGAAAAGAAAGTATTGCTTATATAATATATTATATGCTTTCTCAAGGCTGATACATATCCAGTTGTCACTCATGAAAGATACTGGGTGGGAAGCCAACAAAGACCCTTGAGATCCCAGGCTCCTAATTCTAAACAAACTCAGGGAGGGAGAACTGTTTTGTCCCTTTTGAACATAGCTTTAAATTATAAATGCATGTTTCTGGATTTAAAAGAAAGGGACAGAGGTTCCAACATTGAAAGAATATTTTTAAATTTTGGGTTAAGTGCTGATTTTACAGCTTCCAATAATCGAACGCGTATAAATGGGAAAATTAATAGAAAACACATATGCTAATAGGTACAAAAGAGTAAGCAAGATCCAAGGCCATTCTCTTGCCTAGTGACTTCAGGGACTCAAGGAATACAACAACATCAGTTTCTCTACTTTTCTTTTTGTCTGATATATTCAGACACTGAGCTGAAGAAGCCAAAAACTCAGCAACACTAACAGACAAGGACAAAATGACAGTGTTCGATGAATGGTTGTTCTTCCAAACCAGAGAGGCCAAGGAGAGCAGCAGCCTAGCAAAGCAAAAATACTTTGGATCATAAACTATTCGACTCCAGTCAGACTTGACAGATAGCGCACATTAAGGAATCGAGATACAACAAGGGACCTGGGTACCCTGTGAGAATGATGTTAGGGAAGGTTCAGTGGAGAACCTGAGCTTCTATACAACCTAGAAAAACTAGGTTTTCTATTGTCTTGGAATCCAAGGAGACTGAGTAGAGAATAAGGACTTTCATTATTGCCTGGTGGTAACAAAACCATCTACTCCATCCCACACCCCACTGTCAGTGTTGGCCATGTGGGGAGCAGTTCTGTACCTTGAACTACCTGCACAGGAGTGTCAATGAGCACAAGAGAAGCCTAAATTTACCCAACTAGATAATAAGAGAACCTAGAAATGCAGACATTCCTGTTGGGGAGATGAAATGGTACAGCTACTATGGAGAACGGCTTGACAGTACTTTGAGAATTAAACATGCGTATAAGACTTATCCCATTGTCCTTCCCATAATATAACCCCTCAAAGCGAAAAAGTATCTTTCCCATAAAGACCTATGCATGAATTTGTATAGCAGCCTTACAATAGCTTAAAACAGAATTATCCAGGTACCTTCAACAGGCAAATACTTAAACATTCTAGTTTTCATCTACACCACAGAACACTAATCAGCATTAAATTAAATTAAAATTAAATTAAATGAAACTCTGACACATAAAACAACCTGCATAAGTTTCTCAAAAATTTATCTCATTGAAAAGGGCTAAGTTCAAAAAGCTATCGACACTAAGTAAGTCTATATATGGCCTTCTATAAATAATAAAATTATAAATGGAAAAAGAGATTGATAATGTCCAGTGGCCAAGGGGACACAATACGACAATAAGGAGTCTTATCTGCATTGTGTCAATGTAGACACCCAGATTACGAAAGAGAGTTATAGTTTTACAGTATGTTACAGTGTAAGAAATAATGACACATATGATTCCTCTATTATTTCTTACAACAGAGGAGGACTTCATTGATTTTGAAACTTTTAAAGGCAAATAGTGCTTCTGGAGCAATAGGGAAAAAATATTGGAGGCCATGTTAACTAGAAATGCAATAGTCAATTGCCATGTGTACCTTGTACTCACTGTGCCTTCCACAAAGGTGGTTGATATCTTTCAGCACACAAGATGTGTTATTATGATTACTTTTGATACTTTTACTTTACTTTACAAAAACTTTTTGATTGCTTTTACTATGTTTTCAATTTCCAGAAGAGAGAGGAGGCCAAGATTACATGTAGAACATCTATATTAACTGGAAATGGAGCTATAGCCAAGATTCATGGCTGTGTCACTGCACAAGAGTGACAAACAGAGGGATATAAAATGCCAAAAATCTTTTGCTGGGAGCATTAAAACCAACTGTAAATCAATTTTTCAATCCAAGATACAACAGTTTTCAACTATTAAAATGTCTAGTCAGTACCTCTGTTTAAATAGTCTTCAAAATGAGAACTGGGTTTCTATTGAATTCTCTCATTGAGTTCATAAGGTCAAAAGAGTTTTTTGATAGCTCGATTACTGGTCTGCAAAAATCTCTTGAATTTTTATTCCTAGATATGACATAGTTTTTCTGGATAGTTTTCAATGTGATATAGTCTGTCTTGAGGGGTTTGCTTTTCCTGTCAGGTTTATAACTGTAGATGCAAAGCCACATTCTTCTCATTTTTTTGTTTTTTTTTTGTCCTCTATCATTTGGCTTGGCATATGAAGAGCAAACTCAAGGACACAAGCCATGGTCACTGCCTTGGCTGAGGGAGAAACAGAATGGCAGCACCTATACAGAAATCAAGTCATGGTCCTTGCTGAACTGGAAATGCAAACTGCTGTGCTTGTGCCCTCTTCTTTCTCTTTAGCTTGCTTTCTTTGACACCCTTCCTGAGGCTGCAAGACTCATCCAGTGAGTGGATGAAACAGGGTGAAAACACCAGTTCCTCCAGAGTCTTAGGACAACTCAACTACCATTTCTCCTAGTCACTCTTTTGTTTCATTTATTTAATTTCATTTTGTTTTGTTCTGTTTTCTCTGCAGGAAAAAGAAGAAAAGATAGTGTATAAAATGCTTTCCTGGCAACCTAGTCAACTTTCTGACAGATGAAAATCGGTCCAAAGAAACACCTTGCCTAGCGAAGACTCTACAAGTCTCAGTCAAATGCCCACTCTGATTGTCAAGAACCCAGTTAGCAGTTCCCTGGACTCTATAAATTGTATTTAGAGCTTCCTGTGTCCAAGACACACAGATGGGAAAAAGCGTTAGAATAGGTCTGCTATGACCGCCTACCACAAACAGAAACAGCTCCAGAGACCTCACTATCTGCTCTGCTTTTTCCTTGAGAGCCAATAAGCAGAAATCAGAAGCTCAAGGTACACTCAAATTTCTATGCAGAAGAGTAGTCTGTAAAACCAAGAGTCTTGAATTAGTATTATCATTCCTCATGATCAACCTAAACTTACTGAGAATCATATGTGTATATATTTAGTAAGAGTGTGATATGCATGTACTTCAACTATGGTTAGGGACATCCGTAACACTTACTTTAGTGCAATATTCCTTAATGAACAGCTACAATATCCTTTATGAGAACTACCTGGAGATAAATTAGAAATCTTGAATTCCTAGTCCTGCATTGAGATCCAACCCACTTCCCAGAACCTAGAAATCTGTATGTTGTTATCACTTATTTTTAAGTCAATGTCTTAATATACATCTTCGGTAGACCTTGAACTCTCAATCCACTTGCCTCAGTTCCTAGAGCACTGAGATTACAGGTAGGACCATTATCTTCATCTAGGAATCTAAGTCTGGGAGAGCTGATACAATGATGGCTATGTTCACTAAGGTTTCGAAAACATCTTCTACATTTTTCCTTTCAAATTGCCTACACCCATCTGTCAATCTTTGAAGGTAATACAGCTTTAGCCTTTGAGGGAAACGAAGCCTCTATCAGTATTTCCCTGTGAATGGAAATGTCAAGAATATTAAAGATAAATAAAATTATATTAAAATATACTAAATGATATTCACTCTCAATTTTTCATAATCCTTTGCATGATTACTTAGTAAACATCAGTGAAAATCTAGTCTGAAGCATGCAGTTTTCTATCAAGGCATTTGTCTACAAAACTCTTCAATGAAAATGTGGTTTTGTTTTAGCCTTTGCTCTGAGAGCTATATTCAATGATTCCTCTAGTTAAACTGGGGAAAAAATGCATACAGACTTATTTGTTTCAGTCAGTCATATGATTCCTAACCACCTCATGACATATAGCTACCAAAAGCCTTCAAAAAAACAAGGTGACTCAGCAGGTAAACTCACTTACTAAGTCCTAAGACCTGAGTTTGAACCTTAGGACGCACTTGGAAGGAATGCCATGCCAAGTTGCCCTCCGACCTCTACACCGGAACTGTTGTACATGAGTCTTTCCTCCCCTCCCTCAACAAACTGAGAAAGGTCATAAAACGTTTTTTCATGAGATAAGACGCGTTTAGTTGCTAACACATTTCCTTCAAAGACAGGCCTTGTAAACAGATCAGGCCTTTGTAAATACTGTATTTCAAGTGAAGAGTTTGTGGTAAGGCTGGTTTGAATGCTAAAAATAGAACCTGTAGGTTACATTTCTTTTTAAACAAATGGGTTTCAAATTAAAATGACAATGTATCTGCCGTAGGGTCTTGTGTGTCAGGGCACACCATTTTAAGTCTGCTTTTACTGTAACTAACATTGGCGCAAAGAATGGGAATTTAAAACAGTTCATTCTGGTTTGGTCAACTTCAAGTTCTCCTTGGGGAGTAGATGGGAGTTCTTGTGTATTTTTTACCAGTGGTAAACACTGTGAAAGGATATCCCCCTGCTTTAGATAGGACAAGTCTCAAAGATACAAATTATCAGTTAGCTCCAAAGGGTTTTTATCCTGAGAGATTTGAGTGCTTAGATTTCTATATTTGAAAATCTTCTCCAAAGCACTGGGCAGCTGTGGTGGGCTCCTATAAAATGAGAAATATATCAAATTTACAAGTACACTAAGCAAGTCGGAGCAGGGGAACAGAGGCAGGGCAGCTTTGACAGGAGAAAGTTCCTCTTCTTTTTGACTATAAAATCATGCAGGTTTTCCTGCTGCTGCTGCTGTTGTTGTTTCTGTTGACAAACAGAGAAGTCTTGCTAGAAGCAACTTCAGTCTCCTTGTTAACGAGAAATTTATTTCGGTATCAATAACCTGTTTATAATCCATCTGGGCTGCCTTTATGGATTTAAGAAAGTTTTCAAGTCTCAAAACTTACTATTGGATTGATGTAGCTTCAGTAAGACTTGAAATGGCATCTCAATGAGTAAGCAGCAAAGACAGTTAGCTGTATTTATATGTTGTGGTGTGTTCCTTAACCTAACCTAGTTTCCAGAGGAATCTAGTCTATAGAGGAACCCAGCACATTTTTGCTTTTCAAAAAATATTAAGAACAAAGCAATTCCAGATCTATTGCTGAGTACTTAACAATGATAATTTCTCCTATAGACACCAAAAAAAAAAAAAAAAAACCTATTTCAATCATCATATTCAGACATGAAATGACATGAACTTAAATGCTCTAAATATAAAATAATTGCTTTCCAAGGCTCATGCAATCAAGTAAAGTGACTGGTTGTTATATATAATTTATTTTATCTTGTCACTTAAAATGATGAACACGATATTCCATTTCTGTAAACAAACGGTGGCCCTGCAGAAAGGAACCAGGCCATTCCGGGGCTCTAGAAAGTATTAAACCTTTCTGAGTGTCTGCTAAGGCTGGTTGCAAGCAGGATATAATCTGACTTGCTCACCCACTAACTAGGGAAGTTTGACTGTCACTGCCAAGCCTTCCGAGGAAGTCACCAGGGGCACATTCTGTCTGTGCGAATTGCGGTGAGACCAGAACTTTCTCTTTCCAATAGCCCAAACTTGCTCTCACTGGCTTCTGATTTCACTTCTCCCCAGGGGACAGAGCCGTTTATAAGAAGAGCAATATTTATGCAGAAGAACTCAGGAGTGAAGCTTTCAGAGAATGAAATATGCATGCTGGCCAGTGGAAAGGAAAGGCTCATCTTCCCAAGACTCATGAATAATCCTTATTTACCTTATAATGGCTATGAATTTGTCAAATGCATCCCCCCAACTCTCCCAAGAATTATGACTGATGAATCCAATGCTGCCATCTTGTTGGAAAAAAAAAAACATAATTTGTGTTTCAAAACAGTATTTTGATAGCCTGGAATTATGAAAATTAAAGATGGTGATAATCTGGTAATTAACAGCAATTTCTTTCATCGCCACAGAAATGGAACCATGCAACAGCACTGACCTATAATTTCCCTCACACAAGACTTGCATATATTATCACCATGTATGTTTGTAATTACCCCAGCAGTCACCCAAAATATCGTATCATTTGTTCATACGATGTTAGAGGTTTTCAAGTAGACTTGATTACGGTATTTTCTGGAGCAATCAAACGAAAGGTCATTGCAAAAGAGAACATTAAACACAATGTGACACGGACAGCAGAACAGTAATTAGTGCCACCATTAGCTCTTCCTCACTAACTCTTAGGTAATACAAAAGTACCGACATATGCAGAATATTTTTATGCTAATTCACTTTGCTTTTGTGGTTCTTTTCTTCACTACAATTAAAACAAGAATTAAATAACAAAAGGTTAAAAAGATAAATGAAATAAACAGTAGCTGCATCCTAATGGTATTTCATCCTTCCCTGGATCTGTGTCTGGATCGCCTATTTGTGTGGAAGGATTCTGTGAATGAACAGACAGCCCAGATCTGAGCCTCCCGACTCAGTCCTCCAACTTCTCCCAGGATATTGTACTCTTTGGTGACTCATTAAGTATCTGCTCTCTTTCCTACTATAGGATAATCAAGTACAAGACTAGGATATTCTTGAACCAAATCTTTGATATCCATGTTCTATACATTATGGCCAGGGTAATCATTTTTCTGCCATTAAAAGAACTTCAGTGGTCCTGGGTTTCTCTCTCACTGCACAATGTGTAGAACTGAATTAAGACCCAACATCCATGTAAAAAGCAAGCACAATGGTACCCGTCTGTAACCCCAGCCCTGGAGAGAAAGAGACAAGAGAATCTTTGGAACCCTCTGGCCATCTAGTCTACCTGGGCATTTTCTTTTTAATTGTACTTCTTGCCAATTTCAAAAGGTTCCATAAATAAGGTCTATATTTCAAGGTCCAAGTACTTTGGATTGACAGCAGTAAGATCTCAGTTTTTGTTTGTTTGTTGTGTTTGTTTGTTTAAGTAGGATAATTCCAAGATATCTGCACAATCACAAAGATGCCCAGGAATGTGCGTTCATGCAACATTTATTGTTATATCATATAACATATATCATTCTAATTACAAATCAGACAAATACCACGATTGCTTCCTTCTTGGACAAAGATTAATTAAAACATGATACAGCCACAAAATAGAATCTTGAAATCCTGTAAAAGAATAAAGCAGGCACATGCACCTACATAAGAATATTCTGGTTATTGCCCTCTGTGAAGAAGCAGGGTGAAGAACAAGGCAAGAATTATTCCACCTTATTAAAATAAAAATTATTCTACCTCCCATGTGTGTCTGTGGTGTGTGGGGTGAGAGAGACAGAGGGGAAGTGAGATTCTGTAGGAATCACTGACTGATGACAGCGTGCTCTGTAAGAATGGTAAAAAGAATGTAGCAGAGCAGTTTGGCTTTTTTTCTTGCTCAGCTTCTTTACATTATTTAATTTGATTTGTCGAGTGTAATGGTTTATATATGCTCAGCCTAGGGAGTGGCACTTCTAGAAGGTGTGGCCCTATTAGAGTAGGTGTGTCACTGTGGGCGTGGGCTTGAAGACACTCATCCAAGCTGCCTGGAAGTCAGTATTCTGCTAGCAGGCTTCAGATAAAGATGTGGAACTCTCAGCTCTGCCTGCACCATACCTGCCTGGATGCTGCCATGTTCCTGCCTTGATGACAATGGACTGAACCTCTGAACCTATAAGCCAGCCCCAATTAAATGTTGTCCTTATAAGAGTTGCTTTGATCATGGTGTCTGTTCACAGCAGTAAACCCCTAAATAAGATGCTGTGTCAAATATTTTTTAAATGTGAAAAAAATTATTCAACTAACTAATCAAATTAGGAGATAACAAACACATATGTCCTGCACTCAGTATCTTTGATGTGTGGAAGAGGTAATGTAAATATGACACATTGGTTTTTGAAGCCTTTTAACGCTGTGATAAACAGCAATGTCTGTGTTTTTATGTGCCAGAAGCCCTGACAGCTCCATCACCATAACAACTCCCCAAGTTTGCAGTCTCATGCCAATTTATTATTCTTTAAATGCAAAAGTCTGATTTTTAAAAAGGGATTCAGATAGTACCTCTGTGATTGCCAATCCATTCTGACCATCCTCCATGGGAGAAGCACTTGAGACAATGCTGGCAGACTTAAAGACAGCCACAGGTCTCTGCTGCAGACTTGTAGCCCAGCAGATGACAAATGGCAGTAACAGATTTTAAATTACTAACACAATTTCTTTTTTAAAAAAAAAAAAAGAATTAAAGAAGCTGTTTTAAAAAAAATTCAGGTCAATCTCCAGGAAAATGAATCTTTTGAACTTTTATAGAAATGAGAAGAAACTTTGTAGTAATGGAAACTGGGAAAGATATAGAGCATTAAACCTAGAGAAATGTTTCTGGCCTGTCCCTGAAGTTGGCTATGAAACCTTCATCAGAGTTTCAAAACTCTACCCATACTCACAGGAAAGAAATATCCTTAGCTCTGAAAACATAAAGACATCAAGAAACAAATGAGAAAACAACACATACTAAGCCACTCAGCTCATTACCCTAAGATAATGCTTCTCTGTGCAACCACACAGCACCAACATACACATCAACAACCTCAGAGAAAAACCCATAGGCTGGTCTGTTTCTTCAGGATGTTTCTCCAGGAAGGCCAAGCCACAGAAAAGCTATGTTGAATGTATTCTAGTGTTTAATTGTTTATTGGTTGTTGTTGTTGTTATTGTTGTTCAAAGAAAGGTTTCTCTGTGAATAATTCTGAATGCCCAGGAATGTACTCTGTAGACTAGGCTGGCCTCGAACTTACAGATTTCCACCTGCCTCTGCCTCTTAAGTGTTGATATTAAAGGCCTGGGCCACCACCACCCAGCTGCTGCTTTGTTATCTATCTTTTTCCTTCTAGTGCTTCCTTCATGATCTTTCAATGATATAAGGAAAGGTCTGTCTACAAGCTAGGCAGTGTAAATGGGAGCATGTGATGAGTCAACAAGGCGCCGCATGAGCATGTGTAGGAGTGGGTACCAGCCCCAATAAGAACATCAAATCAGCTCATTATCCCAGCAACTCATATCCTACAGCACAGCAAGAAGGACAAAACAGCACACATTCTAAACTGGGAAACAAGAACATATGCCAAGGCAAGAGTTTAAAAACTGAGATGCAGAATGTGGAGAAAACAGGCTGGTGAGCTGGAAGGAAACTCAGACGAAAGGCATGCGGCCTCGGAGAGCAGCAGAGCTGGCAGAGGGAGGGGACTGTACATCTTAGGAATTTCGAATTCCCTGGGTACCATAGACACACTGGAAAAGGAGAGGTTCTCCTCCAAACTAGAACCAATGGAAAACGAAAGGGTAAAATCAGCACATTTGCTATCAAGGCATCTAATTAAACTGTTTTAATTCTATTTAACTCACTATCCAAATTATTTAATCTTTTAATAATTCCCTCACAGCTCCCATTTCCCCTCTGTTCTTCCTTTCCCTCTCCCTTTGCCTTCTTGATAAATGTCATCTTGGAGACCATTAGCTACCATTTCATCATAGTTGTTTGGGCAAGAAGGGGCCTTGCTTTTATTTCTCGAATGATTCATTTGGAAACTTTCAGAAACCCAGTTCTAGGCAGCCGATGCTCCTTGTTTTACCCTGGTATCACGACAGAAAACATTTCAGCCCTAGCCAGTGGTGTGCCCATGGAAACTGGGGTCATTGTATCCTAGGAAACTATGGCAACCAACAGAGGCAAATTGAAAACAGGCCCATTGTCATCATTTTTTAACGAGTAAAAGATGTGAGTATTCTCCGCAATGAATTCAGCTGCCATTTGCCAACGAGAAGATGTAATTCAGGTTGGCTGAGTAACTAGAACAGATAAGTGTTTGAAAGCATGTATGACTGACTTTATCTGTACTCCTTTTTAATAATAAACATTTATTAGACTTGTTCCTAAAATAGCCAAAAAAAATCAAACGATATGATCAGTTCTTATGAGCAACTCTTCACCTGATTATTGAATGCATTGTAGCCTCCAGTATCTAGCAGTTTATCCGAAAGCATAGGAAAGTGCTTATTATAATTGCACAAAAGATACCCAGAGATTGTTCTGATTTCTTCTGTGGCTCTGTGCATCTGAAATTAATTGAATAATAAATTTAGATTCTTAATTCACAGTTTTTGGCTTCCTGACTTACAGTCCCCAATTTTATTGCAACTCTTCCTCCGATTCTACCAAGAGGTTGAGCTGCCTAATCAAACTGAGCTACTGAGAGGCCATATAGGCCATCTATGTAGATGCAGCATCTATTATTTTGACAAATGAGTTTACAACATAAAGGCAGAAACCGAGATGCCTCCCATTTAGTTCGAGCTCATTTGTTTTGCATATCAATGAAGTTTGATTCCAAAATTTCTCCCCACAAGGAAATTTGGGTCATGCTATTTCTTCCCCCCCAAAAAAAAAGCAGACCTGAGAAAAACAATGTCTCTAAGAAGTCTGTATATTTATATGTTACACAAACACACACAAAGGGGAAAAATATCTCAGATAAGAAACCAAAACTATTACTTCCACAGTCTCATTTATTTCACAAGATCTGGTCTGTTCCTCAACTAAAATGGCAAACAGAAAAATGATGTATATATTCTGAGTATTTTAAGTCAAACAAAAAATAATGTCATTTATAGGTTTCTTGCTTTGAGACCACAGCCTTATTGTCTGTCTTGGGTAATTTAGCATATACAACATTAAAGTTTAGATCATAAAAGAATCTTAAAACTTCTATATCCTTGCAAAATAATGTGCATATAAATTTTTATGAATTTTTACATTTTTCAATCTTTCCCTTCCCGATCTCTATTTTTTTATGGCGCTCATTGTTAGCAAATGACCTTTTCAAATATATATTTCACAGAAAATTATTTATATGTTTCCAAATGCATTCACTTGTGTGTACATATAACCTCCAGTTAAATCCATGATATTAATAACAACAGGAATAATCAGGCTTGGCAATGACCTCATGATCGTAGATAATAATCAACAAGAGGAAACAATATCACACAGACAGACAAGGAAATAACCTGTAAGCCTTCAGACGTCAGAGTAGCATAAGCAATAGGATACTGACACACACAGGGCTTACGTCAATAGTCTCTGCTGGATGAACTCAGTTTTAGGGTAAGATGGAATGAGCCATCCAGGTCTCACCTTGGAGCACACAGAGTTCCATATGAACGTAGTAAATCAGAGCCTGTGCTGACTGACATGCCCTCCAGCTGTCTGACTGACATGCCCTCCAGCTGTGTGACTGCCAAGCCCTCCAGCTGTCTATTTACTAAATTGAGAAGAGGATAGAGAACAGAATTAGGTTAATCCAATCATGCTCTGTGTTGAAAAGTAGCAAAGTCTTAGATGGCCAAAACCCAGCACCAGTCAAATAGGGCAGAGAGGAAGAGAAAAGAATAACACTCCAATGATCCAGAGGAAAGGTGCTGTGAAAAGACAGCTTCAGGGAGCCAGCATGCTCACAGGAGCAGAATAGTAACATCAGTTATATGTTGCTAGGACAACCATAAAAGAAAACAACAAATAAATAAAGAATGCTTGACTAGGGACTTAACGACAAAAGAAAAACATTAAAAATCATTTTGTAATCAGCCACTAAAAAGATTCTAAGTAAAATAAAATCAGGACTAGAAAAAACAAATTTCCTAAAATTTAAAAAAAGCAAGAAAGAAGTTTACAGGTATCAAAGTTAGGTATGTGGATAATTTGAGTCACTGGAAAAGAGAATAAATGAAATAAAACTACATTGATAGATGTAATAGAAGAAAATTTTCCTGAACTTAGGAAAAAAATATCAATTATACACGAGGGAAAATTATCACATTCTTGTGAAAATTAACTAATATTTCTCTGTCCTTTTCCATTTTATTCCATTTATAAATCCATGCTTTTTCTTTTTCAAATCTCTTCCATGCAACCTTTTTCTTTGTTTTTAATGTGACTTATTACTGTGAGTGTGGTTTTCCACATGCCACAGCGTTCGAGTAGAGTCAGAGGATAGTTTTGTCTTTTGTAAACTCAGTTCTCTCCTTCCACCTTTACATGGACCTGAGAGACGAAGCTCAGGTTGTCTGGCTTAAGTGACACCTGAGCCATCTTGCTGATCCTTGAGAACTTTTCTAAAAGTAGCTCTTTTGTATGCCGCTCAGCCAGACTCATTCTCAAAGCTGTCAGAATTCACATCCTGTTCTTAGCTTTGGGGTGAAATGCTGTCATTGATTGTCTTTTACTATTGGTATATGGGATTGTTGGTGCCACTCAGAGAATATCCTTTTCGATGATTTTGAGACATGACAAAAGAAAATTTTAACATATCCCCAGAAAGAGAAACGGGAGTTATACTTCATTAAAATTAATAAATAAATCAAAAATTAAGATACAAACACAATTTTTTTCCAAACCACTGTAATTAACTAATGAACCAAGAAGGTAAAAAACATAATTTATTGAACATAAATTAACTATTTTAGTTTCCATTTTGTTGCTCTGATAAAACACCTCAATCCAAAGCACCTCAGGGAAGAAAGGGTTTATTTGGCTTGAGTTTTCTAATAATGTAAGGCTGCTTGTGTTTGTTTTGCACCTGACACTGTGTCCTGGTGTTCATATATGTGCTACTGAGCACAGTCCATCCCTAAGGGAAGTCAGCACAGGACTTACTTTACTTTCCACACACAGCCCAGGACTGCCAGCCTAGGGAATGGTGGCACCCATGATGGGCTGGACCATCCTACAACAATTAGTAATCAGCACAATCCCCCACAGACAAGCCCATCGACAATCTTATTTGTGCAACCCTCTATTGAGATTCCCTTTTCAGGTGACTCTAGGCAATATCAACCTGATAAAGAAACTAGGATATATACCCATACACCGTGAGGGGTGGGGGGCAAAAAACCTAGCCTCATCAGAAAACTCAAACCTCTTAATGTTGTTTTTTAATTAATCTAGAGAAGACAGGCATAGTGAGTAAGCTTAAACAAAGAATTAGAGGAACAGTTCTCCTAGGGTGAGTGCTTATGTCTGTACTGGTTGCTTTTGGTGTCAACTTGACACAGGCTGGAGTTGTCACAGAGAAAGGAGCCTCCTTTGAGGAAATGCCTCCATGAGATCCAGCTGTAAGGCATTTTCTCAATTAGTGATCATGACTAGAAGGGCTCATTGTAGGTGGTGCCATCCCTGGGCTGGTAGTCCTGGGTTCTGTAAGAAAGCAAAGTGAGCAAGGCAGGAGAAGCAATCCAGTAAGCAGCACCCTCCATGGCCTCTGCATAAACTCCTGCCTCTAAGTTCCTGCCCTGTGTGAGTTCCTGTCCTGACTTCCTTTGGTGATGAACAGCAATGTGGAAATATAAGCTGAATAAACCCTTTCCCCAACTTGCTTCTTGGTCATAATGTTTTATGCAGGAATAGAAACCCTGACTAAGACAGCTGAATAACACTATGGAAAGCTGTTCACATTTACTGTTTCATACAGATCACAGCAATTCTGTGAAGCCTGAACTGTTACCCCAACTGCCACAGAAGCTGAGTTATTTTGTCAGTAAATCTCTGACACAAGAACTGAGGATAAACCTCAGGACTGGATATTTAAAGGTGCCCACTGAAGAAAAATTTTGGAGAGAATTATCAGGGAGGGGAAGAAACTAAGAAAGGAAATGTAACTAGAACTAGAGTTAAGAAGTATAAGTTATAATATTTAACCCAAAAATAATTATAATATCTGAATAAGACAGGTACCAAGAAGTTGAAATTCTTGTTTTGGTTTTTGTTTCCCTGTGTACCTCTGACTATCCTGAAACTCTGTACACCAGGCTAGGAAGATTTAAAATCAGAGATCTACCTGCCTCTACCTCCTGGGGTGCTAGGATTAAAAGCATTCACCACCACAGCGGGCTGCTGCTTTTTTTTAAAATATTTTTTTAATATTTTTGAACAATAGATTCTATAGTAATTAGTTTCAGAACATCAAAAGCAGACTATGACTTTTTAATTGATTTAAAGATGCAAAAATAATTCTGAATTTAAGCCTGTCAAATTAGCATGTTTACTGCTGCATTCTTCACAATAGCAAGGAAATGGAACGAGCTGAAAGGCCCATCAGAAAACGAATGGGTAATGAAACCTTGGCATGTGCACACAATGGAGTTGTGCTCAGCTGTGCAGTAAAATGAAATCTGCAAGGAAAAGAAGTAGTGTCTGAAATGAGGTGACCCAGTCAAAACGAGAAAATTGCACCTTCTAGTCAAATGCAGATCTTAACTCTCAGTGTTTGTATGCACGTAAATATGAGGGTGTGGGAGTAGATGTCAACTATGATATACATGCCGTGACCAGCATGGCTTGGGTCCTGGAACCCTGAGTAGGGGTGGCCAGGAGTAAAATATGGACAGATATACACAGATATACCTATGGTAAGGTCTGGATCAGATGGGAGTTTTCTAACCATGTAACCCAAACTTCAGTATGTTTATTGAGTACACAGTATTGAGGGAGGAGTTAGCTAGCCTAGATAAGAGGTCTCCCTAAGGAACAGTCTGAGTCTATAAATATCTGTGAGGAGAAAGCTGCAGTCATACACTGATCAGTCATTTATAAGTGGCCATACTCATAGTCCTGAGGAGAACTTGGCCACCTCTTTTGAGCCTATCTCAGATGGGGAGCCAGCTTATCCAATGTCTCATGCATCTGACGTCTAGAATCCTTGACGTGGCTGTGCCCATTTCAAGGATGCCTGTTTATTCAGGACTTGCTCACTCAGGGCTCCCTCTGACTCTTACAGATATGAGGCATTGAGAAGGGAACAAAGGCGAGTGGAGGAGGGGAAGCTCTTACTGAGAGAGGGCAAAGGAGGGCATGGGGGACAAAAGCAAGGAAGACTGAGAAGATGGAGAGGAGAAGGAGAGAAAGCAAGGAACACCAAAGCCAAATTTGGTAAGAAAGGTGCCATAATGAAACACAATTCTTTTCATGCTAATAAAAAGGAAGCACGCTCAAAATGATATAAAAAAAAAAAAAAACAAAAAACAAAAAAAACCCACACTTCTGAATTTGAGAGGAAGAGAACTGAGAGCAAGAGAATATCTATAATCAGTGCTAACCTAATGGAATTACGAAGTTCATAAAGCATTTGATACTAGGAAATCTAATGACAGTTGAAAACTGAGTACCTATTAGATAAAGCACTCATTGAATTCAGTTAAATTTAAATTTATTCTCCAGTTATTGACATCTTGATAAACTAATAAGAATAGTATATTAATATTTTAATGTATTCATTGGGGCTCAGGAATGAAGCACGGGGGCAGAATGCTTGCCTGGCACACGAGGCCCTGATGAAATCCCCAACACTTCGATAGTAGTGATAATAAAGTTGACACCATTCACTCTGCAGGAAAAGTGCTGCATTTACCAGTAAAAAAGGAAACGAAGCGCAGATATCTATTATTGCCAGTACAATACAGCACTGGGAGCACTGGGGGCATTGGAATTTAAGGAAAAAGAGAATTGTAAATATACAATAATAGTAATATAATTATTATTATCAGACAGTAAAATACATCTTTAAACATTCAAGTTAGGAGCTGGCGAGAGGGTAGACCAAGTCAAAAAGCTTGCTGGTAAGACAACGTTAATTTGATCCCCAGAATCCACATGATAGAAGACCCCACTCCTGCAAGCTGTCCTTCTGACCACAGTATGTGTTACTCATACAACTGCACACAAAATAAACAAGTGTAACCATTTTTAAATTCAAGAGAATTAACCATACTCACCATAAACATTAGTGTGCATGAGCAAGGTAAAGCATAACCTCAGAACAAATTACCCTCTCAAAGCCAGCATCTATTGTATATGTTTCTCTAATAGCAGATGTACAATGTGGCTTTTTTAGATCTTGGGGTCTTTGTATGTAAAAATAGACTCAGATTAAATGACAAAAGTTCCCAGGCAGAACATCTCGGGGCTCAGGAATGACTCACAGGGGGCCACAGTGCCGTATGTTAAATCTTACCCTCGAGCAAATTCCAGACAGATGAAAGATACAAATATGAAAATGTAAAATCACACAGCTATCTCCTTGGTATAGATTTCTTAATCCATTCCTGAAAAATGTTATCACATAGGAAAAATGGAAAAAAAAAGAAAAGAAATGATCGATCTGACAATGTGCAACTTCAAAATTCCAAAGTGATCAACGAAACCTTGATCTCAGAGAAGCCAGAGGTAAAAGACAGACGTGGTGGTACACACCTGTAATCCCAGCACCCTGGTGCCTGAAGCGAGTAGATCAAGAGTTAGAGTCCAGCCTGGGCTACTTAAAACAGAGGCAAAGACCCACAGCCTAACATTGAATGGAGCTCGGGAACTCTTATAGAAGAGTTAGGGGAAGGATTGAGGGCCTCAAAGAGGATAGGAACTCCACAGAACGACCAACAGAGTCAACTAGCCTGGACCCTTGGGCCTCTCAGAGACCGAGCTACCAACCAAAGAGCATACATGGTCTGGACGAGTCCTACCAAACATATGCAGTAGATGTACGGCTCAGTCTCTATGTGGGTTGCCCACAACTGAAATGGGGCTGTCCCTAAAGCTGTTGCCTGTCTGTGGAATCCACTGCCCTAACTGGGATGCCTTGGGTGGTCTTAGTGGGAAAGGATGTGCCTAGCCCTGCAGAGATTTGATGTGCCAGGGTGTCGGTTAGGGGTGGGGGTGGCAACACCCAGGGGACCCCTACCCTCTTAAAGAAGGTGATAGGGTGAAGAAAGAGATTGTGTAAGGGTGCACTGATGGGGGCAGCAATTGGGATGTAAAGTGAATAAATAAATTAATTAATGGAAAAAAAAACTGTAATATTAAAAAAGTGTGTCGGGGGAGGGAAGGGCTGAAGAAACGGCTCAGCGTTAAGAGCACCAGCTTTTCTTCCAGAGATCCGAGTTCAGGTGCCAACAACGACTGGCGACTTACAGTCATCTATAATGCGTTCTGATGCCCTCTTCTGGCATGCAGATGTACATGCAGAGACCACTTATACATTAAATCAATCAATCAATCAATCAATAATCAATCTCTAGGGGCTCAGTGATTAAGCGTCCTCTTCCAGAGGACCCAAGTTTGATTCCCAGAACCAGTTCAGGTGGCTAACAACCATCTGTAACTTCAGCTCCAAGGGAATCTGACACTTCCGGTCTCCATAGGCACTGACACTCAAATCTACATACATACATAAACATAATTAAAAATAAAGAAAAAAGTAGGGTGGTTTCTAGAAGCTGGGGAGAATAGAGTATTAGGAGACACTCAGAAAACTTAGTCAATGGGTACTGAGTCACAGAAATAAGCCGTCTGGTGTGCTATTACACAGTAGGGCAACTGTTGATAATGATTTCTGCGTATTACAAAACACTAGAGAAAACTGTGTTGAATGATTGCACCAAAAAAGAAATGACAAATGACTGAGGAGACATTTAAGCATTTAAATGTCTATTTAAACTGATTTATTAAGCCTCATTTAAACATTACAAGATGAATACACGCTGCAGAACATCACATAGTACCCCATAGATATATGTAACTTTTACGATCAGTTAAAAAGTAATATAAAAATTTAAAGAGTACACCAGGATTCCAGAGCTCCTTTTTCATGTAGACTATAGAAAGCTGCATCATTCCTCACCTAACAAGAGGGGGGGAAAGCTACAAAATTGAAACTGCCACAGAGACCGGCCTGCTGAGCATCCAGGCAAAGTAGGTTCCAGAGAGGCAGGCTCTTCAGGAGAGGCGGGCCATGGCAACCATGTGACTTCTGGCCCAGCGATGGAGAAAAAAGGAGCTTCCTGCAAACAAGGAAGAAGAAATGTTTGAGAATTTTCAGAAGTTCATCAGGGAAATTCATCAAGAAATCGGTCAACACAGGAGGATCAATAGAAAAGAGATCTCACCTCCAAACTTATGGGAAATGAGCATTCTCTTACGTCCCCTGACCCAGAGCAACAAGAAATGTAAACATAAAATAAAAAACTAAAGGAGGGCCAGGACAACAAAAAGAGAAATTCTCACCAAATTGTGCAGTCGCCCACCAAGGAGACACCAGCTGGCACTGCTGCTTTTGACAGGGCAAGAAGCAGACACCATGGCTGCCAGCAGGGGGCAGCAAACTCTCTTGCCCCAGTTCCTAGGCCCACAACATTGTCTCTGAGGAGAGATAAAGAGAAGTCTTCCCATGCACTACCTCTGGGAAAGGCACAGAAAACTCTCATTACCTGAACTGCCCACCCTTCTAGTGAAGCACAGCAAGTTTAACTCACATTAGCACTTTTATCAATCTAGGTAATATTTGTATAATGCACAATGAACTACTTTGAAGACACAATTCAGTGGCATAGACATCCACAGTGTTTTACAACAATCACCACAATCTAATTCCACAACATTTACTTCATCCCACCCTAGGAAAAAGGCATGCCAACTAAGCAATCTCTCTCCATCCCACAGTGACTGGCAGCCATTCGGGAGTCTATGGACTTATCTGTTTTAGATATCTCCCTTAAATAAAATCATATAAAATGCAACCTTTTATGTCCAGACTCTTCCACATAACCTAGTATTTTCGAAACCGTCTTCGTGTTATAGCATGTATCAGTCCTTGTTGCTTTTAAAGGTTAAATAGTATTCCACCAAAGTATAGATGGTCTGTGATTGGGCAATTCATCATCTGTTGCTAGATTTTAATTTACTGCTGTCTTCAACCGCTATCGTGAATATTCACCTTCATATTTACACTCTAGCTGTTCTCTCTACCTACAATTCTCTCTGGTTCAATCTCTGACACAAGGCTCTTGCTTGTCATTCAAGTCTCAGCACCAACTTATCTCTTCACATCATTCCTCTACAGCCACGCCTCCAATCTATAGCCATGCCTCCATGGCCTCCATTCACTGGCCACCCAAGTTCTCAGCCAAGCACTTCTCACCACCTACCATGGTGCAGTTCGCCTGAATATTGGCTTTCCCACCAGAGAAATAGAGGGGAATTGTCCCTCATGAAAGGGGCTTTTTGTCATGTTTTATGTACTCTGCACCCTTCAACTCCTTAAACGATTTCTAGAAAGTAGTGCTGCTTAGTAATCTGTTAAATGAATGCATAAATACATAAAATACCCAACACATTTTCCACAATACTGCTCTTTGCTTGGAAACGTGAAGCAAAGATAATTCATTTATCTCCAAGATGTTCTGCGTTAAAGCATATATTAAATTTATGTCAGTTTTTCTAAATTTATTGTCTTAAGTCCCTTACCTATATTTAGCATCTAAAGTGTGACCAACAATTGCTTTTCCTCCCAAGACTTCCAACAAGTATTCTCGCAGATTCTCCCTGATTATGCTCAAATCCCTTATTGTCAAAAGTGAACAGTTTGGTTTTCTGCTAAACATCACGAAAGTGCAGAAATCCATGAATGAACCAGATAAAAGGCAAACTTGAGGAGCCTGCAAGTGAGAGCCAGGCAATATGCAGAGACACTTATCTAGGATCGGAATGTAATCAGAAAGCAAGCTAAGCTATGTGCGGCCTGCTGTCCAGCCTAGGCAGGCTTAGAAGTGATGATAAGGTCAAACAAGTTTAGACAGTTTAATGGAGCTGAGTGTCGAGCTGTTGGGTAAGTTCAGGTTGATATAAGGAGGACCAGAGTGGTTTAGGGCCTCTCTGTGGCCTCTATGCTGTTCAGGAAAGAAAACATGACCAAATCCTAGAGGCGAAGTTCAGCTCAACACAAAGCGATAGGCAAAGCCTGTGATTCAGAGACAGCAGCTCAGCTGAGGCTCATTTCTGGGACATTACCTGCCTAGCTAGGGCAGTTTGACTTTTACCTCCGACTGCTGTAGACTTGCCACCATGCAATTCAGCAGTATTAGAAATTGGCTCCAGGGAGGAAGAGAAGCATTAGTGATTTCTCTTAAGAGGGAAAAGGGCAGGGATCAATGCTGTCAATTATATAAATGTGGGCAAAACTGATCCCTAACAACAAGGGACTTACCACAAGCTGTGAGAGACCAGTGGAACAGTAGACACACAGAAATTGAAAGCAGTGCAAAGAGGGGGAACATATTTTAGGGTGAAAATGACAGCTGGGGCAAGTCTTTGAAGGCATGAAGGCAGTCTTAAGATTCCACTAGATAGGCTTGGGCAGACACTGTGGATTTGAGCACCATCAAGGTCACACTGGAAGATATATGGGTCTGGTTGCATGGTGTAAAGAGACTGGTGTATGGTCTTACAGATACATGGTTCAGACATTATCCGAACTCTTTGCAGTTTTCCCATCTTCCCCCTTGCTCCTGACTCTGCTTTGTCTCATGAACCAACATTCTAAGCCAAAAATCACTGTTCCAAAAAACAGTGAAATAACAAACAGCACACAATGGGTGTGAACCTAGCAACAACAGGTGTCTACTTGTAACCAGTGGGTCTTATGACCAAAACCAAACCTCAAATTCCTTTATTGACTTTTTTGAGATTGATGGACCATTACTCTATATCTCATGGCCAAAGTCCAGAAGTTCTTACTAGTGAGCAAATGCTTGGAAGACAGTAATTTGAAAATTTGTATCACTAAATCTAAGAATAAATTAAGGTAGAAAATGACAGAGGAAAAAGAAAGTCTTTTAGTGAAGTCAATGGAAGTATAAGTTAAGTACACATAGGCTGATTTATTTAAACACCCAAGTACTAAGTCTTACTCATAAACTGCCTCTGTTGTTGTTTTTTTTTTGGGGGGGGGTTGTTTTTGTTTTTGTTTTGAAACAGGATCTCTCTGTGTAGCTCTGGCTGTCCTGGAACTCACTCTGTAGACCAGGCTGTCCTGGAACTCAGAAATCTGCTTGCCTCTGCCTCTCAAGTGCTGGGATTAAAGGTGTGCACCACCAACTGCCTGACTTTTTTGTTGGTGGTGGTGGTAGTCTTTTGTTTGTTTGTTTATTTGTTTTTAATAAACTGCCTCTGGTCATGGTCTTTCCAACCATTTGGGCCTTCTGAAAATGAATTTTTAGCTAACAGCAATATATGTACACCATGTGTCTCCTTGACGACAGTGGACATAGAATGCCTGTTTGCCATCCCAGTTCCTTCCTATCCTGTTGGGACTATGCTCGTGTTTCTCACTGCTTTCAAGTGCCTTGGCCTGTTCTGTCCTATGCTGAGGCGGCTCAAGAGCCTGGTGTTCTAGGAAATTGTAACAACAACGTCAGTCTAAGAACAGAGACAGCCATCAGTAAGGACAACACTCTTACCGATGGTATGTGTATGGGTCTATCACATCATCACAAATTGCAACATGACCACAAAGCTCTGGGACTAAAAAAAGAGATGGTGAATCTCCCTCCGTAGCATTAGCTTCCATTAACACAAACAGTTCTGAGGTTTCCAATAGAAATCCTATTTGGAGGGACTTTATAAAACAGCACTTGTGATCCACCCTGGATGTCCACTTGACCCAAAAGGCCCCAGGTATATGAACATAATCAGTTTATTCCAAGTTATAATAAAAAGCGGGCAACAAATATAAACTGTAATCATTCACAAATGGCTGTATTTAAGTGACATTTACAAGTGGCTATTCCTCAGGTGGCCCTTCTGCCGTCGTCGGTACTGTGGCCATCACCATCCATCATCCATGGAGAACTGAAGAAAGCAGAAGCCATACATACTGTAAATAACACATGAGACTCTCAGGAAGAATATGTTATTTTAGGCCAGGTAGCTACCTGATGTTTCAAAGACATGGAATTGGTCTCCATCTTCAGGTTTTATTTCTCCCAATTTCTGAAATGTGCATTTGCAGCACAAATGCAATTTGCAATGCATTTTACAGCAGCCTCGGCCTTCTCTTTCCTCACAGCCACTGATCTCCTGGTGATGACTGGAGGCCACAATTAACCAACCAGCTGCCCTTGACCAGCTCTGCTCAGGGTATTCATAGTCCATCAGATGAGTCTCAACATGTCATTATTATTGCTAAGCAACAACTGGCTAGAGCTGGCCCTGGCTAAAGAAAGCAAATAGTGTTTCAGAAAGTCTAAAAATAAATAAATAAATAATAAAATAAAAATGGTCGTTGCGCAAAAACCCAGCAAGGGGAAAAAAAAGAAGAAGCAGCTTTGTTGGCAAAATCAGTGACAATGACAGCTTTTTTTTAATTTATTATATATATATTTTTTACATATCCACAAATAAGAAACTCAGATATGCTCCCTTGACATGTGTCAGCCAAACTGATGGAGAAGGTATATTCAACCTACATGTATTAGTTAATAATTTATACATAGTCACAATTAATTATGAAAATTTAGGATACAATCCCCATCTAGAGATTTGCAAAGGAGCAAGTATACATGAAACTGTGCAAGTAGGAGGGGAATAATTCAAGATAAAAGTTGAGAGAAAGGAAAGAAGTGGATGAGATAATAAGGGAAGGGTGAGAGAAACTGTCACTGCCTACTATAGGCAGAAGGCACACATTCCTAATCAGAGTGCCCATGTCAGAGGGTACAAGTGGATGACGATAGTGGGTCATGCTGTCTTATAGCTGCACAGCAGTCACATAAGCACTAAAAGTCACTGTTTACCTGAACATCGTTCCTTCTCCTTTGGGGTGATCATTCCAAAAGGTGTTTGACAATAACAGCATTTACAACCCAGAGGGTTTGGCATCACAAATGTTCAGGTAAAAAACTCACTGATACCATGGCTGGCTCCCTGCCTGAGACCTACAGATGAGAAGTAGGATGTAGTAAGTTCCCTAGGTGATTTTGACATCCATCCACATCCCTTAGCACTGCTGTAGAGTTTGCCAGAGAGAGAAGGGCAAAGCGAGAGCCAGGGTACCAGCTAGTCCAGTCACCATCTTGGGGGAAATACCGGGTCATATGATCCAGCCTCAGTTCCCTCATTATGAGAATGATAGACTGGGTATGTGATCTTCTATGTGAGTATTGTACTCTCCTGACAGAAGGCTTTTAGTTCTCATTAAAAACTTACTGATGACCAACACTGCACATGTGAGTCCATGCAGGAAGTACTCAGCATTCCTGCCATTAAATGCACATCTTAAGGGCAAAATGAGATGGCCAAATGTGTCTGTGTCACTAGAACTGTGAACATATAGAAAAGGAAAAAAAATTATATCTACATACAGATTGAAACTTTCCCCACCAGAGCTTGGTGCTTGCCTCTAGAAAATCCTTGTGAATCAGCATTGCTCAGTCTTGCTTATTAAGTAGAACTACTTAAGGAAGCTCTTCAAACTCCAGACCACTATGTTGAACCTCAAATGAGTTACACAGGACTCTCATTTGAATCTAGTTTGGGCATCATCTTCAAAGCCTTGGTTCAAGTGATGGAGCCTAAGACTAGGATGACCTCTTTCTATCTGGGGAAAATTGCAATGCCAGTGACTAGAGTCTGTGCATTCAAGGAACACACCACCACCACCACCACCACCACCACCACCACCCCTTTATAAAAGAAGTAAACCTTTATTTCCATGTTTCTCAAATTAAGCTGACTGAGTTGGTTGCTTTGAGGGGATTAGTCAACGAGATCAAATTGCATACCTTCATCTGATTGTCCACAAAGTCAGGACTCACTTCCATTCATTGATGATAGTGTGTGGCCCTGGGGCAACAGTGAGGTAACCGCTCTGCCAACAAACACTGGCATCCTTTCGGACATACCACTAGGAAGCGGAACTACAGTGTCAAGCACTTCCGGATTGCAAATGCTACCATTGTCAAACACCTGACTGATGATCACTCCAAAAGAGAGGGAGAGAGATTCAATCGGTTCAGCACTGTGGCTTCACTGGCTCCGACTTTGTCTCAGGGTTTTATTAGCTGCACATCACTCAGAATTTCAATGGTGCCTCTGGAGATTTTAGCGGTAATGCCTAAGTCCTGGAAAAAAAAGGACTTCTAAAGCCCAAGATCGGTGTCCTGGGCTGGCACAGTGACCTCGTACACAGCGGCGGCACCATCACAGATGGCAGCCGGCATGTTATTGGCCAGCAGCTTGTCCCCAGTGTCACTGAGGTCCTCCTTGGTGAACACAAAGTCCACATTCCCCCCAGATATGAGGCAGCATATTCTCCAGAGCTGGATTGTTTTTCCCGATGCCCCCAGATGGCCTTGCGTATCATAGTGGTTTTGCCCATCAGCACCACAGCCTTCCAGGAACAAGCAGATCTGCTGCATCTGCTCCCACAACAAGGCATTTTGGGTAATCATCCAAGAGTCGCATGATCTTAAGGAAGTAGTTGGTCACCCTGTCTTCCCTGAGCATCACAGGAGTGAGTCAGGAATTGACACAGGGTTTGAAGACAAAGTCACTCTAATGAGAACACCAAGCAAGAGAAATGCAACTCCATATTTTTATTTATTTTTAAACTTAATCTGGCAATCAAAGCATTACACTTTAGAAATTTTTCTAAAGCTCATTAAGTCTAGTATATATTTATTGCACTTTTAACTAACCTTTTAGCTTAATACAGTAACACATAAGGATGTCTGTGAGCTGTTTGGCTGAGACTCACTTGAAAAGCAATTTCAATATGAGCTGAGTCCACCCTAGCTGTTGACACATCTGCTGTGTCCTGGTTATTCCCCTAGCAGCTGCCGCCAACACATATATTCAGGACTGCAATCAGGAGGTTACCCGCTGGATTCCAAACTGTGAGATGAAACAGGAAGAAATGAGAGGAGGAGGAGGGGACAGAGGAGCTTGGACCCTGAGTACCTTCCAAGGGTGATCTTTTATTAATCCTGTAGTGCCCATTGATATGTTAATTAAGACAGAAAAATCTTAGACTGGGATTGAGGGAGATCCATCAGATAGGACTTTTTAGAAATCAGTATTCTACAAGAGAAGCAGACAAAATAGTTTCTGAAAGAATTAGTATCCTAAAATCCTTCCTTGGAGCTGTGCGGGAGGCTTTGGATTCTCTGAGTACAGCACAGCTGGCTGGAGCAGTAAGAACCACTCACCAAGACAGCAGGCACTGTTCTTAAAGCTTCTGCTAGATTCACTGGAATATCAGCAAACAGTAACACCTTTTCTGTTGTTTATGTCGATTTTGTTTCTTAAGGCAGGACCTTGCTATGTAGCCCTTTTGGCCTAGAACCCTCTTTGCAAAACAGCCTGGCCTTCAGTTTGCAGCAATCTTCCTACCTCTGCTTCCCGGGTTTAGGACTGCAGGCACACACTACCAAATATAAAATAGGAATGTCTAATTCCAAAATGGAAGGCATACGGTCAGTGAACTCTGAGCATGACACTGCTAGTTTCAGCATCAAGTAGGACATAGCCACACTTGCCTATTGAACACTGTCCTCATAGGGCGACAAACGACTCCTCTATGACCCAAGATGGCTAAAGTCTTGCCTCTAACACTAATGACCTATGTGGTTCTTGTAAGTTACTAACACTCTTTGAATCTGTTATTTCAACTTGTGTGTCTGTGTAGTGAATGCATGTATGTATGAGTGCATGCCACTGTACGGGTACATAGGGAAGCCAGAAGTCAATGTTGGGATAACTTTTTCAGTTGTTCTCCAGGTCGTTCTTAAGATCTCTTACTAGGCCTGAAGCTCACTATTTCACCTAAGCTGACCAGCCTGTGAACCCCCATCATTGTGTCCCCAACATTGGAGTTTTAGGCACATGCCCTCATAACTCAGATCTTCATGCCTGTGTGATAAGCCCTTTACCCTCTAAGCCATGGAGCCAGCCCTTCTTTCCATTCTTAAAATGAGATTTCAATAGTTTCTACTTCAGACGATTGATTTGAAGAATGGCTGAGAGGCCAGGAGTGTAGTTCAGTGATTCCATGATTGATGAGAAGCATGTGCTTAGTAGGTGCAGGATCCTGGGTTCAAATCCCAGCACCAGCCTTTAAAAAAAGACTAAAGGAGATAAACCCTGGACCATAGCCTGGAAAATAGTATATTATTAATAAATAGTAGGTCCCATTGTTGCTCTTGCCTATATTAAGAGGATACAAAATTTCAACTGAGTCTAATCTACTTAAAGATTAGTTTAGTGTATTGAGATCATTTCCTAATTGCCACTGGAAGTTAATTAAGCTGTGATATTTTTTTCCATACTAGATTAGAATTGAATATAGTTTTCTGGAGGGTCAAATGAAACAAACCAGTAAACAACTTGGAAAGTCATGCAGATTCCCATGCAATGGGGGAATGAGGGAGGATCATGTCTCTGCCTAGGCTCCAGCAAGCATTCAGACAGAAACAAGGCGAGCCTTGCTTATGCTTGCCACAGGTACATTCTTCTATATTCTTTTCATTACACGTTGCTTTCTTCGTGTGTGAAGCAGATAGGTGTGTTCAAACAAAGGCAGAGAAGAATGGTAAAAACTGCAAGCCAGGCAGTAGTGGCACATACCTTTAATCCCAGCACTTGGGAGACAGAGAAAGGAGGATCTCTGTGAGTTTAAGGCCAGTGTGTTCTACAAAGGGAGTTCTAAGACAGATAGACAGAGCTACATAGTGTGACCCTGTCTCAAAAACAAAATAAACAAAAAGCTAACAGGCTCAATCTTGTGTTTTGAGCTTCATCTAATAATCTGCAGTTTTACAAAAGTGACAGGTAAAAGGGAACACTTACTGGGTCACTTACTGAGTGACTGGTCTCTGGTGATATAATGCCATCCAGACTCCATCTTGCTTAACAAAATATCCATGGCAATCAAAATCAATTTAGTCCCATGTTAAAATAAGAAATAAGTATGAAAAGGACTTCTAGTAGATACAATGATATCCTAGCTAATGTACAATTGAGACAGAAGTGAGTTCCTAACTTGTCATTTTAAAATTCCTTTGGGGCTGGAGATAGAGCTCAAGGGTTAGAAGCATTTGTGGCTCTTGCAGAAGACCAGGGTTCGATTACCAGCATCCATGTGGTGATTGTCAACCATCCATAGCTCCCATTCCAGGGGATCTGATGGCCTATTCTGACCCTTGCAGACACCAAACATGTGTGTGGTGCACATACACACATGCAGGAAAAACATTCACACAAGAAATATGGATAAATCTTTTTTAAAAAAAATTAAAGTCATTTATTAAACACAAAATCTAATAGTAAAAGGCAGTGTTGTATTGATTAGTAGTGGCTGCCTAGGTTCGAATTCCATCTTTCTGTCTCCTGCTCTATGAACACAGGCCACTTAGTGACTCTATAGCTGCTCTGAACATCTGGACAAATGCACTACTGCAAAGGATTTTCTGAATACTGGATGTCTGTCTTTTTAAATAAGTTTACCCATTCACAACACGGATTAGATCCTATGCAGTACACATTAGTGTCATTGAGCTATTTGCTCGTTGTTTTTATTTCATAAAATAAAGTAAGCCAGTCAATTTTAAGATATCATTATGATGTCAGATTTGGGACCATTTCATCAATTCAAGATAGATTTAACCACAGTCCCTCCTTGAGTGGAAATTCCCAAGCATTCTTTCTTAACATCTGAAGCACTAAGAAGTCATGTGTCTCCATGAGTCATTTTTTGCTCTTTTTTTTTTTTTTTTTTTTAATTTCTTCCATAGTTAGATATCAAAGACACCTCAAGCTTTGCAAGAGAAGGAAGCACGGCTTTTGGCTCTATAATCTCTTTAACACCTAGCTGGATATAACTTTGGATGAATGGGTAAGCATGAGCAAAGCCAATTAGCATATGTGGAGACAAGTCAGAAGCACCCTGGAGTTCTAATTAGTTGATAAGGCTGTGAGTTTATGGAGAACAATTAAGATTACTTAGCAGAGTCAGACACCTGCCTTAAATCTCAAACACAAGAACCTGCTGAATGAATAGACTTTTCAGTTCATCATCATTTGGCCTCAGCACAGCTAAGTTTACGTTTCCCTCAGTGTCCTAGGCTGTGCATCAATCTGTACATTTATTTTTTTTCTTTTTCTTTTCTTTTTTTTTTTAAGACAGGGTTCTCTGTGTAGCCCTGGCTATTCTGAAACTCACTTTGTAGACCAAGCTGACCTCGAACTTAGAGATGCACCTGCCTCTGCCTCCTGAGTGCTTGGGATCAAAGGTATGTGTCACCATCCCATTATACATTTGTTCTTACTAGTTCCTTAAACTCCTCAAAGGCAACCTCTTGCTCAAAACCAATGATCTTTTCATTCTTCTAATAAGTAGTGAAAATGCTTCCCAGAAGGAAGTCCAGATAGATACTTCTGTGGACAATCTCAGTACAACAGCATCCCACCCCACCCCCGAGTCTGAAAAATCTTGTGACCTAAAACAAGATAGCATTCATCGATCTCTTGACTGTATAGGTGTGGCTTTGTTGGGCGTTCCTTGTGCACAAAGTCCTACTAGCTGTGGTCAGGTCACAGCTGTGGTAGTCCTAAGGAAGTCTTTGATGTTGAACCTTCTCCAGACAGGCAGAGTCAACTCAAGCTACTACATCCTGCAGGAAGTTTGCCTGTGGCTCCTGATGTGCACTCATTAAGTGGTTTTAGATGCTCACATTCTTATGCTTGGATGTGAATGGAAACTGCAAGATCAATCATTTTCAGAGGTAGGAAGGGGAGGCTGCCAGCACCTTAAGGGCAGGACCGGCAACCTGCCATTAGCACTGAACTCCCTCTCCTGCCCTTTGTTTTTAAACTGCTTTATGCTGTGATCTAAACACTAAAACTCTCACTAGGAAGTTTTTCATCACTATGAAATGAATGGCTAGCAATGTGGTGGATATTATCTCTAGATTCATGGACATTTAATTAAAATAATATGTGCTACAGGCTTTCAATCCCAGCAACTGGAAGGCTGAGGCACACAGATCACCATGAGTTCAGGCCAGCTTGCTCTTCTACATAGTAAGACCCTATCTCATCATCATCAACAACAACAGCAACATCTTAGATAAAAAAAATTATGGATTAAAAAGTTTTGAAAGATGGTTATTGTCTTACTCAGGGTTTGTATTCCTGCACAAAACATCATGACCAAGAAGCAAGTTGGGGAGGAAAGGGTTTATTCAGCTTACACTTCCACATTACTGTTCATCACCAAAGGAAGCCAGGACTGGAACTCACCCAAGGTAGGAACCTGGAGGCAAGAGCTGGTGCAGAGGCCATGGAGGGGGTCTGCTTACTGGTTTGCTTCCCCTGGCTTGCTCAGCTTGCTTTCTTATAGAACCCAAGACTATCAGCCCTGGGATGGCGACACTCACAACAGGCCCTCCTCATCCCCCCTCCCCCATGATCACTGAGAAAATGCCTTACAGCTGGATCTCATGAAGGTATTTCTTCAAGGGAGGCTCCTGTCTCTGGGATAACTGTAGCTTGTGTTATGTTGACACACAACACTAGCCAGTACAGTTATAAACCAACCAAAAAACTTTTGTAAAAGGTAATGCTGGGATTCAAACCCAGGGTCTTCTACATCCTAGGTTCTTCCACACTCCCGTGATCTCAGTTACCATAGTTTATCTGAACACACATTTCTATGACTCTTAGGTGTTTCAGAGGTGCTCATCCAGACTTTCTACAGTCATCTTTGTGATCTTATTTCTTCTTAAACTATATAGCTCAGGCTGCCTTTAAATCTTCAATCTTTCTGCCTCACCTTCCAACTGTTAAGATTACAGATTTAGAACACAAAGCACATCTGGACTTGTGCATCTTTAAAGGAGAGAAACTCCCAAGAGCAGTCAGAGGTGGTCCTTACCCTGTAGTATAAATACCCCACCATCTTTACCCTTAGACAAGATAATTCTAAGGTTTGTACTTAGCATTATTCCCTGTAGGAAGCGGTTCTCTCCGCCGTCAGGATGGCGCTTGGCATGTAGGCAGCTAGCTTGAGTAGGCACTGTGGCCGTGGCTTATTATAGAGAAGAGGTTCGCGCTTCCAGGTGTGGCTACCCGATTAGCCCACCTCGAATCACATGGAGCAGCCAATTAACAGTGACGGCGTGGCAGCTGCTGATAAGATTAAGGCAATGCATATAAGACGGCTGGGGCGGTAGCCGGGAGGATTGAAGGAGAAGCATTCAAAAAGGTAGAAGCAAGCTTGCTGTAATGAGGAACCTGAATAACCTGAATAAACCGCTTTAAGAAGAACACGGTTGTTGCTGCCTTTATTTCCGCTGGTCGGATCAGGGCAAGCTACAATTCCCCACTGTCTCTCTACACCATTAGGCTACCCCACTGTGGGAGGAGACTTCAGGGTTCCCCAGTTACTTTCTACTTCTTTCTCAGCATCAGTTCTTCTTTTCTAGGTCAAGGTTTCTTGAACTCAAAATAATATCCTGCCTTTTAAGATCAGCTTCTAGGGGAACCCAAAGTAAAATATCCAATGAGCACAGTAAAGCCATATATATTGCCCATGACTACTGTGTTAGAGTTAATCAAGTCTGATATATGATTTGGGAAAGATAAAAAACAAAAATAATTTGTAATCCAGTCAGTACTTGGTTGTCACCTGCTACTGTCAAGATATATAAATAACAGTGCAGATTTCACTCCAGTCATTCAAGGCTTGCGAGTTGACAGGCTAGAATGATCACCAAACAATCAAATACAGCTAAACCTAGAAAACAAAAGATTTTGATTTTTTTTTTAATCTTTTCTTTTTTCAAATATTATAAAACAAAGCAATAAAAAAACATTCCCCTGAGGACTCTAAACTTTGCACCACTGCTCTTACTAAGAAAGCCTCACAGACATCAGAACAGGATTTGGGAGCAGAGAATGGGGGTTAGGGTGACTCTTGCTGTGATGAAACACTGTGACCAGAAGCAACATGAGGAGGAAAGGGTTTATTCCACTTCCACATCACTACTCATCCTCAAAGGATGTCAGGACAGGAACATAAATAGGGAAGGAACCTGGAGGCAGGAGCTGATGCTGAGGCCATGAGGAGTGCTGCTTACTGGCTTGCTCATCTTGCTTTCTTACAGCATCCAGGACCAGGACCAGCAGCCCAGATATGGTCTCACCTACAGTAAGTTGCACCTCCCACATCAATCACGAATTAAGAAAAATGGCCTCCAGGCTTGCCTACAGCCTAATCTTTTGGAGGCATTTTTTCAGTTGGGGTTCTCATCACTCAAATGACTAACCTGTATCAAGTTAACATAACACTAGCCAGCAAAGAGGGCAATGTGTCCGAAGGAAGCAGTTTATTGAGATGCTCAGAATGGGATGGGAAGTAATTGGGTACATGGCAGTCATGTAGTTTTTCAAGACTAAGGATTACAGGAGTAAGCAGTCAAAATGGAGCAGTCAGTGTATCCAGAGTGATCATGTTCTTTAGTCACTTATGAGTATCAGCCCTCTTCTTCCTCAATTCTTCAAAATGCCCTCCAGCTCTATTATGAAACAGAAAAGGAAAATGAACATGAGGGCCAGGAGAGGGACTTACATGAAACCTTCCCAGCCATTTCTCCTCCAAACAAAACTATAGCTACATCACTTAGCCTCTAACATGTCTGAATCTGCAGCTTTGGTTCCTCTGTGATACTCTATGGGCAAGGATGGGAAGAGAAGACAATGGTAGGTAGTCCTTGTCCTACTAAGGCCTTCCCACTGCCTATCACAAGGGACTTGGACGATGAGCTTTTACCCACAAACTGTCAAAGGCTCACAGCATCTTAGCCTTGTATACGACTGCCACTCCAGGCCCTTGTTCTATTAAGACAAAAAGGACAAGAGAAAGGTGAGCCCAGGGTTCCGGTAACAGGGTGAATCTCCTTGATCAATATTACCTTGGTCATGGGATTTAGTGGCTGTAAGCTATACAGACTTTTTTACGTGACATCACAGTTAGTTTGATGTCAGGCACTGAAAAAGCATTTGATAAATGGTAACGTTTCTTCTTCAGAAATGTTCAGGTAAGGCTCCATCAAAACTCATCCAGGTCTGGTTGTGCATTTATTAAATAACTGTGGCTTCAATCTTCAATTCCTGCCTAAGTTAGCCAATGTTATCTTACTACTACAATGAGAGACTTTTTAAAAATTACTAATGACTAGACTCTTAGTCTCATATCAACTGAAACTGAATGCCTTCAATTGAAATGAAGTTTTTCAAGGTTCTCCTAGTAAGTTGAATTTATGTGGAGGGTTCATAACTACGTGGTTTAAGTAAGCTTAGTTAACTGAAATAAACTGGAATTCATAGACAGGGACCATCATTGTATCCAGAGAAAGCCAGTCTGATACACTGAAGACTGTATCCTAGAAGAAAACACGTATGTTTGTCATCAGGGCGGAGCTTGAGGGGGGAGGCCTCTGGAGAGTCACAAGATTGTTTTTCAAGTATTTGAAGAGACTATACATCTGTTGTTTCCTAAGAATTGATTAATCATGTGCTTCGTGAGTTTTTTTGTAATATAGGAGTTACAGGTGTCCAGGTTTTTATCAAAATAAGAAACAGCTTCTGGTGAATACCTGCCAAGGATCACCCTCAGCTTGAAGAGGGGTTCTGAGAGAAGGGGTGTCTGGAAGCATCTAAAAGAATTACTCGAAGTCAAATCGTGGATCCAAGCTGAAGACCTGCATTCTGCTTGAGACAGTTTTCCAGTCTGCTTCTCTCTGTGTTCTGCTTTGCCTCTGGAGATTTCTCTGTCTATATTCTGATTGCTTGCTATTCTAAGAGATCTCTCTGTCAATGTCCTGCTTGCTTGTGTCAGTATGAGTGTGTGTGTGTGTGTGTGTGTGTGTGTGTGTGTGTGTGTAAGTTCTCCAAGCAGTTCTTTCTTTTTATCCTAAAAAATTTCTCTACCTAGGTCATCTCCTGCAGAACACAGGACCAGCCTTTTACTTTACATATCAAGCCAGTCTTTTACTCGAGGCCTCCTTTTGAGTATCTTATGAGTCAGCATCCTGTTACCCCAACCCTGTGATTCTTAGGAGACAGGAAGCAGACATTTTTTAGAATTCAGAGATCTGTCTGCCTTTGTTCAGCACAGAGGATAAACTATTTGGGTAGGACCCTGCCCTGGAATTACCATTTCTACCAGCCTGAGCCTAACCTTGCTGATCCTTATCTCGGGAATCTATCTCCCTTTTAAGCATAAACAAAAAATACTTAGCTAGGTAGGATCTCTTGCAATCACCACTCCTGAAATCTCTGTATCTCCTTCCTTAGTAATTTTCTGACAAGCTCAGCTGCTGTTGTTCCTTTAGATTCGTGAAGCCCTCATATAATTCATATTGCAACCTTATTTTTTTTATAGTTGAGAAATTATATATTTTTGAACTCATGTATTTAGAGCTCTTTCCCATAGCCTTAAGGGCTGTACTGAAGGTCCCAATGTTTACCATTTTGCTGAGACATAGCAATACCCTTTACTCCTGGACTAGTGCTGTTTTTTAATTATCATGGAGTCATTAGTGTTAACAGGAAAGATGTGGGACTGCGTAAGGGTATCCCTCCCCTTCTTGTTTCTCTCAGCTAGAGACTCCAAGGGAGAAACGGCAGGAGTTCGGCCACGTCCCCAGAACTCAGGGTCCTAACAAGCAGTCCAATCTCCATAGACCTACATTGTTCAGTCACGTAGGCCATTACAGCCCCTCCCAAAGTGCACAGGTAGAGGGTGTGACTACAGGCCTCAGGCCCTAGAGATTTACATACTAATGAAGGTCAGAGGGAGGAGCCAATTAAGCATTCCTCCCCAGAACCTCCCCCTTTCTCCCTCCCTACTTAACTCAGGTCTGCCCTGAGTTTGGGGGGGGGTACATCAGATCCATCTACCATCCGCCATGACAATAAACCCTTTTGGAACAAAGGACTTCCTTGTGTCATTGGGGCCTGCTGGGCCTGCCGTCGCTGAAGCCTCCAGCCTGTGGAACCCCAGACCTTTCTCCTGGATGTGGGACCCGCCACGTGGTGGAAGTCTCCAGGCAGCCTCCCCCAGCTGTGGCCCTGTTTTCCCATATTTTGGTGCTACCAACGTGGAGCCCCGAACAGCCACGCAACTACAGACAAGCTAGCTGAACAGCCGTCTCTCAGGCAACCACAAGGACCCACATCTTCAAGCAAGCTAACCAGGCCGCCAAGTCTGCGAAGCAAGTACTGTAACCAAATCTCTCTCTTGGGGTTCTAGGCCCATGCCCAGCCAAGAACCAGGATACCCTTACACAGTCCCACAGAAAGACATTCCTCATTCCTCAGAAGAAAGAGTCCTCCACTGCTAGTGGGTCCAGAAAATATGTACATTATTACACAAACAAGTCTTAGACCCACAGCAGCCATCAACTCATGGAGGTCCATGCCTGCAGGCTCTGTCCCAGGGGCAGAAACCATGTCACTCTGTCCCCACCAGGGCCACACCAGGCTCTGCAATTACCCCTCCAAGAAAAACCTCTATAAAACATGTTAGTAGTCACCAGAAATGCTCAAGCAAGCTGGGATGACTATTGTCAGGGGGATTAGACAAATGATCTAAAATGCTTTTTAATCAAAGACTTTATGAGTTGAATTGAGCACTTTCAATGTAGAGTCTTCTCCCTTTGGTTATTTCTCGTGTGTCTGAGCGTTTTCTTCTATATATAGTCTTGCTATGTACAAGCCTGGTGCCTGGTCAGGCCAGAACCAGGTGCTAGGTTCCCTAGACCTGGAATTATGGCAGTGTTGAGCTGCCATGTAGGTGGGTGTAGGAAACCCAGGACCTCTGCAAGCACAGCAAGTGGTCTTAACTGTTGAGCCTTCTCTCCAGTCCCAAACTTAACTCTCTTCTGGAAAGGGCTTTCCCCTCCCACATGTTATGGCCAAAGGAAGGCTTTCAAAGAAAAGCAGACATTTTCATATAATTGAATAAGTAAAATTCATGGTACTTGAAATACAAAGTAATCCCCCCCCCCTTAATGTAACCTTTATCCTCATGTTTTCAGGAGCTGTTTTGGTTTTGTTTTGTTTTTGTTAAGCCAAAAATAATTCCTTTAAAAGATAAAAATCAACCTTATCACTCTGCCTAGATGCAGTAAGGATTTTGAAAATATAAGACTCTGTAAGCCCTATGCAACCTTTGTCTTTGTGAGCTGATTCCCATAGCAGGAACACATGCACTTGATAGCATCTTTCTATTGAGGAGCTCACACAAAGCAAACAATTGTAGGGTCAGAAGCCTGAGTCCACAAAAGTTACTTAGAGAAAAGGGATTTAAAATCCCTGTCAGATGTCAGTCAACTGTCAGAAAAACCTTTTCAGAGTTCTAGCCTTTTGGATGATGAAATTGCTCAAGTACTTTTATTCATTCATTCATTTATTCATTCATTTATTCATTCATTCTTGGTACTTACAGTTATGTCTCCATCATACCTGGATATCATAATGGGATTTTATTTTTTAAATAACATCCCTTTGAAAGGGGAATTTTTCAATCAGGAGTATTTGGTACACTTCTCTACAAGAAAAAGCACTGGCTCTTGTCATCTGCCTGTCAGGATTTATTCCTCTTTAACAACAAACAAAAATAAAAAGTTTTTAAAAAAGAATAAACAAGAATTACTTTCAGGGATTGATGCTAAAAGTCAAAGCAATAATCCGAAAGTTCAAGAACAGAGTTTAGAAACATCAAAATGAAGTGTTTTCAGCTTTGCTTTCCCATAAACACTGGGCTTCAATTTGACGAGAAAGATAAGACAAGCCTGCATTTCCCCTTTCTTCTGTACAGCCAGCTTAACTTATTCCCATGGATTAATTTTGATGAATGGATCATTTTTTTTCTCTGCGTTGTACCTAGTTTCTTTTTCTTTGCTTTGTCAGGCCAAGGGTCCAGAGATACTGAATCTGATTGTCCTCTGCACTGGAGCGACTTGTATTAGATGTATTTGAATAGTTAGGGGAAACACAAACCTGCACTTTCACCCCGTATACACTCTGTTCTCGCATCCATCTCAGTCTGACACGGCAGCCTGGTTTCTGCCTTTGTAGCAGCAGGTCCATAGACAACCCCAGTTTCTGTGATGAAAAACCTCTTCAAAAATATCTAAGGTTTAAAAAAAAAAATAGTCAGATTTCTACTATTAAGCAGAACAGATTTTAATATGAGTAGTGTCTCTCCACCTTCCTAATGCTATGACCCTTTAATGCCATTCCTCAAGATGTTGTCACTCTAACCATAAAATTATTTTCCTTTCTACTTCATAATTGTAACTTGGTACTGTTATGAATCATAATGTAAATATCTGATATTCAGGATATCTGATATGTAACCCCTGTAAAAGGGTTGTTTGATCCTCTAAGGGAAACACATTAAAGGGAAGTCAATGCTACAAACACTCCCATTCAATTGAAGCTATTGTGAATCTATATTAAGTACTTGTTCTGGAAAGGTAACATCCCCTCCAACCTTCTTATAGATGGGATTCATATCTCCAGAACAGGTAAAGACACACTTGCCTGGTGACAAATGTTCAGTGAGACACAGAGAGAATCACCAGGGTGGAAAACCAGAAGGAGGCAAAATCCCAAAGAGTCCCACAGAGAAGGAAATTCTCCAAACTCCAGTAGGACTGCACAGAAAATAAGCAAGGGACTCTTTAATCACACCATATTTGACTATGCTACACTAATAAATAGAATCTAAAATTAATGCTCATTCTAACCAAGATGGCTAGCAATTATTGATACCACCTCTAATTCTATAATAAAACATTGTCAAGTCTAGAAACACTTCCTAGGAAGAGAAGAATGAGAGATGATGGAGAGATGGCTCAGCAGTTAAGAGCATTCTGCAATTCCAGTGAGTGCAAGTTTGATTCGCAGCAGCCATGTAGTAACACACAACCACCTGTAACTCCAATCTCAGGGGATCTGACACCTTCTTCTGGTCTCTGCAGGCACCAGACATTCATGCACCTTCTGCACAGACACACATGTGGGCAAAACCCACCATAAAAATAAAAATAAATAAACCTCAAAAGTCTCTGTGTATGTGTGTGTATGTGTGTGTGTGTGTGTGAGAGAGAGAAGAGAGAGAGAGAGAGAGAGAGAGAGAGAGAGAGAGAGAGAGAGAGAGAATATAAACCTCTGAAGTCTTTGTGAAGCCTCAGAAAGCATTGGAAGTTCTCATCATTAGCTTACACACAGAAGTAATGATAAGGCCATGTTGAATTACTTGACTAATGGAGAAAGTGAAGCCTCTGTCGTCAAGCAAATGATCTGAGCTTTGGCCATCATGCTAAATATCAATGCGGGAGTGTATTCTGCCCTGAGTGATTCTAATTAATGATAAATGGTAAGGAAGGGGAACAAAATCAGTGGGTTTAATAAAAACCATCCCATTAAATGTACCTGTACTGATTCTGATGCTTTCTTGGTAAGGGAAAGCAAAAGATTGGTAGCTTTTCATTTTGTTTTGTTTTATTTATTTTGTTTTTTGTTTCTTGTTTTTTTTCTATTCCAAAGATGCAGTTCATGGAGTGGCCATGAAATCCACACATAAAGATATGAATAGTTTGTCACTCCACATTTGCGTGTACTCACACACACACACCACACACACCACACACACACACACACACACATCTTTTAAAAGAATTAGAAAATCTACTAATACAAACCTTTGAATTTTGCCTCATTACTGACAACTGATTATCCCCTTTCTAGGAGATCACAAGCCAAATCCCCCACCTAAAGGAAGACATAGAAACAGTATTGGGTCTCCTGCCTGTGTCCCAGCTGCTCAGTAATCCAGCCCCGGGCCAGGTAAACTCATTAGTGACAGCCCCACTGCTACCTCAGGTGTCCCAGGGAATACATCCCAGTAGTAGCCTCTGTAACGCTACAGTTTTAACTTCCCTGGCACAGGCAGAAAGGAACTATGTCCTCTTCTATCCTGATAAGTTCAATTCCTGTCAGGCAATATATCTAAGTGGGGAACGTTACCTTAAGCCTCGAGGCTACCCTCTTCTGAGATTGTGAGTTTTCATACACGTGGCTGGATCAGACTGTCTGAGAACAGACTCGAGTACCAGGCAGAAAGGCTTCTCTGTTCTGCTTTGGCAAATACCTGATCTACAGATCATCCTCATCTTCCAGTGAAATAAGAAGGCAAGTCCTTATGAAAACAAACCTCAGAACAAAGAGAAAAAATATCCTCAGACAATGGAGAAAATTGTAATGGACCAGAGCAAGAGGCAGTTAATGTGTTTCAAAATATGTGGGCATTCCCCCCTGTCCCTTCAGTCCTCAGAGAGGGATGGAGAGTGCCGTCCCCCATACGTCTTCTAGCGCTACTAATTTAGAGCATTGACTGTACTCCCTGCTCCATAATTTAGCACGAATCTATTTCTGTGTTGTGTATCAAAAGAACACCAATTGACACAGGAACACTCTGAAAATTACTTCCAGCCTATAACTGGGAAAAAGAATGACAGAAATGAAGAAGGATTACATTTAAAGAGATGGAGAAAGGGCAGTGTTAAACAGAACTGAGCCAAAACAAAAGGGGGTGTTCTGAATCCAAGAAAGGAGAAGAATATACAGCTTCTAGATCTTGGGCATTGAAAGCATTACCATGAAATAAGCAATATTCATGCAAAGAGATCCAAATGCATGCATTTGCTGAGCTAGATAAATAAATCTTATAAGGATCACATAGAAATAAAACTATATTTACAAGTTTTTGAAAGATCAGCTATCTCAGAATGAAGCAATACTCTACTGAATTTATTTTTTAAATCTTAAGTATTTTCAATTCTCCTATGGGGTAAGATTTATATAAATATGTCCATTTTATGTGTATGGTTCAGTGATTTCATGTATATCCTGCATGGTCACCATCTCTGTCATGATTCAGGACACTGTCACCAACCATAGATGACTTCACGCCTTTTTTTTTCACTACAGATCAAACTTAAGGCCTCCAAAACCCTGAACAGGCATTGGAGCATGGTGCCTCCCTCTCTGCTCTCTCCTTCCTTTGCAATTCCCACCCATTTTGTCTTATTTTGCTTGAATCATTAGAGTTTAGTTTTTCTCCTCTAGACTTTCAAGTAAATGATGTGGTAGTATACATCCTGGTTTGGGTTTTGTTTCCTCGATCTTTCTAATATGCATCCACTTTTGTCGCAAATCGCAGTTTGTCCCCCTTTTTCCTGAGGTGGTAGCCCATTTCAACACTGCACTTTGTTTTCTGATTTATATGCAGAATGACATGTAGCTTGTTTCCTACTTTGAGCAATACTGAATAAAAGTTCACTTCTATATTGTTTATATTCAATCTGAACAAGTATATTTTATGTGTATAATTATTTTTAGGATTTTTTTATACTGGGGTTTAAAACTGAGTAAAAAACTGTCTGAGCTTCCCAAAGCCGTTGTACCATTTCACATTCGATCGGTGGTATTTTAAAGTCTATGCCAAATCCTTAATAGCATATTGTACAGTAAATTTGTTCAATTGCTAATAGATATATAACAGTGAGTCACTTTTATACGTTGACTTCTTTCGCAACCAATGATTTCTGGTATGTTTCCATGTATGCTTTAAGAAATATCTGCTTAATTGTTTTATTTGTTTTTATGAGTTCTCTATCTTTTATCACTAGGTTGTAGAGAGTGTCCCAGATAGTTTATCACCAACTTGACATAAGCCAGAGTTATCTGAGAAAGGGGAACCACGACAGAGAAAATGCCTCCTGAAGACTGGCATATAGGCAAGCCTGCGGAATATTTTCTTAATTAATAATTAGTGTGGGAAAGCACAACCCATTGGTGGCAGATGGTCCTGGGTAGTAGAAGAAAGCAGGTTTGGCAAGCAAGCCATAGAGATCAGGCCAGTATGCAACACTCCTCCATGGCCTTTCACCACTTCCTGTCTTGAATTTCTGCACTGCCTTTCCTGGAAGAAGGCCTACAAGCTGTAAGATGAAATATACCCCTTCCCTCCCAAATTGCTTTTGGACATGGTATTTTATGATAGCAATAGAAATCCTAACTAAGGAAATACATTTTCAGTGTTTGCTAAAGAAATCTTTTAATAGATATTAATTTGGAATAATGTCTTCCTGTTCATGCCTCGTTATACAGTCAATAGTAATTCTTGAGGAAATAGTTATACAACTTAATAACAAGGACACAAACAACTGAATGTGTAATAAAAGACGCCAATGAGTTACAAAGAAGATAAATAGATTGTCTGTAAGAACATGAACTGGCTCTTCTCTCAGACGATCTCCATTCCTGTGTGATTCACCCATTACCTCATTCCTATCAGAGACCCCATAGCCACCACATGTGACTCATACCCACTATCTTCATAGTCTATTGCTGCCACCAGGCTTAGGCCCTCCTCTTAACCCATCCCCATTACTTTGTAACTTCCAGTTAGGGAAATACAAATCAAAACAACTTTGAGATTTCATTTCACCCATCAGAAAAACTGAGATCAATAAAAGGATGGACCACAAATGCTGCAGAGGATATGAGGAACGATTAACTTTCCCTGTTATATAACAGTGAGTCATGTTTATAAGTTGACTTCTTTCACAACCAATGATTTCTAGTACGTTTCCATGTATCCTTTAAGAAATCCAACTCAATTCTTCATAGAGTTAAAAAGAGCAATTTGCAAATTCATTTGGAATAACAAAAAACCCAGGATAGCAAAAACTAATCTCAACAAAAAATGAAATTCTAGGGGAAAAATCACCTCCCTGACCTCAAGCTGTATTACAGAGCAATAGTGATAAAAACTGTATGTAACAGAGAAAGACAGGAAGATCAATGGAATAGAATTGAAGACCCAGAAATGAACCCACAAACCTATGGTCACTTGATCTTTGACAAAGGAGCTAAAACCATCCAGTGGAAAAAAGCATTTTCAACAAATGGTGCTGGTTCAACTGGCTGTCAGCATGAAGAAGAATGCAAATCAATCAATTCTCCTCTTCTTGTATAAAAACTGACCAAATGATCTGCCTGGGGTCGTCAATCCACCTTCAGCATAGGATAGCCCCAATGCATTGGATCATTAAAATTCCTCTTGCTTTTTGCATCGATTTATGTCTCTGCATGGTTCACATAGGGGAGTCTCCGGTAAGCTAAGGCTCCCCAAGAGTCTTACACTATCAATCATTTATCTATCTATCTATCTATCTATCTATCATCTATCTATCCATCATCCATCTATCTATCTATCTATCTATCTATCTATCTATATTGGTATAGTTTTTGGAGACAGGGTTTCTCTGTGTAACTATGGTTGTCCTGGAACTCACTCTATAGACCAGGCTGGTCTTAAACTCAGAGATCGACCTGCCTTTGCCTTCCAAGTGCTGGGATTAAAGACACTACCACCACCTGGCAACAAACACTGTTTCCTTATCCAAAACTATTTTTATTTTATTTTGAAAATGATGTAAATAAATCAATACACATATAGCTCTTGGATTAACATATTGGCATCTTTCACCCAGTGTTACTTTGAGGTTCATGGAAACATTTAAAGTGTGAATATTTTCTTTTATATCGCTGTATCTTATTCCATTGTACAATTCCATTGTATTATAGTTTGCTGATTCTCTTTGATGTGTCTATTCAAAACATCACAAGCTCTCTCTGATATATTTCTTCCTCTCTGTTGAATTTAGATCCATAATCATTCTTGACACAGTGTTTCATTAAATCTCAGACTGTTAATATTTTCTCCCAAACTATAGCTTATAGTTTCATATTTTAAAACATTATTTTGTTCTTTATTACATTTTAAAATATTTATTTATTTATTTATGTATATATCTATTTATCTATTTATGTGCATGACAGGCAATGACATGTGTGTGCCACAGAGCACATGTAGAAGTCAGAGGATAACTTGTGGAAGTCCATTCTTCATTTCCATCATGTGGGACCTAGAGATCAAGCTGAGGTTAGCATCAAGTGCATTTATTCACTGAGCAATCTTGTTGACTGTGTTTCATCTTATATTATTATTGTTGTTGTTGTTATTGTTATTATTGTTTTTTTAATAAAAAATTTATTTACTTAGAAGCATTCAGAATGTCAACAAAACAGCTGCAATTTCTTTTTTTTTTTTTTTTTTTTTTTTGCAATTACAGAGTGGTATTAAGTTAACAGAACAACAATTATCTTCATATAAGCTGCATCAGAGACAACTGAAGATGGAAAAAAAAAAAACCAAAATTAAAACCAAAAGAAAAGAAAACAAAACCAAACTATTGTCCCCATATAACTAATTTGTGCTATGCACCAACAAGAACCTGCTTTAAATTTCCATGCCAATTTACAACCCCAGACTGTACCAGGCAAGGTTAGTGGCTACTGAAAATACCAACAGGACAGGGCTATCTAAAGACACATTCAGTAGTGTGTTAACTATACAAAAAAAGACACTGTACAGTTTAAAAGCAAATCTTACACAGCCTTACATTTCAATTTTTTTCTTTAAAAGGAGTGAGTTGTGTACAGGGGGGTTAAATGCTTTATAGACAAGGAAAAAAAACTGCACTAGAACCAACTTATCATCATCATCTTCATCTTCATCTTCTTCCTCCTCTTCCTCATCCTCTTCATCCTCCTCCTCATCTTCCTCTTCCTTCTTTTTCTTGCTCTTTTCAGCCTTGACAACCCCCTTTTTCGCTGCATCAGGTTTTCCTTTAGCTCTGTAGGCAGCAATATCCTTCTCGTACTTCTCCTTCAGCTTGGCAGCCTTCTTCTCGTAGGGCTACTTGTCATCCACCGCAGTGTTGTTCCACATCTCTCCTAATTTCTTTGCAACATCACCAATGGATAAGCCAGGATACTCGCCTTTGATTTTGGGCAGTACTCAGAACAGAACAGGAAGAAGGCCGAAGGAGGCCTCTTGGGTGCATTGGGGTCCTTGAACTTCTTTTTGGTCTCCCCTTTGGTGGGGATGTAGGTTTTCATTTCTCTTTCATAACGAGCCTTGTCAGCCTTTGCCATATCTTCAAATTCCCCTTTTCTTTAGCAGACATAGTCTTCCACCTCTCTGAGCATTTCTTGGAGAACTCTGAGAAGTTGACAGAAGCATCTGGGTGCTTCTTCTTGTGCTCCTCCCGGCAGGTTTGCACAAAAAAATGCATGTGAGGACTTTTGCCTCTTGGCTTTTTAGGATCTCCTTTGCCCATGTTTAGTTGATTTTCCTCCGCGAGGCAGAGTCGCCCAGTGCCCGTCCAGCTCTCGCTTGCCCCGGCGCTGTCTCTATGGAGCTCAATGTACTGCAATGGCTCGCTATAATTGTTTTTTGGCTTATCAAAACAGGGTTTCTCTATGTAGCCCTGGCTGTCCTGGAACTTGCTCGGTAGACCAAGCTGGCCTCGAACTCAGGGATGGTCTTGTCTCTGCCTCCCACATTTTGGTGTTAAAGGAGTGCTCCACCACAGCTGGTGTTCACTTTATCTTCTAAATAGTCTTTCATGGAGCAAGTTTTGTTCTTTTTCTCGGTTTTTAAAATATAATTTATTTATTTTTATTTATATACATTCGTGTTTTGCCTGCATGTATGTCTGTGTGAAGGTGTTAGATCTCAGAATTATGGGCAGTTATGATAGATAGATAGATAGATAGATAGATAGATAGATAGATAGATAGATAGATGATAGATAGATAGATAGATAGATAGATAGATAGATAGGCGCAGGCATATAGACCAAGAAAATGGTGGTTGGAGAGGGTTAGGACAGCAGCCATTGCTGAAGAACCATGAAGAAATTTATCTGCATTATGAAAAAAATGATGTACCCTGGCTGTGGTGACAATTAAATTAATCTACCCATGTGGTAACATTAAAAAAAAAATAAAAACAAACAACAATAAAGCAAAGGGGACGAGAACTGAGGCTGAGGATTTGCATTGCTACGTCAGCGCCCTGGTCTAAGGGCAGAGCAGGTTGGTTGTGTTGGGAAGATCACACAAAACACCAAAACTAACCCCAGTGTCTGTTCTATAAGTTAAAAAGGAGATGTTACTCTCCATAACATACACTTCTGTAAACATACCATATGTTTCAACAACTATTTACCACTTAACCAAATACAGTTTCTAAAAGTCAAGGCTACGTTCTATCAATTTACCTGGAAAAATATAGACATACTAAGTAAAGATTCCATAGCGAAGATTTGTCAAAAGTCCCAAATTCAAATATTTTCTTCTAGAGACTTTATGAATATGCTCCTTCTTTTTTTGGTTATTTTTAGGCTGACAAAATATGCTTACTTCTTTACTGTGTGTGTGCTTGATATTTTATTTGTAGAGTAAATTGCTTGATTTATCTTGGGAAGTAAATAACATCTGTTGAAAATTTAAATTCTGTTGCTATGTGGCATTTTTTGGCCATTTTTAAACTAGATTTTTGACTACATTCCCTGTTAATGCTAAGCACATCGTATAACTTTTTGTAATTTTTAATTTTATGTGTATGGCTGGTTTGCCTGCATGTGTGTGTACCCTATGCGAGCCTGGTGCTTACAGAAGCCAGAAGAGGGGGTCAAAACTCCTGGAACTGGAGTTACAAAGGTTTGTGTGTCACCATGTGGATGGTGGAAAGAGAAGCTGGGTCCTCTGTGAGAACAGTTAATGTTCTTAACCACTGAGCCATCTGCCATATAATTTTAAAACATGAAAGATAATCCAGAGTCTAGTTCTCATGATTGACAGTTTAAAAATTATGAAACAAAATGACTCTCCAAGGGTCTCCAGACAGGTTACCATTATTTTTAGTTTTCACACTGAAAACATGGCTACCAAAATTAAATGGAAAATATACAACCATTTACCCACTGCTTAGCAACCCTGCATATTAAAGACAACAAACCAGAAGTAAAATCAATCGTGTTAGGAATGTAAACTATTGCGGTCCTGTTTGTTATAATTAGAGGAAAATAACTTATTTCAATGTTTTATACCAACTCGTGTTTAAAATCACCTTGTTTATACAGTTATAAATGAAAACTAGTGTATGGATTTAAAAAAATGTTCTTTTTTATTATGTATTTTGTAGACTTACTCATCTGCTAGACGCAGAATATTTCATCAGTTAGATGACCCTAACTTAGAAAGAAGTAAACTCTCTATTTTATAAAGATTGACAGAGTACATACTGTAGGCTTTATGGTCCCATGGAATCTGTAGCAACTACTTAGCTCTGCCCCTGGGGTACCATGTCACCACAGACACAAGCAAAGCAACAACTGTAGTTTTGTTCCAATAAAGCTTTATAAATAAAAGCACTCTACAGGCCTGACTGGACCAAATAGTAGTGCCTTTCTAACCCTTGTTCTGACTGTGGAGTGTGTGTTCACACACATGCAAAGAGGCACATGTGTACTCTTGGTCAAGCAGAAGTTTTATCCCTGTAGATTTCCCCAGAACTGAACTACTATAAACAAGGTCAGTTTCCTCTGATAGCGCTGCTCAAGCAGTGTTAAGTGAATATGTGCTTTGATAGACACAGCTCATGTCTTATAATAGTGATTACCTATAAATACATGTGCCTGCTGCATCCATGGCTATAACTATGAATGAGAAAAGACCTTAAAGGAGCTGGAAAGATGGTTCAGTGGATAAGAAGTTAGTTGTTCTGCTTTTCCAGAGGATCCAAATTAGGCTCCTAAACCCCAGAAGGAACAGCTCTCGACAGCCTGAAACTCCAGTTCCACGGGATCTGATGATACCTCTGGCATCCTCAGGCATCCACACAAGCGTGGCATTCACTCACACAGCTGACAGACATAAGCAAAATAAACAAATCATGAAAGAGGAGCAACCTTAACTAGACAATTCCTAAGTCTTCAAAACTTGAATTCATTCCCTCGTTTCCCTCTTAATCAAAATTGATTCTCAAAATCTGGTATGTGACACTCTACTCCTTCTCAAGAATTAAACATTAACTGTAGACCAAGGGAGCATATGGAGGCAGACTTAGCTCTGTGTTATTAAAACGTTCAGTACTCTAAAGATTGTTTCTGTTATACATTATTTTTAAATAACTTTCCCCTTTAATTACGTAAATATATCATACAAAAGAATTTGTGTGCAAGGTTTATAGTAAGCAGGCACTTGGTTCAAACATAAGAGTAGGAAGTGACCAGGCTAGCTTCAAGTCTGGTCAAGCAGGATCCCATTCTGCTCACTGTTCTGTTGTTTTCATTGGGAAACTATTGATAGTTTGTTTTTACACATGGTTCCCAAATTATATAGCTGGTCCTGGATGCCAAGATGAAAATCCCACTAAAGCAGTAAGAGTCCCCCCCAGGAAAGTGTTTAATGGAGTTCAGATTCTACCACCTGAAAAATACTATTTTTTTAGACTTCGAAGGAGACTTCTTGTAGTGTCACCCCTGCCAAAGGCAGAGGAATGAAGGAAGCCACCTGCCATAGGAGACGATGCATAGAAACTTCTTATTTTGCTTTTGAAAAATAGATCATCATAACAGTCATGACTTATTTTCTCACCTTAAATATCAGCAACAGTCACCTTGATTATGAAAAGTGATGTCCCCTTCCGCTCTAAATGATAAGCCTAATAAAGAGAATGGGGCCCCGTAGCCACATGACTGGTGTGAAGCTGTCCTTCAGCACTGCGAGGCTCTGAAGTACAAAGATTCGGTAGGTAGCACATGGATTTGATACTCTTCATCCTCGGAGCTGGGAAGCGTTGAATGGGCTGCATTGCCAAACCCGGGCCTTTTGCATGGATAATGCCAAGCCTCATTGAACTGAGGGAGAAGTGGGGAGTTCTTAAAATATAGTAAAACAAAATATAACCCAAAACAAGTGAGAATGGCATTCCTAAAATATGTAGGATTGAGAATGATCTGGTCAAAGGGGGAAACTCAGGCGGAGTGAGAATGAGCTAAAGATACAGGGACCATCATTCTCCTCAGAACATAGCCCTGGCTTCCCAGACTTCCTCCAGCTCTATTTTGTCATAAATCATCTGCTACTTCTGACACACTTTATAATGTTCACTCTCAAAGAGGCAGAATGTGATCACTGATAGATCCCGACCTTCAAACCTAATGCTCAACGCGTAGGTGGCGTGCCACTGGCAGAGTCACTGGCAGGATTATCAACAGTGCGCTGTCTTCACACTCAGACCTACTCTTGCTGGGATGGCCAGCTGTAAATTAAAAGCTGTGAGAGAGCAAGAAAGCGGCAGCAAAGAGCCATGACTTGTGATGATCTTGTAATACCCCATCCCTCGAGATTATGCACTAGATTTGACAATGAATGAGAACATGAATTTCTAGAACCCTCTCTGACACTAGTATTTGTGTCCCCCACCCCAACTCTTTTTTTTTTTTTTTAACGTTGAAACTTAAAATATTCAACCAAAAATCCTGCTTCCAAGGTACAGTTAACTGGTGCAGGTCAGTGTGTGGGTTAACGCAGTGCTGTCTAGTTCTAACAGCCAAATATTCGATGCTAGCAGTCTAGCTAATGGCGCTTAATTCTTGCTGGATGCCTTAGGCTTATGCAGGCTTTTTGTCGGTTTATTTGTGACTGTTCTTCACATTAGGGGCCCAATTACCTCTTCAGGGATCGCTGTCATCCTTGCTCGGACAGAGAGGGCTGTTAATCGCTCTGACCGGGCTAATCGCTCTGACCCGCCCATTCTCCATCTTCCTCCCACCCCTCATTTCCCACAGTCTTTCCTGAATTTAGTCATAAAACACACTTGTCACACTATTCTTTCTGCTCGGAACCTTGTATGCTGCAGAAAGGTTTGTATTCAGCCCGTGCAGGCCTTGTTTAGCTTTGCTTTGAGTGTTTATTTGTTTTGAACACCAGAATGGAACTGATAGGAATAAAGAGGGCATTGGTGCCAGTCATTCCAGAGGTCAAACCTGGGGCAAAGCCCTGCGCTAAACATCCCAAGGTCACTCACACAAGGATGGAGAGAGACAGAAGTAGGAGAAATCGGTTTACATGCTACGAAAAACTGGACAGTGAGGACTAGGTCTTTGGACTTCTGGGCATGGGTGGGTAGCCTTTATTACCTAGGACTCTTTCATTATTATTATTATCATTATTATTAATTATAAATTTGACATCATGCACCCAATCCCACTCATCTCCATGTCCCTCCATATTCACCCTCCTCCCTGGTAACCCGTCCCCCCAAAAAAAGAAACCCAAAAATATAAATAAATAAATAAATAAATAAATAAATAAATAAATAGAAAGAAAGAAAGAAAGAAAGAAAGAAAGGACAAAACAACTCGCCGTGGAAGTTGCAGCATGCTAAGATGTGTCAGGTAGTCTAGCCTTTTGTCCAAACAGATTCACTGTGCCATGCTAGCCGGTTTTGTGCATTAAACTTGACCCAAGCTAGAGTGATCAGAGAAAAGAGATTCAGCTGAAGAAATGCCTGCATGAGATCTAGCTCTCGGACATTTTCTCAATTAGCGACCAAGGGGAGGAGGGCCCAGCCCATTGTGGGTGGTGTCATTCCTGGCCTGATAGTCCTGAGTTCTATAAGGTGGCATGCTAAACAAGCCAGGGGAAGCATTCAGTAAGCAGCATCTTATGGCCTCTGTCAGCTCCTGCCTCCAGGTTCCTGCCATTTGAATTCCCGTCCTGACTTCCTTTGGTGATGAAGAGTGATGTGGAAGTGTAAGCTGAATAAATGCTTTCCTCCTCATCTTGCTTTTTGGTCATGGTGTTTTGTTGCAGCAATAGAGTGATCAGAGAAAAGAGTTCAGCTGAAGAAATGCCTGCATGAGATCTAGCTCTCGGACATTTTCTCAATTAGCGACCAAGGGGAAAAAAAAAAAAAAAAAAAAAAAAAAAAAAAAAAAAAAAAAAAAAAAAAAAAAAAAAAAAAAAAAAAAAAAAAAAAAAAAAAAAAAAAAAAAAAAAAAAAAAAAAAAAAAAAAAAAAAAAAAAAAAAAACCCCCCCCCCCCCCCCCCCCCCCCCCCCCCCCCCCCCCCCCCCCCCCCCCCCCCCCCCCCCCCCCCCCCCCCCCCCCCCCCCCCCCCCCCCCCCCCCCCCCCCCCCCCCCCCCCCCCCCCCCCCCCCCCCCCCCCCCCCCCCCCCCTCAGGACACTAGGGCCAGCTCTCCAGCAGTACTCCAGAAAGGGTAGGGCCAGCTCACCTGCGATCACCTAGGAATCTTGACAGTCTTATATATGCAAAGTATGGGAACTTGTGATTCCTTGATCGGGAATGTAGCCAGACATAGTCCAAACCCCAAAAAGAACCAGAAGAAAAAGCCTTGGAGGGTAAGCTTCCCTTCTGTCTGTGGACCTGTTTCACTCTTAGCTCTTTCTATAGATGCATCCTTTGCAGTTCAGTGGACTGCATGGGACCAAGCCATACCCATTTCTGAATTTGCCTGGAACAATTCCATGAACCTTTTGCTCTGGGTTTCCATATTACCACCCCAGCAAATGGGTAAAGATGTGTCAGGTGGCACCTCAGAACTTTCATCTAGGCTCTAACCCTGAAACGCAGCTGACAGCAATTCACCTGTACTGACTCCCAAAACATAGGCTTTGGGAACGTTCATATGTGCTCTGGGGAAGTTCAAGGAAAAACACACAAATATGTAATGTGCATGTGCATGAGCGCGCGACACCCCACCACACACACACACACACACACACATGGTTGTGCCACCTAAAGAAAAAAGAAAAGAGAAAATTGAGGAAGGGAGTTAGTCTGAGTCCACACCATCAGATTCACTGAGATCTGGTTTTTACTACATCATAGAATGTCTTACAGATGCTCTTAAATTTAGTACCCCAGAATTTGTATGATGTCTCAAAGCAACGGGTGAGAATAAGACTGAAAAGCTGTCACTATAAATTTCCTAGTTTCTATTAGCAGATAATAAAAATGAACCCCATCAAGACCCCTAGACAGTAACAGCCACACATGTAGAGGCTTAAAGCATCAGAAGTCGATTCTTCCTCATCCCCAGATGATGCAAGGTTGAAATTTAGGTAAAGGCCATGCCTCCTCAGAAGTCTTTAAGTGAGAACCCTTCCTTCAGGTAACTCCAGCTTCAGCCTTTATCTTCATACAGACATCTCTTTCATATGTATATTTTTGGTTTTGCTTGCTTGCTTGTTTGAATGGTGAAGTTCAAACTCTTACTCCCATTGGACACCACTGAACCCTAGGCCTGCCAGCCATTTTTGCTTTGTACAAGGTTACTGTTGATTTTAGAGTCTATTTGATAATTCATATTTGTCTTACGTGAAGACCATTAATTATACTGACAAAGACTCTTTTCCAAAATATGGTTTGAGTAGGGGAGAGAGACCTGGGGAGTTTTTTCTGTGGTTAAAAGCACTTCTTGCACTTTCAGAGGTCTGCAATTCAGTTTGCAGCATGCACATCAGGTGACTCACAACTGCCTGTGACTTCAGCTCCAAGGGATCTGATATATTCTTCTGGCCTCCACAGACACCAAAACACATGCACATATACATACAGATGCGAACATAAATAGGTACTAAAATAAGCCTTTTCATATATTTATATAGTTATATTCACCAGCTCCAAATGTCAAGACATGGAAATATCTTTTGGAAGACAGTAGTGCTCTTTGACCCAAGACATCTGTACACCTGAGAACAAGATTCCAAGTGTAGAATGCATCCACTTCTTTGAAAAAGACTTTGCCTAGGTCTTGTGGAGAGCATAAGGAAACATGAAGGGGACTCCTAGGATCTGAAGAAGATGACAGGGAAGGACTCACTGGCTGCAGGAGGGATATCAGCAGCTTAAATATCCACATGCATGCCATCCAAGTTTTACCTTCATCACAAACAAATTCAGCATCATTTTAAAGGACCAGAAGGTTGGTTTCCTAAGGAAAGTAGTCTATCAGTCCCCTAACATTTCAATGTAGATTAGTTTCGCTGGGAGAAAATTTTCACCAATAATAGTACCATTAAAACAAAATCAATAGGCAAGGGACAAATGGGCTTCAGCGTGACCACCATTTTTGCTACAACCCTGCCCTTCGAAAGCCCCATGTAAACAGTTCATGACTACAAAAGATCCAGTTCCATTAAATTGATGTATAGTACCCCTATCCTAGAAAATGGATCAAGAATATTAGTATGAAAATCAAATACAGAAGACCAGACTGGTTCAGGAGATAATTTTTTTCTTCAATTATTTTTCTGAGTATCAAATTTACTTATAAAAGCTAATCAAGATACAAAATACAATCAACAATGGCTTTCAGGTCTAAGCATAAATGATGCAGCAAAATCACATTGTCCTCTTCACGGAAAAAGGAACATTAACCCCAGGAAATAAAAAAATGTGACTTTTACTTTCTTTGAGTGTTACCTATTCTTTTTTTTATGTTAACTCTGGGCTTTTTGGTGTTTCTATGTGACCCTGTAAGTATGTGAAAATTGTCCTCATCTTACTAATGGGATACTTTTCTAGTGACTCTCCCCCTGGGTTTTTCACAATGGAGAAGGTCTCCATCCATATGGCATGACTCCATCTCTAACAAGCACACAACTTTTGAAATTGAAACAAATTCACATTTCTTAGTCTGTATTATTTTTGAAATACATTTTTTCATTTCAAGTGTGTTTGACTTGGGAAGGCATTTCCAGCATTCCTTGTCATTGAATTCCTGGTCTTGTAACTTTGAGAGGTCATGGTGCATTGTCTGGGATTGCAGTCTGGATTCCCTGTGGGGAAGTTTGAGCCCATCCAGCTGCCATACTTTATCATATAGAAGATCTGGAAGTGGGGGATGTAGCTGAGGGATGCAGATTTTGAGCAGCTGGGGCTTTGAGTTGATGCATTTGGAGACACAAGGGAGGAAGCACAACACACACACAGTCTGGGAAGCAGGCACCCCAAAATAATAGTTTAGAAAGCACCAGAAAATCCTAAGAAAGAAATAATCCTCAGTGGGTATGTGGCAATCAGGTATGGACATGGTCCATTATCTCTGAAATTGACAAACTTTAGTCTCTTTCAATCTATGGGTTTTTTTTGGGGGCAGGGGAAGGGACACAGATGACATACTATGTCACTGTAAGAGGTCTTCAGAATTTTAGTCCTCCTAACTCAGTGATGTATCTGGGATTAGAGACATATGCCAGTATGTCTGACTAAAGTTTTTTTTTTTTTTAAATCTGTATTTGTGGATATGTTATCTCTTACAATGGTAGCAATACCCACACATGTGCAGTGGCAAACACAGAAAGGAAAAAAGGAGATTATGTACCTAGCATAAGCCCTATTATAGGGACAACTGATAAACAGGGGACAAGGTAAAGGCCATGTGGCATCTGCTAGTTTGCAAGCTGATGGCACATTTCATCACTTGCCAGGCAGTCAGTAGTACCCTTGCGCCCCAACCACCATCCAATTCTGTCATTGACTAGTCTGCAAGTGAGCGACAAGGTAGCTAGCTCCCTGTTAGCCTTTCTAAAAAGATCATAGATCTGATTTAGACCATGCACAGCAACAAACATGATGAAGAGAATCATAAATCTTACCAAACCTATTCAGTCTCCTTCTATGGCAGCCTGACAGCCTCCATAAACAATGTGTGCGGTTGAGTTTTACACTGAATCTTGGCCTGAGGTTGGTACTCAGTAAATAGCAAACAAGAGGATCTGCCCTGTCCCCTATAAACACATGACCCTTCTCAGTGGTTACCCACTGGCAGCAATTTTAGTCACAGAAGGAAATTTGACTTTAAACATATTCAGTAAATAATAAACAGTAGTAGTACAAATGTACAAAGAGACAGCAAAAGCTTTGAAGTTGTAGTATATGTGTGAGTAAAGAAAAGTTTAAAATTCTAGCAAATTTTCAGATGCTACTTAATTTATTGGTACTGTCTTAGTTTGGTTTTCTACTGCTGTGATAAAATATCGTGACCTAAAGCAACGTGGGGAGAGAAAGGTTTATTTCAGTTTACAGTTCCACATCACAGTCACCATCAAATGACGTTAGGGCAGGAACTCAAGCAGGAGCTGATGCAGAGGTCATGGAGGAGTGCTGCTTACTGGGTTGGTCTCTATGGCTTGTAGAGCCTGGTTTTTTTGTTTGTTTGTTTGTTTGTTTTTGTTTTTTATCACACTCAGGACCACCAGCCCAGGGGTGACACCACTCAGAGTGAGCTGGATCCTACCAGATCAGTAATTAAGAAAATACATCACAGGCTTGTTCCCAGACCAACTCAGCATGAGAAACTCAATTTTCTCAAATGAGTTTCCTTCTTCCCAAATGACTCTAACTTGTGAAAAGTTGACATAAAACTAGCCAACACAGACACTGTCAGAATTTGGAAACGAGAAAAATATTTTAGAGGGCAATGACAACTGTGAATTTCACTAAGGATAAGCATAAAGCAGAACCTAAAAATAACAATCTACAATGCAAATAGAGAATCAGCAATGCCTGAAGACGTTATGGGAGCTTCAGTAACAACTGGGAGAAAGTGGAAGGAGGAACATGTGGGCAAAGGTATTTCTATTCAAATAATCATAGAATCCATTTCACAACACTTGCCCTCCAGGTTCATAAGGGGAAAGGTTGACACCCATAGCAAGGACTCAAGGCTCATCCCTGAGATTGCAGATCATCAAGGACCACGGAAAACACAAAAACTAATCATTTATAAATGTTTCCAGGTGTTTTTTCTTCCATTTAAAAAAAAAATACCAAGGAGAGGGCTGGAGCAATGGCTCAGTGGTTAAGAGCACTGGCTGCTCTTCCAGAGGTCCTGAGTTTAATTCCCAGCAATGACATGGTGGCTCACAACCATCTGTAATGGGATCTGATGCCCTCTTCTGGTATGTCTGAAGACAGCTACAGTGTACTCATATACATAAAATTAAGTAAATAAACCATATATATAATATATATTATATATACATATACTATATATATATACAACAATATAATATACTAAGTAAATAAATCATATATAGTAACATATTAAATATAATGTATATTAAGTAAATAAATCATATATATATGTATATATAAACAAAGCCACCTTCATAATGTTGAGGACACCATTCATAGAATTGGTAGAGAAGCATGAGGAGAGAGAGAAGTAAAGATAATGGGGAAACGCCCCCACAGATGTGCCAATAATTGCCACTATGTTGACACAAGTGCTGAACCAGCAATGTGGCTGAAGAACCTGAAGCCCCACAAGGATACTATGGTCCTCCAGTTCTGCTGGCAAGTGAGCAAAGACATGAATCAGGACACATCCCAGGAGAGGGAAGGGCAGTGACCTATACGGTGACTAGACAGTAGAGCAGAGTGTGTGGCCCCTCCATGGTGCACACAGAGTGCCTGAAAAATGATTCTTTGCTCGTGGGGAGCCTGACAATGCCATCTACATGAAACTGCTTAGAGTTCCCAGTGAGATACAGTCACTCTCCTGAGGTTTAAGTGTTTGAGAGAAGGAAAAAGTGAGCCTTCTTTTATAATATCCCAAGAATGTTTTTCCCCGTATAATTTGTGTACTCCATTATGAAGTATTAATGGGATTTTTCAGTCAATTAAATGCTGTATGCAAATGTCATCAAAATGTAATTAGTGGTAAATTGAAAGTGGCCATGCAATGGAAATTGGTGTGAAAATCATCTGTCCCCTACTGACTAGTAATAGCCACCATTTGTTGAGTGCATACTATGTACCTGGCGATGTGCCAAGGACCTGGAGTCATCATTTTGCAGCACCAGGCCTTCAAAACACCCACATAAGTTGGATACTAGGTTCTTTGGCTTATAAAAAAAATTAGTAACAGAAACACTTCAATATCCTTTTCAAGTCAAATGGTGCAGCAAGTTCAACTGGTTTAAACTGGCTCCAAAGCCAGGCACTAAAGCCCACAGTCCTGTGAGCACAATGCACTGCTACATTGTGCAGATCTGGTACAGAGGTGAAGCTGCTGCTTTCCTTTCTCCCTAGGGCTCTACTGCCCTTCAGTAGACTCTAGAGTATTTCTAGAAAAGGCTCACACTGGGTCTCAAGAGAAGGCTCAGCTCTTAAAGTGTTTTCCTCACACTCTCTGAGGATCATATGTCAAATCCACAGAATCTATGTCTAAAGCCAGAAAGCATTATTCTAAGAAGGGAGGGAAGGATGGGAGGCAGGAAAAGGTGAATCCTTGGAAAGGAGACTGCTGATAGCCTGGCTTATGTGGAGAAGTTCCAGGTTAGTGAGGGATCCTGTCTCAAACTAACCTTAGCTTGTCCTCTCATCCTGGCATATGCCAGCATGTACGGATGTATGTATGCATTCTCATACTCCCTCCCTCCCTCCCTCTCTCTCTGTGTGTGTCTCTGTCTCTCTGTCTCTCTCTCTGTCTCTCTGTCTCTCTGTCTCTCTCTCTCTCACATACACACACACACCTGACATGTGCCGGTAAGAAAAGTTCCACCTTCAACAAATAAACCTATTAAATTCCATAACAATAAAACACAGAAGCTGAAGTATTATTTCTATATTTCTATTACTGTTATTTCTATATCTCTGGGGATCTGAGGCAATTTGGGAGATCAAAGTAGCTTTCTGGACCTCTACTTCTATGGTTGTGAAACTGGGAGAGTAAGTATACCTTAGAGTTTGTTGTGATGAAAAGATTTGATGTACAGAAACTAGAACAGCCCCTGGTACACCAAAAGCACTGTGTGTAGTTAGTGGTGGTCTCCTTTGTCATCAAGCCATGCTGGTTGCTATGAAAGGACATAGACCTATTGATCTAGCTGACTTGGAATTCCTGCTGACCCAGTTTCAAAGTGATGACTCTTTTGAAGATGTCCCTCATTCAATGTCACAACCCATTTCCTTGGTTCAGAAGAAGTTAGCTATTTGATCTTCATGTCTGTGTCTCTGGACAGCCTTTTCCACTCAAAAAGGTCCTTATTCTTCAATATTCCATAGATTTTTTTTCCTCTAAATCCATTAAAAAAAAGTCAGGTGTCTCAATGACCACACATTGTCATAGGTTTGAACAGCATGCATATGCCCACTGTCTTAGTTACTTTTCAATTGCTGTGACAAAATACCATGACAAAGGCAATTTATAAAAGTGTTTTTAATTTGTGGCTCATGGTTCCAGAAAGTTAGATTCCATAACCATCAGGGCAGAGAACATAGGAATAGGCAGGCAGGCATGGTGGGACAGCAGTAGCTGAGACCTCACCTTGAGACAGTAATCATGAGGCAGAGATAGCTAATATAGAATATTTGGACTTTTAAAACCTCAAAGTCCGTCTCCAGTGATACAACTCCACCAACAAAACCACATCTCTTAATCCTTCCCAAACAGTTCCACCAGTATTCAAATATATGAGCCTATAGGGGCCATTTTTATTCTACCTACTATACCCTCCTATTTCCAATATCAATTCCAAGTTTTCTTCCATCCTCTCAGCACCCACTTGGCTTCCCATGCTTGTATATCACTCTGTTGCATCTATTGTTTTAACACTAAGAGAATTGTGTTATCCACCTTTGCCCTCTGTCTACTACCTTGTCTCCTCACTCACATAAGATACTTAGCAAACTGTATTTGTTCAGGAAATGAATGAGCAAATGGCCCTAAATCAAGGGGTCTGCAATATCATGGCCCAGTTTGGTGATATGCTAGGAGAATTTTAGCAGAAGAAGAAGAGGAGGAGGAAGAAGAGGAAGAGGAGGAGGAAGAGGAGGAGGAAGAGGAGGAGGAGGAGGAGGAGAAGAAAACAAAGTAGGTACAAAAAGACATGTTGATGAAGTCCAGAGGCAACCAGGCACAGACTTCCAAGGGTTATCTCCTAATGGATCACAAAAGGTTCTCTTACTTCCCTAGCAACATATTGTGACATATGTCAGGTACTGTCTACTAGGGAAGTTCACTAAGAGACTAATTTTTCAGGTGCTGGTGGGGACTCATAATACCTAGTGTGGGCCAAAATTCTAATTCCCAAAAAGGAAAGCAGTAAAATGTAAGAATGTAATTAATAACTTGATAGTTGTGATCCCTAGCATACTAGAATTTGTTTCTAGATGTTTGTGAGGGTGTAATGCATTCCTATGCTAGTGATGTTTGGCTTGATTGCTTAGGTGTCTTGTAAAGAAGAGAAGGTACAGGCACAGCCAGTGCTCCTAGACACTTGACAGATGCTTCTCATTTTCTGCAGAAAAGACAAATCTGAGCTAGTTAAACTCCCTCATGAAAACATTTGGAAACTAAGCCCCACAGATTTCCTCATTGTCAGGAGACCTTCAGATGTCATCCTGACTGTGGTTCCTTAATTTCACTTCTTTCCAACAATCAAAATCATATACTAACTTTCTTTTAATCAAAGTTGTCTTATTTATTCATTATTTGTATGTGTGCATTGTATGTGTGATGCAAAGGCACCCAATGCACAGCACACATGTGAAGGCACAAGGACAACTCTCAGGACTTGGTTCTCTCCTCACACCCATTGGGATCCAGGGATCAAGCCCAGATCAGCAGGCCTGCATGCAAGTACCTCTACCCCCGAAGTCATTTCCCTGGCCTATAAAATTGTTGAACACATTGCATCTGCCTCCTGGGTCCCCACCTAGTATATTGATGATAGTTGTATTTGCTATGCCTCAAGAATGACATAGCATATTTAAGAAAAGGAATTTCACTGGTGTCTGGATCAATACAAGACAGATAAGGTCAAAAAAAAAAAATAGCACCTTCCCCAACAAATCAATTCCTACATCCTCAATAAATGAGAAAAAATAGACAATAACAAACAAAAAACAACTATAGAAACAAATACAAGAAGAAAAACAAGGATGGGGATAGCAAAGAAACTCACCTGGGATTTAAGGCAAAGGAACTAGCATTGAATGACAACCAAATTCTTAGGGACCAATTAAGAGACCCGCACCAACTGCTGCTGTCATTCTCTCTTGGTCCCATAGTATTTTATCTCTACTCCTACTTATAAGCATTTACTATAAAAATAATACTTAGCATGTCTGTGTCTGGTGCACTAACACCATGCAGGAATTTGGTCTTGGTAATCTGGTGTGAGGTAATCTGGGGTGACCACAGGAACAATTAGAGGACATCCCAAGAGGAAGGGACAGCCATAGTTCTCACTGAATACTCCTGACAGTAACAGATGAGGGAACAGATAAATGAATGAATGTATATAAATAAATGAAGAATATGGATGAATGAAGAAAGTGAACACTGATCTTAATGGGGTTGGGAATGGGGTCATCAGTGAGATACTAGTTCTGTCCTGAAGTCACAGCAATTGCACCACCTTTGCCAGAACCACTGGTAACACAGAACCCTTGGGGCCTTTTTCCATCTTTTATAAATCCCTCCCTTCCTTTGCTTCAGTGTCAAGCATTCATTTCACTTCGTTCTATTAAAAAGATTCCATTTGGTCCTGAACCCGATCCATGCTCGCACTAGGTATATGTGTCTGTGTGGAAATGTGAATCAATGTTCATGAACATGAGTTTTAAAGTTTCATTTTGATTTTGGACACTACTGCTGATGATTCTCATCTGAGAAGCACAACCATGTTCCAGCTCCAGTCCCAGGAGAAAGCACCTCCCAGAGCTAAAGGCGTATCCACAGCCTGCTTGAAACAACAGACCTCTGTCTGCAGATGGTTTTAAATCATGAGACAGATTTCTACCTCCTGCCCTTTGTCTGACGGAAAGTCATATTTAATATTATTTCTCTCTGAGCTTCAATTTACAAATGAATCTGCTTTTCTATTTCAAATACTGAAAAAATAAGCAAAGCAGCTGGGCTTGCAATAAATCATCAGATAAACTATGTGCATAAAGTGCCTGGCAAGGACAGCGGCCATCACAGAAGAGATATTCCACTCCGTGCCACCGTGGCTGACCTGAGGCACCGCCGCCACCTTATACTAAACATGTCTCGGCTCACTGAATCTGGAAAGCGTTCCTTACATGGGCAATGGTGATCCCAAATCAAAAGGAAAGGCTATCCTGGTGTGGGGGTGAGGGGTATCTGAGATTTCTCTTATTCCGTCCACACTTTGGGCTCTAATGAAAATCACAGACACAAGAGAAGACAGCTTTACTGAATCATTAGTGTGGCCGGGACAACCTATCAGAAAAAAAAGAAAGAATGACCTAAAGTGCTTTCGCTCAAGGTTTTCCATCAACCAGCCTTTGCAGGATGCTCTCAACTAGATGAGGGCTTTTGGATCTGTCCTTGACCTTGCTTAGATTGCTCTGTGAGCTGGGTTTACCACTGCGAGACCTTACCACCACTGCGCCGTGGAGGGACTAAAGATATTGGTGGGGAAGTTCCAGCTGTGAATTCACATTTCCACTTTGAGTTCAATCAACTTCAAGACCGTTAGAAAATTTTCATTTCCACAGATATTCTTAATATTTTTCTCTAGCCAAAAGAAGTTATGAGCATTGGCATAAACCTCTACAATAATGATGAGGTTCGGGACAAAGCATTCCAAGATGCAATCTGAGAAACCAAAGCCTACAGGTCATTCTCACCTTCCTTTTGTTTCTACTCCTCCCTAGCATGCCATAGAGCCCACCTGCCTTTCCCCTGAAGCAAAAGTATAATGCTCATTCATTCCAGAATTACCTTCATGTACCTGAACGAAAGGAATACCCTTATTCTTAAAGACACAGGGCAGAAGGTAGAGTCTGAGGCGCAGGTCTTGCTAAGTTTCCTATCCACTTACCACAATAAAATCACTCTCCCTTGACTCCGTCATACATCTCCACAGTCATCCACTAGGTCGATCCAAGCATAAAAACAAACAAGTGGCCTCATTTCTTATCTCTTCATTTCTGAAGGTTTCTGTGTCATGTTAAATTGACATGCTGTTAAATTGACACATCACATTATGTGCTGAGGGATGAAGGATGCTGCATCACTTATCAGAGAGAGGGGACACGGTGTAAAACTGGCTCTTAAGGCAGCCTTTATATATGATTGGCATCCTGATTCAGAAATGACCCTTCTCTCTGCCCATAGTAACACACCTTCTGCATTCTTTCCCATGCAGGGCTCATTGTTCAAAGCCCCATGGAAGACACTGAAGGATTCCTAGTGCCTCCGAGATCTGTCAGACTCCACTAGGGATATCTTCTTTGGAACTGAACAAGTATGCAAAAAAGAAAGAAGGCTGGATAAAGAACTTCAGATAGACAGATGCATGCTCCTTTCTGACGGTCTTCCCACAGAAGCAAGTTCAGTGTAGGACACCAGTGATGAAGTATCAAGTAGATGCACTTTAGAGAACAGCATCTCAGAGGAGCAATTTCTCCTTATGTCACTGTCTTTTCTAAGGTAATAAGTGGAATTATTTTTTTTTTCAATTTTTAAACCAATATTTGTATTAATACGTATTGTCCAGAAGTCAAGCTCTTGAAAACTGTAAACAATAATCATCTCCCTTAGAAAACCCTGTTTGCTGTGGTGTAACCCAGAATAGCTGCTTTTATAGTCACTTTTTTCTTGGATAGACCTGATTATTTTTTTCCTGTTCCACGCTCCAGTCCTAAGAACTCCATTCAATCCTGCCGCCTACAGTGGTTACAGAAAGACTCCCATATGACTTCTATGTTTAATTCCAGCTGTGATGAGTTCCTTTGAATACATAAATGACTTCAGAGCTCAGCTCAGCTTCCATGTTGGGTAATGAGGGAAGTGCGACACAGGGTCAGCAGACACCAGTTCTCCATCCTAAGGGGATTAAGACATCAAACAAACGATGCATTTACAATTTAACTGCCCCAAGCAAGTAGAAAGCATATGGCCATTTAGCTGAAGAACATATGCATTTGTGCCCTTTTTATAAAAAGCGTATAAAGATAAGACCCAATGCAATCCTAGCAGAGAAAGGGTAGGGACAAGTGAGTTCTATTTCTAAGACAAAGTCAACTTGCAAAACTCAGTTTCTTATACTGCACATAATGTAAAAGTAAGAAGTCTGTATAGGAATCTTTCAATTCTCCCTCCTATATGTTGCTGACCCACTAGCGATAAGTAGGACATTATCTAGGATTTCTTAAGTAAAGCTACACATTTGATGCAGAAAGGGCTAAACATTTGCTAAAATTTATAAGACCAAAACTCTACTATTATCATCCCTTATGCTAGGTTGGGACTCATATGCCAGAAGATACGGAAGCCTGATGATCAAATCAGAATTTCAAGTGTTTAGGTCCCAAGACATGCAGAGTTGGCCTAGTGAAAAGTGCAGGACCGAGGTTCAACTCCCAGCACCCACATGGCAGCTCCCAACCTCCTGTAATCTAATGGCCCTTTCTGACCCAAAAGGGATGAGGCACACATGTGGGGGACATGTAGGCAAACATTCAGACAGTTAAAATAAATAAGAATATTTAAAAGGAGCTCAGATTCCATGTGTGCTATATTCTAAGTAATGCTTAGCCCTTGCAAGGATCATATAAGAAATTAAACACACACACAAAAAAATGCTTTCTTAAAAAGTATATGGAATAAATGAAATTTTAATAAATCTTAAGAGTATATAAATTAATTATAATAGTGTTTTTATTTGTGGAAACTTGTACTCAGAAGTTTTTGTTGGAGGGCTTGCCAACCCTTCAAAATAACTAAGGAGGAGAAGACAGAAAATAAATACAACACCTGTGCATAGATAAACACATGTAGGGTCATTCTAGAGCTCTGGATGGACTTATATGTCGACTTTTAAGTAAGGTTCAGGAATGATTTAGGTTTTCCCCTTTAAAAAGCAAGTTAAAGGACTGGAAAAATGACTCTGTGCTTAAGAATGCTTGCAGCTCCTGCAAAGCACCTAAGTGCAGCTCTTAGCACTTGAGTCCAGCAGTTCACAACCTCTGGAGCTCAAGGTCCACAGAATCCAACACCTTCTTCTGCCCACCATGGGCACCTGTATTCAAATGCCACACACAGACAACAGAGAGAGAGAGAGAGAGAGAGAGAGAGAGAGAGAGAGAGAGAGAGAGAGAGGGAGAGAGAGAGAAAGAGAGAAATATTGTTAATAAGTCTTTAAAGGTTTATTAAGATCAGAAGACGATAAAGTTACTGAGAAATCTGAAGTGTTTTTGAAGCACTAAATAGATTCAATTTTGTGACAGGAAAGACTAGTGATTTTCTAGGTTGACTAGAAATTATAATGATCTAGGTACACACAGGGACTGTACAGAATGGACAATGGTGTGCTTTCATAAAAACCAGGCAAATGGAAAATGGCAGAGTTTACATCTGTGCCGTGTACACTTTGTCCAAGCCATTTGAAATTAGGGAGGAATTTAATCAATATGCTATGACTCATTTCCACATAAATCATGGAAAAACACAGTACCGAGTGTTTGATGTGTTTGGGGGGACTTTTTAATAAGTTTTATTTTTTTATACTTCTCCCTTCAACCACAGGAGGTGGCACCTTGCCAAGAGGAAGGGAACTTCCATACAGTGCCTGTAACTAGGACTCACCTACTCAGGGGGGTGGGAAGCTTGCAGGCTACCAGAGAGGATAGGAGTGTGGCACTAATAATGCAACTATGGGCATACTTTGAAGTTCACAGCATTTTAAGCTCATGGGACTAATGGTGTTGAAAATCTAAGAGCATAAATAAAACTATCCTGGCTGGTTCCTGTATACTAATGTACACCCAGGTGACCAGAGCATATGAAAGGAAATAGCTTACCCATGAGAAGAGACCGACCTCAGCTTTGTGAAATATTTCTTCCCCTCAAAATTAATGATGCCTTTGTTCTTGATCAGTTTTCATTTCAGTCTATATTAGATTCTTATTTCTGGAAAAAAAAATATGCTCACTCACTTCCAGGAAAGGCCTGTCCAATTTAATTTATATATAATATATATATATATATATATATATATATATATATATAAAGTGAACAGACACCATAACCGCAGCACCTCTAATAGAGAACTACATTTAATTAGGGCAGACAGTCATCGTGCTAGAGGAACTGAGAGTTCTACATGTTGTTCTAAAGACAAACAGGAAACAACTGGCTTCCAGGCAGCTAGAAGGAAGGTCTCTCAAAACCCACAGTGACACACTTCCTCCAACAAGGCTACATCTTCTAATAGTGCCACTCCCTGGACAAGCATATTCAAACCACCACAATGGAACAAGAAGTCAAACTGGTACTAAACCAGAGGCCACCTCATTGATGACCTACACAAGACCCACGCAAAATTAATCTGTTCAATATTTCAGCAGAGATGAAGCAATGGGGCCCACAAGGCTCTACCCTAATCTCCAAGTTGAGAAGCTACAAGCAGTAGCCAGCTGCTACAGAAAGTCAGCTTTCTTTGAGTGGGAGTCTCTAGGAGGTTGCCTCTATAATAGTCGACAGCCCTGCTCCCACATGTGTGAAGGCACCGCTAATTGGACTCAATAGATGACGTATATTTTAAAGAGGACATGAAGTTGAGGGGACCCAGCAGGAAAGGAAAGGAGGAGTAAGGGATAAATTTGATCAAAATATGAGAGGGGAAACAATTTGTGATACAATATATGGCAGTGAGCCTGCAGGGTAGGGTTAGGCACTTGGCAGGCCCATGATAAGGAGTGTCTCTTAGAAATCATGTCATGTGACAGATCTGGTATAAGGGGGGTTTATTTGGGGAAAGCGAGGGACTGAGGACCTAGAGAAGAGGTAGAGGCAGACAGACAGAAGCAGAGCCATGAGGGCAGAGAAAAGCGGACAGAGAAAGACAGAAGAACAGACAAAATGAGAGCCCTGCTGGGGACACATGGGACCAGTGAGAGAGTGTGAGGTGGCAAAGAGTCCTTTTTATAGGCTACCCTGTGCACCACCTGCACCTGGCATAAAGTACTGGCAACAGGTGATGGCTTAGGTAATTGCTAGGTCCCTATTGCTAGAAATCTAGCAACATCACCTGTAAGCTAACACAATTAAAATTTAAATTTTAGAGAAAGGCAGAAAGAGTAATGAAGGAATTAGTATATCCTGCACCTATAGATTTAGGTCAGACTTCCTTAGCTCCATAAACCAACATGGGCTCTTAAAGGACAGAGCTGGGGTTTTCCATGTTAGTCACAAGGGGAAGAGAACAAAACAAGAAAAAAAATAAAAAAACAAAATCACAACAGGAAATATAATGTAGATATTACCTGCTGCTTGAAGTTTTCGTTCATTTGTTTGTTTTTAAGTTTATGTATACATGAAAGTATACACTCAGAACCTTTATAGGATGTCAAAATAGTCCCTTGGGTTTTTTTTTTTTCTTCTTCTTTTCTTCTTCTAACAATTGATTCTGTTTCTAAGCTTCTCCTGACTGATTTTTCATAATTCTTGTTTTCTAAAGTATGATTCCATAAGTTCTTCATTTAGTCTACACTGTTTGGTGCTTTTTGACAGTTCTCTGGCTCTCCTTCGCTCCTAGTGAAGTAGTCTTCCTCTGTTTTGCACTAGTGACTAACCTGGGGACTCTTACCATTGAATATTTTCTTATTACCAAAAGAAAAAAGTGACTATTGAATAATTCTTTATTTTTTCTTCTAATTCATTAATTCTTACATTCGGCTATTAAGCCTATTAAGTCTGTCCTCCTGTTTTGCTGCGTTTAATTTGCTGCTTTTGTTCGTTTCTCTGAGCTTCCTGATTATCCCTGTCATCTGCACTTAAATCCCTCCCACGAGAGCCATCTGACCCCATGTACTCCACAGCCCCCATGACTTAGTTCCACCAGTATCCTGTTAATTATTTTCCAACTTTTTCAGCTAGAATGAGGAGTGCTTTCCACACTAACTCTTCCTGTGGTCAGGCAGGGAGAAAACACTACTTAATTCTTTTCAAAAAGATGTTAAACCCAGCACAAACCTCAGCAGAAACTCAGACAGAAGAGGCCACCTTGGATACAAACACTGTGTGGTTCACAGAACAAGTCTCAGACATCCAAACAGCTCCATCAAAGCTGAAGCCAACCTGGGGCTCAGAGGAAAGGAGCCCTCTAAGGCCACTGATAAAATAGCCCTCATTTTGGGCTCCAGATTTAAACCTATGCAGTTTATTGAATTAAGCTTCCATTAATCTCTGTTTGGTACTGAAATTGCCAAAATGTCTGAACTTATTAATGGGAAAAAAAATTACAAAAACAAACAAAAAAAAAAAAAAGAAAGAAAGAAAGAAAGAAAACCAAGGACCTGCCCAAGGGCAAATTATTCTTTTAAGAATTTAATATAAAGCAGTTTTGACTGTTTCTGAAGGCTGAAAAACAAAGCTTACACTTTTAGCCACTTAAAGAGAATATGTATAATAGCTATGACTTTTTTCCAATAAAATCTTGTAGGCAATAGGGCTCTAATGTAAAATTATGGTTCTTCACAAGTTATGAAGAAAAGGTTTTGAGGTGTTACACACTTGTCTATACTATGTAATTTTTTTTTTCAAAATAGAAAAGTCTTTTGTCAGTGGAATTCAGACTGTTGTTATCATGATGGGGGCATGGGGCACAGAAGTGTTCAAGAATCCACTTCCAGGCTATTGTGTTATTAATACCAGGATTCAAATGTCCCCAAAAGGGCTCTGACAAGATTCACCATAACTGCTCCCAAAGGGTTATTATATTCTGCAGTCAGTGATTCGGAAATGTTTGCTAGTGCCTGGGCTTCAAAGATGAGCAGCCAAGAGACGGTTCAATGCCTGAACAGAGTTTCTCTTGCCATTGCATGGGTAGAAATTATTACTATGTTTCTGCTTTGAATATAAGAGCATAAATTATTCTCTTCTGGAAATTGTCTTACCCACCCCTTCAAGTCTTCTGTGATTATAGTTGAACAACAATTTAAAAAAAAAAAATGTGTTCTTCTTTTGACAAACCAACACTGCTGTCTTCTGTTGTGCACTGAACAGCTGCTGTGTGCTATGCCAGGGGAGAGAGCTGCAATTCAGGGATTAATTGAAATAATTTCCCCAGAAATGCAGACTAGAACTCACATGAGTAACTCATTCTGCAAAGGACAGATGAACTTGGCAGAATCAACCTTAGCTCTCATTCAGTAACACTGAAATGTAAAAAGGCCTCCAGCCAAAGGTGGGTCTTGGTAATAACATGATGGTTCATTCCCAGAACTGACCTGATTCTCACTAACTTATTCCTTCCCAGCGCTTGGGAGGTTAAAACACAGGGATTGTCTGCTTCCAGAAGCCAACCAGGACTACATAGAAAGTCCCAGGTCTCTCAGGGGCTACAGTATGAGATCCTGTGCATAAACAGATAACTAAAAATCACTCAGGACTCCCAAAGCTAAACAAATTGCTCAAAATCACCCTGTTTTTCTAAGTAGTGAAGTCAGTGCTAGCAGTAGAGACACCAAACCAAGCCCCGCTACCCCAATCTAAATGGCAGAGCTACACACAATTTGAGGAAGAAGGCTACCTCAACTCACTGGTTTTGTTTTGTTTCTTTCTCAAAACATCATTTTTCTCCAACTTATTTCTTATTTAAATTTGACTCAATTTGAAGAATATCAGCAGCAAACATTAACAAGTGCTCATTCAGAGAGGCATTGTTCTAAGCACTCTGTGTATAGGACCTATTTTAGTTCCCCAACTGGCCTATGAGATAAGATCCTGTTATTATCTACCTTTTCTAAAGGTTAAGAAACTAAAGAAGGTTGAAGAATGGCTGAATGTCACAAAGATGGAAAGTGGCAGAGTTGAGATGTGCAAACTGTGATAGGATCTGGACTCAGCTTCCTCTGTTCTGTGGTTGAAAATATCTAATTCCTTCAGCTTTGGAGATTATAAAATAGAGTCAGGAAGGAAGGGGGAAAGAGGGAGATAAGACGGAGTTAATAAGAGGTGGGCAAGAACAGGTGGAGACCACAGGAACGGTGGGGTTTCATCTAGCTCTTTATGAGGAACTGTTGGGAAGTTGGAAGGTAGCTAGGAAGTCCCTTTCCATCACTGGAGCATAATCAGTCTTATTTCTATAGTCTGTCTTGTCTTCAGGTACTGAAACGGACTCAGGGTCTATCAAAAATATAATCCATAGACATCGAGTAGAAGATGGCTTGAGACTGGGTTTTCCTTTAAGGGAAACAAATGCATTAATTTGTGCAAGCGATGGCATAAGAAATTAATTATTGGCATCTACAAAAACAAAGCAAACCTAGTGGGTGGGGAGAATCCAGGGCGCATTTCAAAAGCTTTGAAGCTGAAAATACATCAAGATGCAGTCTTCCTTCTGGGGCTTGCCTTTGTTCCACTTAATCATTTGTGGTTAGCGGTAGGAACCAAACATCAATGCCACTAGCCCTGTTTCAGAAGGTAAGGGGACAGCCTAAGGGTGCCAAGCGGCAAGATAAAGGGAGAGAAGACAGCCCAAGAAAAAAAAACCACTAACCTTAATGCTAAGACTTGCATACAAAGAGGTCCTGGCCCTGCTTTGTTAACCTGATGGCACACAGGTACAACCTAGATACCAGTCCAATCCCTAGACCTCAAGATATCTGCATTCACAGACTTGCTTCCTTGACCCTCTGACTTTGTGTCTGTTGTTATATGAATTACATCTCATTCCTCTCGTTACTCCCCCAACTATGAACTCAATTGCCCTAATCCACATACAAGAGCTGTCTCCCCACCATCACCCCACCTTCTCTATCCCTACCTCAATCTGTTTCTTCTCCTACTCCTTATTCTCCCTCACACCCTCTCCACACACACACACACACCTGACAGTATTTTGACACAGCACATGCTGCTGGCGGCTAGGCGATACTGATGGATTTACATTGTAGCAACTCAATACCTTCAAAAGCTCTTCGGCTACCCATTGTGTTGTTTGGCTGGTCATGCTCCTGTTGTCCCAGGCCCCTACTAAAATTCTTTCTGCCCTCCAAGTTCTAGCTTTAGATTTATGAACAGTACATGAGTGATTATATTGCTTCCTTGTTTCACTTAAATTTACTTTGAGAGGGAATCACAGATTTCAAAATACTAATGAGGGCATTTTCTGAATGAAGAAATCCCCTGCCTTATGAGGTAACCTTCCTGATTTATTATTGTTACTATTGTCTTTATGTGGCCAGCTCTAAAGTCAAGTTGTCTCCTGGTTTTATTCTTTAATATAGTAAGTTTTTATGAACCCAAATTTCCAAGGGACACCATGGTTAAGGATTCTGACTTCACTTTTCTGCCTTTCTTCTCTTCTTTTTTTTCCTTCCTTCCTTCCCTCCTCCTTCTTGTTCTCCTTCTTTTGACAGGGTTTTAGTATGTAATTCTGTATGTAGCTGTTTACTATGTATGTAGTATGAATGTCTTTATATAGTATGTTTACTATGTAGGCTGTCCTGGAACTTACTATGTAGATTAGGCTGGTCTCAAACTCACGAAGTTCCCCCTGCCTCTGCATCCAGAGTGCCTGGATTAAACTTTATCTTGTACTATATCCATATTTTTTTATCAAGGCTTAGAACCTTGAATGACAAATATGTTATTGACCTCTAAGTTTCATATCTCTAGCTGTGGTCTCTCTCCAAACCACAGTTCCTTATGGCTGCCATGTCTCCCACATGAAAATTCAGGCATGACAATGCATTCTTGTATTCCCAGCAATGCTGAGGTGGAGACAGGAAGATCTCATGAGCCAGCCAGCACAGCCAAATTCGAAGCCCCAGGTCACAGAGGGAAACCTTTCCTCAAAATATGAGATGAGCCAATAAGCCACAACTGAAGAGGAGCAAACAGCCAAGTTTATCCTCTGGCCACTAATAGTACATGGGTGTGCATACACATACACACATACACACAGAGAGAGAGAAAGAGAGAGACAGAGACAGAGAGACAGACAGAGACAGAGAGAGAGAGAGAGAGAGAGAGACAGAGAGAGAATTGTTTTTAAGTAGAGAACATCTCCATCTGCAGCAGAAAGCACCTGTATGTACTTCCCAGCATAAATGATTCCAGTTAGCCGCCCAGGCGTCTTCTCTTGCCACATCACCCATTTTGTCAACAGACATCACCTGACCTTCCTAATGTGTTCTGCAGGAATTGAAGTTTTGGAAAGCTGGCTCCAAATTGGCATGATGTTCCATAACTGCTGTGAGAAATGATTGTCTCTTGTCTCTGGCCCAGGAGTGGAATAGGATATTTTGCTTAACATCCATGAAAATGTCAGAGTAAAGGACTTTAAAGATCTGTCCCTTCCCAGAAGCAGCAGCAACAGTGGCAGAATCTACCAGAACACACTTCCTTAGAATCCTGGCAGGTACCCAGGAGCTTTGCAGCACCCACAAAGTGCTGCCGTTCTGAGTCAAGAGAAGCAGCTGAGTCCCAGAAGCAGAGCCACTTTGTGGTGGGGTGACTAACATTAGCCCCGTTCCCTTTCACATCAACCACCAGCCCCCCGCCCTGGCAGCATCCTCAAAACTAATAGCCATGGTCTCAGAGTTGAGAGGACAGAAGGAATTCATTGATGCAGATTAGTCCTCAGTTGATCATTTTGTTGGCTCCCTAGAAGACCTGGTCCACAAATCTGTCATTGTCTCATCTGACTGAGAACTCTCTGGTTCTATATAGTTACTGTACAGGAAGCATTTTTTAAAACATCCCTAAATAGACTTGGCTTCTGCAATATCAGGCAATTCATTAAGTATGGAGAACAACACATTGAAGATGTTGGAATAAAGGCTTGAAAATAAGGTACTTTGGGAAAACAATGGCTTTCAGAAAGTCTCTGACAGAAGTCTTAGAAAACAAGATAGCCGTGACCATGGACAAGACTGTGTGCTCACTCAGGAAGAGTCTAAAACGGTGCAGTGAACTCACCTCAGTTGGTCTTGAGGTTCTGTGCAAGCAGAAGGAAAGAATTTATGAGAAAAATAATTGGACTTCAAAAAAAAAAAAAAAACAGTCCTCACAGGAAATTTTATAATGCTTATACCAAATAAGAAGAGATATCTGAAATCGATAACTTCATCATGCACCTTAAGAAACAAGAAAAACTAAGCCCATCAAAGAAATGACTATAGATTCTGACACAGATAATGAAATAGAGACTGGGAAGCAACAGGGGGAAAATGAATGAAACTCAAAGTTGGTTGCAAGAAAATAATCAAAAAAAATCAACATTTCTTTTTTCATCTTCTAAAGCAAGGGGGAAAAAAAGACAAGTCAGAGATTGCTGACCAGTAAAAGACACCTACTGCCAAGCCTGGTGAGCTGAGTTCAATCCTCTACATTTCCATGAAAGAAAAGAACTGCCCCCTTCCCCCCCCCCCCGCACTCCCTCCAAACACACACACACAAATAAAAGCATAATACATAAATGAATAACTGTAATGTTCTTTATGTTATTTTTATATGCATTGGCATATTGTCTGTATGCCTGCATGAGGATGCCAGATACCCTAGAGCTGGACTTACAGACAATTGTAAGCTTCCAATGGATGCTGGGAATTGAACCCAGATCCTCTGGAAGAACAACCAGTGCTCTCATTCTCTCTAGCCAGCTCTCTAGCCCCATATTTATTATTCTTTAATGTAAAGACTCAAGGTATTAAAACAGAGATGATGTGGGGATGTTACTATGAATCCTACAGAAATAAAGGCTAAAGAATTAGTTCAGTTGTTCAGTAGTTCAGCTTCTCTCCGCATAAACGCCAGGGGTGGGGGAGTGCTGCATGACCACAAAGGCATCTCCTGCTGGAGGACCTAATTGAGAACTGCCTGAGAGGCCAAGGATTACTGATGCAGATAGTGTCAGCCAAATGGGAACTGCTGTTTAGAAGAGATGCTTTCTTGGGACCAATAGGGCGCAGGTGGAGTGTTTTAAAGGACTATGCAGCTGTGTATGTCACCTGCTCTTGGCTTCTGTGCTGTTGATTCTGCATCATCTCACCTCTAACCCCTAAAGGCAAGTAGGGTTGGGCAGCAGACGGCTCAGGGCACCGACAACACAAAATGCCTGGATTCCAGCCCCAGGTAAAACCAGGCAAGGAGGTTTGTGTTTAAAATCCTGGCACTTGGGAGGGAGAGACTAGATACCTAAAGTTCTGAGACCTTCTCAGCTACTTAACAAGGCCAGCCTTACATGAAACCCAGTCTCAAAAGATCAAAGAGGGGGAACTGTTTATCTGTCTTCTATTTAACATTGAACTAGAATTAGGACACTCACGTAGTAAAACGAAATAAAAGACATCAGATTGGAAAGAAGTAAAACTGTCTCTACTTGCAAATATTAGAACACAGCACATTCCAAAAGCACAAATGGGTAAACATGACTGAAGCCAACACCAGGTTCAGCAACGTTGCAGGATGCAAGGTCAATATAAAGACATCAGCTATATTTTGTACATGAGCAATAAACAACTAAAATTAAAATAAATGTATTGCATTTCCACTAACATTTGAAAAAATCAAATACTTATAACCAAGAAGCAGGAGAGCCTTTGCAAATGATGAAACAATTGCTAAAGGAAATTAGCTAAGATCTGATAACCCAAAGACCCCTGGGTCACATTCACACAGGAGCTAGAGTCAGCACAACCCCTACCAAAACCCCAACTGCCTTGTTTTACAAAACTGAGAAAATGAAGGCCAGCAAGATGGTTCAGTAAGTCAAGGTGCTTCTTCTACAAGCCTGATGATCTGAGAAGGTGGACAGAGAGGGCCAACTCCACAAAGTTGTCCTCAGACAGTCACATGCACACTGTGGCACATGAATGTACATGCACTGTAAGGGAAGTTGCTGATACTAGGTCTAGTTCCCTAATTGGTTCTTGATTTTGTCAATAAAGAAGGCCAGGAGCCAATTGCTGGGCAGAAGGTACAGGTGGGACTTCCAGGTCGCAGGAGGAAAAAGGAAATTGCAAGGAATGAGAGGGGCTTTTCTGTCATGTTTTGGAAGGAGAAGAAAGCAGCAATCATTTAAGACCTCAGGCCAGCTAGAGCCTGCAACTGCTGGCTGATACAAGTTAGCTGATAAGATTAGGGCAGGAGGAGATACCGAGATCCAGGCAGGAGATGCTGTGCCCAACAACTGTGCTACCTGGCAAGTTCTAAAATAATAAAGCTGTGGGTCTGACCTTTATCAGCGGTTTCCAGGGCCTCGGGAGTGGGCTGGTGGAATGGTCAACTCCTGGAGTGTAAGACTGGTAGAGAGAGGCTGGGTTGGGGCTGAGCCGGATCAGTGCTAGCCACAGCGGATTCCAAGCTAAGCCAGGAGGGGCTGGTAGCTCGGTTGCAGCTCCCGGCTAAGGTGGTAGTGCATTTTTAAAACTACATGCAACAATGCACAAATAAAAAACTAGAAAAATAACCAGGCATGATGGTGAACGCCTTTAATCCCAGCACTCAGGAGGCAGCGTGATTTCTGTGAGTTCAAGGCCTGGCTGGTCTGCTGAGGTCCAGGACAACCAGGGGCTACACAGAGAAACACTGTCTTAAAAACAACAACAAAAAAAAAAAAAAAAAAAAAAACAGGAGAAGGAGAAGGAGGGAGAAAGCGGAGAGGAAGGGGGAGGAAAAGGAGAAACAGAAGAAAACTAGTGTGGAAATCCAAGAAACCAAACAGTAATAAGTCTTGGAAATGAAGAAATTCAGAGGACTCACATTTCTATATTTCGAAAGTTACTAAAAGGCTCAGTGATCAAGACGACGTGGCATTGGCACACAGCTGTGCAGATGAGTGACAGCCCAGTGAGTCACCTCACCTCAGATTGGTGACCACCTGGCTTTCAACAGGATATTTTGTATAAAAAGAATAGTCCTTTCATTTTTTTTAAGATTTCTTTTCTACATTTCAATCACATGTTTGTGATTCAATCACACTTCATCCGGGTAGGCACCTGTGGGGGCAGAAGAGAGCATCAGCTCCCCAGAAGCTAGAGCCACAGCTGGTTGGGAGCCCCTTAGCATAGGTCTGGGGAAGCAAACTCAGGTTCTCTTCAAGAGCACAAAGTTCTCAACTGTTGAGCCATCCCTCCAGCCCCCAAACAGTCTTTTCAATAAACAGTTCTGGGACAATAGGATAATCACATGCCGACATATAAAAAATCCTCATGCTATATACTAAAAATAAATCAAGATAAGTACTAGAAGATCAAAAACTATAAAATTCTTATAAGATAGCATCAGTTTAAATCTTCAAAACCCTTTGGGTTGGGCAATGGGTTATTAAAAATATGACATCAGATGCTCAGAGATTAAGAACACTTGCTGAGCTTTCTAACTACCCAGGTTCAGGCCCCAGGACAAACCATAAGACAGCTCACAACTGCCTTTAATTCTACTCCAGAAGAATCTAACACCCTCTTTTGGTCTCTGCAGATACCTGCATACAATGCACATTTATCACATATATACACATGAATAAAAATATAAAGATTTCCAATAAATTAATAAAATAGCTAGCATGGAGGCACATACTTTAATACTAGCACTCAGGAGGCAGAAACAAGTCAATCTTTGTGAGTTCAAAACTAATCCAGTCTACATAGCAAGTTTTAGGCCAGCTAGAATTACACAGCAAAACCCTGCCTCAAAAATATATAAAATAAAACACCCAAGTCATTAGCAACAAATGAAAAATTAAATATTATCAAGTATATTCTATATTCCAAAAAGTTGCAATTAAATTGAGAAAATCTACAGAATGAAAAAAAATTTGCAAACTATGTATTTGACATCGAGTGTGGTAGCCTCAATAAACAAATAAATCTCACAAGTCAACAACTGAGAAAATGGATCCAATAATAGACAGGCAAAGAAGATACATGAGTGAATAATAAGAACAGGTAAAGCTGTTCTTAGCTACAGGTTAGGGAGAGAAAAATTAAAGCCACAATAATATGCTACTTTGTAAACACTGATCAGCTGTGTTTATTTATCTTTACCAGAAAGTATAGACTATTGATTAAACTGAGGCAAGCAAGCACAGGTAACAATTCAGCAACCTGGGATTCTACTTGGTTCAAGCTGTGTCTACACCTCAGGTCTAAAAATGCACTTGAACCCAAGCACCTTCCTATGCATATAAACTAGTCCCCAAATAATGCATCTACCAACATGACAGCAATCTAGTATTCCCACCTCCAGGAAACCGGCTGCACACGCAGGTTCAGCAATAGAAGATGCTTCTCCTCTTAGTGACCATCAGACTTAGCAAGATTCTATGTGATCACACTCTACTTACATACACCCGGTAGGAGAGTAAGGGAGATGATTCCCAAAGAGTTTATATAATCCAAACCTTGACAATCAAAATAGAGGTATCCCAATCTACACATCTCCTAAGTAAACCCACCGTTCCCCCAGATACCATAAAATTAGCCCAAGCAGTAACTTGGGGCCTTTGAGTAACCACACTGCTGTAGACCGTCACTGTGACAGCGTACTTTCTTGCTAATCTGTGGTGTCACTTTGCTTTAAATAAAGTTATCTTACTACTTCTACAAATCTGTGTGAGCTGTGAGTCTTCAATTCCTTGAATAAGAGGCCCAGACCCTGGCCACAGTAACGAAATTATTTGAAACTCAATTGCTAAAAATAAAAAACTAAACTGGTATAGACGTTGCAGAGAATGGCTTGACATTCTTTTTTTTTTTTTTTTTTAATTAGTGATCCCCAAAATAAAATGTCATATAGCTGAAAGAGAGAGGAGAGAGACAGACAGGGAGAGAGGGAAAGAGGGAAGGAGGAAAGGAGAGAGAGAGAAAGAGAAAGAGAGAGAGAGAGAGAGAGAGAGAGAACCACGTTGGAAGATAATATAGCAATATTTTATAAAAATCAAACACATCCTCACTATACAATAAAGTAATTGCACTCCTGAATATTTACCAGAAAGAACTGAAAACCTTAGATCCACAGAAAAACCTACACATTAAATGTGTTTATAGCAGCTTTATTTACAATTTCCAAACCACAGACGCAGGCAAGACATTCCTGTAAGTAAACAGGTAAGATGTGATACGGCCATAAAACGGGACATCATTCAGTGCTACAAAGGGATACGCCATCAAGCCATTCAAAGACACTGAAGAAACTTACAGCATATTAACAAATGAAAAGTCAGACTGAAGAGTCTGTGGAGTGTAATTTTAGCTATATGGTGTTCTGGAAAAGCTGAAACTACAGAGACATTAAGAAGAGTTGTTGCTGCCAGGAGTTAAGTAGAAGAGAGAGACGGGTAGTGATGGGATACGGGACACACTAGTCCCAAAATAAATATAGCTCTTTGGTAATTGAGAAAGCAGCAGAAGTGGGAATATTGGATTTGTCTCCCCTTGCTTTTCTATCCGGGAGCAAGTCATGATATGTTCATGGGGAAAGGAAAGGAGCACTTCTATGTAGGAAAGGAACACTCTTACTTCTTCAGGTGAAAGGTCACAGAGGATCTGGACAGAAATGCTCTCAAGTTTTCTCTAGATTACTACAGGTGATGGTTTGTGTATGCTCAGCCCAGGGAGTGGCACTATTAGAAGGTGTGGCCCTGTTGGAGTAGGTGTGTCACTGTGGGTGTGGGCTTTAAGACCTTCTTCTTGGGTGCCTGGAAGCCAGTATTCTGCTAGCGGCCTTCAGATGAAAATGTAGCCTGCCTGGATGTTGCCATATTCTGCCTTGATGATAATGGACTGAACCTCTGAACCTGTAATCCAGCTCCAATTAAGTGTTACCCTTATAGGAGTTGCTTTGGTCATAGTGTCTGTTCACAGCAGTAAAACCCTAAGACAATACATTAGACCACAGCTTTTGAGTCCAGTCATATTTCTCTAAATCTGTCTGTTTTCCCTCACACCTGGTGTAGGAATGCACTATTCTGTTCCCTCTCCTTATCTACATACAAAGGTTCTAAGTGATGTTGAAAATCCGGTATGTAGACGTTTCTTTTGTACCTTGTTTTGGTACAGGACCTTATTTATGAATTTGATGTGGGTGGGGGAAAAGATTATCTTTTTCCTCCCCATAATTTCAGGAGCACTAAGTATGGTAACTGGGACACTCTACTCACTGTAGAGTTGGCAGATGGACCTCTGAGGAGGCTGAAATAAACATGGTGTGGCTGTGCTCACTGGTAACCCCAGAACCCTGGAGCTCTCAGAGACAAGAAGATCAGAGGCCCAAGGTCACCCTCAGGTACATGGTGGGTTCAAGGCCAGCCTAAGCCACATAAGTCCCTGGCTTAAAAATAAATAAGTTAATAAATATTTTTGGGGGGTTTGGTTTTTGTTTTGTTTTGTTTTTTAAGACATAGAAAGGCAAGCTTCCCTAAAGTCAGATCTCTGTCTGCTATATATGGCCAGCAGAAGGTGAAACTTTCTTGCTATTTTCTTTGCTAACTCAGATTAAAAGGAGAAAGAAGACATGTGTGGATCTAATTACATTTTCATCCTTTCTTGTGGTCGATATTTGCCTTCTGTTAGAAGGGTCTCGGATATAAATCTAGATGGGAAGGGGAATGCACGGAGGGTTTCAGTGCAGCATAATACCTACAGGATAGAGCAGGGATGGATACATGCCATTTTACACATGCCTAACCTCATTCAATGGCCCTCATAGAGTCATCTCTAAGGGCAAAGATGGCCTTTGGGCAACTGTGATTTCATTCTAAGTTCATCAATTGTAAGGAATATTTGTGGTTCTATAACTTCCTTTTAATTTTGCTGTGAACCCAAAAATTGATATAAAAAATTCCCTAAAAGTGGAATAAACTGCAGATGTGTGTCTGAGCATAGATGAGTCTTGGAAACGTTCTGCTCCATAGCAATAGGAACAAAAAAGCAAATGTCACTACATGAACCTATCTAAACAATGTCCACAAATGGGCACATCTATGGAAATGGGGAACAGATCTGTGGTTGGCAGCCTGGAGAAAAGAGGAGAGCTGGAATATGTGGAATATTCTCTTTGGGATGAGATAATGTTCTATGTGACACTTGTAAGATATAGCACTGTAGGAAAAACAAAACCATTGAAGTTTATACTTTTAATACTTAAACTTGCAAATTGAACATAATTTTTAAAGAAATAGACCTATTTGGTTTTTAGTCCATAGTGCTTGAGTTATGACATTTGCTAATGCAAAGGAAAACAAAACAAACAACAAAAAACTCAACAACAACAAATGAACCAAACATGTCAGATCACAGAAGTAGCATCATGTTCAACTGAGTTGCATGGACCCTGAAGTTCTACAGGCTAAAGTTGGTAGGAGGGACTTTATATAAGCAACTGTTTAACCATGTGTCCTTGAAGGAACAACTTATAAATACTCCCAACTTGCCTATCTTCAAGCCACTTGGGAAGAGTTGTGAAAAGTATTTATTAACCTAGATGCCTGGAAAAGGCCAGGTCCAACACAACTGGAGGAGTGGAGATTCAAAGCCATTGAATTGGGAGAGGAGCAATGGCAATGAGTGTTTGACAAGCCATGTGCTAGGGCTTTGGTGTCTGTGCAGGTGTAGACTATAATGAGGAAAACATCAGACTCCTACAGGCACCTGCTACTCCTGATTAGGATGCTAGAACTTCCTCACAGAGATGCCATGGGAGAAAAAGGACAGCAATTGCCTTTGGTCACTGCTGTCTTGATCCAGGCAGGTACTGCTGTCTACCACCTACAGATACATCGCAGAAAGTCAATACAAATTAGAGTTCTGCTTTCCACTTGTAGGAACACTGTAGAGGGACTCCTGATCTCTGTGCACAGCCAAATTCTTCTGTTGCATTCCTAATTCCCTACTACCTACCCTGAGTCAGAGGATACACACCTGTTTGTTTATTGTTCCAGGTGGCTGGGCTTCCAGAGTAACATCAGAACAAATTTGAAGACTGTAGCTTCAATGCCCATGTGATGCTTTCTGACTGTAATGTCATGGAAAATATTCATGTGAAATCTCATAACTGTCTCCAGAATGTATCAAACCTGCAAGGGGACCAATTGGCTCAAAATACAATAGTAACAAGCTTATCCTGGGTCCACTGATTGCATCAGTGGTTTCCTAGGCATTCCGTTGGTACTGTCTTTGCAGGTGTGACTATAAGTGAGTGTGACTAGGGAAAAAGCTAAGCCATCAATAATGAAAGTCCCTGTGGCCATCAAACAACAGCCCCAGCCAAAGGAGAAAAGTTCTCCCAGGCATATGAATGGTGAGTTCAGCCTACTGCTGAAGCGCCAGATAGAACCTCAACCAAGTACCACCCAACTCAGGAAGGAAAGCAGAGAGGAAACTATGCTCCTGGCTTATATATAACAAACATACCAGGTTTTTAAAAGAACATAAACACCGCATGCCCTACATGCAACAAAACTCTTCCTTAGTTATTAATGAACTAAACAAACCTGACAGTGGAATAAAACACGAAGAAAGACAATGATAAGTCAGAGACATGTTAATTAACGGTGTGTCTTCCTCAGGATGTATTGCTTTTTTGCATTCACATCTTGAATAATTGAGCAACCTCTTGAGGCAGTCTTCAGAGGCTGTTTTTAACAGCAACTATGTTTAAAACAATTAGAATGAACAGTTCTACTCACTGGAATGGTGTGAATATAGACTTTGACACCACAAATTAATAGTGTTTCATAGCTGCAGCTACGAGAATAGAATTTCCAGCCTAAATCTGCTGAAAGAAATTGGATTTCGGAACAAGTGGCAGAGGCAAGGGTTTGACTTGGCCTGGCATCTTCTGATCATTGCCTCTGATTGCTGGTCTTCAGAATGTGTTAGCCAGTTTGGAGACTATACCAAGCTTAAGTTTCCTGGGAGAGATAAACCATGTTAATTAATGGAGAAATGTTATAATTTTTGTTGTTGAGGGTTTTGTTTTGTTTTTGAAATCTCTTCATTTGTCAATTTTTTAACTTACTTTTTCTAAAAATACTCAGACCTAAATCCAACCTAGGAGACTAGCCGATCTCAAAGCATGGCACATAAAAGCCTGATATGAGATCTCTTTCAAAGCATGAGTAATGGTAAGTTTTTCTACCTAGAAAACTAAGTGGAAAATGTTTGGATCATTGCAGCAGAAGCAAAGACAGAGAAACGAAAGCAGGGTTGGACTTTAAAATGCAGCTTCCCTACATTGATACCCAGTGGAATTCAGCAAAATGCACAGCTAGTAAATGACCCCAATCCTCCGGGAAGAGCGGAAGAAATGTAGTGTCGCACGATGCCATCTCGTACCTGCTCCTGTGTTTATAAGGCCAAGGGTGACAATAGAAAAGGCCTACGCTACAGCACTGGGCAAATAGGCCAATTATTTCAGTAAAGAACAGGAGAGCAAAGTCTGTAAGCTCTGCAGGTCAAGGAATCTATTTTGCAGTTACTGAACTTGGCTTTCATAGCATGGAAACAAATACAGACAGTGCATAAACAAACACGTGTGTCTGTGTTTCGATAAAACTCTATTTATCAACAGAAGTAGTGAGTAGCCAGGTCTGGTGGCACATGCCTATAATCCCAACAACTGGGAAGCTAAAACAAGAGGATCAAGAATTTCAGGCCGATTTGGATTCATAGTAAGACTTTATCTCAAAGACGGTGGGGGAAAGAACGAACTTGATTTGGCATATATTTAAGCCATAGTGAATGGCATCGGATGTGGAGGATAGCACTGAGTGCAGCCTTTCAACCTGCTCACCACTGTGAACAGACCCTTCTTGTTGCTTACTATTTTTCAACCATATAAAATGGTGGTGGGATGCTTGATAAAGTCTCACAATTAAAAGGCTAGAAGATGGTAACAAAGTATATGCCTGGATTGCAAGTGGTAATTATAAATGCGAGTTTCAATAAAGAGGAATGAGGACAGAATAACCCAAATGGCAGTAATGGCACATACTGCATTTTTTAAATGTAGTCTGACATTTTATTTTCATACGTGTAGCCAGGAATTTCTCAGTATCTGGAAGTTGATGAATATTCCATGCTGAATATATGTATTTGCATTATATACAGATATCTAAAATGCTAAGTGAATATAAACTATGCTTACATTGCTATCGTATACAACACACCTACTTTTCAATTCTGAGTTTAAATATTCAGTGGTTACATAGAATAAACTGGAGACATCATTTTGCTGATTTGTGGATAACTGTTAAATTTTCTAAAATCTGAACATACCATTCTTCATGTTAAAACAATAAAAAAATCCAGTAATTACCACCCAAGGGGTTCTTAATAGTGTTTTAGATGACCATGTGCAATAAAGGGATTTCTTTTTAATTAGAACCTCTGTCTGAAAGTTATACTTCCTGCTGGGTACAGATTCCTGAGTTCCCCCCAGCCTACAGGGAAATGCAGGAGGATAAACAGATCCTAGGCAAGGCAGGATGTGCAGATATAAAGCAAGATTTGAGAGAAGGTAGGTAATCAAAGCTATTCCTGGAGCTTATCTGATGGATCCTAAAACCAGCATTCCACAGAGTAAAGCTTCCAATGCAAAAATTAAAGCAGCGTTTCTCATATTTTAATACAACCTAGACAGATCTGTTACAAAACACAGCCACTTGGGCCTGTCCTAGACGTATAAGATCTGTCCCACTGAAACATAGAGAGCAAGATAGATAGATAGATAGATAGATATGATAGAATAGATAAAGTTTATCCAAACCAAGATTTCTAGATAATTCTGATGAACACAGTCATGTGAGAACATCAAACTAAGGGATAAAAAGAAGAAAGAATGAAGATACAACAACACCTTGCCATATAAGAACATATGTGTCATATATGACATATGTGTCATATATGAAGCTATGCTCCAGAAGGGGAAACTCAAATCAGAGACAAATGCAATAGAAGCTGTGCTCTTTGCCACTGAATCCAGGAATTCCTCAAGATATATTATAAGGATCTTGAAGCTGATGAATATCCCACACTAAATATATGAATGTCTGCACATGTATAGAACCATCTAAAATGTTAACTAAAGGTGAACGATGCTTATATTGATACCTTTTAAGATACACTCAGTTTTCAATTCTGAATCTCCATATTCAGTCATTTCTTTGCTATCTTTAAAACGTCTCAACTAAAGCAAATAACATCATTCCCAAAATTGTCATGCACAAAACCAGTACTGAAGGCTTGAGTCCTGAGAATCAAATCTAGGGAGCATAGGTTGGGCACGTTATGCAGATGTCTCAGGAAGACGCTAGTACCCTAGCACTGGAGCATACATTTATATATTGCACTGTATTGGGGAAGCCTCATGAACAGATGCCCAGCAGGTCTTCATGAAAGAAGAGCTCATCAACCTAAGTAGTTAGGCCCCCAATGAAAGGAGCTGGAGCTGTCTACCACTGAGCCCTCTTGGTGAGGAGAGGGAGTTGGGGGTGGAGGGATGACATGTGTCAGGGCTGACTGGCAGGCAGGCAGTGAGCAGCCCTAGCCATTGCAGCTGCTGGACTCCCTGATGAATATCTGCTAGGAGGCTGAGTTCAGTCACAGCTCAACTACAGACCCAAGAAACTACTAGTCTTTTTGGGAAGCTAACTTGAGGTGTAAGCCCTTCCCCAAGTACGATGTGAGCCCCCAAGGAGGGAAGCAACATAACTTTTCCCCCTCCTTCCAGTGTCAGCCATTCATTGGTCATTCCCTCTTTACAGAACAAATTAACCTTCCTCCCCCCTTCCCCCAGTTCTGACTGACCTGGAACTAGCTATGTAGACCAGACTGGCCTGGAAAACACAGACAGAGATCCAAGTTCCTCTGCCTCCCAAGTGCTGGAATTAAAGGCTCAACCACCACACCCTGCAAGAATTGTTCAATTTCAGCAATAAGATACATGCTCAGCATACATGAATGCTCGTGCTCGCATCTGTGTGCGTGCACACACACACACACACACACACACACACACACAGAGCCATGCTCGCTCAGAAGCATACACCTTTTTTTCTAGGTCATCCATTTGTAGCTCAGCCATGTATCTTTCCTATGTTTCCACTTGCAGTCATCACTTTCAGTAGAGATTTAGGTAAGGAATCAACTTGATATGATGTCAGCAGCCACCTCAGCAGGAAAGAGTATGAACCCCAAGGACAAAGGGCAACATCCCATGTTCCGCTGCACACTCCACTGAGCCCAACAGTAAACAGGGTAACTGCTTCGTTGGCTCCAAACAGTTTCCTCATCTGGAAATAGGGGATGATGGGATGTAAGGTAAGTATTAATTAATGTTTAGGAAGGTTTTTTTTTTTTTTTTTTTTTTTTTGAGATGCTGATGAGAGCAACAAAGTATTATTTTTCTCTGCATGGGCAAACAAGCACTTGGTACAAATCCAGCTGAAGCATGCTGAGTTAATTACCCATAAGACTTGAAGCTGCAGTACGAAATCTATTTTGTACTTCCCTGCCCCAGGCAAATGAGCACCTGTAGTGTCTTACAGTGAATCTCCAAAAGAAGGAAGCGGACAAATTGGGCCAGAGAATATAAAGTGGTTCACAAAGACTCCTTTTGCCTTAAGGTAACCATTTGGGAAGGAAAAAAAAAATTAAATCATAAATATGGATAAATCTTGAGTTGCACATGTAACTTGTAGTGACCAACAAAAAGCACAATTTATCAAATAATGAAGTCCAAGATGTTAAACTATAAAAATACTCATCCGCACACCAGTCTTTTATGTACCTCAAAGACTGCTTAGTTGCTGGTTTCATAAAATCCCATAGAAGCTTAGAAGCTGGATGCTTCATAGAAAAGGCAGGGCCTCCAGGAGATTCTGCTTCCTCAGACAGGTGAGAGGGTCACTCAGTGGGCTTCAAGGATGACTGTTTATATGTCACATGGAAGCCAGAAAGTTTAGACAAGAAAGCCTGGATTCAGAGACCATCACAGGAAAATGCAAGTGAAATGGTCCAGGCTAGCAAAAAGGGGAGGGTTACTCTTTAGAATGACCACAACCCAGCTCAGTTACGCCACCATTTAAATCTGACCGAAGAGTATGCGGTTCTGAAGTAATGTATGGTAGAAAAGCATTTACCAGCACAAAAGGCCTTCCATTTTGAGACGGGAGGCAGCAGATATCTTTCAAGTCCTCTTGGGTTCAAAGAAAATTTGCCTTGCAGTAAGAAGATGGAAACAAAAGGAAAGAAAAGTCCAAAGCTCAACAAATCTCAGGCATTGTGGCCCTCAACCAGAGTAGTCAGCAACTCCTTAATCTTAGAAATGTAATTCTTAGGGGCAATTTCAAACCTACCAATCAAAAACATGGGGTGGAGTTAAATTGACAAGTCCCTGATAGATAATATCAAGCTGGTCTGGCCTAAATTTGAATGTTGTGTATCCATAAAAAATGTCACTCAACTTGACTCAAACCATGGGAAAGCTAACAGGGTAGGAAATGTCAGTCGAGGACACCCACATGAGCTGATTTGTTTAGGTATCATGAGTGTTGACCATTCAGTGCATAGGACCTGTAGTAAGTAATGTGAGCTTTAATTTTCCTCTTTGGGAATGGTTTTTCTATTACCAATAATAAAACAAACAAATAAAAAAGGCGACCAGTTACAGCAGTGGCCACCCACTGTAATACACGCTCACATCTATGGCCTTAATGTAGGTATGGCAGATGTTTCAATGCTCTCCTTTGGTACATTAGTAGATGGGTGTGCACCACACCCAGATCTTCACCACAAGTGATTTTCAAGTGTCTTTTTCCATAATCTTCCCCAGTTCAGGTTGACTGCGATGATGACACCAGGAGAACCTAGAAGACACACCTTCAAGATGTTGCAGTTGCCAACAGCCTTGACTTTTCAAATTGATATCTGAAGAGTTCATCAAAATCAAATTCCCACCCCAAATCCTAGTTGGAAAAACAGACAAACAACATAAACCATACATTTTGTTGTTCAGGTGATAGATGGATTTTCTTTAACCTCAATTTATCTGCCTAAAATAATATACTAGTCCACAGGTCCACGATATATCCTTCTGTAACTGAACCTGAACACAATCATGCTCTCAAGTAAAGGGTATAAATCTGAAAGCTTGATACCTTTAGTAACCTTTTGCTAGAACATGCAAACACATTCTAAGGAAAGAAGACACAGTAATGGGAATGATGGAGCCAGAGAGATGGCCCATGGGATAAGAGCACTTAATCTTGCAAAGGACCAGAGTTCAGTTTCCAGCACCCATAGGGAGGCTCATAAACAACTGTAACTCCATTTACAGAGGATTTGACACCCTTTTCTGACTTTCATAGGCTCTACACACACATGGTACACAGACTTCCAAGCACGCAAAACATCTATGCACATAAAACAAGAATAAATCTTGAGAAAAAAAAAAAGGCTGAGATAAATATTGGAGGTCTTCCTTTGAGCTTCATGTACACGTATTATGTACATTCATGCTGTACGTTAACATAACAAAAAGACAGAGTTCAAGCAATATATTCCTTTCCTTTACTAACCTTGATATGAAACTTCCTCACAAGGAAGTCTATTATTGCTTCATGTCTGCATTTACCTTTCCAGAACAGAAAAAGAAAGCCATCTGTGGTTATACTGCACCATTAATATGATATTTATTCATTTAATTTTAATACACCTCTAAGTCAAATACTAAACCTGAGTCTGTTCAGCATAATTGCTTTTACATGTCATGCTGGGTCCTAAAAATAGAACCTAACATATTCCTGCTGAGTGTACATTTATAGGGAAGTTTTATATAACTGCTTTGCCTCGTCGACTCAGGTGGGAGGTTGGCTTACTGGATGAGCTCAATGAAGCTACTTGACATCATACACTCAGTTATTAAAAGGAGAAACACGAGCTATGACAATTTTGATGGTGCTCAGGAAAGCAAAATGGCAGGCAGAGAGGCTTCTAGATTTCCAAAAGATAAGGAGGCACCCCATCTCATCAAACAAACACAGTCCTCCACTTCACACTTATGTTAGAGCAATGGTGACTTCTGTGTGCTCTTGGGTTTTTGAAGTTGGCTAGCCTGAGTTTAAATCCCTTGTGTACCATTTACTAGCTCTGTTATCATAGAAATTTCTGAACCCATCTGCACTTAAATATTCTTAAGCATAGAATACACCGCTGAGTCTTGATAGTTTTTTTTTCAGGGTCCATTCAAGAAGTGAAACTTCCTCCTCACTGTGAGTAAGGCTCTTTATACCTTACAAGTAAGGCTCTGGCACCAGCCTCCCACCGTAGCTATGCTGCTTCTCAGTGACTTTCAATGCTCGGTTGTCTGAGAAAATCTTAGCTTTAGAGAGAGAAGGAAAACCATCATCTTTGGCTAGCCATTACCGTCTATCTCTTGTCGGAGCATCGCTCAGCTGCTGTTCTCAGAAGGCAACACATACCTTTCCAGTGAGTTCTTACACTCAACTATAATTATCCATCATCACTTGGTTTGTTTGTTTAGCTCTTTCACCCCGCAGAGCTGTAAGGACCTAGAAAGAAGCCATTTTGCTGTTTCATTGGCCTGGGTCATGCTGCTGAAGAGAGTCACGTGGTGCCTCCTGTCCAATGTCAGCTGTGTGCTGAGGCTTCATCTGAATGTGATATTTATCTTGGTGTTTATGTCTGGAACCTGGACTTTTCCATTAAACCTCTTGGGCCAGGCCCTTCAATCTTCTCTGGCGTTTGTTTGTTTGTTTGTTTTTGTTTGTTTGTTTGAGTTTTGCCTACCTCAATGAATGTCCCCGATAGCATAATACAATGTACTCATTTTAGAATTTTGGTTTATTATCTGGAATCCATGCTTCTGGAGGCCTGGGACCTTTGGTATTATTTACTAATAAACTCTAACCTTTTAAATCAGCACTTAGCACATAAAGAAGTGCTTAGAAGCTGTTTGATGACTAAATTGATGAGTAAATGTTTTCATATCAAAAACCTAAAAGCTCAATAATTACTGATTTATAAAATTAATGAATAACTTATCTGACCTAAAGTATTCTCATTCACAAGAACTAAAGAAAACAAAATTAAATTCACCAAGAACAGAAATAGGTCATGGTTTTATTTCCTTTGCTTTCTTGAGAGAGGCTTCAGCTAAGAGCATACACCCAAAAGCCAGATAGAACTAGACTCAATTCCCAGTAGAGACACTTTAGCCGCTTTATGAACTAATCCTTAGTCACCTCTGTTTTAATAAGTTCAGCAATAGTGTCTGCCATTTGCAGCTGTTGTTCAGAAGCAGAAATAATACACAGAAGCACTGGACCACAGGCCATGACATATTGAAAGTGATTTTAAAGACTGTTTATGTTATGTGTATGTGTGTAAGCCTACTTCAGCTTTACATATATGGTATGTATGTGGTACAGCTCCCCACTGATGCAGTACAGCATCAGATGCCCTGGAACCAGAGTTACAGATGGTTGTGAGCTACCTGGTATGGGTACTGAGAACCAAATCTGAGCCCTCTATGAAAGCAGACACTCTGAGCCATCTCCCCAGCTTTTTAAATAGTACCTGCTATTCTAATTGTCTTCATGGTATACAGAGATTTTTATAATACCCATTTAACTCTTTAAGAGCCACATTCAAGAACCAGGATCCAGCAGCAGGAAGGCTGTGATCTCATCTCTGTTTCTACAAATATGGACTCATATTTCTAGAACAGACCAGGCTCCTGGGCATGCCGGGTGGTAGAAAGGGAGGGTAAACATAATATAGTTCTTTCATATCCGCTTACCTGACTGCTCTTTCTTCTCATCAAACACAGGATTCTCAAAACAACAACAAATTATGCATCCTTCTCAAGCCATATTTATGCATTCCTTTCTTCACTGAATCACAAATTCATCATCATTGAATAGCAACTATCAGTACGGATTCTTATGCTAAGCCTAAGTTACATGTCAGTGGATAAATCAAAGAGCCAGCCATAGGGACAACAGTCAATAACTAGAGATGCCAATATACAATTGCAAACAGCGATAAGTGCTCTGAAAGACACACTGAGAGACAATAACAAAGGTAGAAATAGGCCTGACTAAATTGCACAAAGTGAAGTCACCTCAGAACAGAACTGAGGTGAGTGACTGTTTCATGGCATTCTGCTTTGTTTTCCAACAGAGCACAAGTTCTTTGATGGAATAGAGGGTCTTAAATCTCATCTGCAAGGACAAGAACCTCGGCAAGGCTGAACATAACTTAGTTTATCAACAGTGTGTACTTAGTTGGCTTCGATTGCCATTTAACATATGCAAGACAGAATAGAAAATTAAGATTCTGAAGTCTGTAATCATATGAATGTTAAGTTTAAATATAATATTCTTTCTGATGACTTTTTAGAAGGCACTTAAGGTTTTAGCTTAACAACTAGAAGCAAATTTTATTTCTCACAATAAAAATGGAGTCATCATTTCATTTAATTTCTTTTCCTTTTTTATGATTGTGGCATGTTGCTGAGAGTGTAGAACACATCCAGCAGGAGGAATATGCTCCAAGCAAAACAAGCAAAGATTAAAAACTTGTAATCTTCAAGGGAACTGACATTAAAGACAGTTGACATAATAAGAGTTTTTCTATGGCCATTGTTTCATATATATATAAATATATTGTGTGTGTGTGTGTGGTGTGTGTGTGTGTGGTGTGTGAAACAAAGAATATATATATATATATATATATATATATATATATATATATATATATATATATTCTTTTATTTACAATTCATGGTTTATGAAAAGATAGAGGGATCTTGGCTTGACTTCCGGTTTTTAATAGGTTCCTATAGAAAAAAAAGAGAAGAGAACAAAGTCCCTAAAATAGCCTAATACTGGCATATCCCTTCTCTTTTTGTTTTTCTCTCTCTTCTGAGAATAAAGACAAACAGAATTTAGACTCACTGGGAAGAACTGCCTGGCACTGTTCATTCATGTTTTCAGCTGTAATTAAGCATCTAATGCTCCAGATGGCTAAGTATTCAAAATTAGTACATTTCAGCTCTGCTGAAACACTTTATTTTGGAATGTTCAAAATACTATCCAGTGGTGCTTAACAACTGTGTGAGGGAATCTTTCAAAATTTGGGAAGGTTTATTACAATCTATGCCCGCTCAGAAAATGTACACTTTGATTCTTTTGGCTGTGTTTCCTCTCTTTCCTGTTGACCTTTGTGATGGTTACTACTGACTCTCAACTTAGTGGAATCGAGAACCATCTAGGAGACAAACCTCTGGGTATATTTTTTGAGGGAGTTTCTAGACTGGGCTAAATTGGAAAGGGCCACCCTGACTATGAACCTAAGAGCCAGCCTATGCCATGGGCTGGGGTCTCAGACTTAATAAAACTGAGGGACCAGTCTGAATATTAGCATTCATCTTCTCTGGTTCCTGACTAGGGATACAATGTAACCAGCTTCCTCAAAATTCCTGCTGTAATGGCTTCTCCACCATAATCAAATCCTTTCTCAGTTCCTTAGCTTTATGAGGAAATGGTATAGTCTCACTGACTCTACAGAGCTCAATTACTTGACTCTTTTTGTTTTAAATTTTTGATGCTTTCTAAAGATTCTTTCTTTCATATATTTACATATATGACATTAAAGGCAATTGACATAATAAGGCAAGAGTTTTATATGTAACATATATACAAACATATGTGAGCTGCCTTGTGGATGCTGGGAATGAACCTGGGTTCTCTGGAAAAGCGGCTAGTGCTTTTAACCGCTGAGCTGACTCTTGACTTTACATCCAACCTTGTGATTTGTTCTGGGTATGGCCTGTAGGCACAAGTGACAGCTGTCAGTGCAAGATCAAGTGTAGGAAGCGGTTCTCCCCGCCATCAGAATGGTGGTTGGCATGTAGCCAGCTAGCTTGAGTGGGCACTGTGGCTGTGGCTCATTATTAGAGAAAAGGTTCGCGCTTCCAGGTATGGCTACTCGATTAGCCCACCTCGCATCACAGGAACAGCCAATTAACAGTGACAGCGTGGCAGCTGCTGATGGGATTAAGGCAATGTATATAAAGGCGGCTGGGGCGGTAGCCAGGAGGATTGGAAGGAGGATTGAAGGAGAAGGAGGGCATTCAAGGGGCTGGAGGAAGAAGAAGGTAGAAGCAAGCGTGCTGTAACAAGGAACCTGAATAAAGCTGCTTGAAGAAGAACACGGTTGTCGCCTGCCTTTTATTCTGCTGGTCAGACGAGGGTAGCTACAATCAAGACTTCAGGAACACCATATACTTTTGCTTCTGTGCTCACACTTCTACAGTTGTCATGGAAAGATTCTCTCAGTAGGCAGCCAATTCTGCACCACCCTGTACCCCAAACTATATAAAACACACAGCTGAAGACAAACCCATATCAAAATCTAAGTCCAAGGGGGCTTGCAGGTGGAATCGGAGCTGTCCAGCTGATCCCCAAAATCTATCAGAACACTGTCAGTCAGCCTGCAAATTTATGACCAGGAAGAAAGCATCCCTTCATTAAGTTACTGAATTGGAAGGTAATTTGTTAGCCATCAAAAGCTGACTAATAAACTATGCCTCTGCCCCACTCTCTGAGATCACTGGCAAAAGAATCTGAAAGGGAGAAGGATACTTCAAGCCACACAAAGAATATATCAGAAATTTCTGGGTATATTTGCTTTAGATCTCTAATAGCGCTAATCTATTTGGATCTGGACAAATTTTTTTTTTATTTTTATTTTTATTTTTATTTTTTTTTTTTTACGATTGCAGTTGTTTATAAATGATTAAAAATTGCCGACAGGCAGTGATGGCGCACGCCTTTAATCCCAGCACTTGGGAGGCAGAGGCAGGGGGATTTCTGAGTTCGAGGACAGCCTGGTCTACAGATGACACACTGATACCAGCCCTGTGCAATTCTATTAAGTTAGTTTCACTGAAAGTTGTTTGGCACATATATTAGCACCACTTTTCATCAGAAAAAGACTGATGGGTTGAAAATTGTCTCCGCTTGGAGGCTAGAGAGATGGCTCAGTGGTTAAGAGCACTGATTACTCTTCCAGAGGTCCTGAGTTCAATTCCCATCAATCACATGGTGGCTCACAAACCAGCTGTAATGGGATGTGATGTCCTCTTCTGGTGTGACTGAAGACAGCGACAGTGTACTTATATAAATTAAATAAATAAATAAATATTTAAAAGAAAAAAGGAAAACTGTCTCTTCTCTTAAAATAGATTTCAGAGAAGAAATTTTAAATGAATCTGTGCAAGGGAAAATGTGGTTTTGCATTGTCTAAGCACGGCGATTGTTTCACAGATGGTCGTTGACTACTACCCCAACATTCAACTGGACATGTTCCATAAATCACATTAGTAGGTATTTACAAAAATATTTATTGTAAAGTACCTTGATACTTTTAAATTAGTAATTGGGAGCCTAGACTGGTACATACCTGAAATCCACCACCTGAGAAGCCAAGGCAGAATGATCGTGAATTCCAGGCCTACCAGGGCTACACAGGACAAGATCCTATATCAAAACAAACCAACCACAGTAGAGGGAGATGCTGGGAGAAGGATTCATTAATGAAGGCTTGCCGTGTGGAGCATGGAGACTGGAGTTTAGATCCCCAGTATTCCGGATAAAAGGTAGACATAACAGGACACAATAGCAGCCCCAGAGCTATTGAGGAAAATTCATACCAGGTGGAGTAGCCAAGGCAGTGAGTTACTTGTTCAATGAGAGACACTCTCAAAACATCGAAGATAACCAATGAGGAGAACACCTGATAGCAACCCCTGCCTTGCTTATGTGCCCATACCATGTACATGGATGAACACAGATGCACACTCCCACCCACATGCACTCACACAAACAAAACTAAATTAGCTTCAGTTTTTAATTACATTAATGGGCGAATTAAGAAAACCTAAAGATTATGCTGAAGGCAACACAGGATCCATACAAAGACCATCTGATTATATTTCCCCCCAAACACTACTCTATCTCCCAAGGAAATTTTTCCTATGTAACAATTACATAAACTACTTCCTCCATTGGGGGAAAAAATCCTAAGGAGACATTAAATGATCTCTCTGCTAATTGTTCACTAGAGTATGAAAGAAAAGATAGAGAAGAAGCCAAGCTTTATTATTTTGTCTGCATTAACCACCCACAGATTCTGCTGCTTAAGCCCCTCAAGGGACTCAATTATGACCAGACCTTGTTGTCCCTATGTTTGAGCTGCAGTTTTTCTGTTTCTGACTTTCCCTGTCCCTCTTTCTCTTCCCTCCATTTCCCTGTATTAGCATCTTTAGAAGGGCAGCTTTCTACATAAACTACACCAGTGGTACACTGCACAGACCAATCGCGTGGCCCACCTACCCATTCCACGTGAAAAGTACACGGTGGCAGCGTGTAGATTAGAGAATCATGAATGTGGAGTGGGGGCCTCAGAAGAAAATTTCCAGGCTAGTAAGCAAAACAGATTTCTTACGTGGAGGTAAGGGGAGAGGAGGCATTGGAATTATGGATTAAGCATACTGCAGAAAGGACCGCTTAGCCCAATACCTTCATTTCATTGGTTACAGAAGGATAAAGGATGTTATGAGTTTTAAATATGAAGCTTACTATTAAGTGATTGCTCAAGAATTCAGAATAAAGCAATGAATTAAATGCATCCTAGATTACTCACATGGTAGCAGTGAATGATTTTAATTGTATTAGTTCAGATCCGCTGTTGTTTTCTGATGATTCTTGCTTAGAGCAACTGTGCATTAAATCCATTAAGTATGTGAAAATGCTGGGTATGTACGAGAGATTAACTCTGTTTTGACTTTGGGTTTTCATTTACGTTTAGAAATAGTGCTTCAAGCATGGGTGAGTTCTTACAGTATGCAGATACATTTGATCTGGAACTATGTCTTAAGAGTAAGATAATCCTATCTGTATTATTTACAGGCTATTGATTTAAATTTGAACACCTTGGGCTAAAGTTGCCAATCAATCTTATTTAAAAGACACAGTGGAACTGGGCCCTTCTCTCTTTGGAAATAATGAGTATTCTACCCTACTACAATCCTTGTTTTCCCTGGTTTTGAAAATGCCTGAGTTATATGTTTTTACTGTAAGCTGCCTCGAATCTTCTCTGGGAATAAGAAGGGCAGAAATCCATAAATAGAGTCAAAGTGAGTCATGAATTAGTCAATGGAGAAACTGCCAAAGGGCTGTGCTTATCTATAAGGCCAGAACTGGCCTGCTGGCTAGAATTTGGGACAAAATACAAAACCACCCACTTCACAAACTAAAATAAGAATTGGGATAAATGTTACCACCTGATAGTTTCTTAATCTAAAATTAAAGGAAGCCAGTTACACAGTTCTGGTACGGCAATTTTGACTTTTGGGATCTAGAACCCAAGGTGGACCCTTAAATCATCTGTGTTTATTATTCTCCCACCTCCATCTGGCTCCTGTCCTCAATCTCCAGCTCTTCGAGGGAAAAAAAAAAAAGAGTCCGAGCCTAAACAAGGCATGTAGCTCTCTTTGTCTGGTCCTGGTCATTGGAACCTCCTGAACAGTGGCCCAGATTCTCCTCCTTCATAGTTATCTCTCAGTAATCACTGACAGCCCAGCAGGGCTAGCTTCTTTCATATGCTTTCTGCCTCAGCATGAGTTCTATATTAACATCAGGGGACTTTACTTCCAGCAAGCTCAATCAACTGTTGCCATTCCATGCAGACATACTTCTTAGGCTGGCGCTTTCTTTCTCTCTCTCTCTCTCTCTCTCTCTCTCTCTCTCTCTCTCTCTCTCTCTCTCACACACACACACACACACACACACACACAATTTTATATATTCTTCCACCTTAAAGATTCTATACAGAGGATATTGAGGCAGAAAAATGCATGCAAATTATCTCTGTAATCAGTGCCCTAAATAAAGAATTAGAGATTCACTTCTGTAGACTTTGTCCTTAGAAGTAAGTCAGATCACATAGACTAAAGGTTTTATATACACTACAGAAGTTTTTACTTTATAAGTCACTAGTCATAGCCTGGCATAGTGGTTCATACTTCTAATCTCAGAAATGTAAAGGCAGAGGCAGGTGGATTTTGGCCAAACCAGGTGAGTTTGAAACCAGACTGGTCTACAGAGTGAGTCTAGGATGGCCAGGACTACGCAGTGATACCCTATCTTAAAAACTAAAGAAAGGAAGTCACTAGTCACTCACAACTAATAATTGGCCCTTATTATATGGTCAGTCTGATAAAGGTTATGAATTTTTAAAATTTAAGTTTGTAAATTTAAGTAAAGTTTACATTTTTATATAAGTAATATGAAACTATGTATTTATTAATTTCAAATTTTTAATTTCAATAGCCTTCCATTTTACTTTAACCCTTGAATCATTCAAGATGATTCAAAGATGTAGTACTTGCTTTGCTACAGTGCCCGTGATTGTCACCAGCGTCATTCCTGGTATATACATAAGGACATGATCTACCTAACAAGGAGGAAATAGATTAATCCAAATAAAATGTTTTTAATTACTTCTATTTTTATAATGAACACTCTAATATTTTAGTATTCATATTGCAATATTTTAGAACATACCAGATCGTATGATTTATAATTCTAAAACAAAAGATCACCATGGAAGTTAAGCAAAATCACAAGACTACTTTCATGTTGTAAAAAATGTGTATAAATAAAAAAGAGGCCATGTATTTGAAGAAGAGTGTGCATGGGTTATTGCAGGATTTGGAGGGAGGAAACAGAAGGGAGAATTGTAATTAAATTATAATGTAAAAAATAAACAAATATATAAATATAATTAGTGGAAAAAATTAAGACACTTCAGCAAATACATTGTGAAAGTGATTTTTTAAAAAGTCTCTTCTAAAAAGTCATAATATTTGTTGAAATTAGTTTTTCTGGTATCTGGAGAGAATTACTGTTATAATTTTTTAATGATTTTTTTTTCAGAGACTAGCTGTCAACTATCTATCTATTTACTTAGGTAAAAAAAAAAAAAGAAAGAAAATTATTTTTAAGTGAAGATATGACAAATTATTCAATTACTGAGATTTTTACCAGAAAATCATGAGGCAATGACATTAAAAGATACTTTATAAAAACATAAAATATCTTCAAAAAAAGCTACCAAGTGATTTTAAATAAAATCTAATAATTTTCTAGCATTAGAAAGAATTAACTCAATTTAAAAAAATAATCAGACCGAGATAATACCTCATTGGGTGACACAAATATAAGGACATGAGCTTGAATTTCCAAAATCCAAGTACAGTTGACTACACCAGAGCACCTATAATCCCATCATGCATCTCTCTCTTTTTTCTCTCTCACACTTACATACACACAAATGCATACACACACAAGCACACATATACACACAAATAAACATACAAACAAAAGTGCATGCACTGAGATTTTCTTTTTAAACCTCATGTATTTTTCCTTAGTTTTAATTGAAATATATAAATCTCCGCCCAATCATTTTTCTTCTGTTTTAAAGAACTTCTATAAAATTCAAAACTTACACTCATTACAAAGATATTTTTGTGTAAATTTAATTTAGTGTGTGTATGTACGTGTAGATCAGAAGACAAAGTTATGAAGTTCTTTTTCTTTTTCCACCTGTATCTAGGCTCTGGGGATCAAATTCAAGTCAGATGGCTTGAGTAGCAAATGATTTCACCCTCTGAGTCCTCTTGATCACCACGAGACAGATATCTTGAATCTTTACAACTGTCATAGAATTATTTACTGAAATTAAATATTAGACCATATTATGCCTGTGCTTTAACAATATTAGGTCAAAATATAGTATTGTGTTCTTCGAAAATGCTTGTTGGTGAGTTAGTGTTAACTGGTTTGGTTGGTTGGTTGGTTGGTTGGTTGGTTGGTTGGTTTGGTTTCAGTTTGGTTTTGATTTGTTTTAAGACAGGGTGTCACTATGTAGGCCTGGCTTACCTGAAACTTACTATACAGCTCAGGCTGACACTGGACTCCTGAGTACTGGGATTAAAGGAACACCATCACCACACCTGGCCTAAATACTTTCTTAAAATAAAAAGAATGCTTTCCAAATATTTAATAATCAAAGACTAAAAATGGTAATATGACTCAAGCCACACAAAAAAAAATCATAAGGTAATTTATATTTTTTCAGTAAGATAACACAGTGTATACATGACTTAAATTATATATATCATAGAAATTGAGGAGGCTGTAGTGGGTTGGTCTAATGCTGCTTGGAATCTAATGCTAATATTGGTTTCTCAAGATTGATTGTCCCCAGAAGCAAGAGACTCCATCCACATAGACTCTAAGTGACTCTGCCCCCAGCTTATATCAGATTGGTAAATAAAGATGTCAACAGTCAATAGCTGGGCAGAAGAGACATAGGTGGGGTTTAGGGTCCCCAGGCTTGATGTCTGAGAAGCACCACAAGAGGAAGAAGAAGGTGGAGGAGGAGAAAGAGAGAAGCCTCCATGAGTTAGGGAAGCCATAAAAGCATGGCCCGAGGGCTGGACAAATGGAATAAAGAGTAGCCCAGATGAAACAGTAAGCAATAATTAGGGATTATCACTAGGAAAGTAGATTCTAATAACATAGAGGGTAGGCATCTGCCCAGCTCCTGTGCTGCTTAAGGCTTATTGTCAATACAGAAGTTGTATATGTCTTTTTTTGGTAACTAAATGGTCAATGGCAGAGAGGAAACTGGATCAGGATTAAAAATGTATAAAACAAATGGCCATGGTAGTTTGACTGAGAATGGCCCCCATAGCCACTTATATTTGATTGTTTATTTTCAGTTGGTGGAACTGTTTGGGAAGGACTGGAAGGTGTGGTCTTATTGAAGGTCAATGAGGATGGACTTTGAGGTTTCAAAAGCCAGTTCTTTCTGCCTGGTGCTTGTGGATCGGATGTGAGTTCTCAGCTACTGCTCCAGTGCCATGCCGTCTGTCTGTACCTGGATTTCCCACCATGATGATCATGGACTCTAACCCTCTTCAACTATGAACCCCAAATTAAATATTCTGTTTTGTAAGATGCCTTAGTCATGGTGTTTTTTCACAGCAATAGAAAAGTAACTAAGACAAATGTTTCCGCCAGGAAAGTGTCTGCCGTGAGAAATGATCATTTCTGTTGCTCTGTTGATATATGCTGACAAAACAAAGCAACATCGTAGCAGGAAAGGTTGATTTTTGGCTTAAACTTAAAGTCTCATAGAAACTGAGGAGGCTGAATAAATGACTATGGTGGTCTGACACTCTCTCTCTCTGTCTCTCTCTCTGTTTCTCTCTCTCTCTCTCTCAAACACACCACACACACACACACACTCTCACAGATCAACAATCCCTCATTGAGACTCCCTACATAAATTTGGATTGTGCCAAAGTGACTAAACTATCATATGAAGCAAACACAAGATCCTGAGTTTGGGTCTCACTGAGAAAGAAAGAAGAAAGAAAGAAAGAAAGAAAGAAAGAAAGAAAGAAAGAAAGAAAGAAAGAAAGAAAAGAAAGAAAGAAAGAAAGAAAGAAAGAAAGAAAGAGAGAGAGGGGGGGAGGGGAAGAGAGGGGAGGGGAGGGGAGGGGAGGGGAGGGGAGGGGAGGGGAGGGGAGGGGGAGGGGAAGGAAAAGTGAGTCAGATAGTAGCTGTCTATAAGCCTAGCAATGGGTAGAAGCAAACAGAAAAATTACTAGGGCTTGCTGCTCAGCTAATCTAACTGAATTGATGAGCTTCAGGTTTAGTGAGAAACACTGTCTCACATAAAGAGCTGGAGAACAATAGAGGAAGATATTTAGTGTACAAAAACACACATATTCACATACACACATACACACATACACTACACACACAAAGAAAATGAAAACCTTTGTAATCAAGCAACATAGCAGTTACATAGTAGATGTGTCATGATTAATTTTCCATCACCATTTTATAATATGAATCAACATAGCAAAATTTAGAACTGTAGTCAATTATATTTCATCATTACATAAATTTCTACCAGACTTTAAAAAAAAACACTTCATTGATTTAGTAACTCTGAAGGTGCTTTTCAATTTATTTAACATTTTAATGGCAAACTTGTGACTAGAAGCTGACAAGAGTGGTAGGAAACGCCTGTAATAGTGGCAGAGGTGAACTGAGTCAGGAGGATCACTGTGAGTTTGACACCAGCTTGAGCTACATAGTGTGACCCTGTCTTACAGAATCAAAATGAGGGCCAATGAGATAGCTCAGCAGGTATAGGGGCTTGCAACTAAGCCTGAGGGCCCACTTAGAACCCACATGGTAAGAGGAGAAAACTGAGTATCACAAGTTGTCCTCGAACACCCTTATACATATGTTAGCATGTGAGGACATGCATGTGCACACACACACACTCATATATACATACATGCACACAAAATAAATAAAACATAAATACTAAATTTTTAAAAATAAATGAAAGCAAGCACGTAAAACAACCAGTACCAAGATTTGGCATACAAATGCAAATGCTAAAAGAGAATGGTTGGGGCTGGTGAGATGGCTCAGTGGTTAAGAGCACTGACTGCTCTTACAGAGGTCCTGAGTTCAAATCCCAGCAACCACACGATGGCTCACAACCATCTGTAATGAGATCTGATGCCCTCATATGAGCGAGCAGGGGCCCTGAGCGAGCTGAGCTGGAGCAAGAGGGAGAAGGGGAAGGGGGAAAAAAAAAATAAAGAAGAGGATGACTGGACACAGGAAACCTTGCATGTATGCCTGCAGTGTGACTCGAGCATGTGAACAACATTCCCAACTGTTCCTGTTTTGAGATCTCAATATGGATCAAGGATTTCTGACGAAAATTTAGCATCCACTTTCTGACATGCTATAAATATAAGCTGCTCACCATGCTTTAAAGACTTTGTATGAAAACAGGGTGAGTAATAGCCACAGTGTCTTACATTCACTACAAACTGAAATAGTAGTTCTAACACACTGAGCTGAAGTACATATATCTAAGTGAATTTCATAAGTCATTGGTCTATATGGATAAATATGAAAGATACTTTTTTATTAACAAATAAATGACAAAGAATAGGCAAAATCCATCCCACACAGAATTCCAAATTATCTGTGGTTTTGCTCCCCTTAACCCTGAAGTACAGTCCAATTTTTCACCCTGTAAGGAGGTAGCGTGGAAGGAGCTGAGATAATGACCTCACCCTGAGGAAACATGGCAGAGACCACTTCGCAGAGATGGTCCATGTTAACATTGTCAGAGGTGGGGAAGATCTAAGGCCTGATTCACTCTGTGACACAGCTAATGTTGAGTACCTCAAAATACAATCATAGATAGGAGAGGCAGGCATCCTCACTCCAAAAGGACAAGATAGAAAAGAACAGACACACAGCTAGAGAGGTGTTTCAGCGAATCAGAGTTCATGCTGCTCTTGCAGAGGAGCTGGGTTCAATTTCCAGGACCCACATGGAAGCTCACAACTGTCTGGAACTCCAGTCATAACAAGAATTAACTTCTTCCACTTTCCAGTGGGTTCTCTATTTCTGAAACAACGTCAGAATGCTTGTCGTTATCCAGGTTGCTGCCGTATTTTAATTGTTGAATCTTTCCCTGTGACACTCTATTTTTGAGTCCTAGCCTAAATGACCTTTCAGTCTGCTTATGGCACTGTACCTTTTTTCTAGTCTGAGCTTTATGCTTTGCTCCTTACTTGGTCATAAAGTCACTTTTTTTTTTTCAGCTACCTTTTGTATCAGCACTTCAGCTTGGCTATAGATTTCAACCTTAGAGTATTCAGGCTGCTATAATAGAATGCTAGAAGTAGGGTACCTTCTAAACAACACGGGTTTGTTTCTCATAGTCCTAGAGGCTGAGAAGACCCAAGGCAAGGTGCCATGAGGTGTACTATCTGGTAAAAGCCTATTTTTAGGTCCATGGGGCTACTGATTTTTAGGGTACAAGCTTGGGTCCTGGTAGCCCTAACAAACTAGATCCAACCATCCATCCAGCATCATTTGTAATGATGAAAATCAGATGATGGCTATTTACTCAGTATTACCACATTAGGAGGAACAACAAGTAAAAAGGAGAGATGGTTCAGAGGTTAAGAACACTGGCTACTCTTCTAGAGGTCCTGAGTTCAATTCCCAGCAACCACATCATGGGTCATAACCATCTGTAATTAGACTTGGTGCCCTCTTCTGGTACACAGGCATATGTGTAGGCAGAACACTGTATATAGTAAATAAATGAATCCTTTAAAAAAAAAAAAAAAAAAAAAAAAAAAAGGCCCATTGACCTTCAAATCTGTGCCCTGAGTACTGACATGAGACTTGGGTTTACATAGAAGGCAAGAAGACAAGAGGTATGTGCAACCAAGCAGAAATGGTTCTGATGTGGTCTTTCCTGTCACCATCATATATCATTGTCTTAGTCCTTGCAAGTTTTTCTGAAATTTGTGAATTCTCTTTCTGGGAGACAGGTTGCTTCTTTAACAGGCATCAGGGCTTCCCCTAACTCAGCATGAGATCCTGGAGAAATCCCAGTTCTCTAGAGTCTATTGTTTCAATAGTCTGAGAACCAAAACAGGGGCACAAAAGTCTCTCTTTAAAATACTGTTACTCCTACCAGAGTGACTGTTCTCCATATGTTGTCACATGGTAAAGGAACTACTTAGTCCACTGTGGAATTCCTTATATAGTTCCTGGCACTAATCATGAAGGCAGAGTCCTTGTGGTCTGGTCACCTCTCACAAGGCCCCATTTGCTAATACCATGCCTCTAGGAGTTAGAATTTGGAGGGAAGGTATGCAAACATTCAGACCACTGCAGCAACCTTCTACAGAATTCCTGAGCACTATCCACTCATTGTTGACATCATCAAATGAAGGAAGCCACCATAGCCTGAAGAGCTGAGAAGACATGACGGACACCTCAGAAGAGAAAAGGAAGTGTATAGCAAGAATGAAGAAAATGTGAATAAAACAGGGAGGTTAGCTTATAATATCAGTATTGGTTTATTGGTTGGGACAAACACACCTTATTTTATGTGCCTACTAAGTTTGATTAAATTATGGGTCCATTTGCCTTAATAATAATGTATGTACTGCTGTGGTGCTATCTGCTGGAACCTGTCATCTGAAATCTGCCTTGCTGTCTGTCTGCCTTTACCATTCAAAATACACGGCAAGCGAGCACTTTCCTGACTGAGGTCCTCAGATATAGGATGAGAAAGAAAGAGTACCCAGGGGGACTTCCTGGCCCATGATGAACAAACATTTACTGCCCGGCACCAAATTTTTATTCTTGTGCTTGAAAAGGGCAGCAAGGGACACCCACACAGTGGCAGGAGATCTGAAAACACGGGGTGAAGGACCGGCTTGCATTCTGACAGAACATGTGACCCAGATCTCCAAGGATGGAGCAGGCAGCTGTACACAGTCTCAGAAAGACTGCTGCTTCCCACGTGCTTTTCTCCAGTAGGAAAGCTACAGATGCAACACACACTCCCTTTCCTCCCACATGTTGGGTTCAGTTTCTGTCGCTTTGGTCGCTGCTTCCTGCTGCCTGACTACCGTGTGTTCCTCATGTATGCCCTAATGACCTTCTCAATAAAACCGGCCCTCGAGAATGTCTACGATTTAAAATTTCTATATCACGTGTGTAAAATGATTTTGCCTGAAGCTAAAAGGAGCACAGTTTATAATATGCAGGAATAGAGAGACTCAGTCTTCCACATTACACAACCTCCTCACATAACGCTCATTAGTTTAAATTTATCTAATATTACCAAGAAATACGTCGTGTCATATGGTTTCCTTCCAGGCAGAGGACGGGCAATGAACTTCCTGCAGAATACTTCTGTGGCAACAATATCTCTGAAGCGCTTGGTCAGCCACCATCCATCCAGTCGTTAGTCTACCTGCTGTTTCATGGAGTGCTGTCGCATCAGGCATGATGGCACATTCTTCTGCATGGATGTATTTTTCTATCTTCTTCATGAGTATTTCTTATATTTTCCAAGTGAGGTGGAAATCACTGGAAGATCCAGCTGTGGTTCCTCTCTGTTTTTGTTTGTTTGTTTGTTTGTTTGTTTTTGTTGTTGTTGTTGTTGTTGTTGCTTTGGGGTTTTTTTTCCGTTTGTTTTGGTTTCTTGTTTTGCTGGCTGGCCTCCTTCTTCTGCAGTCCTCCAACCATTGTCACTCCTGACATCCATGCCTTGTGTACTTGCCTACCTAGGAGATGGACAGGGACAGGCTTGCTCTGTGCTGCAGAGAAAGGCATAGGCACGAGTCTATCTCATTTTTTTTTTCCCTGAGATAGGATGAGCCAACTGGTTCCTCCATTTTCTCCAATTTCAATAACCATGATTGAATCCAGACTTTCATCTTGGTAAAGTAATTGTTCTCTTTTGCTTGATAAGTGTTTCCTACCTAGCACACAAGCTCATTCATCAGTCTTGGGAAAGAGAGGTGCATGCCTCCGTTTCAACATCACCCTATCTTACAGTGACACAAAACAGAGGCAAGACCAAGGTTAAGGCAATAGATGATGAACGAACTTGATCTAGTTGTTCGTTTTACTCTGACACTAAGCAGACCCCAGGCGCTGAAAGATGCTTAGCTTAATTGCTTTTCCAGGAAGAAGCAAGATGGGGAAACTGAGCACTATAATCAGTGCCAGCTCTTTTTGTTAGCCGTGCAAAAGACATCAGCTGCAGTGCTGGGGAGGGAGTGCTTCTTGATTTCCTTCCTGGTACTTAGTTATTATTCTGAGGAATGCACTTAATTATAGAGGACTTAGTTATTTGCTTTCTAGTAGCTAGCTCTCTCTTGGTGATTCCTACCAAAGCCTTCCTTTCGCTGCAAAAAACAAAGGCATGTTTACAACTGGACAGCATCTTTTGGCTCCCATTTCAGAGCTTTCTGCACACCAAAGGAAAGCAAGGTAGTGTGATGCAAATAGGGCCACCTCTGCCAACTGGAGACCTATTTCCAACTGCATGCAAACTAGAACTCTCCAAAGCCCTGTGAACTGTAAATAACGTAGGTTGTGAAAGGGGTCAGCTTAGTTTAATTTAGAGTTTCTCGGAGCTTTTCTATAGGAATTCAGACGATGCTGAACAGATCTCTCTGGGGCCAGTAAAAAAAAAAAAAAATCAAGGCCAGCACCTCTATTTACTCTTTAGACTCCTGCCTGTCTGGTGGAGGTCTGCTCTTAAAAGCTAATCAGTTCTCCCACAGTTGCTACTGGCCCTCGGTGGCAAGTCGGCCTCCTCACAGCCCCTGAATTGAGTTGCCAGAGCATAGGGCTGACTGGGAAAATTGGCCAAGGATGCATTTGCAGGAAAAGCAGCATTGAGAACAGAGAGAGTCTGGGAACAAGGGCGAATCCTGTCAGCTTCCTGATGGAGCCCTTTTCCATACAACCCCCCTGCTAACAGTCACCTACTGACATCGTGTTCTTGGAAGCTATAACTTCAGTTTCAAAACAGCTAAAAAGCGATTAAATAAATAAAACAATAAAAATTAAAGTTGGGCCATCTTATGCCTTGTGTTAGCCTATAGCTACTTGTCCCTTCATGAGACAGAGAAACCTACAGTCCCAAAGGATCAAATACAGCATTCCAAATAAAGGGATGCTGAGACCAAAAAGGGTCCTGGGATCCTTATGTCCTGCTAAATTCTCTGTCAACACCAGTGGTCTCTGTCAAACTACAGAAGAGATGAAAGTTCTAAAGTCTCACTTTCACCAAGCTCAGAAAACAAATGGTTTGAACTGTGGCCAAAGATTAGACGTAGCTCATCGGAAGAGTGCTTACTGAGAAACATGAAGCACGGCATACTAACAGAGATGCTAATGTGCCCTGCTCTGAAGTTCTTTAAGATAGAGCAGATTTTTAATTTTCCCCCCAAAGTTATAAGAACATGATTTCCCCCAAAGTGGCAAATTTCACAAGATTTATTGGTAGAGACAGCTGCCTACTCTGGGACAGAACATGAGAAATAGCCCAGCATATGCCATAAAGCAAGTTAATGCTCCGTTATGATCACAGACTCGAACTGCCCCCCTCTGAAAGGAAGCTCAACTCCTCGGTGCAGATGGTTTCATTCCGTGAGCTCCTTGATCAATTTATACTGCAAAGAGATGCAGACAGGTTTCCGAGGATCGCTGTCGATTCAAGAGATGAGGGCAATGGGTATTTGATAGTTCTGAGGCAGCAGCCTCTCCTAGCTGATGAGAAGGTCTCTACCGCGTGGCTTCAATCATGGGCAACTGAGCCTGAGTGACAGGCCATCAGAGACCTCAAGAGCCTGTCTTTCTCAAACATCTGCTCTTTCCAACATCAATACACCATAGCAACAGCACTAGGTGGTTTTACAAGCTTCATCCTAGAATCAGTCTATACTTATGGAAATACCTTACCTGAAAAGCGAAAAGCTTTGTCTTTTAATATCTATCCACCTGTTATTAGCTGTTGATACTTTGCAGACACTGACAATACCTACCTCATATACTTATGTAAGACTCTCTGGCAGGGGCAGTGTATGGGTGCATGCCTGTAATCCCAGGATTCAGGAGGCTGAGACAGAAAGATGCAGGGAGGGGAACAGAAAGCACAGTCCTTCTAGGACTCTGTTAAGATTGGTGTATAGGGAGAAAAAGGAGGAAGAGAAAAGGAGGGAACCCTGATGGGATGGAAACCAATGGTGGAATGATGATGGAAGGGGATGTCTCAGCAGGCCCAGGCCGAGGCATCTTTTCCCCCTGAGGGACCAGCCACAGGGTGGTATACCAGAGAATGGAGTTTATTCAGGGCATGGGGAGGGGAGCCAGGAGGGTAAGAGAGGCAGAGAGAGAGAGAGAGAGAGAGAGAGAGAGAGAGAGAGAGAGAGACAGAGACAGAGAGAGACAGAGAGAGCACAGAGAGAGGTGAGGCCAACCATGACCACGTGGAGAGAGGGGGAACGGAAGGGGGCAGAGAGAACCTGCAGGCACACGGGTCAAGGGAGCAAGAGCAAGAGAGAGAGGAGGGGCTAGACAGCCCCTTTTATAATAGTGGGCAGGGCTACCTGGCTGTTGCCAGGTAGCTGAGGGGAGGAGCATACCTGGCTATGTCAGGTGACTGTGGAGGTGGAGTTTAGACAGAATACTAACAAACCCCAGGTCTTTGAGCACAGTAAAGCCTTTCATTCCTGAGGTAGGCAATAGCTCAAGTAACTAGGGTGCCCCATAACTAATGGCCACCAAAGCCACCACTGGCTTTTAGGTCCTTTATCTTATAAACTCAAAGAATGAATGTAATGATTAACTGAACCCTCATTATAAGGAGGAACCAAAGATTAAGGAAGCAGGCAGAGCAGCTGGATAGCCCTGATGTGGTTTTCAAGGAGGGGCTGTCACAGAGAATTCCCCCTCTGGGGGTTAATAAGCTTTTGCTGTGTCGGGGCATGGTGTGAGCAGCTGGTCAGTCCAGTTGTCCCATCTCTGAGGTATTGATCCACCTAGTGTCTGGTCTGGAGTTTAGGACACATGTTCCAGGGTTCCAATCACACGTGATTTCCAGGCAGCTGTGCTCATTAAAGTTGCTGTGTAAGCTAAGTGAGGTACCATATGCCCTTCATCCCAGAGCTTGGGAGGCAGAGGCGGGTGGATCCCTGTGACTTTCAGGTCTTCCTGGTCTACATAGTAAGTTTCAGGGAAAGGCAGCCAGGACTTCAAAATGAGGAATTTCTCAAGGAAAAATTAAAAAACAAAGTTGCTTTATATAAGAAGAAGAAAAATAAACATCAGAAGCACAAACCAGTGTTCTGAAACATTTTTGTTATTTCCAGCCTCTGGTCAGGACACACTGCTAATAGAACCAAGGACCTCTCCAGCCTCTGGCTAAGATATGTCAAGTGGCAGAAGAACTCCTTACTTCCAGGTTGCCACATTAAGCTTCGTGGTTGGTTTCTTTCTCTTCTTCTTATTAGAGAGAAAAGAAAGAAAGGGGGCAGGAAGGGAAGAAGGAAGAGAGGGAAGAAAGGAGGAGGGAGAGAGAGCAAAAGAGAAGAGCAGAAGTGAGGAAGATGGAGTAGAATAAGAAAAAAATCCGTGCTACAGACATGAAGTCTGGCTTCCCAGATCTACCCCAAGAACAACCAATGCCACACAGCCATCCCCAGATGTGTCTGTTCTGCATGGCGCTTGCTTTGACTTAGCACTGGAAGATGAAAACTAGGTGTAGATGGTACAAGAAGAGAACTTTGTACCGCCAACAAGAATAGCTGTAGCAGATTAGGGGACCTCTAGATCGGGAGGCTGTCTCCAGTTTTTCTCTGAGGATCCCAGCAATCTGTCATCGGTTTGACTGATGTGAAAAGGAAGCTCAGAAGAGCAGCTGTTGTTGCTAGGCTATGCACAGCCCCGCACATATGGCGCCCGTCCCCACCCACACAAGAATGCGTACACTCACAAGAATGCCCACATATGTATGTGCGTATTTACAGTAATGTGTTAGGGAAGGGTAGCTATGTGTGCCATCCGTTTGGCTTGCTTCTTACAAGTTAACAAAAGAATATATGCACAGTTTTTAAAATAGTTAAGTTTTAAATCACTTCTATAAATAGCTGATTTTGATGAGATTTTTTTTTTCATGCATCTATAAATGTGTGTATTGCTCCTGGTAAATTTGGTTGCTTTTAGTTGTTTTTATAGCCACGGTGTTTGATCTCACCAAATGGCAAATTTGGGAAACGCGAACATTTGAGCCTTGCTTGTTTTGGTCTCACTGTATTGGCACACCACACCACCCACATGAGAGGTTAAGCCAAGTCCTGGAAACAGAGATTCCCTGGCCTGGCTCCACTTCCCTTACACATACTTTGGTACTGTTAGGCACGATGTGAACTTGTAGACTCTGCTTGTTTACTTTGTAATTAGCTACATGCCTGAATTGAGTCTTAGGGATGTAAATATTTGGGAGGCAGTTCCCCCATGCCTGCATTTTGTTCATGAAACTTAGTTCACAAGCCTAAACTCACAGCTTGAAATAGCCAAAGCTCCTTCCATTTGCAAATGAACAGTCAAGTCTCATATTTTTTCAATTTAAATAGTCCCATATCCTATGCTATCTTCCTTTTCCTTATCCTTCCTTATTCTCACTTGTGGTGTGTGTGTGTGTGTGTGTGTGTGTGTGTGTGTGTGTGTGTGTTGCCAGCTTAGCCCTCTGGTCCCTTAATCCAAACTCTGCTACCTCCCAGCATTCTTCTCTCTGCTTTTGAGTTCTCTTCCCTTTATTTGATTTGACTTTGAGGAAGTCATCACTGCCCTAAGCTAAGCCCTTCCTTGTGCATCTCTGTCACTCTTCAAATAAATAGTCAATAAATGGAAGAGGAAGCTAAACCCAAATATTAAGCAACGAAAGGGACACTTGGGAGGCAGAGGCAAGTGGATCTCTGTGAGTTCGAGGCCAGTCTGTGTACAGAGAGAGTTCACAGAGAAAAGTACAGGTTTGGGGCAAAGCAGAAGTGAAACCAAGGAAGAATATTGGCTAAATCAATGAAAAGATCAGATCAAGAGAGATCACCTCAGAGGAGAAATGGACAAACTCTTGATTTAGGCAATAAGTAAGTTAGGTAACACTAAAAAGCCATGGTTTATTAAAGCACCGAGAAGTGGGGGATAAAACTTGAGATGAATTAAATTTCCTGTAACACAAAGAAAAAAGTGGGGCTAGGGGAGTGGGAAGAAAATGAGAAGGTCTGAAGGCTGTCAGTGGCAAAATCCACAATGGGAAAAGACTGCGGGAATGTTTGGATAGCTTCTGAGATGCAGCAGGCATGCACACTTTCACAGGGCACAGTCCCTCGGCGACTAGCCCTCTGCAGAGTAGCCATCAATCACTGAAAGAGCACAGACTGAGCCACAGGTGACCTTTCCTGTCTTTCCATGAATAATGTTAGCAATGGTGTCTTTCATCATTATAGAACTTCTTGGGGGCCTAAAATAACTCCTGAGCCTCTCTATCCTTAATCCAGTGAAGTACCCAACCTACAATAGAAGCACAGAGAATGCTGGGCATCCATTGGCTAGTCAGTTTTACTCCACATAGTATGTTGATGAATTTTCATCTTAATCCTCAGCACAGCCAGCCATGACATGAACACAAAAATACAGCTTCACTTTTTAAGTTTTTACTTATTTAGTTTTTGAGGCAAGGTCTGTAATGGTTTGAATAAGTTTGGCCCCCATAGACTTATGTGTTTGAATGCTTGGCTCACGGGGAGTGACACTATCTTGTTGGAATAGATGTGGCCTTATTGGAGGAAGTGTGTCATGGTGGGGGTGGGCTTTACGGTCCTATGCTCAAGATCCACCCAATGTGGAACAGTAAGTCTCCTTGTGGCTGCCATTGGATCAAGATGTAGAACTCTCAGCTCCTTCTCCGGCACCATGTCAACCTGGATGCTACCATGCTTCCTGCCCTGATGATAATGGACTGAACTCTGAAACTGTAAGCCAGCCCCAGTTAAAAGCTGTCTCTTATAAGAGTTGCCTTGGTCATGGTGTCTCTTCATAGCAATGAAAACCCTAATTACTAAGACAGGGTCTCACTCAATAGCCCTGGCTGTGCTACTCTCTATGTAGAGCAAGCTTGCTTTGAACTTGCAGCAATCACCCTTCCTCTGGCTCCTGAGTGCTGGGATTACAGGAGGGTGCCACCACTCCCACCCAAAAATATAGCTTCCTAACAGGATGTATAGACATAAGGATGTATTAAATCCCTAACAAACTATTTATTATTATATTATTATAATTCCTTATTTAGTTAATTATTAAATATTAAGGAGAAATAGGTAACAAAGTGAACTTTTCCCTTATGCTGTATCAAAATATTCAGAAACCTTAGTCACTAAAGACAAAGGACCCCGGACACCCTGACATGATATATACTGGACACACAAGACACATACAAAACCCGTTTTAAAAAGAATAATGTCAGCTGCAGGTATATCAGAGGGATTTATCTTGCTTTATGAGTTTATTGAAGATATTTTTCATGATTAGGTAGTGATTCGAACAATTTCATTTTTGTATTTAAGAAAATCATCACTTTTCATTTTTAGCTTGATGATGTGGTACTGCATTGCTATTTGAACTTATTAAATTAATCTTTCAATCCTAGCTCAAACCATGCTTTTTCTAATATATTATTGGTTTGCCTATGTATTTGATTTTTTAAATTTTACTTAGGAGATTGGACCCCAGGACTTTGTGCATCCTAAGCACAAGGTCTCCCACTAAACCATACCTTCACCCCTACATCTACATTTAATGAAGGATACAGTTTCTACTGTACTTACATCCTCATTTGATTTTAGTATACTCATCTCACAGAATGGGCTGGGAGGTTACTGTGTCAGAAATCAGAGAGAAAGATATTTGAGAATGAAGTTTCATATGAGAACAACTACCTAAAATAGAATCAAGAATCAAGGGGGGTCGGGGAGCAGCACCTGGGTGGCTCACCAATGACAGAGAAGACACTGTACTACCACATTGACAGAAGTCGATGGAAGTTTGCCCTCAGGCTGTTAGGGAAAGTTCCTCTTGGGACTGTAGCTCACAAGAGCTAACGGACTGGTAGCTGTTGAGGGGCATGAGAGGCTGCTGGCTACTGTGCACCAAATAGGAGAGAGAAGTTGGCGCCTCAAGGGCTGCAACAGCAGCAAGGTAGAAGGTGGGCAGCAGAGAAACTGAGTGTACTACTTGAGCCAGGCAAGTAGCTGAGGTTCTTTCATATCCGATTCCTGTTCTTGAAACATATTGAAATGTCTCCTTTCCTTCTGCTTTGCTTTCAGTAAATGTTTGTCAATCATTTGCGTTGGGATGCCCCAGATTATTTTGCCCAAGATGGAGTTACGTAAGACACCAAGATGACAAGTGTGGGACCCAGACCCTCTTGGGAAATGGAAACTGAACAATCTATACTTCTCAGAAGTCTACTGACGCCTTGTCTCAGCAGAATAACTTGACCACAGCCTCCTGCTATTCTAATAGCCAGAGCCCACCCTCTCCCTCCCCACGCCTTGTGAAACTCTGCTTACTGTAGTCTCTTTCACCAGGGGCATTTCCTGTTTCCTTAATGTTCTCCCACCACACTCCCGCCCAACTAAAAGCACCCTATAAAACCCCAAACTCATTTTTGGTGGTGCTGCATTCCTGTCTCTTGGGGACAGCCCAGCAGTTTTTCTCCTAAATAAAGTTTTGCCCTTTGGCCTCAGCACTGCTTGGGCAGTCTGGTTTTGTGGTTAAGTCTCAGAGTTTGATTTCACCAACCTTCTCTCCAGCACTGCAGCTTTCTTCTATCTCTTTCAGTATACTGTGGATGTCCCAGAATTCTACTTTTCCCTTCTTAGAGGCCAGGTCAGATCTTACATATCTTGCTGTCTTTCATTGACTTGGCTTTTGGACAGAGATTGTAGTTGCAATGACACTAACAGCCATGTGTATTAAGTTATCATCTGTGTCCTGTCTCCGTGGTTTGACTGATCAGTTTTTCTCTTCATTGCAGGTTTGTATTTTTCCATCTTCTTTGACTGCCTTGTGACATTTTACTGAACACTGTTAATTTTTAATTTTACTCTTTTGGGTGTTAGGAAACATCCGTATTCCCGTAGCTGTTCCTTCACTTTGCTGTGTAATGCTCTTAAGAAGCTCGGGGACAGTCTGAGCCTTTAATATTTTCCTTTTAAGCCTTCTTGGCTAAGACTCTGAAATCAGTGTTTTGGACATTTTTTGACCCTGCTTTAGAAACTTGCTACTCATAAAAGCAGCCTCAACCTTGAAGTGCCGTGAACTGTGACACTTCCCACCCTGGGTGGGACCTGTGTGCTCTATTAGCATCCCTAGGGATGCTCCAGCCCTCCCAGATGCTTCTCATCTTATGACATGCTAGTCCTTCTCAACTGAAGCCTGAGTGAGACCTTCAGTGGATCTCTAGAGATGCATTTCTATGCAGGACTCTCCTCCTGAGTATACCCTAAAGTACACCTGCTTTGAATTACCCGGACTCCTGACTGTGACCTCTCCAATCATGAACATGCTCTATTCACTGGCCCCTCTCTTCCCTGTGCTGGATCCTATAAGCTCTTTCTGGAACGAGGACCAGAGAAACAGCTTCTTTCATTTGTTTCCTATCTCTAAGGATCGCCATCATTCATTACATGTTATCCAATGGCTTGTGGCTATTATTTGACTTACTTTGTCTAGTTTTCTAGCTGTCTGATAAAGGACCACAATTTCCAATCTCCGTCATTCCTACTTAATGAGGATCTCACGTCTCAAGGCACCTTGTCCTCAAATGTAAATAGGTATGTATTCCGACACCCCAAACCTGCAACAGCCAGCACTAAGTTTAAATTAAACCATCAGTAGTAGCAAGATGCTACTGAAATGATCCACAGAACTCACTGCTCACTGGAGTGGGGAACTAGAGATTAAGAGGAAATTTTCCTGTAGGGATTAAAGGGGATCTTGAAGTTGACGATGAGCTCACGGCTACTCCATAAACTCTTTGAGTAACTGAATTTTGGAGATGAGACATGAATAGCCTCATAGTCTGTTCTGTTTGGCATAGATAAAAACCAACCTTGTATTGTTGCAAGACTGGTCTCCTACTTCCTGCTCAAGGGCTTCTGGGGCACCCCAGAAGCAGGCTCAATCCTCAGGTGCATGTAACTACATACAAGATTCTGTAAAAATGTGTTTCCCTCTTTATCCCCTTGGAGAGATGGGTCTAAGGCAGTGTACTAGTTGCCTTTGCTAAGTTATTACCTGGGAATAGCAACATATTGGATGAAATAAAGATTAAGTTTGACTCTCAGTTTCAGGGGGGTTCTGTCACAATTGCTTGGTCCCATGCACTTGAGGATGAATGGATCTGACGGCTTTGAGTTCTCCTATGAATCAGACTCTTCCATGCCTTCCTATGGCAGAGCAACTAAGTGTTTAGAGGCTTCTATCTGCTTTGAATATGGGTAGTTTGACAGGATTTTGCTGTGGCCTGCAGCACAGAATCCTGGCTTTCCACCTTATAGCTTCCCTGATGGAGTAAGGTGAAAACGTAGTGCCTATTTATTTGGAGGGTGTGTTAACCACTCAGAAGGGCAAGGGAATTCACTCCTCAAGATCCTCAGATGATCCGTGGCATACCCACTTCAATGGCTGGCAGCAATGGTTAAGCTGTCTCTCTTTCATTGTCCTGTTCCCCCATTCCTTACTTCCACCCCCAGTAGCATATTCTAAGGAAGTTATTCACATGAAGTCTTTATCTGAGAACCTGTCTTGAAGAGAACCTAGGTTTCAACCATTTCACACTTTATCTGAGAATAGGTGATCCGAGTAGTTAGACTGTCAAAGCCTCAGGAACAGTAGGAAAATGTATTTGCTTGTTTAACTATTCAACAAATATTTATTGAGAGGCAACTGTATTGCTGAAAGCAGTAAACAGATGGCTCTTGTCGAACTTACATTCTGAGAAGAAGTAACAGCCATGGAACAAATCGGCACATATATCAAGTACTGGTAAGTGCTAAGAAAATGAAGCAGAAAAAGAAGAGGGAGCAGGCAATGAGTGGCTTTCAAAGGTATAAAGAATGGGGATGTGTTTGAGCCGAAAAGGAATGAAAGTGCTCTTCACGGGTAAATACAGATGGAAAACATTCTGAGGAAGACTGTAGAAAGACTTTGAGGTAAAGACACACATGGTATGTTCGGAGAAATAGAAGAGAGCCAGTAGGGCAGGCTGGAGGAAATGGAAAAGGACAATGGAAGGAGACAAGGGCAGAAAGATGATAGCAAACTGGACTGTACAGGACCACATGGGCTGTGTTGAGGAAGATTCTGAACATGGGCATGGATTTAGCGGTATCATTCTGCCTGACATATACCAAGGGGCAGAAAGGAAAAACACTGGGGAAAGGCAGTAATGGGTGGAAGAGAATGAGGACTGAGATGTGATCTGTGGGACAGGTCATGAGAGGCGGGCAAATCCTAGTTAACATTTCAAAGATGGAGCCTCCTGAATGGGCAAATCTGTCCTCAGGTATGCAAAGGAGTGTGTGTCACAGAGATCCTTTGATCTGACCCAGGCTTCCAGATATTTCCTTGCACCTACAGGATAAAATTCAGGACTGGAGAATTTGCTGGGTATCTTTTATTTCTGACAACTTGATAGTCTGCTCTTAAAGGGGAGAATGGACAGCCATACCCTTCATCTCTCGATTGTACATGTGGTTCTCTGACCCCTCCCTTGACTCTGACAACGTTGTGAGATGATGCACCCCATTCCTAGACTGATTTTTTTCGTTCCTTTCTGATTGACTTCCTCTTCCTTCCCTATCCCCATGACAGACTCAAAATTCTTTACTTAATCTGTACAGAGGCTATCTTAGTTCTTTATTTATTCTCCCAAATCTATTTTTCATGGCATAAACTTGACATGCTGAGTATTTCAGAGTTTCTGAAACATGTTCCTGCGATTCAAAATCATATCGTCTCTTCCCTTAGACAGTGAGTGCCAAGACTAAGTTGGGGAGGTGGCTCCAGAGAGAAGGCAACTGCCAATCAAATGTTCTTGGACTTAAAAGGAAAAACTTAGAATCTCCAAACATTATTTTATCAAGAACAGTCATGTTTATATTCTTCCATGAGATTAGACACAGTCTTATTAAAAGTAAAAATGAATGGGGCTCAAGAGATGGCTCAGCCATTAAGAGTGACACATTCCATTTTCAGGATCTACATGGCAGCTAACACCATCTATAATATCCATTTCTGTGGCTCTATCTCCTTGCTGGGCACTGTATGCATGTGGTACATAGACACATACACAGGCAAAATACCCATAAACATAAAATAAAAATAAATAAACTTTAAAGAAAAAGTCAAAATATAGAAGTGTGTTTGAAACATAGTCATATAATTGATTGTGAGTTTTGTTGTTTTCTGAGACAGGGGCCCATTCTGTAGCCCAGACTGGTCTGAAACTCACTATGTACCCCAGGCTGGCTTTGGTCTTTGTCATTCTTTCCTGCCTTATCCTCTTTAGTGCTGAGTAACAGGCACAAGCCACCATACCTGGCTTACCTTGTAGATTTTAAAAACATGCATGTCCAAGTCTAGCCAACTCTAAATGAAAAATTCAGCAGATAGGAAATTAAACAAGGAAACACTCCATGCTGAGTGATGAGCTTGACCTGATACAATCGATCATTTTCTTCTCCAAGCATCCAGATCTACAGTCTGGCTCCTCTGCACTGAAGAGCCTGCGGATCCAGCAAACTTCATGTGCATTCTTTAGGAGCTGTCAGACACTTATGGCTTGCTGTACAGTTGGTGTCTTGGGCATCCCCCTGCCAAGCCTTTCTCCTGGGCATCCTGGGCATAAGACTCATATGTTCTTCTGCCAGCACACAACAAATTCCTCTGGCAGGTCCATCAGATATCTCCAAACTTGTTTTCTCTAAGACAGAATTTCACTAACTTCTTTTGTTAGTCAGTCTCAACACAAGTAATAAATATTTTTTCCTTCTAGATTTTGGGGGATAAGTCATCTTTTTTTCTCCTCATATTTGACTTCCGATTCATCAGAATTACCTAGCAGCTTATCCTTCAAGTGCTAACCTTCACCAAACAACTTTTTATATTTTCCTCTGTCACCTCCTATAAATTCAGCACCATTTTCTTTAGGAAGTGGGTTTCGAGCCTCAAGACAATGACTCTACACAACCAAAATATTTCAGCAACGCAGAAAGCTTTACTTCTATCAAGAAGGCAAGCACACCATGGGACATCTCATGGGCTTTTCATTCCTAATGCAAGGGGGATCCTTAGGCTTCATCAACAGTGGTCAGAGTCCCACACTTTATTTTTATGTGATTGGCTGACTGAAAGCCACTTAGTTCTGCTGCATCCAGCATTCCTCAAGGGATGAGTCTAGCTGGGGTGGCAAGGGAATTGAAGAAAAGGGAAACATAGAGAGACACAGAAGGCTGTGCTCACCGCAGTGATGGAGGAGCCATAGCACCCACAAATGTTTATTATATAGAGCTGTACAGGGAAGTGGGGTTATTGCTACAGCTGAACAAGAAGTAATAACAGCTGGATCAAGGAGACAGGTTTAGGTACTCTCAGTAAGAGCGGCCTCTATGGGAATGTAGTCTTCAGGCTGGGCGGAGAAACCTAGGATGGATATTCTCTACACGTGCTATCAACATTTATGCTCTGGCACCTGCTGACACCCGAGGGCAGCTTGAGCATCCCCATGGGTCTGAGACTAGAGTCCTCAAAGTGACCACGTTCATATCAACAACACACATTCACTCGGGCGTTCGATTACTCAGGGCTTCCTCCCTCCCTACATAGTTTCTAAGCAGAAGGCAGTTTTCAGCACCAACCAGGACCCAGAGCACATACTCTACCTTCAGGAAGAACTGACTCTTCAGGAGTTAAACTTCTGCCAAGTGGCTCCTTTACAACGGCGTTTTAAAATAAAGTCTGCCTTATTTAAACCCTTAATAGAAAAGACATAAACTTCTATTTCCCAGATGTCACATCCATATTACAAAAGTATCCTCCTGGGGGCTGAGGAGGTACTTCAGCAGTAAAACATACTGGATGCTTTCCTGGAGGACTCTCATTCAGTTCCCAGCACCCACATGGAAGCTCAAAACCACCTCTAATCCCAGTTTCAAGAAACACCAGCTTCTGGCCTCCTTGGGCATCAAGTACACATATGGTGCACAGACACCAATACACATAAAGTATTAAATTAACTAAAATTAAAATTATTTTAAATGTACATCCTCCCATTTGATTTTCTCATTCCACCCTTGCCTTTTTATTATCGTGTCTGACAACTCTAAAATGTAAACTAAACTGTTGCTTTCTGTGATGTCATTAAAAAAAAAAAAAAAAAATCCAGAAGGCATCGTTTCCACCTTTGCAAGAAAAGCTGAGCCAACAACTCATCAACATCCCTTTTTAAATCCACCAAAAGTTTGAAACCACAGAGTAAGTCAATGCCTCTAAAACTAGAAATGGGTCCTCATCGTTGGCTGGAAACAGAATCCCTTAGCTAATGCTTGTATGGAAGGCATACTTCAACCTAGAGGCCTTGAGTGTTACATACTCTGAGTGAGGTGGAGGTGCAGGGTCTTTTCCACACCTCCTGAGTGTTCCCTACCTGTGAATTTCCAGCAGAAGGGGAAATGAACTGGTGTGAGAGAGGCCTGAGATCTGTGCGCCTAACACTACCTTCCTGTGGAGGAAACAGTAGAAGCTGGTCTCCTGGGGGAAGGGAAACAGACAACTTATACCTGTTACTATGAAGACTTCTCCTCATGCCTTGCCTCAGGAAGGCTCCTGTATCCTTGTAGACCTTGCAGTAAAAAGAACTGAAAATCCCACTCTCAAAATAAGGAATCCCTAGACACACACACACACACACACACACACACACACACACACACCAAACGAACAACAGAAACACTGGAGAAAATTTTAACCACAAATACCAACCACACACACACACACACACACACACACACACACACACACACACACACGAGATAAGCAGTCCTCTAAGGAAATTAAAAACAAACAAGCAAACCTGTCCAAAAAGTTGGAGAGAACAAACATCACAAGCAGATCCAGATACTTCAATGATGTTGAAAATCATCAGTCTGGGAGTTTAAGTGACTCTGACTAATTTGCTAAATTAGTTTATGCTAAGAGCACATGACACTTGTAAAAACTGTCTGCCTCTGGTACCAAGGTGCCAGTTGTGTTCACATTGACTGAAGTCTAGTGTTGCTGAAGAAAGAGCTATATAGAAACAGTCCAAACCAGGCAGCAGAGAAAAACCCTTCACAAGTAACTTTTTTAAATATATATATGTGTGTGTGTGTGTGTGTGTGTGAGAGAGAGAGAGAGATAAATATATTTATTATTTATATATTTACAATATATTTATATATTATATTTATAAATATTTGTATATTATATATCTTTATATATTTCATTTCACAACTGATATCAAGCAATCTAGAAGGACAAGGAATCAAAGAATAGCAATTCTTAGACAAATGATTACATTCCTAACTCCTATAGAGATTGATTCTTTGACTAAAAAGAACATTATCATCCCTAGATAGGAGAGTCTTTTAAATAAGAAGCCAGATAGCCAGAGCACTGTAGCAGGGCACTCTCTGAACTGGGGATTAGAAAACCTTAATCTAATCCTCCATTCACTGCTTACAAACCGTCACTGGGGAACTTTCCCTTCTGGAAAAAACTTCATTTCTGTCCTCTGTTGAGAAAGATTATATCACCCTTGGATGTTTCATATTGTGCATTTATTAATTTATTTACTTACTTTATTAAAAAGATTTAATCTACTTTTCTTTTATGTATATAGTGTTTTCCATATATATGTATATGTGTATATATACATATATGTGATATATATATCACATTCAGTCTTGGTGTCTGAAGAGTCCAGAAGAGGGCATCAGATCCCCTGGAACTGTAGTTACACATGGTTATAAGCTACCATGTATGTTCTGGGAACCAAAATGGAATCCTCTGGAAGAGCAGCAGTGCTCTTTACCACTAACCCATCTCTCCATGTTTGTTTGTTTGAGACAGGATATCACTCCATACGTCTGACTGTCCTGAAAAATCTCATGTAGTCCAGGCTAGCTTCAAACTCAGAGATCTTTTGGACTCTGTCTCTGTAGTGCTGGTACTAAAGGTGTGCATCACCATGGCCAGCTCCATGGTGTGATTTCTTTATTGTGCTTTTTTAATCAGTGGAGATAATAGATATAAACATGTTTGGGAAACTATAAATCATAAGTGATACTTTTATAATTTCATAACCAATTTCCATCCATTATTGTGAATGAACCCCTATGAATAAACATGTTATTTTCTTGACTTATTATTCCACAGTCTCTTTCATTGTGGACATATGTCACAGCCTATTCAATGTGTCACATATGATTGGCAAGTAAATAGCCCTCTACAATGATTATAACCGTTTAAGCTGCACTCATAGAAAACCAAATTTTAAGACCACATCTTTTAAAGAACTCATCTAAAATGGCCTTGGAAAACACTAAAAGCAAGGAAGTAAATGGAGGCAGGCCAGTGATAAAACCGTGTAAGATTTGCAGTTCATAGGACTATAATGTCATAGAGTGAAGTTGTAAGTAGTGAGTGTATTTTCTCTAGCCATCTTCACTGTTGTAAAGACACAGTGAAATATTACTTTAACTTGTTTGATAGCACTTTGTAAATATTGTTCACTTAACACACGTTATAAATTACTCACTGCCACACAGCAGAACGGAAGTCAGCCTTTACAACTATGAAGTAAGCAGAGGGCTATATTTAAAAACATGGAGACCGTAGTCATAAAATGTGATTTAACTGAGGATTTTATGGTTTGCTTATGAACAACTAAATCAGATTCTTCAATGTTTACCTCTTATGACTTCTGGTTTCACAACCTGCCACATAGCAATAGACTGCTCTAATTAACCCCTAACACAGAGATTCCCCCAGCAGCAGTAGATGACAAAGTGTTAGATTCTCTATTCTTGGGTGTCATTGAGTAGGTGTCTTTGAAACTATATTTTCTTGATTAGTGATCAGAACCAGAATTTTGAACTGACAGACAGGCATATGTAGGGAAAGGAAAACAAATCTAAAATACTGTAAACATTTTTAAACTGAACCTTATTTATGCAAGAGAAACTATTCTCCCAAAGAAAATGAGTCAAAAGTTATTCATGCCAGGTGGTAGAGGTGTACAGCTTTAATCCCAGCACTCCAGAGGCAGAGGTGGGTGAATTTCTGAGTTGGAGGCCAGCCTAGTCTACAGAGTCAGTTTCAGGACAACCAGGTCTACAAAAGGGGCCAGGGGTGGGGGTTGGGGGAGGGAAGCTTTTTTCATGTAGAGGCTGGTGGAATGGCTCAGCAGGTTAAAAGGTACCTGCTACCTAACCTGATGACCAGATTCCCACAGAATGGGAGCAGAGTAGCACTTGCCTCAAGTCTTCTGACCTACATACACACACACACACACACACACACACACACACACACACACACACACGATAGATAGAAAGGTAGATAGATAGAAAGGTAGATAGATAGAAAGGTAGATAGATAGATAGATAGATAGATAGATAGATAGATAGATAGACAGACAGACAGACAGACAGACAGACAGACAGACAGACAGATAGATAGATAGATAGATAGATAGATAGATAGATAGATAATGTATTGTCTTAGGGTTTCTATTACTATAATGAAACACCATGACCAAAAGCAATTTGGGGTTGAAGGCATTTATTTGGCTTACACTTTCAGATAATAGTTCATCACAATGGAAAGTCAGTGTAGGAACTCAAGCTGAGCAGAAACCAGGGGGAAGGAGTTGATGCAGACAGAGGTCATGGTGGGGTGCTGCTTACTGGCTTGCTCCTTATGTCTGACTCAGACTGCTTTCTTATAGAACCCAGGACCACTTGCGCAGGTTTGAGTGTTGTCCAGCAACACTTAAAAAGGACTGGGCCCCTCCCCATGAATGATTAATTAAGAATATTCTCAATAGAAGTTCCTTTCTCTCAGATGCCTCAAACTAGCCAGCATAGTAAAAATCTTTTTTTTTTTTTAAATGGAGAGTGTTTGATAATTTTCTTTCATGTGTCAAATTTTTTGCTTGTACACGTGTAAGTATATTCGAGGTAGCCAGAACAAGAGATCTGATCCTTTGGTTATTAACTGCCAGGTAGATAATAAGTGAGAGTATAGGATTCTCTGCACGAACAGCAAATGCTCTTTGACGGCTCAGAGGTTAAAAGCACTTGCTGCTTTTGGAGAGGACCTGTGCTCTTAACCTCTGAGTCCTTTCTCCAGCCCCATAATTTTTTTTAACTTACTCTTGGAGCCCAAGCATGAGTGAGCTTCATCTACTTAAGGTAAAGTAAGCAGGATATTGCAAGAAGATTATAATACATGCTGGCAAACGATTTTTGTTGTTGTTGTTTGTTTGTTTGTTTTCACAAAGAGCCTCATAGCAAAGATTCCAGGCCTTTGTGTATCCTCCAGTTTGCCATCACTACTCAGCCATAATACCTCCAACAGATAACTCATAACAGTGTGTTGTCTGCTCCACTGTGTGCTCGCAGAAGCCCATTTACAGATGCTTGAATTTTGAATGCCATATTTTTGTCACGCATAGTGAAATATCTGTACTTTGATTTTTGTCTAGCATTTGAAAGTTCCAAAAAGAAGAGAGAGTTGATAAGCTATCCCAGAACACGTGGCATGCAGGATTTGACCAGAGGCCTGGACTTGGCTGGCCTGGCTCTTAATTATCATGGACAAAAGGTATTGCCTTGACAGATAAGAGCTGTTTTCCTCAGGGCTGTGTGTCATCTTTCTTCATCTTATCTAATTTTTGAAAGATAAGAAAACTATGTCTGGCCATTATATTATAGCCTGTGATTATAGTGTCATCAATGCTTCCTTAACTTGTAAAAATATATATATATATATATTTGAAGCAGGGTGGGGGGGTGGGTTTAAGGTAGGGTCTCTCTGTATCCCTGGCTGTCCTAAAACCCCCTCTGCAGGCCACATTGCCTTGAATTCACAGAAATCCTCCTGCTTGAATGACTTTCTAAGGCCACTTGGCAAGTGGCAGTGTTGCAGGCTGTGTATTTTTCATTGAAAGTTACTGCACTCTTGCTAGAAGTTAAATTCCAGTTATAGTTACTGAATATATTTGGTTAATAACGTGGACATTTTCTTAAAGTACAGTTATTTGATAGGTTTTATTGGGAATTCTGTAAATTATAAATAACTTTTTTTCCAAACATGGTAATGCATGTCTTTAATCCCAGCACTTGGGAGGTGGAGGCAAGAAGCTCTATGAGTTTAAGGCCACTCTGGTCTACTTAGTGAGTTCCAGGACAGCTAGAACTATATAGTGAGACTCTATCTCAAAAACTAAAACAAACAAAATAAGACAAACAAAAACAACAACAATTTCGATTATATTTTTGTATTTTAAAATTGTGTTATGAGATATAATTATATCACCTCTTTTAAAAAATTTTTTTAAAAAATGGTAAAAGCAATTATAAATTTGATGATTCATACCTACCTAATAGCCCCTCCTTAGCAGATCTCCCAGGAACTAACAAACCTGTGATCAGAAAAAATAACAGTAGTTGGAGTTTTCTATTGTTGCTACGCATCAAACGAAACACTAAACCAGTGATACCAGGGCAGGTCACTGAGCATCCGAGCCAGCCTACACTAAATCACTATCATTACCTCCATTACCCAGAGAAGAGGGAGAAAGCAGAGAGAACTGAGGTGAGACTTGAGTGGGTGGTTTTCGAGCTCTCAGATCACATGGCTTTAGAACTCTGCTCCGCTGGCTCCACAGCTCGATGTAAACCAGTGTGCTTCTTAGGCCCGGTAGATGCTAAGAATCAAATGAGTGCATATAGAGACACAGCTTGTGCTCGTCTCTCTTTTCTGTATTCTATTCATCTGTCATATAGGCCAACGTGCTGCCCATGACAGCAGATATGAAAACAATAGCTGATATTTAGCATGCATTCAAAAACACTAAAATATTTTGTCAGGCAGTTTCTAGTCTGGTACATGTCGGCATTTTGTTTGGTGCAAATACTAAGAAAGTTTGTGTTTTCATTGTGGACAAGTCAATCTTCTTTTTATTTTAGCTAAATAGTGATCTGATTTCCTAGAAGAAAACTTCAGATCTTTCTAAAGAATCTAATCTTCTTTCTTCTTCTTTGTCTCTGATAACAAAAGAGACTGAAGCCTGTTGATTTTTAACCATCTTCTCTGGAATAAATCCTACAGGACTAAGGACTATACCGTACCCTGGGTCCCTCATCTGGGCATCTTGACTCTTCCTTATCTGGCTTCTTTGTTCAACAGTCCCTGAGCTAGGACTGGTAACAGGGAGCAGGAGGAAAACAAGTAGATAACATTTAAGTGAAAACAAAACCTAACGTAACTTTTGTCTTGTTTAAAAACCGGGAAATGTGGAATGTCCCATCCAGCCGTGCTTTATGGTCAGGAAACACCACCAAAGGGTAAGAATGCAACAAGTATCATTTATAATAAGTACAGAACAGTTAAGGTAAAGTCCTGGGAATAGGTGTGGAGAGGAAAAGTAATTCCAGGAGAAGAAGAATTTTATGAAGAGCAAGGGAGTATGGGGGTTGCAGCTGGAGTTAAGAGCACTGGCCGTTCATCCAGAGGTCCTGGATTTGATTCCCAGTTCACAAGTTCTGGTTCACAACCGTCCACATGGAACTGCAGTACCAGAGGATTGAATAACCTTTTGTGACATCCTTGAGAACCAACATGTACATGGTGCCAGCACAGACATACAGGCAGGCAGAACACACATAAAATAAAATGAATAAATCTAATATAAATTGTTAGGTGACGATTTCATTAAAAAAAAAAAAGAAATAGTGAACTAGGAATACTTATTCTCTCACAAAAGATTAGACACAATAGAATAAGGGAGAAATATGGAGAGGAGGCCAACGTTTTAACTCAACAGTGAAGAGGTTGCCTGGCCAGTGGGATGCAAACAAACAAGCAAACAATATCATGTGAAAGTGATAGGCTGTTAGAAGCAAATTCAAGGACAGAAAATAATAACAAAACACAAGTAAAGAGATCATTGACTCCCTAGCAATATTAGCTGAAAAGTGACTTGTTAAGAACAGCCAGGAATAAACTGGGTGTAGTGGTGTACACCTTGAATCCCGGCAGAAACAGGCAGATCTCTGTGACTTCAAGGCCAGCCTGGTCTACATAGTGACAACTAAGACTATGTAGTGAGACCTTATCTCAAAACAAAACAAAACAGAATGGCCAGGAATACTGGTTAAGCAGGTTACAAAACCCATACTGCACTTATAGAGTAAGACATTCTGGAAGCTAGGTCCCAGAAGTCTGCAATTCAGCCCCCACCCCTACCCTAGCTTTCAAATTAGCCAGCACTTGTGTCGGCCACGGAGGATGGACAGCCATGGGTCCTGCGTAGTCCAGATGCAACTTCAGACCTTCCGAAGCTCTAGTTGCATGGCACTTTTCACCCTAAGTGCAAGTGAACGTTGTACTCCTCAAAATAGAAGAGGGAGCACTGGAGAGACCGTTTTGCAGTTAACCTCTCCTGCTGCACTTACAAAGGACCCTAGTTCCATTCCCAATGCCCACACAGGGCTGCTCACAAGCACTTATTCCTCCGGCTCCAGTGGATCTGCCACCTTGTTCTAGATTTTACAGGCACATGTGCTCATATCCCCATGTGGACTCACAAAAACACACACATAATTAAAATAAAAATAAATCTTTGAAAAAATAGAAAAGGAATAAGACTTATTAAGGGCAAGTATTTTGTTCCTAAGAAATTTTGGAAGAATTTTTTTGATCATATTTAATAAAGAAACAATCCCACTTCCTGGCCAGGTAATATTGAGCATTGTATTACATTTTATTGAAATATCTAAAGTTGTTGTTTACTTGGTTGTCATTTAAAAAGGTCTATGTGGCCTTCCTGAATTAGTTGTGAAATTTTATAACATATGTCTATTTTAATGAATAAATTGTTCATGGAATTTATTAGATTTCTAGAGTTTGTTATTAAGCCTCAAATTAAGAACCATTTCAAAACTAATGAAGTATTTTGAAACCATTTACATATCAATAAATATATTTTCTCTGTTGTTAAAAGACCAGTTACATATAAATATTTACTGCTGATATTACAAATACAAGGCACATGAAGCATACACTATACTGATTTTTAAACTATTTTTATTATAAAAATATGTTAATATTTTATCTCCTTCTGCTTGCACAATCAAAATATGTATTTTTTTAAAAATTCCACTGTATTTTTTCAGTAATCAGGAAGAGGATTGTAGCCATTCCACTTGCTTTTGCTGACAGTGTATCCAAAGATTTCCTTTTCCTTCCACAATGATCAGCTCTGAGAGCTGAGAGATTTAGATGTGGAAATCTGAGCCCAAAGTCAGATAAGTTTCTCAGTTTCATTAATCTCCCGGTGCCTTTCTTCCTTCTCGGTTCCATGTGGCTCCACCATCAGCTCAGATCTAAGATCTCTTTCTGGTGTGAAGAGTTCAGACTCCTTTCCTTCACATACACATGTTTACATCACTGTCTAGAATTCTCTTATTTGACACCAGAGGAAATGAATGTTTTAAACCCCCAAAGTCTAATGGCCCAAAGCCTGCGCTAAGAAGCAAGCTAATTTCCATGTATTTAAAGATCACAGATTTTCCATTTTTAATGCAGATTCATAAAAGGAAATTTCATCCATTGTAAGTAGCATCATTCATCAAGTTTATTGCCCCAAAAAGCCTGACCAAACAACTTCTATATAGTTTCATCCTAAAGGTAGAAATGCATGTTTAAAACTTTGGCACAGGGAGAAGGCACAAGGTGCCTCACCAAGCATATATATACTCTTCATATTTATTTGGCCTTCAAAGGATACAAGACAGAGACTAATCTCTTGGTTTCTTTACCAAGCAACTCTCCCCCATTTAATTACAAGGAATTGTGATATTTTCAAAATCACACATTTTACCCACTCTACAAATGGACTGGAGTCCTTGTGAAAACTAGAAACGAGTTTGCATTTCATGCCGTCAGAGAATATAAAATTACTCACACAAAGGTATTGTTGACATGCTTGCTGGAGTGTTGTGATTGGCACCTGTTCACTCACTCCTACGGTCCCTAAATATCCCTCATATGCCTCACATTGTGCTTAGCATTGGCTTGAGTGTGATATAATTTTTTTCATAATAAAAATAGTATGATCAGCACAGTGTGTTTATATCTTTTATTTGTGATGCCAGCAGTAATAGTTATTTACAGTAGGCCTTTTGACAATGGAAAAAAGTATATTAATATATAAGTAGTTCCAATACATTTCATTTCCATTTCATCCTCCCTGCAAAATAATGAACCGTGAACAATACACTGGGTTTTATCAACGCTGTGCTTCTGGGAGGCCTCTTCAGTGTCAGAGACTAAGTGGCGGCTAATAGACTGACCTTATAAATTGCAGCTATTGCAGTTCCCAAGCACATGACTATGACTACATTTCAGTATGCTTTCCCTTTCTCAAATGTGAGTTTGCAGATACAGCAGAGAACGGGTTCCCATTATAGAACAGATTTGGCATGGCATTCCAGAAGCCCAGGGGGAAAGCGCTGATTCAAGAGCTGACGTCACAGCAGAACACTGGATACTTCAAGAACTGCCTCTCCCACCACCAGCTTTCCGTTTCAGAGGCTCCAGGGTAGGACTCAAGAATCTGCTTTGTAAAAGCATGTCTCAGTGACATTGAGAGACAGTAAGTTTGGGATCAACAGAACCCAGTGACTTTGCGAGCCTCTGCCATCCTCTGCCACCCTAAATCCATCTATTAAGCAGCTCAGTTACTGAGCAGATGGCACTGAATGAGCATCACAGCTGCACAGGACCCTGCTCAGGGCTGAAAGATGGCATAGCCTGCTGGGTGTAGTCCTCTTTGCATCCACAACTCTAGCCCACCTGGAAGAGCAGACAGATGGAAACTACTTATCCCACTGCTTTCTTCAAGGTTTGGGGGAAATTTTACTTGGGCATCACTTAAGTTCAAATGTGTCAAACTAGATTCTATCAGGGTCAGGCACAATATGGAGGGGTAAGGAGGAAGAGAGGAGTCTGATTTATAAATCATAATTCTAGGCAAGCATGTGCACAAAGACCAGGAGGTGATACAGAATGTTGTTTTCTAGAAACTTTAAACCTTTTCTGAGCACTTAAAATAACCAAGACCTCTGGATATGGCGTTCCTAAAAACCTTAACATACCAGCCATTCCCTGTCTTTGCAATGGTGTGTATGACTCTCCTTGTGCTGTATCTGTTGCTCTGTGAATGCGAAGCTGAGTGGCTTTTTGATAGGCTCAAACCTGACATGGTCACACTCATTATTCAGCAGACCCTTTGCAACTGGAAAGCACAGGCATCTTCACTCTGAGCCCAAGAGAATGATAACCCAAAGAGATAGAATCTCCTAGAAAGTCCATAATAAAATTCACAGACCTTCCAATGTCAGTGGGAAAACACGTGGTGAATTGGGTCGACTCGAGTTTTTGTGCTCCCAGTTGTAAGCCACAAAAGCAAAGACAGCAAGATTGAACAAAGACTGAAAGATTCATGCCCAGGGAGTGTGTTGGTTTCTAGCTTTAAAAAGTTTCAGAAAAGTTGACTAACTCTCTCCCAGTGCAGAGACCGATTCGACAGGAAGTCTCCTTTCTCACAGCCTGTACTTGAGAGTTCTGTCAGATAAGAATCTAGGACAACTTTTAAAAGATTTGACTCAACACTGGAGATCTGAAGATTTCCAAATACTGCCTTCTTCAAGGTTTGGAGGAAATTTTACATCACTTAAGTTCAGATGTCTCAAATGCTGACCAATGACAGTTAAGTTGAGATGTGTCAAAAGTTGACAGATGAAAATGTATAGGTTTTCACCTTTCAAAAAGCAAGCTACAGTTTTAGAAAGATAGAAAAGAATCTGAAAATTGGATGGTTTTAATCAGCACTATCCAGTTGCCCTTGCTGTGACGATGGACAGTTTCTAAATGTGTAAGCCCAACATGGCAGCCCTGAGCACTTCAACGTGGAATATGCAACAGAAATAATTATTTTGTTAATTTAAATTTAAGTAGTTATATGGTATATTATGTTAGATAATACAGCTTTTTCAAACCTATCTCATGTCTTTATTTTTAGGTAGTCTTACAATGATATAAAATTTATTTCATATGTAACTAAATACATGTATAGAGAACAAAATCATATTAAGATCAGGTCCACTGTATAATAGTTAATAATAAATAATTGTGGAAGTTCAATATATTATACTCATAACTATGTGAATAATTTTAATTTAAATAACAAGTGAATTTTAATTAAGTGAGTAATAGATGAGAATGCTCTTGTGAACACTCTCCAACAATATAGCTAATTACTAAATTGCCTCTGCCCATCCTATCAGTCACTTCATTCTCCACGTCCTCTCCAGGAAGGAAATATTACCCTCACAGGTTCAATTATTTCTATGTGTTTACAAGGACATTTGTAAATTAATACAATTACACGTGTGTTCATGTTCAATTAGGGCATATTTTATTCTTCTCATAATATTCACATGTACTCATCCATACATATATTCATATAGGGTTTTTTCCTTGCTGTCTAACTTTCCTAAATGTAGATGCTTGTAGCCAATTTGATTATTCTTCTCTTGCTGGAATGTTATATTCACAAGTCATTTTGTTAGAACAAACAAGCATTCTTGCAGTGTGTCGTTGAGTATGTTTTATGGTATAGTACTGAAGTTATCATCATCATCATCATAATCCAGCTCAAAGTCTCAAGCAAAAAAAAAAGACATATATTTTGATTTGTATATGTGAAGAGTCTAGAACATCATGATTTCGATGATTTTGAATTATCCCTCTATCGTGACTAGAAAATTGAAAATCCTTGTTAGTTGCTGTCTTCCTTGAAATTATCTTTCAATGATCAGTTCTCTCTTACTACTGAGACTTTCCATGCACCTTGAGCAGTGAACCGCTGGCATCATGCACATCTTGTTGTTTTTGTTGTTTTTAAATTTTGAAAACATATCAATACAGCAAGACTGGGGCTGAATTATTTTCCCTAGAATAGACATAGCCTTGCACATAGATTTCCATAAATTGATGAATAGACAAGTAAATCAGCTAGCATTATGAAAATGTCTCTCAAATGAAAACTGAGTCCATATTATTTGTAATATTAAGTTCCATTTATGAGATTATCATGGTTAGACTGACAAATGGTAAACTAATGTATACTGTCTTCTAGGGATGGCCTCTAATACTCATAGGCAAACATTTAAACCACACTAAACAAATATTTATTTAATATTCCTCAAGAAGTATTTCTGATGGAACTGCTATTACTATTTTCCTTAAGATTTTGGTCTCTTTGATGGCTCCTTAGCATGATAGTGACATTTGAATGGACATACTTCTTCTGTGTCAGTACAGTGTTAATAGTCATATCTTGTCAATAATCATCATTTAAGCTTCCTTCCATCACAGATACCTCAATAATATTTCTTTTTCTTCACTACCAACATTAGCTCTCCTTCTCAAGAAAGAGTCCTGTTTTCACGTTAGATCTATTTATCCACTGTCTTAATCCACTTGGCATCTATTGGGCTGACTCCAAAGCTAGTGCCAAGAGGTGGGAGACAATCTAACAGTGGCCTCACATAGTCCAGGAGAGCCAATAATATTGATCCCCTAAACCTTCAGAGGCACAGTTAAAGAAAAAACAAAAACAGTCTCTAAGTGCCACCTAAGTCTAAAGTGCCTAGCAACCATTTTGCTTTGTCGTCCAAGAAGCTTGCTTGTGAATAGAGGCTCCAGAAGGAAAGCCACACTTAGAACTGAGAGAAAAAGATAAGTATGGAGAGCAATGCTGACAGCGGCCTTTAAATCATCAGATCCAGTCACACCCGAAGCCTCATCTCAACCTTCCTAATGCTGCGACCCTTTAATATAGCTCCTCATGTTGTGATGAGTCCCAATCATAAAATTCTTCCATTACTACTTCATAACTCTTATTTTGCTACTGTTATAAATTATAGCATAAATATCTGCTATGAAGGATATCTGACATGTAACCCCTAAAGGAGTTGTGATCTACAGGTTGAGAACCATGTTTTAGACTTTTCAAGTATAGTAATCAAAATACTTGTCTTTGAGCTGGATGATGATGAAGATGATGATGATGATGATGATTACTATATTCTACACAGTAGGATATAGAGTTTAATGGAGGATTTCTCTGAGTTACGTAACATGATTACAGTAGCTTCACACTGGCCCTCTGCTTGCTCTAGACACGTCTGAATCTATATATCTGTTGCCAACATCACTTCTTTTTTGTTTCCTTAAGGATTTATTTACTTGTATGTCTGAGTGCTCTGTCTGCATGTTGGTCTGCACATCAGAAGGAGGCATCAGATCCCATTATAAATGGTTGTAAGCCACTGTGTGATTGCTGGGAATTTTGAACTCAGAACCTCCAGAAGAGCAACCAGTGCTCTTAACGGCTAAGCCATCTCTCTGGTCCATCACTTCTTATATGTGAAACACGACCCCATTTTACATCTTCTCATGGAAATAATTACACAGATGCTGTACAGGTTAAATGCTATCGTTCTTGCTTTACTAATGAGAAAAGTGAGCATATAGAAAGGCGAATGGTGTTCAAGGTCTGGGGAAAAAGACTGCCCTTCAAACTCCAAGCTCATGGTTTTATTTGCTCATTGACCTATTAGGCCTGTACAACTCCCTTAGGTGTTGGTAATAAATAAAAAGAAAGAAGCTACAGTCAGTGATGTTTGGTGATGCTATCCTGAACATTTTGCGATTCCATACAGTGGAAATGTACCTACGATCTGCATGCTACATCAACTCACTTGTGAAAGTATGTGAAAACCTCCCTTTCCATAGTGACAGCACACCCCTGCCATCAAGCAGTCAATCCTGAGATCAGAAAACACCCCAGTGAAGAGAGACCGAAGACAGTGAAGAAATGATTGCGTATCTTATGCATGCAGCTCTTGGAAAAAAAAAAAAAAAGACTGAATTCTACGTTAATGACCTAAACTTTGAATTGGACAAATTTGTGTTTGGATGAATACATGCTGTGGTGAGATAGTTCAGTTGATGAGTGCCTGCCTAGCAAGTACAAAACCTAGATTTGATCTCCAGTTCTGCATAAACTGGGGGATAGGGGAGCACAGTAACACAAGCCTGTAATCCCAGCACTTGGGAAGCAGCCAGAGGATTAGGACTTCAAGGACATTCTTGGCTACAAAGTTGGAGGTCAGCCTGGAATATGGGAGACCATGTCTCAGAAAAGGAAAGGTAAGGAAAGGGAGGGGAGGGAGGGGAAGGGAAGGAAAAGAGGAAGGGACGAGAGGTTCCATTATTTACTAGCAATGTGTGCATCAGCTTCTACTTTAGCTAAGTCTCTAGTCTCACTGCCCACATTGAGTAAACTCCCCTCTCCTCAGTTCTGGCAAGTGGCAGGGTTGAGAACCATCTAACCAAGTACTCAGACCTGAGATAACTTTCCAGGCACCAGGAATCTGGGTATCAGACATATCTCTGCTGCAGCCTCCTTACAGGCATTGATGATACTATAACCTGTAACTACAGTGTGTTGTATATCTCCACTTCGGTCAGAGTCACAAAGAATATGACATCAAACATCATGCCAAGAAACTCCCCAGCCTACAGAATGAGTCAATCCTCTGGAAGCTTATTCTTTGCTTAGAAAACTCCTCCCAAGATGTTCTCCAATCTGCCTAGGAGGGGATACAAGGAGGAACAGGGATATGGCATTTACATTGTTAGTGCGTATTTGTTTGCATTAGAATGGTGTGAACCAAAAAGGGTTCCCATTGTCAAGGTAATGGATCAAACATTCAGTGGTTTGACACGTCTCCTCTTCTCTAACCTGTTAATTTCTCCACTAGGTGATGTCATTCACTCACTCAACCTCTAATGACACACTCAGCCATCCTTACTCATGAGGTGGATAATATCCCTACTAATTAACATAATCCATTCAGAACCTATGATGTCTGACCCATGATATGGGAATATAGTTTTTTTTTTTAAACTGAATATTAGAAGAAAATTCTACAATAGTCAGAATCCACTACTCTATTTGTTGGGTCTGATTCCTTAAGAGCTTTACATCCCTGACAGTTACAAATAATTGAAATCATTTCAAAATCATTCTTTCCTGTTGGGATGGTTTGGGGGTTTTTTTGGGGAGGGGGAGTGTTTGTTTGTTTGTTTTCCCCTGTTAAGGAGTTTAACTGACTTCCTTTCTCTTGTTGTTCACAAAATTATTTGCCTCCATTTGTACATTCATTTCAAGACTTTTGATTTACAAGTGTGGTTGTTCTTCAGATTCTATTTTGAACCATTCAGAACAACTTCCTGGTTCTCTCCTTGATTAACAACTAGTCTTTAACATGTTTTTGCTTTTCTAGCTGTATGGTAGCCATAAAATAATCTATCCTGAAATTTTTTATTTTGGTTTGGTTTGGTTTTATCTTTTGAGACAGGGTCTCTCAAGCCTTGGCTGCCCTGAAACTCACTATATACACCAGGCTGACCTTTAACCACAGAGATCCACCTGCTTCTGCCTCTGCCTTCAAAGGGCTGGGATTAAAGATATGCACCAGCACACCCGGCCCGAAACTTAATTTTAACACGAGAACATTATTTAGCCCAGAGCACTAAGTGAAGTAAGGTTTATAAAGTTACTGTTCATTGATTATTCAATAAATGTCATTACTATTTTACAAGAAGAACTCTATCATTTTTCCAGCTGGTCCTCTCTTATATCTTCATCATGTTCAGATAAACTATCCTGTAGTGGGACTGCTAACTATAGGTACCAGAACAAAATGGATCGTGTCTACAATTTATAAATAATGTTTCCTAGCCTGGCAAATCCAAGTCCAGTACATCTCATCCTACAGACTATTGAACACTGTCCCTATCCATCTTGACCACATGGCAACAAACATGGAGACAAGGATTTTATATTGGCAATGAAAACCAGAGAGGTGGGAATAATTATTTCTACCTGCTACATAAGAATGGGCCACAGGGAACAAAGGAAGGTTTTTATGTTTTGTGGCTTCCAGCAGCTCTATCTGAATCATTAAAAGGTATGTGGTCTAATTGAATTCCAACATTAATGATTTGTTTAACCTTTAATTCATAAGCTTAGAGCTAAGAGAAGGCTGTCAGAAACCTGCTATGACATTGTTACCCAAGTACTTGTCTTCCTCCCACGAAGCCTCAGATGATCTGGGGGGAACTGAATGATTTGAAAGATTGCAATCTTATCTTTGCTTTGTTTCTTAAAACAACCAGGTATTGTGATGACATAATTATTTTCCTAGCTGCTTATATAACTTAAAAGATGTATTTCTGGGGCTGGAGATGTAGCTTCACAGTTCAGAGCACTAGCTGTTCTTCCAGAGGTCCTGAGTTCAGTTCCCGGTAATCACATGGTGGCTCACAACCATCTCTAATAGGATATGATGCCCTCTTCTGGTGTGTCTGAAGAAAGTGTACTCATATACATAAAAACAAACAAATAAATCTTTAAAAAGAAAAAAAAGAATTAAGGCCTTATATTGAACTTTTTAAAAGAGATGTATTTCTTCTTATTTACCTAACCTTTAGTATTTTCAGTGTTTGAATTTGTCTACCTTCTGCCTTAGTGAAGACCTCCCTGTCAATTTTTTAATTCATATAGTAACCTAAGCGAATGAAAATTTTGATATACTAATGGCCATTGAGGCCAAGGTTGCCTCATAACTGAGTACTCACCTGGCATACATGAAGCCCTAGGTTTGAACATCAGCACTGCACACTATGGTATTGCTGTATATCCTAGAACTTGGGATTTAGAAGCAGTGGATCTGAGATTCTTGAGTTCTAGGACAGCTAGGGATGTTTAAGACTCTGTCTGAAACACACGCATACACACACACACACACACACACAAAAGAATAGTTTTTGTTGAAATACTTTATGTTCAGGGTAAACTGTTAGATTTCCAAGATTCCATAAGCATTTACCTCTTTCCACTCTGCAATACTCTGTATTTTCACCTGTTCATTTAAAACTTTAACATGATTTGCTTCTCATGGAGAGTGTCTAGTTTGAAACGGCAAACCTACATTATGCTCTCAGGTTAGGTGTTGGCTGACAATCCAATAAATAGAACTGCCACATATTTAAGTCAATCAAATGTTTAAATGTCACCAGCACCCTGCCAAGCCCAGCCACTCTACTACAGAATCCAGTGCACTCACATGTTCCTTCGATCACCTCCATGATTTCACATTATTATGGCCTACAAAGGTCATCCAAAGAAAACGAATCAATTCAAGTGTACCAGGCAGATCATTAGCAGAGGAGATACTGGGAAGGCAAGGTCAGTGTCATGATTCAGTACGGGAAATATCACATAGTTGATGTCGTTTATGTCAAAGATATGTCCAGTTAAACTGCGAGGTAGTCTCTTTTGAACACCTGAGTCCCACCTCCAAGCCATTAAATCCAGTTCTCACATTCTTTCCTACAGACACTGTGCCACCAAAACTCAGTGTTTCACTGACAGACGATGCTTTCCACACGTGACTACCTCATAAGGTTGTCTAACAACTCTAAACTTGAAACAAGTCCTCTCTCCTGGGTTTTTATACCTGTTCCGTTCACATTGAACATGGACAAAAAGAGCAGTGTGTAAAAAGAGACATGTCATCGTAAGTTGGACAGATCAGAGAAAGGGTTTTGAGCAGACAAAATTAGTACTTTCCCCTCTCACACTGCTTTACACGTAGTTTAAACCACATCATGCCTGAGAGGATGCGACTTATAAAAAATTATAAAATATATTAAAATATGAAATATATATAAAAATTTTATAAATAATATACAAAAGAAGTAACAGAACCGTTGTTTCATGTGGATGAAATGGTTTTTTTTACATTTCGTGTATGTTTACACAAGCTATAGCTCGAAGGTAGATTGCTTGCCTGCCATGCACGAGACCTGAGTTCTATCACCAGCCTGACAACAATAAAAATAAATGTAAAATGAAATATTTTAGTTTTTAAAAGAATGTTTATGTTATTTCCTACTTTGTCAGTTAACTACAGAACTTCCAATTCCCAACAGTTCCAATAAAGTGCCCTACTAAGCTCCAGAATTTTAAAACCAACAAGCCACCAACAAACGATAAAAAGCCAAACATACAGGATAGCCAGTTAGTCCAAGGCACATTCAGAAGGTTCAGCCAACTTTCCCATAGTAAAACACACACCATCTTTTACAAATGGCTGGTTCCTATGTTTTGCCATGGCCTAACTTTAAGGGGCAAAAATCCAAGGTCACTCTTTCCTTCTGCCTGGAACATTATTTATCATGACCTCACTTTAAAAATACTCATCTGTTACCTTGAGTCATTTAGAGATGCTCTAAAGTTTTTTTCTTTTTTTTTTTTTTACTCATTTTAATTGACATAAACGTGTCAAAATACCAATTTGGGACATGTCTGGATTCAGTATTTGGTAACACACTGTATACTTTTAACATCCTATGTTATATATTAACAGGAGGAATTTGGTTTTACTCATTAGTCATCTTTTTAAAAATGTTCCATATACTTATAATAATTTTATGAGAAATTTTTTTACCATTTGTTAATTAGAAATGTTTTAGGAAATTCCAGATGACAGCCATCGTATAAGAAGTTATTTAAAAGAATATATAAAATGTCAAGTTTATTCTCAAGAAAAGAAAAAGAACAGGAACAAATGCAGTTGTAAAGGCTTTAATGATAATTACGTAACTGAATTAATTGAAATCAGGTTTTACCTTGTTACAAAGTAGCTTACATTTTCTCTCATAGATGCAAATCTGTCCTACAGGAGTAAACGTATGAGCTGAGACTTCAGCAGTTTAGAAAAGCCAGCAGAGGCCATTGATATGGATGTCTTCCATCTGCTTTCCACTCACTCGCTGCTTAACAAGTACGTCCTTAACAAACTCATAATGGACTAGACTGTTCCAAATTTACTTGATATTAATGCTCAACCCCAAATAAACTCTGAATGAAATCTATTTGTTAGTATCTGTTAAGAAGAGAAAGGGGGAAAGAAAAAGAATGGAGGGGAAAAGGGGGAGGGTTAAGAGGGCTGATTTAGCCTCATTCCTTCATGAACTCACTCATACTCAGGAATGTGGTGGAGTCCCTATAGTCACATTTTAATATTGGTAACTCTGTCAAATAGGATGTCTTTTTCTCCTCTGAGAACAGCTGGCCTTAGAGAGGACTATGCATACAGCTTTATCTTGAACCATCTCTCTTTTGCAAAGGAAGATCTGCTCCACTGACTTGGAAAAGATAGAAAACAGACTAATTATCTAATGCCGGAAAAGAGAGTGTGCTGTTTTGAACATAAGACGTTCTAGCCAACTGTGGGAAATCCACCCATGGTGAATTTCAAACATAAGCAACCCAGACCCCAGAACTTCCAAACACAATCCTCTTTCCAAACAATCATGGTTGCCTTATTGCCTAAATAATAGCTCTTTCAGCAAGAAACAGAAGTAACAATATTTTGCTAGTTAATTTCTACAAAGCCTTCGGAGAGGGAACCATCCAGGGTAAAGCTAGCATGTCCTCTCTATCCTTAGCTGGGCTCAGCATCTGTGAACTGTCCCAGGGTCACTGTTTGGCCACAGTATTTACTAAAGGACAGAAAATGTTTCACAGCCTGAGAGACCCATGGTCTAACCCAGGTCTGTTTCTCTTTGGCTTGAGTTGTTTGCTCTGGTTGTATTCTGTCCCTTTTGTAGACATTTGAGGGGCTGATCTAGCCATTGCATTTTATTGTGTGTCCCTAAGTATATTGTACCCTATCTGCTATATATTGAGTTGTAGCAGGCAGTAAAAACAGTAGCTCAAAATGGGAGATCTTAACATGATTGGAACTTATTGTGTCTGAGGGAATGATGTTTGCTTTGGTCCAGTTCTGAGTACAATGTAACAATGTATATTCTCAAGAAGGAGGCAGTAAATCACCATCCCTAACCTCAAGCTGTACTACAGAGCAATAGTGATAAAAACTGTCTGATATTGGTACAGAGACAGGCAGGAAGATCAGTAGAATAGAGTTGAAGACTAGAAATGAACCCACACACCTATGGTCATTTGATTTTGACAAAGGAGCTAAAACCATCCAGTGGAACAAGGACAGCATTTTCAACAAATGGTGCTAGTTCAACTGGAAGACAACGTGTAGAAGAATGCAAATTGATCCATTCTTATCTCCTTGTACAAAGCTAAAGTCCAAGTGGATAAAGGACCTTCACATAAAATCAGACACACTGAAACTATTAGAAGAGAAGGTGGGGAAGACCCTCGAATACCTAAGCACAGGGGAAAGTTCCTGAACAGAACACCAATGGCTTATGCTCTAAGATAAAAAATTGACAAATGGGACTTCATAAAATTGCAAAGTTTCTGTAAGGCAAAGGACACTGTCAATAGGACAAAATGGCAACCAACAGATTGGGAAAAGATCTTTACAAATCCTACATCTGATAGAGAGATAATAACCAATATATACAAAGAACTCAGGAAATTAGACTCTAGACAACCAAATAACCCTATTAAAAAATGGGGTATAGAGCTAAACAAAGAATTCTGAACTGAGGAAATACGAATGGCCGAGAAGTACCTAAAGAAATGTCCAGCATCCTTAGTCTTCAGGGAAACACAAATCAAAACAACCCTGAGATTCCACCTCATACCAGTCTGCATGGCTAAGATCAAAAACTCAGGTGATAGTAGATGCTGGTGAGGATGTGGAGAAAGAGGAACACTCCTCCATTGTTGGTGGGATTGCAAGATGGTGCAACCACTCTGGAAATCAGTCTGGCGGTTCCTCAGAAAACTGGACATATCACTACCTGAGGACCCAGCTATACCACTCCTGGGCATATACCCAGAAGATGCTCTAACATGTAACAAGGACATATGCTCCACTATGTTCATAGCAGCCTTATTTATAATAGCCAGAAGCTGGAAAGAACCCAGATGTCCTTCAACAGAGGAATGGATACAAAAAATGTGGTACATTTACACAATGGAATATTATTCAGCTATTAAAAACAATGAATTTGATAAATTCTTATGTAAATGGATGGAACTAGAAAATATCATCATGAGTGAAGTAACCCAATCACAAAAGAACACACATGGTATTCACTCACTGATTATTGAATTTTAGCCCAGACGCTTGAAACATCCAAGATTCAACTCACAGACCACATAAAGCTCATGAAGAATGAAGATCAAGTCGGGGGGGGGGGGAGCTTCTGTCCTTCTTAGGAGGAGTAAGAAGGAGTAACAAAATACTCAAGGGAGCAAATATGGACAAAGTGCAGGGCAGAAACTGAAGGAGGGGCTGTCTGCAGACCATTCCACCTGGGTATCCGTTCCATGTGCAGTCACCAAAGGTAGATGCTGATGTGGTTGTCAGGAGGTGCATGCTGACAGGAGCCTGATATAGCTGTCTCCTTAGAGGTCTGCAAGAATCTGACATATTCAGAGGCAGATGCTCACAGCTAACCATTAAACTGATCATGAGGTTCCCAATGGAGGAGTTAGAGTGAAGACTGAAGGAGCTGAAAGGGTTTGAGACCCCATGAGGAGAGCAACAATACCAACCAACCAGAGCCCCCAGGATCTAAACCATCAGCCTGAGAGTGCTTAGGGAGGGACTCATGGCTCCAGCTATATATGCAAGGGTGTTATAGGTGGGAGAAGAGATCCTTGGTCCCATGAAGGCTGGACGTCGTGTATGGGGGAATTCGAGGGTGGGGAGGTGAGGTGTGAGGGGGTAAGTAGGGGTATACCCTCATAGAAGTAGGAGGAGGGGGAATGGGATAGGGGGTTCCTGGGAGGGAGGGGGGAAATGGGGTATAAGGGGAGAACATCTGAAACGTAAATAAAATATCCAATAAAAAATAAATAAAATAAAATAAAGGAGGCAGTAGTAACTGTATTTTCAGTGAAGTTTACATGCTGAAGGATGAATGAGATTTGCTATAAGTATACAACTAATAAGGCTTTATTCATTGCCTTTTCAGAAAAGATAGCCCAAAACATAACTGCTTTCATAATAAACTGAAAGAAGACTATGCCCTCGTGTGGGTGTAGGGCTTTACTGAGCTTACTGTTGTATTCAAGAAGTGTCTGACCTATAAAACCCACCACGTTGTCTTCCACATGCCTATATATTTGGTCCTGGGTCATCCATAGTGTGAAAGCAGCTCATTTGTTTGTTTTGATGCTGAAGAATCAAGCCAGGGCCTTGAGTGTGGAATACTTATTTGTTTACTGAGCTGCATTCCACCTCCACAGTAACTTCAATTTCCACTTTACATGAAATCATAGTATATTCCATTTCATCAGTTCTTGTAGACTCTCTGGACTGTCGCAGTAAGGCAGGGTTTGGAGACAGGTAGGAGTGACACTGAGTGGTGTCTGAGAGGGTTGAAAATAAGGACGAGATGCCACCTCTGAGGTATGCCAATCACCACTGCCCCCTTAAACTCACTGCAGGGTTTCTACTACTGGCTTAAGGAATGTGGTCCCAGAGACAAGTCTTACTTGCCAGTTAGCATTTCTTCTAGGCTTCACCCTACAATTAACCTGGCAACAGCCAGGTATGCCTGACTCAGTATAAAGGGGCTGCTTGCTCCCTCCTCACTGTCTTACAGGCGCTTACCCCCCTTCCCTTTCTGTCCCTTCTCTCCTCATTTCCCTTCCCCCATCATGTATTCTTGGCTTGCCTCTACTCCTCTCTCTCTCTCTCTCTCTCTCTCTCTCTCTCCCTCTCTGCCTTTCTCTGTCTCTACTCCCTCCTCAACTCTCCTTCCATGCCTTAAATATACTGTGTTTTATACTATATCCGGTAGTGGCTGGTACCTCAGGGGGAGGAAGGGATGCCTCAGCATGGGCCTGCAGAGGCACCCTCCTCCCCCACACCATACCGCACTTCTACCAAACATATCCCTGGCTTCCCTTTTCTTTTTTATAAAACACAAAAGTCACCAGGCCCATTTAACATTTAATAATATAACCATTGCACAAAATGCTGGTGGGACAAAAGATAAAAGGTATTTTAATCAAAAACAGTTAACGATGTTGTATGTTTCCCTCTCCCTCCTCTCCCCCCTCTCTGTCTCTCACTCACTCTCTCATTCTCTCTCCCTGCCCCGCCTGGAGTTTAAATTTTAGGAACTGGCATTTTGAAGGTGTAACGCCTGGAAGCCTGCCACCTTGCATTCACCCCGCATTCTCAAATTTTGATGCAATTTGATTTCTCTTGGGCTTTATGAGGGACGGTCACTTCCCACTCAGGCTAGCCTCAGATTAAGTAGCCAAGGGTGACACTGAACTCTTGATTCCACTACCTCAGCTTCCTGAGTGCTGGCAGTGCGGGCCTATACCACCATGATTTTCCCACACTTTTGAAAAGAAAATAAAGACCTTTAGTACATACTTTGCCAAACACTGGCTTCAAATCTCCCTTTTCTACAAGTAGGAGGCCAGTCAGCCCACACAACAACTACTGTAGATACAGAGAATACTGTGGCAGTTTCACTCCTCCAACCCTTGGTACCCAGCTCCCCAGGACCTCCACAGTCTTCCCAAGACGTTTGCATATAAAAGAGATGGTCCAGAAGTTGTGTGGTTGCCAACAAGCACTCTACAGCCTTTGGTGAATTGGCTCCTTGCCCTGGCGAGCACAGAGGGGCTCACACACCAGTGCTACATTTCCTATTGACTCAGAATTTCTGCTGCTAGCTGTGTTTGTTTTCAAATTGTTGATCAAATACCATAAAATTATATTCAAATATGCCAAAACCATTATAACCCAAATTAAATCAAATAAACTGCAGGCTGAATTAGTGAAAATTAAAGAATAATTAAATTGGAATTTTTCTGCTTGATAAAGATCTCAAAGGTCTAATCTTAGCCTCTCATTTTACAGGTGGAAAAAAAAGGAGTAGGTTCAAGAAATGAAATAAATGTCAAGAGAAAATGATTTGTCATTTAAGGACTAAGACTAATGCAACTGATGTTGGAAAGTCATTATCACATAGCTAGTAAAACATGTCTTTAGTACATTAAATGTTGGGTTAAAAAGGCCTTCCTGGGACTGAAGAGTTAGTTCAGAGTTTAAGAGCACTGGCTGCTCTTACAGAGAACTTAGGTTTGATTCCCAGCACCATACAGTGGCTCACATCCATCTGTAACTCCAGTTCCATGGGACCTGACACCCTTACATCTGTACATCAGGAATATGATGTACATGCATTCATGCAGCCATAAGGCTCATACACATAAAGAAAAAGTAATCCTTGTCTTTAAAAGGACCTTGGTATTCACACAAGTTTTAAAAAACTGATCATTTGTACAAACTAAATAACTCTCCTTCAAATGTATTGTAGGGCAAAGAATACAGCTCATAATAGAGGTCTTGCTTATTATGTGCAGAATTCTGGGCTCAATATCTAGCACTGACTCTCTCAATCTCTCTCTCTCTCTCTCTCTCTCTCTCTCTCTCTCTCTCTCTCTCTCTTTCTCTCTCTCTCTCTGTGTGTGTGTGTGTGTGTGTGTGTGTATCTAGGTATAGTATAGCATACATTATATAATCCAGGTATCTATGTATCTTGAAAGGTTGGTGTTGTGTTTGATAAAAAAGAAAGAACCAAGGAAATGTTTGATAGAACCAGGTATGGTGAGGTGAGAGGCGTGCCTCTGCCAGCCCATGCTGAGGTATCCTTTCCCCCTGAGGTACCAGTCACACAGTGGGTATAGTACAGAATAGAGTTTATTTAGGGCATGGGAAGAGGAGTTGGGAAGGGAATACAGACAGACAGAAAGACAAAGAGGGAGGGGAAAGAGGAGGAGGAAGAAGAGAAGGAAGAAGGTTGGTCAGGAACACGTGGGAGGTGGGGAGAAAGAGATCAGGCAGAGAAAGGGCAAAGAGTAAGAGAGTAAGAGATCGAGGAGGGAGCAAACAGCCCCTTTTATAGTCAGCCACGCCTACCTGTTGCCAGGTAACTCTGGGATGGGGCCTAAAAGGAAAGCTAACACTTAGCCTTTAAATATTCAAATCTCCAATTTCTTTTTATATGCTGTATCTCAAACTTTTCCTATCAAATATGCCTATTGATACAGGTTATGGATTTGCTTTGTGACAATAAAATCTGGATAGGTAGGCAGATTGATGAATGGGTGGATGATAGATAATTGATAGATGGATGATAGATTAGTCAGATGGTCACATGTTTTAAACCTTCCATGAATTTAAGACACTAAATAGGTTCTTTGTAATTTAAAAGTGGGTATAAACTCCCTCAAATTGCTTGTATAAACACCGCTGCTGCACAATCATTTCAACAGTAACCTGGAAGCTAAGACAACAGCTGCAAAGCAGACAGCACTCCCCACCCCATTCAGTTTTAAGACACTTCATTCAAACTTGTGGTTGGTCTATACTATAAGTAAAAAGGCATCAGCAGGCCTGGTTTTCACACAGCAAACTTTCCATTGTTCCCCCAATCAGAGATTGTGTGCTAGCACAGAGCTTTGCATAAGAATTAGTTCTCTGCCTTGTACCGAGTCAGCTATTTTCAGCTCAGCCTAGCAATCTTCGATTTCTTGGTTTGTAACTATGGCAATAAGATGAAACGACATTCAGTAAAATTCATTCCACAAATCAACTGCGGAGGGATTCATGACCGAGATGAAGGAGCAATACAAAAATACTAAGGACCGTGTTGGAACCGAAGGCAAGTTTTGAATTCTCCTTCAAGACAATCATGGAGATCAACAGTCACAGAGAGGCAGTTTGTGATTATCATACAGTGGCTGGCGACCCAAGCGATCAGATAACTGCTTGACGGAGTTCTTGGCTTGTCTCGAGCCACCACACCTCTCTGCTTGCCTCTACGCAGCCTTCTCACCAAGGCCTTTGTCTCTGGATGCTGAAGTGTTTGTGGTCCTGCCAGAGCCTTTGATCTGGGACGCTTTATACTAAGTAACAGTCAAATCAATTTCAAACACCTTCATTACAGTACACAGCTCATTATGTTCTAGAAAAATGTTTAGCGCTGAGCCTCGGGCCACGATATAATGAGGACAGGAGTAGGCATTGGTGTGTACACTCCATCTCTAACTCCCGTATTTCAATGGAATAAGCGCCACGGGTTATGTCAAAAGCAGACCTTCCTTTGTAGGCTTCACATACGATTCCTCAACTTCACACCATTTGCCATCAGATATAGAATTAGTGTCCTTACACTGTTTCTTCTCGTCCATTCCCTTTAAAGTTTCTTTTTACAGAAGAAAAACTAAATTTGTATTAAAGCACTGAGAAAAGCAGGGTGACTTTTTTTCCCCAGGGCCAGTGACATTAATCGCTCAGTGTACAGATACACTGGCAGTTAGCCTGGATAACCTGAGTTTGATTCTTGGGACCCAGGTGATAGAATGATAAAAATCAACTCCTACAAGCTGTTGTACGAACATGGTACACACATATCACAAATACACACAAAGACTTAATTTTTTTTTATGCTCATGTATACATGTGTGTATGATGCAGCCTGCATGTGGGGGTCAGGACAATCTGTGGAAGCTGATTCTCCCCTTCCACCCTGTGCATCCCAGGATTAGACTCAGGCACTAAGGCTTGGCAGAGAGTACTTTTACCCAGTGTATTAGAGTACTGTCATTCCTTACACTAAAACACTGACCGAAGCAACTTGGGAAGGAAAGAGTTAGGTTATCTTATAGGTTATAGTTTGTGGTTAAAGGAAGTTGGAGTGGGAACTCAAGTAGAACAGAAACTCATGCTGAAGTCATGGAGAAATGCTCTTTACTGGCTTGCTCCAGGTTCACAGTAGACTACCCACCTATAGGTGAAACCTCCCAAACTGGGGCCCTCCTAGATCAATTAACAGTCAAGAAAATGCCCCATAGATACTCCCACAGACCAATCCAGTAAAGCCAATCCTTCAGCTGAGGTTCCCTCTTTCCAAGTGTATCGAGTTGACAACTAAGATGAGCTATCACACTTGGGAGCCATATTTTGAAAGATATTTTCAAATTCTTCCTGACTGGTGATATATACATGCATATAGTTTTTTTTTTTTAAAAGATCTGTGAATTACTTTACTTGAAAAAAATTGAGGTAGATTTCTGTAGTACCCAGTTAGTTTAAAAAAGAAACTCAAATCTCCTGTTAGGCCAATTCAGAAATGTACACAAACTCTCCCAATCTAATTCCTGATCTCTACTCTGTGCGCCATTTCTGTGCTCATTCGTGGAGATTCTGACATTACACTAGCAGTACACTTGACAGACTATTGGCTTCCAGTGTTTTCTCTTTCCAATTTAATTATAAATTCTCCCTCAAAGACAGTCACAGGAAAATCACATCACTGGACACACAAGACATTATCAAAATTACTTGTGTTTGTCTGTTGTTAGAAATATACACAGGTGAGGTTGATATCCTTCCCTGCTGCCACTATGGATTATCATAAATTAATTGTTTAGAAGTCTAGATGGAAACAAACCCAGCCTGGCATACTGATAAGCAGAACCTGCTTTCTTGCCAGCAAGGTTTCATCTGCTTGGGATCTGAGGAAACTGTCGTGCAGTCAGGTACTGCAATGCTTTTTAAACAAAGGAATTGTTACAGAGATAAAACAGATTTTCATGCAGCCTAAGCAAGTGATAACAGTTTTCAGGTTAACCTTGAAACTGTACTGGAGAGCAGGAGGTATTTTTAGCTAGCCATGAATATCTGAGAGGGATCACAGGGAAGAAAATATTCCTTATGTAAAAGAAGCATTTGAAGTATCAGTTATAATAGAGTATGACAGCCCAGGTCTGGCACAGGAGGTGGGGGTGGCACAGATTATTGAGCAGTGGAGCATCTGTATAAACTGGGGTCAGCAAATGGAGATGACAGTGACCAAAGGAAAAGCAGAGATCAAGCCTCAGCCCAAAGCACATGCCTGGAGACGCCTTGGTTTTCAAGGAGCAGAGGTGATACCATCAGTAGGACAGAAAAGGCTCATCAAGGATTCTACACACACTGTCGGATGCAGATTAGCTGGACCCGAGATTTATTCACACATGCGAAAATTAAAGCAAGAATGATTACTGGTGTCCACAAGAGGAGAGGATCGGGTATCTTACACATTAACACAGTAATGAAAAAAATCCAGAGTTGCTGCCAAATTTATTTGTCCTATAAACAGTCTATCTCATGAAATGAAAAAGGATGCTCACAAGTCTTGTGTTTGTGCTGTGAATCAGAAAACAAACCCCTACAGTGTGACAGGCTAGCATGCTTTGCACTGAAGAGCCAAGGTCTCTCTGGCCTTCTGTTCCCACTCTGTCCCTGACCATCCTTCAGCCATGGTTGGCTTGTTTGCTGGACTCAGATTATAGAGCCTTTGGGAACATTTCATAGCACTTTGAGGTTAGGTAAAAATAAGAGTGCATATACTTTTGTGCTAAAGATCAAATATTGACTTGTTTACATTTCTTGTCTTATACCTTGGACTAAGTATTTTTGTGGAAGACTTGTTGAAGTGAAAATACACAGACAAACACACACAAAACAACAACAAAAAAAAAACGCTTATTTTTTAGAGTAGTATTAGTGGCCCATAATCAAAGACCAAGTGAAGGGGAAGAAAATATGAATTTAAGAGACTAATACATATACAGAGAAAGCTAGATAAGGGTTTGTCTACAACTGCTGAAGATTATTGTAGACACTGGTAGCACCTACTTGTTAGGTACAAATATGTTTGTAGTTTGAGAAGAAAAGTAGGCTTCCTAATCAGTGTCAAATGAACTTCCAAAGCCATTTCTCAGCTTTTCTGCACTTTAGAATTCTATAAGCAGGGGAAAAAAATTACTATGTAATTGTTGTTCTCAAATTTTTGCTGGTGAAAATATAAAATGGTGGTGCTGCTTAGAACACACTGTGGGACTTTCTCTAGGTAGTAAATGTAGAATCAGCATATAACCCAGCAGTCCCACTCTTAGGTAAATGCCAAAAAGAAATGGACACATACTCAACAGAAAACAATATGTACACAGGTATTCATAGTGGCATCACCAATGACAGCAAAAGACAGGGGCAAACCAAATGTCAATTAATTGATGATTAGATAAATATAATGTGATCCAGACACGTAATGCAATAGTGTTTGACAACACAGAAATGAGGCACTGCTATGGCAAAAACAAACTTTGGAAACAGTGTGCTAAGTAAAGGAAGCCCATCATAGTAAACTAGCCATGTTATTGAATACTAACAGTTCAATAGACAAATCTATAGAGACAGAAAGCAGGTTTATGGGTGCTTACAGTGGGTATAAGCAGTGATAGCAAATAGGAACGGGCTCTCCTTTTGGAGAGACAGAAGTATTCTAAAATTAGATTACTATGGGGGGGAGGTGTTTCCACAAATTGATACATTTCCTAAAGCCATCAAGTCGCATACTTCTGACAGGTAAATTTCATGGTATGTAAATGATATCTCAGTCACACTGTTAAGAACTAAAACCAACATAACTTCAATCAGCTCAGGAATAGGATGCTCATGTTAGCTAGGAAACCGCTACAAAGCAAAACAACAACAACTCAAGAAGGTTCAAATCTGACTTTAATCAGTGTTTGTTTTCTACTGTTAAGTCTTTCTTCCTCTAGCCAGAGCAGACAGCCTCTGCATTTTCAGAATCTCTCTCTCTCTCTCTCCCTCTCTCTCTCTCTCTCTCTCTCTCTCTCTCTCTCTCTCACACACACACACACACACAAGACACACACACTCACTTAAGGTCTACTGGCACATTTTATCAATAACTTACATAAGTGTTGGCTGTGCTTCGATTTTTAAACTAGCCAACATGCCAATCATCCAACAAAGCCCCCATCTGAGGAAGAGGAATGTCTACTGCTGGTAAGCCTTGTAAGTTGAGCAAGGAGATCAGGTTTACCCTCCCTCTTCCAGTACAGGGAGAACAATGCACAGATTGTGTCCGTCCCTAGCTAACAATAGGTCAGACAGACCTGATGCTTATCTGTTACTGAGAAGGCCCGTCCATCGTCCATCATTCTTTTAACCGGAGCACTTTTAAACCTCCTTTAACTTTTTTTTTTTTTAATCAACAAGAAAGGAGGCTCACCTGGTAAATTGAGGGAGTGAGGTTCTTGGCATAACTGAATACCACCCGTTTAGTATCTCTACCTGCCCTTGGGAAAGCATGGCTGCTGTCTGCTCTTGACTGCTGTATCACAAGGGGAAAGTTCTTTGTTTTGTTTGTTATGCTGTTTTTCCCTTTTCCCTCTTGGGACAGACCCTCTTGCATTCCATTCATAGAAAAGGTTTCCCAGGAAACTTCATTCAGAGGTAGAAGACGGATCCAGAGATGCAAAGAATGAGCCTGGGTAATGCTAATGAGGGGTGTGAACGTTGTGTTTGTGAGATCTGCTGACAGTGAACAGGAGTATCCCTTAACCCTGTTTCCTGAAGACTGCGATTTTGGTACGCCACTGCCTGGGCCACTTGAGTTGTCTAAGTACCCTGCTTTGTTGTGTGGACCATAAAATGTCCTCTCCGGTGACATGGACATTCTAGCCCACCTCTTCTCATTTATTTTGTCTCGGAATCAGACATTAATTCTCTCTTTTCAACCTTAATGTCCTCACCTAGGGGGAGGAGTCCACCACCTCTCTTGATTCCCATGGAAACTACAGGCTCTCTCCTTAGTATGGTGATGCCTAGTTTAAAAATTAAGGTCAGGTGACCTTGACAGATGGCTCACCAGTTAAGAAAGAGCATTTGCTGCTTTTGCAGAGGATCCCAATTTGGTTCCCAGTAACCAAGTGACAGGTCATAGGCATCTGTAGCTCAAGTCCCAGAGGACCTGACACCCTCTTCAGTTACCAGTCACGTGCATGATGCAGATACATACATGTAGACAAACATTTATACATAGAAAAAAAAGAAAGAAAAAAGAAAGAAGAAAGAAAGAAAGAAAGAAAGAAAGAAAGAAGAAAGAAGAGAAAGAAGAGAAGAGAAGAGAAGAGAAGAAAGAAAGAGAAAGAGAGAGAGATAGATCTTTTGTTGTCTCATTAAGCTCAGGACTAGCTTATCCAGTAAGCTGCTGTAGCACATTTGCGAGCACACACATACAGATGCACAAAATAAATAAATGTAAATTTTAAAAAGAATTTAGATGTATTTATTTACGTATGTATATGAGAACACTGTAGCTGTCTTAAGACACACCAAAAGGTGACATCAGATGCCTTTATGGATGTAAGCCACTATGTGGTCACTGGGAATTGAACTCAGGACATCTGGAAGAGCAGTCAGTGCTCTTAACCGCTGAGAAATCTCTCCAGCCCATGATTTTTTTTTTTTTTTTAAAATTAGGTCAGTTTTTGTCATCTGTTTCTCCAATATGCCTCAAGTAAATTTTATTCATTTTAATTGAAGCACTAGTCTGCATCAATGATATTGTGGAAGCATAGAGGCTTTTCAGTTACATATTTAAGTAATAGAGGTGTTTTATTTGATGTAAACTTCTCACTATAACTGGTGTTTTGAGTTCTTTCTTTCTTTCTTTCTTTTTTTCTAGGGTTTTTTTTTTTTTTTTTTTGTCCCCTTAAGAAAAAGAAATCTGGCTGGAGAGATGACTCAATGGTTAAGGTCACTCACCATTCTTCCAGAGGTCCTGAGTTCAATTCCCAGCAACCACACAGTGGCTCACAACCATCTGTACTGGGATCTGATGCCCTCTTCTGGTGTGTCTGAAGACAGCTACAGTGTGCTCACAAATAAATAAATAAATAAATATAAATAAATAAATAAATCTAAAAATTTTTTTCTTTTTTTTTTTTTTTAAATGTTAATCAAAGGCTTTATAAGTTTGGTAATGCTCAATAGCAAGATGCCCATACAATCAGAAGTGTAATCCAATACCCAACCTAGATATACCAACTATCTTTGACTGACAGAGACACTTGAACATTCACCTCCATGTTCCCCTCCCCCTCCCCTCTCTCTCATCTCCTAGCTCCTCCTCCTCTCCTTACTCTTCCTCTTCTTACTCCTCCCACCTTAGCTCCTCCTACATATCACCCTTCCTATACCAATTTGTATTAGTAAGGTACAAGATAGACCTAATACCCAGTCCATCATTTTGTTGACTAAACAGAACCTCTGTCATCTCTCCTAAAAGATGACAGAGTTAGTTCTGAAGACTTAGTTCTGAACCTGGCTTTTTTCTTGGCTTTAGAATGAATGTCAGCTGAAAACCATCCTCTCAAATCTTTTTCTCAAAGTAAATAGCCAGGATTGGTTATGAGACTATAAGTCTTCAACCCCGTCAGAAATCCAGAATGACTGAATTAATTGAAATTATGGGAAGCACAAAGCATAGCTTCTAAAACTTAGCCAATTTGTAGAGACCACTGAACACCTGGACAGTCCCTATACTACAAAATGTTGGAGCATCTGATCTTCAGCCTTCTGGCCCAGGATCATCTGACAGACCTAGTGATGCAGAATTATTAAGGGCTGATTACTCTGTCTTGGCAGATATAATCAGTTGACTATTCTGCAAGTGTGTCCTTTTCAGGACAGTAATTTGTCTGTAGATGAAAAGAGGCAATTCTTGCCTAGTGGCTGTCTCACCACAACTGAAGTAACTCCAAAGATGCTCAATTTCTTCTTAGAATCCAAGACAGGAAGCTGTCAGGAGCAGATAGGTCTCTAATCAAAATGAACCTTAATGCAGAAATGTTTGGAATGTCAATTTTGTGGACTTCTGATGTTTTGAAAACCAACTGTCCATGTAAGGCAATCTGGACTGTTGTCTGTTAACTCCTCTCAGCTATTTCTAAATAAAATATTAAAAACACCTTAACAATAAACTCAGAACCATGAATTTGCTATAGGCCCTTAACTCACAGGCTAACCATCTCAAATCAGTTTAAAAAGTTAACGAAGGACTGGGTCTAAACCTTGTATTCCTAAATGTGTTACATAGGCACAATGCCTATGAGAGTAACAATATTAATCTCACTTTTATATCAATAAGAAACTTGTACCAATGAAAACCTTGAATTTGAAATCAAAGTAAATTTTGTACCATTTAAGAAATTATAACTTCAGCTTAATAACAATTATATAGATTTCTACCAATAGGTTATGGCTATGGGATACATCCTAGCTATTCCTCCCTGTTCCAATAAAACCACTACTTTTCCCTAGAAAGACAGCCCAATATTAACCACCTCAGTCCCCAAGCCCAGAGAATAGGGACACCGACTCATCATTAACTTCTTTGAGCTGATTATCGGTGTTGAGATAATAGAAGAGGGGTGTAGGGGAGGGGAGAGTAAATTGATAAGCCTCTGACCTCTGTGTCTTCAGTGCATCCAGCTGAAATTCCAGGACATCAGAGGTTCAAGCAGGTCTGCTCAACTTGCTTGATGAGTGGATACACCAAGGCTGTGTATTCTACAATATACAATTCTCAAAACAAATTTTAGTATCAAGATATTTTTTGTTTGAATTCTGGAATCTAGTCTTCTGGCGGCCTGTCTCTATCATATCTAATCCGTATAATTCTGGGAGTTTCTATGAGGGTGTGCTCCCATTATCCTCCCATTCCCACCTTCCTGTTCTCAAATTCCCCAACACTAGGGAATCCAAACTATTGAGTATCAAGGCCCTCCACTTCCACTGATGCCTGACAAGGCCACCCTCAACTACCTATACAGGTGGAGCCATGAGTCCCTCCCTTTGTGTTCTCGGGCTGGAGGTTTTAGAATGGCTACTCCAGCTTGTTTCTTGGGGCCATTTGCTTGAAAAATTGTTTTCCAGTCTTTTACTCTAAGGTAGTGTCTGTCTTTGTCACTGAGGTGGGTTTCCTGTATACAGCAAAATGTTGGGTCCTGTTTACATATCCAGTCCGTTAGCCTATGTCTTTTTATTGGGAAATTGAGTCCATTGATGTTAAGAGATATTAAGGAACAGTGATTGTTGCTTCCTGTTGTAGTAATTGTTCAAAATCGTCCCCTGGTCAAGCCAACTATCTAAGCTGCGGGTGGCTCTGCCTAGTTCAGCCACCATGTTCTGTGGCCAGAAGCCACATGTGAGCAGCAGCTAGAACCGGCCCGCCAGAAACACCAGCCCTGCCACTCACTAGACCCCAGCATGGGAGATAGCTCTGCCAATCTTCCATGCTGTCTCTACAAGGCTGAACATTGTCCAAACCATTCCGCCATCCATGTGGGCTGAGTAAGAGAATGAGACTCTAATTCTTCAGATTAATCACAGGCTTTATATGTTTGGTAATGATTAATAACAAGATGCCCATACAAAGAGAGTTGTATACCAATTAGATAACCTAATTATAAGTTGTTCCCCACAACTGCTCTCCGTACCTGTGTGGTTCTCCATCCTCCTACATCTCTGCCTCTCTAACTCCTCCTCTTCCTTTTCCTCTTCCTCTCCTAACTCCGCCCACCTTAGCTCCTCCTATAGCTTCCTGTTATTTTTGTTATTAGAGGTGGAATTATCTTTGTGTGGCTATCTTCTTTTGGATTTGTTGGAAGAAGATTACTTTTTTGCTCTGTCTAGGGTATAATTTCCCTCCTTGTATTGGATCTTTCCCGCTAATATCCTTTGTAATGCTGGGTTTGTGGAAAGATATTGTGTAAATTTGGTTTTGTCATGGAATATCTTGGTTTCTCCATCTATGGTAATTGAGAGTTTTGCTGGGTATAGTAGTCTGTGATGACATTTGTGTTCTCTTAGGGTCTGTATGACATCTGTCCAGAATCTTCTTGCTTTTATAGTATCTGGTGAGATGTCTGGTGTAATTCTGATAGGTTTGCCATTATATGTTACTTGACCATTTTCCCTTACTGCTTTTAATATTCTTTCTTTGTTTTGTGCATTTGGTGTTTTGATTATCATGTGACAGGAAGTATTTCTTTTCTGGTCTAGTCTATTTGGAGTTTTGTAGGCTTTTTGTATGTTTATGGGCTTCTCGTTCTTTAGGTTAGGGAAGTTTTCTTCTATAATTTTGTTGAAGATATTTATTTGCCCTTTAAGTTAAATTGAAAAAGTTAAATTTAAAATTTTAAAGAAAAAAAGAAAAAGAAATCATCCATGATGTCTGAAAACCTAAAGAGCATTTGTCTTAGTCAGGGTTTCTATTCCTGCATGAAAAAGCATGACTAAGAAGCAAGTTGGGGAGGAAAGGGTTTATTCAGCTTACACTTCCACATTGCTATTCATCACCAAAGGAAGTCAGGACAGACACTCACACAGGACAGGAACCTGGAGGCAGGAGCTGATACAGAATCCATGGAGGGGTGCTGCTTATTGGCTTGTTTCCCCTGGCTTGCTCAGTCTGCTTTCCTATAGAACCCAGGACTATCAGCCCAGGGATGGCACCACCCACAATGGGCCCTCCTACCCTTGATCACTAATTGAGAAAATGCCTTATAGCATTTTCTCATGGAGGCATTTTCTCAAGGGAGGCTCCTTTCTCTGTGATAACTCTAGCTTGTGTCAAGTTGATACACAAAATCAGCCAGTACAGCATTTTAAAGCAATATTTACCATAAAGTATGACACTCACACCTTATATTATATAGCCATTCACATTCTTATCTTCTTGGAAAATATTAACAGCTATTTGAGGACCAAAGTCATAAGTGCTTCATAGATAAGAATAAGCCTAAAAAACTATCATATTCAAAACTCTATAGGGCATTGGTGTCACAAGCCTTTAATCCCAGAACCTGGAAGTCAACAGTAGGTAGATATATGAGTTTGAGGCCAATCTGGTCTACAGAGTGAGTTCCAGGACAACAAGGGCTACACAGAAAAATCCTGTCTTGGACTACCACAGAAAGGAGGAAAGAAAGAAAGAAAGAAAGAAAGAAAGAAAGAAAGAAAGAAAGGAAGGAAGGAAGGAAGGAAGGAAGGAAGGAAGGAAGGAAGGAAGGAAGGAAGGAAGGAAGGAAAGACAAAAAGAAAAGAAAGAAAAAAGGAAAGAAAGTTATATCCTACTCATATCTATGGCCCCCTATCCAAAATCAACTGTGTCTCTCAGTGAGTACCTTAAGTCTAGCGAAGGTATACCCTTGAGTAACTTTTTCCTATTAGGATGAAACCTGCATTATATGAAAAATATATCAACAATTAGCCAAAAGCACCTATATTCTTTGACTATCTAGTGTAATCCTATTGTATTAGATTTCTAATATTTTTTTTCCACAATGATTTGTGGAACAAGGACGGAATTCGAACCAGGGAGAGACAAAGAGAGGACGACTCTAGAGCACAGAGTCTAGAGCACTGCACCACCGCCAGACGGCTAGATTTCTAATTTCTAATACAAAGTTAGAATTCCACTAGATGGCTAGGAGAAAGCATAGAATAACTTGAGGGACTCTTCTAGGGCATGTCCATGGTCAATTATTTGACCAAAATGTACAGCTAGAGTAGCAGATCAGTCATAAAGCTCCATAATCCAGAAAGAGAGTCCCTTCCCAGGGGCTCCACTTCTTTTCTCTTCTTACCAACCTGAGCTTCATGGTATACTAGAAGCAGTCTTGGATGTAGAGGATTTGAGTTCCAGCCTCTGACCTTGGACAAGTTACACTTTGTAAGGCTCTTGCCACATGCTCTGCTACTGTTACATGGCCATTAAAGGGAATATAATTATATGATTGCTCTGAGGATTCAATTGGCTAATGCTTCCAAAGCCCCTGGCAAATCAAGTATAATCAGTAAATATTAGCTATTGTTATTATTAATCAACATATCTGTTTAACCAGAGAGAAATAGACAAAGGGAAAAAAACATGCATAAAGGCAAAAGCAGATAAAACACCGCATCCACTTGGAGAACGCTGGAAGAATTAGCTACATATGGCACATGACTCCTGAAATACACTCCTTTGAATACACATACTAATACACTGTTGGAAATGCATGCCTTTGAAGGAAGAGCAGTGTCTCTCTTATCTTGTCCCTTGTGTAGAGCCTTAAAGAGGACTTACACAGAGTCAGGAATAAACAAGCATAAGTTGAATTAATTCCACATACAATTACTTCAAAGGAATCAGACACTTTATCCAGAAGTTATAAATTACCTAATTTGTTACATTTATTGACTCTCTGCTTCGTCCAATTTGACCAAGACCTCCTTTTTCATTATATTATTGACAAAACACCATTGACTGATGAATTAGTTAGACTGACTAGCATGCCATCTAGTGTAGGGTACTTCTGGAATATTCTGGAGCACTTGGGTTGAAGTGGAGATGAGATTTCTCCTGTCCATTTGATCTAAATGTTTAAACTCTCAAGCATCTGTTAGCATATGATAAGTATCTCTGTACAGAAGTTCGTTTCCAGAAAGAATAGATGGCCACAGTTAGGTCAGCAGTTACTCCTGGATAAATAAACACCGTTAGTTCCAGTCCTTCTGTACTTGCAATGCATGGATTTCTTTCCAAGTTCCCTTTATTTGTTTCCTAGCTGTTTCGTTTTACCCATTTAGGATAGCTGTGGCAAGTATTCCAGCAGGCCTTGCTAGGAAAGAGAGAGGAGCAGGCAGTGGACATATCAGGGCACCAAACTCAGAAAAGCATGCGCTGGACGGCATGTCACGAAGGAGCCTGGAACCTTTGTTAGCAAAGCTGGCATCACTGACACGTCCTTTACTCCCACTTTCCTAGCTGAATTCTGGATTTTTTTTCTTAAAACTCCTTTTAAAACCATAACTTATTTGGGAGTAAAATCAAATCAAGGACTCTTCCATTGCGTATTCCACAAGATTCTGGTTCAGTGTTCTTATGTCAAAAAGGAAAAGACATTTTAATTCTGCTTTCCCTTTTATGTTGTCAGGGCCTCCTCTGAATCTGGTAGCTGACATCCTTCAAATAATAAACACCTAGAAAGGAGGCCAACTGGAAATTGGGTATTGATGAATAAACTGGAAAATGACTTTGATCCACAGGAAGAGGATGGTGATTTATTAATTCAATTTTTCTGACAAAATTTAAAATTCTAGTCTCTCTTCAAAATTGTTCTAGGAACACTGTGCCAAATTATGGGCATCCAAGGACACTAGGAGAGACACGAAAGGAAGGAAACTAGGTGAGCAATGAACCTTATTAAGTTGTGGCCTCTCTGGATGATGACTGCCATCAGGCTACTGGAGAATGACATCATTTTCTCTAAGAGGCAGTCAGCTTGGAAATGTCAGCTATCTGTGTGAATTAATTTCTACAGCTGCTTTATGTTGCCGTCTGCTCCTTGCTAAGAGAAAGGGGCATATTTCATTTTCTAGATCTTTCAGACACATTGCTGTCATATATATATATATATATATATATATATATATATATTATGTTATACATATCATAATATATATGTTATACATATTATGTTATATATACATAACACACACACACATATATATGTTACATTTTAAGGCAGTCCAATCTAAATTGTGTTTTGAGATGCCTGGTTTTTGTTCTGTTTTGTTTTTTGTTTTTAAAAATAACTTCAGTGACTTCTATGAACTAAAAGGCCAACATGTAAGTGCTACAATCTCATTTGAACAGTAATTCCTTTTGGGTGCAAATTGCTTTCATTTTATGGGTTTTGTTTTATCTTCAAAGACTTCTGTATTATGGTGTTGATAAGAATACGTATGGTGCACTGATGTAGCTATAAAGTCATAGGAGAGAGCGAGGGTGGGAGAGCCGAGCAACGCGAGCAGAATGTAAAACTGTAAAATACAACTCATCCCAAGTGTCTTGCCTTAGTGCACCTTTGTGTACTTCATCGACTACACGAGAGACGCAAGCAGTCCTTTAGTAATACCCAGTAAACAGGGCTAGGTGCTTGCATGCTTTCAAGACTTCATTTAGTCATGAGGGAAGCCAAATGAATTAGATGGTGCCACATTTCAGAGAGGTTTGAAGCTCGCGTGTGAGAAACGTCAGAGGAAAATTAAAGTAGTTTAGAAATTCCGTAAAGGAAGTTGGGCAGACATTTCTGAGAGCAGACTTCCAAGACCGATCTCAGGTATTTATATAAAGCATGCCTACGCAATCCTGTTAAGTGAAGGTGAGTGGGAAAAGGTGGAAAAGAAAAAGAGAAAACTCTTAAAACAAAACCACCTCCACACAGATGGAAAAAAACCAAAAAAACAACCCACTGCGGGTGCGTGAGGAACCTGACTGTGATATCAACAGAGGTTCGAAGAGCTTGGCAGTCTCTCCAACCCTTTCTTGGCCACCATCTAATATCTGAAGTGCTTCAGACTCAAAATAGAGCCGAACCCCTTGCCTGTCATGAAAACTACCAAATTCAAACCTTCGACTCCACCATGGAGACGCGTAGTTGATAAATGCTGGGTAGTCCTTTTGAGAGGAGGTTTGCAGTGAGGGGATTCAAAAAGCATGCTATCAGCCTGAAGGCGTGGGACGGGAGTATTGCTGAGAGACGAACGCTCGCGCTTGCTTCACGATATTACGGTACCTTGAGTTTTATTTCCTCATGAAGTATCTGCGCTGTGGTAGTCAGTTGTTATCAAGGATGCAGACACTTACAAAGCCCTGGGCTGCAGTTCTGTGCCTTAAAAAAAACAAGCAAACAAACAAACAAACAAACAAAAAACATTTCCTTCAGCCCACAGAGTTTCCTCCAGTCCACCCCAGACGTTCTCACGGTCCTCCTGCCTGAGGGCTATTGCTATTCTGATGTCTTCCATCATAGATTAGCATTGCCCATGTACTTAAATTTTACACATTAGCATTGCCCATGTACTTAAATTTTATATCCATTGAAAGATTACATGTGACCTCTTGTTTCTGAACTCTTTCATGCCGCACAATATACCCATGTGTTATGAGAAGCAGTGGAGACTTCCTTGCATTGCTTAGTAGTATCTCCCTGGAAGCACATAGAACAATCTGTTTACCCAGACCATTGGCTTACAGGTTACTCAGCTGTAGTTTTCTGTGTTTAAGAATATTCCTGCATAAGTCTTTTTTACAGGCCTAACTATTCATTTCTAGTGGGTAGATACCTAGGAGTAGATTTGATGTAAGATAAATGGGGATGGTTCTAGAGAAGTGATTCAGCAGTTAAGGGCTCTTGTGACTCTTGCAGAGGAAACTGATTTGTTTCCCCGCACCTACATGGCAGCTCACAACCCCCCATAACTGCATTATCAGGGGATCTGGTACCCTCATCTAACATCCAAGGGCTTCTGCATCCCTGCACACTCAGGCACACACACAAACAAACAAAATAAATATAGTTTTTAAAAGGTAAAAGGTGGAATCAAATGTCTGGGAAGGTTATCATGAAAGTGTGAGTATTATAAAACTTCACTTGGAAAGATGAGGCAGAAAAAAGAAAATCTAGTCCAACTAGAGAATGTGAATGGGGTGCACAAAACCAGAAGGGGGCCATCCCTGGACAATCCGAGAAAGAGAATCATCAGATGTGACTCACAGGGCACAAGGAGCTTGTTCTCTCAAGCAGGCAGCTTCTCGGAGGCTTCCAGAGTCTTGCTCCAGTAAGCAGAGTCTTCACCATTGGAAATGGTTACTGGAGCTTCTGAAAGTGTTGCTAATATCTTTTGGAAATGGCATTATTTCTTAGAAGACTAAGTGCATAAAATCAAACGCTCCCCTCTGTCTAAGTGTTTGCTTTCGGTGAGTCTGGGGGTTAGAAAGGGGCTGTGTGCCGATCCAACTACTGTCAGCAAGCATCAGTTCCATTTAATCTAGAGAACAGAGCCTGGACAAGGGCAGATCCCCTCTAGCATGATCCAGACTCAGTCACTTCAATGGTACAAGCCAGTTCCCAGGCTCTTTCATACACTTATGTCTGTATCAAAGGCCATGTTACCTGCAGAGTTATGGAGAAGATGAACCCATCTACCTGCCAAAAGTTAACAATATTCAGATACTATCAGTTCCAACAATTTTTCCAAAGCTTCCTTTGAAGTCATTTTTGAAATGAAATCCTTTTCATTGTATTCTTGTATATTACCTTTGACTATTAAGAATATAAGTGAGAGCTGGGGTGTAGCTCAGACTGCTTGTCTACCATGTATGAAGCCTTGGATTGAGTCCCAAATACTGTGTAAGTCTTGTATGGTAGCACAAGCCTATAATCCCAGCACATAGGAGGTAGAGGCAGGGAGATCAGAAGTTCAAGGTCATCTTCCATTTCAAAGCAAGTTGAAGACCCATAAAATTTAAGAACAAAGCACATATACATTCACACTTAGCCTAGGAATCTCTGAAGCAAGCGGCCCACAGCTGACCACACAGATAAGAGTTGAATGCCAGTCTTACTCCTATTTTACAAAGGGGTCTAGGTGTGTACAGGATTCCATTACCTATAAAATTGCTTAAAATCAAACAGGCTGGGCTATTTAATATTGCAACAGGAGGCAGAGTCGGAGAAATATATTGCTATCTAAAAACAGAGTTCTTCACAAATTACCATACTCATCCATACCACAGTGATATTAGGAGTCTGGGAAACAATTGTTTCCTAAGTGAAAACAAACAACATCCTTGAAATATATAATACTTTATTCATAAAACAATAATGTTGCAGCAGATGATCTCTGCAATCCTTTACAATACTAAAATTATGTAAAAATTATTAAATGACAAGATTAGATGGCCACATACTTACTGGACCAAACCATAGTTTTGGCTGCTCCAATTATTTCAGTCATTTCAGTGATCAATAATGTTCCCAGAGGCCCAATCAATTATGCCACTAGCTGTGTGGATCATTCAGGCAACAAGGACGTGCTGGGTGGCAGTGTGTGGTCCATCCCAGCCTCTGTGTTTAGCTATGGCAAAAAAGAAAAACATCTAAATATCCCTTTGACTAAATATCCTGTTTCTCATGATACAGTCTTGGTCTTTTCTTATTTTTAAAAAGCAAATAAAGAAGCCACATGAGTAGAAAGGTGAGAATATAATGTTAAAATTCAGTGTTGCTCCAAAAATCAAAACAAAACAACAACAACAACAAAAAAAAAACCCACCCCCTTCCCACAAGCAAACAGCAGCTTAAGAATTTACTTAAATGGGCAGTGGTGGTACAAGCCTTTAATCCCAGCACTTGGGAGGCAGAGGCTGGCGGATTTCTGGGTTCGAGGCCAGCCTGGTCCACAGAGTGAGTTCTAGGACAGCCAGGGTTACACAGAGAAAACCCTGTCTCGAAAAACCAATAAAAAAAAAGAATTTACTTAAAGTTTCCTACGCAGCAGACCTTGCATTGGATACATGACACAGAAGGCGTGAGACCCTGTTTTGTCTCACAGATACCTTCAGTCTACTATGTTGGTCAATAAAGTAGTAGCTACATAGGGACATGGCAAGGGGGAGCTAAGCATTCCTAATCTTGTGTCTTCGTTTATTGATGATCCTTAAATGGCATCTCTCCATTGACTCCTCAATTAACCCTGAACTTGTGATCATTTGATGTGTGTTCTCCAGCATCTCCACACAATGTGCCTTCCTAAGCCTTCCTTCTCTCCAAATGACATCTCCTCCATCCACAAATTCAAGTTCTACAGTCTATCCCTCCCTTTTCCTTCTCACATTCAATTCTTCATTTTCCCGCTCCAATTATCTTCTCAGCAGCATATACAGAACATCTGGAGGACTCACATCACCTAGAGGGCAAATTCAGTATTTGGATTTGTTATAGGCCTGTGATTCTGGGCGTTCTGGCTTGTTGCCCAACTTCTCCCTATGGTCCACATTGTACATGCTGGGACCCTCACTGTAAACATAACCTTTTGGTTCCTCCTTTTGTCTGTAGCAGGATTTGCAATCAATTGAACTGCCACTGTTGTTCTGTGTAAATTTTTCCTACAACTCAGGCCCAGAAAGCAGCAGATGCAGAGGTCCCTCCCATCACACTGCATGACCTGTCTAAAGGGATTTCATAGGCTATCCAGTGCCTGTGCAAGATTTATCAGAATATAAGCATGCACTTTTAGTTACACATGATCAATAGCTACACTCATCCCGTGGCCACAGGGTGAATAACTAATGACAGACCTCATGTGGCTTGGAAAAGCTAAAATATTCAGTATCTTGAGTTTACAGAAACAGATTGCCAAACCTCCGTCTGCTGCGTCGGTTCTTTCTCCTCCTTTCTCTGCTTTACACCTAACTTTATGAGAATAGCCTTGGCTGTCTCTCTTCCCTAGACTGCAACCTCCATGGGGTTAAAACGAGCCATCTTGGTCATGATTTTTGTGTTCTGTGCATTCACACAACTCTGCATATGGAAGCCAATTAATAAGTAATTGGAGACCAAATGATTAATCTTACTTGTCAAATCCTTCTCATATGTAATTATAATTGGTGTAATGCTAGCACATGAAGAGGTTTGACCTGCCTATGCCTTAAAACAGTTAGCAAGATCATTTTTCACTGCTTTTGACTCTTAAACAACTTAACCCAAATCTTTCTAAACAAAACATCTGCACACACAGGAGCTGACACCCTCTACTCCTTCAATACCATATCTTAAGAGAGACAGAGAGACAGAGAGAGAGAGACAGAGAGAGACAGAGAGAGAGAGACAGAGAGAAAAGAGAGAGAGAGAGAGAGAGAGACAGAGAGAGAGAGAGAGAGAGAGAGAGAACATCTCTCTATGTAGCCCTACCTGTCCTAGAACTGTGTACACCAGGCTGATCTCTGAGTACTGGGATCAAAATATACACCCCTATTTACCCACCAGCTAAATAAATCTTTTCAAAATACATCTTTAAGAAATAAGATGTATAGGGGCTAGAGAGATGGCTCAGCAGTTAAGAGCACTGGCCAGTGTTCTGGAGAACCTGAGTTCAATCCACAGCACTCACATGGCAGCTCACAATTGTCTATTCCAGTTAAAGGAGATCTGACACCCTCACACAGACATACATGCAGCAAAAACACCAATGCACATCAAATAAATAAATAAATCCTTTGAGGACAGAAGTGAGGCTTCATTGACTCTAGTCGATGATACTATATAAATATCACCTCATCAGTTGTAAAAGAGTTTAGCCCACCAAGGAAAGATGTTAATATCAAGGGTCGAACAGATACGGCAGTGGGAAAAGTTACATGCATTAACTATTTTCTGCTCCATTTTTCTGTAAACCTAAAACTTGCATATTACAAAACATAAAACATAATTTAAAAAACAAAACACTAACGATGTAGTAGCCTATTGGATGAGTGAAGGTAGGACAAACAGAGCAATAACACTACAGGCGTGGGTTGTCTGCCTTAGCTCTGGAGCAGACAGTAGTAGGAGCAGAATCTCAGCCTCTGAACTAGGCACAGCCTTGTCTCTGACACCTCCCTGCTTGGATGTCATGGCAATGATTTGGAATATCTCTCCCAGACTGACTTCCTTCCTTTAAAAATAAAGATGACAGTATCCTTCCTGAAAGTTTCTGCAAGGTGTAAGCCAACGGCGCAGTCAGGTAGGGAGCATGTGTCAAGCACATGTCACTAAACATCTGTTATCATTAATCACCATGGTGCAATCACTAAGCATTTTAAGCCTGTTGGTTTTTCAGAATCAAGGAAAATATGAACAGGAAGCACCATGCAAATTGCTCTATCTTAACTGTAGGACACAGTGTAGGTGAGAACTCTGATTTCTTTCCTTGTATTTTGCCTCTTTAGAACCAGACCGATTCCTTCCTGATCTTGAACCTCTTTATCGGCAGCCCTTGCTGTGTTCACCCCTGTCCACAGGGCTAGTCTCTTCCATAATCAGACAAATCCTGCAGGTTTCTGAATGACTCGCTTGGGAACAAGTTAGATCCTTTTTGCAAACTACATCAATCAACTCTTTCAGGCTGCATGAGCATTCACTAGTAAAATATTCCCACAGTGTATTAAAGAGTATCTTGTATTATGGGTCAGTGACCATCACATTTCATACTTCATACTCACAGTAAATAAATGCTTTGTATATTTGGAGAATATAACATTGTTCTGTGTCATTGACGGGCAGTCCTAAGTTTGAAAGGTCCCATTTTTATAAATTCAATCCTAATTGCCTTCAAATAGTGTTACCATGATATTATGGTGAGACAGGTTTTAAATAGCCATCTTTGCCCAGTAAAAACTGTTCAGTAATAAATAAGTGACTTATTATTTCCTAAAGAAAGCTACCTGCAAGTGAAAAAATACTCCCTGATTTCAGGAAGACCCAAATTTCAGCACATTTGTGCCATTAATCATACACCCTTGATCCATTTCCTGCCATTAGCAAAGTCTGAAAGGACTGATTCCTTAGGATGGGGAGCAAAGGACAGGTTGTTAGAGATTATGGGTAGCATTTGGAGGATGACACCTCAAAGCTGTAGCAAATCTAGTAGACGGGGCTGTAATGGCTCTACTTTATAGATTTACACATGTGGGTTTATTATGTTTGTCCAGAGAGAACTTCTGAGCCAAACACACTTCATGGAAAAGATTTTCTTATACTCATGAGGTTAAAATTTCTAAGATAGATAACAAAACAATAAAAATCAAATTAATTAAAACAGAGGACTGATCTGCAATTATGACTGTGGTCATTTTAAACCACTCAGGATGCCTTTCCCCCATCCCCAGCCTACACAAAATCATGAGACTTCTTGACCCTGTATAGACGATTTTTCACTTACAAAACATGTGCACCTTTTCCTATTGGGATCAGCTCAGTTACCTTAATAAAAACTCATTAACTTCCTGTGCCTGTGATTATAAATAGCATCCAATACCGATCATTACTGTCCACTTTCAAATTTGCAATCTTGTTTCCTCTTCCATGACAAGAAAGATTTCATTGGAAGTACCTGAGCCTTATCCTGGTCTCTGAGTCATTTATCACAAGCAAGTATGGCTTTCTGTGATCAACCAGGCTTAGCGGGCATCAGATTTGCCACAGGAAGTTGGAATGAACTTTGATTTACCATCACCCAATTAGGCAAAAGAAAGGAGAAAAATTCTTATATTGAAATTTTCTAGGTAACATCTTATAGTCTCAGTCAATAATCATGTTATTTCTTAACATCAACCTACTTTCTGTCCTTTATCATATATAATCAGTAAACAAAGTATTTAACCTATCTCTTAACCTATGTGGCTAAAAATAGCACAAAAATTGAGAATTCACTCCACAGCATTACACATCCATTTCCTGAAGAATGAATAGTCTTCAAGAATTAAAACTGACAGACTTTCAGGAGGGATGCACTTGGTACAGAGATATTCAGCGCTTTTGTCCTGTGGTTTATTCTTACTGGTATTAGAGTAGACTACCCATAAGAAATTAACAGTGGCAGCCACTCCTCCTGCATACATACATATTGTGGCTTTTTTGACTGACGCCATGCATAGTAATGGGTAAGCCAGAATCTAATTGAACAAAGCAATCAACGGACGCCATGTTAGGGGAATCTAAGTAAAACACAAACGGCACCAGCAAGTTGGATGTTACAAGAGGACATAAACATCTGAGAGAACCCACAATTCTGAAGATCTACAAGGATTCAGGCCACAACGTGTCCATGAGAGCTAGGCCCAGTGCGACATTCCTTTGATCCTGCCCCTTGAAAGCAGAAGTCAGGCAGATCTCTGTAAGCCAAGTTGATCTACACAATTCTAGGCCAGTTAGGACTATGCAGTGAGACCCTGTCTCAGAAAAGAAAAGAAAAAGTGCCCACAAATAGGCAAAGTAATACAAAGCTTAACCTTGTAGCAAACCATTAAAGGTAGATGCAAGATAAAAGTAAGACATAAAGTCTTGAGCCAGTCCAAGACTTGTTTATTCCAAGCCTAAATATTTGCAGATCTGAATTTTACCATGAACACTGGATTACAACTATTAATGTTTGCCTGAATCTAGGGAACAGCTGTAAATAAGACAAACTTCTTGTTCTCTTGAAAGAACAGGTAAATAGAAAGGTAAATTTAGAAAATAGTAGATGTTATGAAAAAAAAAATGTCTAAAGGCAAGCAAGGACAGGTGAGAATAGCATGAAAATGTTGGTCCATGTTTAAACAAATCCCTTTTTCCCCCTACCACTAGGTCTTACTATGTCGTTCTGGTTGTCCTGGAATTCACTAAGTAGACCAGGCTGGCCTCAAACTCACAGAGGTCTGGCAGCCTCTGCCTCCCTCATGCTGGAATTAAGGGGTGCTCAGCTCTTAAACAGTCCCTTAGTCAACTGTTCCATTCTCCTTCCTCCCAAAATATAAATATGACAAGGCCACAGTATTCCACTAGTGGTATCTGTTGGGCAATATGTAGAACTTTCACTCAAAAATAAGCCACTTCACTTCTCTGTTTCAGATAATGATGATTAAATTGTGATTACATTACATAACAAATACACAGGAGTGACTGCCACCAGTAGTGGTGCACATCTTTAATCCCAGCACTCAGAAGGCAGTCGCAGGTGGATCTTTGTGAGACTGAGGTCATCCTGGTCTATAGAGTGAGTTACAGGACAGCCAGGGCTACACAGAGAAACCCTGTCTCAAAAACAATCAAACAAAAGAAACAGGAGTTTAAAGAAAGGTATATAAAGAATTACATTGATATATGCAGACATAAAAATAAAATTACAAGAACTATGAAATAAATCAACTGAATCAATTTCATCAACAATATTGTTGTAACCAGCATGACTTGAGTCCTGAAATCTGTTAGGGAATGAAGGAAGAGCAGACACACAGACATATATGCAGAAAATCTGGGGCCCAGTGGGCTGTCTACATCTGATGGACTAGAATGAACAGTGGCGCACACAGAACCTCTGCTCTTTTGTTAGGTACAACACAGCCTGGAGACGTTCAGTAGTCTAGATAGGAGACATCTGCAAGCCAGCAGTCTCAGGCTGTAAACATCCACAGAGAGGAAGCTGTGGTTGCTAGTTTTTGTACACACTATCAACAGTTATCTGCACACAGTCCAGGGGAAGACATTGCCAACCCTCTGAGGCTGTCCTGGAGGGAAGATCTTGCCAATTTCCCATGGGTCCAAGGCCTTCGTCTTTAACAGGGCCAGCTCATGTCAAACAATACACATTCACTAAGGCTTTACTAACTCCCTACAGCCACTACCACGCTCAGCTTAAACTATAGCTGCTTCTGGGTAAGTAGCTACCGTATATTATACACTTTGGCACAGTGATAACTCTAGCATATGGGCCAAATGAACATGTACTAACTGAACAAATTGGTTAACTGATTTAATGTTTGTGAACTCTGGTTCAAGATAATTAAAAGCAATTTTGCTGAGGTGGGATGATATTCTTTATTGAAAAATCACTGTCTCTTTTGGAAAAGCACTAATGAAAATTATACAGATGTGTCTTATGAAGGTTGGGGGGGTTATGAACATTCTGATTAAATTCTCTAGAGATGGACAGGCTCAAAACTAGTGAGGTAAAAGGGATAAAGAATTAAAGCCAGAACTAAATTTTTTCTGTTAGCAGATAGACTACTCTAACACTAATTCAGAGGGCCAGATGGTTTAAGAATATCTATGATCCCAAAGATAAACACATCCTAATGGTCTGTCCGTATAACGTGAACCTAAGAACAGGGCTCCCCAAAGACAGACATGAGAATTAGGTAGATCAGGTAGATATCTATCCCTGAGAGGAAATTTGAGAGAAGAAAGTCACTTGCAATTCAAAGTAATATTACTATTCATTTTCCATCGGTAAAAACAACTACCAGCCTTTAATAACTACTGTAGCATATGCCAACTATCCATGTGATTCGATTGGAGGTTCTTAGCAACCCAGAGACAATTACTGCTATTATTCCAATCGGATGAACATAATAAGTAATTTGCTCAAGGTCAAACAGTAAAAACAGACACACACACATACACACACACACACACACACACACACACACACACACACACTATTTGAATTTAGGCCCTTATCCATCGCATTAGCCAGTATTTGTTACATAAAATATATAGAAATAGAAATTTTAGCACAAAAATTCACTCACTAGGACTTGGCAACAAAGTAAACACTCAAAATAATTCAAGAATCTCCATGCAATAAACAGACTACATGTTTAGTGACAGACTAGGATTAAAGATAGTGATTTTGTATCCTAGCATTCAAGACAAGATTTCTACCTGTTTTCTGGATACCACTTAAGGATCCAATATTGAGACCTGGAGATAGATAAGCTAATTAGTCATTGGTAGAGCCAAGGCTTTAATGCCTGCAAACCAAACAGACCCTAAACATCTTACCCTAGAAGTATCTTCAACAACTTCCAGTGAGTGCAGCAATGTCAGAGATAAAAATAGAATAGAAACACAGAACATTAAACAAGTATCGTGATTATGATGGTTTGAATGAAGTAGCCCCTCATACATTTCAATGTTTGGCTCCCAGTTGCTGGTCTGTTTAGGAATGATTAGGAAGTGTAGCCTTGTTGGAAGAAACATGTCACTTGAGGAGGGCATTGAGGTTACAGAAGCCCAAGACAGGCCCACTCTCTGTCTCTGTCTATCTCTGACCCTCTCTGTCTCTCTCTCTGTCTCTCTCTCTCTCTCTGTCTCTCTCTGATCCTGCAATTTTCAGATGAGATGTGAGACTACTCTAGTATCATGCCTGCCTGCCTGCCTGCCACCCTGTTTTCCTCCATAATGAACATTGACTCACCCCGAGACTGTAATGAAGCCCCCAAATAAATGCTTTCTTTTATGAACTAACTTGGTCGTGTTGGCTCCTCACAGTGATAGAACAGTAACAGACAATAATTTATAACAAGGTACATGGTTTCCCTCCTGAAGTCAAGAAGATCATCACCACCAATAAATACAATCATATCCTTTAATTAACATTCTATGGGAAGTCTAGCCAAGGTAACAAGATGAGAAAACAAATGAAGAAATATGTACATTGGAAGAATACAGGAGGATTGTTAGGCTGAGTCTACCCGGGGCTATGTAGCAAGACTTTGTCTCAAAAAGATGAAAGATAGCCTAGTGTGGTAACACATGCCTTTAATCCCAGCACTCTGGCAGCAGAGGCAGGTAGATCTCTCTGTGGCCAGTCTAATCTACATATCGAGTTCTAGGCCACCCAAGGCTACATATAATGAATCTCAAAACAACACAAAGGGGGGTGGGGAGATAAAGTTGTGGCCCAGGGGTCAAGCTCCTGAAATTTTATGTGTGAGGCCCTGAGTTAACAGCAGTAATAATAATAATAATAATATAATAATAATAAAAGGTAGAAAGCTATATATTTAGGAACTGTTCCTAGCTGGTCTGCACTGAAGAAGTAGCCATAATGTATTTCTGCACTAGCTAGGAAGGGACCCTGGTCTCCACTCAGCCAAACCTTAATCACTAGGCTGTACTGTCAATCTTTAAATAAACTGTGATCAAATATAAAAAGGTCAGTCTGCCATTTGTGTTGCCCATTCACCCAAACAATGCCTGCTGAAAGCGAGTCCTTCTTCACCGTATCGCCCAAAAGGAGGTCCCTGTTCCGCTATTTACTTTTAATTACAGTCCTTAATACGAAAATGTGGAAGCTCAGGGAGCTTTATTAGTCACATTTCTGGTTAAATATTATTATATTCCAGAGTTTTATTCTGGTAATAGTTCTAAAATTAGATTGCTTAATAACAATAATGAATGTCTCTTTCTTCTAAATACAGTTTAGTAATCTTAAACCGATAGCAGGCTAAATTAAGAGCTGCCGAGCATTGTAAACCTGGAAGCTATCCCCAGGCAGTCGTACAGAACAAACCTAATCTTTCTTCCTCAGGATGGGATATTCCTTCCTCTTCACCCAGACCTTCCTTTTCCAGGATGCTGATCTGCAGGAACCACAGCCAGTTTCACTGCCCTGAACAGGTCCACGGAGGTCTGTGGGTGGAAGAGAGCTGACCTCTCTGGAGCGTATCCTGTACGTCAGACTATTGTATTCTGCGGTGCTTGTGTGTGTGTTTGTGTGAGCGTGTCTCTGTCTGGGGTGGGATTTGGAGCACTGCCTGAGTGGAAGGAGGCATCTTTCACCCAAGTGCCTGCAGGTTACCAGCTGGACAGAAGTAAAAACACTGAGCCCGTGTCAAGAAAATGGAAGAAAATGCCAGCCGAGCTAGTTAAAAAGTGGGAAGCAAATGCCTTTTCATTGTCACTGTGAAAATCACATTCAAAATTCACCAAGTGATTAAAATGGAAGGGTGAGAGGACATTAGTTTCAAAGGAACCACAGTCCTGTTGTTATGAAATATGTATCAGAGTCGATCAGTTAGCAAATAGAAATATATTCTAATCTTCTCAGGTATGGAAAGAATGCATAAGACCAGCTTTGTATATGTTCACAAGACAAAATCACTGTCAATACAAGAAGTTTAATCCAATGCTCCCTGCTGATCCTGCCACAGAGCCACTGCTCCATAAGATCTGGCAGCCTGCCTGATGCAGAGAAAAGCTGGGCCTAGGAGGGGTCAGGGTCAGCGGCAGAGCAGGTTCTATGTTATTCCTAGTTCAGTCTGAAACTTGGAAGGGGAGCCTCCACCCCTGTGGGAAACTTCATAGAGATCTCATAGACCTCAGCCTAAGGTTTCACACTTCACACAGCCTCTTTGGACAGCAAGGGGATGGAAAGAGTACTGGATTCAGAGTCCTTCAGTCTCTGTTGGAACTGACACTCCTGAGTTTGTGGCTTTGGGCGGGTTGGGAAATTTTCCTAGGAGTGTCTCCAATACAGAACGTAATGAGAGTCCTGCCTTTTCTTCTCCAAAGGTTTTGTGAAAACTGCAGGATACAATGGATACACAAGTGTTTTCGCAACCAATGAAGCCTTGTAGGAAACATATGGGTTAGGGAGCAGGAATTTGCAGGCTTCTGTGTCCTTTTCCTAGGTTCTTCATACTGAATATCTGGGGAGTGTGGAATGGACACTCAATTAGTATTTGTTGCCAGGCTACTGTAAGCATTTGGGAATTTCACCTTCTGTTAAGGACATGTGGAGAATTCAGTTCTGGAGTCTTTTAGGACTACACATGAGACCTTGACTATTTCAAGGGAATCTATGAAACGAGAAGGCTGGGTCAGAGAAGTTGGGGGTCTCATTCCATGTAAATACTCTCTGGTTCTTATCTGCTTTTTGCACATGCCACCTCCAACCTTGCGAAACTTGCTGTTATTGTCATTGTCACATTGCTTACTCCTGTCCATATTCCCTTCATGCTTTTGTCTTCACTTCTCTCCCCACAGTACTTAAGCCAAGACTTAGATCTTAATAAAAAGATAGGTTTGCTCCAGTAGTTTAAAAAAAAAAAAAGTCTGTAATGATTAAATTCTCAGCAAGCAGTCAAAACCTTTCCTTTGGTGTCTCCAGACAGCATTGTTGGAATATAGAGAAATAATACCACACAGTGGTAGGTTGCCTGCTATTGGAAATAGTGAGGAGAAATCACAGATAAATACCTCGTGTGTGTGTGTGTGTGTGTGTGTGTGTGTGTGTGTGTGTGTGTGTTTAGCTTTATGACTTCCTGATATTATTATCTATTGGAAATTCTCTCAGCTCCATTTTTGCTAGTTATTACCAATATAAACAAGCTATATAACAACTCATCTCCCCAATACATAGTTATGAATAAAGACATAATGGCAGAGCCAGTGAAATACTTCTTGTTTTCACGAAGTTTATAGTCTATGTGAAATTTCAGTCTTGAGTCTGAGAATTATTCAAATAAGTAAAACTTTTAATTTATTATAATTACCACTACTACTACAAAAAAACATGTTACTAAAATTGGGAGCCTGCTATGGTCACAGAGATGCAATGGAGCCTCATCCACACATGTGATGACAAACTGACATCTAAAGAAAAAGAGACTCATCCAAATCTATCTTTAATCTATCACTTAAGTAAGGTGGTAGGAGGGCGTGGCAGCTGAGGCAACAAGTACAAAAGCCTTGCTGGGATGGGTTCAGTTAAATGAACTGAAGCAACGTGTATGATCAGGATGAAGAATGAAGGGAGCATGGTGATACCTGAAGCTGCAGGTGGTCGGTGCAGACCCTCAGGACCAGTTGTGTAGAACTTGTTAAAGATTCTAGCCTTTCCCTGTTGCTGTAAATCTCCTACCCAAGTAGGATCAGTCAAGGAAAGCACAACTCAATAATTATTGGCATAAATTGCATGCTTAGATTGGGCAGATTTACCATTACACTACTCTAATCCCCAGCTATAAGATGCCTTACAACTTGTCACTACAAGTTATAAGATCCCTTATAACTTGCGGTTTATCCAGGCTGCGTGCTTGTCCTTCCACCTCTGGCTCCTCATCATCAGCTTCCTACTCCTACACCTTCCTCTGTCGACTTCCCTCTACTGTCGACTTCCTTCTACCTAGTCTACCTTTCCTCCGTTGACTATCTCTTATATATCGAATTCCTCTTACATCTCTCCTCCCCTAAGCCTTTTTCTCCGCCTCCCCTTTTACTGCCCAATCACTGGCTCTAGCCTTTATTTTACAAGTTTAATTGGACAGAAGGTTCACAAGGTGTCACCTGTGTACAGATTCAATCATCCTCTGCAGCCCCTCCCAGGAAAGTGGAACTAGGATCAAAATACAAGGCTGGGGCTATCCACAACATTTCCCGGAAGAGCAGAGCAAAGCCTAGAGCTCAGAACTGAGCTGGTTGTTGGATTATCACACTTGCAGTTTGAAAGGCTCCTTTGGCTGCTGTGAATAAGCTCAAGGTCAAGGGTGGATTGCAGGAGACCAGCAAAGCAGGTAGCTTGGACCAAAGCCATGATGGCACAGGTGTGAGTACTCCTGCTCACCATGCAGAATATTGTCACGTAGCTGGAGTCTGGGTAAGTCACTGGATCCCTGCAGATCTAAATTACATATTAAGGAGACGGTTGGCTATAGAAGGTTAAAGCTGAGAAAGGAGATGAATGCTGACAAGCTATTAACTAGAGCTTACAAATAAACTGTGCTACATGGTCTAAAATAAGACAATCTGCCGAGAAAAGGAATGGAAAGGACAGTCTGCAGAATTCCTGTTTCTTCTGCTGCAAAATAACAATTGCAATAGTTATTTCACATGCCTTTGGTAATTGAGATGTTGTAGAAAGTAAATACAACTTCAACTGATATGATTATATATCTCAAGTAATTTCAAATTAAAGCCAGATAAAAAGCAATTTATAGTATAATGCGGTGTTTTTGTTTGTTTGTTTTTAATTTGGTTTTTAAAGACAGGATTTCTCTGTGTAGCTCTGGTTGTGTTGGAACTTACTCTGTCAACAGGGCTGGCCTCGAATTCACAGAGAGCTGCCTGCCTCTGCCTCCTGAGTGCTGGAATTAAAGGCACACACCACTATACCAGGCCAGTTCTTTATTTTTAAAAAAGTATTTTCAGGCACAGAAAAACAGACTTGGATTTTGTATACTATTTACTAATGATTATTCTCTCAGAAGCAGAACAGTATAATTTAAATCTCTTGGGCTAATAAGTTGGCTCAGCAGCCAACAGTGTTTGTTCCTGAGCTTGACACCCCCACATCCACATCCACATACATATACACTAAATACACACACACACATACATACATACATACATACATACATACATACATACATACAGGTACAAAACCTTTAATCTTTCTTTGCACTCAATAATTTCTAAATTTTCTACACTTAATATATATTGTTTCTATGTCAAAATAAACGTATTGCTGCTTTTTTCCCCCAAGTATGTGAGTACTTTACCAAGGAAAGAGACAAAGATGGCAGAACAAGCAGGCACAGCCTGTAAGGGCAGCCTGCTCCAGAGCATGTGCTTGAGTAGCTTTGCTTAAAGGTAGTTTGCTGATTTCTAGGCCTGTTATAAAGATTGAGAAGTATGGAGAATCAGACCAAAGGAGGGTTTTGATCTAACCTAATCTGGCCAGGTTTCCATGGCACATGTGGTCTGAGAACCATCAGACTGTCTAAACCGTTGTCTGTGATTCCTTACAAGACACACCACAGCAGGGAGGTGCTTAGATCCATGAGAAAATCCACGCTGGAAGCAACATGTGTTCAGCTTCACAGCAATAGCTAAAATCTGCTTGACTCCTATTTCCTAACTGACATTCGGCACACTGTATCAAGCTGTATCCTTAGTTACATACTTCCCATAATATCCTGTCCGGGAATATTTCTCAAAGTAAAAAAAAAAAAAAAAAAAAAATTGATCTCTCTGCCAGAGCCCAGCCATACTGTTAGATCTGTAGAGCCATGTGACTCATAGAGATAAATTTCATACAATAGGAGAGAATTCTGAGACTTAGGAAACCCAGATGCTAGCCCTAATTGTGTAGACATCACAGGTCCTGTGACCTGTCTACCTTAGGTTTCCTGTTTGGGTTGGTTTTGAAGCACTAGAGATTGAACCCAGGGCTGTGAATATGCCGGGCAAGCACTCTCTCAGAACTACATCTCCCCATTGCCTTTAGCTGTTGAGCTGTTTTTCTTTCTAAGAAATTAAAAGCACCCCCTCCCACCCTGAAGAAGATACCATGCGATGCTTGGGCTGAGTCTATGTTAGCGAGCATAGAGTCTATAGCACAGGAGTTGAATTGTTTTAAGCCACCTCCCATAAATATGACCTTCCTCTCCACCTAATATGCCATCACTCTCTTGGCCATCCCTACTCTCCAGCATCCCCATGCTGCACTTCTCTATAATACTTTTAGTGATAGAAAAGTATTTTTATTTTGGCTAATCTATTTTTCCCTCGCTACCCAAGAGAAGAGATTTGCCTTTGTTAATACATGTACTATCTCCAGAGGAGAGCTTAATCCTCAATAGAGTTCAAAACTACTCAATGAATTAATTTAAAAGTCATGCAATTAATACATTACCCAGGGAAAAAAGTCTCCTGTAAGAGCTTACCTAGACTATAGAGTAGGGACACATCTTTCCACCCTACTTCCTGGGACATTCTGCCTAGGTACATGGGCAAACAGTTATTCTCATAGTATCTACAAGGGTGTGAATCAGCAGATCTCATCTTGACTCTCCTACAACCAAAATTCCCCAAATCCCTCTGAGCCCAAAGTTCCTGATGCCCTGATTTTCCTGCCTTGAACTGAGAGCTAAAAGAAATCCTTTTCCTCTGGGCTTGGTGGCACATGCCTTTAATCCCAGCACTTGGGAGACAGAAGAAGGCAGATTTTTGTGGTTCAAGGCCAGCCTGGTTTACATAGTAAGTTCCAGACCAGCCAGAGGTACACAGAAAGACCCTGTATCAAAAATAAATGAATATCAAATAAATCCTTTCTCCCTTAACTTGCTTTGTCAGAGTATTTAATCATAGCAAAAGGTAACGAAATTTGGAAAAGCCCTAATTATTTTTTAAATGGGGAAGAGGGTGAGAAGTTTGTAAATGAAAAACAGCAAAATATGCTCCAGGGTATGTTGCTTTTGCATAGGAATGGATGAACACTAAGTCGCTGAGAAGCAGAATACACAAGAAAACCTGGCCTCTCCGTAGTCTCCTGGAAGAAACTCACACGTGTTATTTCCACCCCTCTCTTCTAACGAGGACATAATTCAATCTCAAGACAACTGTACTTCTGAGCCCAAAGTCAGCACCGTGAAAGTTCAGGCAGCAAAGTTTGCTCGGTACTCGCACCTACCATGAGCTTTGCCATGGTCTTGTCTTCCCCTAGTTCATGCCCCTCGAAGCCCAAAACCCCTTTCCTCTGTCTTTGTGTCACTACAATGCATTGCTCTTTGTAAATGACCTGTAAGCAGCCAAGTCCTCACCACTCTGAACTGTTGGTTCATCAGTGCTTGTCCCATGTGAAAATGCACGCACAGATCTTTTGTTTTGTTTTCTCTGCTTTTGTTCATTGCTCTTCTTTGTTCAGCCCAGTTTATGGCACTTCAGCTAAGATGAGGAAAGGAAAAAACATTTTTTTTCTTCCCTTACAATCTAAATGTGATTGTTTATTCTGTAAACAAGAAGGCCATACTGACACAGGAACAGTTGGCAACTTTGACTTGAAGACAGCGAAGCTGGCTTCTAGTCCTAAAGAAACCAGTAAGTTTCATTTTTGTTTCTTTGTTAGCTTGGTTGGTTTGGTTTGGTGTTTTTCCAAACAGGGTTTCTCTGTGCAGCCCTGGCTGTCCTGGAACTCACTTTGTAGACCAGGCTGGCCTCGAACTAAGATATCCACATACCTCTGTATTTTGAGTGCTGGAACTAAAGGGGTATGCTATCACTGCCCCTTGTTTTGTTTTGTTTTGTTTTGTTTGTTTTGTTTTGTTTTTTGTTTTGGTTTGGTTTGGTTGGTTGGTTGGGTTGGTTGGGTTGGGTTGGGTTGGGTTGGGTTGGTTGGTTGGTTTGGTTTGGTTTGGTTTGGTTTGGTTTGTTTGGTTGGTTGTTGGTTGTTGTGGTTGGGTTGGTTGGTTGTGTTTTTTTTTTGTTTTGTTTGTTTGTTTGTTTGTTTGTGTTTGGTTTGTTGGTTGGGTTGGGTTGGGTTTGGTTGTTTGTTTTTTTGTTTTGTTTTGTTTGTTTTGTTTTGTTTTGTTTTGTTTTAAGACAGGTCTTTCAGATCCCAGATTAGCCTTGAACTTACTTTGTAGCTGAGGATGGCCTTGAACTTCTGATGTCCCTGCCTCCTTCTCCTGAAAGTAGGGATTACAGGTGTGCACCACAACACCTGTTTATACAATATGGAGATCAAATTCAAGACTTCAAGCTTGCTAGGGTAGCCCTCTACCAGACCATTTTCTTGATAATTTTGAAAAGCACTTTGTTTTGTTTTCCTTCAGTTTTGAGCATTTATCTGAATATGCTGTCAAAATAAGACATTCTGTGTGCAATGGAGTAGGACACTTTGTTTTCTTCAACAAATTTTCCAACATTCTTCATCTATGTCTGAACTTGATATGTCAATTCAATATCAATTTATGAGGGCTTATTTCCGTTATATAAATATAAATAGTACAACTGAAGGTAGCTATATGAGGCCCTACTGCCTGAAGACAGATCCTGAACCTTGAGACTAGACCACAGCTGCTGTTCACAGGGCTTGGCAAAGGTCACTTCCCACCAGGAGTGGTGACAGAACCTTTATGTAACAGGCCATTCTGTGACAAACAGACAAAAGAGTGTGCAAGGAAGAAAAAAAAGCCGACCTGTTGTTCTATGTTTATCAGAAATGTTAAAACTAATCTTCAGGGGAAAAAAAAATTAAAAAGCAGACATCTACAGTTTCACCAATTGTTAAAGATGATTTTTTTAAAAAAATCAATATGAGGTGTCTTAGTTTCTGTTTTTGTTTTTCCAGATCAAAGAGCCCACTAAAGGTAACCTTTTAAAAAACAACAACAACAAAGGGAAGCGTTTGTGAATTTGGCTTAAAACATATGTAGTTGAAAGCTCTTGACTCTTGGCCTTTGTTTTTTTTTTTTTTTCTCTCTCTCTCTCATTTTTGAGAGAGCTTCAAAGTCAGAAGCTGGTGGCTTTGGCAGAGGCCTGCTTTGAAGAGTGAAGAGGAGGGAAGTCTATTACAAACAGGTCGCAGGATGGGGCTTTTCAACTGAATTGTATTAGAGGTTTCAGGCATCCGCCTCAACTTCTTAATTGTAAGAAGATAATTAGCAGCAGATCATAACCTCACATCTTCCAGCAAAAGTCCTGACTTCCGGGGAAGGCCCCACCCTCATCCCCCAAGTTCTGACAATTGTGATTATTAGTACAAGAGATCAAAGTGGCTTCCTGCAGGATACAGCCAGATTGCACTTTTTAAACCGGCTAGTTGTCTACGCTCCTGGCCAGCTCCCAGCCAAACAAACCACTGTTCTACTGCAGATGACCCCTCCATCCCAGGCTGGTTGAAAGATACATGGAGGATCACAGGGTAAAGGCACCTATATGTAAACTGCTTCTTGGGAGACAGTAACCTAGTAGCATTAGGAGAGAAGATGCTTTATAAACTAAAATCAAACCAAGGAAAGCCTAAAGAGCCCTCCCCTTCTCACCAAGCTAACTCAAGGTAATGTGCTCTAATGTGACCCAGGGCCATTGAACTTGAAATGTTGGTCAATGTTTCTAACCCCTGCTTCCTGTCACTGTGGGCTAAGAGTCTGTTACTAACCATGTGGGACGCCCTACATGGGCCTGGCTAGTCTCACAGGTTTTATTTTTCCTTCCTTTGCTCTGCCCTTGTGATGTAGAAGACCCCCATCTCTGGCACACCCTGCTGTCAACAGTCTCCCAAGCGTTCACGCAGACTACTTTCTGCAGACAGCTCCTCTCTCAGCTGCAGGTGGGCTCCATGCCGTGACAGACCACTGCTTTGCCTAGCTCACAGGTGCTGTACAGACTTTAGGGCCACTGAGGAGGGTCCTGCCTCTGGCAGACAGTGCCTCGGAGATGGTGTGGGAGCTTGTGGGAACTCCCCAGCTGGCGGGAAGAGGAGGACCCAAGCTGGTTGTGGGAATTCTGCCTCACAGTGCAGCTTCCACCCATATGCATGTCTCCCCCAAGAGTCTGAGACCTCACACAGTTAAAAGCCAGGCATCTGCTCAGGAGCACCACAGTGCCAGCCAACAGTTGCAGAAGGGGATAGACTCCTTGTCATCACTCAGAAGTCAGTAACTCTTCTTGACCCACTGGAAATGGAACCAGAAGCTGCACTATTGGGCTTTCTACATCCAGACACCAAGTTATGAATCTGTCTGAATTCTGGGTGCATTTTCTAGTTCTGTAGACTTATCAGAAATCTTTGAATTGGGACTGGGGAGGTAGCTCAGTTGGTTGAATCCTTGTCCAGAGTGCACAAGGCCCTAAGTTCTATTTCCACTTGTACATAAAACAAGCGTGATGACACAGCCTATAAATACCTCAGAGGTGGAGGAAGCAAAATGAGCAAGCACACTGCAGGGTCAAGGCCAGGAGGGGCTTCTTAGTATCACTTTGGCGGAAGACTTGGAAAGTTAAGAAGTTCTCTGTGAGACCTCCCCCCATCATACACCTGGTGAAATGAGTCCCCTAGCTGAAGAAACAAATATATAAGCCAAAGACGTAGCTTCTAGAACAGTGCTTCTCAACCTTCCTAACACTGCGACCCACTAATATACCTCTTCAGGTTGTGGCAAACCTCCCCCCACCATAAAATTATCTCATTGCTACTTCATAACTGTAATTTTGCTAGTTATGAATTTTAATATAGACATCTGATATGCAGGATATCTGATATACAACCCCTAAAGGGATCAGGACTCACAGGTTGAACACTGTTGTCTGAGAGAGACAAAGACAACCATACATAGACTTGGAAGGGACAGAAAGACTGGGATTATCTCACAAACAATGATGGGCCATTGTAACTGCACCACAGCCAGTAAGCAAGTCAGAGATGGTGTAAATCACTCAGTGCCTCTTTCTCCATCTCTTCATAGACCTTGAACACTAGCAACTGAGGGACCTCAAGATAACACGCCTATTTGCTATAGATCATAGTGTAATAATTACAATGGCCACAAGTAACAGAAAAATGTTAGTGAAGACGTTAAATGGTTTGCTACATTACCATTTATTATTTATTTTGTATATGTATGTTGGTGGCGTGTTCGAATGCCACTGTGTGAGGCCAGAGGACAAGTTGCAAGGGTTAATGTTCTAGTTTTCCACCATTTGTGTCCTGGGAATTGAGTGCTTCTACCCACTCACCTAAGTCATCTCCCAGGCCCTCAATGAAACATGGAGGGGAAAAACCCTCTGGTTGTAAAAGGATTATAACCAGGTATGCTGGCAGGTACCTGTGATCATAGCTACTTGGGAAAGCAAAGCATATCACAAATTCAAGTCCAGTTTGGTCGGTACAGAAGGAGTCCATCACCAAATACAATAAGAAATAAAAAGGGTTTGGAGACATAGTTCATTCTCCTGGGTCCATTCTCTGATGGGTAATTACAATTTATAAAATCATGTGAATGACTCTTTCCTCAGATTGCTTTGTTATAAGACAATAGTCACGAGCTCCCACCGTACTCTTATTTACTTTATTGTTCCGCTCACATTGTTTTAAGTGCTGTGGTGTTAATTTCTTAGACTTATGAGACACATTAGTCTGTTGGCCCAGATGAGCTCTACTTCACTTAGAGAGCAAAATCACATGAATGACAAATGGCCTGCCCAGTGCTTACAGAACAATTCTAAGCTGAAGGTCACACATTGCTCTGTCTCTAAAGAAGTCTCATAACAGATGCAGGGACCAATCCTTGGGTAAGCTGGGACGTGACTATGGCAACAGATCACACTTCTTACTGCTCCCGAAGAAACCAAGTTCTAGGAAGAGAGTGAGTCTTTCCCTCTGTCCAGTCAACTTGACACAAGCTAGAGTTATCTAGGAAGAGAACCCTCAATACAGAAAATGTCTCCATTAGATTGCCTCTAGGCAAATCTTTTGGACATTTTCCTCATTAGTGATTGATGTGGAAGGGTCCAGCCCACTGTGGACTGTACCACCCTGGGCAAGTGTTCCTGGGTTATATAAAGAAGCTGGCTGAGCGAGCCATGGGGAACAAGCCACACTCTCCTCAAATGGTCTCTGCATCAGTTCTGACCTCCAGTGATGGACTGTGATATGTTAGTGTAAGCCAAATAAACTCTTTCTTCCCCAAGTTGTTTGTGGTCATGGCCTTCATCACAGCAATAGAAACCCAACTAAGACACACACACTCCTTCTAGATGCTATATACATAAATTCAGCCAGCTTCCCAAAACAGTCATCCTATGGAACGGGGCTGGTTAAATAGCTGTCTGATGCTTGATTGCTAATAGGTGCTTGCTGATGAGATGTCTCAGTAGGTAAAGATGCTTGCCAATAAGTCTGATGTTGTAATCGGATCCCTGGGACAGTGGAAAAAGAGAACTGATTCCTACAAGTTGTCCTCTAACTTCCACAAATATGTGTGCATGTATGCACACACACACACATATACACATAAATAAATAAATGTAATTTTTTTAAATGAAAAATTATTGCATTTTCACGACCCGCTAAGGAAACCCATGAGTGTGTATGCCTAAGATAATTAATATTGTCAACTTGGCAGGATCTAGAAGCATCAGAAACAAGCCTCTGGGCATGTCTGTGACAAATTATCTAGAAGATCAGGTTAATTAAGGCAGGAAGACCCACCCTAAATGTAGTCTCCTCAGACTTTTAGAAAGAGTGAGCTGAGCAGCAGCATACATCAACCCCTGATTCCTGACCTCAAACACAACATGACCAGCTGCTTCTCACTCCTGCCACGGAACGTTCCCACCGTGACAGAGCATGCTCTCAATCAATAAGCCAAAATAAACCCTTGCTTCCTTCAGCTTCTTTAGTCGGGTATTTCATGACAGCAATAAGAAAGGTAACTAATACACCACACTTAATAAGATAAGTCTCAAAACACAGACTCTGTTTCCTTCTAGCAGCTACTGTGGACTTGGACTGTTGGATTATACGCTCTCCTGAAGTCCAGGACATACAACTCAAAATGTGCCCCCTTATGATTTGATCAAACAGCAAAAACAAGGGGCTGGAGCGATGGTTCAGCAGTTAAGAGCACTGGGTGCTCTTTTAGAGATGCAAGTTGAAGTCTCAGCACCCACTTGATGACTTACAACCATCAGTAACTCCAGTTCCAGGTGGCCTAAGGCTCTCCTCTGGCCTCTGTGGGCACTACATGCATATGTGTGTGTATGTGTGTGCACACACGCACGTGAGCGTATATTTATGTATATGTTTGTGTATATATGTGTATATATATGTATATATAATTTTTAATTACATTAGGCATTTGGATCCAGAGTTAAGCTTTATGGTTGGAGGCGCTGGAGCCATCCAAAGCGATCCTGTTGCAAAGGATGCCAAGCAGAATCTGAATCTGAAACTCAGGTATTACTGGGTACTCCTCAGTCTATCACATTGGATCATGTGTATCCATTCATCTACACAGCTGTTTTCCCTTCATCAAACCTAAACCTCAAAACACACATTTTCTCTGTGTCTTGCTGTTGATGGAAGAATTCTGAAATGTCCTAAGTTCAGTAGTGATAGAGCAGAGAGAGAAAGAAAACACTCCCCTAAAGTCATAGGGCCTACACTTCCACACTTCTAAATAAATATGAACTACTTGATTCAGATCTGTAGGAGGATGGCCACTGACAGCATGGCATTCTGCTTACAGTCCCAACCAATCAACAGAAATTATCCTCCCAACCCTACACTACATACTATGTGTTGTTTCACCATCAATGGCAGGCAATGAAGGCTACAGGGCTTCCTTCCCACAAAGCAGGACAGAATTCTCATAGCTTTCATTCAGTGTTAATTTGGTGTTCTAGGGTGTTATCTCAAAGTTTGGTCCTTTGTTTTTCTACCTAACATCAGTAATGGCTCAACAGGCCATTTTGTTACAGGGATCTCTCTATCTCAAAAGTTTTAGTCGAATAAAGTTCTCCATTTCCACATTACAAAACTATAATTTAAAATGCTTTTTTTTTTTAATTTTATTTGTGTGTGTGTGTGTGTGTGTGTGTGTGTGTGTGTGTCTGCCTGTTTGTGTCTGCACCACATGCTTGCAGTGCACTGTGAGCTATCTAATAAAACTACTGGAAACAGAACCTGAATCCTGAGAGAGATCCTGAGTGCAAAAGCTACACATGTTCTCTTAACCACTGATAGATCTCCCCTAGCCCCTTACATAAAACTTGAAGAAGAATTTATTATTCTGGCTGGAGGTAGGGCTCATGCTTAGCATACAGGGACCTGGGTTTGATCCAGTGAACAAAAAAAAAGATTTTTTCTTTTCTTTTAGTTAAAGGGGTAGGTATTAAGACACAGTTCTGTAATCCTAGTCCCTGGGGAGTAGAGGTAGGAAGATCAGGAGTTCAAGACCAACTTTGGCTATATAGCAAGTTCAGTTTGAGCCTAGTCTATGCCAATGGAGACCCTGTTTCATAATCCAAAGCCAAATAAGGAATAGGGCTGGTGAGATGGCTCAGTGAGTGGACAACTCTTACTGCCAAGACTAAAGCTCTGATTTCAACCCCCAGGATCAACATAGTGGAAAGAAGTGTAATCTTTCCCCTCACAAGTTGTCCTATTGCCTTCCCTACACAATGCTGTGTGTGACTTTCTGCCCCCCCCCACCCTACTACATGCACAAAATAAATGAATATAATGAAAATATATAAATTAGCAAGAGCTGAAATATGTTGACTGGGGAAGGGTAGTGATTGGCTTCCTGTGTCTGTGTGTGTTGAGGCAGTTTAGGGGAAATTATTTCCAAACCTCAATCTTGTGGTCTTTTGTCCCCTTTGTCTTTGAACTTTTGGACAGCCCACAACTTCACCCTGGCTTTTGAGGTAAGACAAATTCATGGGCAAACGGATCTGCAAATTTAGAGCTTACAGAGATTCTGATGATTATCTAGAGTCCTGACAAATAGTTCGAGGAAATTGAAACTCTGAAAGATCAAATGAGCAACCCGTGGTCGGTCAGTCACAGCCAATGCTCGACAAAGCTTGTTACCAGTCTAGTGATCTATCTCCAAGGCACTCCTGAGCATGAACCGAGAGAAAAAAAGGCAGAAAAACATGTAACAACATAACAGTAGATGCTTTGTTTAAATGTCATAAAATAAACCATATCTAATAGATTGTAACTATTACAATATAAAATATAGCATGTTCTCAAAAGGGAGATAAGAATTTCAGATTTGTCACTTCTGTTTTACTTTGCATCTGCACAATCCCTCAACTTATTGCTATGCCAAGCTCAGATCTTAATTTCTTAATCAGAAAATTCTTTGAAAGCTGGCAACATCAGTACTTGCAACCATGCATGAGTTCAATCTGAAACAAACAAGGTAGAAGGAGACAACTTGCAAGTTGTCATCTGACCTCCGTACCACGGCATGCATGGGTGTACACACATACATACATACACACAAACATACATACACACATACATACATACACACACATACATACATATATACACACACATACATATACATATACATACACACACATCACAATAAATTAAATGTTAAAAAAAGAAAAAAACATTTGAATGCTTCATAATCAAATTGTATACATAATACAGGGTGAGTCTAGGCTAGAAAATCTGAACAGAAAACATTATAAATAAAATAAAATATGCAAACTTTCCTCTTCTCCTTGAATTTCTGGCCCATAGGCTTACGCTTGTGTCTAAGCACCCTCTTCCTCTCCGAGGGAGCACACCAGTGTACCCAGCTCCCCAGGTGCCCATTCATTCTCTCCACAAAGGGAACTTTAATATACATGTTGTTCAACATCCCGCTTTTATCTGCCTAATATTTTTAGATATTTTCCACAGCAGCACATATGCCCCTCTCTATTTTTAAACTTCGTACACTACATCACACTGCCAGCATACTGTGTCTTCTGCCAACCTCCTTATGGATGATGGCACCTAGATTGTTTGCACGTTGTTTCCTTGTTAGGTTGGAATTATTCACCTTCTTTAAGAGCAAAGAAACTAGGACTCCAGAAGGGTGGTTGAATCAACTGCTTGATATCGTTCACTAAAAGGGAGCCAGGGCAGCTTAATGAAATGAACCTTTGAGTTCTAAGGCACTGCTTTTGCTTTTTTATGTATGTACTGGGTTTGCTAATCAGACTTGCTGATGATTCCCTCTGAAGTTTTTCTCCTTCTCTTGACCCCACAGAAAGTGACTGAAGCCAAGCCCATGGCTCTATGGTCATAAACATGCTGTCTCAAAATTACCTGCATTCCTTTATACTAAATTCAAGTGGACCCTCTCAAATACTGTAAAAGAATTCATGTATCTAACAGATACATATGGCTTCCCCTCCTCCATCCATAGAAGGGATGAGAGGGACAAGGATGAGATTAAGTATGTTCACTCCTCAGCCTCAGAATCTATGGCTCTCCATAGCCAACTGTGCAACTATACACCCAAAACAATAAAGCCACCTAGTATAGAAGGGGCCTTGGGACATCAACGGCTTTGATGATTTGGGGCCCCAGACTCACTGATTACAATGAAGGATCTGTTCTCTTACTGGCTAAAGGAAGAAAGGCTGCAATAGGACTACACAAGTTAACCCAGCCCCAATACAGGACAATTTCACACTTCCCAGCAGGGGGCTAATGACTTTGTAGTGTGACTGTCCCAGAGAACAGTTGCCCTCTTCCTGAAGTCTTTAACTCCTGTCAATAAGCCTTCCATTGCTATGCAAAGCTACTGAGCCTCTTGAATCATTCCAGCAAGGTAAAGTGCCTTGCCTTCCCATCCTTTTGTAAAGTGTTCCTTCCGCTGCTGTCCCTGTAATTGCCACGTATTTTACCTGCTTCTAGGAAATAGCTACCACTTACCAGGGCTTGTCAGCAATCACTCACAGCAAGGCCACCGGATGGCCGGCTGCATGGGAGTCGCCAGTACATTCACTGGCTTTTCTGTTCACACACCCCTGCTGGGTTTCCCGCCTCTTTGAGCAAAGCAATAACACACTTGTCACAGCATGGGCCCTTGCATACCAAAGCAGTCAAAGAAACTCGGCTTGGGAGCTGTGGGAGGGGAGGGAAGAGTTCAAGGTGTGAGCACTATTAGGAAGCACCATTGCCTTTCAACTTGCAATCCTCCGCATAACAACGCCTAGGGACTCATCCTGACAGAGTGATGTTTTAATCTATGTTGACCAAAATTGAATGTGTTCCTCCTCTCTGTGTCAATAGACCATGCAGCAAAGACAGAAAGAACTGCTCTATACTGTGGAAATATACCTTCTACAAACCTAAGGGCCATTCACCCCGAAAGAATGGTGAACAAACGGCCTCCTTCCCATAGCATTATGCACTGATTTGTACTTCTTAATACTTTCACATATCAATGTATTTGATACTGGAAAAGCAAATGCTAACATTCCTCATGTGTGCTTATTTGACATTATTTTATACTGTTAAAGCACAGCTTAGGCTGTGGATGAGAGACCATCTATCAGCTATCTTATGTTGTTTACCTATTGCCCCCAACCTCTGGAAACATTCTGGTACCCTAAGAAAGTGCCCACATTCTCTCTCTGCTCTGGGATTAGCTCCCCACATTCAAGTCCTGGAAAGAAGAGAGAGGTATTTTGCTTTAAACACATCTAACATCCCCAAAGAGCTACAAATCTTTGTTTTATACAACCCGAGCCTCATCAGGGATCTGAATGACACTCAAAAGCTGTTCTCATTGTGAGCAGCTGCATTTGCCAAGAGCCCAACCAAACATATGAAAAGACAGCAGAGAGTGCCAAGGTTGCTGAGTGGAATGGACGAACTGTAAACCTGAGACAAATAACATACTATTTGAATAGAAAGTCTGGAAGTTTTAAAGGCATGTGGTCCTTGCTGTCAGATCTTTATGACTTACCCACTAGGGACCGTGTCTGTTTATGTGTGCGGTTTACTCATTGTCTTTCCATTTATATTTGGTTTATGTAGAAGGGGGCTTAACGCCTATGTATTTATATGCTTGGCAAATCTTCTTTTGGCGTGTCTGTTTTTATTCTTTAACCTAAAATACTTCTAAAGACCTTCCCATTTTTAAGTTTCCTACTAAAATCAGGGTCTAAATGAAAGCATCTTGTGTGTCTTGGATTTATGCTGAGGTTAACCCACTCCATGTTTTTAAATTAGACTTAGGAAATATGGCCCATAAAGTAGAGAAGGGAGGAGATTTCTCCAGATGTATAGCCAGATACCCATTTCCAAAATAGCACAACAGGCTTCACAGATGTCCCCAGATGGCCTTGGTAATCTAAATTCCAGAGAAGAAAGTCACTCCAGAATATTAAAGAAGAAAGTTTTACCTTTAAGGTAAAGAAGAAGATGATCTTTCAAACTTAAGAATGTAACTGATAGATCCCACCTACACATGCGGCTTTCTGGAGGATCCCGGGAGCCGCCACCCTCCCCACCAAGGACTTATTACACTCTTATTTGGAGGGACGACATGGAGGCAGGGAAGCAAATGACAGTACAGACAAGTAGATGGCCTGAGTTCAGACATATCTGCCAGCTCCCAGAATAGTCCCAAAGTGAAAACAGAGAATTGGGATGAGTTTGTAACTTTGTCATTGAGATTCTAGGTCTCTGGTCATCATTATCCTAGAGTCAGACTTAGAGTCAGACTGTCTTTGAGAGTGATTTTTGATGAAGGAAACACACAATCTACTTTGTCCCCGGCAGTAGCGTTGCCTGGTGCATTTTAACAACACCGTTAAATGTCCATTAACCATTTAATCATATCACCCAATACATTTTTCTCTTTTGCCTTCATAGTCGCAACATGTCGTTTATTCGGAATGAGGTGCTGACTGTTCAAAGCTGTGTGTGTGAGTTCACCTCTCATCAACATCGCCCACTAGATGCTATGAAGGGATGCTGCATGTCGTCCTAAAATCCCACCAAGGAAAAATAAATCTTGTGTGCACAGAAGAGCCAAGGTGTCTCTGTTGGCCATACCTTTAGCCTTTTACTGCCTGTACCTCATGGGGTGTTCCGGAAAGCACTGTGTTGACAGCACATTCCTGGACAACAGAACTGACATTGTTCTGTGGCTTCCAGAACCAGCTTGGAGTGTTGCTGCAGAGCCTCCGCCCTGTGTCTGCAGCTGCTCCCATGGCTCACAATCACTTCCACATGCAGGGTTCAGTGTTAGGAGCTAAAGCAACTTCAAGTTTGGCCACACACATCGAATAGGACCCTCTCATGCTAAAGTGGCATTAAGAATGTTTTATGGTATTTACTTAAAAGCTAGTTTTCCACAAAGGCTATCAGTCCAGGCAAACCCTAATACAGCTCTTGTTGAAATAAGGCTATAGGGTAGTAAAAGAGCTTTACTGCTTGTTTGAGAGTTCTGTTAGAGAACTCTGCTCTAAAGAGATACATCTAGGGGTCTGTGATATGCTTACAGCGGCACCGGTGAACACAGTCCCGCTGCTGCTGTGAAGGGACGCTGACTTTAATTTAAGCAAGGACACAGGTGTGCTGTAGGAGTTTCTGGTTCCTGACTTTCTTGGGATAACCAACAATGTGAGCTGAAATTGTTGAGACACAGCAGGCTAAGCAAAAGCATTCATAGTCACAGAGTCAGCGATGCTATAGCGCATGTGCAGATGACATTGTGAGGGGAAGTGGGTACCCATCTAGTTCTCCTAAAACTTTAAGAAACCAAGGGCATGCGAATTAGGAAGGGCTGTAAGATTGCTCCTTCCTTAGCATGTCAGAGAGGTGAACGTCTAAATCACAAACTTTCCTTAATACATATACATACACACATACACACACACACACACACACACACACACACACTTAGCATACATTTCCAGGTAAATTTTAATGTTGGTGTTCATAAGTGAGTATACATCAGCTTAAACACATTTGCTAAAAATAAATATGGAAACAGTATGAATTTGTTTGCAAATGAATCTTGTCTGGTTTCTAAAACCTTCATAAGAGCCCTGAAGAGGCAAGTATTGTCATTATATGTAAGTTTTGATTACAAAAACCCAAAATTGCCATTTTAAAAAATCTATCTAGAATGCTAAGCTAGATGTATGTACTCAGAAGAGTATATTCATTCTTCTTAGCAACAGAAGATAAAGCCCCTACATACCTAAATCATAGTGATAGTCACTTGAGAAACATATAAAACGGTTGCATGGAATGGGTCTCTATGAGATGCTGGGATAGGGAGAGAATGAACTCATAGTTTCCTGTGTGTGAAAAGGGAGTATATGTGCGTGCACATACGGGTTGAGGATACCTGTGCCCACGTGTGCACCTGTGGAGGACAGAGGTCAATGCCAAGTGTTGTCTTTGATCATGCTCACCTTATTTTTTGAGACAGTGCCTCTTACTGAACCCATAGCTCTCTGACTGCCTATGCTGACTGGCCAGCAATTTCCCATCATCCTCTAGCCTCTGTCTCTCAGCTCTGTGACTATAGACCTCATGTACTGCTCTATCCTGCTTTTATCCTGGGTGCTGAGATCCAAACTCAGGCCCTCATGCTTATAAATGCAAGCATGACCCACGGAGTCATCTCTCCAGCTCCTGAATTCAAAGGAACTCACAACAATTTTAAGTCAGGAGAATGACTAGAAGATAGTTGAGGACAAACACATGATTCTTCCTAATTATGAAACAACCAATCACAGACTTGATTTTAATCAAACAGTCAAGGCCACTTTTTGAATTTTGTCTTTCTTCCTTATTTGGTCCTTGGTTGGCCTTTTGCCACAGAAAACTTTAGATTCTAATTACACTCATACATAAATATTGCGGGGGGGGTGTATCATCTAAATGTTAATTAAAATAACAGTGAAACTATATATAAAAAATTTAGTAAGTAAATAATGATGTTATAATTTTTTTAAAAATCTAAAACGTATCTTTTAAACATTTGAAAAAATACACGTAGCGGACATACCTTTAATTGCATGCAACACTCAGGAGCCAGAGGTACATGTATCTCTGTGAGTTCTAGGCTACCTGGTCTACATAGGTAGTTCCTGACTGGTCAGATCTGTGTAGTGAGACCCTGTCAAAGCCAAAACAACAATAACAACAATGAAATCCCCCAAAACCTGCTGAGAAGTTGAAATATCAGTACAGAATCAGGTCACTTCCTATTCCTTCCTCATGTGTGTGTTTATTTACTCCTGTCAACTGAGACTTGACTGATTTCTAGGTCAAACTTTATGTACAATATAGTCTGCTTTAGAGATTTTCTCCTAAGACCCCTGGGAAGCTAAATTGAGAAAAACATGATGTGTAGCCAATTGTTTCTTTTCTTTTCTTTTCTCTCTTATCACTAAGTCATAATCTCAAACAAGCTAATTTAGTGACTGATGGATTTGCCCCAGCTACTAAAGACACACCAGCAAGCTCAAGACTTTCTTAGTATTCACTTTCCTTATCAACTTGCATTTCTGCTTGAGGGAAAAGTGGAACAAAGATGGTCCTGGATTTGTCATCCTCCCAAGTCACATCCCATTTAGAGAGAACCTCACATGCAGTAATGTCAAATGTCATTAGGTTTGACATACATAATTGCATTAAGCTACAGTGATGATCTGTAATGAGACATTGAATTTCCTCCCCAAAAATCAGTCACCAAAGCACATTTTCTTCTGATGAATTAATTAATAAAATACGAGGCTCCTTATGCAAAATATATGTCAGCAATTCCCGAGTGTGTCAATGCTCTAACTATTCTGAATAAAAAAGCAGAGGCCTGAGGATGATGGAGTAAGGAGCCCTGGGATTCACGCTGATGCAGACGATTTCACCAGCCATCCCTGACAGAGTCAGTGTAGGCTGAGCTGTAAGCCAGGAAAGCAGAGCATGGCCAAACCACCATCAGGAGAGGATGTCCTCACTCACTGTAAAGAAGCACACATCCTCTCCAGTTAGGTTCTGCTCACTATAAAAGGCATCTGCCAACATTGCTGTTTGGGAAGAGTCAAATATACAGAGATGCATGGCGTTCACTGAAACATAAGACTGTACTAATTCTATATGTAGGAGCAAGGGAGATGGATCGGTTGGTAAAGTGCTTGTCACACAAGCATGAGAACCTTTGTCCAGATCCCTGCATCTACATAGAAACTTGAGCATGAAAGCACACAGTTATAATCCTAACATTGAGGAGGCAGAAATAAGAGGATCCCTGGTGTCTTGGTTAGGATTTCACTTCTGTGAACAGACACAGTGACTGAGGCAACTCTTACAAAGGAAACATTTAATTAGGGCTGGCTTATAGTTTCAAAGATTCAGTCCATTATCATCATGGCAAGATGTACCCAGACAGACATGGTGTTGGAGAAGGAGCTGGAGGAGCACCTTAATTGGAACCCAGCCAGGAGGAGACTCACTTCTGCAGGCAGCCAGGAGGAGGTTCTCTTCCATACTGGGTGGTGCTCGAGCAAAGGAGGTGACCTCAAAACCCAACCCCACAGTGACACACTTCCTCTAACACGGCTACATCTCCTCCAATAAGGCCACACCTCCTAATAGTGTCACTTCACATGGGTCAAGCATATTCAAACGACCATAGCCAGGGTTTACTTGCCAACTAGTCTTGCTGAATCATGAACTTAAGGTTCAGAAAGACATTGATTCTAACCCTTGTCTTCTGACCCTTTTTAATACAGTTCCTCATGTTGAGGTGACCCCCCCCCGCCCATAAATGTATTTTGTTGCTGCTTCATAACTGTAATTTTGCTACTGCTATAAATTAAAATTTAAATATTTGTGTTTTCTGGTGGTCTTAGGCAATTCCCATAAAAGGGTCATTTGACCCCCAAAGGGGTTGTGACCCATAGGTTGAGAACCACTGCAGTAAAAGATTCTGTCTCAAAAATAAGGTAGAGAAGTGATTAGGAAAGGTACCTGATAGGGCCCTGTGGCCTACAAAGAAACACACACACTCATTACATGTGTAAATGTCCATAAACAAAATAAAATAACTCAAAGTATTTCTTAATAAATATCGATCTGGAGCAATATAGATCATATTTCTTCCAAAATACTCTGTAATTTTGTAAGTTATAACTTGAAGGAGTAACAGTTCAGTGTGACTAGACACTTGTGCAGAGCCTTAGACCAGTAGATATTTCCAGATGTCAGAGCCCCAGGATTCTTTGCATTATCCCAGAAATGACTTGGGACAGAACTGCCTGTCCAGGCTGACTCTCACCTCGTTCTTTTGATGTACAAAGAGATGTTGATGCTATCCTTCCGATGTCTTGCCTATCAGACTTGGTACATATCTGATCTATTAAGATTTCCTGAAGTTTTGATGTCATCCAGTTCTTCAGACAATATCATCTCCTTGATGGGCAGCACTCTGGGCCCACAAGAGTCCCCTGGCTGCCACAGTGATGTCAATCCTGCCTGTGAGACCAAAAAACACCAGCTGTAGTTCTTTGCATCAGGGATGAGTCAGATATAATGGCTGAGTTATTATTTCTTTCTGCTTTCTCAGTGCTGCCTCTAGAAAGTGCCTCATGATAGACTCAGAGCTTGCTGCTTACTGCAATATTGCTTATGTAATGGGCTGGTGGTGAGCCATGCCCTGCGGTATTCCATGACAATACTTAGGTGAGCGCCTCGACTTTAGTTAATCCTATGATTTGTTCACCACAAACTGTGGTTTATGTTTCTATTATTCCTTATGTTTCAGGTGCGGGGATATTGTTATTTTGTTTGGTTGGTTTGGTTTTGAACCAAGTGATTAGAAGGTTAAATAAATTCTCAAAATTGATTCAGCTCAAATACTTAGACCCTATTTTTCATGCTCAGTGACTTGTATTACTTTAACTTAAATTAGCTGAGTCACTTCAACTTTTAATTTTTTTATCTGTTTTTTTCATGTAGTTTATTTTGGTTCTGTTCCCCTCCCCCTGACTCTTCTCAGTACCTCCTTACCTCACTAACCATCCAATTTAATGTTCTTTATTTTTTTTCTCTTAAAAAACAAAATAAAAAAAAACAAAACAGAAAGACAAGACATATCAAAGTGAAACAAAAACTCTCTCTTACACACAGACACATACACAAAATAAAAAACAAAAGGTAAACACTGGAGTTCGTTTCCTATAGACCAAAGACTCCTGCGCATGGAGTGTGGGTGACAGACATGGTGAGATGCCACTGGAGAAAACTGGCTTTCCCTTTGCCAATGAGTATCCACTGCAAATAGCTTCTTGGACAGGGGTGGAATCCTGTGTCCACTCTCCTCAGTGCTGGAACCCCGTGTGGCTCGAACCTGTGCAGGTCCTATGCATGCTGCCAGTCTTTGTGAGATGATAGTACATGAGTCCTGTTGTATCCGGATGACTTTGTTCCTTGTTATCAGCCACCACCTCGGGATCTTACAATCTTTTGACTTCCTACTCCACAAAAGATCCCTATACCTTGAAGAGAGAGGCTTAAACTTAACTAAATACTGGGAAAGACCAGCTTTTGAGGCAGAGAGCATAAAGTGGTGGTCGTGTGTCTGTGGGGTTCAGACTGCCCCACGTACATCACTGTAGCACAGGTCCTGGCACCTGGGATGGATTTTGTTCATTTCTTGTTTTGCTTTTGTTATTTTGAGACAAGATCCCATTCTGTAGCCCAAGCTGGCCTGGAACTCAGGTTAATACTCTGGTTTCTAAACACTGGTATTTTACCTATGTGAGCTGCCACATCTAGCCTAAAAATAGATGTGTTCGTTTGTTGTTGTTAAGACAGGGTCTTGCTACGTACCCTTGACTGGTCTAGAACTCACCATTTAGACCAGACTGTTCTCTAATTCATCGGAGATTCACTTGCTAATTATCTTATCTTTCTCTAATGAGGTCAGAAGACCTCATTTAAATAGTGTCCTCCCTGTATCCAGAGCACCAGAGATAAAGAAATCCAATGGTCACAGAGAAGAATCTGAACACACAAGCTTTGTTAATCCCATCCCCATTTTCTCCATTGCTGTATTCTTTTCATCAAAAGAATAAAACATAAAACTACACACACATTAGCTATTCATTTCCATATGGAGGCTCCATGTCACACAAAACTAAGATGAAATAAGTAAAATTGCTATGTTTTCCTCTTGTTAATCTGTCTTTAGACAGGGCCTCCCTCAGCTCTGAAGCCAATAATGGATGCTGAGAGATGTTTTCCCTCCTCTACAGTTCAGGCACATTTGTAAAATCCGTCATCTGATTCAACGGTGTTTATTAAGCACATGCTATGTTCCAGGAGCACAATGGACAAGAAAGAGAGATCCTCACTTTATGGAGTTTATATACTGACCTGGTGGTGAATCTAGAGACATATTTAGATATCATAGTCCATACACACACACACACACAAAAGGATAAAGGAAAGTCAAATAGCATTTAGTGGCACCACCATTGTGTGACATGTTTGAACATGACTTGCCTGGTCATTGACAGCACTCTGAGGTCTCTCCAAAAGCTATGCTCTGAATTTCTGTGAAGAACAGAACAGGACAGGAGATTAGCCCCAGTCATAACTGGTTGCATGACCACAGCATGTTATTTAACATAAGTAGCCCTTTAACAGGAGCACAGTATCAAAATATAGGATTTATGTATATTATGAAAAGCAGAGAATGGAGCATAGCAATTGCTCATCCGAGGGAGTTCCTTCTATCTTTGCTTGAGAAACATTTTGAGATTCAAACTCTGAATTTAAATTTCTCCTTTGCCTTGATTTCTTTCTTCTTTTTTTCTTTTCCATGCTAAACAGAGGACTGCAAAAAAAAATTTTTTTTTTTATTAAATCACTAGAAAATGAACAAAGGTGATCCAGATCATGACTTCCTAGGAAGTCTGAAAGGCAGGGATTAGTTTGTTTCTAGAACAAGAGGGCAGGGATGGCTCACTCCTGAGCTGGCAGTACTGTATGCCCAGGCCCCACAGTGGCAAACAGGAAGTCAACAAAAGTGTTATCAGAAGAAAACAAATGAAGTTTGAAGTCAAAGAAAGTATTTTAATATAGAATTGCCAGTTAGAAGAAAAAGGTTACAAGAATAAACAACTACTGTGCCTCTCCCCCCACCTCTCTCTCCCTCTCTCTCTCTCCGTCTCTCTCTCTCTGTCTCTCTCTCTCTGCGTGTGTGTGTGTGTGTGTGTGTGTGTGTGTGTGTGTGTGTGTGTATAAGACAACAATAGGATCTTGAAAGCCAGTAACCTTCTTCCAATCAAGTCTTACCTCCTAAGTTTTCTACCTTTCGCTGGGCGGCGGTGGTGCACGCCTTTAATCCCAGCACTTGGGAGGCAGAGACAGACGAATTTCTGAGTTCGAGGCCAGCCTGGTCTACAGAGTGAGTTCAAGGACAGCCAGGGCTATACAGAGAAACCCTGTCTCGAAAAAAAAAGAAAAAAGTTTTCCACCTTTCAATATCACCATGAAGTCCTGAAACCAACAATGATCATTCCATGGTAAAGTCAGAATCCTTACAGGCCTTTCAGAATTCACTTCACAGCCAAACCCAACAACACTATTGCACATTTGCTTTTCCACTAGCAAGATCATAAAATCAAATATTTAACATATTTATATGGAAGAGAAGCTCCCAACAGTAAAGTCCCTATGTTCCTGAAAAGTCAGAATCCAGGTCTAAGCAGCCCTGTGGGAGTCGTATTTACCACATTCACCAAATCCCTCCAGCCAGCTTTTCTGTAGACCACCCAGTCAACATTTTTGCTCAATTTCCTATTTTCTCCATCTCACCAAGCCCAGAGATTTAATAGAAATTCCCCTTGAAGTGGTGTGACCCTGCAGGTCAGTCTAGTGCATGCATGCAGTAGAGGCTGCTATTTTTATGGATAAGACTCTTCAGTGGGAAGTCCAGGTGGGCCTGGTCCCCTGGCTGCCTGGGTGCTAAACACAAGCAGAAGCAGGTTTTGATTTTCACGACCGTATTTTAACTAAGATGACTTCTGTTCTTAGTCCTAAGGATTTACAAGTTGTTAAAGTTATTAATAAGGAGATGTACTGTCAGCGGGGCAATGGAGGTTTCATGGGTTGATGTTTGGTAAAGGCTTTAGCCTGATTTGTTTAAAAAAAAAAAATTACCAAATGGGTAGTAAAAAGGGCTCTAAATGCTGACTCCAGAAGAGCAATTTAAAAACAGATAACACCCCTTTCAGAGACTGAACCCTTTGCAAACCACAAATGAAATTAAAACTAGTTAGAGAACCACCACAACACGTACACATAATGAGGTTTCCACAACGTGTAGAGCCCTGCTGCCTCTCCACAACAGAGCCTGTCCTCCATGGACATCCCTCCACACTGCCTGGGAGGCAAACTCTTCTTGAGACCACATCTAGGGAAACTTACCTTTCAGTTCTGGCTCTGAGCATGCCTAACATGCAGAACAGGGTCGTCCATACCCATCAGTAAGGAGAAGTCTCCCGCCAGGGACCTGCTGTGAACAACCCTAGATATTTTACCTTTGCAAAATTGATTTTTCTTTTTCTAATCTGAGAAACACATGAATATATTTTCCCTTTGTTATATCTACACGCTCCAGTTCCTGTTTTGCTCAAACAGTACAGACAAGGTTAAATTCTCTCAGTTCATTCCTGGTATGGTTTGCAGTACCTCTTTCAGATCCCTTCCGTTCACTTGAGGACAGTGTTGTTTGGTAATTCTCTCTCCATAAACAAAATGAAAGCTGCTTTTATGTATTTTTCACTGTCTGTTTGTATTAGAACTTGCTTTGTACCTCATTGTTTTTTATGTGCATTTAGAACACAAATGTGCTGGCATTGGTCTACTGGTTCCTTAATGATGGACTTGGACTCTCGTATTACAAGTGAGTTTTTTCTTTGTTGTCTTCTTAATCTAAGAAGTTGGACATAATTATGGTACTCGAGAAGCTAATTAATACACTAGAAACTTAAAATTGGAGCATCAGACTTCAAGGGATCTATTTGCAAAAGCAACAAGAAAGTTTGAAGAAAGTTTTCTCTCTTTTTTTTTTTTCCTTTGTAGTTAAAACCAATGTGAGGAATGCTGGGTTTACACAGAGAGCATGTACACAGAAAAGTCCCTCATGGTTCTGTGTGGAGAGGAAAGCTAAGGCTGAGGGTGGGCAGCCACCTTCCTAAGGGAAAAGTCATTCCTGGGGATTTTATAGTGAGTATTTCAGTCTAGTCCTACCAGATGTTTACAGTACCTGCCTTAGGTATATTCACACAACACACACCACACACACACACACACACACACACACACACATACACACACACACACACACCATTACCCCTCTGGTTTTGTTTGATTTTGTTTTGTTGAGATAGGACTGCTCTACAGAGCCATGGTTGTCCTAGAACTCACTATGTAGACTACATTGGCCTCGAACTCACAGAGATCCTCCTGCCTCTGCCTCCCCAGTGCTGGAGTTAGAGGCATGCACTATCATTCCCAGCTGCTTTTTGTTTTAAGACTAAAACTACCCTCTCGAGTTTTCTTCCATGTAATAGGGATAGTGATGTTTGTATAGGATGGAAAAGATTCAATTTGATAACTTAGATTAAGTGCTCATTCAGTGTAGGCCCTGGTACACAGAAACAATGGACAAACGTCAGTGCTTACCGGCCTTAATAAAACAGTTGCTGTTAGGTCTCAAGTTTTCTGACATTTAGATGTCTAAAAGTTTTCGTGGAGAACTATTTCTTGCATTAAAAAAAAGGCAGAGTTACCGGGGAAACCTGTATACTAACTCAGTCTGTGTTTAAGATCAGTCTGTAACTCTCAAAATACACAACTGAACGTTTAAGGACATTCACCCTGGACTCTGTTCAGCTCTGGTTCTCCCATATTCTTAACTATGCCAGGGCCATTTAGTGTGCACAAAGTCCTTACAGCAAGACACACTTTTCCCACTGAGAACTGCAGGTCAGCATGTGGGCTGTAAACCTTGGCCCATTTGCTATCTCAGATGGGAATATAATTCCTGGAAGACGGTAAGCACAAGATTCAGAAGAGAAGCCAATAGCCCATTCCTCTGTCGTAACCATTAGCACCCTTTTCTTCTGTTTGTTACCTTCTTCCTCAGTCTCCACGTGACTGGGGAAACATTTAAGTGCCTGTTTCTTTTGTCTTCGGAATGAGCATACGACTCCAGTTCCTTCCTCAAGAGCAAGATGTGAAGTTCATCAAGAACCATGAATGCTGTTTACCTGAGTGGTAAAGCCTAATTGTCAGCCTCTCCTGTATTCTTAGACCACGGCCATGTTGAACGGGGTGTGTTTAGTCAGTGCCTTGGCTTCTTTTATCTTGGATCAGGGGAAATAGAATGTGCTCCTGGCAGCTGGCTTTATAAAGAGCTATGAAATCTCTGAAATTGAGTTGTTTGAAGTACAGTTCTCAAGGTCACAGAAAGCCACCTTGGAGAGGGGAAGGGCTCAAGCTTTATCCCCCTCTTAACTTTTCCCAAGAATGCTCCACACACAGGAAGGTAACTGACTCAAAGTTCCGACCAGTAGACTCCCTACAGTGTGAAAGAGAGGACTGTCTCTACCCCTGGCCCTTTCTCTGTCTCAGGAGCAGTACAGGATTATGCAACCAGCTGGTTTCTTCTGCTTGTTTTGTTTGTGGGCTCTTTCAGCTAAACGACACCAAGAGGATTGGAAGCATAAGGTTCTATCATGGCATCTTTGTTACTTCACTTCTTTCTATTAGTCTCAGACAGCAAGGCAGGTGGCATCCAGGGCTCCCTCTAGCCAGTTGCTCATTAGCCCCTCGGAGCGTGGGCAGGAGAGGCAGGGGAAACACAGTCACCCAGCACTAGCTTCTCCACATGTCACCTGGATACTCTCAGTCCCCACTCAGACACAGGGACTTGGAGGGGAGCTGAGGACCCCAAACTGCAAGTCTCATTGACTCATGAGAAGTAGTCACCAAGTCACGAGTAACAGCTTGTTGTGTCAGTGAGCACAGAACGATCAAAGCTGCAGTTGCATCCCAGCATCTTGGCCAGCCTGTGACAGTTGGGGATATCTGCAGAAACTTTGGTTTTGCTTCTCTCAGTACTGAAACTAAAACCTAGAGCCTGTGTACCTACCACTGAGGTAGTTTTCAAAAACACAAAACAGAGTAAGGTGGAACCATATCTGCTAGCCTAGTTCTTGTAAAATGTTCTATCTCTTGCTTTCCATGGGTGTTCCTGAGAATAAAGAGAAGGGAGCAGAGCCATCCTTCAGTCAGGTGAGTTGCAGCTGCCCACACAGTGACCAAGGGCCTCTCATAAGGACCCTAAGTCTAGAAGAGACTCTAGAACCTGACAGCTGCCTAAACTCCTTAAAGCCTCTCAGCCCTTGCAGAGATCTCAGACTGGCTACCCCAGAGGACTTGGAATTTCAAAATATTTGGGTTGGAGCTGGGATATGCAGTCAGCATCTAAAAACGGGTAATGTTTGGAACATGTAGAAGTTGGTTTTAAAAGTCACTGAGTCTGCTTTCCTGCAGGGCAACCAGCACCTGCAGTTCAGGCGATTCACATCATGCTGTTGGCCTCCGGCACCCACATTAATCTGGTACAGGTCCTCACAACCTAGATAGCTGGCTCTTGCCTTGCAGTATCCTCATTGTGGTTTCACTGAAAGACCAGTTGTCTTTTTCTTTCGTTCCTTCTCTCTCTCTCTTTCTTTCTTCTTCTTCCTTCCTTCCTTCCTTCCTTCCTTCCTTCCTCCTTCCTTTTTTCCTTCCTTTATTGTTGTTGTTGTTATGGGGCTTTCAAGACAAGGTTTCTCCATGTAGCCCTGAATGTCCTGGAACTCACTTTGTAGAACAAGCTGGCCACAAACTCACAAAGATCTGCCTGCCTCTGTCTTCCTAGTGCTGGGATTAAAGGAGTGTGCCACCACCACCAACTCTGTTCTCTATTTTCAAACAGATTTTTCTTTTGTGGGGAAAGAAAGATTTATCTCATCTGTAACCCCAGCCATGCCTTCTAAGTGACTGACTGCATCTTAATTCTTGACTACTTTTAAAATAAAAGTGACATGGAAGGTCTTCTCTGCTAGTGTGAAGGGAGAGAATGGGAGCTCCATAAAGACATTTTAATGCAGGTGTAAGGAAAACTGTTAAGAGAAAGTAAAGTGCTCTAAAGAACAGTAGACACTGAAGAGGATGGTGTGGGTTTCTCTGAGAGACGATTCCAAAAAGTAATGCCTGTCCAAGTGTGGGCTCAGGCTCCTCAGCAGTCAACTCAGTTTGGGTTTTGCTTCTTTTGAGGTTGTGTACAGGATCTCAGTGGAGTTTAAAGTTACCATCTTTGAAGGGTTGCTAAGGGATCTGAGTGAGAGCATACTGTGGTCTGAGGAGATTGTGACAGGATTACAGTTGATAAAGTGAAAGTATAGCTAATGGACACACAGGAGGATAAAATGTCTTTACTGTAAAGAAAGTTAACGGTTTGGTCTGCAATTCTCAGTGGTAGAATTGCGATTCTCAGCCATGTCCAAGGTTCCACACATCCTGGACATAAGCCTAGTGACTTGCTATTTTAACATAAAATATCTGTATATGAAAGGAATATTTATTCTATCTACAGCCTTTACAGCATTTTTGTTGTTTTTTTTTTTGTTTAGTTTTGTCTAGTTTTTTGGAGATAGTTTTTCTGTGTGTAGCCTTGGCTATCCTGGAACTCACTCTGCAGACCATGCTGGTCTTGAACCTGTGTGCTGCCGCCACCTGGTACAAATGTTGTCAGTTGTACTGAAATCCTTGCTTCTCAGCTGGCTAACAGCTTCAATAAGACTCCTGGATGAGGGGCTCCTTCCCTTCCTGTGTCCCCATGATTCCCCCGTCTTCGTTTCCTACATCAATTCCAGCAACAAAATGAATAACATAATATTGAATGATAGTGCGAACGTGTGTCAAATCTACAAGCTCATACTGATGTAAATAGCTAAAAGCAGTAACAAGTAGAGGAGCAGCAAGCCAGCCATAATAAAGAATTCCCCATATATTACTCGATTTCTTCATTCTTAAAGAGGAGGACTCCCATCCCATGACTGAGTTGTGTATAATGACACACCACCAAACACAAAATGACAAAGAGTAAATTTATATACAAAGGCAAAAAGAAAAAAAGAAAAAGAACAAAACAAAAATAACCAAAAACCAAACCAAACAAGCAAACGAAACCCAAACACCAACACATGCAGATGAGAAATCTCAGCGTTACATTCACATTGGTGATCCATAACTTTGACCTGAGCTGATGGGAGTGGCACTTTACCCCTTTGGCAGTGGTTCTCAACCTTTCTAATGCTCCACCTCTTTAATACAGTTCCTCGTGTTGTGATGACCCCCAACCATAAAATGATTTTCGTTGCTACTCCATAACTGTAATTTTGCTACTATTATGACTCATAATGTAAATTTCTGATATGCAGGATATCTGATATTACACCTCCAATGGGGTCTCTACCCCCAGGTTGAGAACTGCTGCCCTATGGTTGTTTTTTTTTTTTTGGCCAAATCCATCAGACAAACTTCAGTCAAAGCCATCAATAAGAAGAAAAACAAAAAAAAAAAAAAAAAAAAAAAAAAAAAAAAAAAAAAAAAATGGGAGTCCTCCTCTTTAAGAATGAAACAAGCCAGTAATGTATGGGGAATTCTTTACCATGGCCAGCTTGCTGCTTCTCCCATAACCAAGAGAAGCCTAAGGAGATATAATAATAAAAATGTAATGGTGTCATTTCAATGGAACCCAGGGTCAGAAAGAGGCTGTAATAGAAAAGCCAAGGAAATCTGAACAATGATATTAGTTTAATAATAATAATAGTAATAATGCATTGACCTGAGTTCAATATTGTGAATAAAGACATCACACTACTGTAAGTTCCTAAAAATAGAGGATGATAGGTGTGGGATTGATGGAACCCCTCCAGTACTTCATAACTTCTATATCTATCTAAAGTAACTGAGGCAAGCACTCTACTTACTGAGCTATGTACCCATCTCCTAAAAGTATTCTAACAAATATATACAGTCTTCTTTGGACTTCAAGGACCTTCAACAGATACCCAGATCCACAATACATGATATATTGTCTGCAGATAGTCTAGGCACATCTTTCTGAACACAGTTGGGCCTCTATCATTATGGATTCTACAGATGTAGACTAAAAATTTTCAGAAAAAAAAAAAACCCAGCTGTTATTAAATGTATTCATTTTTGGTATTATTCTCCTAGCAACAGACTATAGTATCTGTTTATATAATGTTTGTCTGGCATTACATATGGTGGTCATTTGAATAAAACTGGCCCCATGGCCTCATAGGGCGTGGCACTATTAGGAGGTGTGGCCTTGTTAGAATAGATATGGTCTTGTTGGAGGAAGTGTGTCACTAGGGAGTAGGCTTTGAGGTCTCAGAAGCTGAATCCAGTTCTAGTGGCTCACAATTCTCTTCCTGATTCCTATAGATCTGGATGTGGAACTCACAGCTCCTCCTCCAGCACCATGTCTGCCTGGATGCTGCCATGCTTCCTGTCATGACAATAATGGACTAAACCTCTGGACCTCTGAACCAGCCTTAATTAAATGTTTTCCTTTATAAGAGTTGCCATGGTCATGGTGTCTCTTTACAGCAATAGAAACCCTAAGATATATATAAAATCTTCAGTACTCGGGAAAATTGGGTAGGTTTTACGTGAATGTTATTGCATTTTGTACTAGAGACTTAGGTATATATACATTTGGGCATTCTTTCAGGATCTTGAAACCAATATTTCATAGACACTGAGGGTCATTGCACTTTACAAAGCTTTTCAGCAGTTTCCTATACTTGCCAGTATTATTTTACATATAAAACAATGAGAAAAAAAACCCCACAACTTTCAAAAATCACACCTGTGCATCTAATTGACAGAGCCTGCTTTACCTCTGGAATCCAAGCTCCTGTACACACACACATACACACACACTGAATTCCACGTGCAGCTATGCACAGGTCAATATATAGCACTTGCTCTCCCAAATGCTAAGGCCAAATGTGAGTTGTCATTTATTGCTGCGCTTGCATTGTTTTTCCACAGTTGTTCGACTACGTTTCCTGCCTTGGCCCACAAGCACTGGTGTTTGTCAATCCTCCAAAATATAAGGGCTGACAAAAGTTACAACCTACCATATACATGGTCCTGAGAATTTGCAGGCAGAGAAAGTCTTAGTGGTAATCTTACATATTCAATTGTACAAAATTTACCAAGCAAAATATTCCATTCAAGCCTGTGAGTGGGCAATAATGAAAGGACCATCTTATGTGTAAAAGATGGGACCTCCCACTCAGTGCCACATGACACCAATACAAATTGCTCTAGAAGAAAACAGAACATTGCAATTGTGTGTGTGTTAACTGAGCAAGTCTCACATAAAGTAGTTATCCAGTGGTAGTCTGGAGCCCAGAGAAGTACAATAAAAATGAAAAGTACTGTATTTATAGTGAACATTTTTGTCATATTTATTTATAAAAGTGAGTAAAAATTTAAATTTTATGTGTTGAAAACTATCACACATCATTCTTTTTGGAAACAATATCATAGCATTTGTTCACCGAAATTTTATAAATAAGAAATCCACTCAGTGGCCTGACATTTCTTGTTTTTATTTAATACATTAACTTCCTAAGCATCTCTCCAAAAACCTTCAAAAGTGTCAGCATTAGCTCTCTTAAAGAAACCCTTTCCTCTAGGAATTCAAACATTATTTGTAAATGTCCACACACAAAGACATTCTAGTTGCTTATAGGAAAATTAGCTATCAGAAAATAATATCTGACTTCTTGTAGACAAAGAAACTTGTGGGTAAACTATCTGACTACACTCAACTGCTTCCTAACATATGATTTATCAAAAAGATAATGATATGTCCCCAGAAGTGGTGGTACATGCCTTTGATCCCAGCACTAGGGAAGTGTAGACATGAGGAAATCTGTGAGTTCAAGGCCTGCCTGGCCTATGTAATGATTTCCCAGTTATATAGAGAGATTCTCTTCTCAAAAAAAGAAGAAGACAATGATACATGTTCAGTGGGGAACAGGAGGCCAACACAGTACTGATTCCCTTTCCCATTAAGTAGGCACTACTTTTCTGAATGAAAATATCCCTGCAAACAAAAGTGATCCAGCTATGATTTAAAACCTGAAGGCAGATATTAAAGACCTATTAAGTAAGAGCCAGAGTATTGGGATCGTATGTTATCTATCCTGGTTTCTATAGCTGAGAAACTCACTGTCTTATGAAGATCTCGGGTTAAATGTTCAGCTTGCTCTGCTTCCTGCTCACTGGGCCCAGATTGAACACAGCATTGCTTGTTCTTTGAAGACAGAGAAGCAACTTGTGTGAATAAAGTGGATGAACAGTTAGCTGAGGCACGTAGGTGTCATCAGCAGCAGGACCCGGATGTTGAGCTAGGCAGACCCTATGAGACTCTGGAAGCTAAGAATAAATTCTAATACTGCTTATATCTTTTCTTTGCTTTATGTCTTATTTTATTCTATTTTTTGGGACAAGGTTTCAATATGTAGCCCTGGCTGGTCTAGAACTTGCTATGTAGATAAGGATGGCCTTGAACTCACAGATTCACCTGCATCTGCTTCCCAAATGCTGGGATCACAGTTGGCAACCACCATTCCTGGTGATTTTGTTTCTCTTTTCTGAGACAGAGTCTCTCTATGTAACCTTGGCTGACCTGGAATTCTGGATGATCAGACTATCCTAGAACTCAGATTCACCTGCCTCTTCCTTCCAAATGCTGGGATCAAAGGCTGTACCACCACAACTAGCACTTATGTCTATCAAATCAAGTAGGAGGTAAAGGTCTGTGCACGTTCCAATTAGAAAGAAAACAAATAGGAAAAACAACACCCACACAGGTTACACAAGAAAGTTATCCAGATACTAGAAGAATCCACACTAGATTTTTTTTTTTCTCATTTTCTTTGGGAGCATTCTAATCTTGCTTTGCAGTGACCTGTGTACCAGAGTAACATGAGTCACGGCTGGAGGCAGCATCTTGGACTCTCGTTTTAGCAAGTGTGTTATGAAATTTCTGGTCTACTTTTATCAACTGTTCAACCTAGAACAAGATTCTGGTCACCTTAAGCCTTACCTTCTCCTCCATGGAAGACTGAGCACTCACCTCTTAGAGCAGTTATTAGGATTAAATTGGACGAAGCACGCAAATTGCTTAACAGCGCATCTGAGGAAAACATATTCCTGATGCTTTTGGTTTTTGAGCAGCGGGGAATGACAGACCTGGTACTTACCCACATTCTCATGCAGGTCATCTATTCAACCGGTGGGAGACTTGCTTTCCCAGCTACATCCACTATTGACTCAGGTTAAACTCTGGATCAGCTAAAACCCATGGCAGCTTTACATGTCGGCTCTTTTCACCCATCAGCATAGACTCAGGAAACTGATTTGGAGGAAAAGAAAAATGTTACTTTGCATTTATTGCTGTTTGATTTTGAATAGTAGGTCTGAGTCCTAAAATGTGATTATTAACTTCCAGAGTTGATTGGAAGTGTGGCGCATAGCGTCAAAGCGTCAGAGCCTTGGCTCCATTCCCCTGTTTGTTATACAAAAGTAATAATAGAACCTACCTCACAGGGCTGCTGCTCAGATGACATGACATAATGGCCAGAAAGCTTTTAAGCAGAGTGCCTGGAACAGGAGCACGCCCTGTGCCCAAGTAGTCACGATGCTGACGCTGATGTTGATGCTGATGCTGATGTTGATGCTGATGATGTATTAGTGCCCACCGTGTTGATGATACTCCTTTTGTTACTAATGCATAGAAAAGGCAGATGATGCTGATCCTCCAACAGATCTGGGAAATGATAGCTCAACAAGACATAAATCACCTCACAGAATTACTCTTCTGTGTCTGTTTGGCAGGTTTCTTGAGCAGTTCTGCCAGACTACAGGCCGTGAATATAAGAGAATACGCTGATGAGCCTGTCCTCGGTGGCTCCTTAGTCCAAGAGTCACCTCTCTCTTAGCAATGCCTTACCTACAGAATTCAGATTCTCTAGACCTTTAAATGCATGCTTGTTCCCCATTGTGGGGTGTGTGTGTGTGTGTGTGTGTGTGTGTGTGTGTGTGTGTGTGTTGTTATTGGGTCGGGTGAGCGGAAAGCATTGCTTTTTATCTCTAATCAGGGAATTCTGGCCATAACTGACCCAGGTAGGATGCTGGAAGCTCTGGTAACAAGTGAAGATTCATTTGAAGTCATACAAATCCACATGTGGAGATATTAATCCTTGGGAATATTCTCTTTTCTTCCATCCCATTCCTACTTCTGATGCTGCTAAATATACTTATAACCCCTACTATTTTATGAAGTACAACTATGTCCATCACTTCTGTCCCAGGACCACTGTTACCACCCACACCAGGTGTGGGGCTCACCTGTTTCCTCCTAACCACATCTGCTGTGAACATCTTCTCTTAAGACACTGAAATAGTCTTGGGATGTTTTCAAGACTAGCTTTTATTTTCTATTTCTTATTCCTATTTTCAACTTCTGAAGAAAAACTTAAACTCAGAAGAGCAAGCAGCATACAGTTCCATAACAAGTTTTTAAAAACTCAGTATATATACAGAGAAAATGAAATCTCTACTCCCTACAGATTAAAGCTCTGACCCTATTTTGTTGAAGCCCCCATTGTTTTCTCCTGGCCTGAGTCACCCTGTCTGATTCTCTGTGCTCACATCAACTTCACGTCACACAGTCACACAGACTGCCAGCCTCCTGTCAAGTATTCATCTGCTTTCAGCTGTTGCTGAAAATCTAACTTCAACACAAGCTTTCTCCTCCAGAACTGTGATGCCATACTGCATAGACATTTCCAGCCCGAGGACACAGTTGTAGCTGGGACTTTAAATGGGTGCATTGTTGAGGACTCAATATGGAATGTCCACTGAAGACTCATACGGTTGAACAATTAATTGGTCCCCAGCTGGTGATGGTGTTTGGGAGGCTGTGGCATCGGAAGGAGGTGGGGGCTCAGCCCAGGAGCTAAGTCACTGCGGAATAGGTCTTAGGGGTTCCATCTCAAGCCGGCTTCAATCTCTGTCTCTGATGGCTGGTCTGCCTACATGTACAGAGCCTAACCTGCCACAGTGGACTGCGGCCTCCAGAACTGGAGGGATGGTAAAGCCTTCCTCCAAAGGTTGTTGTTGTTTATCAGGTCTCTATTGGACTATCTTATGGTCACAGTGGCAATAAATAGATAAATAAATACACAAACAAATAAATACAAAAAATACTATTCCATATTAAATGTGAGCCATAATTTGTCTGCTAGTGAACTCATGTTGTTTTTTTAGATTTTCCTACTAAACAATAATGGAATGTTCTCTCTCTCTTTTTCTTTTTTTAAAAGATATATTTATTTTATATCTATGACTACACTGTAGCTGTCTGCATATCAGAAGAGGGCATCAGATCCCATTACAAATGTAATGGGATCTCTCTCCCTCTCTCTCTGTGTACAAATTCTTTTATTTCTGAGAATCAGATTCTACAGGCATTTGGGTTCCAAAGTTTTGGATTACAAAGAAGGTATGTGTGGGGTTTCTGGTTATGTAATTGAACAATGTACCTAGCTTTTCGCTTATCTGCCCCTAAACATTGTCTCTCTGAATATTTTCATAGTTACATACACAGCAGCAGCTTTCCCATGCTACTTAGGACCCATTCTCTGGAGGGGGATGGGGGGAGGACGGCTGTTGTCACTCTTGTGGAGGAGCAGGAAATTAGTCCACAGCCAACTGCTAAGAAGTGTTTGGCATTCTAGTGAAACTCATTGCATTTTCCCACTGAAACAGTTTCAGTCAGGAATTCAATGGAGCTGAAATAGCACCACAAAAACACTGGTACCCAATGACAGGTACATTAGGCTAAGAACCTAAGGATTTGTGGACCAGAATAGAAATCTAACCAACGTTTATGGAATGGCTTTGGTGGGAAAGTGCACTTCAAATGACAAACATGAAGTAATCTTTTATGACCCTGCTGGCTTCTGAATTAGAACAGCACCTAACTTAGTGTTTTAAGTGTAGTGTGAGAAACAGCAGAACTTAACCAGGCACTGTAGAGCTAATGGTGGACCCTGAAGCACAGCTACAGAATGATGGGGGGGGGATAATATTGATCCTAGAGTCTCCCCTAAAAACATTCTCAATAGGTGTGAGCTATTCCTCAGCTGAGATATTCTGCTTATATAGTTTTGCACTGACACACTCCTATAGGGTCAGGGAACAATGAATCAAAGAGGCCTTAAAGGGGAGAGGCCTATGGAGAGATCCTAGAAGACCCTGCAGCACCAGAGACCCTGGATAGCATCCAGTTCTAGAAGAATGCTAGAGATCTCAGGAGAAGGTTGGAGAGTCTCACATTACTATGGAGGCCCAAGTGCAAAAGAATTTCAGTGGTTGCTCGGTACAAGGCCCTGAATATCGGGATGGAAAATGCAAAGCATTGAGTAAAACACAGCAGAGTATGACTTTGGTCAAACCATTAAGCTCTCTCTGTTTAACTTCCTTATTTCCTTATTCAGTGAAGTGGCCAACATCAGCAGCCTCCTTGCAGGTATAACCCAAGAATTAAGAGAGAGGGTGGCTGTAACATATTTTGACATTAAACCTGGTCCCTGGTAAGTATTTATCTTAATTCATATTCTGTTGCTGTATAATAATGCCATGACCATGCCAACTCCTACAAAGGAAAACATTTAACTGAGCAGGCAGCAAGAGAGAGAGAGAGAGAGAGAGAGAGAGAGAGAGAGAGAAGAGAGAGACTGGCTTGGCTTGGCTTGGCTTGGCTTGAGCATTTGAAACCTTAACCACCCCACAGTGACATACTTCTTCCAGGAAGCTATACCTACTCCAACAAGGCCAGGCCTCCTAATAGTGCCATTCCATGTGAGCCTATGAGAGATATTTTCACATGAGGCCATCACCACAATACTCAATGACTGTTAAATGTCACATCAAAGATGACTGTTACCATACCCAGCTTGGTTGCTTAACAATTCTGTTCCTAGTAGAATTTCTAGACACTTCCTACAGTAGTTTCTAGAGTTCTGTGGCAAGAAATGTCCTATAATCACTATCAATATGTCTCAACAGACTCCCCCATCATTAGAGTCTCTAAGAAACCAGGATCTGCTGGATGTTAGGGGTCACCAGTTACCAAGAAAGGACATGAATGGTAACAAGTGGCAGACAGGCTTGTCCCTGGTAGTTAAGCCTGTGGAGAACTGTGACTCCAGAAAAGGATTGTGGAAATTAAAGGCACAACAAAATAATGGTCATGGGGAGAATAGTAGGACAACGGGGAGCAAGATTACAGGTAGCTAAAGATTACAAGTTCTAAAGGGCAGAGGAGCATTTTTCGTCCAAGATTGACTTTACACTTGCTACACTGACTTGGAGTCCTTAGGCAAATCATTCCAGTTCCTGGACTTCTCTTTTTTTTTTTTTAAGTTCACTCAAAAGAAAGAATTGAATCCAAGATGTTAACGTCTCTTCTTTCATGTCCTAGTTCTTCAATCACACTGTTCAGAGTATGACTTCACAAAGCTTACTGGCACATTTGCTAAGTCCTGGTGGAAATAAAATCAGCCATTGCCCTTCCCAGCAGGTGTTGCAGGTCAGCCAAGGAGAGGTAGGAGAGGTTTGTGCCTCTCTCACGATCACAACACACCAGGTTCAATCATCCCCCAAAAGAAAATGACTCCCATGACCACTCTGTTACTGAACCCCTTCGATGGAAATAGGACATTTTCTCTTGTCTTCCTGCCAACTTTTCAGCTCCAGAGATGTGGCTTTTAGGATTTCCCATAAAAGCCCAAAGTAGCAACATAAATAAACTCCCCATAGTAATTATCCACCCTGTTCTCTGCCTCCCAATGGTAACTCTTATCTTTCTTCTCTGTCGTCATCCCCCACAAAGCTCTCAGATTTATTACCTGTATGAGGCAATCCATCATGTGGGATAAATACCAACTCCTTCCATTGGGCAGTCCTGTGCTTTGGTGAATTCCATAATGATACTGGGGTTCATGGAACACAGAGCCTGCTATAATAATGGCTCATTTTCCTCTTAGTTATATATTTACAAAATGAGCAACTTTCAGTGAACTTTATTGCTTTTCTATATCTTATTCTCTTGGGTCCCTTGCAAAACGCAGTTTCAGGACTTAAGTCATGGTAGTATAGCATAAAGAACATCAACGTTAGTAGGTCATGCAGCCCAACTACTTAGAAGATGGGCTTAGGACAAACAAAGGGAACAACCATGGATATCATTCCCTCACTGATAATATGAGATTTTTACAAGTGGTAATTACAAAGCACTTAATTTTGTGTTTGGCAAGCATTAAGTTTTTAATTAGTGTGCTTATATTCACATGCTAAAAACCTGAGTAAGGGGATGGAATGGGGACATAGCTAAGCACATTTTTAAAAAAAGCATTGACTGTTCTTGCAGAGGACCCAAGTTTAGTTCCTAGCACACATGTGATGACTTACAACTCTAACTCCAGTTCTAGAACTCCAACATCCTTTACTGGCCTCTATAGGGAGTGCGTACATCCAGTACTCGTATATATATATATTCAGGCAAATACTCATACACATAAAACAAAAATACATAAATCTTTTTTTAAAAAAAAAACTAGCCCATGGTACTCTAAGGAGTGACATAGTTGGTAATATATTAATTTAGCTTTAGCATTAATTTGTTATAAACATTGCAAAAAGCCATACCATTAAGACCTGAGGTGAGAGAATCGTTTAAAGGGTTGAGAATGAAGACTCACGGTCATCATTCTCGGCAAATGCCTTTCAAAGAAAAGCTGATGTGGTGTAGGTCATCTTGGGCCAAAAAAAAAAAAACTGTCTCTAGAATGGGAACCAAGATGGTTGTAACTTGGTAAAATTTTGAGAACAAACATCCTGAGTACGATTAACTGCCTTTCTCAGTCATTATGGTATAACTGATTCTTAATAAAGGTCCACTGAGCACTTACCTTGTACCACTCTTTGTTTTAGGGACCATAATAAAACAGGTCTAGTCTGCTTTCAAGAAGTCCCTGACTTCTTCAAATATCCCCATTAATGCAAATTATTTGGAATTTTCCTAGCCAATAGGGTCTATGACCACTGAGTAACTATGCCTACTAGGCTGGATAGTTTTATATCAACTTGACACAAGCTAAAGTCATCTGAAAAAAGGGACCCTCAATGGAAAGAATGCCTTCATGAAATCCAGCTGTAAGGCATTTTCTTAATTAGTAATTGATGGGAGAGGGCCCAGACCATCACTTGTGGTCTATCCCTGAGCTGGTGGTCCTGGGTTCTATAAGCAGGCTGAGTAAGCCATGCAAGCAAGCCAGTAAGTAGAACTCCATGGCCTCCACATCAGCTCTTGCCTCCAGGTTCCTGCCCTGTTTGGGTTCCTGCCCTAACTTCCTTCAGTGATGGACTACCATGGACGTGAAAGCCGAATAAATGCTTTCCTCCCCAACTTGTTTTTGGTCATGGTGTTTCATCACAGCAATAGAGACCCTAACCAGGACAGCTCCTCAAATTATTTATTTCATTTTCCTTTGGCTTTATTTGAGACTTGATCTCTCTACATAGTACTGGCTGTCCTGGAGCTCACTATATAGACTAGGCTGGCCTCAAACTGCTTTTGCCTCCTAAGTGCTGGGATTAAAGGTATGCACAACCATACCTGGTGACTATCCTAATTTTTTTTATAAAAATTAAGATTTATGTAATGTATATGTTTGTGTGTCTACATGTATGTTTACATTCCATGTGTATTTGTGTCCTTGGAGGCCAGAAGGACCTTGGAACTGGAGTTACAGGCAGTTGTGAGCTACCTAGAAACAACCCAGGTCCTCTTCAATCAGCAAGTGCTCATTTCTGTAGCCTCTCAAATTAAATTTATTTATTTATTTTTATTTTAACAGTGTAGCTCATTTAGTGAGCATGCATAACACCCGGGATTCAATCTCTACCATCTACTCCAAGAAAAATCAATGAAAATTTAAATTAGTCACATTTTAAGCATGGGTAAACATAAGATGGGTGATAATGGATACAGATATTTCAGGTATCATAGAAAGTTCTGTGGGCAGCATGATCTCTACAGCCTTTGCCAACTGAAACCACATACAGGATGGCAAGCTTGCCAGTTTGGTCACAAACACCTCACCCCTCAGAAGCTGCCCCAAACTTCCTCTCCACTGAGGACTGAGGTTGACAATCCTTGTTTCTCTCTATTCTGGCTCTTATCACTGAAAACTCCTCAACCATTGATAAAGATCCAAGTTTGTTCTTGCTTTCTTTCCTGGGAAAGCACCTGGATTTCCCTCCAGCCCCTTTGATTCCAAATCTTGTCTGTTGGGGACTAAAGGAAGAATATAAAAGTTTCTGTTGACTGGTCCCCCATTTTCCCCTCAAACTACCCTTCAACCCACTGTTTACGGCCTCAGTTTTTGCTATGACTCTTACATTTAATTTCTACTGGCTATGCTGAATCTTTCCTGCTTTGCATCTTTTCTTGAAAGTGCATCGCCAAATCTAACCCTTGGCACGAACTCCCAGAATCTACTTAATGTCTACACTTGACTTACATCTGTTGCTTGGAGCTGACTTGACCCATAGCACCAGAAAATGCCAAGATATTTCTAGAGTAGCACCATCAGAATTTGGGTTAGTAAAATTGTCACAAAACTCTATTGTTTCTGGATTTGTGTTCATAATATTCTTTGACAAATAAAGCTAGCCACGCAGAACTTATCTTCCATCACACACAAACTCCTCATTATGTACATTATGCTCATTGCTCCTGTTCGTAATTTCCAGCCTAAAAACAACACAACAAAAACTTACTGTAATCCCATGCGGGGTTCGATGGGTTAGATTTTTTTTTTTTAATTCAACCTGACTTTAAAATGAATAAAATCGTTACTTCTCTCATATAATAGACTTAGCTTCCTAATTGCTTTATTCTGAGGCTAAAATGAGAAGCAATGGCCGTGGTTACATTCCACTCCATGCAGAAGACACGAGGAGGAAGAAAGCAGAAGCATGTCGAAGAAGAACAGCTGGTAAGGGATGTTAGTTTCCTGGAAGACTATCTATCAACTTGATGATTTGTGCATGGGGAGCAAAAACTAATGGTAAAGAAAGAAACTTATTTTCCCATTATCTTTCGCATGTTTTTTCCTCGAAATTTTCACCCCCTACACACACACACACACATCACACCCTCACACATGTCCAGATGTCCTGATCCTCCTGCCTTCCTGGCTCCTTTCCTCCTCCCAGCCTGAGCAAGCACAGGTGAAGTGTCTTAAGGCATCCTTTCATTCTGAAATCATGGATCCATTGTTCTGTCTTCACACTGATCACTGGCTCCCTGCTGGCTCTTTGGCTTCATTTCTCACCCCCTTTCTTGCTCAGTTAACAACTGGCTTTCTCATCTCCCCATAAATATAGGAAGCATGCTACCCGCTCAGTGTATTTGCCCTTGCCGGGTCCTGTCTCTGAAATAGGTACTCCACAGGTTTGTCCACATTTCTACCCCTCACTGCATTCAAGCATCCCCCTCAGAAAGCTGTCTTACGTGCTAAGAATCAAACTCAAACCCTGCGCATACTTTAAAAAAAAATTACCAGCTCTTTTCACAAAAGTTCATACATATATGTGCATACATACAAGAGAGATGTAAAACTACCCTACCCTGCTCCCCATCACTCAATAATTCCTGAACACTAAATCATTCTAAATTGTTACTTGTGAGTTCCTAGTATCCTAGTTTGGTAATCTGAGCCAGTGCAACACAGTAGTCCCTCTGGTCTGGAGCACGCTTGATTGGTCTTGACTGGAGCTCACTCATCTGCTTTTATCAAAGTACTCAGGAGAAAACACTCCTGCTGCTGCTGCTGCTGCTGCTGCTTCTGCTGCTGCTGCTGCTGCTGCTGCTGCTGCTGCTGCTGCTGCTTCTGCTGCTGCTTCTGCTGCTGCTGCTGCTGCTGCTGCTGCTTCTGCTGCTGCTGCTGCTTCTGCTGCTGCTGCTGCTGCTGCTGCTGCTTCTGCTGCTGCTGCTGCTGCTGCGCTTCTGCTGCTGCTTCTGCTGCTGCTTGCTGCTGCTGCTGCTGCTGCTGCTGCTGCTTCTGCTGCTGCTGCTGCTGCTGCTGCTCTGCTGCTGCTGCTGCTGCTGCTGCTTCTGCTGCTTCTGCTGCTGCTGCTGCTCTGCTGCTTCTGCGCTGCTGCTGCTGCTGCTGCTGTGCTCTCTGCTGCTGCTGCTGCTGCTGCTGCTGCTGCTGCGCTGCTGCTATCTCCTTTTCTGTGTGACGTCTTATTCTTCAGGTGCTGGCTTAGGCTTAACAATATGGTTCACAGAATTTTAAGTACAACAGGGGTACAATGCATAAATATGATTTGTATTTCCAATAGACAGTTCAATTAATCATCCCAGATTCAAAAGGCTCAAAAATTAGATCCTACCTCTTGCTAGTAGTAATGCTTGTGCATTACTTACAATATCCTAGAGGCAGGGGGAAGAACTTTGCTTATTTTCACAGGAGACCTCAGAGATTGTCAGTATTGTCTACGTCTGTGTACCCAGCAACTACAACAGTGGGTGAACTAAAACAGCCTTTCAATAAGTGATTATTCAAGTGAGTTTATAGAAGCAACTCCAGAGGACTAAGGAAAATAAATTGTTCAGAATGTTAACACTACCAGACCTGTGTAACTCTCACCATAGTATAGTCTCTATTACTTCAGCCGCATAGTGTCAATCAAACGGTAGTTCTTAACCCCTTTGAAGGTCAACTGACTTTTATGCATGAGTTGCCTCAAACTATCAGAAAACAGAGATTTTTACATTACAATTCATAACAGTAGTGAAGTTACAGTTACTAAGTAGCAACAAAAATAATTTTACAGTTGGGGGGTCACCACAACATGACCCATGTATTGAAGGGTCATGGCATTAAGAAGGTTGAGAACCCTTGCTATAGAGTATAAGAACCAAAATGTTCTCTGCCTTTCAGGTTCAATATGTGAAGCATCTGACTAGCCTACTCTAGGTCAGGCATCTGTCCTGGGTCACAGTTAGTAAAGGAAAGGAAGGAGAGATAACCAAACACGGCTCACAAACTAAACACATGGACCCCAGAGAGACTAGTCTCTCCCAAATCCACATAGATGTCTAGGACAGTTTTACTATTTAGAAACCACCTAGCTATCTTGTGCTTGCTAATTGATAGCAACTAGGACAATCTCTCTGGTCCACACACCCACACATACATAGAATTTGCAGAAAGAAGTAATATTTAAATTCAGCCCCATAGCTATTCTTTCTTAAAACAAGAGTTTAAAGAATGAATTAGTTATTTTACCTCTTAAAAAAAAAAAAATCATCCCAATTGTCTATAGAGGCTACAGAGTCCTTTGTGCAGAGAGCGCTTACTACCCATTTATCTCACAAAGGGCCCATTGAAAGGAGCGGATAAAAAACAGTGCTGTAACTATCATTTAGAGTAGTCATATAGAATAACACAAAGAGCCTGTAGTACTGTCACTTGAATAAGCACAGCCTTTCAAAGTTGAGTACCTAGGATTGGTAACAGTCGTGCACAGCAAGACACAGTTTCAATTCTATTAAACAAAGACTCGGAGGCAATAATGGGAGCTTGTGGCCTCTAGATCAAAGCTTTTAAAGAAGAAAAGACAAGCTGTAGAAGAATATCTAAGCCACACAAAACTGATGTCACTTTTTTTTTATTATTATTTTCACCAACAGTGTCACCAATACGCACATGCATGTGCTTGGTTAGTAAGTAAGCACACATATAACAAGTAGACTTCCACGGGAATCCAGTAACTCTGTTACCTTTCCTTATTCTCTCTGGACCTCAAAAAGAGAAACACAATAGTGTCTTGAAGCCAAGATAGAAGCCCATTCACAATGGAACATGTAACTTCAGGACCTATGGTCTCCAGGGCTCCAAGAATGCTTGTGACAGCTCAGACAGAACCTGCAGTCACATAGTCCTTGGCTGGTTCCTTCCCTTAAGTTCCAGTGGTTTCCAGGTGCCTGGACCTATCTATCTCTACAATAGGTCTCTAACCGTGGAAGCCTCCCCATTGCCCGAATGATGGACCACAAGAGGAAAAGATACACCTCCCTACACTCAGCACCTTTTCAACTGTGACCAAGGGATCAGGGCACATCTGCCTGAATTTCCTTGTCCCTTCAACAGAGTAACTGTGAGACATGCATTCTCTCATTAAAACAAATCTCTCTACAGATATTCTCCATGATTTACCGAGGGCTGCCCACAGAGGTAGTGGTTGGATAAAGGCAAGTTTTAGCAGCTGCCTTCCTTTCCCAAGTTTAGTCCCTCAGTCTCTTGCCAGTGTCCCTGTCACCCCTCCTCCTTCTGCTTCTCTTCCTTTTCTAATACATGGTCTCACTGTGAATCCCTGGCTGGCATAGCACTCACTATGTAGACCAGGCTGGGCTTAAACTCACAGAGACCTTCCTCGTCTGACTCCCGAGTACTGGGATTAAACGTGTGTGCCATCACACCTGGTCCCTAGTATATTCTCTATCCAGGTTTGGTATATGGAGAAAAACTAGCACAAGACTCCAGTCTCCCAAGCCTCCTAAGTGGTCCCTGGAAGCTCATTGGCTATAGAATATGGTCTCAGTTAAAATACAGTGTCCTGGAGAGAAGGTTTCCACCAATATTATAGGTATGTAAAACCTAATGAAGCCTTGGTAACAAAGAGAACTGGGGCAAGCAAACTGCCCAGGGTCTGAAAGGTAAGCAGACCCTGCCCTCCATTCTCCATAGTGGTTGGAAAGTGTTTTGGAAGCATGGACACAGTTCTAACTCAAATCAGAATGATGCAATAAAGTCCAACCACCCCAGTCACATTGGGTATAAGTTCTACACACTCTGCACCCTGATTTCCTCATCTTTACAATGGAAGGCTGGGCCAGAGAAACTCCTCAGTGAAGACAGCTACTGCCAACCCGAGTTCCATCTCCAGACACATAAGTGGGAAGACAGAATGGCCAGTCAGAGACTGTTCTTTGACCTCCACATACACTCTGAGGCATGAGCCTATACACACTCATATCCTTTACACACTGAGCACACGCACACTGAGCACATATATACACACAATGTTTAAGAGGAGGGGGAAGAGTAAGAAAAAAATAGTGTCTACCCACAATGTTTGTTAGAACACAAGCAAGACCTGAAGCATGGACCCCATGCCTGCCATGTAACTGAGCTATATCTTACAATGAATGCTGCCTCTTTGGCTTCCTCTATAAGTCTAAACAATTTCATGAAACCTCAAAACCTTGACATGCCAAGCATACAGGATCACCCCAAAGATCAAACATCAAAATCTAAAATCCAGAGACATTCCCATGCCTACCGGCAGACCCCAGCCTCCCCTGCTATCTCTCATGACGTGGCAACCTCAAGGGGCAGCAATAGATTCACATGCCCTAGAAGATGCAGAACTTCTGCAGCAGAAACACTGGGAGAGAGGACCTGCCATCCTCACAATTGTGATGTCAAATTTTTATGTAAAATCCTATAGCCTCCATCCTACCTTGTCTAGCTCCCTGCACGGTAAGCAGTCCTGTGGGGCCAGCATCCTCCTGTGCTGGTTTTCAGGCCCTTCACGCAGATGTGATCATTATACAATGCTCTATCTCAGGACCCAGGATTCTGACATTTATCTGTTTCCCCTAATTTTTAATTTTTACTATGCTTCCTTTAAAATCAACAAGTCACAGATTGAGCTATAAACTGTCAGATTCTGTACCCTAGGAGGCTACCAATGCCTACAATCGTGTGATGATTTAAATTTCCAATCAAAGAGACAGATAGAAAGACACATCCCAGCTCCTGCAGGAGTTGTAAACCTCTCAAGCTCTGTTTTCTCCCCTTTAATCTGCATCATCTCGGAGTATTGGTACAGGCATGGAGAAAACAATTGCACAATCAAACTTAGATGTGGTTCGTCTGAACTAGCCTCTGGGTAGCTGGAAGTCAAAGATCTTCCCACAATTCCCAGCAATGTGTTGGGTGTGATGTCAAGAATCAGAAAGCTTATACAAACTTCAAGAAGAATCAGTAGGAAGGATGGCTGGAATCCTTCCCTGGAAGCACTTCTAAAGCCAGCCACGTAAAAACTAATCCATTTGCACAGACCAGTTCAGACAATTAGGACCCGTTCTCTGTAGACAACATAACAGATGTTGCTAGATTTTATTGTTGTTGGTATTTGCCTGTTTTGCTTCTGTTGTTTGTTTTCACTTTGCATAGCGGGAGAAGGCAGGACATAAACTTTTGGGCCTGATTTCCCAGGTGGTGTACTCTGCCTGGCAATTTCAACATCTCTGTGCTTGTCTGATTCTGGCAGATAAGGCTTTTGAGCTGCACTGTTGAGTTGGAAAGCGATCCCAGGAAACAGCAGTAGGAGAGTTGGAGAGTGAGAAGAAAAAAGGAAGCCAGAATGTAGTGTGTTAATAGGCAGGATTTCACTGTGAGCCACTGGGACCCAGTCCGATCAGGGCGTCTGGGCGACTGCATGCAGCAAGCCTCCATGTTGCTCCAGGTAAAGGAAACCAGGGGAAGGCTGCCTCCTGGACCATTAGCTCTGAGTACAGATCAAAGCCACAGGAGAGTCTACAGCACCAGGCCTGCTGAGGGGATGTGGGCAGGTACCAGCAGCATCTGCTGCAACCATCCACTCTCCATCATTTGCCCTGTTCCAGGCACAGGAGCAGCTGGTGGCTGGGAGCCAAAGCAAGCACCGGGGAAAATCTGATTCCAGTAAGACAGCAGCCTTGAAAGAGAAAGTGGTGCTGTGAACATGTGGTGATGTTTTGCTAGGCAGGCTATTGTGGGTTGTGAAAGGGGTCCTCTGAGAGGACTCACAATGCTTATCAAACCGTCCAGAAAGGCCCTTCCAACTCAGCAGCGTGCTGGTGTGTAGTGGCTAACAGGCATGGAAAATCGCGAGTCGCCTGGATTGGGGCTAATTAAATGCAATCCTGTCTCCTTCCTTCTCTGCTGCGACACAGAAGCAGAAATCTTCCAAAACACCTAAATGTGCAGCCATATTCATCTCTTTAATTACTGTGCCTGCTTCACTTTATTTGCAAGCACGGGGCTTTTTACAGCGTCTTTGCGTCTCTGTGAAAGGTGTCAAGGATCTGAAAGAGCCAGTGGGGAGAGGGGAGGATAAAAGCTCACTTGAGCCAATGGCTGGCTACTGGCCCTTATTCAACGCCACTGAAAAGGTGCTTAAAGAGCTTAAACTAGAGGGAGCATAAGCTGGCAGGGCATTGAGGCCTAAGGGATCAGGGCTAGATTTAAGTTGAGAGGGGTAAAGCCGAATAGCTGGCAGAGCAGGAACTGAATGAGGCTCAGCATTCCCTCTGAAGACCGGGCTTTGTTGTCATCGGCTGTGGTGAATGGTGGCCACTGACAACTCCTAGCTTTGTCCTTCCAAAGCATTGTCCCCAGCTGGAGGGAACTGCCATGCCCAAAGCCACCCTACCCAGAACTTCCTTTGGTATCTGCTGTGGCCATCTCTCCCCCTCTCCCTTGCTCCAGTCCTGTCCCTGAAGCATTCCTCAAGGATCTCTTTCACCCAGAGGCTGGACCCTGTTTCAGTGTCTGTTTCTCAAAGAACCCAGCACACCAGAGCTGGCCGCTATAGTGGCATCTGAAATCTCAGGTGTCACACAGTCCCATCAAGCTGCTTCTAGAAATCTCAGAGTTGTGAAAACATGCTAAGGGCAAACGAAATACACCAGGAGTCAGTGGAAGGCTACTGGAGGCCTAACTGCTGGTTGTCTTATTACGCCATAGTGTCCTCAGAGCAGTGTGAAAAACTACCACCACCTGTTTGATTCAAAACGTTAGTGCCTGGAAGTTTGTTTACAGCATCTGATTACAGAGCAAGGAGCTGCACCATAAGATAAGGAAGAAAATATTTGCATTCTACATGATGAACAAATGGATATGCTGATTAATAGTAAAGATCAATCAAAAATCAATAAGAGGGGCTGGAGAGATGACTCAGCGGTTAAGAGCACTGGCTGCTTTTCCAGGGAACCCAGGTTCAACTCCCAGCACCCACATGGCTGCTCACAACTGTCTATAACTCCTTTTCCAGGCATTCAACACCCTCCCACAAGACACACATGAATTCAAAACGCCAATATACACAAGATAAGAAAAATATATATGTAAAGTTTTAAAAAAATCAATAAGAAAAAGATGAGAAACCAAAAAAAAAAAAAAAAGAATGTAAATATCTGAGCTAAACAAAGTTGAAAGCAACCATAAAATAGGGGTTTTGTTTTGTGTGGGGTTTTTTCCCCACTCAGGAGAAAATAAAGGCAAACAGGTACAAGCCTGAGATGTCATTTTTATTTAACAGGTGATTAAAGGCCAAAGAGTTGAACATGCCTATGTTGGCATGTGTGAAGGAAGAGATCATCTCATAAATTCCTGGCAGGTGTATAAATTGGCAATTTTGAAGGAACACACCACATTTTATACATCAACTCAAAAAGAAGTTGGCTGTATCAACAGTTTATAATCCAAAATTTCTTGCAAAGGCTTATACATGGGGTCATTCATTTGCACATTAGCACAAAAGGCCAGAAATTGTCAAAATAACTTTACTGCATGAGTGGGTAAAATCATCATAAATTCATCATCCTATGAAGAAGCAGCTCTTGGGTCCAAAACGCCCTGCGGTCAGAAGACCTTGCATGAAGGCTGGGAAGCAGCTAGAGTGTGGCCTGGTGTTCTCCCTCTTCTCTTGACTCCATTCATAGTGTCAACTTTACCAACGCTCTGGAGAGTACCATTGAATGGGATAAGCTTTGAGTTCCTGTGTTCTTGTAATAAATGCTTGCTTTAAAAATATTCCCCGGGGCTAGAGGGATGGCTCAGCAGTTAAGAGCACTGAATGCTCTCTTCCAGAAGACCTGGATTCATTTCCTAGGACTGCCATGGCAGCTCATACCCATCTATACCTCGAGTTCCAGGAGTGAATACTCTCTTTGGTCTCCAAGGGCACCAGGCATGCACACAGTGTACAGCCAGACATGTGCACAAAACACCCATACACATATACAAAACACTCATGTTTTCCAAATCTGCATTACACAGATGTCATGTAAGTCTGTAAAAAAGAATTTTACTCTTTTCAAAATACATATTCTATTACCATTTAGATTTAACAGATTACAAAGTTTAAGAAAAATGTTTATAACAATGTTTTATAATTACTATCATTATGTTATTATGATTATTAAGCTTAGATAACGTTCAACTTTCACATGTTCAAACCAACACAAAGAAATTTTTTCCAGTAATCATTCAGCAGCTTATCAAATAACGTTGATTTTTCAGAATAATTTTAAAAACTAAACTCTCATAAGGCTCACTTACTTGTTACAGTCTTGAGTGTCTGCATTTGGAAGCATTCATGCACTGTAAACATCTGTGTTCAGAAAGCAAGAACCTTTGGGGCAAACTTGCTTAAGTTCTTTTCAAGATATTAATTCCTAAAAAAAAATAAAATGACAGGTCTGAAAATGTTAACCAACCAGAGCTTACAAAAGCAGGCCTCAGAAACATTCACCTGCTTTTTCTTACCAGGGGTAAAAATTCTTTAAAGCTCTTGAACATTCCTCAGAGACAAAATCACAGCCCAGTAAACTGAAGAAGCAAGCATAGCAACAAGGCTGTGCTCATATCCATCCGCTGATCCCTGAGGCCCTTCCACAGAAAAACCTGATCGTCTATCAAAACAGGTGTCATTTACAGTCAAGTTTTTCCAAATCGGCATTATGCCGATGTCACATAAGTCTGTAAAAGGAAAAAAATAATAATAAAATAAAATCCAAGACATGAAAACCAGAACCACACACCTGGATTTCATATCGCAGTAAACCTAGATCACCATACACCGTTCGCAGGCACAGCTGCACAGTGAAATCCCCTGGATGTTGCAACCAAGGATTAGGGAAGAGATGGATTGTGTGCAGCCTTGTCAATTCATTTCAGGTGTCAAGATGACATAAGGAGGCACAGGGATATTTCTTTATTGGGATAACTCTGGGGATAAGATGGGGGAACGGGCCCTGCGTGTTGGAGACTGGAAAACCATCCCTCATATTGCACAACTGAGCTAATACATCATCAATCATTGGTATTTGAAAGGCTTTTGGACCGTGTGATACATTCTCCTCTACTCTAACCTGCACATTGTTTTAATTGCTTTAACTAGCTGCCTGAGCAAGTATTGCTTGGAGTTCTGATAGCAGCTCCTCCATCGGGTCTTTTGGCAGCCTAGGAGCAGTGTGTGTTCTTGGCAAGGAGACTTGGCTGTGTGCTGATTAATAACTTGCGCTGCCCGGTCTCACTCTATCATCATCTCTGGCCTCCAGACCCTCCTTGTGCAGCTCCTCGACCCCAGAAACCTTCCCTGCTTCTCCCAGCACATTTTCCCACAAAGCCCTTTGCTCCATTCTGTCTCATGCCTGGAATTTGCTACAAGGCCTGGTGGCCCCGAGGGAAACGAGCGTTGGTGCTTAAGTCACAGCACATGAAGTGAGTGTGGAGCTGCTGGCAGGGAGCCCGCCGCTGCCTCCTTGGACTGATGTACTGTGGAAAGTTGTGCCAGGGACTAGTGGGAACAGCCCGTTTTATTAGGAGTCAAGGCTTCAATGGGAAACCCTTCCAAGGTGTCTTTCACATGTCCTTGCTATTCCTCTACTACACCAGTATTATTATAATAAAGCAATAAAGCACGTCACTGAACACAGCCTGTAACTTTTACTATGTACGGTGGCCCTTAAATGATGGCCTTATTTCTAGCTACCATAGAGCTAAACAAAAGAACAGCCATTTGCTTTGCCTGCCCTCCACATAGTCGAGAGACACACCTCTCAAAGACAGATTTGTAAAATGGGTGTCATGTTCAGGGTACCACTTAGGGTATACTTGAACCTACTGAACTCCTTTTTTTTTAGGTATGACTGATGTTCTCTCCTTACCTCCTCCATGTTCTTCCTCAGTCCTTGTAGGCTGTTAGAGGGCCCTGTACTGCTGGCTTCAGCAGCATCAGGGAGCAAACAAAGATGGGGAAGGGCAGTAGGGCTCCATCCTCCTTTACAAGTCTTGGGCCAGAGTAAGATGAGCTGAGAAGGATAATTTCTACAGAAACATAGAGTGGGGCTTGTTTTCTGATGTGGGGTAGTAGATTTCCCAGACTGGCACATTTTATTTCATGGTGGGTTTCTAGTTCCCAAGCTCCCTGACAAGAGATTCTGATCCGATGTTAAAAGAAAGAAAGAAAGAAAGAAAAGAAAGAAAGAAAGAAAGAAAGAAAGAAAGGAAGGGAGGGAGGGAGGGAGGGAGGGAGGAGGGAGGGAGGGAGGGGAGGGGAGGGAGGGAGGGAGGGAGGGAAGAGGAGGAAGAAGAGAGAGGAGAGAAGAAGAGAGAGAAGAGAGACCTCCTCTGGAGCGCTTTTTCTGAAAGCTTTCTGGTCTTATATCACAGTCACACACGGAATTCGCAGCAGTCACTGCCCTTGCACCATTTGACAGATGAGCAGACGGACTCAGAGCTCAAGTCATTGGTCTCAAACTAGACTCAGGGACAGTTAATGCCAAACTGTGAACAATGCAGCTTGACTACAAAAGAAATACATGTTCTCTGTGTCATTGGCAGTATGGTTCTTCACTGATGCGTTGGCTGAGTTTGAGTGTGGAGATGAAAAGTGTTTAGAGGTAAGAAAGAGTACACGGTGCCCTCTTTTCTCCCCGATACATACATAGGAAGATAACATTTGAAACTGCAAATGTGTCATAAAGAAACAGGAACCGCCTGTCTTTTTGTTATGTGTTTTCTTTCAATTTTGTCTAGGCCTTACTTGTTAGGCTCTAGCCTGGAGAGCTGTGAGCAATTTTGGCTGAAGAACTATGGATTTCATTACCCAAAATGTTCCAGGCCTCATACTTCCCGAGCTTCTTAAATGACTTCAGCAGACCTAGGACATGCTCTAAATCCAGCTTAGGGATTGATTTATTAACAGTCATCATCATCATCATCTAACAGTCAATGCCAATGTTTATTAATTGCTTTGAGCCAGCCAGTTTCCATGTCTAAACTTATTTAATCCTTCCAACAACTTCGGTCCACAAGGTTGTCATTTCAACTCTACAGATAAGGAACCCGAAGGGCAGAGAGGCTAAACGATTTGCTAAATTCACTTAGGTGGTATCTCAGAATCAGGTCAGGCTAAGGGAAAGATCTATACTCCTAACCCTCATGCAACTCATGAAAGCCATGTCTCTTCTAAATGATGCAGTTCTGTATATAGGAGACTAGAAAATTATCAATCAACAGTAGATAGGCCACTGGATCTCTTGACCCTGGAGCTCCAACATGTTATCTGTTTTGGCATCACTCATGTATATCCCACTGACCAAATGTGAGTTCCTGGGAACAACCATGGCTAGTATCTGGAGCCAGATGAGTCTTTATTGGTTGTGATTAGCTGGTGATGTCCAGACACCTGTGATTAGATCCTTTAGGTTATCTAAGGGAAATACTTCTTAATAGGCATTTTACATAGAACGACTACTCGCCAAAGACAGAACCCACAAGCTAATGGAGAAGACATTTTTTTTTTTTTGAGCCTCCATGTGGCCTTTTCATTCCTCAGTCTGAGAAGGAGATGTCTTCATCCCGAAGATAGAAGGGTCAGTTCCACTGAAGCTGAGGAACATATCCCACAGGTGAGTGACGGAGCTATGGAGTTCATCCCAGATGACAGAAGCATAGCTGACTTGTCTGTAACGTAAGGGGCAGTCTCCTTGTGCAGCTCAGCTGGGACATTCAGCCCTGCACTGCAGTCTTCCTGGGAAGTACTTACCATCTTACCTTAGCAAGAACTTGTGTTTTCGGAGCTGATCACGGTGCTAACCCTCCAGGCCATGGTTTTGTAATCACCGAGCTACTCGTGCTTTCACCCCTAGAGAGGCTCTTCAGAAACCTTTTGCCAGAAGACTGTCACCATGGTGGTTCAGAATCAGCGTAACAGTTTGTTTATGAGACGGAGCAATAGCAACCTACCTTCTACCAAACCTACTAATCTTTTCTTTTTCGCCCTTTGCCTTGTCTCTAACTCTGCACGTGTGGCAACTGTTGTCCCTTTAAAAGCAACATTCCAGACGTCACCATCTTTGCAGCTGCAGAAGATTATCTGAACTGAGAAAAGCACAAAAAGAGCTGCCTTCTGTCTTCCATCCTACTCTTCACCATCAGGAGAAAAGTGTCTATGCCTGAGTGCACCTGTATATACATGCACTTTTATACACAATCAGAGGCAAATCCCCAAGCTACCATACGTGTAAATGTATTGTGCATGTGCACACACACGCACACACAAGTGTGCATACCAATACATACATACATGGTCTGTGCATACACAGATCCATATATGCAAAACAAAAGACATATACACAAGTGTGCATACCAATACACACATGCATGATCTGTGCATACATAGATCTATATATGCAAATACACACACACACGCTTTCTCACTTCTTGGGGCCATAGACCGGGCAGAGAGGTTCTTAGAAAGCAAATGGATGGTTGAGCTAAATAGAGTTGTGTCTTGTAAGTCAGCCTCTGTCCGATCATTTCAGACCCACCCTAGGGACTTACCCGTCTTGCTTCATTAAAACGAAGGCTTCCCAGTGATGACAGTGATATGACTCCACACTGTAAACAGAATTTTTATTTGTTGAGCCACACTTTTGTATCCATTGACAACTTTTTTCTGGTGTGTTTCTAGCTTTGCTCTAGATATGTAATTATGAAAGTCAAGAATAATTACTACTTAGAAGTGACAAATTCTAAAGGATTCATCATGCCTTGAGGGAAGTTTCTTTGCATATTCAAAACATCACTTCATTGATAAGATTTAACCGTAGGCTTAAAACTCAGAAGCACCCATATTCTGATGGATAAACAGTACTGAACCCACAGATAATTGAAATAAATTTTTTTCTGAATAAAGAAAAACTAGGATGAGTGCAACTCTCGAGTTGAAATCTAAAAGTTAAAATACAATTTAATGGAATTATTTGCTTTTTTTTTACAAAGGGAATTTACATTAAAAGATCTCCAAAAATCATAAAGACAAACTCAAGGATGAGAAATGGACCAGAGAGGTGGCTTCAGTGGGCCGATGCTTGCCAGTAAGCCTGATACCCTGAGTTCAGCTCCGGGGGCTCACATGAGAGAAGGAAAGAACTGACTTCCCAAAGTCCTCTACTTCCACATCATTGCAAAGGCATGGGCAGCCACACACACACACAAAAATAAATAAATGGAAAAAGAAAATTTTGGCTTTTTTTTTTTTTAAGTACCTATGCTGGGCATGGTGGCACACACATTGAATCCCAGCACTCAGGAGGCAGAGGCAGGTGGATGTTTGCATTCAGGGCATCCAGGACTATACAGAGAAACTCAACATAATTAATTACTATATTAATTAAATAGTGCTATGCTTGCCTCCTACAAGCGTGAAAGCCGCAGGGTCCTTTTCCTCAATATCCAGTTTGAGTCTACCTTACACTAAGTGTCTTAGTTAGGGTTTTACTGCTGTGAAGAGACACATGACCAAGGCAAGTCTTATAAGGACATATAATTGGGCTGGCTTACAGGTTCAGAGGTTCAGTCCATTATCATCAAGGAGGGAATATGGCAGCATCCAGGCAGGCATGGTGCAAGAAGGAACTGTGAGTTCTACATCTTCATCTGAATGCTGCTAGCAGAATACTGGCTTCCAGGCAGCTAGGATGAGTGTATTAAAGCCCACGCCCACAGTGACACACCTATTCCAAGAATGCCACACCTACTCCAACAGGGCCACACCTTTTAATAGTGCCACTCCCTGCCCCAAGCATATAGAAACCATCACACTGAGCATCCCAGCCCCCTTTATCCTTCATTGCTACCTGTTGGCCCCAGGCTTATCAAACACTGCGAAGCACAGAGCAGCCTTTCTGTCTCCATCTTTGCTAGGGAAATGATCGTATTTTAGCCACGATGAGAGTGAGGTGAATGAGTGCTTCTCTTCGAAGCATTGTGTTTATCATTCCTGAATTTGCAAGAATCAGCAGTGTAAACTCTGCTTATTAAAACATGAACTTTGCAGAATGGTGATATTTACCCTGCTGAACTTGAAATTATCTTGGATGATGAAAGGAGATCTTTAATTATGCATAGGCACACAACAGTAGAACACCAACACTGTTTTTTAAAATCTTTCCAGAGAACAAAAAAAAACAAAACAACAACAAAAGTCCGTTACACATTTAAATGTTCTTGCAGCCTTCCTTTTATTTTCTTCAAGTTCTGTAGCGAGTACCGTGGTCGTTTGGCTTTTTAAATGCTATGTAAGTTAAATAGTTTTACAATGGATTTCCTTCACATGAGATTGAGGAGTATTCTAGGATTAAACTTCTCCATGTTTCCATGGTGTGGACACAGGCAGAGTCAAACAATGATATTCCTGTGAGGCTGAGTCTACACGGAGCAGGCCCAGCCTCTCCTTGTGAACTACACACTACCCTATGATCCAATATTTGTTTGGTAGGATTTTTTGGTTTGGTTTGGTTTTGGTTTCTGTTTTTGGTTTTTTGATTGTTTCTCTCTATAGCCCAGGCTATCCTAGAACTCATTCTGTAGAGCAGTCTGGCCTCAAACTCAAAGATCCACCTGCCTGCTCTGCCTCCTGAGTGCTGGGATCAAAGGTGTGAGACACCACCACCTAGTTTAATTACTCTCTTCAACTCCAGATGATGGGCAGTGACTGCCAGGAGGAATCCTCAGCTGATGGTTCTCGGGTCAATGGGTAAAGGCGCCATGAGGACCAGTTAGTTACACCCCAGGAAATGAGAGTGTGAACTGAGGGCTGTCTGTGGCATGGATTGACATGGCTTGTGTCTGACCTGACACTACTCACTTCCTCACATGCCTGTCTCCAGTTCTAAAGACTTGTGCTGCACATGGCTCTGTCCTTAGTAACTGAGACTACCGTTAGAGAACAAATCCTTGGGGACCTAGGGGGTGAAGAAAGTTAAAAGAAGAGGTAACAAACACTATAAATCATACTTTTAAAACTTTGGTACCAAATGACACGATGGAGCACTCAGAAAGCAGAGTCACTTGGATCTTTGGAAGTTGAAAGCCAGCCTGGGCTACAAAGGGAGTTCCAGGACAGCCAGAGCTACACTGTGAAATGCTATCTCAAAACAGTAACAAAAATGAGAAAAAAACCAAACAAACAAAAAACCCAGAAAACAAAAGACAAAAAAAAAAAAAAAAAAAACATAAAAAATAAACTCAAAAAAAACAAAAAACAAACAAACAAAACAAAAAATCTCCTTCATGCGGGAGCCTCCATTAGCTTCTTTATCAGACCTGGCTAGACTTCAAACCGGGAGCTCCTCCAGTTGATGGAATTCTTCCCAAAGAAGTGTTTCATCTGACAAACTCTGTGGCTGACAGCTCCTTCAACTGAACCTCTGTAGACAAAGGATGCCCTCCCATACACTAGAAGCCATATTGCTCCAGCCCACGGCACTCACCACTCACCTGCTTATCGACAGTGTGCCTGTGTGTCCCTGACCCCAGGTCCCCCAGACCTGGGACATGGTAAGGGTACTTTCTGTTAAGAGTTTTGATGGAGGGTGATAAGGGGCTCAGGTCCATCTGAATGGACCATCTTCTTAGCAAAACCAAGCAACCAACCAAGGGAGATTTAAGGAGGTGGTGGGAGGGACCAAGAAAGAGAGGCTAAGGGAGCGAGTGACTTAGTGGTATATAGAGTGTATGCTTAGCAATGCATAAGGTACTGGCTCAACCCACAGCTCCATAATAAGTCATCTGAACTGTGACTTTTGTCCCACAAACCTGTGCAGTGTTCTTTCTGAGTTTTTTACCACTGCCACACTCTCCTGAGAGTCTGAGCCTCCTCTATCTCCAGAAAGAGGATGCGCCCAGCCCCAAGACCTGCACAAAAGGAGCCGCTTGACAGCAGCCATTTTTCCCCTCTTCCTGGTGCAGGGCGTGATGGTAAATTTCTTTCCTAATCCCAGATGCAGCGAGGTGCTGACCTGCCACGTAGCCTCCCACTGTGAAAACGTTCTCTCCATTACTTTTCGGTCTCCATCCTCGCTGCCTCATGATAGAGTGTCCCTTTACAGAGGCCCTGTCCCCGAGCCACAGTGTTCTTTCCATGTGAACAGTCAGTTACTCTTTTGATCTCTTTTTTATTAGCTCAGCCCTTGCATGTTCAGATTTGCTGTTTGTGTACAGTCTTTATAAACTGACGGCGAGGCAAAGGTAAAACGACGGTTTTTGATTCTTATCTGCTGCAGACTGAAATGAATCCTAACTGCGGTTTTAGAAGTGTCTGGCTTCCTCCTAGATTTCATTTTCTTAAGGCTGAAAAACCAATTGAACAAGGTGTAAAGGCCCCAGGGACTGCAACTGTGGCCGTGTATTAGATATGTAGAACTCGAGGGTTGTGTACAGACTGAATAAATGAACAGAAGTTATCTTTTTCCTGTGTATATCTCTCCTCTACTTCAAAATAGAAAATGATGATGACAGACAGGATTGTAGTTGTTGTATTATGTTTATGTTTATTTATATCCTGTTTTGTTCCAGAAAAGAAAGGGCTTAAGATAAGGTAATATATGAGTTTATTATCATCGGCCTGCAAGAGCAATTTCATTAGATTTTTTTTGTATCATATGCACTTGTAAATGATTGATATGCTAATGATTTGATTAATCATTGGGTTGGATTCATTTACATCATCATTTACACTTCATCAAGATGTGTTTTCAAGGAGACATTTGATGTCCCTCTTGAAATGTCCCATTTCTAAGCATAGGGAACTTGATTTTTCATAAGCAAACAGAATCAGATCCTTGGTAGTCTAGTGGGAAGCGGAAATCTGTGTCTAGAGAGGTTCAGCTGTCTCACCTAAGTGTCTTTCAGTTTGGGTTTGCTTTTGTATGAAGCATACTCTTCTGTAGTATACAGTACTCCATAAATTTTCCAGAGTGAATATAGGAGTGAATTGCCATCGTCTGCCATCAGCTGAGAAAAGGCCCAGAAAGACTAGGACCCCAACTCCGCCTGTGGTCCTTGTGGTGAATGTCAAGGTCATAGAGCCTCAAGGTCCCAGATGTGCATTCTTCATAGGTACAGGGAAAGTCAAGTTCATGTGAAATGCAGTGAGCGGGTGTGTACACTGTTCCCGCAGTCATTCTCAGATAGTTTGAGTAGGGTACAGACGACATCAAAACCCCGTTGAATCCAGAGAAAATTGCAATCTGCTTTCAATTCCCTCTCAGCGCTGCCAATCACAATAAGGAGTAGGTCGACGCAGTGTGGACAGACACTGAGCAGCCCCACTCGCCTCTTTACAAAGAGCCGCCATCAGGACAGGAACCTTCTTCGCGCGGCCGTAGCCAGCTCTGATCTCATGAGGATGTCCCCTTCTGTGGTATTTGGATTTACATTTACCATGTCTTCCTACAAAGCCGTGCAGGGTGTGCAGCTGAGGTGGTGTTGTGAAGTTTCTTTTAAAAATAAATAGATTGGGCCACAAGATGGCTCAGTAGGTAATAGTCACGCTATGCAAAGCTGATGACCAGGAATCCACACTAGAAGGAGAGAATTGAACTCCAGAAGGCTGCCCTCTGCCCTTCACATGCACACTCTGGCACATACATGCTCCTGTGTGTACATTCCTGCACATACACACCCCGAGTAAAATAAATGTGCTCAGCCGATTCCTGTACAACAACTTGAAGAATTAGTTACAGAGATGTTGTATACACTCTCAAAACTTTGATTAAAAAGAGGAAAGGGAAAAAGGGATTTCAGAAAAAGATGTCATGAGACAGAAATTAGCCTTGATCTTAAAAGCAATGAATCCGAGACAAGCCAAAGTGGAGAGCGTGGTATATATCTCTGGCTATCTGATTGCTTATGGATAAATATTTGCTTGCCTTCTTCAAAAAGTTGTATGTAATGATCAAAGGAGTGGCCACAGAGAAAACCTGCTTATAAAGTACTGTGCTCATGGGAGGGATGTTAACTGAGAAATGGAAAGGATTAAAAAAAAAGGAAAGAAAAGAACTTTAAGTTGAAAGAAATTCTACATTGAATCCACACACGCACACACACACACACATAAATTCTGTTTCCCTGAGAGTAAGCAGGCTTGGTATATAGAACTGACAGGAAGTCATTCAGTTGTATCTGTTTTGTAGTACAGTAGAGATGAGAATAAAACCACGAAAGTGCATTTGTGGTGTATGAGACAGAACTCTGTTTAGCTTCCTGTTTAATTGGACTACCAGCAAAACAGAAAGGATAGATCCACCAGTCAGAGCAAATGCCCCTGAAGGCAAGAGCCTACAAAAAAGCACTCCTCACCAATCAGAACTGACCTTATGAAGTTGGATGCTGATAGCTCAGTGCATACACAACTTGATCCAGGAACCTGTTACACACCCAAGCTGCAGCGCAGAAGACAAAACACTTGATGAACGAGACTGATAACCTGAGTTTGGATCCCCGTGGACCCATGCCATGGCTTGAACCTGTAACCCCAATACTTCTATAAGGAGATAGAGAGTGATCAGAAGCTGCAGAGCAGATATCCTGTGAGGAAGGGGACAGAGCTTTTCCCCAGCCCTCAGCTCTCAATATTCAGAATGATACCACCATGTAGGGGTTCATCAGAATAAATATTTTTTTAAATGAATAAAACAAAAGAGAATGGCTAGGAGACAGAGAGAAAGGGATGGAGAAAAAAGAAAGAAAGAAAAAGCCCAATTCTCCAGGCTATGGATCCCAAGAGCTCAGGCTGCTGACAAGAAAGTCTGGAATTTTATCTCATGTCCCTCTGTCGTGTAAGGGGGACTGGCTGGGAATGAGCTTACAGCCCAGTGTTGCTGCTTTTACACTTTGCCTTGACCTGTTCTGTTTGTGTGACACACACATCACTCATTTCATCCAATGATAACTCTCTCATCTATGGCGCAGGAATGACCACAGAGTCACAAAGTCGCAGCTAGTTTCCTGAGCTAATATATGTATACATGATGAATGGCTCAAATGCAGCGTCCATTATTACTATTGTTATTACGTAGGCTCTACAAAAATTCAGAGAATTATTTTGATTCTGCTAAAAGTGTGACATGAAATGAGTTTTTTTTTTTTTACTCCATAAACAGATTCTCATACTTTCTTCCTAATTAGACTCTATCTGTCATGTCTGTAATTCCTGTGTAATTAAATTGAAATTAAATGTCAATTTACTTTAAATTATAGAGTAATTCTATGTATACATGCCATGCAATCTGCATTTTGTTAGAAGATGACAACCAAAAATATCCTGACAGTCCCTCTGTAATTACATAGTGATCTGATTAAGATCAGCATGACAAACTACCTGCTGGGCCCTAAGGAAGGAGAAACAGCACACTGGAAGAGGGAAGGAGGTCAGCCTGAGAGGAGGGGGCTAGCATGAACTCACCAAGGACCTGCCACTCCCCAGGAGCAGGACAGCAGAGCCATGGGTAATTCCTTTGTGGGTAGTGAGCTGTGATTCTTTCTTTCTTTCTTTTTTTCTTTTCTTTCTTTCTTTCTTTCTTTCTTTCTTTTTTTTTTTTATTTTAAAAAAAAAACAGTTTATTGAATATATTTTAAGAGAGCAGTATCTCAAGAACTTCCTGAAAAATTAGAGTGATACTGAGAGGGAGGGAGAGAGAGGGAGAGGAAGGAGGTAGGAGAGACAGAGAAGAGAGAGAAAGAGAAAGGGAGAGAGAGAAGAGACAGAGAGACAGAGAGAGAACCATTATAGAATAGGTTAACTGCTGTATCTGCCCCTTAACACATCTCTAACCCTGATATTGGAATCAAGTTGTACAGAAGGACTTCAGTCTGCATGCTGCAAAGCCATGGATGTCAACCGGAGATTGCCTTTCTAGTAAAACATGGATTGGTGTCTATCTTCTGGTTCCAGTAATATTTCAATAATTGACACCTCTCGTTTATTTTTCAACAAATATGTTAATATGTCTAACCTCTTGAGCATGAATCACAGTTATCCAACATGAGGCAAGTGAGGAAGGAGGAGGGCAGGCCCCTGGGTAGCAGAGGACACTGGGCTTACACTATTACTGGAAAACAACAACAGGGCCAGCACCATCCTCTGTGCTTTCCCTCCAGTCTCCCTCCCCTAAGCCCAGCCAGCAATCACACACAGTCTTGCCTCTTGATGCCTTCCTTACTCAGTCTGGGCTATTTCTGGTTTTGAATAAGTTGTGCTCTGGCAGGATTTGGAGACAGAGGAGCCTCTTGTTTTCTAGTAACTCAAGGTCATTCAAGCTTCCTTTATCTGCTGCTCCTCAAGGCCAGTACCTGTCTTCAGAGGAAGATGATAGGTCCCCTGAGCTCACAGCCCAGCCATGAGTGAAAGAAAAGAAGCCAAGGACTCCAGACTATGCTGGACACTTTTGAAAGATGCTGCAAAGAACATGACATTCACAGTCCTGGGTTTCAGAGTAGACTTTTCTTCTAACCAGCTAAAGCTCCTAAATCACTCATCAAACCTCAGATCCTCTGCTTGAGTCATCTGTCTGACTTCACATACGTTGTCAGGAGAACAAATTAGCCAATAAGGGTGAGAATCAGTCAATAAGGGTGAAAATATTTGGAAAGAAGAAAGACTTGTCTAGCTCATCACAACCATCATCACCACCAGAGATATTTCATGCAAGGTTCTTATTGACCATAAAAGAAAGCAGAAGCTGGCTTACAGACATGGATGGAAAGGAGAGAATTGGCTTTCAAAGACTCTGTTAGTCAAAATGTTGAATGAGCTGTAGCTTTGGGCCTGGCACATTCAATATCCTTAACCAAGTGTCCCTGTTGGTTGAACACTGCTGTTGCTGAGTGTATGTCCCTCCCTCTCAGGCTCACTCCAATCCACTGGGAAAGTATGTTCCGGAGCTTCCCACTCTGATCCCAGGCCTTGTTCTATTGTAAGTCCACTAGGTCATGTATCACCCCACATGCCAGTCACTGTGACTGAGGGGTGTGAGTTCTCATTGGGATGGTGACTAGGTGTCATGTGCTTGTTTTCCAGGCCTCCCTGTTGGATTGCTGTCCCCCAAATAACATATCTCATGTCTCAGTCTCCACCATAGGCTCCCTCCCCACCCAGTTGTGCATCATGAATACATAAATGTATATATAGGTAGATACACATACACATGTTTGTGGAAGCCAGAACTTGACATCTTATCCCTTTCTCAGAAGGTTTCCAGTGGTTTGATTTGGTTTGGTTTATGTACAGCTTCTCATTCAACCTGAAGCTCACTAAGCTGCTAGGCTAGGATCTGGCTATATCCATTCCCACAGGGCTGAGGTTGTAGATTACTGTCACCATGCTGAGCTTTTCCTTTATACAGATGCTGAAAATCTGAACTCAGGGCCTTATGCCAATGAGTCAAGCAATTACCCAACTTGGCAGCATCCCCTTCCCTCTCCCCTCCCCCTCCTCTTCCCCCCATTCTCTTTCAATCACAAGCTAACATACATCCCAGCTGCATGTCCACCCACTGACCAAGGACATCAGCCATGTGAAATGAACTCTGATACATCTGTCTGTGGATTGTTTAAGGTCACTGTGCTTGTAACAAGCTTCCCTTGTGTTCTGAGTATTTCAGAATTTTGCATAACGGGCAACATGTAAAAGTCAACATTTTCCTTCTCATGGCTGCCAAATTTCTTGGAAGGATGTAAAAATCCAACGTTTCCTATGAAAACGAAATGTTAAAACTGAATAGCATCTTTAAAATAAGCCTATTATTGCTCAAAATATAAAGCCATTGATCTTCTGCAATTGCCTTTTCTGCCTGTTGGGTCACTCTGGGATGACAGGGGATCCAAATGTGACTCTCGGACTCCAGCTCCACACATCATGAGCTTGGCTCTTCCTTTAATGCAATTTTAATTCGGCACAGCTCTCCTCATCCAGAAGGTCAACTCAGCTGTTCAAAGCCTGGCAGGCTATGTGTTTATTCTTGTCTTTATATTTTCCCTTCTGTTAGAATATTATTATCTGGACACAAAAATTTTAGATTCATGAGTATATTAGTGACTTCTCTCCTTGCTATAACCAAATACAAGACCAAAAGCTCCTTAACGGAGAGGTTTGTTTTAGCCCTGTTTTGAGATACAGTCGTCAGGGCAGGGACAGAGATGTCATAGTGGCAGGGGCAACTCCAGCTGTTGCAACAGGAACACAAGCCTCCAACAGCTGTCAATATCAGGAAGCAGAGAGGAGACAGGAAGTGAACAGAGCTACAAATCTCAAGGTTTACTCACAAGCTTTCTCACTAGGTGCCACCCCCAAATGTTCCCCAAGACACACACACACACACACACACACACACACACAAGGGGGGGGAGACAATGGCATCAGGTAGGGACCAAATGTTCAATCACATCACCTTGTGAAGTATTTTACATTTTAAGCCACAACTATATGGTATATAAAGAGTTACAGTGCAAAATAAGTTTCATTGTATCCATTTTTTTACAGATTTCCTAATCATATAATTTTCATGTCTTTCTAATACATAATTTCATGTACATACAACTATTATATATATATATAATGGTAATTGCATTAATATTTATATTTCTTTTGTCATAAAGAACACAGAACATGTATTTTCTAGAATTTGCTCTGCTATTTTTTTTATTTTTTTTATTAATTAAAACACCATTGTGGCTTTGGTGTATGATAGTGTGAGTACAGGCACACATGTGTAGCAGTCAGAGGACATGAGTTTCTCTTTCCAGTGTGGGCTCCTGGGATCAGCCTCAGATGGTCAGGCTTATGCAGCAGTATGTGCTTTTACTCATTGAGCCATTTTGCTACCCTTGGTTTTTATTTTGTGTTCCATTTTAATTAATCAGTCAATTAAATAAATAAATAAATTTATTTTTGAGGCAGGGTCTTACTTTGTAGCTCAAGTTGGTGTCAAAGTCACAGAAATACACTTATTTTTGCCTCCAAGTGCTGGAATTAAAAGGGTGCACACCAGGTCTCACCTACGTTTTCCTTTTCTTGCCCAGTTCATCTTAGAAAATAATCCATACACTGAAGGAGCTGAAGGGATTGCAACCCCATAGGAAGAACAGCAATATCAACCAACCAGACCCCCAGAGCTCCCAGGGACTAAACCACCAACCAAACACTACACATGGAGTGAACCACGGCTCCAGCTACATATGTAGCAGAGGATGGCCTGTCAATAGGAGGGGAGGCCCTTGGTCCTGTGAGGCTGGCTGTGAGGTGGGGGGGGGAGGACCCTCATAGAGGCAGGGGGAGGGAGTATGAGATAAGGAGGTTGTGGAAGGGGAAACCAGAAGGGGGATAACATTTGAAATGTAAATAAATAAGATAACCAATAAGACAAAAAAAAAAAGAAAGAAAGAAAATGATCCATACAACCATAGAAGGGATTCTCTTTTTGTGTGTGTTAACAATGGATCATGTTTCCTGTTATAAACTGGCTTGATCTCCGGTGATGGGAATGATAGGTTAATATATAGGTGTTTTATTATATTTAAAATACTATTGCATTCTGAAAGACAGTGTATTCTCACATTACAGATGTAAAACTTACATGAATCTTTAGGAAAAGTATAACCCTCTTGAATACAATTGTTTGAATGCCATTCACTACCCACTCCTGCCTGGAACTTCATTCACCAGTTTGCCTAATCCATACCCAGAAACGTGATGTTCAGGTCAACACTAGCCTTTTTCTCATCCAACCCGTATCATGGTCATGCCAGCACACAGAGAGGTGCCACAGCAAGAGAGCATTTGCCAGACTCATATCATACTTGAGGGATCCCCCTTGCAAGGATTTTGAATTACCAGAGTCTTCTACAAGGAGATCGAACAGTGATGCTGTAAATAGTATGTTCACATCATCATTCAGCAAAACTACAAACATGTCCAAACAAGGATACAATACATATCTCTAAACAAAACTGTTCACACAAAGGGTGGCTAGATTTTCAAATAAAACTGTAGACAAATTGCCCTCTTAAGAGACTATGTCTTGGAACCTAACATAATATTATCAGAAGCTTCACCCAGCCCCTGATGGGAGCAGGTTCAGAGACCCACAGCTAAACGTTAAGTGGAGCACAGGAAGCCTGTGGAAGAGGGGAAGGAAGGACTCGTGGAACCAGAGGGGTCAAGGACAGCACACAAAGCCCCACAGAATCATTTAACCAGGGCTCATAGGAACTCTCGGGGACTGAGCGGACAACCTAGGCCCTGAGTTCTTCTGAGACGCCTAAAGTAGGAGCGGGGGGCTGGCTCTGCGCTCTCTTGCCTGCTTTTGAAACCTGGTTTCCTCTTACTGGGTTTCCTTGTCCTCCATAATATGAGGGAAGGCGCCTATCATATTACAACTTGATATACCATGCTTGGTTTATATATTTGGGTAGCCTATCCTTTTCTGAAGGGAAATAGAGAAGTGGATCTGCAGGAGGGAGGGCGGGGAGGGGCTAGGAGTGGACAAGGGAGGAGAAACTGCTATCATGATGTAATATATGAGGAGGGGGAAAAAACTTACCAGAGAGACATTGTATATTTACATCCCCAATAGAATGTATGAGTGACTGTCTCCTAACATGTCCTCTTTATCAGACACATATAATATATTAAGACACTTCCTCATCTTTGTCAGCCTGGCAGGTTAATTGGTATTTTAATCTAAGCATATCTCCTGATGGATAATCATCATATTTAATATGTTTAAAACCAATTTATAACTCCTTAGGATCTGACTGGATTCTTTATCTTTATTGGCTTGCTATTCTCATCCTCATTGATTTGCTAGAGGTTTTTATGTGAATTATAAATTATAATTTGCCATTTGTCTTCTGCCTCTGTTATTTGTTTCACATGCAGAGAAAAATCAGGGCCTGCAGAGATTTTTTTAATATAGTTTAGCAGTTTTTGCAATTAGAGGTTTTATATACACTTAGAATTTCTTTATTCAATTGCATATTATTATATATTAAGTCTTTTATGGTATTGTATTAAATTTTTATAAATTAAAAAAAAATGTATACATTTATTCATATGGGGCATTCCATGCTACAGTTAAGTGTAGGGATCAGGGGACAATTTTAGACAGTCATTTTTATTCTCCCCCATGTGAGCCTCAAGGATCAAACTCAGGTCACCAGCCATGAAAGCTTCTCACTGGCCGTTTATAGATATTGTATTCTAAATATTATAACTATTGACAAATTGTCCTGTAAAGAGTTTCTTCAAAACCCCACTTCCAAACACAGAACATGTTTATTATTTGAAGAGTCTGCTGTTTATTGTCTTAGTTACTTTCTATCATTATGAAGAGACACCATGGCCAAAGCAGCTCATGAAAGAAAGCGTGTGATTCAGGGCTGTGGCAGGATTTTCCCTGTCCAATCTATTTAATTATTAGTGCAGCAGAAGGCCTGTGATTGGACAGGGAAAAGGGAGGGGAGCTAAGAGTTGCAGAGACAAGAGAGCGACTCGGAGAGGAAAGGAAGAGCAAGATGGAAAGCGACAAGCAGGATGATTCAGAGCCAGCTGGCTTTAAATAGCCACAGGTAGACATAATTTCATATGGGGTTAAAATAATTGGGGTAACTTGTCTAATCTAAGTGGGCAGCTTGTATCATTATCAATCGGCCATGAAATTATTGTGTGCGCATCTTGTGAATTAAGGATTTATTAATATATAAACCTGACTGATTAATTATAAGCTACTAGAGTTTTGTTTCTACGGGTTTCTGGGTGCTGTGGTGGCTGACCGCTGGGTGGGCGATCGTTGCACGGGGCTCATGTGGCAGTGACCCGCCAAGGGAACTTGAGAGCTCTGGGCCAGAGCTTTTAACTGACTTTTATAAGCCTCCTTTGCTCTGGCAATTTCTACATGTATACTTCAGAAACTCAAGGATGCTATGAATTAGGAAGCCCAAGGAAACACATGAATTCCTGAAGTTCAGGTTGCTGGAGGAAGTGGAGAAGTCAAAGTGAAAGGCTTGTTCACAAAGAATTATGCTTGTAACAACTGTGTAGAGTGTCTGCTTTGTAGAATAGGGCTTGGGTGGCCACTATATGGATTACTATTAAATATGAACCTATAGTCACAGACCTCTCAAAAAAACTAAAGTCTCCACTGTGGCCTGCTATTCACAGCATCATCTGGAAAGTCAACTCATTCAAGTAGAAAACAATATATTGATCGAAGGGGAAGCTAAGGAAGTAATATTTAAATCTTTCTGAAATTGGTGAATAGAATACAAGAATCACAAGGCTCTGACTTCTGGTATTCTTGGGATGTGGTTGATCCCATCCATTGAGGGACTGGCATGCTATTCCAGGCCTAGCAAATCACAGTAAGACAGTGTTGGCTGTGTAGATGAAGGCGAGGTGAAAATGGACATGTGATCCGGATCACTGCTAATGGGATCCCATCCCTGAACATTCATGTATATAATTCTTTGAATTCTTACAAAAGAGCAGCCTCTTTGTGCTGGAATGGTGAGGCCAAGAAGGATGAAGTCAAAGATTGAGTGAGAAAGAAACCAACTGAAAGGGAAAATGATCTATGTGATATGTTAGAATTAACTGAGTACTAAAGATTTATCGTGAATCCCTAGAACTAGTTATAGCAGAAAACAGACCAACACATTAATCCCTGGACCAGTGTAAGAACTGAAATATAATCTCATGACCCGACCCACGGGTCTGATTATTCGTGAGGTATCAAGGTGGACCTTCACCTGAAAGGGAACATGGGAGAGAGAGAGAGAGACCAAGCAACAGGAAGTTTTGTCAAAGCCTCACTTTAATGGGGGAGTAGTTTACAGATATAGTCTAGGCAAGGGCAGAAGAGGGACAAAGAACGGGGCAGGGATTCTCTCAACTCTCGATCTGGTGGAGGACTCGCAGCTTGTCCCGAATGTCCTGGGCAACAGGTTCTTTATGAACAGGAAATCCTTTCTTAGCTGAAGGTCAGGTTCTCCCAAGAGAGCGGTTATTGCCCTAGGCCATCTTACTGTCGTAACCAGCTTCCAGGAAATACCAGAGTTCCTGGGACCTGAGACCCAGAAAGTCCTTTCTTAACCTTGCACTGACTAATCCTTCCAGAATGGCAGGTAATTTCCTGAGGTTCTCTTGGAACAGCAGGTAGTTTCCTGGATTTGGCTCCTGACAATCTCACATTGACCCCTTAGATGCTAGCAGGAGTTGGCTTTTGGTCACTTCCAACTGATAGGGTACAGATTTGAATCCTGAAACTATATAAAGCAAAGAGAAGGAGGAATCTATGGAAGATCCCCTACCATGTTCCAAATCAATCGATCCAACCACAGAGCCAGTATTGGTGATGTTTATCACCACCTAATTTACCAACAATGAGTAGACGTCATTGGTTTTGTTCATAATCTCCCACTCAAATCTCTTTCTGGCTATCCTTTCCTGGAAATTCCAATGGAGGTGTCTTTACATTCACATTATGAGGCTGTAGCAAAACATACATAAGTAAGTCATTTTCTGAGAGTTAAAATGAAATTCACGGTCAAGACTGAGGTATAAGGATAAAATATCCGTTTACAGTGGAACTCCATGTCAAGTGTCTTTGTCTTTGCAGGGCAAAGGACAGTGAAGACTTCATGCTCATTGGAACATTTAAAAAGACTACTTAAGAAGGAATTTAGAGAAAACGAGAATCCCTCAGAAGAGATTCCTAGAAAGTTTCTGGACTCAACTTCTCTGAGAAGTTATAAGTGTAAGATGGAAATCTTCATTGTTAAAAATTAGCTCTATTTTAAAACATCAACAATAACAAATGCTCCAAACCAACAATTCTCAAATATGTTTGTATATCAGAATCATCTGGAGAGATGATATTTCTACAATTTCCAGACCTTTTCATCTAACCTTCCTTCTACCTGCAGGATGAAAAGCAGTGTTATGTTTGTCTGTGTGTCTTTGTGTGTCTGTCTATCTGTGTGTGAGTCTGTGTATGCATAGTTTAAAGTATTATATACATGAGTGTTCTTTATTTCTATCATTATCTTATTAATTTCACAATAACCCCATGATGTAGGTACTTCTAGACTATGGAATAATTGCAATTTTATACCTATTTTAGGTATTGTTAATACAACATTTAGCATGCATGATGGCTTTACTCCCAGCATTCAAGAGGCAGAGACAAGCAGATCTCTTTGAATTCATGATCAGCCTAGTCTACAAAGGGAGTTCCAGGACAGCCAGGGCTACACTGTGAAACTCTGTCTTGAAAAACAAAATGAAACAAACAAGAAAGAAAAAAATTAACAATGCTTAAAAAAAAAAAGTCATTAAACAGAGCTAGTTCTCAACTCTAATCCCAAAATTCTGAATTTAGTATATTTTAATATTATAAAATTATAAACTACAATATGATAACATTTATGACATTTACTCTAATGTCTTTTCATTAATTCATTCAGAATTGCACACACGAATACAATACATTTTGATCATATTCACTCCCTGCTCCTTCTGGTTCCTACCTCTATCAGCTCCCAACTTTGTGTCTTTATTTTGCTGTTGTTATAACCCACTGAGTCCAACTTGTACTGCCACTCTATTCCTTGGTGCGGAGCCATCCACTGGAACATTCTTGACAGGACACCCCTAAAGGAAACAGATTCTCCCCACCTGCACCAGCTATCCATAACTCCAAAGTTCTGGGAGGGAGCTCTTAGCCCTTCCTCCCTCTTAGCTGGGATGTTGACTGGCTTGATCATGTACACACAACCATTGTTGTGAGTCCGTGAGCACAACACCCTGTCCTGTCCAGAAGATACTATTTCTCTCCAGACCTCCCGCTTCTTATAAGCTCTCTGATCCTCTTCCATGTTAGCTCCTGAGCCTTGAGCAAAGCAGCATGAAAAAAATTCTACTTATTCTCTGGCTTTGACCACTTGTGAGTTTCTGTGTTGACCTCCTTCTACTACACAAAGAAACTTCTCAGATACGTCAGAGAGCTTCACTAAGGATACCAAAATATGAATTTAGAGGTGGGGGATTGATGCAATATCCATTTAGAAAAAAGTAGTAATAGTAGGTTCAAACAGGGACACTATAAGTTCTTCAACCACAGGCTCTTGGCCAGATTTACAATATCAAGCATACTTACCTCTTGTGAAGTAGACCAATCTAAAACTCAAGTACAAAGTAGTTGGCTATCTCAGTAAAATTCATGCCACTATTGCACTCAGAGGACAATCTTGACACTCTGGTCATTAGCTTCCTGGTCAGTACTACCTTTTTTTGTGTCCCGAGACCAAGCTATGTGATGTCTTCAGCATTAGTGTCTTACTATTGTAAGTCCACACACCCATAGCCACCTGAATTTTGAAAAAGATGTCAAAAATATACCCTAAAGAAAAGACAACATCTTTTATAAATGGTACATGGGCCGGGAGTGGTGGTGCACGCCTTTAATCCTAACACTTGGGAGGCAAGGCAGGCAGATTTCTGAGTTCGAGGCCAGCCTGGTCTACAGAGTGAGTTCCAGGACAGCCAGGGCTACACAGAGAAACCCTGTCTCGAAAAACCAAAAAATAATAAACGAATAAAAATAAAAATAAATAAATAAATAAATAATAATGGTACATGGATATCTACATGCATAAGAATGAAATTTGATTTTTCTCTTTCATCACGCAGTCAAAGATCTCAACGTTAGAGCTGAAATTATGGAAGTTCTAGAAGAAAGAATAGGGCATACACTTTGGGTGATAGGTTCAGATAAGAACTTTCTGAAATGGACCCTACTTATCTAGGAAATTGAACCAACAATCAACAAGTAGGACTTAGTGAAATCAAACAGCTTCTGTACTACACCACAAACTGCTTGTTTATTGAAGAGGAACCTTCAGAATTAAAAAAAAATCCCAATTATATATCTGACAGAAGATTGCTATCTAGAATATACACAAAGCAAAAGGACAACAACGAAATCCCCAAGAAAGCAAACAACTGTACTAAAAAATAAGGTATAGAATGAAGAAAGCATTCTCAGAAGAAGACATTTAAATGGCTAAGAAATATTTATTTAGCAGTGTTCACTATCATGGAAACAGGATGGCTCAATGGGTAAAGGCACTTACTCCCCAGCCTGATAATCTGAACTTGATCCTTGGATCCCACATGATGGAAGGAGAGAACTGACTTCTGGAGACTGTTCTCTTACTGCCACACTCATACTTTGGCATACACACACACACACACACACACACACACACACACACACATTAATTAATTAATTGTAATAAGATAGTTTTTGAAGTGTTTGACATTCTTAGCCATTAGGAATTGTGCTAAAACTGTTTTGCAATTTCATTTCACCCAAGTTGGAATGACTAAGATTAAGAAAACAAAAGATGCTTTCCAGGTTTGGGCCTAGTCATGGTAACATGGTTAAATAAACCAAAGTAGTTGGGATCTTTGGTAAAAACAGGACTCACTACTTCTAAAAAAATGATAAAGACAATTGAAATCAACCAACACCAGGATAAATAGATGGGCCCTGTATATGTGACACTGTGTTTCCTTCATGACCAGTGCCTGGTGGAGACCTCAACCAAGTCTACTGACAGTCAAGTCAATGGTCAGACTGAAGGAATTCAAAGACCAGTGAAAACACGAGTATTTGAGACATCCTTGGCAAGCAATAAATGGGTTAACTTATGGAAGGAAAGAAGAAAAGAAGAAAACAATTGCTAGAGAGGATGTGGGAAGTGGGATCTTTCTTGCACATACTGAGTAATATAACCCAAACCCAGAAAGACAAACATCACATGTTCTCACTCATATACAGATCTCAGCATTGATTCAGATCTGTGGATTCAACTTGGAATCAAGGAACTTAGAAAGCGACTATTGGTGGATGAAGAAAGAACTTTAGGGAGGAGAGATAGTAGGATTCAAGTGATGTAAAGGCAAAGCAGAGAATAAAGGCAGGGAGGTTTAAGAGGGGAAAGGGTTGGGATGGGAGAGCAGAGGAGGGGTGGAGAAAGAAGGATAACTAAAGCTGGAAAATCCATATGCAAATATACTGTTTCATAAACTCTGTGTGTGTGTGTGTGTGTGTGTGTGTATTCACAAGTATGTGCTCACATAAAAGAATTTAATTGGAGATACCCCATAGAGGGCATGATGTTGCCAAATGAAAAGCTCAGTGCCAGGTATAAGATATCTCCCTTCAAATTGGGGTCATAGGTATCTTTAAGACAGCTACTCCCATGGTATTCCCTTGGTATTCCATTAGTAATCCCAAGATTCTTAACCTTCAACCCAATACCAAAACAGATGTTTGTCTGTATTGCAGTACTGTGGACAACATACAAAATCTGGAACTGGGCTTCTCATCTTTTGAAACCAGAGGGAATAATAATATTTTCAAAGGGGTACGATCAGGAAACAATGTAACCCAAATATAAATGTGTGATTAAAGTATAAGACATCTGTATTTAATGCTCAAAATCTAATTTAGGAAAGAAGAAAAAGAAAGAAGGTAGAGAGGGAGGGAGAAAGAGGAGGAGGAAGGAATGAAGAGAAGAGGTAGGAGAGAAGGAAGGAGGGACAGAAAGAGGGAGAGGGAAGGAAGAGACTGGGAGACAGAGGGATACAGGGAGAAAGGGGGAAAGAACTGTTGTTCACTTATTGAAAGGTTTGCATACATGAGACTCAAACTTCTGTTATTCACATGATCACCAAGGCACCTGTTCCTTTAATAGCTGATTCAAGTCATAACAGATGCATCAAAATCATAATTGCTTTCCTCATTAGAAACAGAAATAGGTATTCCAAAGAGGCCTTATAATATTTCTTTGGGGTAAAAATTAAATGGTGCTTAAATTTCTCCAGTTCCCCTCAACAATTTAACTCCTATTATTGTCCTAAATGCTGATGGATGGGTCCAGAAAGGGACATCCTACAGACATCATGTCAGCAGCAGCCCCAGGAACATTTAGCAAAAAGGGGTTTCTAGTCTGTAAATTATACAAACCTTTGTTTTTCCCTTGTTCCTACTAATCCCAAATAAACAGCATCAAAAACGTATCTTAATAGATTCAATACCCGTTGACCCCTCTACAAAGGAGTGAGGTAGAAATCAAGGAAAATCCAAAACATTTTTCAGAATCGAGTAAGCTACAGAGATTAACAAGGATCTACAGTTAGTGATAACCATGTGTTTGGAAGAAAAGATGGTGCTGAGAAAAAAAAAAAAAGCTGTGTGTGAATGCTTGTAGAGGGTAGCTTCAGGGTTTCCCTTCACGTAGGAAACAAAAGTGACTCCAATCCTGGTTCTAATTTGCTTTACTGACTCTGGGGCATATTCATGGGCACAGAATGGTCACGGAATCAGGCAAGCCTCAGGATGCCCTGAAGACTGTGGCTCTCACAGTCTGCACCAGTTGTGTTTGGCATAAAAAGATCTCAGTCTTTCAATTCCCGCCATCAGAATCTCTCGTGACACTGATAGCCTTCCAGAGCATTCTGACGGCAAGGATCTGACACAGCATTAACTGCCAGCATCCAAATGCTCCTAATAAAATGTCCTTCTGACCAGCACTGAAAAGTAAATGGGAAAAAAAATAATAACCAATCTCTGATAATGAAACAGTCATGTTTGGCTTTCTGACTTGGTCAAATTATTTATTTATTTGTGTTAATGATGGGGCCTGCCATGATGTTCCTCAAAGTCTCTCTCCCCTCTCTCCACACACACACACACACACACACACACACACACTTGTATTTGCCCTTCAACAACTTCCAATGATGGCAGCATAGTCAGCATATCTTATCAGACAGTTAGGTTGGTTCCTTAGCAGGTCTTTCTATTTTATATTCACTTACCCATTTCTATTCACTCAATGAGCCCCTACTAGAAGTCAGTTCCTGTCTGTACACAGTACATGATAATCCATCTCATTTATTTACCATTATCTAGCAAAAGGTGAGGAATAGCATGCTGTAACGTGTAGTTTCGTCAACACCGCTTTGTGTTCCTGGCCGGTCCCGGGAGCACACCAGTCTAGGAACTTTCTCGGATCCGAGAATAGAATATACATGCTCGCGCACCCCCTCCGCCCCCCCCCACACACACACCAATTGTTCTTAAAATGCCTTTGCTAACTCAATAACTGGTCATTCTTAAATCTTTCCCTGCTATCCCAAACCCAGTTGGAGAAGTGACCAGAGGCTACTTCCTCGAAACTCATATGGTTTATTGACTTTATCTCCTCTGCTACTGCTTCCCTTTCCTTCCTCCCAAGTCCTCTGATTCTCCCCAGTTCTACCCAAGCAATTCTCAGTGTTCCACCTTGTGCTCAGCCATTGGCTATTGGCAACTCAATTTGATAGATCAAAAACCAAGGGGGGCGACCACCTTTAGCATCAGTAAACACAGGTTCCGATCAAAGCATCAGAACCACGCTTTACAGCATATGAACAATTTAACGGCCATGTTAGTATGACAGACTATAACAGAAGCTTGAGGGCAGTGTAACATGATCGAGCGATTAGGAGACAGGAGGAAGGGGTAAGACTTGATTTGAAACAAAGGAAACGATGGCAGGGAATGCCACTCAGTTTCTGGAGGCTTTCCTAGCAGGAAGCCCCGAGTTTGATCATCAGCACTGGTTAGATGGGTAATCCCAGCTCTCAGGGCATACCAGTAAGGGACCAGAAGTTCAAGATAATCTGTGGCTATACAAAGAGTAGAAAGTAAGTCTATGACACATGAAACTCAATCCCCCAAAATAATATTAATAATAATTTGGGGTTTTTTTCCTAAAAACAAATAAATGTGTCAAATTAGGAGGACAAGTAGAGACAATATTCCAGCTAAATATATCAACGTGCATCATGAGGCTGGGGTTCAAAAAGTGCTAGGTGGGGTTAAACACAAGCTACATGCCAAGGCATTCCAGAGTCAGTATTCTGGATGAAGCCAGTGGCTGAATCTGGCCAGCCTTTATGTTACACTAAGGAATTTGAATGTTACCTTTCAGACAGAGTTTTAACAAGTCAGAGATAACTCAAACACACTGCCTATTGTCAGTATTACCTCTTTTCTCCAAGGTAGAAACAAAACAAACACATAAAAAAAATGGTTATTCTGTGCCATAAGAAATTTCCTTGAGGTACAAAGAAGTATTTACTGACAGCAACATTTGCTAAATATTGGAAAGGGCTTCTGAGAGAGGTTGGCAAATCACCTCGGGAGGTCTTTAAGAATAGACCAAATTATAATTTGTCTTAGAAGCTTCAGAAGTGATTACCTGTTAGGGCAAAGGAATTGACTCTGAGTCTCTTCTGGAATTACAGTTCCATTGTTCACTGACTATCATGGTGTACAGAGCTGGGCATTGCTTAGCAATTTGTACTTGATCCTTTGGTTGCAGATTGATTACAAGATTACAGAAGCAGAGATGTTCACTGTAGAATTATGTGCAGAAAGAATGCTGTATGGATGGGAGGCAATCTGCCCATGATGGAACAACCTGGCTTAAAAAATAGGTACATTTTCCCTTTACTGTGTCATAAGCCTGGGAGGTGACCTTGATGTAATTCTATTTTTTGTAGGGTTATCTGAACACAAGAGCAGGTACTATCAGGGCTGGGCAGATACAATAATGATCTATAGTAGAAAGTGAGGAATTCATCCTAGCTTAACTCAGTATGTGGGGTGCTTTGCGTCATTGCTCAGGAAATTAGTTAAAGCTAGCTATTACTAAAGGTGCCCTCTGAGACTATTAATAACACCCAGAAATGTCAAGGCTTCGGAGTTTAAAAAGTACATCCGTGTGTGTTTCCTTAGCTGCTTGTCCCTAAAACTCTGAGGTAAGATTTTCAGAAGTTAGAAAGCAGGGGCTGGGAACTGCAGAAGCCTGCCCCCACCTATATGGCCGTGAGGTTATAACCCTCAACTCAGCCCCTTCCAGAAAGAATATTTTATCTGAACCATAGTTCATGTAAACTCTCCAAAGAAAAGAAGTGGGCATTTGAGGGTTTGGAGACAGAGAGGACAGAAACCCATAAGCAAAACAAAATGATGCTAAATAAAATGAGCCCCAGAAATGAGAGCATGTGTGTCCGTGGCCAGGGTCAAGAACAACTCTAAAGTCAATTGCCAGTTTGCAAATGCCTGTTCTGGTAAACAGCCTTCAAACTAAGAAAAAGCTTCTCTAAAATGCTGACAACACATTAAGAAAGATTAAAAAAACAAAAGGCAAGCACAGTTAAGCAAACATTGAGTGACAGCGTTAATATCAAACCTCACACAGGCAATATAACATTGACCTGATGTTTTCATTAAACTATGTTTAACAACTAATTGTCAGGAGTAAAATACCAATGACTATAAAGAGATACAATCTTATCTTAGGACCCACTAAGAAAGAAAACAATTATTATCTATTAGCCGCAAAGCACTGACTTTTAAGATGTCATAATTTTACCAATGAGGAAAGGAAGAAGAAAAATTTTACATTTTAGAATGCATGAAGTATTAGGGATAAGCAATAACTAGAGATCTTGGATGTAGCTCAGTAGTAGGATCGGTAGCCTAGCATACCAGCAGCCCTGGACTGGATCCCAGACACTGCAAATAACTATAATAAAAATAAAAATTCTTATAATACTATAAGAATCTGGAACCAGTGAAGGGCACATCCACTCTGGGTGTCTGAGTTCCTCTGAGCTGGACTGCATAGGAATGCATATGAAGATAGGGCTTTTTGAGGAAGAGGAGCTATAATCCAGGGACTTTATACAGGAGCTGTATTCTTGGGCCAAAGGGGAGAGAGAGAGCTATGGGGTTTGAGGATGAATTTATCTAAAATGGCATGAGAAAGGGAACTGACTGGTAGAATAGAAGAAGCTAGTCCATGACTTCAGGGTCATACAGTATCTCAGCATGGGACCAAAGCAAGCCGCTGCCTTGGGACTGAAAGCTAATGTTATGGAGAAGTGTTCATTCTCTAAGTCCTAAAAGCACATTCATTGATCAAATGGTAAAAGTATTTTTAAATGTGGTGAATCACATCAAATTCCATTCTAAACCTCCTGTAATGGTCTATAATCACCAAAGTGCTGAGAAATCTTTTTTGTTTGTTTGTTTTGTTTTGTGAAACAGGGTCTCTCTATGTAACCCTGGCTATCCTGAAACTCTCTGGTAGATAGGGCTGGCCTTGAACTCAAAGAGACCTATCTGCCTCTGTATCCCCAGTGCTAGAATTAAAGACAGGTGCTACTACTTCTGGCTGAGGAATTTTTATTGCCCAGCACGCAACAGACTCTAGGCTATTTTTAGCCACTAAATTATTGCAAATACAAATTAAACCTGAGCAATCACATCTCATTTTAATTCAAATACGCATGATATTAACAGAGTTTAGAGTATTTTTATTTGATCATCTAAGTTTATTTCTCCAAGTTGCCTGTTCATGCACTTTGCATTTTCCTGTGGAGTCACTGCTCTACTTCATTGATTTGTCATAACTCTTTACATATCACTGATGCTATAGAATAGGTAGGTAGGTAGATAGAGATAGATGTTGACATTCTCTTTGTTCAGTCTATTTTGTTTTTGTTCTTCAATGTTTACAACATTTTCTCAATTTGTTTTAATTTTTTTAAATAGGTGCTAATTTTTTTTCATATGACTCCTGAATTGTCTATCATATACTTTTTTTGATATTTTATTTATTTACATTTCAGATGCCATCCCCCTTTCCCATTCCCCCAATCCATTAATCCCCTATCCCATCCCTCCTCCACCTTTTTTGTCTTTATACTGTTTAAATTACATGAAAGTATTAAGGTCAGTTCTAGATTGAGGAACTAGCAATACAATAGATGCAAATAGTCCAAGAACAAGGAAGGCAATAAACCCAGATAATCAAAGAACATGCACAACAATAAACAGATCCATGATCACTCCTGTGATCACTATTTCTAAGGGCTTATCAGGATGATCAAAATATCTGAGCATACTTCCCTATCCTAGCCCAAAGTCATTTTGATACTGAAGCCTACTTCTTTGATCTAACTTAAGATTTAGATTTCTGCCTATAATTACTTCTTTGTTCTAGCCTAAGATTTAGATTCCTGTCTGAAATTTCTTCTTTGTTCTAGCCTAGGATTTAGATTTCTGCCTGAAATTACTTCTTTGTTCCAGTCCAATGTCAGATTCTTCCAAGCAGCCCATTTTCTTGTCCTTGGCCAATGACAGATTCCTGCCAGCAGCCCCAAAAGCTCTCCATGTCTCCCCTTTTTATTGCATAAACCAGACTGAGCCTGTCTTAGGTCACTCTGACAAGAAAGCCTTCCTTACCCATCATGGAATATGCATTATCATAACCAATGCACTTCTGTCTTAGGTTGGTAAGGCTCTGTGCAGAATCTTACCCGTCCTTGGCTTGTCAGCCTGTTAAATTAATAACTCTGTCTGGGGTCCATTATCAGTTTCAAGTCATATCATATACTTTAAAAACTACCTCACAATAATAAAGTATCAGCACTAGTACCTTAATTATTCTACTTTTTATGGATAGTTCTTTAATAAAATGTGCATTACATCTGTTGCAATGTAGTACTTTTTAAAAATTATTGTTCATTTTGAACTGGGAAATTAAACAAAGGCATTCCTATTTGTTAAGCTCTTGATTTATCACAGAGCCACACCCTCAGTCTCTGCCTTTTTATTTTCAAAGGTAAATCTAATTTATACCTATTACATCTGACAGTTATTATAGAACACATTTGTTCCAGGTCTGTAGACTTCAAGTTCAATCTTGCTTTTAACATTTCCCTTAGGTTTTGTTGATTGATTTCTTATATACTAGTATATTTTACTTATATTATTTTATTTTGGTTTGGTTTGGTTTTAGTTTGTTTTTGTGACAGAGTATCTCTATGTAGCTCTGTCTGTCCTAGAACCCACTGCATAGAAAAGACTAAGAAAGACTTACCTGCCTCTGTCTCCTAAGTGCTGGATCACAGGCTCCTGCCTCCAGGTCCAGTTTAATCTCTTTAAATCTGGTATCTTGTGTAACTTGCACTCCCATGCACCTCCACAAGACACACAGAAAAGCATAGTTTAAAAACAAAATAAAATTCTTTAAAAAAAATAGTGGTAATTTCCATCTCACCATTTTCCCTCTTGCAATAAATAGCATCACTGAAGCTTTGAGACTACAGCCAGGCTCTGGCAACCTGAGTCCAGGCTCAGCCATCACCCCAAATGTCACCCCAAATTAATGAGACTCATGAGAGTCAGTGAAAAGAAGATGAGATATTTAGTCAGTGTTGTCGTACTGAGAAGAGGAACACATGAAGAGATCTAGATGCCCTGAGTCCATCTTTTGGGTACTGACATAAGGCTTAGGTTCAAACAGAAGTAAATAAGTATGTGTAATTAAAGCAGTCTTCATCAAGGTGCAGTCTTGCCCACCCCTGATGCATCATTGTCTCAGCTCTGGTCCTGCAAAGTGGTCTGCTTTACTAGACGGTTTCATAAATGGTTAAATTGATCTGGTAATCATGAGGGGGCAGCCTCTCTCTCGAGGTCAATTGAGGAGGGTTGCTGTTAGGGGTGGTTATCTGTCCTGAGAGGTTTCCTTTTTCCTGGAATTCAAGCTAACTCTTAACCGAAAGCCAAAGTACACACACAAAATGGAAACAGAGATGTGGGGCTTTCTTCCTGCTTTTAGTTGCCTTGTGAGCCTGAGGGTAGAGGCTTCTTACCAGAAGCAACTTCGAAAGGCCTATTTCAGTGGGAGTTTCACTGGACTGGCTAAGGCCTCCTTCTCTTCAGGGAAAAAGGCACCGATGACTTCATGAGACTTGTACATACAGCCTGAGATGTTTATCAGTTAGATCTTTTAAATTAACTGACTAGTAATTGATGATAAATAAACTGTCCCATGTATTTATCTTGCTTCCAAATATATTTATGGTCTCTACTATGAGGCTGAAATCTACTGCATTCAGATTTGTTTAAGTTTCAAAGGATTTGGTCATTTGGTGCATAGAACAATGATTATATCATTTCTAATGAAAATACCATTTATTTTTGTCTCTCTGCATTAAATAGAAAGAAACTTCAAAACAAAGTAGAGTTAGCAAACAGCTCCGTGGGTAAAGTACTTGTTGTGGAGGCTCACATCTCTACTCCCAGCATTCCTAGAGAGAGAAGGGAAGCAGAGACAAGAGACATTCCAGAAGTTCATGGGCAGAAAGGTGGAACAGGAGAGGCTCTGCCTCAACAATGTGGAGGGAGAAAATGAACTTCCAACTGTTTTCCTCTGATCTACACACACTCAAAAACACACCTACATACACTCAAACACACACAGATACACGCAGACACACACAGGAATACACATGCCCGCACATGTGTACAAATGATAATAATAAATCTTTTTTTAAAGTGAAAAAGCTAAAATTACATCTACTTTTCCTGAACTTCATTATTTAGTAACTAATGTGATGGTTGTTGTTTATGTCTAACAATATTGTTTTTCATATGTAGGAATCCATTTAACTTTGTGCTTCTACTGAGAATACATGCTAAACTGAGAAGCACTTTAATATATTATCTTTGCATGCCTTGAATAATCCCATTTGATTACACTCGATTTGTACAAATAACTGAATGCACTCTGCACTTGTCTGATAAGCCCAACTTTATATAATTTTAAGTGCATCACTTAAGATGTCTGAACCTATAATCTCAAGTAAGACTGCTCATATTTCCTCTGCTCTCGCTGCGTTTAAGCTCCAGTCTCTTGAGTCCTGAAGGCACTGTGGGAATCAACTCAGTTTACAGCTCTTCATCGTTCTCGGTTCCGTTTTCTGCGGCGCTTCACTCTGCGCATGTTCAGCTGAGCCTCACGAGATTTCCCCAGATGGATTTTGAAGCTTTTGTTTCAATGTCCGTCATTTCTGGAGCTGTGTGTTGCAGCTTCTGGCTGTGTCTGCCTCCAGCTTACTTCACACCTCAGCAAGGCTTTATGTGGGTTTCTTTTCCACATTCTTATGTCTGAAAATTGCCTTAAGCAATAAGCCCAGAAGATCTGAGGGCTTACTTCACCCATCCTGTCTCCAAGCAATGCCTGCTTCGGAACCCATTGTCCAAATCTAAAAATAGCTGTTCCATATGTCTTGTCCAGTTTTATTGTGGAAGGTTAAATCTGGCCTTCTTCTCCAAAATGAGGCAGAAATCTTGGCTTCTTTCTTATAATAATGTTACATAATTAAACGTAAAGCTTTACTTCATTTCTTATTTTGCCACTACTTGAAGCATTTGTATAATTTTGATTTTCTTAAAAAATATCTATGCCGGGCGGTGGTGACACACGCCTTTAATCCCAGCACTTGGGAGGCAGAGACAGGCGGATTTCTGAGTTCGAGGCCAGCCTGGTCTCCAGAGTGAGTTCCAGGACAGCCAAGGCTACACAGAGAAACCCTGTCTCGAAAAACCAAAAAAAAAAAAAAAAAATCTATTTTTGCAGTCTGGTGGTGACACAGCCCTTTAATCCCAGCACTTAGGTGGCAGAAGCAGATGGATCTCTGAGTTCGAGGCCAGGCTGGCCTCCAAAGCAAGTTTCAGGATAGCCAGGGCTACAAAGAGAAATCCTGTCTGGAAAAACAAACAAACAAACAAAATCTATATGTCACCTAGATTTTCTTTTAAAATTAAAGAAAAATATATTCTTATTGTATTGCATGTGCATGGGTGTTTTGCCTGCATGTATGTCGTCTGTGCCTTCAGAAAGCATTGGATTATCTGGAACTGGAGTTGAGTGTGAGAGCCATAGGGGAGCTGGGACTAAAACCGCAGTCCTCTAAAAGATCTGCACTCAGCAAGTGCTCTTAACCATTGAGTCTTCTCTCCAGCCACTAATTTTTTTTTCACTTTGTGTGTGTGTGTGTCCATGTGTCACACCTGCATGGGGCACTCAGAGAAAAGCTTGAACATATTGGTTCTCTCCTTCTACCGCAGCATCCTGAAGACTGAACTCATCAGACTCGACTGCAAGAACCTTGACCTGCACAAGTATGAAGTCAGAGGACAATTTTTAAGAATTGTTTCCCTCCTTCCACCATGTGGGTCCCAGTGACCAAGCTCAGGTAATCGGGCTTTGAGGCAAGTGTCTTTACCCATACAGCCAGCATGACAACTACATTTTAAGCTTTCAAGATATTCTCTTCCGTTATTACCATTGCCAGATTTAGCAGAAACCAGCAAAGGATATATTTACAGTGCAACTTGAATTTGAGAAAAGGAATAATAATGTCAATGTAAGTATGTCCCAAGGATGCTAAGAACTTACACTGAGCAAACACTCATCAGAAATCTAAATTTGATTTGAGCATGTATTACTTTATATGGTAAATCTGTCTATAAAGTGTCATTGTAGAAGAGACAAAACAGCAGTTTCCATTTTTCGATTAAATACAGTGTTTTTGCAGAATCTGTAGGTAGATTTCTTAAAAATATCAAAAAAATATGTCATGTATTTATCAAATTATCACATTCTTACTTATTTTTGTGATTAATTTTGTCATCCTTTCTCTAGTTTCCCAAGCTAATTGTTCTATTTGTTTGCATTAAAATCATTAAAATGTCGAAAGCCTGTGACTTTTGCTCTGGTTGGGCTCTGTTCCCATCCTGGGCATTTCTCAATGAACAGAGCTCATTTGCATTAATTGCCAGAGCGTTTCTAATCTAGGTTATTTCCTCTCCATTCAAGAGCCTTTAGAAGAGGTTCTGTTTGTTTTTCAAATTTAAAGTGGTTTCCATTATTTTGTTTTACCGTTTTAAAATGTATTACTTAGGGCTTTTGATTAAAGCTCTTGTCTTGTGAGTGCTTCAATCTGGGAGAAGGTGCTAACGCTCTTCTCAGGTCAAATGTATAATCACATTTTATATATGTTCTATAAGCAAAGGGGAACACATTCTCTGTGTATTTGTGTTGAACAGAGAAATACAACAAAGACAAAACAAACAAACGAACAAAAAGATTGCTTAATGATATTATTCAGTCCTTCAGATTCAGACTTGGATTTGACCCGGTTTATCCTGAATAAGATTTTGGCAACTGGAAACTAGCAGAACACACCCACCCCACACCCTGCTGCTCCATGATTTATGAAGTGGTCGGCAACAGGGCTGAATTGCTATAAAATGGTGTCCTTTCACTGGGATTTATTAGATAATGCATTACTGAGGACCATTTAGGCCCTGTTCAGAACACAGTAAAGGCCAAAAACATGAATGAGATTATGTAAAGCGACCAGTACCACATGGCCAGAGTCTTCCCCACTGGCCCGTTCTACCATATAAGAAGCCCCAGCTCTGGTCTTCCTGGATGGTCACTTAAGCACCATGGGAAAGCACAGACTGACGCTGAAGGATTTTCACTTACTTTCCAGAGAAGCAAAAACCAGAGATGTACCTTCCTCTAACACAGCATAGGAAGTAACACAGAGGTAGATCTAGCCGATGAGAACTAGTCAGTCCCATAAACAGAAGAATCGGGCCTGGTGCACAGCAGAACTCGGAAACTTACAGAGGGAATTGTCTTCAGTATTTAGGCCTGGCGTTTATGTTTCCCTGCCATAAGCAGGCTGCAATTCTTGTCTTTCCCCATCATGACTTTAGTTTATTCACAGCACATTTAGCACATGTACACTTCATATACTTACTAATGCTTTGATCTCTTCGTCAGAGAGCACACATCTTATAAAACCTTTTCATTCTCTGTTGGATGATTACATTCAAACAGCCTTATTTTTTAAGTAGTTTGGTATTCTTTTAGAACTAAAAAAAAAAAAAAAAAGAGGAAATGTGTTTATTTATTGTGTGTTATTGTGTATGTCTGAGATGTATGTATTTGCACATGTATTCAGTATCCTGAGAGAAAAACAGATTTTTTGGAACTAAAGTTAACAGCTGGTTTCTAGTATGTGTGCTAGGAACCGAACACAGATCCTCTGAAGGATAGGAAGTACTCCCACCTGCTGATCCATCTTTCCAGCCCTCTGTTGTGAGGATCATACTATAAAAAAAAATCTGTAGCACCCAGATCCAACATACTCATCATAGCCAGAAACACTGGCCCACTAAAAATTCCCAGAACTCTCATCATGGGGCTACAGTGGGTTCCCTCCCCTCACAACATGCTTATCCCCTGCCTAGATTGCAAATTCAAAGACAAAGTTGTCTATGGTTTTTGGGTGCTTGGTGGTGGGTTGCCCCAAACTTTTGAAATACTTCTTGACGTGCCCGGACCATGCAGTGACTTTATAGGTGTAAAACCTCAAAGGCAGAGCTTTTCTCTCTGAGGCTTAGTTCTACTGCTTTAAATGGGGATGCTTGGCCCAGCCAGGTAACTCAAGGAGTAAAGGCACTTGCTATGAAGCTCAGTGACTGGCATTTGATCCCCAGATCCGCATGGTAAGAGGAAATCAACTCCCAAGTGTTGTCTTCTGACCTTATCATGATATGTTCATACCCCATCACCACCACGACCACCACCACCACTATACACACAGAGAGAAAGAGAGAGACAGAGAGACAGAGACAGAGAGACAGAGACAGAGAGAGAGATAGAGAGAGGGACTGATAGTCATACAGAGAGACACAGATGGGGTACTTTCTTCTAAAAATGACATATTTTTTTTGTTCACACAAAAAATATTCAAATCTATTACTTAGTAAATATCACCCATAGCTAGTTGGTATTTGCTGCTCTGTACCTTGGTTTGGCAAAATCTATGAACAGATATGATTTTTCACGGGATTTTTTTTCCATGTGCAATCTTCAAGCTTTCCCAGAACAGTGTTGTCCACACCTTCTGTGGTGGGTCAGCCAAATGCATGACCCAGAGGATCGGCTGCCTATGTCCTAATTACTACAATTATATTTCATTTGAAAAACTGATGACCAAGCCCAACAGCTTTGATATATGCCACAAAGCTCTGGCTGGGCTTCTCTCCAAAGTTCTCTCTCCTACTCTAGTAGGCCAGCAATGCTAACTACACACCTTGAAAAAGTTTCACAGTTAAATTGCAGGTTTTCTTGGAAATCATGACGTTGTCTTTTAAAAACACTTTAAAATTGTGTTGTATCCAGAAGCAAGAATACTCAGTTCACTGTAATATATAAATAAATATTCTTTTTAAAAAAGATGTATTGATTTGTTTTATGTATATGAGTATACTGTAACTGTCTTCAAACACACCTGAAGAAGACATTGGATCCCATTACATGTGGTTGCTGGGGATTGAACTCAGGACCTCTAGAAGAACTTAACCACTCTTAACCGCTGAGCCATCTCTCCAGCCCCTTAAGTAATTATTCTTAAAAAAAAAAAAAACTGAAAAGAATGTTATAGGGTGGCCTTCTGGGGTAGGGGACTTGTTTGGCATGTTTGATCCCCAGCATTGGGGTAAAAGTGCATATTGATAAAATTAAAGAAACCATGATATAAAAAAATTATTGTGTGTGTACATGCTTGTGGTGTGTATAGATGTGTGCACAGGCACCCAAGGACACACATTCAGAGGACAGAGATGAACAGCTAGTGTCCTGCTCTATCACGATTCTGTCTTATTCTTTTGAGACTGGGTTCTCAGTGAAGCTGGACCACACTGTACTATGTAATCAGCAGCTCCAGGCTGTTCTATAGGTGCTGGGTGTCTGAACTTTGTTAGCTGTGGTGTTATGCACTTGTAATTGCAGGATGGGGGAGGTAGAGGCAGGAGGATCATGAGTTGGAAGCCAGCCTGTAAAAGCAAGACTTTCTCTCTCTCTGCTTTTTCTTTCTTTCTTTCTTTCTTTCTTTCTTTCTTTCTTTCTTTCTTTCTTTCTTCTCTTTCTTTCTCCTTTTTCTTTCCTTCTTCCTTCCTTCCTTCCTTCTCCTTCCTTCTTCCTTCCTTCCTCTTTCTTTCTTCTTTCTTTCTTTCTTCTTTCTTTCTTTCTTTCTGGAAACATCAAATTTAATTTAAAGAAAAAACAACTTGAAAGTGACTCCCAGAAAAATGGACAAACCAACTGCTGAAGAGAACACGGTCTTGCTGACCACAGGGCTGGAGAAAGAAGAACAAGGCATTGAGCTGAAGTGTGTAAGTTATTGCACATGAACTTCTTTGAGGGGGGAGGGAACAGAGCATATAAGCTTCTCTTTGTGAGTGCCCAGTACATCTTAAGAGTCAAAGTCTCCATTTTCCTATACAACATTCATCTTCTGTTTCACCCAACTCTCAGTGGAGGGCAACCAGGACAATACCATTGCCCCAGACAAAGAGCACAGGTGCTGAACATATATTGTGTGTGTGTGTGTGTGTGTGTGTGTATGTGTATGATATACACATATATACATATATATGATAGCCACATTCTTGCTGTGGGACACATGTGTGCATGAACACACATAAAATAAACATGATTTTAAAAGTATAAGATGAACTCTAAATGGGAAGTTTCAAAAATCATAAACCCTTTCAGCACATGGCTTAATGAAGAAACCTGAAAACTCTAATAACCAGTGCTCACTGTGTGATCTTTAAATCAGAATATCCAACCACATGCCCCATACCGAGAAAAGCTTTTTGTGTTACATACTTTTCCCTTTTCATTTTGACACAAATTGCATTTACTGATTTCACTTAGGAAGCAAGAAACACCCCCCTGCTCACACTGTTCCTTTCCTACCTTTTCAACAGTGCTCGGAACGGGATGATGCGTGCTAACAGAAGAATTAAAAAGCAATACCCATGAGACGTGCTATTCTATGAACAAACGAAGAGGAATCTGTGCATGCCCACAGAGACGCAGTACCTTCCAGAGATGCCTCTGAGACAGCAAGCAGGAAAGTACTCCAGTAAACGTTCAGGGTTCCTTAAACCGATGAGACAGTTAGCCACTGACATAATTGCTTTAATAAAAGAGTTAAATGATGGATGAGTGGCTGGCAAAAAATGCTTTCCTTTACAACTTTGCTTGACAGACAGTGATCTTGTTACTTGGAAAAGTGTTGGGTTGATGTGTAACTTTTATGCAAATAGTCCATCGACAGTATGGGTGCCTGTGTAGGCCAGGCACAGAACATGTCTGGCAGGAATTTGTAAATGTTTTGTATCTTTTTATACACATGTTCAAATACAGCCGTTAAGAAAACACAAGATCCCTGATTTATGGAAGAACCAGGGGGAAAATATTCTTCTTAGTTTCAAATAACAGCAGGATGGTTATTGTTTGCATTTGGCGAGAGTCTGCTGTCTGCTGAGGGAAGCTTACTTCTGTTTCTGTTGAAAATGTGCATCTTGTTCCCTCTCCTTATCTTCCCTAGAACTGGAACCATCTCTTCCTCAGTGTCTGTCAGCATGTAAATATTTTGCTACTTTTTCTCAGTTGGAAAAAAACCATACACTGACTTCATGATTCCTGCCAGTGATGACCTCACGTCTCTATCTGTGTATAGACCCTTCAAGAGTCTATTTCCCTTTCCCTGGTCTGGGGACACCCCACCCCTCCTCCAACTACCAAGACCATGGGCCTAAGAGTTTCAAATGTACACCCTCCAAGACATTTTCCTCTCTAAACTCCTATCTTCTGCTCCTAACATCCAGGGGTTCTCTTAGAACTGGATCTAGGAAAGCTCCAACAGTTACTGACAGGTGCTCTGGCCCAGCCTCACAGACTGCTTCAACTGTGTCTGTACACTCCTACCCCAAGAGGGTCCGACAACCTGGACAGCAGTGAAACAAACAGTTTTTTCTTGACTAGCCCACATTCCAGTTTTTTCTCACACTCCACAACTTCACCCCAATGTCAGCAGGAAGTAGTAATGGATGATTACGGCGTCTGTTATTCATTTATAATCAACAAAAGACTAGGATGTTTGGTTTGGGGCCCTGGGACAAGTGATGAGGTACCTTTTTCACAGATCAAAGCAAACCTAGCCTCCAGGTTCTCCCAGCATCCCTCAGTCCCTACATCGCATACCCTACCCCCAACCTTGAACTTTCCAGCCCAGTGGGCTGCCCTTCCTCCAGAGACTCTCCCTGTATAATCCAGACATTTTGGTCTGTCTTTCCCACTCTCTCTTCTTCTCCTTCTTTTCTTTCTCTACAAGAGCCCTTTCTCTCTTTCTCTTCCCCCTTTCCTTCCTCCCCATGGCAACTTTCCCGGTCTCAGTCCTTGGGGCCAGTGAACTCAGTCACCAGAGAGCAGCTTCCCAATCAACGTGCCTTTAATATATATATATAGTCTGGCTAGAATTGGCTCATTCACCAGTGGAGAGATAACCTATCAAAGAGAGAGATTCTACACACCTAGTCTCTGTTTCTTAAGCCATCCAGTTAAACTGACCTCCACTGTCACACTGGAAACATTCCTTGAAACACTGACAGAGATCTCCATCATACCAAACACCATGCTCAGATTTCAGTCTTCGGTTTGAACTTTGCTCAACTTCAACACAGTTGCCCACTCCCTTCTTTTCCAAACAGTTCCTAGGTTCCTTCTAGGAAGCACTGGCTGCCTTTCCGTTGGATGGGCCACTAGATTTCCTTTGCCCTCGCTGGCATTGCCTACTTCTCTAAACATCTGAAATCCTAGTTTCCACAAGGTACTCTTAGGCTCTGTACTATACTCAATCACCACGTCTTTTTATTTAGTTCAGGATTTTCACATTTTTAGTGATTCCAACATTTATGTATTTCCCTGACTCTCTTCCTGTACTTCAGACTCATTTATATAAGGCCTACTCAACATTTCCTTTTAGAATTCAATTAGACATTACAAATCTAGCATCCTCAAAGGAAAACCCTTATCCACCCTGCCCCTCCAGAACATCACTTCCCCCTTTTCTGCATGTTGCTAAACAAAAGCCCTAATTAACCAACGTACTGGTTACTCTTCTGTTGCTATGAAAATACAAAGACCAAAAGCAACTTAAAGAAAAATTGTCATGGCTTACAGTTGCGAGAGTTAGGTGTCCATTATGGGAGGGAAAGAATAAAGCAGAAGACAGAAGATGAAAGACAACATCTCAGCTCCACACAGGAAGCAGAGAGAAAAACAGACATAGGGTGATTTTGCAAACTCTCAAAGCCGACTTCCAGTGACATACTTCCTCCAGCAAGGCTTCACATCCTCAAAGTCCCAAATCTTCCCAAACAGAACCACTGTTAGCTTATGTGCCAGCAATACCTTGTCGAGGTCTGAAATCAAAGAACCACTAAGTGGGGCCAAGGTTCAAATATGTGGATAGATGTTCAGTTGGAGTCCTCAGCTTGTTCCCTCCCTGACATGGTCTAGCAAATTCCATTTCTTCCCTCTCCCACCAACCCCACCCACTTGGAAAGCCTCAGAACAGAAAAGGGACCAAAAAGAACCAGTCCCATGTTTCTGACATTCCTTACAGTATCCTAACCCCATTGACTGAAGTCACAAACCCCCCCCCCCACACACAACACACAGTCTATAAAAGGCTCTCATGCCACAGTCTGCCTTCCATGTCTTCTGGTTTCCTCCCCTGAGACTAGTGAACTTTCCCAGGAGCTCACTCCCAAATTAACCAGTCTTTTCCCCATTTAATTTGGCTGAATTGACTTATTTCATCTGGGGGAGGAGGGACCTATCAGTGAACCCATGAGGGACATTTCTCATTCAAACAATAACTCCCACTGTCATGATTTGAATATGCTTGGCCCATGGGAAGTGACACTGTTAGGATGTGTGGCCTTGTTGGAGTAAGTGTGTCACTGTGGGGATGGGCTTTGAGACCCTCCTCCTGCCACATGGAAGAGTCAGTTCCTGACTTCCTTTGGTTGAAGATGTAGAACTCTCAGCTCCTCCTGTACCATGCCTGCCTGGATACTGCTATGCTTCCCCTTGATGATACTGGATTGAACCTCTGAAACTGTAAACCAGCCCCATCTAAATGCTTTCCATTATAAGAGCTGCCTTGGCCATGGTACTCTTCTCAGCAATGTCGACCCTAAGAGACCCACTTAGGCTACAAATATAAAAGTCACACCCAGTTCCTTCTTTTTCCTCAATCCTAAATCCTATCTTGCGATAGATAGTTGGTGTACACACTATAAACAAAACCTGTCTCCTTTCATTACCATTCCCCGAGTTACTACCATCTGTGACCAGCCACTATGTTCTCTCACGCAATGTCTCTTCCTAAGGAGTCACCCCGCTGTCAACTCTTCTTTCCTTCCCTCTGTTCTTCACCCAGCAATCTGACTCAAAAACAAAGGAACAAACAAATGAAAGCATTATCACACTTCCTAACCATAATCCTCCAATTGTAAGGGCTAAAGTTAACTGTAAACCTACTTGCCAAGGACACATAACTTCCTGGAACACCAGGGGCTGTGGTTCTTGTGAAACACGTCATGTGTTTCCACTTCAATAAGCAGGGTTGGTTGCTCCAACTGCACAGGGTATGCTTGATAACACATAGGCAAGGGATAGAAATATATAGGCAGGAAGTATGTCAGGATGCTCACTCCTGACTGAATGAAGGCCAGAAGTACCATAGCCTTGGGAGAGGGGTTGCCTTTATGATCACCTGACTCACCTAAATTCAGGGCCATTTCTCTAGGAATCCTGGATATGACTATCCATCTTCCTGGCTAGTATGAAACTGGTCTTCCTCCTGGCAAGTCTTAGGTTTAGCAATATCTCTTGCTTTCCAGAATTCAGATAGCCTGATACTATCTAAACGAACCCATTTTCACTTGGTTAATTGCTTTACTGCATTCTAATCTGTGTTCAAGTAAACATCTCCCAGTATCTTTTCCCAGCAAACTGATCTAAAACAGGTCTCCTCTACTCCTCACTCAGTCTTTGAAGACTACATTTCCCTCTTGTTGACTCACAACTCTGTGATTCATGACGCGAAAGTGTTCCTGCTTCAAGAGAACAAAACCTCTGGCCTAGGTGAAAACCTAAGGTTAACATTCCAGTGGGACAGATGGATTCGTGGATTCTTCTCAGGCAGGGCTGAAGAGGAAGGAAGAATAGTTTCTCATTAATGCGACGATTCACCTATTCCAGAATTCCACCCTAGTACAGTAGTTTACAGGCCGCGGTTATTGGAAAGTGGCTCACTTTTCACTTTTCAGAACCACTCAGAAAAGCGTAACTTCCTTTCTTCAGTTTCTTTCAAAGCAGGGTTTTCCTAACAGTATAGGCTTTTTTTATGGTACCCTGGGCCTCCTCTTTCTGTAAACCCATCTCTTTGTCAAGTATCTAATTGTCTGCCACATGGCAGTCCTCCAGGCAGGTTTAACTCAAATGGATGGCTTGTGTTCCTTCTTTCTTTTCTCCATTTTCCACCCCTGGCTGCAAGGATTTACAGTTGGCCTGTCCTGGGGGTTTTCTTTGAATCTCTAATAAAATCATCCCTGTGTTCCACTGGAGTCTCCAGCTCTCTTCTCCCTCTCCCTCCCTCCACCCCCTCTCTTCCTCAACCCCACCCACCTGGAAATCCTCCTTCCAAACAGAACAGGTGCCAAAAAGCACAGACCCGCATTCCTGACATTCCTGTTACCTGACCCTACCTGCCTCACCTGGAGTCACCAGCTACCCAAGCCCCCACCCCCACCCGCTGCACAAGCCCAGCGCATGGCTGACACATCGTTTTCCTACACTTTTAAAACAACTTCTGCTCTATAATCTGCCTTCGACTTTTTTCAGTCTTGTCCCCTGAGACTGGCGAACTCTTCTGGGAGTCCATTCCCATGTAAACCTGCCTTTTTTTTACTTTTAATTTGGCTGAATTGGCTTATTTCTTCAGCGGAGAAAACCTATCACCTTGAGCTTCTGTTTCAGTTCATTCTTAAATTCCTTTATTAATAAGACTAAGAACACCAAGAGGGGACCTGATTTCCTCTGAAACTCTGTCGGGAGAGACAGACGGCCGCCTTGGAATCCAGAGAGCGGCGACTGCAGCAGTTCGCCACCGCTGGCTGGCTGGCAACATCATTTAAAGATGCGGGCTATGGGGCAAACCCTTTGAGCTATAGTTTTACCCTGCCTGCAGTGTTCTAGGACTGGAACGTAGCATAATAGTCATCAGAAAGACCAGAGAGACTTCATCAGACAACTGATGGGAGCAGGGTTTCACAGCCATACATTGGGCAGAGCTGGGGGGAGTCCTATTGAGGAGGGGGAGGAAGGATCAAAAGAACCAGAGGTGTCTGGGACATGGCCACTGAGGGACTCACAGGGGGGAGGATAGGGGGGCTCACAAAGATTAGGGAGCCTGTAGGTCTCTGACTAGGTCCTCTACATATAAATAAAATGTTATGACTGAGTAACTAGGTGTTCTTGTGGGATTCCTGGTGGTGGGGGCAGGGGCTGGCTCTAGCTCTTTTGCCTGCTTATGGGACCCTTTTCCTCCTGCTGGGTTGCCTTTACAAGCCATGATGTGATATCTTATTGTAGACTGTTGTGCTGTTGGTGTTTGATTGACATCTCTGGGAGCCGGCTCTTCTCTGAGGGGAGGCTAAAGCAGAGTGAAGCCAAGGGAAAGGGGATGGGGTAGTGGGAAGAGACTGAAGGAAGGGGAGGGAGGGGAAACTGTGGTACGGATGAGAGAAGCATAAAAATAAAAACTAAAATTAAAAAAGTGTGTGCACTGTGGAGCAGGAGGGATGGCCCAGGGCTAAGGGCACGTGATGCTTCTGCAGAGCATGTGTGTTCAGACGCAGCAGGTCGCTCACAACCACTCCTAACTTCAGGTCTAGGGAATCCAACGCCCTCTTCTGGATTCCATGGGCACCTGCGTACGTATGGCATGAACTCACAAAGAGAAGCATACAAAAGACGTATTGTCTTAAAACAAAGACATAAGTAAGTCTCTGTGGGGTTTTGTGGGGTTTGGTTTTTTTTTTAAGAAAGAGAATAAAGATTGCCCTGCAGACTCTGATAGCCACGGTTTCCTGCTATCTTCCTAAACACTGTGAGGTGGTTATAGATGAGTAGGAATTAGCAAATCTTTCATGTTGCTGAACAGCAACAACAAAAGTAAAACTGATGTATCCATGCAGTAAAACTGGGTAATTAAGAGACATAATTTATAGTTAAAACCTACATAAATACATCATTTTTAATTAAAACACATAGAAAAATAATTTATAATTAAAAAAATAATTCTCAGTATCTGTTTTAACCACAAGCACACACACAAAAAGATGAAAACTCATTAGTAAGTGGGGGGGGGGAAACAAGTAAAACTGAGATACTATTATTTACCTAAAATGGTTAAAATTACCCCTCCCCCACAAACAAATGTTTGTGTGCCTGTGCTTCTTGGGAGAAGAGTAAAGGTTTAGCGATACCTGCTGGAATGTAAGTTAGAAGGCTCTTCATTACTAATCCTCTCCAAGACGTAGACCTGGTGAGATAGCTGTGTGGGTAGAAAACGGCGGAACTGTGATACTGAGAACCAGAGTTCGATCCCCAGAAACCGGTGAGGCTGGGAGGAGAACCGACTCCTGCGGCCCTCCCAGTATTCTTTCTTGGCTGCCGTAGCCAAGTCTACCACAGAGAGCACTGCATAGTGAGATGGGGAGAGTGGTTTCAGAATTACCGTTCTTTTACGAAGAATGCTGCTGTGTTTGAGCACACACGAAGCACTTTGGAAATGTCTGAGATTATTGTTGCATCAGAAGTAAACCCGGGATAGAAAGAAATCCATTAACAAGTGTTTCGTCTAAATGCTTTCTCAAGGCAACCGCTCAGGGATACATTTGAAGACACAAAACATAGGAGATCCAATTATATCTACCCGATAAGAAATACTTTAAGTGTCCGACGAGTGCTCATCACAGAAAACCATCAGAGAAAGGCAATTCTTAACACAAGCAAAAAGGGAACTTTTCCCTCAAGGACAAAAGCCTGCAAACTTGCTTTTATAGCACTCTTTTAGAGCCATCTAAAATAACTTGCCTATATTTACACTCGCAAAGGTCATAATGACAAACTTAAGGTTTGCCACCAGCCTAGACAATTTCAAAAGACTTGGAATTTTCAATCACTTTTAACCTCTTAGCAAGAGGTCAGAGCCTATTATTTCAAACCTGGCTTGTAATGGTCAGAGAAACTCACATCTACATTTTAGTGTTAGCAATCTGTCTCCGTGTATTCCTAAAGATCCTTCCGCTCAAGAAGAACCATGTGGAGGTTCAGGCTTTACATAAAGCTTGGCTTTTCAGCTAAAAAGTGAAAAGGTGTTGGTAAAACAATTAGCCACTAACATCCTATGATTGTCGGGCACTTCCTCTTCTCCCAGGAGCTGACTTTGTCCTTTCAAATGCCTTTAATCCAGCCCGGAACAACAAAAGTAAAAGCAAAGCAGGTGTTGAGAATTCTCTTCCAGCTAATGCTGGACTCAAGAGATCATTGCAGAGAACACCATCTACTAAATGCGGCCTTTACACAACTCTATGGAGAGGATGTTGCTGAGCTGTGTGCAGGAGAGTTTGAGAAAGCTGTCTGTGGTGTGGACAGTAGGCTCCTTCACCTTGGACCAAACCAGTGAGCCTGAAGATTTCTGGTTGAAAAACGTGTAGTCTGTTTTCCCTTAGTCTTGAAAAATAAACAAACTAAAATAAAATAATTTAAAAACCCAGCTAGCTAGCTAGAGTAGCTGGTGCCTTTTTTTGTTGGCAGATTTCCCCTTTCAGGGCTCTGTAGGAACGTAAGCACACGGAGTTAAAGGGGAGAGACATGTTTCAGAGCAACTTGCTTATTTTATCCTGTTAAGGGCAAAACTGTAGACTTGCTTTCTGTGAGCCTTCCTGTTGACCCTGGTACATATGCACCACGTGCCTTGGGTTAGAACCCTTGGAGTGTTGTCTGAGGTCAAGTGGAATCCTATCAGCAAATCCTTCAGAGCTCAGTTCTCCGTCAGAAGGGGTTTAAATTACCTTATTAGTGGTAACTGCTATAAGCCTGATTGCTACCCAGTGATTACATAGTGTTTTATTAATTACTTGCAGCCATCAATTAAAATTTCTGATAGAGCAAGGTGATTTTATGGGTGGGCTCATTTTTTATAACGAAAGAAAGCGTCAGTCCCTAGAATAGATTTCCTTAACTCCCACTTTCCCCTTGTCTTGTGGTCCTTGCTGGGGAAATTATACCCCAGTATACACTGGGGTTCTACTCATTCAGTTCTACCCATTGCTCAGCTCTGAGCTCCTCTGTACCTGACAATTGACTTGCCTGCCTGGTTCCTGCTTGATTATATACATTTTGGTTTGTTCTTGGTTTCCCTCAGGCCTATCTTAGTCCAGTGTGAGCGACACTCAGAACATGCTGTTGATAACATGTCATTTGTAGTCTGAGCCACTGTGCAGATTAGCTCTTAATCATGTGTTGTTGTTATGTTGTTGTTCTCCAAACTGTAAGTGTGACTCTGATATATAGATCTGAATTATATGTTCCTTAAAGGGAGAACAAAGATTATATTTCTTTAGTGCACACTACAGTTCACATATAACCAACAATATGTTAAGTGAAGTGAAATGGAACTTTTTCTTTTAAATTTTACTTTATGTGTGTGAATGTTTTGTCTTCGTGTGTGTGTGTGTGTGTGTGTGTGTGTGTGTGTTTGTTTGTGTTGTCCTCTGAGGCCAGAAATGAGCATCAGGTCCCATGAAACTGGAGTTACAAATGGTTGTGAACCACCCATGTAAGGGACAGAAATTGAACACAGGTCCTTGCAAGAACAGCCAGTACTCTTACCCACTGAGCCATCTCTCCAGCCCCTGGAATAGAACTACTAAACTTCTCCATGTGTCACATGAGTTATGCTTAGATAGACTCTGGGTAGACCCAGAATCCTCTGTGTAACTCTGGAAAAACCGCTAAGTCTCAAGATTCTCTGTTTATCTGAAAAATGCAAAACCAGTAGCAGCCTCTGGCATGGCCCAACTGTGTCACGTTGTAAAGATTACATGTTAGATGTGCGACTGGCTTAGAACAGACCATACCAGACCAAATGGTTCCAAGTGGGGTTTATTCAGGAGATAGGACAAAGATGGCGGGGGTTGGGGGGAAGAAGAGGAAGAAGATGGAAGAAGACAGCAAGGTCAGGGGGTTCTGCCTGTTTTATATGGGCAGTGACATAGCCTCTCCCAGGTAAAGGTGAGGTAGCCAGGTGGATTCTGGGAATATATGGCTGTTGCCTTGGCAATAATGTGGAGGTCACCTAGATGTGATGTCACCGGGTTTGGAGCCTGATACCAATACTACATGAGATTCACATGATGACATTGTCTAAGTAGGAAGCTCTTAGCAAAAAAAGTTCTTTCCTATATAATTCAAACATTTTGGTCTCTACTCTCTCTCCTTCTGCATATCTCTCTCTCTCTCTCCTCACTCTTTCTGTGTCCTTCTTGTCCCCCTTCCCTCAGTCTCTCTCCGCATGGTGACTTCCCTGTCATCCTTCCTTGGGACCAGTGAAACTACCCAAGAGTGGCTTCCCAATAAACCTGCCTTTATATATATTAATTTGGCTTGAATTCTCTCTTTTTACCAGCAGAGATTAACTTATCAGTTAAAGTACTGTGGGGCGAAGGATGTTGGCTCGGATGGTGGAGTGCTCCCGTAACATGTACCGCCCTGAGTTTGGTCCCCAGGACCACATAAAGCATATAGATATCATGGATATAGATGAATGAAGATAAATGCTGGCACATATCTGTAATCTAGAACTCAGGAATTCAGAAGTAAAGGATCAGAAATGTCAGGTCATCTTCCACACACAGGTCATCTTGGGCTACATGATCCTCAAACAAAGTAACAGTAATTACAGCAGTGAATGTTATATATTGTGTCTAAATTTATTACATATGACACATTCTTATATACATTATTTATAAGCACATATAACTGCTCAGGTCTGTACTGTATATGTTAAAAGTTAACTATTGTCATTTAATGAATTCACGAGTTAAAACTGTGTCCAAGGAGGACTGCATAGTACACTGGCTGGAATTAAGATGTAAACAGCACTATTGAGGAGGTACACTGTGAGTCAGGCGAGGTAGTGCAGGTGTGTAACTCTAGTGCTTGGGAGGCTCCCGACAAAGGATGATCTTATATTGAAGGCCAATCTGCACAGGGATAGCCTCTCTCAAGAGACCAGAAGCAAACAAAACCACAAAGAAGTCACTGTATTGTTTATAAAATAGAAGAAAGATTAAAATTATAACAATATAATTATGCATGCACATATTGGAGACTGGGAAATACATCTGGATATATAGTGTAGACAGATTGGGCTGTAAAACAACCACAGAAAGATCAATGTAGATCTAGGTATACTGAAATGAAATAGTGTTAGACTGTTGTAAGGAAGGAAGGAAGGAAGAATGTTACAGAAACATAATAAATCTTTTATGAAAACAAAAATATATTACATATATATATACATATATACAAATGTATAAAAATGCAAATACTTTCTGCTCAACCATTGGAAAACGACAATGCTGGAGGATAGAGAGTTATTCACTTTTTCCCTTGGATGTTTCTAACTGGATTCGCCAGCACCCGTGGGTGTCAATTTACAACAAAAGCAAGCAATCAAAATTAGTAAAAAATAAAATACAAATATTTCTTTAGAGGTTTTCAACAGAATCAGTTATACCATTAAAAATCCTTAAAAAAGACACAGACAATAAAAGAAGTGAAAAGAAGATTGATTGAGGCTCTTAATAATTTAAAAAAAACAGTGATGTATGACAAAGGAATTTCCTGTTAATTACTGTTAGGCAGAATTAGGGACCTTTTTCTGTCATTATTGACCAGATAATACTACCTGATGTCACATTAACTGATGATTTCTACGGGGGCCTGGGGATCGAGGGCATGATTTCTCCTGTATTCTGGGATGGCCTTCTCTTAGCAATTCCTCTGCCTGCTTTCACTTACTTTTTCAGAAAAAAAAATATTAACAGCTTTTTTTGGCATTTCTTCTAGGCTCTGCCCCACAGTTTCCTGGCAACAGCCAGGTGTGCCTGACTCACTATTAAAGGGGCCTCTTGTCCCTGGTCACTCTCCTGCTGTCTCCTCCTTTTATCTCCTGCTCCTTACCCTCTTCCACCTCTGTCCCCATTCCCCTCCCCCTCTTTCTCCATGTGCTCATGGCCGGCCTCTACTCCTCTACTCCTCTGCTCTCTTTCTCTGCCTTTCTCTCAACTCCCCTCCCCATGCCCTGAATAAACTCTACTCTATACTATACCTTCTTGTGGCTGATACTTCAGGGGAGAAGGGATGCCTCAGCATGGACCCATAGAGGCACCCCATTTCCCCTACACCTTACTGTGCATCCACCAAACATATCCCTGCCTTCCTTTCTTTTTATAAGACATAACAGCTTTGATTAGAATGGATGTAGAAATGGAAATCATATTCCAAAATAAATCATATATCCTGTATCTGTCCACAAATGTCTGAAGAAAATTGTAAAACTTCTTTGGCGTCTTTTGTAATTAGAGGGACAGGCTAACAATAATATAGTATTAAGATGTTAATATAGACATGAAAAGTTCAAGCCACGTCATTCAACATGATTCATTTCTATGGCTCAGTTGAATGACAGGTCCCAAAATACCAGTCTTGTCATTCAACAGCATTAATAGAGCTACTTGGAAATTATACTAACAAACTGGTCATTCGCTGATGAAACCCACTATCTTGTAGACTAGAATTACTGAAAATATGTACTCCAGAATGATAATTCTGAGAGCATTTAATATGCCTCATGCTTTTAAAATGAGTTTAGGTCAATAGCTAAATAAACTTAAAAGATACCAAATAAAAATTAGTTAAGAAAAAATTTAAATTAAGCTGCCTGCTCTTTCAGGGATCCAGATTCAGTTCCAGCACCCACATGAAGTTATCTGTAACTTCAGTTCCAGGGGATCTGACACCCTCTTCTGTCCTCTATAGGCACCAAGACATGCACATGGAACATACACATGCTTGCAGGCAAACAGCTGTACAGATAAAATTAAAATACATAGTTTTTTTTTAAAAATTAGATTTTGTAGAGACATAAATATGCTAATGTGAGTTTTGAATATTCAAGCTGTTGATATAATTAGTGTGTTCAGATTCCAGATATATTTTTCTGTGAGACCCTGTTTTGATGATTATGTTAAAGGACTATTGGTCCTTTGAAACTAACACACTGACACGCTGACACAGCTCCATGGGCACTAGGAATAAGTGCCCAGCCTTGAATGGGACATCTGTAACACAGCTGCTTCACCTAAGGCTCAGGGAATGTCAAGGAAGAGGATGTGGGAAGATTGTAAGAGCCAGAGGAACAAGACAATTGCTGCAAGATAATGAAGATAATGTCTGGATGTGATATAGACTTTGCACACATAAAATCCCAACAATATGGCTGCCTGCACAAGACATGCGAGATCAAATCAGTTAGCATGCTACGTAGATGGGAGTGAAATTCACAAAGCCCTAGCCTTTGGTAGTCACTGGGTGCTGAGGGAGGGAGAATTCATTTTCTTCAGGACCCAGTCACCTAATAGGTGGTTCAATACTAAGTAAACCCATATACTAAACCCAAAAATACACACACACACACACACACACACACACACACACAACATATGCATGTATATATACACATACATACAACCATACAACCATACAACACTAATTAGACTCTCTCTCTCTCTCTCTCTCTCTCTCTCTCTCTCTCTCTCGTGTGTGTGTGTGTATGTGTGTGTGTGTGTGTGTGTGTGTGTGTGTGTAGAGAAAAGGAGAAAAGGTGGTTGGTGTGTTGCAGGGTTCAAGAAGAGTTGGAAAGGGGAGAGAGAGAAGGGGAAGTGATAGGAATACAGTGTACATTCTCACACATGACATTCTTAAAATGGACAAATTATTTTTTTAAAGAGAGAACATTTAAAATGAATGAATGATTGATTGAATGAATGAATGAAAGTGTATAATTCTCCAAAACACAACTTTCATACTACCTCTCACTCTCCCATTAGAGGATATAAACTATACAGAAGGCAAAACTTCAAGAGCCCAGAATTCTTTTTATTTCCTTTGACCTTTGCCTCAAGTTTAGCCAACTGTAAGGGATCTGACATTCTTTTCTGGCTTCCACGGGTGTCAGGCAGACACGTTGTGCACACACATAGTCAAGCAAAACACTCATATACACCTCTTGCGGACACTGCCAATGACCAGAACAGTACCCTTCCTTCTGTGTCTGCAGCTGTTGCCTAGAAGCAGGAAGGATGAGTTTGTCTACAGCACCCAGGATGCTCCCCTTTCATTCCATCCATTCACGGTTCTCCTGGGTTTTTATCAATGGCTCCCTTGGCCCTCCTGCATCTTTTGGGGGCATGGATTCATTCTTCCTTCAGTATGACATCAATCATGCTAACTCCAGCTTTCAGAAGTGTCTCAGGATTCCTAGGTCACTAAATCTATTCTTTCCTTCACATATATGTACAGTTTTCACTTAATTCTAGGAATTGGAGACACAGAGGGAGACATCAAGACCCCACTCAGTTCTTCCTATTGTCTATAGCCCGGCTTGACTAAACATTCCTTTTTGAAGTTACATATCCACAATGACATCCAAATCTTTTTATTTGTTTGTTTGTTTTTGAGACAGGGTTTCTTTGTATAGCCCTGGCTATCCTGGAACACACTCTGTAGACCAGTCTGGCCTCGAACTCAAAAATCTGCCTGCCTCTGCCTCCAAGTGCTACGATTAAAGGCATGTACCACCACTGCCCGACGATCCAATCTTAATGCTAGATCTAAATAAAATAATTCAATTTGCATTGCTCAAAAGCCACAAATAGTAAGTCACAACTGTTTCCATGACTTGCTTAGATTTTGTCAACTTTATTTAAAATCTTTTTATTCACATAGTAATTCCCTGGATTTATTTGAGAAACCTTTGATTGCTGTGTAAGGGATTGTTGCTGTTTGGTTTGGGGGGGGGGGGGGGGGGGGCTGTTTCATTTGCATGCTCTGTATCTGATTCCTTTCTACCCTTTCCTTCCCTCCCTCCATTTGCTTTACCAAGTTCTTAGACTTCATGTAGAACTATTACGGGATTTTATATTCAGCATATATTAAGTCTCCATCTTTGCTCAAGATCTACAGTGAGGAATTTGCATTTAAACAAAGTTACACAAATCATTTCTCAGAGGCTACAACTACACACCCAGAGCCAAGCAAACCAGACTTTAAAAATGTTGTGTGCATAACTGACTGTCAAAAGAGGCACCAGCACAGGCGAATGGACTTTGTCAGTACACATCTAAGAATTGTCTGGCAGCCAACTTAGGCCAGAGATACCTGGTCATGCTTCTTTTTTTGTCTCCAAGACAAAGTTACTTGGGCCTGCTAAATACTACTATGTATTTACCCAATTATAATATGAGAAAATTTACAAATTTGTTAGCCACCAAATATTCTTTGAAAGAGCTAAGTAAATCCAATATTTTCAGTTTGTCAAATGTCCAATCTTGGACAGACTTTCTGTGTGCCTCAGTTTTCATATCTATAAAATGGCAATTAAGGTAGTGTTAGTGTATCAGAAAAGCCTGTCGAGGACTGGAGAGACTGCTTAGTGGTTAAGAGCACTCACTGCTCTTCCAGTGGTCCTGAGTTCAATTCCCAGCAACCACATGTTGGCTTACAACCATCTGTAATTGGATCCAATGCCCTCTTCTAGTGTATCTGAAGACAGAGACAGTGTACTTACATAAAACAAATAAATAAATCTAAAAAAAAAAAAAAACCCAAATCTATATATTAAGAAAGAAGAAAAGAAATAAAGGAAGGAAGAAAGGGAGGAGAAAGAAAGGAAGGAAGAAACAAAGAAAAGAAAGAAAGAAGGAAAGAGAGAAAGAAAGAGAGAAAGAGAAAGAGAGAGAGAGAGAGAGAGAGAGAGAGAGCCCATCAAGAGAAAACATCTCTGGTCAAGATACAGAATCTCTGGGCTTGGTAGGAGATCTAGGATTCCAATTGGGCCTAGGAAGTCGGGTTCAACTTAAGCCAGTCTAAAGAGGTCAGAAAAATGATAGTGCTTTAATGAGATTCTGAATTTCATCCAGAATCCACTTCACATGAGGTGTCTATGATCACCATGATTCTATGAAGTCTGCACTTTTTCTGTGACTAGCCAAAAAGTACAACTTTCCTTTTCTTTTGTGTCCTGTCTTTCAGATGTTGTCAGAATGTATGTAAGCATTTCTGCTACTTGGCCTTCCTCATTCTTCCTCTAATATTTCCTGTCCACCAAGTGGCTGCTTGACATTGCCATGTGTCTGCCTCCAGGCCAGCTAAACTGCTGGGCTCCTTCAGTCTCTTCTTCACTCTCTTCAGGAGCTGCTGAGGTTTACAGCTTGCCTGTCCTGGAGGGTTTTCTTTTAAAGTAATAAATTGCCTTGAACTTCCATTTAAGCCTTCCTAAATTCTTCTATTAATGAGACTAAGAACTCAAGAAAGGGCCCCAATTCCCTTTATTCACAGTATTGCCACTACAATCCAAGTATTGCAATGAAGATGAAATGATTTGATGTGTCCAGTGTGCCTGGAGCAATGCCTACCACACTATAAGATTCATCTATATGTTTGCCAAGATGACTGCTTGATATTATTGTCAGTTGTTGCTATTATGTTCAGTAGAACAGAAGTAATCAATGACTCTGTTTAGGGTTGGGATATATTTCCGTTGGCATTTTTCTGACTTTCACCTAGAGATTTCCAGAATGGATACCTCCAGAGAGCAGATCCCAGTGTGTGGGGAGATGACAAGTCACCATAAAATTCCAAGGCTGTTTGGCACTAGTCAGTTTTAAAAGAATGTCTGTCTCTTTGAAACACTTTAGGAATGACTTGTAACTCCCTGGGATGGGGCACAATGCATCCACCTGCATACATGTTGGGGACCACATTCAGGGCCCTGTGCTTCACCTTTCTCCAGATACATGACACAGAGCTAAAACAGGGGCCCTGTGAGCATGCATGTGCCTATGTGTAGGCTGTGTCACACGATGCAGCTTTAGGCTCTGAAAACAGAAAATGGTCTCAGTTCTATTTAAGTGATGCTCAGCTTCTGCGCAGACTGCCAAGTGGGTAGTTGTTGTTTGTTTGATTGATTGATTGTTTTGTTCTGTTTCATTTAACGTAACCTTCTTATCGATTAGTTGGAATTTTCATATAATGCACCCTAATCACATTCACTTCTGGATCCTTTCCAGTTCACCCATGACCCTCAAGTGACCTCCCACAAAGCAAAACGAGGAAGAAAAAAGAGGAAAAGAAGAAAAAAAAAGTCAAGTCCTATTTGTGTTGCCCATATACTCACTGGAGCAGGCACAAAGTCCGAATGGCCAGCCCCTTAAAGAAAACTGAGTCTTCCTCCCCATTCAACCCCCTCCCAGAAGCCATCAACCGTTTGTGTTCTTAGGAGAAGAGAGGTAGTTCAAGCTGATAAGAACCACTGTGAAGATGCCTCTTAGCCAGGCCTTACCTAAAGGTCTCCTTTCATCCCATCTGATCTATTCTTACAGAATCCACTGAATGAGAACAGGATTTTACATTCTCTTAGATTGTAGAAGAGTAGGATCTCTTTGTGGCTCTTGGGGTCAAGTGGATGAGAGAGAGCAAAGTCTTGAAAGCATCTCTTTAAATAGATTAGAGTTTCAGCAAATATTTTCTTGGCCTTCCCCCTACCACTTCCACTGTTAGATTAGCCCAAAGCTTCATTTTAGGAGGTGTTTGCATTTCTCATTAATGCAACAAGTCTATGTATTAAGTCTCAGAATTCAACAGTCTAGATTGAAGAGTGGTCTCTGTCTTGGTTTCCTCTTAAAACATGAAATTGTGCCTTGCACACACACAATATTGTCTGTCATTTCTTTGAACATCTCATGCACAATACAGTCTTAACAAAACCACGTAAGACAGTACTTGAAGCCCTGAGTAAAATATTCATCGTTGAAGTATGCTTAGATACTGGGGAGTACCACAGAGTAATTACTTGTTTCATCTAATCAATAGCCATTAAAACATCACAAAAAATACATGCTCAAAAACTAGGGCAGCCGGCGGTGGTGGCGACCCTTTAATCCCAGCACTTGGGAGGCAGAGACAGGCGGATTTCTGAGTTCGAGGCCAGCCTGGTCTACAGAGTGAGTTCCAGGACAGCCCGAGCTACACAGAGAAACCTGTCTCGAAAACCAAAAAAAAAAAAAAAAAAAAACTAGGGGCAAACAAAATCCCTTGGGCAGTTTTTCACCTTCATATTGCACTTGAGATTTCCTTAGCTCCCAGTTCTTCAAGGCAAAAGCTATGCTGATTAAACACCTATGCTGTTTATGGAAATTTTGTATTTACTAAGATAGACTTAAGCTACTTGGGTTCTTAGACTGGTAAAGTGCTGCATTACATTATCCCCAAGTTTCAAATTAAAAAAAAAAATCCTCACCAAGCAAAGCACTCTGCTTATACAGAAATGTTCCCATCTTTCAGCATTTCCAGGGATGCTTCATGTCATCTAGTGCATCATAGCCTTAGCTCGTCTCCCCTGCAGTGTAGAATGGAGCAGTATGGAAACAAAAAAATGGGGAACCTGATAGCTGTGCTCTCAGGCTCAGGGCACAGTTTTCTGACTATGGACCAGAGAACTAGAGGACCTGCCAATGAGCTGGGATCCTTTTCTCAAAGGCAAAGGACAACAGCAAATCTCCAAGAATGGAGGAGAAGAAGGGACAAAGAATGAGAGGTCGGATGGCAGTGCAGACTGGGCATGGGGATCTGCGTTGGAGATGGTTTAGATTTCATTTCCAGTTTTCTCTCTGCCTTTTTCTCTTTTCAGACACTCTCCTAGAACTTGTAAACTGGGCTCAGAGAAGTCCCCCCCCCCATTCCCTTGCTTCTTCAAAACAGGGCAGTCCACCAGATGCTAACAAGAACTTCCTACTGAGCTATGAGGTCTCCTTAAAGCCACCGTCTTTTGGAATAGAAAAAACCAAGATAAACCTAAATGCAGTGTCTTCTGCTTTTTTTTTTTTTTTAAATGTTTTAAGTTTAAAATACATAAGCATTTGAAAATTTAATTTTCATTGTATATGTTGAACAGGGCAGCCACAGACATACTTCATGGTGAGGTCAGCCCTTGTTTCTTGGGAGTTGTAATAACCTTGCTTTTTGGCATCTCTAGTTCTGATTCTGGCTAACTGTGCTCATTAACTGAAATATGCCAACCCAGAACATGATTTTTATGCTTAAATGCTAACACTGAGAAAGACTCGGTGCTATGTGGAGCCTGAACACCTAGTGTAGTCACAGACCAGCTAATAAAGACTTTCTATGGCTTAAACCTATAGCCAAGCAGTCTTCTCTGGTGTATACTCCACAACTTTCCCAAGTAGAATCTGTACAAAGAAACTGTACAGCAAGTAGCTAAATACCATGGCTTAGGTCAGATCTTGGACTTTGCCGTCCTTTTTTTTGTTTTTTCGAGACAGGGTTTCTCTGTATAGCCTTGGCTGTTCTGGAACTCACTCTGTAGACCAGGCTGGCCTTGAACTCAGAAATCCACCTGTCTCTGCCTCCCAAGTGCTGGGATTAAAGGCATGCGCCACCACTGCCTGGCTAAAGGTTTTTTTTTGTTTTGTTTTGTTTTTGTTTTTTTCCTGTGAGCAAGCACAGGCTGGATTTGAACTTGGGAGAGACAGCTGCCTTGGACTCAAGAGTGCAGCGACTGAAGCGGTGTGCCACCGCTGGACTTTGCTGTCTTTTAACAGCTATGAGAGTAAGGAGAACTTAACTTTTCAAAGCTTCATATTCTCAGAGCTGGAAGAGGAGTAGCAATTATAATAATAATCAGATAACACTGATTAATTTTTCTGAGACAGGGTTTCTCTAAATAGCCTCGGCTATCCTGAAACTTGTTCTGTAGACCAGATTGGCCTTGAAATCAGAGATACAGTTCCTTTTGCATCCTGAATGCTGAGATTAAGGATGTGTACCACCACATCTCATTCAGAAAACAGATCCTAATTGTATTATGATATAGATATAGATAGATATAGATAGATAGATATAAATAGATAAATATATATAGAGAGATACAGATACAAAGAATATGTCTTATACTCTCATCTTTACTGATAAGTCCCTAGGATTAGAGAATTCGTTAAGTGGAGGAAGGTTAAATCAGACACATAGAAAGAACCTCTGCATAGGGAAGCAAAGACTTATTATAGCTGGAGATCTACCTGACATTCAGACAGAATATTTGCATTGTCCCATTTCTAAAAACACCAAGAAGAGATTTCAACACCCGCCAATGGATGGAGCCAGTTTCTGACTGTCCTATGGCTGGTCTGTAGGGAGCAGAAGGGTCCACACTGGCCCAAGCAGAATGTCATGTTTTCTAATAGAAGGGAACACAGCTAAGCAAGGGAGTAGAGTTTTCAAGTACCCAAAGGACACTTAACAGACACTTAAAAACCCCGTCTTTCTCGACCAGGAAGCAGAGCTGTACTATATGATACATTCTATCTTCTTTGTTAGGATTTTCTAGTCCCAGAAGTTTTTCACATTATATCTGTGATAAAATGAATAAATAGGGAAAAGTTGGTAAGAATTAGACCTCTGATGGAAGGGAACATAAGATTCCTAGGGATATAGGAACATAGTTCCATTTCCAATCTAATTCCAGAAATCCTTCTCAGTAAGTCTGAAGAAGATCCTTTACTTGGTTTGGTCCTTTGGCCAGGTGAGCTCTTGAGTTGACAATGTAGCCTGTCAATCTACATAGGTGCTTAAAGTTCTGGCTCACTCTTAACCTTCATTTTGCTTGTTGGATATGCTTAGTATCTTTTTAGACCATCCTTCAGACATATGAAGAAATTTCTGACAGTTATCCTTTGTTCTATGTACACACCTGTGCATATACACACATATGCACCCAATTGAAGAACCTTGGTTTCTTCAAATCCACTTTTCATACATCATCTTCCCAGGATCTTGCTTCCCTTTCTGGATTCTGCTACTTATGAAATGTTCCTTCAAAGTGCAATGCACAGTCTCAGGGTGTGTCCCTCACAGTAGGGTATTGTTTCAGACACTGACCTTGGTGGCCCCACTGCATGTTTGCCCTACCATCCTTCTAGCTGACCACCCTCCTCTTCTGTAACAGCCAATGCTATGGGTTTTCTTTCCACTCTGTAGTTCATATCTTACCCTGTCTTACCCCTGACTCAGCCCAAGGCCAAAATTGCCTCCAGTTGACTTATCATCTCCAGATGTTGCAATTTTTCTTTCACCTGGTTACCAGAAAGTTCTTTCTTACCCCCAAAATAACAGTTCATTTGCAGGGGAACAAATGTTCTGTCCTAGTAGCCTTCAAGGTAAGTTGTGATCCCATGGCAAAGCATTTGAAATCCTCTGGGATCTAACTCTAAGCTGCTTTCTGAGCTTCTTTGTCCTCAATACCTGTCAGCCAAGCTTAACCCCTGCCATTCTCCTTAGATTCAAATGTTTCATGTGTTCTACCTGGTTGTAAAGTTTTGTCATACTTCAAGGCATTTTTCATAAAGCCATAAATGATCTCAGCCTTAGAAATTCTAACATTTTTATATATAGTATTTAAAAAAAGATTTCTATAAAACCTTTATAAAATACTTGTTTGTCACACTATGAATAATTTATTTTATTGCTTTCCTACCTCTATCCTTTTTGTAACTGGGCACAACACAACTTGAGGAGATTTCTAACTATTGAATAATGAGTTAGTTACCAGTACTCTAAAATGGGACAACTTTGAAAGCCTGAGCTATGAAGGGTGGTGTCTCTTCATAAGTGTCCCTTGGAGGCTGGTAAGATAGGTAAGCAGTTCTTCTAGAGGATCCGGGTTCAATTCCCAGCACCCATATGGCAACTCATTCATGTCTGTAACTCTAATTCCAGGGGATCTGACTCCCTGGTACAGACACACATGCAGACAAAACCCAATGTTCCGGGCATTAAAAATAAAATAAAATTTTTAAAAAGAAGGAAATGAAGAAAGGAAGGAAAGAAGGGAAGAAGGAAGGAAGAAAGGAAGAAAAAAAGAAAACAAAAAGTGTTGTCAGAAGGCTCCTGTGCTGTAGGGTGATCCCCAGGCGGTGGTGCTACTGGGAGATGATTAGATAGGAAGAGCACTAATATCCTTCATGAATCAATCTATTGTTCGAGTCATACTCATCAAGCTAGTAAGAGTAAGCAAAGGAAACATGATCCTTGAGGTATATTCTGGGACTACCTCCTCCCCCTCCCACCTCAGTCCCCTCTCTCCTCCCTCTTCTTCCCCATCCCTCTCCCCCCTCTCTTCTCCATCTCCCCTTCCCCCTTTTCTCCTTCCCATTTCTCCCCCCCAACCCCCCATGCCCTCAGATCAACAGCTCTTTTTCACCAAATTCTTCTGCCAGGGCCCAGACATAGCCAGTCATGGACTGAAAGCTCTTGAGATTGTTAACCAAAATAAATGATTCCTCCAGGAAGTTGTTTTTCTCAGGTACTTTGTCACAGAGACAAAGGAAAATGACTAACAACAGTGTTCAACCAGAGACTGAGGTTAGAGAGCCCTCACATGAAGACAGAAGAGCTGAGTTCCGACATGAGCAGGAGCTGAAGGCAAAGGGAGTTATCTATAAAACATCCCTTTGACAAATGAGATCACAGTGGTTTAGAGAAATGAATTTGTAACTATGTGGCTGCTTTGAAGCATGAAAGGTAGGGTGTGGTAGAGATGAATGCAGAGGGTTGGCCAAGCAATGTCAGGCTGGGCCTGGCAGGCTATGCTTCAGAGGTCGGCCCTTATGGGAAGGACAGTGAAACCCTTGAAGGATTTTTTTTTCCCATGAGAATGATATATCATGATCAGACCTGCTGAGATTCAAAATCACCATTCTGGCTAACAGTGGAGGAACAAAATGAGAGCCAGTTTGGAGTAGAGGCATGAGACTCATGATACTTGGGAAATTTTCAAATATGTTAATATGTGCAAAAAAATGGTGGCTAGGCTCAAAAAAGGGGAGGAAGTAGGAACTTCAAATACAGTGAGTAGGGTATGAACAATTAGAAGAAAGGATATGTGCTAAGTTCCATGTCTCTAATTAGCTTTTCTTTTACTTTCTCTTGTTTTGTATAATTACCAGCATCCCCCACTGGCAAAGTTCTAGTTATATCAGGCACAATTTTTCCATTAGTATCATATCCTCTATAATAACCTAGCCTTGTACAGTCTTAGCAAATACTTGCATAGATTTCCTAAATCTCCTCATTTTGTAGCAAATTTCATTTATGATTGCAGATAGAGCATACTGTTCCCAAGAATGCTTCTGCAAAAGAACACCTGTTGGCTCATCCATCAGGTCCTCTATATTTTCTATCCCACAGCTGTCTGCTGAGTGTGCCTAGCCACTGCTTTAGATGTTGGCAATACCAGATGAAGAACGTGATAGCTTCTGGCCCTCACAGCACTTGTCCCACCAGTGGATGATAAATACAGAGCGACAATAAAAATATAAGTTCCCGTTGATATAATTGTACAGAAGAAAATAGAGGAAACAGTAATGACAATTAATTAAGGAATAAATAGTTTAGCTAAAAATTAGATGTAAAGAAATAAGCTGAGATACGTGAGAAGAGAAGGCTGGGCAGAAGGGATAGCTCCTTAAAGATTTCTTACGTATGGACTCAAAATAACAGGAGGAAAAAGTACCCTGTGTTGAGATTAGAAAGATGGGCAGCTCACTTAGGGCCTCACAGATCCTGAAAAGGAGACTTGTACATGCATCAGGAGATTGACACCATCTGGACTTGAATGTACATCTTCTCAGAGCTTGTCCTAGTTTGTACCTCACATCTGTGGAGAAAAGCAGAAGAGTACTCCATGACTTTGCCTTTCCTGAGAATTTTTTCTCATCTTCAGAAGAAAGCAACCAAAGCATGTTTATGATCTTCATTCAGCAAAACTTCGCCTGGGCTTTGCTCCAGCATCTTTAGCAATATTATTGATTCTCTTTCCAGGTGCAAGAAGGTACACCACTCTTCGTCCAAGGAGGAGAGTTGAGCAAAACACAAAACAAAGTCTCTATTATGTTGTGTGTGGAGCCTTGGTGTGTGGTACCTCTCTGATACTCGTCTTGTCTTGGAGCATGAGAACTAGGAATATCGTGATGGTCCAGGAGAGAACTAGCAGTGCCTACCTATTTATTATGACTGGAATCCTGAATGGAAAAAGAAGAGAGGAAGGCTGGTGCAAAGCCAGGAGCAGATGGTAGCAAAAGAGCTCAAGCAGGTGATAAACTCAGGTTGAAGGAAAAGGGAAGCCAAGGTTAGGGAGACAATATGGCTTTGAGGCCCTTAAGGTGAGACTGTGGCTTAGCATCGGAATTGCAGCTGTGACAGCTGTGGCTCATTCGTCTCTCCTGAGTCACCAAGGAGAAACAGTGGCAATTATTTCTGTAGTTCCAGTGAGCAAACCGGGAGTAACCAACCACAGCTAGAAGCCAGACTTAGCCTTACAGCCAATCCTCAGTTCCACTCCATTTTGCCCACCAGGTTTTCTCTGTGGAGAACACTTTTAAGAATAACAAAAGAGATGGGTGGCAGGGGTGGGGTGAGGTGGGGCTGGTATTGACATAAAGAAAGATGTCAATGGGAAATAGGATTCTGTCTTAAATTCTGTCTTCAATACAAGGACTTGCTTACTCTGTCAGTCACTGACTGTCAATCTACCCCTATCCTAGTCCTCTTTCCCCCTAAACAACAAGCCACCCATCCCTAGAAGAAGCCTGTTTTCAGTTATCTCCAGATTCCAAGTAGATTGTTTTTAGGAATATGGATGAGGCTGTGCTATAAGGTCTCCTGTCTTGGGATCCTTTGCCTAGTCACTAGAATCTTCATCAAAGTCCTCACAGTTGAGTGCTGTCCATGTGTTAGTGATCTCACAGAGACACCATTGTAATCCTTCCTTCATGATGGTTTTCCTTGAGGACGGAAGCGAGGAGGAGGGAGGGTCCTACATAGGTTCTAACACACATAGAAGCACTGCTGTCAAATTTCACTCAGAGTAGAAGCCCGAGCATGTCACTCAAATCACAGGGGAAATGTATTGGCTGCTTGTCAATGGTTGAATTGATTTTAAAATTGCTTTGATGACTTATATATTCAGTGCACAGTTTGGGGCCTCTGTTTATCTCTCCGTAGGAGCCTAATCACAGCCTGAGAGCATTTGAAGTTTGCTCGATTGGCCGTTTGGAAACACAGGTTGTGGTCACGTGGGGTGTGGGTTTTCAGTTGCTGATTCAGAGTCTCACATTTGGAGTTCATTCCTGGCTAGCCTCCAAAGCATTGAATGAATAGGTCTATTTAAGATGAAATTTCAGTTTGATCTCTCCACAGAATGCTTTTGAATTAAACATATACCTAAGTTGTGCATGATTGTACTTGGAGTTATACAGCACAGGAGAGCTTTAAAAAAAAAACAATCTCAGAAAAACAAAAATATCCCCAGTCCACTGGTTAAATTGGTCACATTACCTATTTTTCCTTCCAAGTTCAGTCAGGTGTTCCGCACAGCAGGAGGTCTGACTTTGGCCCAAATCTCCCACCAAGATGGATAAGAAAACCTTGCCAATACAGACTGAAAATGCAGAACTGGATAAGAATGATTAGACTTTTCTTCACCCACGAATTGATGAATAAAAGGGGGAAAGGGCAATCTGAAATAAAAATCAGGAAGGACTCTACACTGTGGCTCTGGTGAACGGCTCTGGCGAGCCTTTGTGTTATGCTAGGCTAGCGAGGACGATAATTAGTTGAAGTTAGGAAAATGGAAGGTAAGCCTGGAATGTGATAGCCTGAAAAACCAGCATCCCTAGAGCTCTGGACTTGTCCTGTCTTGACTAGCTGATGTTTGCACAACTTTCCCCAGGGGGTGTGGGGCACACAAATCCCTTATGCTAATGGACACTTTTGATGGATTAGACTAAAATCTAACTGGGAATATTCATTACCCTTCAAGGTGCATGGTCAATTCACACGGACTTGGAAAGAAATGTTCAGGATGGAGGCCGAGATGAATCAGGCCCACTTCTTATAACTCAAAATGCTTAACGTTAATGATCTCCTTTTCTGATTATTTTCAGTCCTTGTCTACAGTGAGTGTCGGGGGTGGGGACATCAGTTGTCTTACCTTTAGTGAATAAAAATACCCTGAAGTCAGCTCCATGGGTGTGAATGGATAGCAAGCAAGCATTGTGTTAACCATTCTTTCAGAGTTCAATAAGAAGCAGTAAGGATTGGTACAGCATGCATGGCCCACATTGCCTCTCCCCATTTCCTTTTCCTTTGCTTTCTAAAACACAGGACCTAAATCCTGAATTCAACAGAGAGAAGTGTGTGGCCCCCAAGTCAGCTGAGCAGGCACATAAGGGCATGCTGTCTTCCAGAGCTCCAAGGCTGTAGTAGTTTGTAGTCCAGATTACAAAGGTTAAAATGGGCATCCTGCTTATGCCGGTCAGCACATTTCAGAAGACTGGTTTCAAGTGAAGGATCGGAGATGGGTTTCCAGCAACGTTAATCAGACTTAACTTCAAAGTCCTTTATTTTTCAGAGACTCTAAGGAGAGTTTAAAGCATGGCGTCCTGCTTTTTAGACCTTTGGAAACAGAGGTAATTTAACTTTCATATTTGAAACTGTTTCACTCCAGCTCTGATTTGCCATCCATCTGTCCTTGCATGGAAGGTTCTAGAATAGCTGAGCACACTGTGACTATCTGACAGGGTGAGGTTGGATCAGGAAACCTCTAGTTTGGGTTTAGCGTGGTTCACAACAATTTCTGAGTATACTTATTACTAGTCACCCCCAGGATTTGGGATTTCCCAAGGAGCGATCCTTTGTTTTTTGTTTTGATTTGTATGTCTTCGTTTGTTTGTCTCCTGGCTTTGCACTACTTGTGAAACTGGACAGATTATTTGAATGTATACTTTCTTTTATATTCTAAATAAATTTCTATTTTTTGGAGGGCAGTGGTGGTGCACGCCTTTAATCCCAGCACTTGGGAGGCAGAGACAGGCAGATTTCTGAGTTCGAGGCCAGCCTGGTCTATAGAGTGAGTTCCAGGACAGCCAGGGCTACACAGAGAAACCCTGTCTCGAAAACAAACAAACAAAAATTTTCTATTTTTATAGCTAATGTGTATTTGGATTGTGTGCTGGTCCCTAAGGAGCTCCAAAATCCTGGAGCGGACTCTGCCAGTGAATAAAGGCGGCATCTAACACATCAGCTAATACTACCAGAGAGTGGAAGTGAACACAGGAAGCCTTTCTAGAAATTGAGAGTCCAGAAACAGAGGGGAGGATCACCATCACTGCAATCAGCCTTAAGCCTCCAGGAAGAAACCTTGTACAGACTAACCCTGCCTGACCAGTCCATCCAGCAGTACTGAAATCTGCACACCCTCTACACAGAGGAGGGGTGACTCCTGTTAAGGCGATTGTTAAGTGCATCCCAGGACCACTTCCATCCTCTAAGGGCTGGACAGAGTGTACCACTGGAGAAACTGTGATCATCTGTCAAGAGCATTTGGGGAAAATCCCATTGCTGCTTAACCTCACATCTGAGGTGTCAAGTCAGGAGCCCTTCCCTATCACCTCAAATCCCCATTTAAGCTCCTCCCCAGTGTCAAGCTCCTTTACTACCTTCAAAGAGAAAACAAAGAAACAGAAACTAAGCTGAATTTGATGTCCTTATGCCTGACAACACACTCCCTTTTTTATTCCGTAAAGCTCTGAAGTATTCTTCTGCACTGGCGAAAGGTTTCATTTAGCATCCTAACTTGATCTCCTCATTTCTCTGCCTCTCTGCTTCTCCCACGGCCCATCTAGAAACTATATTCCAAAGACATTAATTAATAAAGTAGCTAATGGAATGCAGTGTGATGTCAGGACCCATTATTACACATTCTTTCTTCTGCTGTTTAGAGCATAATTGGAACACTAGAGTCCCAAGCAATTTCAGTCATCAAATGAGCTAAACACATTTTCAGAACAAATGGGCTGTTTGTATTTATATTCAAATGTAATCATAGCATGTTAGAGATATTTTGAGAAAAAAGTCGTAACTCTAAAAAAAATAAATACTAGATAGGTCTGAATTTCTCATATTACAGTTGATAAGTTTTGAGATATAGGAATGGATTTTCAAATGTACACGCATACTATGAAGATACCACACTATTGAACATTGATGTTACCAGCACGTCAGCAATGAGTTTTAAATTAAATTTTCATGATACACTGTCAATTTTAAGTTTAGTAAAACTTAATCCTCTTTTTAAAACCATCAGACTTCAAGTATAATAAAACATTATTTTATTATTTCAAAAATATTGAATAGTACATCCACCAATAAAGCCACTAGGCGTGAGTAGTGTTTACCATCGTACGTTTTTAACCTTATCTTTTGTCAATACAACATAAATTGGAAAGTTTTACAGTCTGAAGTATACTATGACTATGGCAGTTGGCCATGATTGACACCATCAGCCCCTGCCCATCCTGTGTAGTTTTCTGCTGCACTGTAACAGTTTGGATTCTGTTACCAAAAGAATATGAAGTAAAAAAAAAAGAATATATACCCCTTCTCATTCCTTCCCTTCCCTCTTCCCCTCTCCCTCCCCCTCTTACCTTCTTTCCCTCCCTTCCTCCCTCTATCCCCCACATATCTGGAAGGAAGCTGGTGGTTTGATGTGTTGGGGCAGTCTATGTGATAAAGAAACTAAAGCTTTCAGCCAATAGCCAGTGTGGAACTGCGGCCTGCCAGCATCCATACGAGTGGGCATGGAAGTAGACAAAAAGTCTTGACTGGCACACCCACCACACTAAGCCCAAGCTTGAGTCATCAGTCTACTGGAGAGCATGTCTCTCTGACTTCACAGACTTGAGAAAAGACTGTGCATGCTTGAAACATTGAGGGTCCCATGCTGAAGAAATAATCACCCCTCCTGTTCAACCAATACAAAAGCCGTGCACTGGAAGGCATGAGAGGGGCAGAGTGCAGACGAAATTACCAATGGCTTTACTCTAGTTCACCTTTAAACTCATCTTGTCTTAATCCACAAAAATACCACAAGTCCAAGCCCCACATTTCTGAGGAATATTAAAATCACATTCAATTCTTGCATCTAATTCTTTGAATGTGAAATTTACATTTGCTATGAATGGAAAGACCATTTCGGTTAGGGCAGTTTCTGCTTTCTCAGAAACTGTTAACTTGTATGACATGTCAAGACAAAAAAGCATTTTTTTTTTTAACTAATCATTTAACTTACCAAGGGAATAAAATATGAAATATTCAAGTTTGAAAGTTCCCAAGGCAGAGGTCAATAACAGCTAATTCGCTGATGTCTCTACTGCTGACTGTAGACAAGAAGTCCATCTTTCAAACACAGAACTATGGAGAAAGCAGACTAGGTTTCAAATGGCTATGAATATTTTTTTTTAAGATTTATTTATTTATTTTATGTATGAGCATACTGCTGCTGTCTTCAGACACATCAGAAGAGGGCATCAGATCCCCATTAGAGATGGTTGTGAGCCACCATGTGGTTGCTGGGAATTGAACTCAGGACCTCTGGAAGAGCCCTCAGTGCTCTTAACAGCTGAGCCATCTCTCCAGCCTGGCTATGAATATTTTAAGATGCCCTTTTCTTTTTCTTTATTTCTCCTGCTTTGCCAAGCAGGTCTTTCATTTATGACTTTTCTGGTATGATAGTCTGGAGTGAAGAGACCAGACTGGTTTATCTCTGAGTCCAACCTCTGAGAGCTTGTTGCAATGCAGGTGCACAGAAGACATGACAAACAATTTGATTTTACCCAAGTCCTCTTTTCTCAGGCAAACCCTAATGTGATTCCATGAGAGAGAACACCACCAGCAAAATAAAAAGTTCCTACCATTTAAGAACATGAGCGAAGCCATTTGCAGGCACATTGGCACACTGTAATATCTTCCTAATGAAATCTTGCCTGACTCAAAGATGACATGTGCCCAGTATGTGACAACAGAACAAGAGCTGGTACGGAGCCCAGCAAGGTTTACATTCAAAACAAAGTGCACATGTTTTTATTCTACTAATCTGCGATTCCATACATATTCCCAATCTTAGTGTGTTTTAAACAAGTAAGACAAGAAAAAGCTTTGTAGGTAATGTTGGGTCATAGTGAGTAATCTTTCCTGCATTATATTCCCACTGAAATGTTTTCCATGAATTCATTATTATTCAAGAATCCTGGAATTTGTCTCATTAAACCTAAGGAAATGCACTCTGTCTTCCAGGAGTTAGTATGTAGACTGCATTTCCATTCCAGGTAACCAGGAAGTAGAGCTTTATTTACAAAGTTAAAATTGGAACTGTGATAAATAATTACTGCCAGAAAACTAAAAATAAACTTTACTCATAATTACTACAAAAATAATACAGGGAAATGTTGGGACTTTCTTTTCAAGCACTTCCTGGCTATGCAAATGTCAAAGAGTCATTTGGCAACAGTTGGACAAACAATCGAGTTTTGTGCCACTCTAAACAAAGCAACTGGCTATCTCTGGATACTTTCTGTGAAGGATGGGGCCTCGGCTCCTTCGTGAACAAGATCGGTATCTGAGCCCTGCCCCACCTTCCACTTTTACTTTCATTTATTTGCTTATTTGTTTGTTTGTTTATGCTTTTTACAAAACCTCACTTGTCAATTCTTCCGGAGATTGAACTGAAAGGAAGCATGCTCAAGGACTGAATCCGCATCTGGCCAGAATGCAAAACAACTGTGCTGGTGAATCAGCGCCTTCCCAAAAATGAGTTTGGCCAATGAAGCAAGAAGTCTAGAAGTTTTTTGATGTTCAACAACATCTGTCACCAACCAGGACATTTCCAACCACTCCAAAGTTTCTATTGACTAAATCACTCCCATGTCACCAATCAGTCCAGGCTGACTTTACCAAAGTGAGACTCGTCTGTAGACACAAACACCAAGTACATATCTCCCAGCAGAATGGACTGCCTGCCTTAGAATCACCTTGAAGCCAATTTCAGATGGTATCCCAGGGCAAGCAACATAAGGTAATTTCAGTGATGGTTAAAGAAAGAGAGAGATAACAATAAAATCTGTTTCATGAGGTGGCTCAGAGGACTGAAATAGATAAAGATGCAGAAGGCACACGCAGTTAGCACTGGCTCCATCAATCTCGTCATTGTTCCCCTGTCTTCTCCTCATTGTTAATATCATCACTACTTTGAACCTATGAAGTCTGATTTCTGAAATCAGACTGTGCACTGGTACAGATAGCATGAAAAATTGTTTATACATTAAAAGGGATAATATTATAAAGCACATTTATTAAGCTAATCCATAAGTACAAAATACATAGAGCATGGGTTTTAAACATAGAGTCTACCACCTGGACACTCATGTCTCTTTCCCTATATTATGCACAATGGTTATTTCATATTTGCTTTTTGTTTGTTTGTTTGTTTGTTTGTTTGTTTGTTTTGAGATAGGGTATTTCTGTGTAGCCTTGGCTATCCTGAAATTCACTATGTAGACCAGGCTGGCCTCAAATTCATAGATATCTGTCTGTCTCTGCCTCTCTAGTGCTAAGATTATAGGCTTGAACCACCTCACCCAGTTCACATCTGCTGTTAGAATATTTTCCAGTCTCTCATAAACCCAGATTGTTCTGCTCTACACAGGACTTCTCAACTTCTCTCATGACATAATTTTCAGCATAAATGTTAACAAAAAAATTTGAGAAATTTATCTCCACTCCAAAGAACAAAACCCATAGCTAAGAGGGATGCTATAATGGACACATGTCCTTATAAAAATTAAGATACAGAGACACCAATGAGGGAAGCCCAGAAAGCTTTAGGCTAAATAACTTTTAGAAGGAAAAAGAAAAGAGTATAAGGGGAGGAGGACTCTCTAAAATAAAGTCTTGTTCATAAAAGCAAAATTTCTGCAGGGCAAGTCAGCTGATAGGTTTTTAATGGAGTGCAAAGCTAATTCAGTTACAAACTGAATCACACCCAAATCAAATCAAGATCCCTCCAGCTGACTGAAAGAGGCTGAGAGGAGCCCATCATTCATACAGACCTTCCTCTCACATGCTTTAGTTCATTCAAGAGAATAAACACATTTTTAATGCCCAACTCTTGGAGTTGGTATTTATATTTGCCTCTCTCAGAAAAAGAAATCTTCCTCTCTTCCCAAGGTCAGAGAATAATCAAAACAGCCTCCTTTGAAGGAAGAGGATTGTCAGGAACGGCAAAGTCAACTTCCCTTTGTTTGGGGCTTAGCGAAATTAAGCCAGTGGTTGATGTGTTTGTAGGGCTTATTTGGCAGGACTTACAGTAGCGGGTAGAACTCATCTGATCATAGCCAAGAAGAAGGAAGGACTTGTCACTCACAGAGGCTTGTTGTGTGTCAGGCAGGAGTGACTTAAAAAGGCTCTGATTTAATCCTTACAACAATCCAAGGTTGACAGCATTGCTGTCCTTATCTTAGGATTAATAAAGGAACTTATGTCTAAAACAGTCATAGACTTCTACAGACTCACATAGTCACTAGAGATCAGCCATCAGTCTAAAACCTGTTTTGTTAACCAACAAACAGGCAAAGGTATTTCACACGTGTATGTGTGCACATACACAAACACACACACACACATGCATGCATGCATGCATGCATATACACATATGTGGGCATACATATACACACACTAAATTTAAACAAGTGTAAAAAACTATTAACATAGATGTTAGCAGCTCACAGTTGATTTTGATACAGAAACAATATTGTAAGCGGTACTCTTGCAGATCGCTTTGCAAACAGATAATGAAAATGGAATTTCACCATAGTGTTTGATTACTGTTGCATGGTTACTGGTTATCTCATTTTGCTTTATTTTCCTAGGTTTAGGACCTGGAAGGGGAAAGAACAGGAAAAAAAATCATAATTTGTGACTCCAGATCCTTGGCAAGAGCTCTGGCTGCAAGGAACAAAATTTACTCAAATTAGTTTAAGAGAAAGGGGAGGAATACAGAGAAGCAAACCAAGAGGAAAGCTGACAAGAGCTGTACTTTTTTCTTCTACCTCAAGATTTTCATATTGACTTTTTTCTGTTCTTTGAGTTAACTTCTTTCTTCTCTTTTCTCTGAGGATACTTTTCTCTGTCTCTTTGTACTCAAGGTGGAACGTTCCTTGCTTTGTATCCTGTCCCAGCTCAAATACATTCCAAGAGCTCTGGATGTGTTTGGGGCTATGCTGTACTCAAGAACCATTGCCTTTTTAGTCATCATTAGAGAAGCTTCCTCTTGCAGAAGACAGGAACAGATGCAAAGATCCTCAGCCAGACATTACACAGAGAGAAAATCCTGGGAACACACAACTCTAAATGGAATGTCTCCATCAAATCCCTCCCCTCAGAGCTCAGGGACCTCACCTCCCCCACAGAAGAGGAGGCAGAAAGAGCATAAGAGCCAGAGGAGATGGAGCACATCAGGATAAAAAGATTCTCAGAACCAACTGACCAGAGCTCATATGCACTCACAGAGACTGAAGCAGCAAGCACAGGGCCGACTCAGGTCTGCACCAGGCCCTCTGAATATGTAGTATAGCTTTCAGCTTAGTGGTTTTATGGGACTCCTGAGTGTGTGAACAAGTGCGTCTCTCATTCTTGTGCCTGCTCTTGGCTCTCTCTTTTGTTGGTTTGCCTTGTTCAGGCTTGATATGATTTCATTTTATCTTACTATATTTTATTTTGTCATGTTTGGTGATTATCTCTTAGAGGCCTGTTTTATTCTAGGGAAAGACAGAAAGGGAAAGGATCTGAAGGAAGGAGAGGTGAAGAGTAATTTGGAGGAGTAGATGGAGGGAAAACTATAATCAGGATATATTGTATGACGGAAAAAAGCCCTATTTTCCATAAAAGGAAAAGAACAAAACAAAGTAACACAGGGTTGGGCTGTGTCTGAGCCCTTCACTACCAGGAGTGTTTGTTCATTCATCTTTCAACTATTTCTCAATGATCACTTCTGCCAACCACAGAGAAAAGAACAAGACATGGCAGGCCCTCAAAGAAACCTCAGCCCACCTGGGGAGGAAAAATTGATTATCATGAAAACCAGGAGCTGTTATGGGCACTAGGGCAGAACTGAGAGCCCTTTTAAATTTCAGAGAAGAGCAAAGAAGATAAGTTGGTAAGTTCTTCCTCAACACTGAGAAAGCTGAGTCCTTACTATGGAAGCTTTATTAAGCTGTATAGAGCATCAATTTTGCAGAGTCAAGACATGTACAAAAGAGATTCAGGAGGGTTCAGGAGGGATGGATTCATTGACCTAAGGCCTCTGTTAAGCTATAGTTTTTTATTTTCTTATTAGAAATCAGAATCTGGGGCTGGAAAGGTGGCTCAGTGGTTAAGAACACAGTAGTTTTTACAGAGAACTCAAACTCAATTCTCAGCACCCAAGCTTCCAATAATCTGTAAGTATAGCTCCAGGGCACCTACAAATTCTTCTGTGCAAGTTGCACGCACACACACACACACACACACACAACACACACTCACTCCTGATTCAAAATTAAAACAAAAAAATCTTTAAAAAGAAATGAAGTGGGAAAGGATATGGCAAAAATATACAGGAGTCAGCTGTCTGTCATTCATCAAGCGTATCTACAAGAATGATTCACTGATGTCCCAGACCAGCTGGCAGAGATTTGCTGGAACTGGCCTGTCATGTCATTAACATCCATCGTGAACATTGTCACCACACCATGAAGCAGCAGAAAGTTGTGTCTTCTACTTCCAATTTGGTCCCTCCCTGTTGTCAGGCCATGACCTGACTCTAAGTATGAACAGCTCATAAAGGAGAGTTCAGGTGAGGGTGGCCCAGAGTCAATAGCAATGAGGCATAAAAGCAACCTCCAGATTTTCACAGGCAAAAAATTATGCTGGAACTCTATGCAAATGCAATAAAAATTATCTGTGGGTCCTGCTTTTCCTTCTGGATATGCTAAGCCCTTGTTTTCCCTCTGTTTCCACATTGTCATTGTGATTCCCATGGGACAAAGATTTTGCTCCCAGTTTTCCAATTCTACTTTCAATACATTGTTAGAGTATCTTCTTTCCAGTTTCATTACATCATTCTCTTCTCAGAATCCTGTTTCCATCGACATCAAATGCATAGGCTACTGTTCAAAGCTTTCTGTTATCCATTCCTGCCAAACTGGTCACACTCCCACCTGTGGTGTGCTCATCCTGTCTCTCTGCCATACTCCTCTGCTTGAACAGGTGACGGCACTAGCTTGAGTCATTCAGTCCCTCAAGGTCAGTGAAGTTCCAGTCTCTTCATGGAAACACTGTGACCATTTTGATTTCTCAGTGGACAGACATTATGATTAATGCCTACAATCCTGGGTCATAGTATTTGTAAAGTGTCCCCAAAGGCCCATGTATTGATCGCCTGGTCCCCAAGCAAGACCCCACCATTGGGTGGGGGTAGAACTTTGATACATAAAACCAAATGAGAGGTCTTTAGGTTACTGAGGGCATTCTTTAAAGAAGACTGTGGATATCCAGCGTCTCTTTCACTTCTGGACCATGAAGTCAGCAGGTCTACTCTACCTGAACTTTCATCATGAGAGACAACAGACTCCCAGAACAGACACAGAATAGACTAAAATCTCCAAGCTGTGACTACTACCCCTCAAATAATTCTTTTCTTTTTATAAGTTGATCATTTTGAGTATTTGTTACAGAAAGATGAATAATGCAACAGATCGAATAACACTGTAAATAATAGTATAGTTTGATGAATTTAATTGTGTTTCCCTGGCTAGCACCTGGCACCAAACCTGTCAAGCAGGTTTGATACTTCTTTAATAAATGAAAGAATGAATCATGTACTGGCCATAACATCTATTGTCTTTATCTCTCATACAACAACTTACTCAAGCCAGTGTCAATATTCTATCCAAAAGTGTGTATTAGTTTCCAAGTATTACGAAAGGGTGACTTGTCATGATGATACTGTAGGCAAACTCCTCCCTCCACAAATAGGACAACACATGAGAAGGACAGTTTCCAAAATATAAATGGTACCTGACATTTCAGAGTCAGTAAAAGTTAAAGTAGTTTTTCTGTGAAGACCAAGCATTTCTTATATAGCAAGGGCATTTCAGGGCAGAGAGATAGCTGGTAGAGCAAGAAACATTCTTGCATTAGTGATGATCTTCCTATATCAACTCTTCCATCCCATTTTGGACAAGACAGGGATACAGACCAGTCATAAGAGAAATAGCCTCATCCTGGTAGAGACAGCCAGGTGTTCATGTAGGTATGTTCCTCAAAATATAAACACATGCCTGTCAGAGATGGAGTAGGAAGGAGGGGGTTTATTTGCTCAGTTGTGGATTGTGACTCCAAGTATCTGACTAGACAGTATCGAGTCACTGATTCCAGGTGTTGTGTGTGGGTTCCGCTAGTGATTCAATTGTTTACTGATTGCTTTCCTAGGTGCTCTCTGTTAGCTTCCTCACTAGTTCAAGCATGCATGCAAGACACTACACATGGCAATCCTTCACATAAAAATAAGACTGATGAAAAGGACGAAAATTGAAAGAGAAATAATCAAGGTCTCAGTGGATGGGATAAATAGTAACCCTGTGAGAGCCCACAGAAAGCTGCAGGCACCTCATCCTGCAGAAACACTTCCTAACTAGAACTTAGAATGTTAAACTCTATATACCTGTAAGGCACTTTGTATTTCATTCTTTCTGGCACTGACATAGTAACTAAACATTTCAACAGAACTTTCTGTGTATCAGGATGTATTCTGAGTGGCCTGAAAGATTAACTTGATTCATCTTAATATCAGCAGTATGAAGTAGGTACTGCCATCATCTTCATTCTGCAGATCAGGAAACCAAGGCACTGAGAAGGCAAGCAACATATTCAGGAAAACAGAACTTACTATTGTTCAAGACAGATAGATAGACAGACAGACAGATGATAGATAGATAGATAGATAGATAGATAGATAGATAGATAGATAGACAGAGAGTTAGCAAACCAAAGGCACATTTGTATCCAGGAGCCTTAAGAATCGAGGAATTCTGAAATTGATACAGTATATCGAATTAAGGGTGAGAATTCAACTTAATTTAGCAAATATTTATTTAGCTGCGGAGGATTAAGGGATGAATAAGATCTAGTCACTTTCCTTAAGGATGCCAATACATGGTGGGAACTGGAGACAAGTAAACAGCTCATTACAGTACACTGTGGTAAGTGCCTGAGTACTGCTTCCATTGTGTCAACAAAGCTTGTGGGCTGCGAAAGACAAGGGATTAATTCTGCCTGCCAGGTTTAAAGAGGCTTCCCAGAGGTTCAGACCAGCCAAGCCTTGACAGCAGACAAGCTCTGCTCCAAGAGAGGTGGGTTATGAATGGGCAGGAGGATTTTTGCAGGGATGGTCAGACACAGAGCAGCAAGTGTTGACAATAGACGTGCACCACAATAGTGCCTGGATTCTGCACTCATGGGTGCTTTGCACAAATAGGCAATGCAAGCCAAAATTTTCTTCTCAGCTTCTTGTCCCCTACCCAGCAGCTTATATTCTGACAAACTGGGTTATACTCATCCAGGAGACCACCTTTATCCAAGCTTAAGTAGGTTGAAATCTCTCAAAATTCTCACAGTGTAGAAGAATTCCTCTAGTTCTTCCCAAAATCCAAACTGATGTAGTGTGCTTCTCCAGCCTGATCGAGGCCAAGCTAAACTCAGAGCATCTGAGTAAAAGGAGCACTTGGAAAGCCCAGCCATGGACCCTTCAGGAGGATGGGTGTGATAGTGTGAGAGAGGTGGGCCGGGCTTCCAGACAGAAGCCTAGGTTCTATCTGAGGCACAGACTTTGGGGTCTTCAACCCTTGAGTGGAAAAGAAACACAGGAAAGGGCCAAAGAGACAATTCTGTGGACCTCCTTTGTACTCCTACCTATGGCATCCCTGGGAGTGTTCACACGATGTGCATTTAGGCTTCCTCTTATTTGTCGTGGGACTGGATCTCACTGTGTATTCCTGTTTGATCTGGAACTCCCTAGTAGACATGGCTGGCCTTAGATTCACAGAGATCTGTCTACTTCTACCTATGCCTCTTATTTACTTCTTTTTTGAGAAACAGAAACATAGTTTTCACCCTTCATTAAAAACACGTTCCTTTGCAACTGTCAGAAATCGTCACAGAAAACCATAACCCATCAAAATACAGAGTTGTGGAGCCCAGCCTCAAATGATATATTGACAACACAATTCCTACACCTAAGGCTCTGGGGTCACTGCAGAAGAGTAGGAGGAGAGAGTATAAGAGCCAGAGGAACAGGAAGTTTGCTGTGAGACTGTGTCTCATAAAAAATGTGTCACTACCATTGGTGCCTAAAGGCTGCTTAAACTTGACCGGAACAAGCACAGGCTAAAGTGGAAGCAGGGACGCTCAGGAGGTGTCAACCCTAGACAAAGAACTACAGGCAACTCGGAAATGCTAAGAGCAAGAGAAAAGTCTTCTCCGAACACACAGATTAGTTATCCAGTACCAAATGGTCAGCCCTGAAAACATACATACATGTAACATAACAGTAAATAGACTATTAAACTGGTTGTATTTATATGATTTAGGTGTGTGTGTGTGTGTGTGTATGTGTATGTGTATACATCAATTAAAGAAAAAGAAGCCATGAATTTGAGAGATCAGGACATGGCGTGGCACATGGAAAGGGCAGGAGGAAGGAAAAAAAGGGGAAAATGATGTAATTATATTCATAATCTCAACAGTAATAATAATAATATAAACTGAAATCTTGGGAAGTTCTTATAAGAGCTGCTTCTAAAGGAACTAGGTCCTAGCTGGTGTGACAGAAGAAGGATAGAGAATGGGTTTTACTTCTAAGCTTTGTGGCCTCCTTCCCCCTCACATTACATAGGGATCTCAGTCACATGATAGGAATAGTCATGTCTTATAGAGACTGGGACAATTCACTGAACATGTGTCAGGCTTGGGTACACGAAAGTCATTCTCTCCTCGTAAGGGCCTTGGATAAGATAGCCTTTGCCGTCAGAGTCTGTGGGGCCTCCCCCCATTCATGTCACTTGCTGTATGGTCAGTGAAGGAAGCAGACTGAACGTAGGGATTGAGGGACTTGCCAAAGTGCTGCAAAGGGTGATGTAACTCTTTTGAACTTGCTCCCTGAATTGAGACCAGACCAAGATACGGCCATGTCCCCAGGCAACTATGGGAGACTGGCAGCCCATGCCGGAAAACCACACTCATGCTAGCCCACAAAGACAAGAGAAATCCAAAAGCCCATGCTTTGCTTTTTAATTTTCTGTGAGAAAGCCTGGAGAGTGTGGTTTCTGGTCAATAACTGTGTGCCAAGCCCAAACTCTATTATTGCAACAGAAGAGAACAAAAATCTGTAAATAATGAAATTTTAATCTAAGACCAGATTGGAGAAGGCTAGCAAGATGGATCAGCAGCAGAAAGGGAATATGCTTTCTGGTCTTTCAGAGGGCTCAGGTTCTATTCCCAGAACCAACATAACAGTTCAAAATGGCTTGTGACTCCAGTTCCAGGAGCCTCAATGTCCTCTTCCTGTGTCCTTGGGCTCTTGCACACATGTAGTACACATAATGTCATCATGAAGTCATGCACACATACATATAAAATTTAAATCTTAAGATCAGATCAAAGGAGGCACTTGAAGGCAGGAAGCAGTGTCAACAAAGACCAAAGAAAAGAAAGCAGTGTCTTCAAGAAGTACCTGCTGAGCCTTAGCAAGCCCTGGGGAGAAAAGCTGGAAACCAGCTTTGTGACACTCTGTTACAGTTCAAGTCTGATCATCCAGACAGCCTGCCTTTTAGAACGTCCAAGCTTGTGATTCTTCCTTGGATCCAGGACTCCACAAACCCTGTGTAAAATCCCATTAACTTGTCACTATTTCCTAGAGCATCATTAAATGGATCTGGAAAGGATCAGAAGTGCCTTTCTCCAAGGCTAGCTCTACCTAGAAGATCTCCCCAAAGCCAAGTTGCACTATCTACTTGGGTTAAGTCAACCTATAAAAAAGTTGCTAAAGCTACCTGTCCTTAGAGCTAACAGCTACTGTCCTTAGAGTTGAGTATTTTGTCGAAGGAAAGAGGATGGGAGTGGATGTGAAAAAAAAAAAAAAAGATGTGTGTAAGGATTATTTAAGAAAAATGGCGTTCTACTGCACCTACTCCATGAGCCCTGATGGCTGGAGCAGTTGTAATGTTATTCATGCCATGGTGCAGGGGAGCGCTAGTTGTTTACTGGTGAAAATGGAGTGGTAGAAGCAAGCAATAGAAGACAGTGCTGTTTCATTTACACTAATGTCCCTAGACAGCCATACACATTTCTCAGGCTCTTATTGTCCTGGTTTCCTGTTTAAAAAAAAAAAATCAAGCTATTGATGCAGACCCACACAGTCCCATTAGAATACTGAAGGCAGTGTATTATAGTACCAGGCAGGAGAGGGGAGCCAGACAATGAGTATAATAACAACATATAAATTCTCAAAGAAATAGCAAGCTATAAGCCATTGCCACTGCAGAGCAAGGGCTAAGGCTTGAAAATGAGGACACGGTCTCAGCAGTACCCGGCAAGCCCAACAAGTAGAGACTGAGGAGAAACAGGGAACAAAGACGTTGAAGAAAGCTCTGTAAATCAAGACATGGCTACCAAAGACAAGGTCAGTTTGGCCATTGAAAGGGTAGTTTTAAACGAAGCTATTTGAACACAAAATGGTAGATCTATCGAACAGATAGGAACCATTGGACTCTTATGTTTTCTCAAACGTGCTTCTGTGAGTATTATCAACCATAATATCCAATGATAAATGGCTCAATTTGCCTGGGCAGAAGTGAGTAAGAAGGGAATGTCCTTCAAGAATAGAAGATTAAATTCCAGGTCAGTCCTTAGGGACTGATGACCAGATTGTACGCTTCACTAAATCTAAGGTTTAACAGGTAGGAGAAAGATTATAAGGCAGATAAACACAGGAGAACAAAATGAGCGATTCCTAAGTAGGGCCTTGAACGGCGATAGCAGCAGTAATACTCTGGAATATGTCCAGATCATTATACAGTGCTTCTAAAGATGTCAATCTACAACCACAGGTCCATGTTCAACCTTGTCCTAGGTTATACAAGCCATCCCTCGCAAAGACAAGATTGATTTGAAAGCCCTTATAAATGCATTCATTCCAAGCAAAAGAAAAAAATTCTTTTCCACATGTTCTCCTGAACAAATGCCAAAGCCTTATGGAGGGAAAGATTTGTTTCTGTTATCTGCTGTATATAAACTTCTCAAAATTTATCAGCCAAAATATTTTCAACAGAGAAGATAGATCTGTTGTATATACCTGATGAAAGTCAAGGAAACAAAAACTACAAGAGAATTCACAGCAAATAAATAAGCACCTTTGCCTTAAGTCTCGTGCATAAGAACACATTACTGAAGAAATATAAAAGAAGACAAGCTGCATTGCTAGACAGGAAGTCAGTTCTGTGAAAATTGACAATTCTTCCAAATTAAGATGTCAACCTCAGACCAGGTGGTGGTGGCGCATGCCTTTAACCCCAGCACTTGGGAGGCAGAGGCAGGGGAGATTTCTGAGTTCCAGGCCAGCCTGGTCTACAGAGTGAGTTCCAGGACAGCCCAGGCTACACAGGGAAACCCTGTCTCGAAAAACAACAAAAACAAAAAGATGCCAACCTTCTTGATTTCTTTAGCCATGTTGTCATGACCTAGCCCAAGCCCAGAAGTAGTTGTTTTTTAATCTATCTTAAAAAAGGGGGGGAGGGTACTTACCTTGCAACAAATTCTAAAGATCAATTCCAAATCAATATTTAAAAATCAACTAAAGATTATCACAAAAGCAATAATGTAAGACATATAATCTAGGCTACACAGCAACTTTCAGGACAGTATGGGCTTCATAGGAAGAGCCAGTCAGGGAGCAAGAAGGGAAGAGAGAGATAAAATCTTGAAGAAGACAAGGGTCAGATTGATAAATATGCCTGAGAAGAACAAACTGAGTATCACCAAATTCCATAAAGTCATAAAATGTGGAATATGTAACAGGAAACTTAATAATAGCCACAATATAGAAATATCCTAAATAGTCAATAAGAAATGTGGTTAAACTGGCAAAAACCTTAAAGGCAGGCACTCTGGAGAAGCTATGAAGACTGAGTTTCAAGCATCTCTCTCCCCTTTGCACCACATGTCCAATCCACCATCCTACTCTTACTAGGCGCCATCTTTGTCACTGTCATGTGTGCTGCCATCTTTGCCTTCTCTCCTAGGCAGCCTCCCTTCACATCTCTTTAGCTCGCCTTCTCTACCCCAGTTGAGTTTAAGGAAGCACATATTATATGAGTCCCCAGAGAGGGTCTGGAAAGCTCCCGTGGTGCCCAACCTATACTGGGCTTGTGTTTCACCATGATGTTAGCCTTTTTGTTGTAGTTGTTGTTGTTGTTTTGTTGAAGTGCAGCTCAGATTTGTAAAGCTCCTTCTTTACAAAATCTTGACTATAAAGCTTAGCTGCTCCAGATCATCCTGACTGTTCCTCCTTTATTGGCTCCAGGAGCTAGACATCCCCCGAACTTTGCCTTAGAATCTGAACTCAGTATCCTAACTTGCCTCGGGGAAATCCTCAATTAAGCCACTTTCCCCTCATTGAAAGCCTTGCATTTTGCCTCTTCTTCATAGCCCTGGTCACAGAAACTGTATCATATTATTTATGGTCGTCTGCTTAACATCTCCCTCAGCAGGTTGGTAAGCACAGAGGAGAACCAACCCCTGCTTTCCCTCACCAGGAAGACCTCGGCTGTACGACACAGTAGGTATCCCCTGAGTAATGTTGAGCAGATGGAATTTGATTTTAAAAGCATTTACATATATTTGTGCCTGTTATTTAGGCTTACCTGCCATACAAAAAGTGTTACCAAATAAGAAACTGAAGCCTGTTTTTGTTTTTCTTTGTGTGGCCCTGGCTGTCCTGGAACTGAGATCCTCCTGCCTCAGCCTCCAGTGTGCTGGATTAAAGGTGTGTGCTATCACTGCCCAGTTGAAACTGCAGCAGTTTTTCACTGGGATTTTCACCTCCAAATAATCAGAGGTTTTTTTTTTTTTTTTGGGGGGGGGGATAGGCCCCACTATGTAATCCAAGCTAATCTTAACTCAAATCCTGCCAAATGCTCAGATTATAGAGATGTACACTCCTAGCTCTTTAGTTAAGTTTCTTATATTGGCATTCCGTGAATGGGAAGGCAAACAATAAATGTGTAAATAAATAGGCTACTTATTTCTATACCTATGTAGCAGATGAAAAATTTAAAACTGTACCAGATTTGGAGAAATGATTCCATTTTCTTGGATTTTAATGACAGGCTATGTAAATTAAAAGGCTGTGGTGCCTCAAACACTGGATTATCTGCATGACTTTTATTTCTTAATTTTTGTTTTCTAGGTGACCTTGTAGTTTATCTATTTGGATTAATTTTCTAGGTCTCTTTCAGATTGTCCTTCCCACATTTTGTTGTTGTTTAATTACTGTTATTATTAACCTTTTAAAAAAAAGTGGGTAAAGTACATTTGCAAATACTACCTGGCCAAAGTGACCCTCCTCATCCAGTTGGACAAACTCATCTTCCCATGCACTGGAAGAGATTGTGCAAAGTGGAATGGAGAGAAATTCCTCCAAAGAGGTTAGGTAGGGGGAGGGGAAAGCCAAGCTGGTCCTGATTTCTGAGTGGTCATGGGACTTCTCAAAGGTGATATTTCTCAGTTACTATCATAGCAGAGCCAGGGGACGTGTTACTGGCATGTTTGTGTCATCTTTCTAGTCTTGGAAACTATGCAAAGGAAATACAAACTAGTGACCTAGGAGGACCCACCTCTGGACTGACCTGGAGAGATAAGCTGCAAATAATAAAAGCTTAGGAAATGAGAGCTTTAGGTTAAATCTTCAGTCTTTGCAGGATTTCATCCTCCTTGGAACACCAAGAACTATCCAGCAGAACACAGTTTAACAAAACTCAGTCCGTGTACCCATTTGAAACCTTGGAGAGCCTTATATACTCACATGTTGACACTGATATTTGGTTGCTAATACAGAACTGTTACAATTCTCACCTTCAAAATTAGTAAGTGACACTCCATGAACGTAATTACGTTGTTCAGCTGCCCATAACCCGTGAGACCTCCGTGTGTGATAACACGTGATCCAGCCTTCTTGAATCCAGCTGCTTCAAATAATTGCTTCCTGTCCTGCTGAGAGAAAAAAAAAAAACTTTTATTAAATGATGCATTAAATGAAATAGTGCAACTCTGTGTTCATAGCTACAAAGTTAGAAATGGCTTCTACCCAGAATTCCATTCAGTGGCTCTCTCCCTGCTTTTAGCATCACCAAGGAGACTGGTGAAGTCAGGATTGGAATACTGTGACTAGAACCCCCACGGTTCTATAGGAGCACCACCAGGATTTTGCCACTAATTGAAGAAATAGATAACATGCATCTCCTTGAGCAGCTCTTACTTCCTTAATAGTCTTTTCCCCCAGCAACTTTAAGAAATGTTTCCCTTTGAAATACAACATCACATAATGGGCCCATCTGGAATGGTGCCTTTGCACAGATACTAAGAAATGAGAAATGTTTTTGTCTTTGTCTAGAGTAAATAATTGCAATTAGTTGCTGCCAACTATATGTGTGTGCATATAAATAATGTGATCAAAGTCTTTTATTTAAAGGCATTCAAAATCACCAGAACTTTGTTTTGATATCCAAGAAAAAAAATGTAGCAAATTTCTTTATTCAAGCTATAAACATTTTATTTCTTATTCAGGTCTATATTTCCTTAACTTCTTATAATTTTGGGTTTTATTTGGGAAACCCATATAGCACAGGCTGGCCATATAATCAATTTGTAGCCCAGTGTGACTTTGAACTTTCGATCTTTTTGTCTCTCCCTCCCAAGTGCAAAGGTTATGTACACACTGCCACACACAGTTTCCATGTTGCTGGGCTCCCGCTCAGGGATTTGGGGATGCTACTCGAGTATTCTTCCAACTGAGCTATCTCTTCAGCCCAATTGTGGCTTTAAAAAAATAGGCATTATTTTGGAACAAAAATTTTTCTTGAAACTATGATGACTTCTCCACTAAAGAATGAGAGTTTTTGTTTGAGTTAAAAGACTTGGAAAATTTCAGCAGAAAAAAAAAAAAGGCTGCTGAATGCCTTTATTCCAAAGTTGGGGTGAATGAACACTGAAGAAGCTGAAGGATCCCAAGACCTAAGGACAGGATGAGTTCAACTAGTGTCACCAACTCTTCTTTCAGCAACCTAGGTCTACACTCAAGGAAGCATGAACAGTTAAAACATTAAGTAACTCATGGTACACAAAAGCCACGCTGGGAATCTAAGATGAAGAGTAGACGTCAGCAGCAGATAGTGACAGTTTGACAGCCAAGGCAGGAGCTTCCTAACATTGTGCAGGAACGAGCTGTGCATATCAAAAAACGTGCATAGGATAAATATTAGGTGTGGTAACTGAAATCTTCCAGCTTTGGGGAATGTTTCTGATCTATGCCACCGGGAGTCTGGACAGCCCTGTGTCAAGCCAAAGTGTTTGGTTTTGCCCTCCCCTCCCTTTCCTTTGTTTTATGACATGGTTGCAAATACACATTTTTCACTCCAGTATTGGCAGGTTCTCTTCCACCCATTCTCCCCAAGTCAAGAAAAGGTATGTTACTCAGCAAATAAGGAAGGACCTGGCTGGTTCTAAGACCAGAACAGGCAATTGACTTGAAAGCTGGGACTTATGAATTCTCCCTGTCATTAAACCTGAGTTCCTTTGTAATAAGCCCCGTCCTTGCTATGACAGCCCTCATAGAAGTCTCCTTCGTCTACCCTAGCCTTCCTATCAGCCTTGACTTCAGCAGACTGCTGTCTGCTGAAGTGGAAATCCTATCGCACTGTCTGTTCACGGAACTAGTGTCTTCCAAGATAAACAACAATGAATGTTAGCTGCAAGGAGCATTAAAAGCAGACTGTGGGATCTGCAGACCTCAAAGGACTGTATCTAGCTTTTGAAGATAATGACATTTTGGACACAAAAATCACCACTTTGCAATAGAAATATGTGATATTTAATTGCCCTCTGTAAACATATGTTTTGAGCATCGGATGCTGCTTATTTCATTAAGTCACTCTGAGCCTGGGCTTGAAACCATCCTGCTGTTACCCTGCAGTGCCTTTTTCTAAACCATAATGTTTCTACAAGTGTTTACTTTTGTTCTTTCTCATCTCTTCCACTATGTTTCCTCTTTGTGTGCCAATTATCCATGACAATAAGAGTTGTCTGCTGATATCATTTTGTTATCCAGGACTACAGGTGCTCATTCAAACATCTTACAATTAACATTGGAAGATGAGATCAAAGACCCAGCCCTTACATTTACGACAGAATGAAACTCTATCAGAAATAAGGTAATAGCTACTTTGGCAAGCTGAACGGCTTCAACGCTAGTTGCAGTAATTCCAGCATCTATGTGCGGTTGGGATCCTCCCAAGGGGTTGTCTGGCAGCCAGAATCTGAAACTCAAAATAAAACCTCCCTGTCAACAAAGGTAGGTCTCCAGGGATCCCATAAAGCACAGACATCCACTCAGGGTGACATGCAGCTTCATGGAGAAAGGTGACTCCAAGGAAAAAAAAGTCCTGTTTCAGAGTTTTTCTCTCTCAGAAGAGGTAAAGTTATGTTCTCTCAGGAACATTTTCATAAGTTGGTCATTGCTATTGTTTTTTTTAAAATAACACACACACACACATAGATACACATACACACACACAAGCATGCACACAGACACAGAGACACACACAAACACACATACTCTAAATTTTCATAACAATGACAAAAAAAAAGTTTCTCTGTCACCCCTGTCACCACATAAACAATTGACAAAAGGGTACTGTGTGCAAGCTTCTCTTAGGCCTGATTAAAGGCTCTCTATGCTTTTCCTAAAATCTCCATGTTATGACACACTCTCTGGCAAGCCCTGAACCCTGTCATTACTGTCCTTAGTTCAAAACACTCAGAAACTGTGGTCCCCAGGGATGCTGTCATCTTCTACAAAGGCCACATCATGCCTCTAATTCTTGTTCCTCGCGGTTCGTTTTATATGCTCTGCTTGCCCGTGTTTGACTTTCAGAACATGACTCATGCCTTTTAAGTTACTCGTCAAGCCTACAAATGGAGAAGGAGTGATGAGCTAGCCGATTGGAAATGAAAGAGACTGTCCTTCACTCCCTGGACACTAGGATCTTTTTTAGAGAGTGCGCTAAGTGACTTGCTGGCTCACCGAGACCAATGTGATGTGACATTTGAGAAGGGAAAGGGATAAGGGGTGTTCCCTGTGCATTATTTTTAGACAGCTCATCACTTTTGTTTCTGAAAGCAATACCTCCCCTCCCCCATGCCTGTTCTTCAGTAGAATAGCAGAGCACCATAGGATGTCATCATAGGATGTCAAAGCTTGGCTAGGGCTTTACGGCTAGGGAGTCCAATTACAGATTCAGATAAGTCACTTATACAGAGTGATGTTAACAACTTCAGTACAGGTCTGTTATCAGTAGAAACTGGGATGGCCTAAGGATGTCAGATATGTATACTATATGTATATACAATATACATGTATACACACACACACACACTGTGTGTGGAAGAAAGTGATGCCATGTTATTCCTTCTCTCTCTCTCTTTCTCTCTCTCTCTCTCCTCTCTCTCTCTCTCTCTCTCTCTTTTCTCGGGTGTGTGTGTGTGTGTGTGTGTGTGTGTGTGGTGTATAAATGGTATGTATCTTAGTTATGGTTTTACTGCTGTGAACAGACACCATGACCAAGGCAACTCTTATAAGGACAACACTGAATTGGGGCTGGCTTACAGGTTCAGAGGTTCAGTCCATTATCATCAAGGTGAGAGCATGGCAGTGTCCAGGCAACATGGTGCTGGAGAAGCTAAGAGTTCTACATCTTCATCTGAAGGCCACTAGAAGACTGGCTTCCAGGAAGCTAGGACAAGGGTATTAAAGCCCAAGCCCACAGTGACACACCTACTCCAACAAGGCCACATCTTCTATAGTGCCACTCCCTTGACTAAGCATATCCAAACCTAAACAGTATGAGAGAATGTTTAGAAAACTATCCAGTCTTCATAGGTAACTCCTGACTCTGATTCATTCTTCTGCTTCTCTAACAACAACAACACAAAAAATTAGCTCAAATAACCTCTAAAATCTTGGTGACAATCCTAAGTCTTGGGGAGATTGCTGCCCTGTCATTGACAACTCTGACTGTTCTGGGTGGAGCCTCCTGACATCGTCATGATCATAATATTCTTTATCCTCTTATTATTTTGACTCATATCTTTCCACTTTTCAAATGGATTTTACATCCATTATGTCATTTCAGAATGAGGATACACCTGTGAGATGGCCATATTATAGATCAATCTCTCCAATAGAACCATGACTGTGGCCCCAGGGTCCCTAGCAGGAAAGATGATCTAGTAGCTTGATGGCCTTCCCGGAATGTTCTCCAGTCTTAACAATGACCAGTCATTGCAGGTGACTAAAGGAATGAACTCAGAAAAAAATCGGTGACCTCCTAGATGGACATAAGCAAACAGCTCTGCTTGGAACAGGAATTTGGGATGAGCAATGCTCTCCTGTAGGGTTCAGTTTCATCTTTTTGAGTCTGTTACGATGCCCAGGTTTTGACTCCTTGAGGACCAATACAAGTTCCTTTATTTAATCTATAGGATTATAATGCAATAGGACAGGATAGGAAAGACAGGCTCTCCTTTTGGCTCAGAGCTCTATCTCTACTAAACAGTAAGAAAGCAACTCTTTGGGAGCAAAGATGCATAATGTTCTCCTTTTCAATTTTTCCCCAGACAATTAAATTAATGTGCCAAAATGCAGGACACTTCATAGCCAAATAAGTTATTTCATCTTCCTCAAGGACTTTTATAACCATTGAATTAAGTAAAAATATACACTTAAAGTGATTACTATATATAGTTTATATAAAGTGGTCTATGGTAAGGGAGGATGGCCCTGTCGGGCATAGGTGGGAGAGGAGATCCTTGGTCCCGTGAAGGCTGGACGCCGGGTGTGGGAGAGTTCGAGGGTGAGGAGGTGGGAGTAAGAGGGTACGTGGAGGCACATCCTCATAGAAGCAGGAGGAGGGGGAATGGGATAGGGGGTTCCTGGGTGAGAGGAGGAAATGGGGATAAGGGGATAAGATCTGAAATGCAAATAAAATATCCAATAAAAAAAGAAAAAACAATGGATAGAAGATTAATTTGATATGAATAATATTCTATCGTAGCATCTAAGCAATAATTCTGAGTGGCGAGTAACGTAAAATATCCTTCCCCTTTTAAAAAAATAAATAAATAAATAAAGTGGTCTGTGGCACAGGTTTATTAAATGTTATAAAAATTTTGTATTTAAGATCGACAACAGGAAGACTGACTGACATGCCTTTTCAAATAGCTACCTGCTTCTGCCATGTAGAGCTTCAAATGCCTAGGCATAGGGAGGGAAAGAGTCACAGACATTTTCTAGCTATGTTTCAATGCTGGGAATTGAACCCAGGACCTCATGTATGCTGAACATATACTTTGCCACTGAGCTTTACCTCAAGCTAGAAAATGCAGCCAGCCTCCCTTGAAACTCACTAAGTAAATTGTAGCCAGAAGACCCCCTTAAAAATAAAGGAAATGTCACCCCAACCAATTCTCACTAGAGTGAGGGAAGTTAGTCGTGTCACTTTGTCCACCCCTTTGACATTCATGATCTGCCTGTTTGCATGCAAGGAAAAGCAAGAGCTTAAAATGATTTTTCAAATCCATCCAATTTACAGCCAAGTGAAAATATTTCTGTACTAAGAATACTCTCACATCAATTTTTTTGTTTGTTTGTTTTGAGCAGACCAAATTTAATCAGCTAGAATTTTTTTGTTTTGTTTCTGTTTTTAAGATGCTATTCTATTCAATCTTTAGAATTAAAGGATTTTATTTTATTTATTTATTTACTTATTTACTTATTTACTTATTTGTATTTATTTATCTTATGTAAATTGGGGATTTGCCTTCATGTGTGTCTGTGTGCGGATGTTGGGTCCCTTGGAACTAGAGTTCCAGATAGTTGTGAGTCGCCATGTGGGTGTTAGGAATTGAACCTATGTCCTCTGGAAGAGCAATCAGCACTCTTAACTGCTGAACCATCTCTCTATCCCCAAAGAAACTGATTTTAATATAAAAACTTCATTTCATCAAACATGGCATATAGTGCTCTCATTTTAATTATTGTCTAAGAAACACTTCACTACTATATACTTAACATGTAGCAAGAACACAGTCTAAAGAAGGTCACCTCTGTCCATACTGACCGCCAAGGGCTGCCAACTCAGAGTTTTATGACTTGAGTGCTCAACTACACATGTTCTCATTCTTGACAGCAATGTCACTACATAATGTCCACACATCAAAATTTAGAGAATGATTGAAACAGATTAATAAAGCTTCACAATAGCATGACACTTTATACAGCCCCGGAATATCTAATGTTATTTTGCTATTTTATTCCCTATTAGCCCTAAGAAGAAACTGGCTAGGCCTCAGGTAAGGAATGATCATGACTGTGACCATCAGCATGTGGGCACCAAAGCCAAGATGTGAAACAACCTTATTTAATAGCATTATTTCAAGTTCTGCAGTGCAGCTGCCTACTTAACAACTTTTGTAGAAGGGCTAGGTAACAAAATAACTATACTTAAAGGAACACTACTGACTCTGCAACATGGCTCTGTGGGCAAAGGTGTTAACTAGAAAGCCTGACAACCTGAGTTTGATCCCTGGGTCCCACATGCTAGAAAGAGAGAACTATTGTGTAGTAATCTCTTCTGAAATTAAAACCTTCCATCTTGGAGGGAAGTTTGTTACAACATAGGATGCTAAAGGGCAGAGTAAACAGTTGAGTAGGTAAAACAATAGGATTCTCTCTCTCTCTCTCTGTTTGTGTGTTTGTGTTTGTGTGTGTGTGTGTGTGTAGTCCTGACTGTCCTCCTAGAACTAGTTCTGCAGACCAGCATGGCCTTGAACTCACAGAGATCCACCTGTCTGTGTCTCCCAGGGGCTGGGATTAAAGGTATGCACCACCCCCACCCAGCTAACAATAGGATTTTCTAAGAGGAGGTGAAATATTCCATCCTATAGGAAGCTCCAAAAGCTCAGGACAACTCAATGGCTTCAAGAAATCCCTGAGACTGACAAGATTCACTAAGACCCTCCCTCCCCAAGCATATATAAGCAGAGACTAGCCAAAGTGCCTGGAAGAAATAGAGAACAGCCCAGTTGCCAGGAAGAAAGCAAGCACCAGTTGAGATGCCTAGAATCTCAGACCAATTCAGATTACCTAGAGAGGACACTGTGCCAACCTGTTGGAATGCCTACAGGTTTTGGAGTGTGTTCCAGGTTCCCAACTTTCATGAGTTATCACTCATGCTGTGGTAGGCTTTGGTGATGCAGCTGCTTTTGCATGATTCCTGTTCCTATAAGTAACCCTTCACCCATGTTTCTTTAAGTAACCTCAATAAAATTCATTGGTTCATCACATTGAACTTTGGTCTATCATTGTTTCCCTCTCCTGAGTGATGAAACAGTTGTTCATGTTCTCTCCAGGAATAGTGTCACAAAACAAGAACTGACTCCTACAAGTTGTCTTCAGTACATAGTACACTACAGGTGTACTATGGCATGCATGGTTAAAGTCACACAAATGCACAGGTATGCCTACTGACCCAGTTAGGTTTCTATTGGTGTGATAAAATACCATGACTAAACGCAATTTGGAGAAGAATGGGTTTATTTTAGTTTATAACTATCAAGTCACATTCTATTACTGAGGGAAGTCAGGGCAAGAACTCAAGGCAGGAGCTGAAGTAGAAACCATGGATCAACACTGTTTATTGGCTTGTTCCTCACGATTTACTCAGCTTGCCTTCTTACACAACTTACAACCACCTACCTAGGATTAACATTTCCTTCTATGGGCCCTTCCACATCAATCATCAATCAAGCAAATGCCTGACAGACTCACCGACAGACCAATCCTTTGGAGGCATTTTTCCCAATTGAGAGTCCTCTTCTTGGATGTATCTAGATTATGTCAAGTTGAAAACAAATCATCATCAACAACAAAAACAACCAGGACACATACACAAATAGCTCTAATTCTGAAAATGGTAAGGGGTAGAATTGGTGGATGAAAGTGAAAATCAGTTAAACTCTACTTTGTATTTTGAGTCTTGTAATCTGGAGTATATTTTCCACTCTAGTACCTCCAGTTCTCACCCTAGAAAAGGAAATGTTAATTCTGTCTTTGTCCACACCACCAAACTTAATAGTAAAGAAGGGGGTAATGAATATGAGAGTATTATTAAAGATAGAAGCTCTTTCCAAATGGTGATATGGAGACACCATTAATTAAAAGAAAAAAAAAGAGTTACTTCCAAATTCTTTTCAAAGGAGGAAGAAGGCAGAAAAAATGGAAAGAGAAAAGCAAGTCAAAAAAAAAAAGAAAAGAAAAGAGATAGAAAGTATTTTGTCTCCCAAAATATTTGAATTAATTTATTTTAAAGGTTAAAGGGACCCAGTACTCCATTTTTATGGTCACCAGCTGTCTGGCTAATGACCTTCAGGGGTGGGAGGTGGGGCCCAAATACATTAACAGGTCTCTTCTTAACTGTAAGACCAGTATTTTTTTTTAAGATTTATTTTATTTTAATGTGTATAGGTATTTTGTCTGCACATATATATGTGCACCACATGCATGTCGCTGCCCTGAATCCACTGGAACTGGAGTTACAGGCAGTTGTAAGCTGCAGTCCAGGTGCTGGGACTCGAACCTGGGTTAAACATAGACCCTTCTTCACCTTCCAGCTGTTACGCTCTACCTAACGCTGGTCAATCTGTGGTTACCCAGATCTCCCTGATGCTCACTACAGAGTTCCAGCAACCTGTCCTTCTCTACAGCAGATCCATCAGCACAGCAGCGACATGGGGTTACTTAACCACCTTACAAAACACTTCTTTGGACCGTATTTCTCTCACATGCCCATTTGTTTTCTCTAAAAACAAAACAGCAAACCCTCTCCAAATAAAAACAGAAGACAATTATAAACAAATAACAACACTGAGTTTTTTTAATGCTTATTTTATTGTTGGGTCTTTTTTGTACTGTTTCTTAACCTTACCTGGAAAAGGTTTCCCTTAGCTACACCACCAATAATTTCTTCAGAGGCTTTTGGTTTGGTTTGGTTTTTGTTTGTTTTACTTATATGTGGATACCCAGGTGCCTATGGGGTCTAGAGAGCATGAGATCCCTTGTACCTGGAGTCGTATCAATGTGAGTTGCCTGTGTGTGTGTGGTGTGTTTGGGGTGGAGGTGGGGGTTTCAGAATAGAACTTGTGTCCTTTGCAAGAGCAGCAAGCAATTTTAATCACTGAGCCCTCTTACCATCTCAAAACTGTTTTTAATCAAAGTTGTCTTGAGCCATCTCAGTACCGAATCTAATTTTTAGTTCTGTTTCCACATCCCTCAACCCATTAGCAACCTTTGATGTGGTTAGCACCCTTCTCATCCACATACTCTTTCCAGAGCACCATGTCCCTGCAACCTTCCTGGTGCTTCTGAATCCTTCCCTCACTCCTCATCTTCTCCTGCACTTCCTAGTGTTGCAGTGCCCCAGAGGCAAGCCTGGAATCTCTTCTCTATCTACCCCCACCACCTCTGTAAGGTTTCCACTCTCTTAGCTTTAAATACCATCCATATCAGACAACCCTCGAAGCCTATCTCCATTAGAATGTTCTTCAGTCCTTAGACTCAATTGCTCTACTCTGCCTATCTCTAGATGCTCAATATTCAAAAATATTTAGTCTGTTCTTTCTGTGTTTTTGTTTTTTTTTTTTCTATCTCAGATTTGGCGACACCATTCTTCAAGTTCCTGATGCCAAAACATTCACATTAGTCTTGGTCTTCTCTGTTGTCACCCTGTTTGTTACCTGATGAATTTCCATATCCAGGCTATAGCCAGCTTCCTCCAGCATCACAAGTCCTTACCATCCTTTGCCATAATGAAATTGCTTCCTTGCTGGGCTCCCTTCATTCTCCTCCCTCCCCATGGTCTGCTTTTAACAGTGCAACCAAAACTATGAATCAAAATGTCAGGTGTATCATGTCTCCTTTCCGTTTAAGTCCTGCAATGCCTCCTCATCTCACCCAGAGGCAAAGCCTAGGTTCTAAGATGGCCACCCATTCATTACATGATTTGACTCCCGGGTATGTCTCTGACTTCACCTTTTATGACTTCACTGGCCTTCTGCTTTACTGTCAACATTCTAGGCAAGGCCCTGCAATAAAAACTTTGCACTGACTAATCCCTTTTGTGACAAAGTACAAGCATTGAATGGCATATCTCCTCCAAGTCTCGAAAAACAAAATGACTGGCTACCTTCTTAGAGAGTCCAGCGTGAATCTAAATCCTGCAGGAGCCACTGATACCCAGCGTTCCTAAGTCTCCATTCGCAACTCTATTGAATCGCACATATTTTATCCCACTGGACCTGTTCTGGTAAACCCTAATATGTCAATTTATTCTTTGTAATAGTTACTACTTACTCTCTTGTCTCACAAGAAAAAGAAGCTTTATCTGTTTCATTCACAGAGCTGTCATAAATCCCTAGGATACTGACTGGCACATGGTAGGTACTGAATAAATAATTTCTGAATGAATAACTGTTGTGAAGTCAACAGCCCATGCATGTATGAAATACAGGTCAACATATATAGACTTGTTAGAGATCTAACAGCTTTTTCTTTATCTTTAAACCTCCAAGTCACTTTCTCAGCACAGTATCAAACTATTAGCTTACATTCCTCATTAGCCTATAGCTTTAACCTTAACAGTCCTTAATTACAAATGCAAAACAGTAGAATCAAGAAGTGAAAACCCACACTCAACTAGAAGCGCAGAGAAAAGTTGAGTTGGGGTTAGTGAGAAGGTAAAGGAAGCAAAAGACAGAGTGATACCTAGAGAGGGTTGGACCTTCTCTCTGTGTGCCATCCCTGCTGAGGACAGCATACAAAGACAGGGACTGCCTGCAGTAGGCCGGGATGGAGACATCTCAGTAGACCGAAGCAACTCTTTGTAAAAAACAGTTGTTCCCATTTCTCTTAACCTTAGCCCTGGACAATGGCTGTATAGATTTCATTTGTACGTGACTGTTTTTCAGTTGGCTTTGGTATGCATAATTATTATATCTGACTTTCTTACTTCTTTCTCCTTCTGTCCTGGTGACTTCTGTGAAACTAGATGTTCCTTGATGTAATGATTCTTAAACAATTAAAAATTGAGGCATAGGGGCACAGCACAGCACAGTCCTAATGGCCCAGGTGCATGCTGTGTGTTCTCATCTTGGAAACAATGCAGTAACTGCACAACAGAATTCCAGATAAATGCTTGATTTGCAAAGGAAGTTTGAAGAAATTATTAGAAAATGAAATAGAGCCAACACTGGGGATCCCAAGAAAGGAAAATTCTATTGAAGTTATGAAATAAGTTTTGCATAACATTTAAGAGTGGTTCCTAAATTAGGAAGTATAGAATACATAAAATCTTATACTAGTAAAACTAAGTCAAAACACTGGGACTCTTAGGAGAGTCATTGTGTGCAATGTACAGAAACAGAAAGCTAGTGGAACTACTGAGTTAAGGGTTAACTTGATTCTTTCTGGTCACTGCCTGGCAGCTTTGCCCATGTCATTTATCATTAGAGCTTCACAGGAAAATGCAAGTAGCTGACATCGGAGCTCTGAGCTCTGAAGTATAATAAGTTAAAGGTTAAAGTTTAAATAATGATAAGTTTGCAATTATTATTATTTTGGCTGCAGGTCTGGGAATAGGGAAGCTTGAAACTTTGGGGAACAACTGTAATTCTTAATTCTTTGTGGGATGTGGTTATTCTTTTGAATTTGATTTGGCAATGATTATACAATGTCTTTTTTTCTACCTGCTTTTGAAGTATCAGTAAAAGACTGGGACAAGAGAAAGGCAGAGAAGTATGTGAGGTGAATGTGGTGAGAGAGAGAGAGAGCAAATAAAAGAGCATGAGAAGAGAATGTGAAGAATGAGTGAAGAGAGAATGTGTATGGAGAGTGTATGTGTGAGTGAAAGCATGTCGTGTATGTGAGGTGTATAAAGAGTGTGTGTGTGTGTGTGTGTGTGTAGGAGTGTGGGAGTTCAAGAAAAGAAAATCGCACAGGAGAAAAGCAGAGTGCGCAGGAGAATGCAGAGTGTGTGCAGCCTCAAGCTGCGAGCGAATGAGCGAGAGAGAAAGTAGAGAGTGAGAGAGAAGAGAGAGAAACTTTAAGCCTTGAAAACTTGCCTGTCAGCTTGTACCTAGAAAGTAATCTGTGTATATTTATTATGCGCCTTCCAGATATCCCTGCTTCCAGTTGAGAACTCAGATCCTGTGTCAAGACTGGACCCCTACACATCTCCTCTGAGAGAATATGATCAACACTCATAAAGAGGAAGACAGAGTCCAGCTATAGAGTTGGATATATTGGTGTGGCCACTTTAAGGACAGCACAGCAGCATAATCTAAATCACTCCTAATCACAGAAACTTTGTTTCCAGTTGTATATCTTATTGCAACACTTGCTAACCCACAAGTGACATTTGTGTAAAGTCATTTGTTTTCGAAAGAGGAAGCAATTCAGAAATCCATCAAATAGGACATATGCAATAAACAATAGTAGATCGTCTACTGTAGAAGAATTCTATGTGGCTGTGTAAGAGACAGAGAAATCTCAGTACTGATGGAGGAAGAGTTCCAGGGCTCCAGGGACAGAGAGAGAGAGTGAGAGAGAGAGAGAGAGACAGAGAGACAGAGAGACAGAGAGAGAGACAGAGAAAGAGTCAGAGAGAGAGAAAGAGACAGAGAGAGAGAAAGACAGAGAGACAGAGAGACAGAGAGACACACACACAGAGAGATTTGATATGAATATATTGTAGACAGCTTTTATGTTATAGGGAAGCTTATAGAAAATGTTTGTACCTGCTTTTATATATTAGAAGGAAATACAAATGAAGGATATGTTCATCAAAGGTAACCAGCAGGAACCAAAACTGTTCCACAAGCAAAACTTTTACCTGCAATAATACTTATGGCATGTGCAAATGGTTTTAATTAAGCTTCATGATAGTAATAATTGGTTATAAGTATATGGAATATATTAAGAGTGAAAAATATAACAAATTCCATAAGGAAAATTGATACTGTCCCCCTCTCCAAAAAGAGAGAGGAATAGGGGGAAGAGGAGAAGGCCCAGGAAGAATTGTGTAATGGCTATTTCTTCATCTGAAAATTTAAAGAGTAAATGATCACTGTGCTTCACTTGTAAAATGAAGTAGAATGTGCAATATCACATTGGGACTTCAACAGCTAGATTCGAACTCTATCTTCCTTACTCAGTACTTTTAAAATCTACCCTCACTTCCTCATGCTTTATGAATGATGGGAAGTAATGAAAATGATCAGAACCTGGAAGAGGATGGTCAGCATGAGTCCATGTAAAAGAGAAGTTCCGAGGGAGGCAGTGGGGAGGCTTAAACTAAGCCTGTTTCCGTCACATACAAATGACTATGACAATCATGGACTCCATTATTAATAAGAGAATTGAGATGCTATCTTTCCATCTATTTTCTACAATCGCATTGAAAACCTGAGAGGAAGGAAGTCCTAGCTGATATTTGTTTCAGACCATGGGCAGATAACTGTAGTGTGAAACCATAACACCAAGACCAAGGTGCTCAAAGCAGGACCATAAAAGCTGGCCAAGCCAATCCCCAGGAGCCTGCTTAAGGTTCACAAGAAAAAAACACCATGTAGACAGCTCTCATAGCACAACTCAAGCAATATGGCTCAGCCAGATCTCTTTATTTCCTCTGTAACTAAAGTCCTTACAATAGCCACCAATGGCTTGTTTATACCCCTCCCCCAAACTTTTATGTGCTTTAACACTTTGAAAATATATACAGACAATGAGAACCTGCAACACACTCCCCCCCATTCCCTTATCCACCCTTCCTTCCCCCTGCTCTGCCTGCCTCGTTTCCTTCCCAATAATTGTTTTAGATGCACAGCAAGCACTATTTACAGGATTAAGAAACAACAGTATTGCTCACTGTGAGAAGCCAGACACCAAAAGCAGATACTAAAGTGACTGCACTCACATTGAAGTTGCAGAACTCATGTCTGATGAAGGTCAGGAAAGCAAGTATCAGAGAGGAACCGGGATGGGGGGCAGGTACAAGGGAGCTCTGAAGCGCTACAAAGGCTTGCTCTTCATTGAGCATGGATGATACTTTTTAACAGCTTTTCTGTGCATTTGTCCTACACCGGTTTTTATTTTGTTTTTTTTTTAAAAAAGCAAACTCTGAAGTGCTTTTGAAAAAGCACACTCCATTTTGTTAGCGAACAGGAAATAGTTCAAGCACACAAAAGTATTATGTTAGTTCCATCCCCACAGCAAGTATATAGCCTAAAGGGAAATAATCACGGGAACAAATAAATGCTATCACATCCTCACATGGTAGAAAGTCAGCTGTCAAATTATACAAATATCCTAAGTGTAAAATCGGAACTGCTTCATATCACTATAGTAGCCATTGTCTACTAAAAGATTCAACATAGGCAACCTTTGAGCATAATTAGCATGTGAGATTTTGGCAGTGCCAAACAGAGCCTGCAAGCAGAGGGGAAATTGCACTCTAGCTGAGCTTCTGAGATGTTTCTCAGAACAAAAGCCCATCTGTCAACAAATTGCAATAGGGAACCTGTCTTTCTGCATAGGCTCTGAGCAAGGAGTTATAGGAATTACCTCTGGGGGAACAGAAGAGACCACTGTGAGGGACAAGCCCTAAGACAAAAGGAAAGCTCATCAAATAGGTAATTTCACTCACACCCTTCTTCTTAGAGAAGATGAATGAAGGCCAAAATGTCTGAATTCTCTAGCAAGAAAACGTCAAGAGTGTAGGCTAAGTCTCCCCAGTCCCACTTATAAATACGGGGTTATAACTAATGAATTAAAAAGTGCTTTTGTTGTTGTTGTTGTTGTTTTTTTCTTTTGAGACAGTGTCTCATGTAGCCCAGGCTGGTCTTGAACCAGCTATGTATTTAAGAGTGATCCTGACCCTGCAGCCTCCACATCCCAAGTGTTGGGATCATAGGCATACACCACTATACCTTCCCAAAAGGTACTTTTCACTAATTTAACCATTGCTAAAAGACATTTCACAAAAATTTTAAACAACAAAGAAACGAATATCAAGAAGCATTTGTTGAACTACATAAAATTACTGATTACCTTAATCATTTTTCTAGTCCTGCAAAGAGACACCATGACCATGGCAGCTTATAAAAGAAAGACGTTACTGGGCCTTGCAGCTTCATAAGGTGAGTCCCTGAACATTATGGCAGAGAACATGTCAGCAGGCAGACAGGCATGGCCCTGGAGCAGTAGCTGAGCGCTTACTAAGTGTGAAACAAAGAGTGTGAGTTTAAAAAAAAAAAAATCATAAATCCCACTCCCAATACACACCTCCTCCAGCAAGGCCACACCTATTACCTCTACCTTAACACTTCTACGACTGGGGCTAAATATTCAAACATATGAGCTTATGGGGGTCATTCTTATTCAAACCACCACACTGATACTTAGCCCTGTTGGCCCATAAATTATTCATTTTGTATTAGTTTAAGATAGTATCAAAAGGAGAAGTCCAAGGCTGGTTTTCTTCTGATTATTCAATAGTCAGGGCTTGCCAAAGGGCAAGAATTGCATTAGAATTCAATTGTGGGTAATGGGTCATTCCTCAGGTAATTCTTCCCCTCATCTAGGCCATAGATACTCACTAGCAAGCACAGATTAGCCATAGCTATAGGTCTATTCGAAGGTGGATTTTCTTTCTTTCTTTCTTTCTTTCTTTCTTTCTTTCTCTCTCTTCTTCTCTCTCTCTCTCTCTCTCTCTCTTTCTTTCTCTCTTTCTCTGTTTTTCTTTCTCTCTGTTTTTCTTTCTCTCTTTCTTTCTCTCTCTTTCTTTCTTTCTTTCTTTCTTTCTTTCTTTCTTTCTTTCTTTCTTTCTTTCTTTCTTTCTTCTTAGTTTTTCCAGTTTTTTTAAGACACGGTTTCTCTGTGTAGCTCTGTCTGTCCTGGAACTCATTCTGTACAACAAAATCCACCTGTCTCTGCCTTTCAAGCGCTGAGATTAAAGCATGAACCATCACACCTGGCTGAAGATGGGTTTTTAAAAATGAACTTTAGGCGGGGGGGCACCTTTAATCAGTTGGAGGCAGTCAGGATTCAGTAGCACTGGGCTACAGGATCCCGGACAGCCTGTACGAGAAACCTTCTCAAAAAAAAAAATTGATTTAGTGGTAAATGCTATACCAAGTTTTAACATTACTCTTAAAGTATTCACATTTAATATTACCGCCAACTGAAAGAAATAGGAAGTATCTTTCCTACTCCAGGGAGTGCTTCTATGGTGCTCCTGTGTTGTGATCTAATTGTTTTCTGTGTCTACCATGAAGGTATAAGATACATGGAAACCTTCCTCACGTTCCACAATAACTGGTCCCCTTCCCTAAAGTAATTACACATAGGAGTGGCTCAAGCCCTAAGCCAACATAAAGGATAGCTTTTAGCTACATGGACTTATGTTCACAGTTTCTTAATTTACATAAGTGAACCTTAATATCCATGCTATTCTTTTGCTTTCTCCAGTGAATGACTGACAGGGAAAGTTTCCCATCATGCAAGGGCAGGGAATCATCCCAAAACATTTTTCGGAGTGTTGTGGAGGAAACAGGAAGTCCTACTGGTGTGCTATACCACAAATTTGGTGGTGACATCATGAGTATAGTGCTAGTCTCACCCTGAAAGTAGAAGAGAAGAGAGGAGAAGAGCCTGCCATGCATGTTTCCCCGCTTTGTAAAACAGTTTTTCCAGCTCTTAGCAATTCCAAGAACCGGTAAAGCAGTTTTGCTGACATGGAGACACACTGGTTTGAGACAATCTGTTTCATTACAGGACACCCCAACAAAAAATATAGTCCTTAATTTGATTCAATATCAATACTTTGATTTCAAGATATTGGTCATAATTTATTATTTTAGAGTCAATAACATCAGGAATCACAGAGAACAATACATTTTTAAATTCATATAGCATTTTTTTGCACATATTCTTATATAACATATATTTTGGGTTCTTTTAGTTGCTGATTTTTGGGTTGAGATGGGTTTTCTGCATATATAGCTCTAACTGTTCTGTGACTCACTATGTAGACAGGCTGCCCTCGAATCCAAAGATCTACCCACCTTTGCTTCCTACTGCTGGAGTTAAAGATGTGGACCACTAGGCCTGGCTTAACTGATAGACTTTTAACAAATAAAAAATGCAAAGGTTCAGGCTGAGGATAAAGTTTGGTCATAAAGTATTTTCCTCACTTATTCAAAACCTTGGGGTTTGATACTCAACATTAAAAGAAAGGGAGAGGGAGACGAGACACCCAATTAAATCTGAAATTGAATTTTGGACAAGCAATGAATAACTTTTAATATGTTTGCCTGTGAAATATCTACTATATAATTACATTTTAAAGTATCCATTGTTGATAAGGAATTTAAATTTAGCTAGATCCCCTGAATTATCTGCAAACCTCACTCCGGCTTCTTCATCTAGCTAAAAATGCCCTCTTCCTTATGGTCAATTCTCCTTTGCTTTTACTGACATGTGCTGCAAGATTGGATCCACAAAGGACCAGCCACACCTACCACACACCCCCATCACAGAACTATGATACACAGAGAGCCCACATATTAAAATACTATTATACCAGAGAAAAATCGGGCAGTTCCAAAATAAAAGAAGAATAGACACCAGAAAACAGCTGGCCAGTCCTGTTCTACCTCCTTTCCTTGACCACTGGACCTTGGATACAAAAGCAATCATCTCCTGGATTCTGGAATGTTTCCATTTCAGAATCTGCATGCTCTAATTATAACACACAGGATAATGTTGCCAGTGTTTTCCTTAGCAAAGACACTATTGCTTCTTATTTAACCTGTACTTTAAAATATTTGCTATTCAAATACTTATTTGTATTAGCTCTGCCAAATTGTGGTTTATGTTCAAGTGTTGGAGGTAGCCAGGGCAGGCAGATTTCCATCTAACACATCATATTGCTGCTTGGTTAATTATTCATCAACGGGATCCTGTGAGCCAGAGTGCAGACCATGATGGATCCATTTATCTTGACACTGTAATTAGCAGCCTAGATTGGAGGTGTTGTTTATCAACTGAGTTCAACTGGTTGTTAATGAGAGGAAACACTAACAGCTCATAGGACATAGGTTTGGCTTCCATCTTTACACCCTACAATGCAGAGATTATGGAAGGAAAGTGGAGTGATTGGGAGACAGAAATGATGTAGCAAAGGCAAAAGAAATAAGCAGGGATGGCATCAATCACTCGGTGCATTCTGGCTCCTCTCACTAAACCCCATGCATTTCTATTGGCCATATTTTCATAGGTTGCCTTAATTGTATAGTCATAATACATTCATCATTCTGTAACCTTTTTCACTTAGCAATATATCCGGAAGATTTTTCATGTTAGCACTTGAATCTTTGCTTCACTGGTTTTACAGCTGTATTCAGTTTCATTGTAAAAATATTGCAATTTATTTAGTCCCTATTAAGTTTTTGCCTTCTTTATTATAATCACAAACAATTCTGCGCTAAATTTCCTTTTATTCTAATGCAAAATCAAAAATTTTTCAACTGTAGTTACTGGATGAGAGTATTCACTTGTTTAAAAGCATGGAGGGCTGGAGACATAGCTCAGCAGTTAAGAGCATTTGATGCTCTGGCAGAAGATCCAGGTTCAATTCCAGTTCCTGCATCATGACGATCAACCATCTGTAACTCCAGTTCCAGGGGATCCAACATCCTTTTCTGGCCACCACAGGCACATGGTGCACATAAATATATGCAGATAAAACACTCATATGCATAAAATTTAAAAAATTATGGAGGGTTTGGGAGGTACTTCAGTTGGTAAAGTGCATAGTTTGCAAGCACGAGAATGGAAATCTAGATCTCGAGAACCCATATAAAAAGCCAGATGTGGAAGGATGCTCTTGTGACCTCAGAACTTTGGGGTGGGTGACAAAGAGAGGTAGACCTCCTCTGTAACATATTGCTCACCCAGGGTAGCTCAATACATACACTTCAGATTTAGTGACCTTATTTCAAAAAAATAAAGATGGAGAGCTGGAGAGATGGCTTAGTGACTAAGAGCTCATACTATTCTTGCAGAGGGCCCAGGACCCATTCTTCAGAGAATTTCATGTCTTCATGCATATACTGCATATATATAGATAGATAATAGATGATAGATAATAATAGATAGCCAGGTACATAAACATGTGCACATGCACATGAGTGTGCATACAAACACACAAATTTAATATGTATGTGAATGTATATGTTGTTGTATGTATGTATGTATGTATGTATTCTAAATAGACATAGCATTACACAGATTCCTAATGACTTACTGATATGCACATAGATCAGTGAATCTCTGAACCCTCATCAACAAGCTTCTGGTAGTAAATGGCACTTAACACAGAGACCTATAATGATCAATGTACTGAGAATAAGAGACCAGAATTCTTAGCCCTAAATGAGATGTCTATACCATACCTCTCCTCCCAGTGCTTGGGAATCTATGCAGAAGGGTCAACAAAAATTGTAAGAGCCAGAGGTGGTGAATGACTTCAAGGAAACAGTTGTGTTTTCCCAACACAACAAGGCAGATACACATATAAAGTCACATGCTCATTCCCGTGGTTTACCTAGTAAGTTACTATGACCTTTGTCAATGAAATCTGAGGTATGACTGTTACATTTGTCCATTTCTATTAAACATAAATGAAGGAATTTCTGGACCATCCTGGTGTGGGACAGCATCCCTACCTCTTTGTGATCATAAGGATTCCTTATTCTTTCTAGAAAGGATGGAGGCTGTTCCATCTGCATGGTAGACCTTGGCACAAAGATCAGGCAGTAGTGTAATTAAAATCAGTAAGGCTCCTGATGAGTTTTCTGGAGGAAATGTTCTTTCTGGAACTGAGACCTTCCAAACCTAGACACCTGAAAGTATAAAAAAATGATGCAAGATTTTTGAAAGGGGGATACAGATTGATGTAAGCAGGGTCATGTCTAATTTCTATTCCTTGGTTCCTAGATTCACAATGCTACTTATGCAGAAACTTTTCAAAAAATTATTGCTGACTGGAATGGTACACTGTGAACTGGATGATAATGTCCATCTCTAATTGTGTCCTCACTGGTTATTAAAAAATTATTCCATCACTTTATCAGACTTTGTCCTTAAGGTGTTGCAGTTATGATAAGGCAATGGGTACTATGATCTTAGGCCTACTGCTGCACCTCCGAGCCTTTACTCAGCCTCCTCAAGCCAATGTAATACCAAACAGGTTCCTGTGTCAGTGAGCCAGGCATTATGTAGCCTTTGATAGTCATGCTGACAGATGCCTTTAGGCAAAAATGACAGTCTTGTGCCCAGTGTACATGTTGACTCAGTCAATACACATCAGTGACTCTTCCAAAATGGAAGATGTCCAATGAAATCATTTGCCACCAACTGGATGGTTGATCTCCGTTGAGGATGGAGCCAAGCCAGTGGCTCAGTGTTGATTGCTGTTCCTAGATGTCTGGATATTTATCAGTAGCAAGTTAGCCTTAGTGAGAAGGAATCCATACTATTGCGTCATGCATAACTTCTACTGTCACTATGACACGAAGCTTGTAACTAGGGTCAGCTGGCCAAGCCACTATGCCTTCTTGGTGGTTCATTGCTTCTTTCACGCCAGATACTCATATAGACATCACTATTTAACACAAGGCTTACCATACATTACACTCTCTCTTATACATGATGTTCTTCATATGTCTTCCCCAGACATCTCTGTTCCTAATCCTACACTCTTTCTCTTTCCAGCTCTTCAATAGCCAAACATGCCCTTGTTACTAACCATGGGCTTCCAGGTGCTTTTACTCTTTACTACTTCTTTGTTTTGCATAAACTGTATGGCCGTGTATATTGCCAAAATATCTCTACTTTTTTCAGGATTACCCTCAATGGAGCTGTATTAAATCAGGCTGTTTTCAACTATATAAGAGTCAACTCATCTGCAAACCAAATTCGGCCTTTAACTCTTTCATAAGTTGGTCAAAGAGGTCTGTAGTAGTAATTATTTAAGCTGCCAAATTTGTTGCTGTAAAATCTCCTACCCGAAGGAGACCAGTAAAGGAAGACACAACTCAATAATTATGATATAAATTACACATCTAGATTGGGCAGATTTACCACTACACTACTCTAATCCCCAGCTATGAAATCCCTTATAACTTCTGGTTTATCCGTGCTTGTCCTTCTGGCTCCGGCTCCTCCGGTTGTTGGCTTCCTTCTACCACGTCTTCCTTCTGCTTCTACTTCCTCTGCTTCTTCTCTACCTTTTATATCAATTCCTCTCACTCTTCCTCCCCTAAGCCTTTTTCTCTGCCTCCCCTTCTACTGCCCAATCACTGGCTCTAGCCTTTATTTTACAAGTTTTAATTGGCCCAGGCGGTGGTGGGCACCCTTTAATCCCAGCACTTGGGAGGCAGAGGCAGGCGATTTCTGAGTTTGAGGCCAGCCTTGTCTACAGAGTGAGTTCCAGGACAGCCCGGGCTACACAGAGAAACCCTGTCTTGAAAAACCAAACCAAAAAAAAAAAAAAAAAAAAAAAGTTTTAATTGGACAGAAGGTTTACAAAACATCACCTGTGTACAGATTCAATCATCCTCTGCAGCTCCTCCCAGGAAAGTGAAACTAGGATCAAAATACAAGGCTGGGGCTATCCACTGGGAACTAGGATCAAAATACAAGGCTGAGGCTATCCACAACAGAGGTCTCCTACCCACATGCAGCTATAGATGTGACCTGAGGGATAGGTTTCACCTGCCCATGTTGTTCCCTGTGTCTTGACATTGCCTGTGACCAACCTCAGATATTCTTTTATTCTGCCGTGAATGTAATTGTTTGATGTACTGGTTCTTACAATAAGAAGCAAGGCAGTGAGGAGTGGATTAAAAGGTAAATTGGATGTTCAGGCTGTCCGTACACCCTACCCAGCATAGAGGCAGAGCCCTGGAGATACAGCAGAACTGGTGTTCCCAGTAGATAGCGTCACAATTATTCTTCCCCAATTAACCAGTTAGTAAAATTTCACTTCCCAGGAGTAGAAGCAGTAGTGGGCAGACAAAAATCAGCAATGTACTTAAGTCAAATTCTATTTTTCCCATTGGAAACCCAGTAGGGAACCAAAGCATTTCTGCTCTAATAAGCAGGCTGAGGTGGATCCTCCAGGGCCAGAAATAAGTGCAATTGGCTAGGAGGAGGGCTTATGAAGACCATGAAGGTCGGGGCTGGAGAGACTGCTCAGAGGTTAAGAGCACTCACTGCTCTTCTAGAGGTCCTGAGTTCAATTCCCAGCAACCCCATGGTGGCTCCCAACCATCTGTAATAGGAGTAAATGCTCTCTTCTAGTGTGTCTGAAGGCAGCTACAGTGTTCACGTGCATAAAATAAATACATAATTCTTTAAAAAAAAAAAAAAAAAAAAAGACTCATGACGGTCCCATGGCTGTCCATACCCATGGCCAGTTCCAAACTACCCAACAAAACTTCCTATGAAGACTGGAACTTCCGTTCTTCTGAGTTTCCGCTGGCTACGTGTGGTTCCTAAGTACTCGGGAACACGGGTGATGAAGCAAAGAAACTGTGCTGTGGGTCTTATTGCATTTTAGTTTACATTCAAATGGCTGCAGGTGGCTTGACAACAGGGATTGTGTAGACCTTGGTCTTTGGGATGAATACCTATAAAGGCAGGCCGGTGGAGGGAGTGACAGCAGGAGCCGCTTTCAGGTGAAAAGGTGAAATCCCCCAGTGGGTGTGGGGCGGCTTTAGAGTCACTGAAACTCAAGTCAGCATTCACCGTGTTTGATTCCCAGCAAGTTGAGATTCATTTTAGAACAACAGTTTAGGGAATCATTGTAGGTATTAATAGCTGAGCATCTGGAAGGCATCCTGTCTGTGGTGGTTGCTAACACTGCCTCTGATCCTAGCTTCCGAACTTCGCCTCTCACCTCCTTCTGCATTTCCAGAGCTAAGCACCAGAATAGCACCCCAGCCCCGATCCTCGGTCTAAGCTTGCTGTCCCGCTGTGAAGGATGAAGGAGGTTAACCGAACCTTCTGGGTTGGGTATTCACATTTATTGGCCTCTGAGCACTGAAGGCAGGATAACTGAGTGTCAACATGGATACTCTAATTACATTTTAGGGCGTGAAAAATGGAGATCGTTCTATGACCTCATAAATATGGCATTTCCTTCCACACCGTCTCTAACCACCCCACTGACAAAATGACCTAATAAAAATCAGCATCCTTGTTACACTGGTGGAAGGGAGATTCTCACCTAATTTCTGCTGTCAGTTCCCAGGAGTAAAAGTCTAAGGAGAGGCTGAGATTATCAGTGGAGAGCCCTTGTCTGGGAATTACGTAATCCATTCCCCCCCCCCCCCCCCCCCCCCCCCCGCAAGGCAAGCAGCCAGAAGCTGGGTTTGGCAGCTCACCAGGGTTTGCTGGGGGCTGACTTCTCTGTTTGTTTGGCTCTTTAGCAAGTTGCTTTTGTTTTGGTTTGGGATGTTGGGAGTGATGTTTGGAGCTGCGCATGTATTCTCAGGTCTGCTCTCCTGCCTGTTATTGGGGAGAAGAGAGAGCACTCTTTGTTTGCGATTAGTAATGACCTTGTTATTTTGTGGCAGGAGGTGTGGGGAAATTCAGAGGTTTTGAATTTTAATCTAGCTCCATGATGGGTCCTTCTGATGAATTTATGTTTTAATTTTTTATCCATGTCTCAGCACTACATATCTTATTAATAAATGAATACATAAACAAAATTCATGAACCTGGGCCTAGGGATTTGAAACAGCGAAGCCTTGCTGAGTTTCAGGGATGAGTTTCAACATCAGAGCCTCTCATCTTGTAATTTGTTATTTCCCATGCAAAACCTTGTAATGAAGGAGCAATGTAGGTCACTCCCAGCTGTCCCAGAATAGAAGGCAGCGAGGTGCTATTAAGAAAACCCCACAGTCTGTCCACTGCAAGAGGACAGCATTCTAGCTTTCGTTTTGCTGATATTCCTGGAAATCAAAGTCCTGTGAGTGGACCAGTTCTTCCACCCTTGTTAAAGCAACAGCAAGAAGGTGGCATTCCCAGCATCTTTCTGGGAAAGGGGAGCATATGAGCATGGAAAGTTCTGGGAACCTTGTGGCCCCAGTCTGACATTGATTCTTTTGTCATCTTCTGCTCTTTTTTGGGCTTTTGCTTTCTTAGGAGGATTGGTAAAATAGCATCGGTTAGTTCATCCTGATCTCTTTGGAAAGTCACTTTGTACTCTTTAAAGAAGAAACAAAACACAGAGTTCAGTGGCCATGCTTCCTATTTAAATCATTTTACCAGTTTGCAAGCCCACCTCAGGTTTGTGGGAAGACAGGAAAAAACAAGTTCTGACAATTTGCAGTCTTAGAGCAAAGCCACTGTCAGTTCCCTAGAGAGGGGGAGGAGTAGCAACAATCACAGTGGCTGTTTCTTCAAAGAAAAATGCAATGAATGAAGGCTCAGAACAAGCAAAACGGGAAGATTATAACCTAACAGGGTTACCTTTGGTCAATGATTGTAAATTCCTTTCTTATAGTCTCTTTCCTGCCTCTATTCAGAAGGCCACCTGGAGGGCAAACCAGCTCCTAAACTGTGGTGGGGGTTGGGGTTGGGGGACATGAATGGAGTGTTTCCTGTGAGCTTATTGTCTGTCTACCCTTTGTTTACTGTTTGTCCCATAGTCAGGCTGGGCTAAAAATTGTATGCTCTACAGAAAGAAGATGACTCACCCACCACATGTCCTTCCCACCTCCTTCTCTCTACACTCCAGGTAGCATCCAAGATATAAGATAGTGTATGTAGCACTTGCACACTGAGTGTCCCATTCTCAACACTATACCAAGGTCCTGGCTTTCCCTTTTGTCACATCAGGCTGAAAATAGTCTCAGAGATGAAAGGAGAGCAGCAGGGCAGGCTCACAGGAGCAGCAGGACACCCCTCAGTGTTGTCCTGTGACTACTGTGGCCCACTTCATGGCGTTTCCTCTCTAGACTTCAGGATGATACTATCCACAGAACTCTAGAGGTATGGCGTAATGGAACAGCCCCTGGCTAAGTCAGGCTTGGGTCCCAAGCACAGCCCCTCCCAGAAGTGCAATTTTTATTTAGAAAGCAAAGCACAACCTCACTGAGCTATCAGTTCCCATATGGAACCCTGTTCACTGAACTGATAAAAAGCTCAAATAAGATGACATATAAAAAGCTTCTTACCAGGCCTGGCAGCATGGAGGCTCACTCGTGTAATCCCAGCACCTGGAAAAGGATGGACACAGAAGAATGAAGAGTTCAAGGCCAGCCTCAGCTATACATTGAGTTCAAAACCACCCTGGGCTACTGAGACCCTGTGACAATAACAAGCAATCACAGGGACATTAACCATAATAAAAGTATCTAATGTCAGGTGATAGAGGTTTCTACAAATACTCGTGCTTTATCTTGTTTTTGTTCTCTTGAATAAAACATTCAATGAATTTCTCAGTGAATAAACTGCATACACTCTCTCTATTTCTGTTTGTTTCTTTCACATGTATAAAGAGTGACAAGACAGGAGGAACAGAGGACTCAGTGGGACAAGCACTCATCCAGTTGTGTACAGGAGATACTTGAGTTTCCTGTGTCTCACTATCCTCGACCACAAAATAAGGAAACTTTGAAGCTTAAATGAACAATGAGCTGGCATATGACTGGGTACCAGAAAGGAAATCAAAACAAGGAATCAGTTCTCAAAGCAGCCTGGGAGATCTGATCACAGTCTATAAAATGCCTAGAAGAGCAAGAATGTTCCAGGTGGTGGTAATGGCACATGCCTTTAATCCTAGCATTTAGGAGGCAAAGCAGGCAGATCTCTGTGAGTTCATGGCCAGCGGATCTATAGAGTAATTTCCAGGATAGCCAAGGCTACATAGAAAAACCCTGTCTTGAAAAACCAAAAAGAAGACCAAGAAGGCTGCACTGGATGTTGTCTTCTGACTCCGTGGGATATTCAGTGAAACAGGGTGTAGGGAGACACACAGTTCAGCCAGTGTAAACCTTACTAGATGGTGTTGGTGACAATGTACAAGCACCAGAGGAGGCTGGAGATGACTCTTCCCCTGGGATTCTGGGATGCTTGCTTCGAGGAGCCACACTGAAGAGGAGCGGGAGGCAGGAGAGCTTCATGCAGGTCACACACATGAGCAACTTCCTGTGGCTCCCATCGACAGATAGATGCCATGAAGATGCCATATCATCTCAGTTATTCAAAATACACATTAAGTAGAGATGGTGAGTACCTTAAGGAGCACCAATTTCGAACTGTGTCTTCTCAACAGACAGAGCCACATTGAGTGACAGGCAGATAGATGTCTTCCCTTTACCTGGTTCCCTTTCACCGAGAAACTGACCCTTCTTACACAATATTGAAATCAGCCCAAATTTGGGACACAGACCATCACCAGGACCATGAAGGGTCATGCAGAATGAATAAAATGTCTTTTCTAATAAGTGTTTTCTTGAACTAGAGTCTGGAAGACACCTGGCTGGGAGTCAGAAACAGGGTGGTCTTGGAGAATCTCCAGAGACCCACCCATTCTGTGCCCAGTACAGAATCTAAGCAACAGAATTTTCACATTTCTGAAAAAGGTGTTGGCTTTCAATTCAAATTCAACTTAACTTCCCCTTGAGATAGTCGGAGGTTGTCTGTTCTTGAAGAGATAGAGGGTTGCCTTGGAGGCCCTTGGCTGGTGACTCAAAAGCTCTTTCTCTTGGTCAGGGTATTGCAGGGGTAGTACTTGGAGATGGAGGAACAGAGGCAGCTGCATTCTACTCAGTCGTCCTGAAGACAGTGCTACATTCCCTAACAAGGGCTTTAGATCCAGCCAGGATCACATGAAAGGAAGCCAAGTATCTTTGGTTTGCAGGAAAAACAAACAAACAAACAACAAGGAGGAGGAGGAAGAGGAGGAGGAGAAGAAGCAGAATGAGGAGAAGGTGGAGGAGGAGGATCAGGAGGAGTGGGAGAGAGGGAGGGGGGAAGGGGAAGGAAAAGAGGAAGAAGAGAAAGAAGGAGGAGGAGGAGCAGAAAGAGGAAGAGGAGCGGAGGAGGACCAGGAAGAGGAAAAGGGAGGAGGGAAGGGAAGAGGAAGAAGAGAAGAGGGAGGAGGAGCAGAAGGAGAAGGCCAGGAAGGCAGAAGAGGGGGAGGGAAAGGGGATGAAGAAGAGGAAAAAGGGGAAGAAGAGAAAGAGGAAGGAGAGGAGGAGGAAAAAAGAGCAAGATAAGCCCTAACATATATTTTCTCTGCTATTAGGCTCTTTGGTTTTATCTCATGTGGAATGGCCATGTTCTAGCATACAGCTGCGGAAGAATAGACCTGGAAAGAACATAAAGCATTATAGAAGCTCCCCCCCACCAGAGGCTATGCTATAAGAAATGAAGTGTTTCTACAGTTTTCTCAGATCCTCACTCTGCAGGTTTATTTTCTAGAAGTCAAGGCCCACAGTGTACACTCCAGGACATTCCCAAGCTCCAGCCAGCCAGCTCTCACAGTCAGACCTGCAACTGTGGAACACTCAGGGGTGACTCAGTCTGTCCAATCTTTCCTCACTATGTATGAATGAAAGGAAAGCTGGCCAGGAAAGTCTCACCTCTGAGACCCTCTTCCCTTCCCTTATAAGTTTGCACAGAGCCTGCATATATACTATTGAAGGAACTGGGCTGTTCTTTACTTTTGCATCTGGACGCTACTGTCAGAATGAGCATTTTACCATTGTTAATTGTTGTTGTTGTTATTGTTTGTTTGTTTTCAAAACAGGGTCTCACTATGTAGCCTTGGCTGTTCTGACCACACTATGTAGACCAGGCTGGACTTGAACTCATAGAGATCCTCCTTACACTGTCTCCTGAGTGCTGGGATTAAAAATATGTATTTCTATGTCATACTCATTCTGCATTTTTTAAAAAGGTATATTTTAAGTTTTTTTTTTATGTGTATGTGCCCTGTGCCTGTATTCACACAGGAAGACCAGAAGAGGCCATTGGATCCCCTGAAACTGGAGTTATAGGTGATCATGAGCCATCATGTGGGATCTGGGAACGAAATTTGGGTCCTCTGCAAGAGCAGCAAGCAGAACACCAAAAGTGCTCTCAACCACTGCAGCCCCTCATTCTGTGTTTTTGCTACTAAGTGTCTAGCACTATTCCTAGGCATTTTTAGAGTGAACATGACAAATACAGCAAAGTCCAGAGCTGAAGCTTTTTGCCAAAAGAGAGGTCTACTTGCAGCCTTTGCAGGGCTGGAGACCCAAACCACTGGTGCTAATGGACTCATTTGATTTAGTTACTGCACCAGTCTGATCTTTTAAATGGTTTCCTAACAGAATAAACCGGCTCTTGGGAAAGCCTGTCTGACCATAATTTGCTACTAATTGTAGTTTCCAATGAGCTACTCTGGGCATAGCAGATAGTGAGACATAAATTCAAGCATCTGCTTTCAGGTTGCCCTTGGATTAAGGTGAATTTCAGAATCCTTACTTCCTAGGCTTCTGGAGGGTGGATGATTTCTCTGCCATTTGTGTAGATAACTCTACTTCCAAATTAAGTAAGTGCCCAAGTTATTGGAAAAGAAAAGAATGGTTCTAGGTGGCATTTGAAACTCTGAAAAAGTCAGAGAGGCTAATTATATAGTGTACTTCGATGTGCTGTTCCTTGGCTGTTCATTCTCTGTGATCTTTAATCTTCCTCTGGCCCCTTACTTTTCAGGCCGATGTCACAGATTTTGGTCTATGGACCATGTTAAGTTCACTGAACCCCAATCTACTGAGTCAGAATTTAGGGGTAGAATGGGAGATGTCAGCTCTTTGTCAGCAGGTTCAGGGGAGAGAAGACAGATCCCGGTCCCACATGGTCTCTCTGGCCCAAAAGAAACACAATGAGCTGGGAGTCTCAACTTTATTGGATCAGCCTCTCGCTTATATAAATTTGGAGCATAGGGAGGGGGATTTTTGGTGGGGTGAGATGACGTAGGAGGGGGGTAGGGTAACAGAGGGTATGGGGTGACTGACAGGGCCAATGGCAAAGCTTTATATCAAGTCACCCCATACGGAAGTGACTGAGATAGGTCTCAAAATTCGAGCCAGAGTTAGGCTCTCCCACAAGGCTGCAGAAACTCGAGCCAGGCTAGGGTTTGTCCTCAAGACCCAAACCAGGGCCAAAACGGGGAGGAAGATGACAGAATTTGGCATTTAAAATATTATTCCAAACTCTTGTTAGTTAAGTCTGTTGGTTGTTTGTGGTACTGATGATTACGTGATCCCCAGGCTTGGGGTGTAGCTGAGTAAAGAGTGCTTACTCAGCATAATCAACCCCCTAAGTCTATTGCCAACACTGGAAGAAACAAAAGCCCCCCAAAAGATTCAAATTATACCCAAGCTTGAAAACCTCTGCCTTGTAGAAAGTAAATTTGTTGGCAAGGGAGATTTTTTTTTTAATTTGTTTGTTTTTGGTTTCTGAGACAGAGTTTCTCTGTGTAGCCTTGGCTGTCCTGAAACTCACTCTGTAGATCAGGCTAACCTTGAACTCATAGACATCCACCTGCCTCTGTCTTAAAGGCATGTGCTACCACCACCCAGCTTCAGGGGGGATTTCTAAATAGAATCTTCAATGTTGTTTTGAGTGACATGGAGATCGTGGAGTTGGAGAAACAAAGATGAGTTCCTATGTCATGCTCCAGGTACCAAGCCTCTGCTGACTTTGCTTGCTCTCCTGGCTACCACAGGCCCAAGCTAGTTCCAGAGGTGGCTTCAAGACCATGAAATATATTTCAGGGTCTTCCTGTTTCACCTTTATCTTCTCTCACACACATCCCACTCCATTTCTTCCAGTGGCTGTTCCTCAGTCAGCCATGCCATTCCAGTCTGTTTATAAAGACCGCATCCCTACAGAAAGCATTTCCTCTGCTCATTGACGTCTCTCAGTCTTGCCTACTGAAGCTCCGACTCCCACAGAGCCCTTTTCTAGCCCTTCTCTGAAACTGTGTTTTGTTTAGAATTGAGGATCCATATATCAAAATTCACATTTAATTTATTAATTCCCATCTTATCAGCTGCATCTTTAAGTCTTCTTGCCAAAAAGACTATCAGGCATTTCAAAATCTCCCTCAGTGGTCAGCCCTGAGCAAAGTCGCTGACTGATGGGACAGTTTCCCACCAGTCCAAAGAATTGTAGATTCAGTTCAGCAGTCTGGAGAGCTGGCACCAGCAATGAGAGTCAGTAGTGTTACATAAGAGTAAGAGACACGCCAGGGGCCTGAGACGCGGCTCAGATGTATACAGTATGTGCTGCTCTTCTAGAGAAACGGAGCACAGGTCCCAGCATCCCTAACAGGTGGCTCAAAACCACTTGTAACTTTAGTTCCAGGGAACCAGGGCCTTCTTCTTCCAGCCTCTACAGGAACCTACATTAATGTGCACATACACACAAATGAAAATACACATATATGCATAACTTAAAGAAGAATTGTTTTCGAAAAGAATTACATCAAAAGAATGCACAAGTTGTATATTAAGCCCTAACTGTGAACCTCGAACAGGGCAAGTTGTAAGAGTATGTTTTTCTAGTTTGCTTTCTATTGCTATGATAAAACACCAAGACAGAAAAAAAAACCAAACAAACAAACAAACACAAAGCAAAACAAACCAAAACCAAAACCAAACAAACAAAAACCACCTTGGAGAAGATAGGGTTTCTTTCAGCTTACAAGTCCAGGGAACAGCCCATTATAGAGGGAAACTATGATAGGAACTCAAGGCAAGAAACTAGGTGCAGGCATTGAATCAGAACATGGAGGAACACTGCTTACTGGTGTGTTCTCCATGGCTTACTCAGCCCGCTTTCTTACATCATCCAGAACCACCTGCCCAAGCATGGCACTGTTCCAGTGCTCTGGTCCCTCCCATATCAATCATCAATCAAGAAAATGCTCCCACAGACTTCCTTGGAGACCACTCTGAGGAGGCATTTTTCTTAACTGAAGTTCTTCCCAGATGACTCCGCCTTGTATCAGTTTGATAAAGTGTAAAGACCACAAAAAGAATTAGTAAACTTTCTCTCTCTCTCTCTCTCTCTCTCTCTCTCTCTCTCTCTCTCTCTCTCAGGATCTCAGAAGTCCTCACACCCCTCCTGGAAACTGATAATCCTTCCTGGTGATCATAAAAATTAATAGAAGGCTATAGATTATGCATGATAGGATAATAATTGCGAGGGTCGGGGTACCTTTGTCAGGTCATGCCAAGGTGGACCCTTGAGAAATTACACCATGCAACAGATCTAGTTAAGAAGTTTATTGGGGGAAGGGAAGAGAAGCAGAGAGGGCAGAGAGGTGGGGTGCAGAGAGAGAGAGAGGTCATGGAGACCTCAAAGAGAAGAGATCTGGGGTGTCTAGGGACCCTTTTATGTGCAGCACACACCTGGCACATCTGGCAGGTAGTAGGTGATGACATAAGCTGCTACTGGGTCCCTGAGAGCAGGCCAGTGTACGTGCCTGTTTAGTAGCAAAGCATACATGGAAAACACAAATAGGACCTCACCTTGCTAATGAGATCTGAAAGTAGAGAATATTGTGGGGGCTGAAACAGACTCTGACATCAGGTTTAACACTGTGCAAAACACACATACACATTTCCCTGCTACAGAAATGGAAGTCACAGGCCTGTCCCAAGTATGAAAGAGCTTGAGTCCAAATGGGTGAATTACAAAAACTAAGCGATCAACCTGGTGTATTCGGAATTCATGAAATCCCTAGAATTCTCCTTGAACTGCCTGGTCATAAAATGGGTTTGATAATAGAGTCCCTCACACTGTGAGGATTAAGAAATGTAATATTTGCAACTCTTGGGAAGAAGGGAAAAATCTGTTATCCAGTCTGCAGAGATTTAACCCTAAATGCTTTGCTAACCAATTCCAGAGCAAATGTGAAGAGAGAGAGAGAGAAGAGAGAGAGAGAAGAAAGAAGAGAGAGAGAGAGAGAGAAGAGAGAGAGAGAGAGAAAAACAAAAAATCATTTGTCCCAAGAGTCCCAGTGGGCTCTTAAGAAAATTGGTTGCACAGTTCAAATGCTCTCTTGTGCCTTTCTGTGAATTACAACGAAGGAACATTTTAGGGGCTTCAGAACAATCCTCTTAGGGAAATCTGACTGCCTATCACATGACACGGGGTATTGTTTATCTGAATAGCTTTGTCTGCAATAGGCAAATTTAATAACAAGGTAGTTACCCTGAAAACTTAGTGGGTAGAAAAAGCAATAACATATGGAGGAGATAGAGAGGTGTTTTTTATTGTTTTTCTTTCCTGTAACTTGCACAAGTGTGATATGTGCTTCTCACGAGTGTGTAGGAAGGTACAGAAGGGGTGAGGGGAAGACACCAAAGGCGCTGGTCACTCAGTATAGCTCTACTCAGTCAGATGGATTTTATTATGCAGACTTGCACATTGAAGACATTTCTCTTCAACTTTAAAACTGGAGATTCCAAATCGCACGTTGTCAGACCCAGAAGACTTAAATAGATAACACACCTGGTTGTATTTAACAAAACACTTTGGGTGAGATCTGCAAACACCTCTGTGTTAGCTGTAGTTTTCTTCTAATAGTCATTTAATAACTAAGGCATGAAGGCCAAAGACTCCTATATTTCAGAAATATTGCTTTTCTGGTCTGTTTATGTGTCTTCCTTCAAATATAACACTTAGAAGACAGTTCAACATGGCCACAGAATCAACTGACCAGGACTCATAAGGACTTGCAGATATCAGGGAGCCTGTAGGGGTCTGACCTAGGCCCTCTGCATATATGTTATGGCTTAGCATGTTCTTGTGAGACTCCTAACAGTGGAAGCAGGGGCTGTCCCTGACTCTTTTGTGTACTTGTGGAACCTTTTCTTTAACCTACTGGGTTGCCTTGTCCAGTCTTGGTGTGATGGTATGTCCCTGGTCTTATTGATGTCCCTGGGAGGCCTGTTCTTTTCTGAGGGGAGGCAGGGTAGGATGGGGGGAGAGTTGGGAAAGTGGATCTAGAGGAAAGGGGAGGCAGAAGTGGGGAGACTGGAGAAAGGGAGGGAGGGGAACTGTGGTCAGGATGTAATATATGAGAGAAGAAGTTTTAAAAACAAAAGAGTAATAAAATAAATAATAAGAAAAGACAGTCATTAAAAATTCATACCTACACTTGCTTTCTATAGCACACACCCTTCTAGTCTTTGCCCATCTGAACTCATCTCTTACCTGCTAAAAACCTGTGAAGAAGGAATGAGTTTGATTTACCTCCCAATCAAGAAAACCAAGGTACAGAGGGGCACGGGAGCTTTGCCTAAGGTCACAGTGCTAATTATCGGTAAGCATGTGACTTGAATCCAGGCACAGAGAGCAGTCAAGCCTCCTAATGGTCTATCTTATAGCTGAGGAAGTAAGATTTTATACTGAATGTAATTGTCTTTAAGTAGTTAGGAAAAATGTAATGTGTCCCTAGGCTTTCATAGGCCAAACTCTTGTTTAGCTTGATGGTGAATGATGTGAGAGTCACGTGTTACCTCACGGCTAACTACATGCCATAAATAAATCAGAAAGGCCTAATTTGGACAGCCTAGCTCAGAATTTGCAATGAAAGCAAGGGTGAGGAAAATGTTTGAGAAAAAATGTTCAGAGGAAAACGCAATAAGTAAAAATTGACTCCCTGAGGTAAGTGGACTCTCCTCTGTGCAATTTACCCAAGCGCTGGGAGGTGACTTTACAACTCCCAGCCTTCGCTCAGATGCGAGCTAAAAAGTGCTTCTTTTAGCAGCCCTTGCCGGATAAATTATGACTTCAAAGCAGCGACGTCTCCATTCAGAAAAACGGGTCGCTGACAAGAGCTCGAGGGTCTAAAGAAACTATAACAAGCCAAGAAATATGGCGACAAGAAAAATGAGTCCTTAGCCTGAGTTCCACCTCCCCTCATCCATTTCACGCCACATTACGGAGAACCTCCTTCTGCCCTGTCACAGACGAAGGGCACCTGCAAGAACAGACTCAATTCCACACACTGGGACTGGTCCACACGGAATGCCACTGGGAGAAGAAGCCCTATACTTTCGTGAAGACTGATCCCACTCACAATGTGTCCCTCATGGGCTCAGGCCCTGTATGGTGGTTGGCCAAGAAATTTAAGCTTCATCTGGGGCTGGGAATTGGGCCCAAACCCCTGTCAGTCCACAGACACTTTCTTCTGGGTTTCTGTGAAGTAAAGAGTGAGTGTAGTTTTACAGTATCGTGTTGAAGTGAAAAGGGAAAGCAAATGTTTACAATCTGAGGAAGGGAGGCTGTTTCCGAGAGCATCGACCCCTGCCAGCATCAGTGATACAGATACAGGGGTGGCCACATAGAGCCCTAAGATGGCAAGAGATGAATATCACTATGCACATAAAGGGGGCATTCAGATACAACCCACCCTCTAGCCCAATAGAGAGGAACCTGTTAGAGAGTGCCGTTCCTCTGTCGGGTAGAATCTGTAGCTCTCAGCCGGGCAAAGAGGGCTGGAAGCAGCCTGTCTCAGGTGGCACTCTGGGCTGTGTCTCGGTGTGGAGCCCAGCACTGCAGCTAGCTGAGACTGGAGCCCAGCTGAGCCTCAGACCACTTACTTGGCTGCTGTCCTGATGTCTTATCTAACTTTTGCTCTCCTTTCTCTCCAATCTGGCAACAGTTGGAACTTTTTCTCCCCAAACTCTAATCCCAAAGGAAGCAAACTTGCATGTAGGGCTAGGGAACAGTGGGAGGGTGGAGGAGCTACAATTTGGGACTTCTTGTGAGTCCTACCCGCTGACTTCAAGCAGTCAGTGTTGGTTCCAAAGCAAATTCTGTGTCAGGTCTATAGGTGATGCTTGCACTGGCTCTATGAGGGCTATACTTTGTTCCTACTTTTGAGTTTCAAAGTGGGTGTGATTTACCTTAGGGCAGGTCTACTCTCTACGGCAGGGTCAATGGCTACAACAGTAGGAAGTCACCTGCTGCTGTCTTTACACTACATAGCCACTAGGGCAAGGGAAGCTTCATCTTCTTCTGGGACAAAATAAGAAATAGGACAAGATCAATGTTCTAACCCTTCCTGTCTAGATTGAGGCACAGAAGCATTGGAAACCAAAGAGTGGAAAGAGTTAGCTGGAAGTCCAAAGTGGGGAAAGAGTTGGATGCATGAATACAGCTAGATTGAAAATGAAAGGCACAGTAAGTTCATTCATCTTTGCTAATAGATATGGTATCATAATACAAGTAACCAAGATATGGCTGGGGAGACGGCTTTGTGGACAAAGGAGCTTCCTGCCAAACCTCTTCTGGTCTCTGTGTATGCTCTCTGTGGCACTAACGTACACATTGTCTCTCTCCCTCTATTCATCCCTTCCCTCCCCCCCCCTTTCTCCTGTGTGTATTGATAGGTGATAGATAGAGATAGATAGATAGATAGATAGATAGATAGATAGATAGATAGATAGATAGATAACAGAACTGACAGTAAGAAAAATACATAAGGAAATCAAATTGAATCAAAGACACAGGGAAAGCATAAGATCATGTCTTTTTAATGGTGCGAAGATAAAACTTCTGCTATCAATCAGCACTACAAAGGATCTGGCCTGATTTCTGTCTGGCTGTGGCAAGAGTCATGGCTTCACCCACTTTTGGCCTTCAGTACTAGGTTGGTCAGCAACTATCCTAACCAATGTCCTCCACTAACTAATCAATCCATTGGCTCCTACTTATTATGAGCTGTTCTGACAACTGTGTGAGTACAGCAGAACAAGAAACAAGATGCTGGGGAAGTCATGATAAGTCCTTAGCTTTCTTGTCAGAAAATTGGTCCTTTTCGGTACCCTTACAAACTAATGCATGCAAATGCTTTAATTTAATTTATTATTACAGTGTGGGTATGTGATATGTGCGTGAGTACAGATATCCGTGAAAGCTTGTGGAGGTTAGAGGACAACTTTTAGGAGTTAGTTGCTTTCTAACACTTTGGGTTCTGAGGATCAATCTGAGGCCCCCCTCCTCAAGTGTTTAAAAGCGTTTACACTGACATTTAAAGGAAGATGCAGCGGACGAGTGTGCCCTGAACCTTCACACTGGCCGACTTGGGCTTTGCCATCATGAAACTGTAGCCAGATCAGATATCCACCATCTGGGCATGGTGAAGATTGTGCATACTTCCCTTTGAGGAGGAGTTCAAATCATAGCCTGCAGAGAGCAGACTAACCTGAGTCTATATCCTCCCCCTTTCCTTGGCTCTAGAGTTTAGGAAATAATACAGGGTTAATCACAAAAATCTAAGGTTGCGCTTTCATTATATTCTGTCTTAGCGGATGAGCCTGCCATCCATGTTAAGCATGAGTGGTACGGAAGAGACAAGCATCACCATGCCATCCTGCATCAAAATTTACCTTTCCATCCTTATTGAAAACTCTGGAGTTTCTCTGAATGCTCTGTGATTAATTTTTAATAGACGCCAGAAATGAAGATGACAGCCGCTGTGTGGAAGAGAGAGCCATGGGGAGCCGGTCTGTACGTCACTTACCTAGAAGATGCCAAGGGGAGAAAGAGCCTCACAACCTTTGCAATGACATGCTTTTTATTTAATGCACTCAGTGATTTCATTAGACTGCCAATATAAATCTTTAAAAAATATATAATAAAATAAAAATGTGAGCAGAGTCAGCGGGGGTCCAAGTACCTGCCGTTCTTTCCCCACTGCTGGATAAATGATTCCCTACCACACCGCAGCACGTGCCCGCATTAGTATGCATGAGATGAGAGCAATGAGCACTGGGAGATTTATAGTACACTCTGTCTGACTTCATGAGTAAGAGAGGGATCCCATTTTTAGGGGAGGGGTCAACATTCACTAGTCCCCTAAATACTTGATCAATTAACATCATAAATTCATCATATGCAGGCAACTTTAAAAGTCTCCACCTCATTTTCTCTACCTATTACAGCTATTAACCAACTTGTCTGTACCTACAGATTGTTAACGTACTGCGATCTTCATTTACATATTCATTTATAGACAGGATCTTATGTATCCTAGGCTGGCCTCAAACTTTTTCTGTAACCCCGGAAGACCATGACATTTGGATTCTCCTGCCTCTGCTTCCTGAATGCTGAGGTTACAGGTGTGCAATACCAGGCTCTATTTACCCAGTGCTTGGAATCAACCCCAGGGTTTGATGTCTGCTAGGCAAGCATCCTGACACCTGAGCTACATCCCCAACTTACCCTGCCATGATCTTTAAGTAGCAGAGTAATTGCTGTAACCTTGAAGTCTGTACCCAGAACCCATCTTAGCCTCCATTCAGTCAATATCAAATAATATTGTGCCATCCAATGGCACAGGTTCAGAAGATATAAGCTCGTGTAAGACAAAGCCTGGGTTTATAGTAACATTCAGTTAAATAGATAAGGCAAGGATATAAAGGAAGATGAATAGAGAGAGATTGCAGAAATATATAAATAACCAAAAGTGTCCCAGACTGCAGAAGTGGAGGGCAGAAGCTGAGGAGGAGGATGGTCTGAAGTTTCAAATGGAATTGATGCCTGAACAAGTATCTAAGGACAAATAGCCACTTCCCCCAGAAGGTTCTAGAACCTAGTGATCAATAAATTTTGTAAACGACTTAATGGCCTACATTTGTCAGGTATGGAAGGAAATGGCAGTGTTTTAGGAGGAGATGTGGGGCAAAGGTCAAACAGTCTTGGCATTGCTTGAAAATTATGAAGGAGACCATGATTTGAATGAGAAAGTGATGAAAGGTAAGCTGGAAGGGAAATATTAAAATAACAGCAAGAACACACAAACAGAGTCACTTGGTCCTGAGAAGAAGAAAGTAACCTTCCAAGAACTAGTCACAAAACCCTGGAGATGCATCAGCCCATAGGGCAGGTTCATACATGAGCAAGTACAATAAGAGAAATACCTTGAAAACCACAAAGCATTGTTCTCCTACTTGTTTACATGTCAAAAACAAAACAGAGGCAGATGTCTCTGCAACAGAATGTATTTCTCTCCCTTTGGAATAGTGAACGTTCTGGAGGCGGGTGTTGGTGTTGGTTGCACAATGGTCTGAATGTATTAAACGTCACTGAGCTGTATGCTTGACGTGACTCAAATTATACAGTTCGATCGTGAATATTTCCAACAGTCAAAGAAAGTCTTCAGCATTCAAGAGGTACAAGCTAGAAAATGGAGAGACCAGCCTAATGTGCATAACAGATTGTAGACCAGCCTAGGCTACATAGGGAGACTTTACTGCAAAACAAACAAGGGTCTGGAATGGAGCTCAGCCACAAAGGGCATGCCTGGCATGTGTGAGGCCTGGCTTTGACCCTCAGAGCCACAGAAATATTCGAAAGTATTTCCTGAAATGCAGAGAGTTTAACTCAGGGAATTTTGGTAACATGAACAAGCTCACTGAGTTTCATTGCTTCATTTTTCCTTATGGTCTCTCTCTCTCTCTCTTTCTCTGTGTGTGTGTGTCTGTGTGTGTGTGTTGTATGTGTCTGTGTGTGTGGTGTCTCTCTCTCCCTCTTTCTCTGTGTGTGTGTTTCTGTATGTGTGTGCTGTGTGTCTCTGTGTGTGTGTGCGTGTGTGCGTGTGTCTGTTCTATGTGTTTGTGCATGTACAGCACAGGTACATATGCCCACAAAGAGGACAGAAGAGACCATCAGGCATCCTGTCTATTATATTTTACCTTATTTCCTTGAGAGTGAACCCAGAACTAAGCTGGGAGCCAGCAAGTCCCAGTGATCCTCCTGTCTCCACCTCACATAGTGCTAGGGTTATGGCCATACATATGGCTAGAGAGGATGGCCACACTCAGTTACAGGAGTGCTGAGGATTTGAACTTGGGTCCTCATGTTTACACAGCAAGCACTCATACTCATCAAGTTCTATTTTTTTTAACAAGACATAGATAGATGCAAGCCTTAAACATGCATACAGGTCTTTGCTTGTTTGTTTTTGTATGTAGGCACTAATGCCCTAATCCAGAACCTTCATCAAGATGCTATCATGCCCAGCCCTCCAGTGGGTCCGTCCCTTCTACATCTTCCCAGGAACTGATCACCCTCAAAGCTAACCATATTTCTGATTCCCACCATTTTAGTTGGGGACAATATATGCTTATCCTCATGGTTCCTTGATTTTATTCAGTGGCCTCACTCCTTATTGCCACACCCAATTGGGTTTTGTTGTTGTTTGTTTTTATTGTATAACTGGCTTACAGAAAGACCAACTTCTGGTCTTCATGTCCCACAGATTAGCATTGCAGGCATTGTTTAACTGGGCACTTTGCAAAGGCCCTTTCCCAGCTGATGTCAAGGCGTAGGCTAGGATGTTAGCTCATCTGAAGCAGCATCCTCCTTCATGCTCCCTGTGTGTTGGCAGAATTCATTCCCTTGCAGCTGTCCTACAAGGTCCCCACATGCTTGCAGGCTGTCCTTCAGTCCTTTTCAAGGACACCTTCTGTCTTGCCACTCACAGCCCCCTACTCCAACACAGCAGCTGAACTCTTCAAGGCCAGGTGAAGGGGATGCTGATTCCCGTTTCTCAAAAGCTTGCCTAATTAGCTCAGGCCCATGCAGAGAAGTTTCCCTTTCGGTTAGCTCAAATCAACTGAGTTTGGACTTTAATCTCATCTACAAAATCTCTTTGACATATAACTCAACATTTCATGGCATTTACAGTCCTGCCCACACTCGAGAGAAGAGAATTATAACTGGCCCATGAGGTGAGGGACAGGAATGTCAGATCACCTAAAATTCCATCCTTTTCAATTGCTTCTTATGTATTTCAGCTGACCACGACTGCAACCTACACACCTACATGCCACAGCTTGTACAGAGGCCAGAGGATAACTTTCTGAAATCGTTCTTTACTTCTACCATGTGGGTTCTGGAAGTGGAACTCGAGTTATCAGGCTTGGAACCAGACACGCTAACCCAATGGGCCATCTGACTAGCCAAAGAGTTGTTTCTTACTGTAGCACAATCTAAGCTAATTTGCCTAATGCAAAGTAAAGGGTTAGGAGCGGGGTGGCTAACTTTGTCAATTTGATGGGATTTATAATCATCATGAGAACAAACCTCTGGCCAGGTCTATAAGGATTATCTAGATATGAATAACTGAGGGGGCAAATTTACTATAATTGTGGACACCATCATTCCGTGAACTGACGTCATGGGCTGAATAAAAAGGAGAAAGTTTGCTGAGCACTGGAGTTCATCATTGCTCTTTGCTTACTGGTGGTGCATGCGGTGTAATGTTGTCTGCTACTGCCATAGCTTCTCTCTTAGCTTCTTATCCTTGTTGCTATGAGAACATACCGGCCAAAAGTGACATAGTGAAAAGGGGTTTGTTTCGGCTCACAGCTCTAGGTTACAGCCCATCCCTGAAGGGAAGTTACAGTAGCAGGAGACTGAGATAGCAGGTCACAGTGTATTGCATTCACAGTCAAAAGGCAGAAAGCACTAGACACAAGCATATCAACTTCTCCTTTCCATTTAATATAGTCCTGATCTCCTGCCCAAGGAATTCTGATATTCTGCCCACAATTATTACGGGCCTTCACATTACTAATTAGCTTAATTAAGGCAATTCCTCATAGACATTCTCAGAAGCTAGGTTTACTCTATATTATGCCTCATAGGTGTGCTTAGAGGCCTGAAGCTGAAGAAATATACTGACTGTGACACCATCTCTGCCTTGGAGATAGCCCCAGGAACTGTCAGTGCATACCTGAGCTTCCTTCCTTACTTCAGGATGTCAGCTATTTTATCCTAGCAATAAGACAAGTAAGGGATATAGAGAAGAATGTGTCATTGGTTTGAATTCTGATGCAATTTTTGAATAAGAGGATACAGCTAAAGGAATAACAGGAATACTTAGTGCCCCATAGAAGTCTGTCCTCAGAGAACGCCTCCCACCTGTGTGACTTAGTGGGAAAAAAAATCTGCAAACTGTGGAGCATCACAGTGATACTGGTTAGAGTTCAAAGCCCTCTACTTAACCTTAAAAATTAAAAATTGTCCTTTTCTAGTTCCTTAGATTAGTGAGAAGCTGACATGAAAAATATCCAAACATTTGCTCAAGTTGTTAAAGCCTAATCCTACTAGAATTTCTGTTTTTAAAAACATTATCTAGTGTATATTTATGTCGCAAAATAGTTTCATTGTGACATTTATATACATACATATAACATACTTTATATTCAGACTCTCACAATTCTCCCTCATCTCCCTAAAATTCCCTTCTGAAAGTAGGGCACCATCAGGGATTGCTTTTAATATAGATGAATATGCCTTTATGAGCACTCAGTCCTTCACAATCACGTCCAATAGGAATTTTCCATGGCTAGAGTCTTCTGACTCAGTCCTGGGTGCAGTTAGTCCTCGTGAGCCTAAGGCATATGTGAGTTATAAGTTTTACTGTTAACACAAAACAGATAGCAAACAAAACCCAAAACCATCAATCCAGCATTGGGCAGTAGGTGATAAGGGAATGCTCTTAGAAATGCTAAATCCTAGCTTATCAGGTGGCACAGTTACTGTGTTGGAGTCAAATGGCTTTCTTTCCTAGCATCCATTTATCATCCATTGTTGTAACTGGCCTGATTTCCTTTTTCCAGGTAGTTATACCTCCAATGAGCCATCATGCTTTGAACAAGATGGAATGGGACACTTTTCCCATAGAGGATGAGGATGCAGCTCAGGTCTAAGCCAGTCGATACCACCTCTCTCCTAACACAGAAATCGCTTCAAGAATGCACAAAACAAAAGCTAGGCCAGCAAGACTGGAGACGGCTTAGTGACTATGAAGGAAGCATCTTGCTCTTTCTTTAGAGCTCTTCAGAATGGCCATCTCTCAGACTGTGCTTGGACACACATGGAAATTTGTCAACAGCCAAATGGACACCTACAGATGAGACCAGCCTCACAGTGAACCTTACTTGTGGTAAGAAAAAGAAGTACAAGACCCCCACTGATGACATTGTTGAGCCTGAGAATTAAATTCTCCCAGAGTTGCATCCTACTTTTAGATTTTGAATTATATGCATCAATATACCTATTTTTCTTTCTTCTTTTTTTACATTTATTTACACATATGCCACAGTAAAATATGGTAAGAGGACAACTCCCAAGAATCAGTCAGTTCTTTTCTTCTCCCATGTGGGTTCTGAGAATCAAACTCTGGCCATTGGGCTTGGTAGTGAGTGTCTTTACTTGCTTTCTCGTCATCTTAGCAGCCTGATAAACATGCTTTTAATGTTTGATTAAAACAATATTTCTTAGAATTTTATTCTTTGTATCTGACATAATTGAGAGCAGACATTAATAGAGTGACTAGAAACCAGTTGCCTAAAATTCAGATGGAGAATAAAAATCATAAAACAGTTGTCTATTTCAGTGCTGGTTGTGCTGGTTTTGTGTCATCTTGACACAAGCTACAGTTATCTGAAAGGAGGGAATTTCAACTGAGAAAATGCCTCCATAAAGATCCAGTTGTAAGGCATTTTCTTAATCAGTGATTGCTGGAGGAGGGCCCAGCCCACTGTGAGTGGTGCCATCCCTGGGCTGGTGGTCCTGGTCTATAAGAAAGAAGAGTGCCTCCAGGTTCCTGCCCTGTTGGAGTTCCTGCCCTCACTGCTTTTGATGATGCACTATTATTTGGACTATAATAGAAATAAACACCTTTTCTCCCCAAGTTGCTTTTGGTCATGGTGTTACATCACAGCCGATCACCCTATTGAGGACATTGGCCATGAGGCAAGTGCCCTGAAATGACAGATAACACTGAATTGATTACAATTCTATCCACAGCACAGTGGATAGAATGGTAAATCATAAATAAATTCTCTATAGAAGTTTAGATGATCATCTAAGAGATGATATTGTGATTAAGAGGGAATTGAAAGAAACAGGAAGGAGAGAAAGAAAAAAGAAAAGGAGGAAGGGAAGGTAATAGAAAGGAAGAAAAGTTTTACTAATAAACATAGCAAACACTACCTGTTGCTTACTGTACACCCAGCAGTGCCCTAGCCAGATGGTTGATCTACACACAATTCATAATATCTTATAATAATGTTTTATTTATTCCCATTTCAGGGAGTGAAGAAAATAGAATTGTCAAAGTAAGCCACATCCTAGTACCATGAATAATAAGATCACAGGTCAAGTCACCAGGCCTGACTCCCGGGTGAGCATCACATCCCAGTGCTATTGTGGTCTTTCAGGTCCTTTAAGGCATATGTAGCAGTACACACCACTGATATAAGGCATTCTTTGGATATGCTTTGTTGCATCTTCTACAATTCAGCAATAATACTTTGGATGTGAACCAAATATTCAGATAGTGATGTTCCTGGTCTAGCTAGTAGATGAATACTGTTTATGAATACATTTTCTAAGAAACTTTCTTAGTCCACAGATGGGGCTCTTCTGCCAGTGACCTTCCCAGTTTCCAACTACTTACCTTCTGAAATTGCTGGGAATTCTAAGTTTCTTTTCTAGAAACATGCTACATTTCTTCCTCAGTTTTTTTCCTAAAAAGAGAGATGTCACTACAGGATGAAAAGGCCCCCATTTCAAAGATTTTGTTTATCTTTTTTATACTTTTGTACAGTTGTGTGTGTGTGGTGTGTGTGTGTGTGTGGCGCAAAAACAAAGCAACTTTGACTGAACATAATCCAGAGTAAAAGTGAATAAACAAATAGACATAACACATTGAAAACTCTAGTCCTTGAGCTAATGGCGCCTGCTGTTGCCTTTGTAAATGTGAAGAGAACGCTGTGTGGGGAGAGGCTGTGTTTGGCTCCTGACTTAACACCAGGATGTCTGAAGGTAACTATGAAAAACATCACCAAATCCTAAGAGGGCACTCTTTTGAAATCTTCATTTTCCCATGTTTTCCTTCCTTTCACCCTGCCCCCTCCAGCTCCAGATCAGATCTCCCTCACTCCAGAGAGCCACACAGTAGAGTGGGAAACAGGGCAAACCCCAGCTTTTGTGTCTTTGTTTTATAAAAAGCCAAACCCTTGGGGAAAGAGATTCTTTATTCACACCCTGAAGAGCCAGGATGAAGAAGTTCCCTCAAACTTCCCAAATTCTCTGGGCTTAGAGAAGAAGGGAAGAGGCGGAGGTCTGGAGCCAGTCCCAGGAGCAGAGGGGGGCAGAGTCCCACACTAAGCAGCCCACTAGGAAGGCCGCCAGCCTGGAGAGGGATGGCCACATTGTGCACATTGACAGAAATATAAGCAGCTTCACAAAGATCCCCAAGCTCCCAGCATGACATGGGAACAGCAGAAGACCATTAAAACCAAGGACAGAAATGACAAGCTCTCAGCCTATCCCATCTCTAGCACAGAGAACCCACTGTCTCTTGGCCTCCCAGCACTTGGCTCTTTGGAAGATGCCAGAACTGGGGCATCGCCCCGGGGAAGAAGTCAGACAATCCCAAGACAAACTAAAATCCCATTGTTTTATATGTTGACTTGTTTTTCCATAGACAGAACTGAGCAGACAAATTATAATAAGATCTCCAGTTCAGATAAAGAAAACAAGAAGCCAAATCACTGCTTTCAGATGTGAGTTTAGTGTGCAGAATTCGAGGCTTATGCCGGAGAGCAGGTCAAGGTATCCCTCTGGAAAAGTTTAGGGTCTTCCAGACACAGAATAGAGCTTAGGGAATCAGAACTCAAACAGAAAGATGTCAAATGCAGTCATGTACTATAAACAGATCTGCTGCCAATCTCCGTGAATCTTCACGGAAAGAGGGTATTTGACACGGTATCCCAAGAGGATGAAAATAGGGATGTATACAGGCAGCACAAACTCAGTGCTGAACATGAGTCTATTCAAGGTAATGATAGGAAGAACACACGTTTGACAAATGCTATAGGAAGGTAAAGAATGACTAGATAAGAGCAGATCACACTTAGAGGGTCCTGAGATCCTGACTCAAAAGTTTAAGTTGGATACCATACTGAGAGTCTCACATAGGCTGGGAAAATGATTTTTACTGAGAATGGTCTAAATTATCTGTAGTGGGCATGGTATGTTATGACTGGCCAGGAGACTGGGAGTAAAAGGAATGAACGGGAGGCCACTTTGGTGATTTAAGGAAAGGTAGAATGAAGGTTCAGCTATGAATCAAAAAAAGATAAAAAAAAAAAAAAAGGATGCAAGCACAAGAAACAGTGAGTGAACATGCCTTGAAGAGTGGAATCGGTGTGGTCAGCTGCAGCTTGAGCTAACATCTCACAATTGGCTGATCTCTTTGGACCTGGGATAGTTCATTCACTCTAAGTCCTGGCACTTGCCAGACATCAGGCCATATGCTTCAGTTTGCTGTTCTAAATATTTGTTCACCTTAGTCTTGACAGGTTGGGAAAGACTCACAGCATTAAAAACAAGTGTGTCATCCTTACAGTCTTTTCATTCTTATAACATTCTTCAATACTGCTTGGTAGTGACACTTGACATGAGCTTGCATGAAGCAACTATGGGGACAAAGGCTTTGGACCATAGCAATAAAGTGTGAGTGCCTGAATCTGTTAGTCCTTGGAAAGTAAAAGAACTGATACTAGAACCAAGGTTTGTGCAAAAACCACTGCTAGAATAGAAAACACACACACACAAATGAATGTAATAAAGTCTATAGTTTATTTATTATAATAATGACAGTAACAAAACAATAACAGCAACAATAATGAAGCATGCACTGAGTTACTTCAGTGGCACACATGCAAAGGTTTTCTCTTTTTTAAGATTTATTTATTTATTTTATGTATATGAATACATTGCACCTTACCTTCAGACTGTAGCTGTCCTTCAGACACACTGAAGAGGGCATCAGATCCCATTACAGATGGTTGTGAGCCACCATGTGGTTGCTGGGAATTGAACTCAGGACCTCTGGAAGAGCAGTCAGTGCTCTTAACCACTGAACTGTCTCTCCTGCCCACATGCAAAGGTTTCCAATTGAAACTTTGAATTTCAAATCTTGACTTTAATGCTTAAGAATGCTATGATCTTTGGCAAGGTCCTTAACCTTGAGACTAAGTCCTGAGGACTTTGGTGAAAATTAGGAGCAGGAATGCCTCTTGGCAGCATCTCTGGAGGCTGGAGGACTAGTTTGTTGACCTTCCACTTATTACCTTGATTGATCACTCATGTGAAGTAGCAATGGACACCACTGTCTACAGTGGGTCTGTTATTTGACGTCTCTGCATTTTCATTTCCTCTTTGTACATGGAAAGAAATGAGAGTGTCTGTCTCATGGGGGCTATTTTGGGGATTTAATTGCTATAGAGCATGTAGTGCTTAGCATAGTGGTTGGTGCATTTTAAACAGGCTGCAACGGTTTATGGGACTACTGTATTATTACTAATGTAAATCTCTCACGTCTGAGAGCAGAGGCTGGCAAATTGTGACCCAGAGACTAACTCCATCCCACAAACAGCTTCTGTAGAGCCTAGAACAAAGCTTGCTCTAATATTCTTAAATGGTAAAAGTACAATCAAAAGATGATTCTTTTGACACATGAATATTTTGCAAAAAATGCATATTTTATTGTCAGTGATAAAGTTCTGTTATTGCACACACTATTTTACTCATGTCCATACATGTCCATGTGCATTTCTGTTCATTACATACATATCCATGCTTTATGTAAGGCTGTTTCTGAGTGACAGAACTTAGAGGTAACAAGTAAAGCAGGTCCATAAACCCCAGGTATTTCCTATCTTGCCCCATGAGGATGGGTCTTGTGGCTCCTATTATAAAATGATTTCAGTAGTACTATGATTTGCTCCTCCGTCATTTCTAAAGATTAAAAGAAAATCAAAATGATTTTTAAAATTGTTGAACACCAGTGAGCCTCGAGCTGTTAAAAAGAGAAAAATTCTCAGTCTTTCCAAGTATTTGGGAATAGCTTTCAAAACACTGTCACCTTTTTTTTGTGGGTGATGACAATGTGCCTGACATTAATTCTCCTTCTAATACACAAAGTTAGTGGCAGCTTAGTGCTGTGCTAGGGCCAAACCAAACACAGGCCTGAAAAGGCTGTCTGAAGGGAGACTGCACCAAAACAGAGGGAGAGAGGAAAATGTATTTTCTGTGGATAGGCGCCAAGCAGTTTTTGGCTGTCACATCATGTCAAGATACATAAATGCCAAGTAAAAAGTTGTCAATCATTGAGATTCTTTATCTATTTGATGACAAAACCCTAGATATTTGGAAACATCTGGCTAATAGACTATTTCTTGGTTTGCAACTGGATTTGGTGTTCAGTCTGTTTTGGTTCATGAGAACAGCCAGATATTAACTACTAATACAAAAGAAAAAGAAAAAAAAATTCCCTCTACCCTCTCATAGATAAAATTTCTGGTTCTAATTCTTCCTTTTTAATGTGAGTTATTTTCTCCTATTTCCACCTCTATTTTTTCACCATACTTTGTCTCTTCCTCCTCCTCCTCCTCCTCCTCTTCTTCCTTCTCCTTGGTTTTCTTTTTGGCTTTTATTATTTCTTCCACCATAATCTTTCTTGTCAAAACTTTCCAAGAGTAAATCATCTTCTCAGTTCTACAAGGAAGAAAATAGATTGCTGTATAATATTTGAAACTCTCAATTAAAATCCAGTATTCATTCTCCAGTGGGGGAAAAAAAAACAAAAAACAAAAAAAACATAAACCTTGCTTTCTAGGAGACATTTCTGTACAATTCCCAGCCCTGACCCTGTGGCAGAATTCCAGAGAAAGGTCACAGAGAAACAGTTTTTGGCTTATCTATTCATGATTTTCCTATTGCCTTAAACTGATTTTTAACAGGCAGTTCAGTGTTAGAATTGCACATAAAGTCCCTATGACAGAACACAGACAATCCCAATCCACTTCTTCACAATTCCAGCCTTTCTGTGACTTTGGCTCTTTCAGTAGGCATAGTTATGGTGCACACTGGCCCACGGGCTTCTTTTGTAGTAACATAGGCCTTGCCAAGACAAACGTAGGCCTCTCTCTCCTGCTCCCCTAAATTTTTGATCGATGCTCTGTCTTTATGAAGTCTTGCTGGGCACACAGCTTTTAGTGCACAGGGCTCTTGTCTGAATCTCTTTTGCACATTCCCTGGGAGCAACTTTTCTTCTCCAAACAACGCTGTGAGGTTAGTGGGAGCCCCAGATCCTATAAACAGGCATGGCAGCTGCAAAACTGTGAATTTTATTGTCTTTAGTTCTGAGCTACTGACTGCATAGTTTTAAGAAAAGGAAGAGCTTCAAAAAGGAAGGGAGATTCTCTGGGTTTTAAATAATTGCTTGTGATAGCTGGAGAAGGGTGAGCTATGTATATTCTTACAGATCTCTTCCCCATTTAAAGTTCACTATAAAATTTCATCTTCTGGAAAGGAATTATAATTAAAGTGGAAAAATATACTTTGGGTTCTAGATTGATCAGCTCACATTCAATACCTGCCCAATCTTAAAAATAGTAAATACAAAAATCTTGGAAAACTGCAAGCAGCAATGGGGAATAGCAATTATGGCCAATGACAAGAGGATATCATCACAAACAACACTTCAAAAAGTTTTGGGGGTAGCCACATTTTCTTAATATGTTAGGGAATGAATCAGGGTGATACTGGGTTATGTTTTCCATGGTGCTGTTATGATGTAGATATGAAGTATCCCTCCAAAAGGCTTATGTGTTGAGGTCTGAGTCCCCAGCTGGTAGATCTCAAGGTTAGAAAGGGAGAGAATTGAGGAGGCTTTAACTTAATCAACAGGGAAGTTCCCTCAATGGCTGTGTGTTTTGAGGACTGGTGGAAGGTAGAAAGGGGGGGTCTCTTGGGAGGAGGAAATCAGTCACTAGGGTATCCCTCTAAAGGTGTCTTGCCCCTCGTCCTTCCTATTAGTCTCTTTGCTCTCTGCCTGCTATCTGCAGATTAATCTTCCTCTGCTGGACCTCTTATCCATGATGCTTCCTGTAGCAACGTTAATACTTTCTGAGCTCCTGGCAGGTGATCTCACTTTTGGCCACCTTCCAGGTTTCTGGATCACAAATGAAACACACAACACACACACACACGGACACACAGACACATGTAACCTTTATGTTTTGATATGCCTTGATTAGCTCAATGGTTGGACACTTCCAAACCTCCCCATGGCTGCATACACTCCCCTCTGATATTCCTGAGTTAACACTTTCTAAATCTATATTTTATCTTTGCTGCCCTGTTTCCTTCTGGGCAGCCCTCCCGTGGGCCCCTTTCCCTCTGCACCTATATTGCTGGATGATTTCTCTCCATAGCTCTTAAATCTGATCTCTTTGCTTCCACATGATGAAGATTCTATTCCTTCTCTCCTCTGCATTTCTTGCCCTGGAATAAAGTCCTGCCTCTTTCACCCTGTTCAGTCACTGGCCATTGGCTCTTTATTGATTAATCAAAAACCAACTGGGACAGGGACCCTCAGCATCTGAACATTGCAGATTCCTGTGTGGTTTGGGGAGCCAAATTAAGACAAAGCATCAGAACCAATCCCCAACAGTTTCCTGGTGGCCCTGGACCAGTGATGGAACCCGATGACCACCAGCAGCAGGCAAGGGACAACCCCCCCCCCCCCCCCAAAAAAAGAAAACTATCCTTCTTCGGACTCCTTATCTCAGGTATTTCTCACAACAGTGAAAAATCTATAAGAGGCCAAATCTAGGACCCCACACATGGGAGGGGTCAGTCCAAGACCTGTAAATGACTTTTAATTAAATGAAGAATAATTATAAACAAGTACCTTGCAGCTTTATACACATATGTGCTCAGGTCTATGGTATTTCTATGTCTTTTATCTGTGTGGAGGGAAAAAAATTAAAATAAAGAAATAAAGCTAAGATCATCTCAGTTCTTATACCAAAGTGTCTGGTCCCTTCAACACAAGCTTCTGGCTCTCATGGGAGGGAATTAGACAGATGGCATCACACTCTTTCTTTCTGCCTTCCTCAACTAACTCAGCGTGAAGTCTCAGAGGCAGTTCTGCTTGTTCCTAAACTTCCACCATGAAAGAAATCCCTACAAGTTATATTTTTTCCAGAAACATGTGAAGTTTTACCCATCTCCTCAGAAGCCTCCATGAAACTTTTTACTTCCCTCAGAGGAAGCCCAAAAGTTTCCTAGGAAGATGTACCCACCCAAATTTGCTGAGTAACTACATAGACCTAAACTCACCCTGCCATGGGGCTTCTGTTTTTCTTGGAGAAAGCCTTCAACTAGGTCAACTCGGTTCACTCAGGTGACATAGGTCCAACCCTCAGTAAGCCCCTAAAGATGGCAACAGAGTGGTTCTGCTGGCCACCATCCCAGTCTCTAAAGAGGTCTTGAACCTGTGATTATCTGAAGATGCAAGGGTTAGCCTGTATTTGAGGGTGGGGCTAATGCCATCACTGTAGTCTGTGGGATAAGTCAGAGAGAGACTTTAAAATACCAAACTACTGACTTTGAAGGGAAGTAATGAGCCAAAGAACACAGGGAAACAGTTCCCACTATAAGAGCTTCCACAAAGAAAGCAGCCCTGCCCACATTTTGATTTTTAGCCAAGGAGACCCATGATGGACTTTTGACCTAACAGTAGGATAAATACATTTGTGTTGTTTTGAGATCCTGGTATGTGTAATTTGTTACAGCATCAATAAGAGTTCTCAGTAACAACCCTTGCTTCTAGCTACTTTCAGTCATCTTGGCCGTCTTTATTTTTCTTCACGGTATTTACCATTATTAGACCTTGCATTGCTTTCCAATGCTAGTTGCTTATCTGGCTCCTCTAAAATGGTGTAAGCTTCATGGGAGCAGAGACTCTGCTGGGTCCTGGATCTCTCAAAGTGGAGAGTGCAAGCATTCAGCAGTTTTTGGCCAGTGAATGACTGAACGAATCAAGAAAGCAAAGCTTATAAATCCAGCTCCTGCTACCACATACTTTAGATGTTGCTGATATGTGCGTGTATGTGTTTGTATGTGTATTCATGTGTATATGTTGTGTGTTGCATGTGTGTGTTAGTGGGTACAAGTGATAAATAAGTAGGTGTTGATAGCAGCAATAACCAGACAGTGGCAGGAATGGTGGAAGTTGACCTAGTATGTTATAGAGCAGTGACCCTGATTGACAAGAGCCAAAATTCAGCAGATATTTCATAAAGACTACTGATGTGCTCCACATGAAAATGTTCTCCATCTATAAGCTCAGAATCCTTCTGAAGTAGTTGTTTCTACCATTCAGCTAGCTAATGCCTTCCCATGAAAGGTCCTAACCACAGAGCAATTACTGAGATCCAAGGACCTTTCACTGATTATATACTCTGACAGATTTCCAGATCTATGTGACTGAAGAAGTCAACCTAGTGTGATAAAAGTTATAAAGAAACAAACAAATCCCTAGAAATATTTAAATTCTTGCTGTGTAAAGCAGAAGACAATCTCCATAGGATAGAAGAGAGAAAAATCTGAGAAACTAATTGCAACCAGAAATAGACCTTAAAGGATTTACAGACCCAATTAGCAAATTGGGTCTTGGTTGGCAGTTCTGGTTCTAGTATAATGATGTATTTATTTAACCACCTTCAGAGATTCTTTGCACTTAAAAAACAGTAATTTTCTTTAAAATACTAATGACCCTTCAAAGAATCAAAGGATAATCTCTTTCTTCAGCTGCCTGTGGACCATCTCACTATTCTCTTCCCACAAAGGAATCCTTGCGCCAACCGTTAAACCTGTCAGCATCCTTTGCCCATCCTTCCATGTGCTGGCAGTGTGCTCCGTGCTGGGGTTTCTGTTGTAGACATTCTGGATCCCACTTTAAAAGAAGCAGCCTCTATAAGAACGATCTAGTGAGATATCAGACCAACACAGGCATTGCCTGGGTTTGGGGTGGTGGGAAGGAGAAAGATAGTATGAGATCGAGACATCTTGGGATAACTATAGGGAAATCTAAGACAATGGGATGGGGGTCCTGGTAGGCAAGGAAGGGTGGGAGTCATGAGGAATTCTAGAAAGATGGAAGGCATCCAAAACCACATTCCAACTTACACTTTAGACTTCTACATTTACAACATGGAGAGTTGTACTGTATTCTTTATGAGCTATGCACGTTGACATATATAAAGACAGTTTGCTTTTGTGTGATATTTTTATTCTCTCGATTGATCATATTTTGTTTTTTTTTCTTTTTCCCCATGATAGACGCTTAAGTCGTTTCAACTCTTGTTTTATTGTTGGTATTACAATAATGCTGCTATTGTCATAATGAGTGGTAAGTAGTTTGTACTACTCTTCCTTATGTATACATGTGAGAAACATTATAGGACAGCATTCAAAGAAATGCACATCGTGTACCTGGATTTTCCCAAAGCTCCTGAGTGAGTTCTCATAAGTGCATGGGGAGACAAGTGACCCAAAGGTGGATCATAGCTGCTTCTCCTCTTTTCTGGGTGGGAGGAAGCTTGGACTCTAAACACAAGCAGTACAGTTCACCCACATGGGGTGTCATGAAAGCCAGAGGCAAAGCTTTGTTGCATTATCAACTGAGAGTCTGACGTTTAATTCCTATTGCTGCACATGACAAACCAGTGAATACCAAAACATAGTCCCAGGATCACATAGGGATTGGTGAGAAATTCTTTGGCCCCGGGCCCTACCTCTGAACTCAGAAATTCCATAATTAGAGAACTGGAACTGTTTTGTTGTGTTGTTGTTGTTTGTTTGTTTTTGTTTTTTAAACATGGCCTGTCAAGTGGTTCTGATATAAACTCATGTTTGAGAGCCAGTGGTCTAGACCCTTCTGACTAACCACGTGAGTCACATAATGAAGGCTCAAAAATGATATTACTTGGTCAAGCCACCTGTAACAAAGTAGTTACTGCAACTGAGTAAACAGACTCCTGGTGATAATCCTTGTGACAAAATGTGTTGGGCAAATTTTATGAATGGAGCCTGATCCCTAGGTAATGCCTTTGCTGTTGGGAAATGAAGATGCTTGGCCCTGTTAACAGGATCAAGAAACACAGGCTGTGACAATCCAGATGCTAAAGTCAAGTTTATGATTGTAATGAAATTGATATGTGAGCTTTATTGCTAAGGTTTGGAAATCATGTCACCGAAGTTTATAAATATTTCACGATCGATTGTGCGACACAGCTGCAGTTTCCAAATTGTAGAGCTTAGAAGTTGAAGTTCTTTGTTTTTAACATTCTGTTTGCCTGATGGAGCCTATGCTGTGTGTATGCTTGTAATCAGCAGAGTGAGCATGGCCTTCTTTGATGCATACTGAAACGTTACCTTATTTGAGTCATTTCAGCATGTGTGCTTTCTTTTTCTTTGTTCACTGAATTCTGTGTTCAGGACCTCTAATGTGTGTGTGTGTGTGTGTGTGTGTGTGTATGTGTGTTCTTCTGTGTGTGTACACAAGTGCATCGGGTAAATTTGTGTCAAAGGTGCTCGTGTGATATTGAGACAACCTCAGCTGTCAGTCCTCTGAACTTTGACAGAGTTATGGTCTCTTCTTGTTGGTGTGGTGGTGCTCCCCAGTGTGGACACCAGGGTAACTGACTTGTGGTCTTCCGAAGGATTCTCCTGTCCCTACCTCCCATCTTGCTGTAGGAGTAGTGCAATTACAGACTCACAGGACCTTGTCCAGCTTTATGTGGGTTCTGGAGACTGAATTCAGCTCCTCACATTTGCTTGGCAAGGACGTTACCTATTGAGTCATCTATCTAATCCCAGAAATTTTTAATGGCCTAAAAATGTTAATTGTTTTATACAAAGCAGAGTGGTGATATAATACTCCCACACTAGTCTCATTAATAAAATGTGATAATCCATTTTTCTCTTTAAAGTGCTGCATGACATATATTTACTTGTCCTAATTAAAGTGAGCTAAAAATAAACTTTGTTTTAAGGATTTTGGGGCATGCCTGGAGCTTTCTTGGAGATCAGCAAAACTGGATCTAGAAAGTACTTTTCTAAGAATATTACAACTTGCGACAACTTTGAACTCTTACTTGGAATTAGTGTGAATCAAGATATCAAGATTTTTTTGTTTTTTTTTTTTTTTTTTTCTGCTCTCTATTATTAGGTCTTTGTCTTTTACATTATAACCAGGCTTCATCCCATATTTCTGCTCAAAAACCTTGGAGGGAATCCCCAGCTGACCTCTTTTGCTTCCTATTGCTGTGATAAAACATGAAAGCAATTTGGAGGAGGGAAGAATTATCTGGCCTAGGAATTATAGTCATTATTAAGGGAAGCTAGGCAGGAACTAAAGGCAGGAACTAAAGGCAGGAACTGCAGCAGAGACTATGGAAGAGTTCTATTTACTGGAGAAACTTGGAGTAGGATAGGCCCTCCTCCAATCAACAATCAACAACACAACAAACAAAACAACAACAATAACAACAAATGCCCTACAGACATACCTATAGGACATTTAATGAAGACAATTCTTCAACACAGGTTACATCTACCCAAATGTGTCCAGTTGACAACAAAGCCAACCAGGACACACATTAATGAATGAATGTTTATAAACTCACTTCATTTTTTTATATTGCCATTCCTTAAAATATGCTCATGCACTATAGCGTCTCATTACATTTGCAGAATCCATTCCTCATTCACAACCATTTCCCCCCTGGTTTTAACTATTTTTCTACTTTATCTCCTGTGTCTACCCACTCATTGCTGGAGCAGCCATCCCAATACACTTAAGATGCATGCATCTTTTATGCTTTTACAAAATGCATATTGCTGTTCTGATTGCATTTATTTTTATGTTTGTGATATTATGCTACATATCTAATTTTCTCAAATGTATTTTGTACTTAGCACTATATCTTTTGATACAAACTTTTTATGCACACTATCAGTCTGTTTTTGATAAGCCTTTTGTTTTCTGATAAACTTTTGTTTTGTTTATTTGTTTTTTTTTTTTGTTTTTTTTTTTTTTTTTTTTGACACAAGGATCTCATTAGATTGCTCTCCCTGTCCTGGAACTTGATATGTAGACCAGAATAGTTTTGAACTCAAAAATATCCTCTTGCCTCTGACTCCTCAGTGCTAGATTAAAGGAATGTGCCACCACATCTGGCAGTTTTCGTTAGCTCTTGTGTAATTTCTCATGACCCTGATTCTATTAAGAATAAAAGGATTAGGAGCTATAGCCAAGCAGCTATAGCGTGGTTATATAGCACTTGCCTAGCATGTACCAGGCTCAGGGTTTGATCCCCAACATTACAAATAAGCAAACAACAATAGCCCCCTTCCATGATAATGACAAAACAGAACAAAGAATCAGACAAAAAATTCGGTCTTTGTTTCTGCAGAGGTTGTTGTTGTTTCTGTTTTTGTGGTTTTGGTTGTTTGTTTTGGATTTTCAAGACAAGGTTTCTCTGCCTGTCCCTGGCTGTCCTGAAATTTTCTCTGTAGACTACCTCTGCCTCCCAAGTGCTGGGGAAAGCATGTACCACCACTGCCCAGCAGTCTAAAGAGCTTTATTTTAATTGGAGGGAGGATATTTAACAAATGAGTATACACAGCATACTAAACGCTGAACACTCTTTTTTTTTTCTTTTTTTTTCTCTTTCTTTCTTTCTTTCTTTCTTTCTTTCTTCTTTCTTTTTTTTTTTTTTGTGGGGACAGGAAGCAGTGGGCATTTGGGTATTTCTGTAGTGGTTTCTGCTCTATGTCTTCTGCACTCAAGAGAAAATAGGGTGATGATATATGAGGGAAACTTGCATTGGTTATCTAGGTCTTGTAGATCATGGTACAGATTTAAGGTCAGAGGCACACTTCTGAACAGTTAAATGCAGCCAGGTGATAGGCTGCAATTTGTGTCTTTATTCTGGACACAGTATGAACAGTAAGTTAGCAGGAAGCAAGGGCAGATTTTAAGAGTTACAGTAGAACAATGAAAAAGAGAGGTAGTGGCAGTCAAACACACACACACACACACACACACACACAGAAGAGAGAGAGAGAGAGGAGAGAGAGAGAGAGAGAGAGAGCACAAAAAGGCTCTTCTAATAGGTTAATTGTGGTGGGGTGGAGGCAAGGAGGAATCAAAGAACCCTGTAGTCTCTAACCCAAAACCAGAGATGGATGAAAGTGAGTTGTGTTGTTTGGGTCAGGTTGCCTAAGCAGGGAGTGTCAGGTAGAAACCGAGCCTCAGGCTCTGATTTTGAGAGACCTGTCGAGGAACGGAAGGTGCATACAGGAATCACCAGTCTGTTCAGAAGGCTTCTGCAAGGTCAGAGGGAAAGGGACCTAAGTCCTTGAAAAGCAATTTGTCTGAAAGTCAGTGTTAAAGAAACAAGGCCTCAAAACAAGACCTCTATATAATTTAGAAGAGAATCAGTTTCTGCATTGTCACAGGGCAAATTTGGGTGGAAAGAGGGCAGCCTGGTGGACAGAAATTGTTCGTTTTTTGTCTGGGGTAAGTCTGTGGCAGGCTTTGGCAGAAAGTCAGCAAACAGCAGCATTTTTCATTATATTTAATGAAAAACTGTACATCCCCTCTTTGTTAAAGGTAAGAAGGCATATAGAAGAAAACAAATTATCCATGAGAAATACAGTTTGGAAATACCATAAGATAGAAGGAGTATACTGAATGAAATAAAGCCAGTTAGTATTCAGGGGGCCACTGGAGACCTCCCTCTGAGTTCAAGTCCTCTGTTGAAGTTTCTGCTTAGGCTTTGGGGGAAAGCACATGCAAAAGGAGCAATATATGTGTCTTAAGAGGGAAAGTGTAGATGGAAACACATTTAAATATACTATATCTATCCTCAAAATCTTGACTAAAGTGTACAAGTGTTTAATGTACATGTTATTGTGTTGACAGGGTAATATTAATGCCTTGGCACTTTCTGAAATGATATCCTATATGTGATAAGTTTACTGATTTAATCATGTTTTAATTTTTTTTTATCTGTATGCCCTGAAGATGGTGGCTCAAAATGGCAACACCCACTAGGGGCAACAAGGCTGTGGGCAGAATAGCTCAAGAGCGGTACTTCTGCTCAACAGTGATAGACTTTCAAACCCAAGCTTCTATAATGATGTATTGGGGCTGAAGAAAGAGCTCAGTCGTTACGAGTAATGGTTGCTCTTGGGAAGACCTGGATTCAATTTCCAGTACTCACATGACACCTCAGAAATGGCTGTAATTTAAGATCCTGGGGATCCAACATCTTCTTCTGGTCTTCTCAGGCCCACGGGTATAGGCATACATGCAGGCAAAACACCCATGCACATGAAATAGCAAATAAAATAAAATAAAATAAAATGAAATAAAACAAATGATGTTATTAACCTGTCTGTAGGAGGTGGTACTTGCTGTAAACAATGCTGGTTTGCAAACTGTGAGGCTTAGTATTGCTTGTCAATGTCTTACTTGGGGTTTTATTGCTATGAAGAGACACCATAACCAAGGCAACTCTTATGAAGGCAAACATGTAATTGGGACTGACTTACAGTTTTAGAGGTTTAGTCCATTATCATCATGGCAGGAAACATGGCAGCATCCAGGCACACATGATGCTGGAGAAGGAGCTGAGAGTTCTACATCTTGATCCAAAGGTGGCCAGCAGGAGACTAGATGTGTTTTACATGGAGTGATGCTTGAGCATGGAAGACCTCAAAGCCCTGCCTCTACAGTGACACACTTTCTCTAACAAGGCCACACGTTCTCCAATAACATCGCACCTCTTCATAGTGTCGCTCCCTATGGCCAAGCATTCAAACACATAACTCTATGGGGGGTGGGGGGTGGTAAACCTATTCGAACAACCATAATCAACTTGACAGTATCTAAAATCACCTAACAGAAGTGCCTCTGGGCAGGTCTGTGAGGGATTACAGAAATTAGATTAATCAAGGTAGGGAAGATCCACCTGGATTGTGCTCAGCCTTTTCATGGCTAGGGGTTATGGACAAGTATAAAGGGAAAGGTGAGCTGTGTGGCAAGATTTTCCCTGTCCAATTACATTAAAATATTAGTGCAGCAGGAGGCCTGTGATTGGACAGGGAAAAGGGAGGTGGAGCTAAGAGTTACAGAGACAGAGCATCTCAGGAGAGAGAGGAGAGCAAGATGGAAGGCGACAAGCAGGATGATTCAGAGCCACTGTGGCCTTAAATAGCCACAGGTAGATGTTTTTACTATAGGGATAGAATAATTGGGATAACTTGTCTAATCTAGGTGGGCAGCTTATATTATTATCATTTGGCTCTGAAATTATTGTGTGGACATCTTGTGATTTGAGAATTTATTGTTATATAAAGCTGACTGGTTAACTATAAGCTTCTAGGGTTTTGTTTTACTGGGTTACTAGAAGGTGGGACTGCTGATCTCAGGGGATTATGGCTGTGAAGGAACTAGCGGCTACAGAGACAAGTGAACCAGAGTTGGGAATACAGTGACTGGTCGCTAGAGAGCTAGAAGACTGGGGCAGTGGGACCGTGCCTGGGAAGAGAGATGGCAGCAATAGCCCGTTGGTCCTTCTCGTTTTTTATTATTTCCCACAACACAGCTGACTACTGACATTCGTCTCTCTGCTTCCCAACTATAGAGACATTGTGACTACCTCAAGATTTTGCTGCTGTGAGGTTCCCTCCATGATGGACTGCACCCATGAGCTATAAACCTAAATAAACTTGGTTCCTTACATTGCTTTTATCAGGGTATTTTCTTCAGCAAAAGGAAAAATAAGTAATATAGAGATTCCACATTTTGTGCTGGCCGATTGTTAACATGGTGATGGGGCATGGAAGGAATTATTAAACTCGTCTCCCCACCTGCAGAGTTCTACTAGTTATTCAAGAATCTGGCCAGATTTTACAATCCTTTATTGTGATTAATTGGATAGTTGGTAATATCAACATATCTCAAATTGACTTATTGGTTTAATAACTGAAAAGTCTTGGCAGCCTACTTGATGGTGTCTTCTAAGAAACAGCAAAAAAAGAGGCTTCCAAGTGAGCACACATTTTGGTTAACCTTTATTTGGATAAAAAAAGAAATCAAAATCAAAAACTTGACACCAAAGGTCAAACCTTCTGGATTGATAGAGCCTGGCTCTCAAATTGGATCTCAGCTTCAGCAGAGCTCTTTGACTGGCAGCCCTTTGTTATTAATCCCAAGTTATTCAACTCTACAAGGTGATCCTGAATCCAAGGGTGATCGGGAATCAAATCCACCTGGGTTCACAGCCTCTAGCGCTGTAGTAGGACTTATTATTTCTGCCTGTTTTGCTTCTGTTGTTAGATGCATTTTGCCCAGTGTGAAAAACGTTTGTATATGTGGGGATGGGAGAGTAAGCAGAAAATGTGTGTGCAAGAGAAGGGGGAGGGATGATATAGAGGTAGAGAGAATAAGAGATGTAGAGAGGCACAGGTACAGAGATAGATTTGCCAGTGACTATGTGACCACAGCCAGTTTGCATGTTAAAGCATAAAAGTTCAAGGACTGTTTCTGCAGCAAAGGAATGGATGCTAAACCCTTTCTGCGTTGTCATGGTTTTCTTACCAAGAAGTCTTAGTTCTGAGGCACAGTCTTCTGAAGTCTTTACATCAACAAAAGTCTTGGACTGATGCTAGTCAAAGCTGACAGTGCAGTGATAGAGCTGATATATTTATGCATGACTGGTGGCATCATTACTGGGCACAAGGCTTTGGAAAGTTATTGATCAATTTTGATCAATAGTCATAAAATGTACTTCTATTTGATGACTCAGTTATCCCCCTAAGGAGTTACTGCAGGGGAATAACTCAAATTTAAAAATTCATGCATGTAAAAATGTTTATTCAACAGTATCTATGCTAACAAGTCTGAAATGGTCTAGATGCCAACCACAAGGCAATAAATAAGTAAATTATAGCATAACAATTGAATGAAATATTGAATACTCATTAAAGGGCAATTATGAAGAGTATATAACAAGCATGCTAAGTGGAAATAGCTATCTACAGAAGTATACACACCCTTTGATAACACAAAATGTGTAAGTGCCAAATCCAACAGGCTCCAGGGATGGACCTGAGTAGAGGTGCCAAAGACAAGGAGAAATGATAGATGGATGCATAGAAAGGCTGGAATCCATTAGACTGAGCTCTCCAGTGGAGAAACCATAGCACCGCAGAAGCTCACCCTGGTTATTACATAGAGTAGATTATATACAGGGTTATTTTATACAGCTGAACAAGTAGGTGGGCTTATTACATCCAATAAACACAGATGGGGTTTATGGTATAATCAGATCAAGGAGACAGGTTCAGTTAATCTAGGTGGGAACAGACTGGTGAGGGAAACAGTCTTCAAGCTATAAGCATCCCAGAGGGAGAAAGCTATGGTGAACATTTTTTGCACACTGTTAAAATCCACAGATGGAAGGAAAGAGTCTGCCTCTGGGTCTGAGGCTACAATCTTTGATGTGGCCACGTCTTTGTCAACAACATACATCCTCTCAGGATTTAAGTCACTCAGGGCTTCTTCTGATCCCACATATAAGAATATAGCTGAACCCCTAAAAGATGTATCTCAGAATAACATCCATGTGACTGGAAAGTGGCTATGATGGGAAAGTTGTTTCTCTTTCAATTTCTTACAATATTGCTATAATAGTAAATTATAAGAAACATTTTTAACAAGAAATTTCTATAACTAAAGAAGGATTATCTCAACTTCTTCCTAGGGAGTATTTTAAGGATAAATGAGGTGTGTCTAAAATGTTTAGGAAAAGCCTGCCACATACTGAAGAAGCAGTAAATACTGGCCATGAATATTGAGATAACACACAGAACATATCACATAGTATTCCATGATAGGGAGTGGCTGTTTTACTAGAGCCCTTTCTAGTGATAAGAGAGTGAGTTCTCCTTACCATATACCTCCCTATCAATCACACTCCCTTATTCTACTGCTGTGACCTCTAGGGATTCCTGTTGGATGCATGGTATTTCTAGGGAGTCTTTGGCACAAGATTTATTGTCTGGCCTTAGACCTAAAGGGCAGTCCTCTTGGAAAGTATTGCAGGAAGGATCAGAAAGCATTGTAGATGTCTGTAAATGCCTTGATTGATATTGTCCTGTTGGGGCAATGGCATGGAAAAGGGTGGTTGAAGAAAGAAGAGAAGAGAGGAAGAAAGAAGAGAAAGTTGAGTTTTTACAGTTAAACCACGTAAGTAATCCATGAATACATTCCCTTTCTACAGTCTGAGAATGTAATAGCTATCATTTCAGCTCAGCCTAAAATCTTCTGGGATACCTATCTTAGCCTGTTTGAGACAGCATAACAAAATTCCATAGACTAGGGGCCTAAATCAACAGAAATATATTTTCTCACACGTTTGTAGGTTACAAAGTCTACGTTCAGGGATCCCCACAGGATTTGGTATCTAGTGAAGGCTTCTATTTTGGTTCACAGCCAACTGCCTTCCCAGTCTGCCCTGTGAGTCCCTTCCTTGGTACATCATGTGGGAAGAGGAATCAAAAGACAGAAGTCCATAAAGGCAATGACACCATTGAATCTGGCCCCACCTCTATCCCTTCTGGTCTCACTAAACTGAATTACTTCCATACTCCAAATGCAGTCATTTGGGGTTAAGCCTTGTGATGTGACATTATTCTGGAAAGATAAGAACAAGTATCAGAACTCACCTCAAATGGGGAACCAAAGGCAGACCACTCTAAAGATACCATCAAAGTTCAGTTTGGTGAGCCAATGAGTTTTATCAGGGTTACTTGGAGAAATGTGGGTGAGTGGCTACATATAGAATGGGAAAATGACTCAAACAAATTGTATCCCAAAAGCTTACCCTAGCAAGAATGACAGTTTAGGAAAGCTGGAAATCTGGGGCTGGAGAGATGGCTTAGTAGTTAACACTGACTGTTCTTCCAGAGGTCCTGAGCTCAATTCCCAGCAACCACATGGTGGCTCACAACCATCTGTAATGGGATCAGATGCCCTCTTCTGGTGTGTCTGAAGACAGCTACAATGTACTCATATAAATAAAATAAGTAAATAAAGAAGAAAGAAAAGAAAAATTAAGCTGGAAACCTGAAGCACACTGAATAGCCTGCAGGCAGCTCAATAGCTTGGAACATGTCTTTGCATATAGCTCAGTTGTTTGAAGCCTCTTGTAGCCAACTTGGATTGTGTGGGTGTGTCTGTCCTTCTTGCTTATCTATGCACATACAGGGAAGCCCTAGTGTATCTGGTCAGTTTTGTGGGCTTGCAAAGCTCTGAGCTGTTTCCTTCCTGAGCCCTCAGATGCCTGATGTTAGAACATCCTAGACCTTAACACATTTCCCATAGAGTGGAAAATGTGTTACCTAGGAGGAAAATGCTGTACAAGTCTACATGGATGTATTTGGAAGAACCCAAATATTTAGTTTATAACAATACCCTCTCAAGTTATGACTTCTGTTACCATTCTTGTTTTATGGTTGTTGTTTTCTTTTTGGTTTTTGAGATAGGGTTTCTCTGAGCAGTTCTGATTGCCCTGGAGCTAGATCGGTAGACCAGGCTTGCTTTGAACTCAGAGATCTACCTGCCTCTGCCTCTGAAGTTTTGGGATCAAAGACATGCACCACTATCATCCAGCTTCTATTACATTCTTAGGTACAGATTTTTTTTTTCTAAAAATGGAAAATATATATAGTCATTGATTTTTTTTTTTTTTTTTTTTTTTTTTTAGAGCTGAGGATCGAACCCAGGGCCTTGCTCTTGCTAGGCAAGTGCTCTACTACTGAGCTAAATCCCCAACCCCATAGTCATTGATTTTTATGTTTTTTTGTTCTGGGAAGTTTTAAAAATCTTCCTGTGAATAGACCTTCTTTCTTTCTTCCTTTCTCTCTTTCTTTCTTTTTTGTAAAATACATAATATCTTAAATTTTCATGGCAATACATGAATATTGATTTAAAAATTTTAAGATAATGTTTTTATTCTTTGAGATGACTGTTAACTGTTGTATAATATTTTAAAATATGATTGCCACACTGACTTAACTATTTTAAATAACGGACATCATATTACTAAATATTCACGTGAAAACTCTTTTTACAGTTGCAAACAATTAGGCAATAAGAGACTTCATTTATGCCTCTTGAGGTAAAATTTGATTGCTTCTCAAAATAAGATTATAGAATGTGTACATTATCAATCTTAATAGAGACTGCTCCAATGTTGTCCAAAATGGCTGTACTGCACTGAGAGGCTTGCAAGGAGGCTCCTTATTCACCCTTGCCAACAGTGAAATTATCAAACATTAGCATACCTTTACTATCTGATGAGTACAAAACAGAAAGTTCTCTTACTGCTTAAACCTGTATTTTTCTGAGTGATGTTGCAATACAGTATGTTCTGGGCTATGTTGGCCAACCTAAGTACTAACTTTTTATCTCATTCGATCATTTTATTCCTAGCATTAAAAACAAAAAACAAGCCGGGCATTGGTGGCGCACGCCTTTAATCCCAGCACTTGGGAGGCAGAGGCAGGCGGATTTCTGAGTTCGAGGCCAGCCTGGTCTACAGGGTGAGTTCCAGGACAGCCAGGACTACACAGAGAAACCCTGTCTCGAAAAACCAAAAAACAAACAAACAAACAAAAAAAAAAAAAAAAAAACAAAACCAAAAAAACAAGTTGGGCAGTGGTGGTGCACGCCTTTAATCCCAGCACTTAGGAGCCAGAGGCAGACGGATTTCTGAGTTTGAGGCCAGCCTGGTCTACAGAGTGAGTTCCAAAACAGCCAGGGCTACAGAGAAACCCTGTCTCAAAATACCAAAAAACCCCAACCAACCAACCAAACAAAAAACTCTATCCTCTTACCCAGTCTCTATAACTTCCTACATGTTAAGCCTTTGTTAATTGGGTCCTAAATACATCATCCCAATCTGCTACCACCCTTCTTATTACAATTATAGAATATTTTGACTTAGAAACTTTGAATTTTGGAAACAGCCAAATTTTCTGATATTTTTACTGTCATAGCTTTTGCTTTCCATGTCTTGAAAAGCCCTCTTCTGTCTCAAGGTCAAAACTGTGTTCTCCCCAGGCAGTAGTGGCTCAGGCCTTTAATCCCAACATTTGGGAGGAAGAGGCACACAGATCTCTGAGTTCAAGGCCAGCCTTTTCTACACACTGACCTTCAAAGCTACACGGAGAAACTTGTCTCAAAAACAATAGCAAAAAACAAAACTAAACAAAATGAAGCCCCCTCAAAAATCAATCAATAAATCAAGCAATCAAACAAAAAACCATGTTTTCTAACATATATGAGAACATGTTCAGAACATATACAACATATATGAGAACAATCTCATATTGCATTTTCATTTTAGATATATCACCAACCTGGAATTTAGTTTTGAAAGTGCTAAGAGTCAAGAACTTACATTATTTTTTTCTTAATTGACTGCTAGTTGTCCAGTGAGGAAAACCAACATGTTGGAACCTCAGTCTGAAAATGGAGAGTCCTCTTCATAACTCACTGCCTTTGGACCACTGCCATATCCTTCCTCTCTCTGAATCAACCCAAACAACAGAGACGTCAGTGATTCTCAGCCTCCCTAAAGCTGCGATCCTTTTAAACAGTTCCTCATGTTGTGGTGACCCACCCACCATAAAATCATTTTCATTTCTGCTTCATAACTGCAATTTTGCTACTGTTATGGATCATAATGTAGATGTCTGATGGGCATGATAGCTGACATGTGACCCCAAGGAGGTCGTGGCCCACAGGTTGAGAACCACTGGCCTAAGGTATTCTTATTCTCCATACAACAAATACAGGTTGTCAGTGTCATTTTAGCAAAGTCAAACACTAAACTTGAATCAAAGCTTACCTTAACACTAATCGCTCACAAAAGCCAATCATCTCTCCAAATCTAATTATCAACCTCTGTTTTTATCTCTTTTATAATTAAATTTTTTCCTATAATTTGGTTTTTGGTTGAATGAGCCTATATTCAAATGTAGACAATTTGCTGACATTGTGCTCAGGAAAGATTTTCTGTAACATTAGATGCTTCCAGAACCACCTTCTATTCTGTTAAATTACAAGCAACATTAAACACCATGTGCCATCAAGATATTTTGGACTTCTGTGTGATTTTCAAAAAAGGGTAGATAAGGGACATGTTAGGCACTTGATGCTTCTGCCCTAACATACTTCAGCTGGGGTTGGTAGTCACCAATGGCCTGATTCATTTTCAGACATTATGCCTGTGTCTCTGTATATTTCAAGATAGAGTCTTTGTCCTAAATTTCTTGTTAAAGAAAGTTGAGAGATGTCTTTCTGAAGAGTACTCTGATTCCAACACCCAGTATGATTCCAAAGAAAAGTGAGCACCTTAGACACAGGCCAGGCTGGCTCAGGCCTGAGTTATGAAAAGGATCTAGCAGATTCTGGTACACTTAATGTAGAGTATATGTCCAGCAAAGCTTCTAGAACATGTCTCCTAGGTTTAGAGACTAAAATACTTTTGGTGAGCAGCACTCTGGCGATTCCTGGTGTATTATTTCAGAAAAAAATAGGCCTCAGAGTTTTCCAGGCTAGCTACATTTTTTCCAGGTCTTAAGCCTGTGCCCTATGCCACACATGCTATCTTTCCCACCAATCAGACTACATTCCTCCTGTCAGCTCTCTTTCTTCCCCTTCCTTCTTCCTTCCTCGTCCTTTCCTTTATTTTCTTCCTTCCTTCCTTCCCCCTCCCCCCCAGAGCATGGGACAGACACTTGAGGTGCTGGAAGAAGATAATAATCTACAGGCCAGGACTAGAGAGTCCTCAACTGAGTCATTATTATTGGCTAAATATATTATCTTGACTTGCCATCTCTAGAACTCAGAAAAATACGTTTCTGTTCTTCTACCCATGTGGCATTTTGCTTTGGTAGACTTAACTGACTAACATAGATGTCTGGGTGGAGGTTTTAATGTAACACTAACATCCTACTCTGGTCTGTGGACATGAAGGGCTGAAGCAGACATTAAGGAGCGAGATAAGACCTACCTGTTCATCTAGAGCAAGCCTCCTCTCTTAGGTGTCTACAGGGCCAGAAGGCTGTGAACTTTTGAGGTTTTTTTTCCCTCACTTATCAAACCTATAAGAAAGACAGGTTAGCATAAGAAAGACATTAACTGAAGCTTTATGTGGCATGGCAGCCTTCAGATATAAAGACCCAGGGACCCAGCAAAAGCTCTACTTTTATATTAGGTCCTGAGAAATGTATAGGATGGAGAATGAAATTGCATAAAACCTAAGGATAGCAGACCAAGGGAAAACCCAGGTGGGCCTGCTTCTTCCTATTCTTCTTGGAATCTCTGTGTGACATTCCTTTTCTCTGAGCTAATGAGGGTCTTAGATTGACTATCAGGCTGAGGTAGGTTAGAGAATTACTTTATGGCCAGTTGACACCCAAAGGGGAGGAAGCCAGAGTACTTTTCCTAGGTTTTATGGCAGGCTTTGGGAAGTAGGTATTCTGGTTTTCACACACAGCCTTAGGGAAGAGGAATCTTCATTTCCATGGCTTGCCCTGACCTGGAAGGAAGCAAGAGAAAACCAGGAAAAACTTGCTTCTGACAAAGCTCCCACATCTTCTAGTCCAAAGTACTCACCATGCTAGGGTACGAGACTTTGATTTCTAGACTTATGAGTCCTAACAACATCTATTCTTATTCACATGAGTAAACAGTAGCCACCTTCCCAAAGGAAATTGTGTTATTTTGAAAATAAACTGACATTGTCTACTCAAACATTAGACCAAGACATTTCATTCGAGAAAATTCTATACTTGAAGGCATTTCTTGACTTAGAGCTACTCACTTTCTTGAAACATTACCTAGTATGTAGTATGGGCACTTACAAGCCTTACTGTGACTGGAGTCTGACAGCAAGAAGAAGAGCCAGTTTTTTTGCTTTGTTTGTTTGTTCTTTTGTTTGGCTGGTTGTTTTGGTTTTAGGGGGACAAGGTATGTAGCTCTGGCTGGCCTGAAACTCCATATGTAGACCAGGCTGGTTTCAAACTCCAGTTTCATTTTTTTTTTCTCGACCTGATAAAGCTCATGATAGACTAGCGGGGAACAGATAAACAAATAAACAAACAAATATGTATAAAGTCCCGTTGTCAAGGGAAGCCACAAGAGTGTGAATGGTGGAGGGAGCAGAGGAGACTGTGGAATTCTGTATCAAGTCACGAGTGCTTGCTGACCAAGCCTTAAGGGAGGATCTGCTGAAGATGATGAGGCCTCCTAAGGACATAAAATTTGAGGAAGAGGGAGGAAGAGCCTACCGGGCATAGGTGCAGGATGCAAGTAGGTCAAAGTGGAGTGAGAAGTAGGAAGAGAAGGAGGGAATGAGGCTAGACAATTAGGAGAAGGCCAGGGAGTATGGGCTGTGGATTTTACCCCAAAGGAAGCAGGAAAAAATGTGGTTGGTTTTCAGCAGCCAGCGGACATGATTTTAACGTCTGAATTGAAGAGTCATGTTGATGCTGTAGTCAAGTGAGGTCAGCAATAGGGCATAGGTTACCATGCTGCTGGGTGTTCCGATGAAGATGAAGATGGTGGTGGCTTGGACCCATGCTGTAATGATGGAAAGGAGGCATGCTAAAATTCTGCATCAAGCTTAAAGGTAGGCCACAGAATTTGCTGGTGATTGGTATGTAACAAATGAGAATGGGAGCTGGGCGTGGTGTCTGGCTGGGTAGCCAATGGACAGCATCATTCGGTGATAGGCTGTGGACTCCATACATAGAGGGTGATTCCTGGCCCACAGAACTACAGACAATGTTCTTATACCTTGAGTTTACAAGAAAGATAGCAGTTAAGAGAAAACAAAACACCCTAAACTAAGATCTGTATTGACTAGGAAATTAAGAAACAAGGAGGGAAATTCCCTTAAGCAAGAGAATATAGAAAAAAAAATTAAAAAGTCAAGCCCTGGGCTATCATGACGTAAACATTCGAACAGAGAGAGCACGCAGAGGAAGAAGCATGGGCTAGGGACTTTTCAAAAGTTGACCTCACTAGGATAAACACCTTTAAGGGGTTGTTAGTAAAAGGAAATGACTAAATTGCTTTGAGGCAGGCAAAGAAAGGGCGAGAGTGAGGTGTCCACTGGCTTTTCATTCGTCACTAACACAGCTCAGACCACCATAACTCTATGAAAACAGGTATGTAGACTTAGGTTCAGACCTTAAGCTATAGGATTCTTGTTTCAATTAGTGACTGACGGGAGTAGGAATCAGAGAGGAGGTCCTAGTGGCTGAATCATTTGAATCTCTGGGGGTATACTGAGTCATGCAGTACTAGTTACACTCAACTTCAATCTACAGGTTGTATCTGGAAGCTCTTATATCTAGTTAGTTAAATGTCAGCAGTGTTTTATAGAACAGTTAACTAGAGACTTCTCTTGAGTACAAAAATCTCAAGTAAAGTTAACGAAAATATTCTTACGTTTTATAGTTATGCATATATAGGGTGATTTCCCTAGTCATATACTCAATAGAATTATTTTTATATAGTTAAAATCTAAACATATAATTTTAAAAATTTTATTTATTTATTTATTTATTTATATGTGTGTATAAGGGTCTGTGGGCACATGTGTGGATGTCAAAAGGCAACTTTTGGGGTTAGTTTTTTCTTTCCATTACTCTGGGTTCAGGCTGACTGCAGGTGCCCTTACCTGTTGAGCCATCTTACCAACCCCAAGCATATAATTTATAAAGTATACTAGTTGTTATTTACAATTACCAACCATAAGTTTAGATGTTCAACGCAGCTATCTCCTGTTAAACAGTTTTCATGTTAAATCAAGGCTAATACCAGCGTGATGCCATGTTTCTGGTTATGAAATGACACTTAAACATACATTCATTAAAAAGAGCCTGAAGATGTTGATATCAATACAGTTTTCCAATGTAATCTAAAAACTAAAGTTGGAACAACCTAAAGTGTAGATTTCACTCTACGCCTGTACAGGCCAGAACAATCTCATCTTCTAGCTGTTCCTTCCATGAAAGGAAGGCCTAGTGGAGAGTCTCAAAAATAACTGTATTTTAGTATTCAGCATTCCTCGGGCCAAATGGCAAACTACAAAGTGGTATTTAATCAGTCAATTTATCTCATTTTGAGTAGGATAGGTTATATTTAGGTAATTACATTTTAAAACAAACTCAAATCCAAGTAGATACCATTAAGTCTAAATATTAGGAAGAAGGGGGATTATAAGATTAGGCTGGAAAAAAAGGAAAGAAAAAAAACCCAAAGACAATCTTTGTTCTATATCGTGTAACAAATCAATTCAACTGCATCTAAAGGTCTTTTGTGAGGGAAAAAAAAATAGATTTGTACGTTCTGATTTGCTTAACGTGCATTGTTCATTCATTATCTTATTTCTAACCTACCATTCTCTTAATCTTGCAAACAATAATTTGATATGCGGAGTGAATGGAGGAAGGCTTTGCTGTGGTACAGTGGATTGATTGTTGTGCTGTGGGGGAGGCAGCAGGGTGCAACTATTCACAGAGGGGCAGACAGTAAATCACTGTTAGCAAACCCCACTTGTATCACACCCAGTGTACTCACATCGCAGCTTCACCTCCTGCCTTAGAAACTCTTAGAGTTTCTCATAGTCCCAAGCATCTTTTCATACTTACTTACCACTTATGTCTCTAAGGCTTTTCTCCTCTCCATTCAATCAAAAATGTCAGACACTGTAAGGCGACAGTTATGTTTGAGGTAGCATACATTCATCTTTGGATCTAGAATCACAAAATAAGAAGGACATAATTGCTTTCCAGTATTTATTTTTCTTTATTATTTTAAAGTGCTGGTCTTTTACCCAATGAACAATCATTTATATTACTGAATCCTTGAAGAGGAACTCAACTGCTTTTTACTAGGTCAACCTTTCCTTTATGAATGGAATTCTTGCTGTCTACTAAGTGCTGGAGATAACAGTGAAAATCAGAGACTGTGCTAGGGCTTAAGACTTCTAGTCAAACAGGAAAGAAAAGCATTGAACACACCATTGCACAGGATCTCAACTCTGCCTAGGATGTAGTCAGATATGGCTAGATTTAGCTATGAAGAAAACTTACAGAGTCCTTTAAGAATGAATAAATAATGAGAAGTGTGTGTGTGTGTGTGTGTGTGTGAGAAGAGGAGAGAGAGAGAGAGAGAGAGAGAGAGAGAGAGAGAGAGAGACAGAGACAGAGACAGAGAGAGAAAGGATTTTCTTGAAGTATTTGATGCTGATACCTGAAGGATAAGTAGGGTTTTTTGCCAGGAAGAGAGGCAGGAAAGTAGCAAACAGAAGTAAGACAGGCCTTACAAAGAAGGGGGAGTCCAGTTTTTTAAGAAAACAGACACATAATTTGTCATGTGGGTCCTGGGAACTGAATCTGGATCCTCTGGAAGAATGGCAAGTGCCCTTAACCACTGAGTCAACTTTCTAGGCAGAAAATTAAACTATGTAACCCTGTCTTATTTCTTAAAAGGGGGAGGGTGGGGAGAGGAAAAGAAAAAAGATTATAAACAATTATGACATTTTTAAAAACAATTGTTAATTCTGAGTGGTAAAAGATGTTAATTATTCTGTATCTTTTGGTTTCCTTTCTCTCTCTCTCTCTCTCTCTCTCTCTCTCTCTCTCTCTCTCTCTCTTCTCTCTTTAAGGAAGGAGAAGTAGGAAGAGAAGCAGGGATGGACCGGCACTGCGTCACAGAAGGCAAGAACAGAAACAGCTTCAATTTCACAAGGAGAAATAACTATCTCCACTCTGCTGAGAATTCAAATGAAATGAAAACCTTAAAATACCCACTGCATTGGATGCAACTGATTAATTTAGGGAAAGCTTTGTTGAGGGGTTGCCAAAAATAGTGGGTAACTTTAGTACCACACTCTCATCAACAGATAGGTTATCCCAGAAGAATTAATCAGAGAAACACTTAAACTAAAAGACTTCATAGAGCCCAACAGAGATGGGCAGAACATTACACCCAAGCACCGTACAATACATGTTCTTCTCAGAAGCCCATAAGCTTTCTCTAAATTGCATCATATATTAGGATACAGACACGGAAGGAACAAATGAGCAAATGGATAAGGTGATCTTCGACTATCTTTGACAACACTTGCTTTTGGAAGAGAAGAAAGTGAAAGATGGCCTAAAGGAATAGAGAGGGCCCATGGACAGCTTACTTGTAAGTTGACAGACAATGTTTATATATTGAATGGGGAGATACAGAAAAGGGACTAAAATCACCTGGAATGAATTTTGGAAAATAGATCAACAATGCAGAACATGAGAAGAGACTGACTTCATGTTGTAAGAAATGCTTCCACCAAGTAAGAGAAATGAGAACAGGAGCAAGCATATCCCAATAAGTTGCACAGTAGGGCCTGCATAGTCCAGCCATGGCCAGCCTCATGCAGCTGGATGACTAATAGTCTCAATCTGACTATTGATGGCCTGGAAGATTCCTGAAGAGTTACTGGTCTTCAATCCATGTAGGAAGGCTGAAGGCGCTGAGCCTAGTGTTACTGAGGGATGGCAGCAGCAGCAACAACAGATGTATTCACCATCAAAAAGCAAACACAGGCAGGCAAAGGGCACTGCTTTCTCCTCAGAGCTGTTCATATCTGGGTCAACTGCAGAAGCTGCCCTCACAGACCTGTATAAAGGTTTGTCTCTTAGTTAATTCAAGATCCACCAAATTGACAGACAATATTAACCATTATGATCCCCATACAGCTGTCCAATGCAAGAACAGAGAAGGCTGATCTTAACATAATTCGGGGCTGGCTAATGAGAGTTAGATGTTGACAGAGGAGCCAAGAAACTGGAGAAAGGGAGAAAGAGGTAGAGAAAGGAGAGGGAGAGAAGAAGGAGAAGGGGGAGGGGAAGAGAGGAAGAGGAAGAGGAAGAAGAAGATGATGAGAAAGAGGAAGAGGAAGAGGAAGAGGAGGAGAGACAGAGACCGTGTGCTGGAGAAAGCAAGGTTTCAGAACATACCCAGGCGGTAGTGTCAAAGTGGTTCTGTAAGGCTGAGCTTTAGAATTGTCTGGGGAGGTTCAACAATTAGGCCCAGGTCCCATCCCCCAGGTGAAAAACTTAAATCTTTGATACCTGAGCATTTGCATCCTTTAAGACGCTCCCTGGGGGTTCTAACAGCAAATGGATTTTGAAACCACAGATTTAAACAGAAAAGAAGTTTGGATGAGATGTGTTTGATACCGACAGGTTTCTCTTTGTAATTACATCCCAAAACGAGGCTCTCCAGGGTCCCCCAGGATTTCATACCCACAGGGTCAGAAGAGCCAGCCCTTTCTCCCAGGCTTTTTATTTTAAAGCAGCAGAGTTTCTCATCAAATGTCTAGGTATGTTCTTTAAAAGCATGTTGGGTGAGTTTACCTTTTTTTAGTCTTATTTCACACACACAACCTGCCCCTCCCCCCTCACATACCTTTTTAGGTAATCTGAGGGAAGTGGATATGGTCACGTAAGCATCTCTTGAAGAAAGTCACTCCAGGTGGTTTCTAGCCCTGACCTAATTCTTGACAGGAAGCCACCTCTTTCCTCTGAGACTCCTTCTGACCCCTGTAAAATGTGACCTTAGGACTCATGTGGATGACGACAGATGTGCTTGCTAATGCTTACTAGGCAGTGTCTGTCCTAGATTCTCCATTCACACTAGTCCACAACATTCTTGAGAAGTAAGTTAGGGACCCCTGGGACAGGTAAGTCAACGGTGGCTCCAGAAAGATGTGATGTGCCCAGGATGATCAGCTAATATGTTGTCCTAACCCCAGGTGGCCTCCTGAAACACTCCACCTCATGGGCACTAAACAATAAAATGAGCTAAGTTTTTAAATTCTAACATTCTGTGATTCTTTACTTTCATTGGCTTTTCCTCTCGACTATCAGGGTAAATTGCATACTCTAAGAGCTTTGGTGGGGCAGCGATTTTGTTGAAAAGTTAAATTTGGCTTTTGGGAGAGTGTGAAGGGGAAATGGCATCATGAGGTTTCTAGGATTGGCTTTTCTTCCTGGTTCCCGGAGCATCTTTTCTCTCAGGTGTAAAAGTAGTATCACATGGTCAGGACATGGGGCGTCTAATTGGATAGTGAGCCTTTAGGATCTAATAATTGCCAGGAAGATTCTGGGTGGTATTTCTTTACCGTTAAAAGTAAGTTCAAATTCTTTCCCTCTTGTATCCCACAATTTTTAATTAGGTAAATTTAATCTCTTTCTTCATGGCTCGGTGTTACTACAAGTTAAACATGCAAGTATTAATATTGAAAATAATTACCCTTTAAACAATATCTTGAAACACGATGTGGGGCACTTCCAATATATCCATAAAGCAAACAAGACAGCTTAATTGTTTGTTTCTCCAAGGGAAGGAGCTAAACCGGAATTAATTTGGTTCTGTCTGTGAAACAATTCGTTTGCTCTGCCTAATTCTGCCAATTAAAGAACTTTTCCCAGACATAATTAGCATGTAAATCAGCGGTGGGTAGCGAAGAGGGAGCCTTGCCGACCGGCGCGGGGTGTAGATCCCGGACGAAGAACCGATTGCCCCTGAGTCTGCCCATCCTTAGCCTAAATCTGGGTGTTGAGAGAAGTCTCCGCCAAAAGAGCCTGTCCCACCAAGCCCCTGGGCTAGGAGGGCGACACATAGAGGCAGCCCTCACCCTAGCCTCCAAAACCTGAACAAGCCAGCCACCTCCCACCTCCAATCTTCCAGCGTCGCGCCCAGAGCCGCGGGCGCTGCGCGCGCACCTAGGGCCGCGCCCCCAACCACCCGGGATCTATATCGGCTCTTGCTGGCCCGGGAAAGGTGGGGATAGCAGCCCCTGCTGGTAACTTTGGAGAACAGCAGAACTTATTTTCCCATTTAATTCTTCCCACCCTTTCCCCAGGTGGTTTTGTTAGAGGAAAAAAAAAAAAAAAAAAAAGCCCGAGGGCAGGGGAGATGTCGAGGAGGTTGTCATGTATTCGTTTGTCTTTCCTGAGCACTCACGAGCAAATTTTTGCACATACAAGAATGAAAATCAGGGAACGTGGACCTAGTGGCACCAGTCCCAGATTAGGGAATAGGTACAATTTCTAATATGAAGCTTCTCAGCGAAGCTGGGTCTGAGATTCCGACTCTCCTCCCCTCTGCCTTTTCTCCGCTGACCTAACGTGCAGTAGAGATTGCTCCGGGAACTGCTTGGCCACCCGGCGTTACTTTCTTTGAAAGCTGTAGTGGCCTCGGTGGGCACCATCTGCGAGACCTACTCTGGGAGCAGCAGCCCAGGCGCGCAGTTGCTTGCGGGGCGCAGCCGGCGCGGCCCGGAGAGCGCCGCGGCTGGGGGAGGGGGACTGTGGTGTGGCCTGACTAGTTGGCACAAGCCTGTAACTGCAAGACTTCTTTCCTATTGTAAGTCCAAGCAGCGGAGAGAGGCCGTGCCTGCCATTCTTCATGCTTCATAACAATAGAGCCTTGGAAATAGTTGCGATTTCCCTCTTCCAAGAAGCTGCTGGGTCCCCTTTGGTATTGTTTGAGTCTTATTTCTAAAGTTTACTCATTTCTAAGAACAATCCTCACTGCGGACTTTGAAACTAAGATAGTTTAAAACAGATCGCGGTCTTTAACCACGTTCTCAGCACAGTGCTTTATATGTTTATGTAGCGTATGCTACTACCGAGTGTGTGGGGGAACTATTTTTAACCACATCGCCTTGTATCTAATTCATCTGGGTAGGAAGAGGGTCCATCACTTCCAGAGCCTACCTCCCCATACAGTAATCAGAAATAGAAAGGTTCGTCGACTCTTTAAAACTTTTCCATTTAAGAAAATCGATGGAGAAACTCTTTCTTGTAACTCGCTCCTCACCAAGTCTATTTTTATTTATTTTTCTGATTTGGCAGGGCTCAGCAATGCTGTCTGGGATTTCTTTTCTTTTTCTTCTTTTCCCCTCCACTTTGCTAGACCAGCTGTGGGGGTGGGGAGACAGGGGCTGGGCTTCTCCTGGAGTCGCCCCCGCTGGGACCTCCCGGGTGCGTGCCCGGGGGAGGGGAATTGAAGTGATAGGAAGCAGGGCTGGCGACTGAGTCCAAAGCTCCACCTGCAGCCACACGGCAGCAGGTCTCCTCTTCCTTTGGCTTGCTCGCACTTTCTGCCTCCCTCTCCCTCCCTTGCACACATCACTGCTCTCCTTCGGGTCGGAGGAGACGCCAGCCCAGGGAGGCGGGGTTGCTGGAGGAGAGTCCGATCTGCGCAATCCAGTCCGGGACTTGGCTCCGCCCGGAGCGTCGGCCTCTCCAGTGACACAGGAGTAGTGAGCCGCACGGGGTGAGGCTGCAGCCAACTCCGCTCCCCACGCACTCGGCTGCCTAGGCGCTCGGACGCAGCACAGGCGCTTTTCCTCGGTGCCGACTCCCGAGATGCCCGCCTAAGAGCGTGCGGCCGCGGCCAGCGTCGCCACACCCGGGACACTGCACTCGGGGTTGCAGAGCCGGCCAGAGCCCTGCACCTCTGCCTCAACCCCCACCCCGCCCCCCGCCCTGAAATGACTAGTTAATGGGCGCTGGCACCGCTGAGGGGACTCAGAAGTGAATCCAAGTGGAATTTGGATTTGGAAAAAGAGTTTCTTGAGCATTCACCCTGGTCCTCGCTGGTTTTCTTCTTTTTTCTGTTTTTCCCCCTTTTTCTTTTCTTTTTCCTTTTTCAGTTTTTTTTTTTCATTTTTATTTATTTTTTTTTTTTTTTGGTCTTCCTCTTACCTCCTCTTCTGTCATTGGAGATGAACACAGCTCGCTTGCATCCCAGAAAGTAATCGCCGTGACTGTTGCCCCCAAAGAGACAAGCACACATGTAGGAATGACAAAGGCTTGCGAAGCAAAGAGCGCAGCTCAAGGCCCAGAGAGATCTTCTCGATAATGGATTACTAAATGGGATACACGCCGTGCCAGTCCGCTCCGAGCCGCGGCCGCCTGCCCGTCGATGCACCGAAAAGGTATGGCTCCGGCATCCCTGGCGCCCCACCTCCTGGATCCAGGCTGGGGTGAGGGTCCTGGGGTTACCCCTGGTGCGCTTTGTGGGCTTTGTAGTGCTTGTGTTTTATTTGGTCTCACGTCTCTGTCTCCTGAGCGTTGTCCCTTTCTTGGGGGAGTAGCCCCGAGCCTTGCCTTCAGCTCTTTGCAGTCCTGAACCCCAGAGACCCCGGGCTCCATGTCAGGAGGAGCTTCCTCACCCGCGTCGCTCACAGCACCGGCGCCGCCCCGGACCGAGACCGAGCGGATGGCTGTCCTACCCAGTGGTGTGTGTGTGTGTGTGTGTGTGTGTGTGTGTGTGTGTGTGTGTGTATGACCCGAGTCTAAGAGCTCACTCTTGGGCCAGTAGGGAGGAGAGCGGCCCTGGAGGGTGGGATTCTCTAAAGCGCCGGGTCTTGGTGTCGGTTGCTGGGGAAGGGGAAAGGGTTCTGCCCTCGAGGGCTAGGGAGGGTTGGGGAGTACAAGGCTGTTTGTGTACAGCCACAGGTTTAGTGTCTGATGTGGGATAAATGGTTGTGCGGAGACGGTGGAGAAGAGATGAGGATCTTTTGTTATCAGTGCGGGGTCTGGGCTGGGCTTGGTTGAGTGCGTGAAACTTGTAATGGCCCTGAGCATTTGCGCGCCCTGTCTCTTGGTGGGATCCACTCTTCAGTCGCTCTTGGCACCAGAGGTTCGGGCTTTGTTTGCTGGAGAAAGTGCCTAGGAGCAGTGTCTTCGTACGGCGCGGCGCCCCCGCCCTAGGTCCTGTCCCCTGCCTCAGCTCCCACTCGAGCAGGGCACCATTTGTCGCAGCTGCGTCTCTCTTAAGCACTGAGCTCTCCAAGCTAGGGCTGGCCCCTGCTGCTACCTCCTCCAAGACCTGTGCGGTCCCTCTCGAGAAAAGATGTACCCTAGGAGAGGGAAGGGTGGGGAGACCTGCTAAGAGATAGCTCTGGGCTTGCCACTCTGATGTAGGCTCTACTGGGCTGCAGATTGTGGGTGTCCTGACTGCTTGCTGTATCCTGGAGCTCTGCCTCTGTGGGGCTGTGGGAAGTCTGAAGCAAGCTGGGCAATTCCTTCTTAGCGACCCTACTACTGGATAGAGACTGTCACCTTCCCCGATTGCCGCGTTTCACTCAGCTCCCCACGGAGGGAGACAGTGCATGAAGCAGGATCTGAGGTCTCCCGCGGGCTGTGTAGAGCCAGGCTGCTGTCCTGGTCCTGTGTGTGTCAGGGAGAGAAACCGGACCCCGACATTTTTTTCCCGCTCGCTCGCCGCTCCTTTCCCAGCGCCTCCTCCCCTTTACAGTGCAGGGTCCCCGTACCAGGCGCTTCTGGAAAGTTTCTGTGATAGCTGGAAACACCAGCTCTGCGTGTTCATTCTGACACCGAACGAATTGAGCGGACAATTCGGACAATTGGGATGTGAGTAGGAGCTAGACGCCTGCCCACAGGAGAGTGGTACCTCCTGGCCCGCCGCACTTGCTGGACCAGGGTCTCAAGCAACTGGAGAAGGGCCGGGGCGGCGGTGGGGGTGGGGGGCGGTGCTGGGACGAATTAAATTCACGATGCTAGCTAGTGTGACCACAAGTGGCGGACAGAAGCTACTGTGAGGGTGCTTGTGGACACTGTTTCTAGCTCGCTGGCTCCCGAGTTTCTGGCTCCAAGCTCAGCATCCCGAACGCCCTGCGCCAGGCACAAGGCATTGCGGCTCTCACTTGCCCAGGGAGGAGAGGAGCAGTGCCAGGTGTTCGTGGAGTGAAAGGAGGAACGATTGGAGGCGCTGTGCTCCTAGCCTGGGCAAGCGTTTCCAGGGGCGGCCTCCAGTTCTGTGGAGAAGTGGGCAGTCCTGTCGGCAATTCCGTCTCTGTCGGTGCAGAGCAATTGTGGCTGCCTTGAGTGTGGTGACCAAGCCCAGCCACAGAGGGATCTCTCCCTGTTTACTCTGGATGAAAATCGAGTTACTACTGAATGGGATCCTTGAAAGGCTTAAATTAAAATACGGTTGAAACTTGGACGGACACACACACATACACACACAGTGTATTCACAACTTTTCTTGCCATTTAATTCAGTTGTAGCTAGCGTTCTATATTAGTGGGTCTCCGAAAAGGCTATCGTTTAAGGCCCTCAGCTCTGGTTTTCACGCTTTTCTTGGGTTGGGCAGTCGAGTGCCTTTGCCTTGTTTTTTCCTTAATCCTGGTGATTTGGGCCTTCCTTCCCCTGGCGGACTTATAATTTTGGCGTCAAATCCACCATCTGCTACTGTGATGGCAGGGGGGTTAGTGGTTTCAGATACATTAATTCTTTATTTAGCTCCCTCCCCGCCCCCTGTAAAGGCGCCTGTACTGGATTTTTGAATGAAAATACCACACTTTTTTTTTTCTCCCTACCCGAACAGCTACCAGAAGTCAAAATAGCAAGCGTTTTGTATGGTTTATAAACTCCACGTTTAGTCTTCCACAATAAACTTTTATTAAACTACTCCAGGCACGAAAGGTAATTATTAACCTAACCTTAAATACAGTGGCAGATCTGTGTCTCCCTCTCTCAGCCTAAACTGTCTGTTAAAGCATAATTGCCCTGGCTGTTTGGATTTGGGTTACCTATTTCTGTTTATATAGTAACTCTTTGAATCTTTGGTAACCGAGACTTTGGTTTCATACATTCTTGAACGAAGGACTTTGCAAGTCAATCCAAGCAGGAGAGAAGGAGCAACAAATTTGAGACCTTGATTTTGTGAGCATTCCTTAGCTTCATCCTGATGCAAAGACATATTCTATCTATATTTGTTATTTACTGTGGTTGGGAGTGATAGTCTCCCTCGTGTGTTACATTTTACAGCTGTGACCACTTAGGAATTGCCACATCCCCAAGAATACATGCAGTCTGCATATATGAATGTTTCAAAGTCATTACCGTTAGAATCACCTGAAGAGTATGTGCTGGATAAAATGTCTACATTTAAATAGGGTGAAAAATACATACGACCTTGTGTAGAACACTCAAGAGAATGATGAATGAATAAAGAGATGAATGAACTTGTCACGAAGGGATCACTAATTTCGTGTAGAGCAGGTTGTTTTATTTTTCCTGTCGTGAAAACAGACAGTGCTTTCCCAGCGAGAGGTTATTACACAGTGATAATAAGGGTGTCTTTGTACACAAATGCACACCTCTCAACTTCTTTCCACATCTAGTAGTGCCTTCGCTATCCTTTTAATGGGGAGACCATTTGCATTTTGAGGAGGAATGTAACATTGCACCGGTAAAGCTGAGTGTGTTACAGTCACACAGGCTGTTACCCTTGAACAAAAATAAAGCATCCCAGTTTTAAGAACTTGTACTAAATTTACATTACTGCTTGCAAAGTGAATGGGGGGGGGTACTTTTTTTTGCATAAGGAATTTCTATGTGACCCATATATTTATTGTAGGCTAGTTCTTCTCAGGGTAGTAAAAGGGAGTGCGGATGGGGTGAAAACTAGTTTTGAGAGCTAGTACACTCTTCCATCTAATTTGTTTACACAAAGGGAATCAGAGAACAAGCCCAACTAATTGAAATGCCTTAATTAGGCACCTGCCATTTCACCTCCACATCAAGTCTATGTCTACACTGCCCCTCCCTGCCACACCCTCCCTCGGCTTAAGACAGTTTCTCGTCCTCCTCCCAGTGAGGATGCACTTTGCTTTGTTATTTAAGACCCGTGTGTTATAGCACCTAGGTTCATGCCAGGGGGAGGTGGAGCCTTGGAGCATCCTGCTGGGCCTTCCTCAGCCATGCCTCTTCTAGGGTATCCTGGAGCCAAAGAGTTCTGAGATATTTTTATTTCAGAGTGAAGGCTTTTCTCATTTGCCTTAAAATGTACTGCTAGAGCAACTGAGCTATTCTCTCTGGCAACCACATGGCTGCCTCTTGGGGATATGGTAAGGTAGGGAAGGGAGGGAGGCATTTAATCCCTTTGAAATGGGCAAATAAGATGTCAGACCCACAAACCTCTTGGGAGAGGGAGTTCAGGGCTACTTAGCACGGGACTATTACAGAGCAGTAGATACACAAGGGCATCTTGCTTTGTGAAACAGGCAAGCTCTTGCAAAACATTTTTATTAGAATAATTGTAATTGTACTCACTGAGAGTCATATTATACTACCAGTACACCAGTATTTATATAACCTCTTCTCCCAGACCAGGATAGTAAATCACTAGGGCACACCGGGTAGGTAGCTCTTCTTGGACCTTATAGATATGTCAAACCTAACATGTTAGGAAACATTATTCTAGCTCACTCTACCCAAATTAGCTTTCTCCATCACCTCTACCGTGGTAACTGCATGAGTTGCTCAGGTCCCACAGCCTATGGTCAACTTCTGCTTCTCTTATACCAAGGCTAGTGGCCATGGCCTTCAGGATGTATGCCCACTCTGTCCCTGTCTACCACCTCCCTGGCTCTCACATAGTCCTCCTCTGCTGGGCTATTGTGCCAGCATCCCCATTAGTTGCCCTGCTTCTGCTTTTGGCTCCTATCAACTTCTCTCAACACAGCGGCTAAAACACAGCAATAATTAAAAGTAAAGAGATTCCTGGCCACTCCTGTCCCAGCCACCGTCAGCCGCCGTCGCAGCCGGACCTCGCTCCTCAACTTGCAAAAATGCCTACAGAGACTGAGAGATGCATCGAATCCTGATTGCTGTTTTCCAAAAGTACAGTGGAAGGATGGAAACAGCTGTAAACTCTCCAAACTGAGTTCCTCTCCTTCATGAACACGGAGCTGGCCGCCTTCACGAAGAACCAGAGGGACCCGGTGTCCTTGACCGAATGATGAAGAACCTGGACCTCAACTGTGATGGGCAGCTAGATTTCCAAGAGTTTCTCAACCTTATTGGTGGCTTAGCTACAGCGTGCCACGAGTCCTTCCTCCAGACTGCCCAGAAGCGTATCTAACCCTTTCTATTCCCTTCCAGCCACCAAGTCATCGCCACCCCCCATCCATACCTGCACTGAGCCCACCACACCTACCACCAGCAGCCCATGCCTGCTAGAGGAAATAAAACAATGTCATTTTTTTAAAATGTAAAAAAAAAAAAGAGATTCCTAAACTAGCTCAGCTAGCCTATCTGTTTCTACCAAAAGCTTAAGCTCCTCCTCTGGCACAGGGTCTGCCCTCTGTCCTCTCCTTGGCATCCATTGCTCTTGAGTTTATCTGTACCTGCAGGCACGCGGCCCTGGAGGTCCTTCCTGGGTATTTTTTTTTTCTTTTTCTTTTAAAAGAATTATTTATTATTTTATGTAAATGAGTACGCTGTTGCTGTCTTCAGACACACCAGAAGAGAGCATTGGATCCCATTACAGATGGTTGTGAGCCATCATGTGGTTGCTGGGAATTGAACTCAGGACCCCTGGAAGAACAGTCAGTGTTTTTAAGGGCTGAGCCATCTTTCCAGCCCCCACAGGGTCTTTTGTACAGCTTTTTGGGAGTTTGGGGCAGCTCTTTTTCCAGATGTCTGTATGATTTGCTCCTCGTACCCTACAAACCTTTGCTCAGACACACTTTCTCAGCAAAGCCTTTCCATGCATCTGATTTACTTGACCTCTGACTTCCTACCCTCATCTTCTAGAACACAATACCAAGAGGATGAGTAGTATCTTTATGGTTTATTCACTTTTTTATTGCACACCTCCAAACAAAGAAAAATCTGTCTGATCCATCACCAGCCTTCCACATTAAGTGTTTGTTGCATGAATAAAGAGGACATCTTTTTTTTTCTTTTTAATAATTTCTTTATTTTTATTTGTGTGAGTACACTGTAGCTGTCTTCAGTCACAGCAGAAGAGGGCATCAGATCCCATTACAAGTGGTTGTGAGCCACCGTGTGGTTGCTGGGAATTGAACGCAGGACCTCTGGAAGAGCAGTCAGGGCTCTTTACCACTGAGCCATCTCTCCAGCCCAAGAGGCCATCTTTTTGTAGATAAGTAGTTCTAGGTATTATCTCTTTTTCTGCCTCGTTTTCCTCCCGTCTCATGTGAGATGCTTCCTTCCTGCTTCCTTCCTGCATGCATGACTGAGCATCTGTTGGCTTCCTTCTACACAGGCACCATTTCTCCTCTCCAGTTAGCAGAATATTCACAGGGTGTTGTTTTTCCAGTCTTGATAATAGATTGGAGTCTTTTCATTCCCACAGGCTCGCCCAGAACCCTTCTAGGGCCAAGAGCACACATCTGTTAGACACCTGGTTATAGCTGGAGGAGGTCTGAACTAGGGAAAATCAACTTGCCAAGAAATGGAACTAAGAAGTAGCCAGCGCTTATGGGGACTGAGCTTTTGACTCTGGTCTCATTTGGTCTCCATTCCAGTCACTGACTACAGAACTGTTTTGTTCCCCCAATAATTTTTCTGTTTTGGGGGAAAATGTAATATGCCTGTTAACCTTTGTCTTTGTCCTATGACAGAACAGCTGTTAAAGTGCATAGGCCTGGAAGACTTGCTCTCCAGACTCTGACTTTCTTGGATGAGACAGGTTACTTTCCTGAAGCTGCTTTATCGTTAAAGGAATTGTATGAATTGTAAGCTCACGTTCTCTACCTTGTAGGACTGCAGACAGAATAATATGAAATACTATGAAACATCAGTATATCTCAAACAATAACTACTGGCAACTTGGAAAGTTTGATGTCTATTCTTTTTGTCTCAGACCCTGGTATAATTGTAGGCTCTACACTGTCTTCTATATCATCAGGTGAGTATTGTATACTGTTGGCATGGCCTGAATATAGACCACATTATGAAAATTAACAATTTCCTAAGAATCATTGAAAACAACACAGCCCATATCTAGTGTGTCACTGCCGTGTGGATTGTAGCTGTATCAATTAGAATGTCAACTGCATCAAGTAAGGACTGCTTTCAATATGACCATTACTGGGGCAAGGTCATGAGAGTGGCAATTTGCCAGATATTATAGAAGGAAAAAAAATAGGAACAGAATTATTCTGCAATCATATGCGTCAATGTCAATGCAGCCATTAATGTAGAGCAGATATGTCAGGGTGCACTAAGAGTACTGGAAGAAGTTTCCATATTTGCAGTAAACAAGGGCAAATTCATCGTGGCTGGGGAAGTTCAGGCTGCTGGTGGGATGCAGTGGATAGGTCCAGAAGCAGTTCTGAGGTTAAGTTTGGCAGAGGAATACAATACATGTGTGTGTGTGTACGTACATATATGTACACATATGGCATGTGTGTTTGGCAATTATCAATAGGATGACCTTGTTTCTTCTGTTTCCATTTCCCTTTGTAAATCCTGAGAATGGTGATAGTGTTGTAGATGCTAAGGACTAAGCAGGCTAACACCTGCAAATAGCACAATGCCTGGCACACGCCAGCGCCCATTTAACACAAAGGCTTACTTTTATTTGGGTAACTACAGTCATGGAAAATGGCCTGGGAATTGATTTCAGAAACGCTGATACTGTTTTGTGGGGGCAGAGAACAGAAGGAAATGGCTGCGGATCTGTAACACAGAGAGAGGATACAAAGGAAACAACCCTTGGACCCTAAAGGAACAATCACCCCACGAGCCAGCCACAATGTTATGGAGTTTGAAGCGTGTGAACAGTTTGTTTCAGGGGAAGAAGAGCTATGATCCTTTTCTAAGTTGATAATGTCACACCCCAAACATGAAAAACAAGCAAGACATCACAACACTGTACACCTAAACCAATGGCAACATCAGGGATTTATGGCAGATCAGAGACAATAGGATTGTTGTTGCTGCTGCTGTCGTTACTGCAGCTTACTATCACTGAAAAATCAGCCCACAGTCTTTACCCATATTTAGTACCTGAGGGTCATCTCTTCAGAGATGAACTAAGTTCCCAAAGAGAGAATGTACAGAGGAAAGGCTTGGCTGTCTATTGCATTTCTCCTGGTGGCTCTGTCTGCATGCTCTACAAGACCACTTTCAGGATGGCCATGTGGCAACCGGGTTGGTTTATCTTCCCTGACCACACTTGGACTAGGTATGGAAGAACAGGGCCTCCCAGCTAAAGCTTCTCCATTACACGTGGGAAGTGGTGGGCTCTCTGGAGCAGAGCCCGGCACTTATTGGACTTACTGATTCCCTCCCACCAAATCTAAACTTTGAGTCAAGGGGCAAGACTTATCAGTGAGGGAAAAAAAAAATCTGATTTCTAAAAGACACAACAGATGGATAAATAATCTGATATTATCATCATAGTTCCCTGAGGGTTGCTACCTGTCTGTGTCCTCCAGGACTCCCTTCATCCCTGCAAATTAGTTATTTTCAGCTCCGGGCATAAGGAGGCTTCTCAAGTTCTGTAAGAGGCCATGAGAAGAGTGAAACACATCAGTAAGTCAGTAATTCACATGCCCCAAAGAATGATAGGCTAGCTCCTTCCAGGCCGCAGACGAGGTGACTATTAACTTTGAAAGGGTGATTAGCACTAGATACTCCCACATACGTTCCACCTTTAGACTTGGAAGTTCCTTTACCTTAGGCAAGGTACGCTTCTCAGTGGTTTCCAATTCCTCCTTGGCCAATCTTCTACCATGATTTGATGCCTCAATAGATGAGGACAGGATCTGGCATTTTATACAATAAAAACATCTCTCTGGAAGAAAAATCCTTATATGGACCACGGAAGAGGAAAAAAGAAAAATGATATTTTAATTACCGTGTGATGCTATATGCTAGTTCCACAGATGAGGAGTCTGTGATGGGTCCTCCTTTCCTTTTGCCTTTGGATATTTTCCCCCCTAAGGAAACTAATCATCTTCTCATTGGTATTACAGTATCTGCATTACTACCCTCCCCTTTCTGAGACTCTTAATGCCCCAGAGTCAGATAGCTGATTGAACACTAACAGACCCAGTATGTAGGCATGCTCCTGTCTCCAGAATGGAAGACTTCATGAACAGGCACATTCTGCAAACATCCTTAGATCACCCAGTCAGTCCCTGCCCTATCCCCTTTCTAACTTAGAGAACCATGTGACTTCATTCACTTAGGAGTTTGAATGCCATTTATTCTTAGGCCCCAGGCACCTAGGTGAGAAAACTCTTCTATCCTGCCTTCCTCTCACTATTGTGAAAACCAGTGAGTATCTGAGTCACTAGCAGACTCTCATCCCTGAATAGTGAATGAGCAATAGAAACGAAATCATCCAGAGCCTTCGAAACTCCAGCATGTGTAGCAGAATGGCGGGGTGTTGGTTTTTGAAAGAATACTTGTTAATGGCTTTCGAGATGGAATCTGTGCTAATTCTGCTCACATCATGAATGATGGTCCCAGCTAGAGACCATCGCGGGGATCTTCATCTATTAATCATGGAGGCTGCTTTCTTATTCGGTTGCCATAGTTTCAGTGCCTCAGCTAGTATTGGGGTGTCTTGGGAAAGATTTGAGACATACTAGGGCTTGCAAGTCTTGCAGTTATTTTGGCAGCGGGTGCTCTGGAAGAGCTGAAAGCTGTTTCTGGTGTAATTCAGTGCTAGATTAAAAGAGGCAACTCCTGAGATTATCTCCCTGGACCTTGTTATGTGCACATCCTGCTGATATTTACTCCGGGATTTGCCTCTTCCTCAGTCTTGAAAGAATTCCTCAGTGAAAAAGATTACAATCCAAAGGCTGATGTCGCCTTCATCCTCCCAAAAGGAGGCAAAGGGACTCCCCCTCTTCACTAAGGCTATTCCTAAATATGGAGGTAAACAAAGGTATCGGTGACTTTGCTGACAATGTCACCTTCTCTAGCTTGGTTTTGGGCACTGCAGGCTGCTAAGTAAGTGTGATGACATCACTAGGGCCACGCCTCGTGTTTGGCTTTTCGATGTAAAGGTTTGACCCTTCGGGTTTGATCTTAACTGTTTTTAAGTCCAATGTGACTGAGGCATTTGAGGCCTTTTTGTTGTCTTTTACAACCAAGGGATAACCTTGGACCAGCCCACCTCCTGTCCATGTCAGCCCTCCAACAGATTAACATTTTTTATGTGTTTGTTATTTTAATATTTTGCCTCTGGGCTGCTGATTTGGGAAAGTTCTCTAGTTGTGTGTTTATCGTGTGGCTATGTCAAGAAGACATTTGGGGAGGCAAATGCTGCAGGAGGGGAGACAAAGGCTGTGTTGCTATGCCTCCTGCCTGAGGTAGGCCACAGCTGGCCTTCCTTACCCAGTTTGGCCCAGTGTCTGTCACATGTGTTCATATGCTTCTCAAAGTCTTAGTTCCCGTTTCTCAAGTGGACCTTCTAGAACCCCTACATGCTCAAGCCAAGCAGTTTGATTCCTTTGTAGATTAAAACATAAAAAATGAAATCTTACACTGGAAGAAACAAATTGGGCTGAATTCTGGACATTCACAGCAGCAAGTGAAAATCCAGGAGACTCAGAAGAAGCAAACTTTGAAATCATTACAAATGGGACTAATCTAGAAAATTAGTCATTTAAAAAAAAAAACAAAACAAGAAAATGACTGGTTTTTATTTCAATGTAAGCTTCAAAGCAGCCGTTTTAAATGTCCTGAGACCTAGCTTGCCAAAATGTCTGTGTAAGATCAACAAGCACTTTGAATGCACGTGCCTATTATAAAGATGCCTCCCTTACCCAACCGCACTGAATGATTGATTTTAGAGACCAATAATATGAAGTAAATGAAAAGGATAACATGGCCGTAATTGCTACTGGCTTCACCAGGCTTCTGGGCACCGGAATTTCTTGTGGAGAAACAAGGAAACTTTTAAGTGTCACATCAGTTTTTGATCATGTGGTCTGCCTGCCTTACACATAGGTTGCAATTACTGGTTGGTTGTGTTTTCACCTCCCCCTCATGTGTCTCCCAGAAGCAAAGAAAGCATTCTTTTGTAAATTCAGAACTATAGACCCTTGATTTTGGGAGAGAGGTGGGGCAGGGTAAGAAAATGTTCCTGCTTATTTTGCAGTACTCTGCACATGTGTGCACATATGGACATATACACATAAGCATAGATTCACATGTGCACACACATGTGCACATATCTATGGACAGATGCACACATGTGCATGAATGCATATGCATTATATAGTGATGGAGGAGGAGAGCAATGGGAAAAAAGATCAAAGCTTTTTTGTTGTTTCTAAAAGAATTACAGTAAATTTAGTTCATTGCCCTCTCAATGGTAAGAAGATTGTGGTTACCACTTGGAGGTCCAGCTAAACATGATATTGCAATGCAATTTTTAGGAAAAAAAAAAATTGATGCTTTCTATGTAGGTGTCAATTAAATACCAAGTGGACTTGAAGCAAGTTTGATGATCTCCAGTGTTGTGGGGTGGGGTGGAGACTGTATTTAGGTGGGGGAGCATTTTGCACAGTAGGCTTCTGTGCCTGCACTTGCTAAATTTCTAGGCAAAATAAACCACACTGAGTTCTCAGTGTGATGGAGAGGATGATCCTGCCCGCTCACCAGAATGGCCATGTAAAGACAGTAACAACTGGGATGCTATAAGCGACGGAGCTGAGGAGTCTGTAGAGCCACTGCCTTTTGCTTCAAGATTGTACCTGTCCTGTCTTTTGATACTTACTGGCTCCATGCTGGATTCAAGACTATTTCTGCCAAAGAATAAAATGGGACTTTGAATAGCGTCCCAATTCTTTCAAATAAAAGTGTGCTATATACGGGAGGCTGCGGACCAAGCGGCATTTCCTTTCCAGAAGCGCCTTTAGTGAGTGCTAAACCTGACACTCAGGGAACTTTGAAAACTCTGGAGGAAACAGTGTCCAACTCTTGGTTAGAAGAGTTTTTCTATGTCATGAGTTTTACAACAGATATCAAGAAACTAAATTATAAATGTTAATGTGCTATTTACATTCAACTTTTAACTAGAGAGCCTAATAAAAGTTAGATATAATATATAAATGCCAACTTAAGAATTAAATTTTGGTCTGAACAATCATTCTGTAGCTTATGTGAAACCTTAATGACATATAGGCCCATCTAGTTTAGCATAATTTGTGCTTATGAATTATAAATGCTTAGCTTTTACAATTAGACCTACCCATCTGTAGGCATCTTAATGAGAAATTACCAAATTTGAATTGATTTGTAATATTCACTCTCTACTGTGTTCTAGAATAGTGATTAACTGAGGTAGTTTTCAGAGCCATCTCCCAAAGCATGCAGAAGAAAAGTTCTGTGGTGGGATCCATGTTTGACCAGCGGAGAGATGTCAGAAGAGAAAGGAACAGAGGCAGTTCATATAGAGCCACGAGTGTGTGCATGTGCGCGCATGCAGTTCTTCACATGTGTGCTGTGTGGGTACATGGAGGTCAGATCTCCACTTTAAGGATGTGGTTCCCTCTTTCCCCTTTGTTTTGAGGCAGAGTCTCTCTGTTTCTGCCACTCTGTGTACTCCAAGCTAGCTGGCCCAGGAGCATCCAATGATTGCCACTACATCTGGCTTGTTACATAGACTCAAGCATTAAAGGCAGCTGCTGAGGCTTGAAGAATAAGAGCCAAGCCATATCCCTGGCCCTAGATACTTTTTTTTTAAGTGATGCTCAGAGTCCGGGAACATTTCTATTAAAAATCAACATTTATATACAAGGTGTTTCCTCTCATTTGTGACGAGGGGAAGTTGAACATCTTGAATATGCTGATTAATTAATTCTCCAGGGATATCTCAAGAGGGTGGAGCTTTTTCGAGTCACATTTTACTGTGCCTAGAAACACAGGCCCTGTTACTATTGCCCAACCACATCCGTTCCCAAGAATAAAGAGGACAACATTTGCTGTGAGAAAACAGCCACATCCAGTCCTTCAGCAGATCTCACCAGCACACCAGGTGTGGAAGAGAAGGCTTTGAAATGTCGTGAATAGCTTGACATTATCACATTATTATTGAAATGCAAATTCTTCTCAGCAGAAATGAAAGGGCGAAGACAAAGTATTTTCTCGCATATTATCAATCATACCTAGCCTTATAGCCTTGCCTGGAGGGCTTGTTCTATGAAAAGTATTCATGACGTGCATACCCCCGTTCATCGCCCAAGTTTACTGTGCATGGCACCCCCTCCCAAGTGTAGGTACTACTTGTCCTTATTCTCAAAGGAAAAGATGGACTGCCAGCTGTGAGCTGCTCCTACGGGGCCCTTCCTAAAGGAAGACTTTCCTTTGAAGCAGTCTTGCCAAGTAAGTTCTTCACCAGAACTAGTTGGCTATATTGATCACTGTATAGAGTGTTACTGATAAGGACTCATTTATATACTGCTTGTCCTGCATATTCTTTCCAAAGCATGTCAACAAACATTGCCTCCCTTCAGTTCATTATAACTCTGGGTTGTAGGGCAGGTATGATAATGGGTTAGGCAGGGCAGGTGTCATTATGCCCAATTTAAAGATGAGATAGCTGAAGGTTACAGAGGTCAAATAATTTGCCTGAGAGCACATCGCTGATAAGAGAAAGGCCTGGGACAAGGTCTTCAACCTTTAGAGCCCCCACCCACTAAATCTAAAATGTCACAGTGTTGTTTACTCAGGACTTTCATAATTTATAAAAGGACAGTTTCTCGCCACATTCTCACCTCTGCCTGACTGCACTTTGAACCCTGCTCTGGGATGTATTTAGAAGCTGTCTGAGAATGTCCTCAGAGGCTGCAGAGCAATTAGGTCCTGAATTCATTGTTGAAGGGGGTGTTGTCCCTGGAGGCTCCTGAAGTATTAAGACACAAGTCTCCCAAAGAAGACCAGTTGGCAATGGAGGGCATTTTTATTTGGGATTCAGCTTTAAGGCTGAAGTGAAAACAGTACAAGGTGTCAACTTTGTGACTTTGGGTGGGACAGGAGGGACAAAAAGTTGAACCAGATATTATGGTGGGAATAACTTCCTAGAATATTTGACTTGCACCTATGGGACAGAAATACATTTTTTAGCAGGAATAAAGTAGACCTCATAACATAGTCAAAATGACTCTTCCCTCTGGAAGCCATCTTACTGCTGGTCTAATGAAGAGAGCAGCTGGCCTTAATTCAGCGCTTAGACATTTAGTGCTTTCTCTAGGCAAGGAAGCATCCTACCTGATGCACAGGCAATGCGAATGGGTTTAGAATGTACTGATTGACTGTGAATCTGTAGAGGGCAGGACCACAGGCCCCTGTTCCATGTTTTAAGCAAGATGACATCACCAAATAGTTCTTCCTCAACTATTGCATATACATGTGAGGACTATGAGTAGTCAGAACAGGCAAGCTTTGGCTGTATGGGCATGCATCAGCCAGCAAGACTTGGGAACTCTTGGGCTGTGTGATGTTATTGGATGTCTGAGGTACAGAGTTGAATGAGTTTCAGATAGCTCTGAGATGTCCCACCTGAATGAGAGCAAGGACATTGGCCAAGACAGGAGGCCAGGCTAACAAACAAAGTATTTAGTTAGCAGCCACTATATCCTATGTTTAAGTCATATGCAGTAGACTGAATACCAAAGGCTTGCACACAGATATACTGTGCTCACCCTACCTCTGTACTGTCGTAAAGGCCTTCAGATGAACGGTTTCATGTTTCACCTGACAGCCTTGAGAGGGTTCTCAGTATCACGAGGAAGACTGAGCAATACCCTGGGCGTGTCCTGCTCAGGTAAAAACCAGGCATGTGTGAATGAGTGCTTTTCTGTGGGCTGCATTGTACTAAAATTGAACACCGCTCACACAGTGGAAGGGAGAATGTGCTGTTTAATGTTTTATTAAAAACATCTTCACGGTATAGGCGATTGAGGTCGCTCATATTTCATTTTGTGGCTCTAATCTTTAGATAAATATTGACATTGTATAGTTGCCCAGATGAGCCTTCCAATGTAGTATAAATATTAAGAAATATTTATCTTTTTGTAGAGTCTCCAGAAGGGTGAGTCTTCTCTGTTTACTTTCATGTTGCATTTTTTTCTTACGGGAGTTTTAAAAATAAAGCTTGTAGCATAAAAGTCTTTTTCCTACCCAAGAGTTCCAAAACGAGGCTGAGTATTTTGAGGAAGTAACAAAGCATTAAAAGTGGGCAGTAAGAGGAGTAAAGATGAGAAACTTTGAGTGTTTTTCCAGGATTGAGGGTGTTTTAGCAGACTCAGTTTATAGACGGGGAAAACCTGTATTTTAAGAGCACATTCAAATTGAAAATTAATACTTGGATTCTTTGGGAAAAAAAAAATCTGGCATCATGTTTTAGTTGATATCATAATGCTGAGAGTGGAATTTAGTCACTATCGATTCGCATGTCAAATTATTGCACAGATGTGGGACAGCTTGTCTCCAACTTCACTGGTAGGCTGCCCTCTAGTGGCACTTGGCCTTAGCGCACCCACTTTTGTTCCGATTCCCTGGAAGGTGAGCAGAGTGTCACCATTTAATCAGCAGCTACGGTAGCTACACGGGGCCCCTGAAGTTAAAAACTTACAATAAAAGATCTGAATGGTTATGAGAAGTTAAAAGTACCCATCACAAATGCTCTTGACAGCAGAGAGGACAGTAGTATATGGACAAACACATTGATAACTAAAAATCAAAACCAAAGTGAAGTCAATACCAGCAAAATTTCACGACTATCAAGTAGTAGCACCCATTTATTTTATTTATTTATTTATTTATTTATTTATTTATTTATTTGCTTTGTGTTCCAAAATATATATAAGTGCTAAAAATAAGCTCTATAAATAACTTTAGAAGGAATTTTAAATAAGATTAAGTAAAAGTAGCAAGTACCAAGAGAATTGCAGTCGTCCTAGGAGCTCTCAGCCTAGTTCATTTCCCTGTTGCAAACACTCTAAAAGTAAGTTTAGCACTTTTTTTCTCTGACAATATGTAGGAGTCTGGTTGCAGACACACTGGGCGTAAGTCCTGTGCCCACAGTGGGTGCCAACTCTGCTTCTCTTTGGCTGGGAAGTGAGCATACCCCAGAGTCTCCAAAAAGTGCAGAGAAAATGTCAGACTCAGCAGTTATTTCTGTATGTGCACGCAATGCTAGCACTCTGCCTGAGTTACAGAGGTGACATATCGACGATCCACGTTAATCCAGCACACAGCAGCAGAATGGCTGTCATTTCATAACAATGGAGGTGTGCTGCTGCAGTTGTTGCTGCTGGTGGTGCTTGTCCTGACATTTTAAGACAGAGTTCAGAAGGAACACAAAAGAGCCTGCTGATGTGCCCTCCTCCTCAACCCCCCACAAGCACAACGGAGAAAGTCACTTTATACTTGGGACTTATCCTTGTATGTGATGTCCTGATGGAGTCCAAAGCATGAGCTCAGGAGTTTGCTAATTGTTTGACAGTGGCTTCTTTGGGAAGTTACTTTATGTCTCTGTGCCTTGTTTTCTTCATCTGTAAAATGGGACTACTAATTGTGCCCGCCTTGTAGGGTAATTGAGATAACATGTACCTGAATGATGTCAGACACATGTAAGCACTCAAGAAAAGTCAGCCATTGTTATCTGTCACCAAGCTGTAGAACTAGACAATATCTAGTGTTCTGTCACCACCTTGGTGTGGGTTATTGGAATAGAAGTTAAAATGGAAAAAGCACAAAAAATCTGAGAGTGTGATAGTTCCCAGTGAGCCATTTGCTTGCCCTCCTATGATTCTGTGCTCCTCTGAGTGTTAGGGTATGGTTTAAAATAACTGACTTAGTAACCATGAGTTCATTACTACATGCCGACTATGTTAGACCTTACAACCACAAACCTTGTGTTTTGAGACAGGGTCTCACTCTGTAAGCCAGGCTGTTTCAGTCACGTAAGTGCTAGGATTTACAGACGTCACACGCAGTTCCAACATATTGAGTAAGGCTTCAAGGGTAAGGAAATGAAATTCCTTGGGTCCATTGCTCAGTCAGGGGCGTGTCTGTGAGACTCTTGACGCCTGACCATATTACAGCGCTCTTCTTTGGGAAGCCCTGCGCTTGCTTGAGACTCGTGTTAATAAAGGGCTTCTCCACTGCATGCACTTTCTGAATGCAATGTTTAGATTGTAAGTGATGCTGTGTTTGGAATCTTAATGCCTAACTATTGTCACTCAAAAGACAGTAGTGAAGTCTCTTCTGACTTAATGTTAGATTCAAAAACGATATATAAATGTAAGCAGCTTTATTTTCTCCAACATACTGCAAAACACTGTTCATTAGCTACATCTACTGGCAAGCTGGTCAAATCGAGGTATCAGCTTTACACCCGTGGTTTCCCAAACAACCTAATTCCTGAACAGTAAAGTGGCCAATAGGAAAACAACTCCCTGTTCTGACCAGAACTTCACCCCTCACTTTAGGAAGGTGCCAAGAGGATATGGAAAAACTGGAGGTTAAAGAAGAATCTAGCAGGATGGTTCAGTGGTTAAGAACATTTATGTCTTCCAACGGTCTTGACCTTGATTGCCTGTAGAACTCCAGCTTTAGGAGATCCAACACCCTCCTCTGCTTCCCGTCAGCACCGACACTCAAATACACAAACCTGCACCCAGACGCACCCACATACATACAATGAAAAGTAAAATCAATATTACGTACATATAATCAAAAGTAAAATAAACATTTTAAGAAAAACTATGTAACGAAAGTAAGTGGGCTGGGGAGGTGGCTCAGTTGGTGTGGTGCTCGCCTAGCACGCTCAAAGCTCTGGTTCCTACGTCCAGCATAAGCACAAGCTTGGTGGCACAAAGCTGCTCTCCCATAATCTTAGCACGTAGGAGATAGAAGGATCAGACACTCAAGATCCTCTTCATCTACAGAGCAAGTCCGAAGGCAAACCCAGTCTCAGAAACAAAACAAAAGAGAAAGATGGGACAAAGTAAGGGTCAAACTGATCAGTAACCCTCAAGCAAGCAAGAACCCTGGCCTTATCTACTCCAGTTGTTCACACAAATGGGCAGCCCAGCCTAGTTTGAAAAAAAAAAAATGGAAGTTGTTGGTCAGGATTTGGAGAGTGTGCTAACAAGCAGGAGCTTGGAGATGGGTGTCTCTGGAGACAAATGATAGGAACCTGGGCCCTCCCCAGTGGTAACAAACCTTGTGTTCATTTGGTATTCATCCAAAGTTGAGGCCATTTGACAGCTGTTTGGTGTTTCTTATGAAATGGATTTGGACCCTGACCAGATGTTACTGGACAGCTGTTCACAACACCAAATGCTTCTTCAAAAGAGGCACTAATGGGCAGTGTCGTAACATCTTCACAAATAGGGCAGGAATGGGCAGGGTCACCAATGGCAATCCCCACCCAAGCCTGGCTGTAGGCTGAGGGTGGAGGCCCTGTTGGACACTGAGTCTTCTCCACAGCCAGAGACCCTGGATCACAGGACTTCTTGCAAAAAGCCTCCAAAATAGTGTTTAATACTTGCTTTATGTGTGTACTGGTCAAAACTTTCAAAATGACCAGCCAATCAGAGGCTACTTAGTTGCCACCAACCCCTACTTACCAAGCCAAATTCAGTGCAGAATTTTCTCCAGAAATTTGCTTTATGTGGGATATTAGTGGACAATTTTTATAAAAGTTACTTTGTAAAAGATATGTATGAAAGTTAGTATGAATTGCTTTCACGTGAGTATCTCTAACTGAGCTAATGTAGTCCATTCCTCCCTTGCTAATTACCGACTAGTGACCACTGCAATGGAGTTTTGAATATACACTCTGGTTAAAATGGACTTTCAAAAACACTGATGTTAAAGCAAGTGCTTTAGGGACAAACTGGTTTGACAAACAGCTCATCGATAATTACATGGGCTTGCACCTACCTGTGCACCTACCAGTGCAGCCTTCAGTTTATTGTTTTTGAATTCAGCAGTCACTGGAGTGTCTGAGGCACTTTTTTGAGTTAGAATTCTCTCATCTTTTCCCTTCAATTTTGCAAGTTAGGAACAAACTCTAAGTCACTCCTGTCGTGTACTGATGGAATCTCAGCCTTCCATGGATTGTCAGATGACTCTACATCAGAGTGCAGTGTTACGAATGTGATGTAAAACATTTTGACCCCCATTACTGTTCATCGCTTCTCTTTACAGAGTCAGGCCATGTGTAGACATAGAAAGGGACTCTCCCTAACTAGAAGGCTCTCTGTGCTCTGCTCCTGTCACCCCATTCACTTCCTCTTTCCAGAGATAAAGATCTGTCCCGTACTCTACTTCCTTTTATAATATGATCCGTGTAATCCAGTCAGGATGCTGGATGCATTTTACTAATCATAGCTGTTTATTTAAAAGAGATTCTAGTCTTTGTTGAAGCTGTGTCCAGTTGAGTGGGAAAAGCGTATGTCCTGACCTAGTACTCATCCTGCTTGCAAGTATGTTGGGGTTTTCCTGACCCTTGCTCTCAGTATCTCCACAACAGTAAGACGCCCTCCTCCCCTCCATTTTCTAGCGTGGCTCCTGCTCCCATGAATGAAAGGCAGCTCTGACTAAGGGAGCTAGAATGTGCCCAGCCACTAGTGCCGGGTACTATTGAGCCCATTGTTTTCTTCCAGCACTGTGGAGCCAAATCTCATTTTATAGCACACTGTATTCTAGGAATTCCACTCCATCATGACAACAGACTTTCTCTAATGCCTTCCTATTTTCCCTAGTTGCTGCTGTCACAGACAGCGCCACATAGTCCTGCAGCAGGCAATTAGAATTCACTCCTCCCCAAGGCTCTGCTTGGCCCCGTTTGCAAAGGGGACCACAAGGCATCAGCTGCCATATTAAATAGACACTAATGATAGTGAGTCGCAATCAGCCAAAGCAGTGATGAAGATGAGGTGTTTAAGATTTAATTCCTATGAGGGACTAAACCTGGAGTTCAGACATGTTCCCACTCTTGTGCTAACACTGAGGATTAGGAGAAATTGGGCTAAGACTGTGCTTGATGGATTTTTCATATACTTAAGAGTAAATGAGGTGAGCATGTTTAAAGTTAAATACATGAATGAAAGTTTCCCAATAGGGTCACACAAAGTTACATAGCGGGCTAATCAACGTGGTGTATGTATTCGAGGTGTTTTTTTTCCTTTATAGTTTTTCAAACTATATAATCTTTCAAAAAAGATTGCAAACTAGTAATACTGTTCTTTGGAAGTGTCATTTGAAGATTTCCACGGCATCTGGGAGCCTGTCCTCTTCCCACTGGGTCCCTGGTGTTTGAATCTGGGATGTGGAGTCTACATCATTACTAATTGGCCCCTGAACGCAATCCAGACACTTTTCAAAGACTTTCTGGTGTATTTTGACAATGGCTGAATGACACATCATTTATTTTTGTCACATCTGGCAACACAGGACCACTCGTGGGATAATATCCTACTGGATCTATGAAGCTGCCTCATTGTTAATATTCCCTGGGAGATCAAGTGTGAGGAATTATAGGTGTGAATGGGCCTTTCCGTATCGTAGAAGTCATCCCACTACATTAAATTGGTTGAGACCTTCCCTGTAGCGAGCACACACCCCAGTGCCACGTTTAGAGTGGGCTGTGTCATTTTTCCTACTCTCTAGGCCTTTTTGACTAGATTCTCCCATGGCCTATGCACTCGGCTGTGGAAGGAGCAGCGCCATCCTCTACTGAAGCAGACCTGGAGGAATTTCATTGAGTGCCAAATCCTTAATTGACCCAGATGGTGGCCAAGTAATCAGTGTAGGTTTTCAAAGTTTTTCTATATCCACCATCTCGTTTCGTTTTGACAGAACTATGCACACTTGTCTTTCCTTCATTTCGAGGAATAGAAAGATCACTCTCCTCTTAGCACAAAGAGAGACTGTATAAAGTTGAGAGATTTAAAAAAAATTATTTTCCCCCAGATATAACGCCATGTACTCTCCAGCTTAACCAAAGCATGGTAAATAGACAGCTGCCTGCAAAATCCACCTTTTCCAAGGTGTGTGAACATTGGAGGATGTCCTAGGCCACAGATGTGTCTTTTCACATGTTAAAGACCAAGGACTAGCCAGTGGCTCTTCTTAACAGTGACTCTTCTTCTCTTGGTTAAACTGTGGTTGACTGTGTCAGTGACATTCTAGGGTGGAGTGACCTGCCGGGTTTTCTCTTGCTGTTTCCTCAGGTTAGTCTAGATAACTACACGGGTGCTCTATACACTGGCCTCCATGTCTTTCAAGAGAATGCTTATGGTAAATATCAGGCAGATGTTCCAAAGCCCAGCCTCGGCTGTCAGAGAGTTGATGGCTCCTGATGCTTAAAGTTGTCCCCAGACACTCGCACATCCTGAGTTTATTGATGTTGTCCTTGTAGTATGTCTGCATTTAATTGCAAACACAGAGCTGATAGTGGAAGTTTTCATTACAGCCTGTGTAATACCTAGTGTGTCCAAGTCTACCTATCAGAACAAGACTTAGAGGTGGCTGGAGGGAAGTGACTCCAGCAAACAGAAGTACATGTGTGTGGAGCAGACAGCACAGCCAGTGCCTAAAGTCAGATAGATCCATGTGGCATCACTCTGACTGTGTGACCTCAGGCAAATGGTAACCTTGTTATGTCTCTATTTGCTGTCTTGTACAGTGGAGTAGTAGTTGGGGCTGCCTCATAGGTAGCCATAAGGATTAAATGAGTCAATATGTGTGGATTGCTTTAAGTACTTGTTATACTGTTAATACTAGGTAAGAGCTTGCCACCCCCATCCACTGTGGATTTCCATAAGCATGCTGGGGAGATGAGTCCAGAGAATGCACATTTGTGTGTGTGTGCTCGAGTGCACGTGCAAGAAGACACATGCATGCATGTGCATATATATGCTAGAAATTAGCACATGGCAAGGACTGAACACTTGGATTTGGCTTTTGTAGCCCTTCTTCACCCATTTTGATATCTTCACTGTCATCAAAGCTGCTATGTCCCACCTCCACACTCCTTTTTCCACTTTACTACCCATGCTTCTTTTAGTAGTGGCAAGTATCTCAACCAGGTAACACTCCGTGAAGGCCATAAAGCCAATCCTCTTCAAAGTCACCAGTCATTTATATTCCATGATACTTGAATGTGCTCGTGGGTGACACAAGGCTGAAAGTGGAGCTAATTTCTTCTGTCAGTGTTGGAATCCTGTTTTGTTGTTTTGTTGTTGAGACAGGGTCTTATGTATCCCAAGTTGCCCATTTACTCTCAGCATATTTGATTAGTTTAGGATGACCTTGAATTTCTAATCCCCTGCCTCTACCTCCCTTGTAATACAGGTGTGTGCCATCACACTTGATTTTCTGTCATGCTGAAGTGATCAAACCCAGAGGTTTATGTATGCTAGGCAAACACTCTATAAACAGAACCAGCCCAGTAACCTGCTAAATCAAAATCCTCAAGTTTGAGATCCAGGAAGTCCATAGGAATAAATACCCTTTTTTTTGCTGGCAATTATAATTCTTTCTAGAGGCTTCTGACAAGGGTATGCATTCTAAGGATAGCATTCCCTGTATGTGAGATGATTTTGGTGCTGATCACATGATGTGCTGTCTGTTTAAATGCAGCACGAAGCTCCAGTCAAACCTACAGTGTCTCTATCATTACTAGCTGCAGCACACCAGAGTGCTTGTTCAAGGTCCTGAGTCTACAGAGCACAGAAATGTCCACTGGGCACATGCTCACAAGTCCTTCCAGAGCTGGTCACTGGGGAAGATTACGTCAACCTGTCTGGGAAAAACATCTCCCTGTTTCCATCAAGGTTCAGGAAGGCTAGTCGGGGGTAAAGTTTCATGTTCAGAACACTCACATGGCTCTTCACATCACACGGTTTTGTTGGCACTGGCGCTGTATCAGTGTTATTTCACGGACCTTATTTCAAGTCCAAGACTAAAAGGCAGAATAATGGTGTCAGGTAACCCCACTCTTGATAATCTCCCTCTCTTAAAATAATCCAGACATTACTGATGCTGTGAAATTTGTGCTGATCCTTCAGTTCGTATATACATTTTTTTTTTCTCTTAAAACAAAGACCTAGTAGGCTTAGAAGGAGATATTAGGGAAAATAACTACTGAGAATAATTAGCAGGACTGTGTAAAGTTTACGTTTTGAAATGACTTAAAATGATCATTTTAAATTTGGTTAGCATCAAAATAAATGAATGAATGAAAACAAACCAACAACTCTTTAAACCATCAACCCTTTTCCAGTGGAACTCTAAAAGGAGACAATGTGGCTTTTTGTTTTCTAGGTTAGACTCTATCATCAACTTAGGTGTGATGTTAAGATGGCCACCCTTCAGTGGGAGCTTGACGGGTGTAACTGGTATTTTGTAGTTGAGTTTGATGTGTGTCATGATGGGCTATATATAGGTAGTATATGTCATTGTCAGAGAGATGGCTGTGATGTTGTAAAGATATTGGCCATTCTAATTATTGTCTATCTGTTCTGAAAAAGTATTATAATTTGTATGTGGCACAAAGGACAGGGGAAAAACTCGTGAACTTTGTGTAAATGGTCTGCTTCACTTCTATGGTTGCCAGGAAAGCACTCACATGATACCTTCTGGTAACAGTAATTGGAGATTTATGTCTCATTAGAAGAGTGTGATTTCCTAGTTATTATAAATAAGCTCATTTTTGTTTTGTGTCTCCAGTGTCTACCTCTGTTTGTATGTCTAGTCATTGTTGACAAAGCTTAGGTGAAAAGTGTCCCACATGGCCCCTATCAGAGGAGAGGCAACTAGTGGGCCCCTAGGTCTTCACACTGGAACTGTCTCCATTGTAGCTCCCATTCCTTCCTCTTCCTGACACCATAAGGCTGTTTCTTCTGTCAAACAATAACATAATCAAGAATCTGTTTCCAGTCTCTCCAAGCCATGGTGTTCCCTTCGTAATATCTGAGCTTTCCTTATACCAGAGGGGATAGATAGACTCAGTTTTTAAAGGGACCTCTCAAACACCCATGAGAAAGTTTTATCTCTTGACTCAATTCTCATATACTAGAAATGTATGAGGATTATCAAATAATCTCTTAGTAGTGCTTGATACCCAAGGATTCAATATGTGATTTTTCTTCCCAGTTTTTATGTATCAAGGAGAAAATGCATCAAGCTTACTTTATTGTATAGTATTGTATGTACACTTTATTTGACCTTTCCATCAGCTAAAAACCAAAGCTCCCTTTAAAGCTAGTTTACAGTACTGCATAAAGACCATGTTTCACTTCGTGTGTGGTTCTTTCTAGAAGTAAGAAGTGCAGGGAGAGAAGGCTGCACATTCCATTATGCCTTCACTTTCTAGGGCAGCATTGTTTAAAGCATAGAGTTTAAAGGACTTTGGTGCCCATTGTGGTTTACACAGGGAGACTGTGCGGCTGTTTGGAGATGAATTGAAGATATCCAGACAGTGAGAATAAACCATCTTCTTATCTCTTCTACTGGTTCTGTATAATCTGCAGGCAACTATTCCCTGGCTTCAGTGATCATCCCACAGAAAGCACATTTCGTGGTTGGGGGGGGGGGGGTATATCTCAAACTCCTCAGCTGAAAATGCTGTATCAGTAATGAGCATACTGTGTGAGCGGACTAACTTTCTCATGGCATGCAACATTATCTTTGTATACTACACAAGGCTAAGTAGCTGTGCCCGAACAGGAGTTTCAAATTGCTCCATTCACCATCCCAAAGCCCATTCTTTGCTCCAGTGTCACAAGGAGTGTGACGTTCACCAAGATACAACAGTAGCTTTGAGAACCCATTGTTCAACTGCCTTGACATGAGAGTACCCTGTAGAGTATCAGGAATCTGTTGGTCCTCCCTGGAAACAAGGATTAAGGTTCATAAATTAAGTACCACATTCAGAAAAGAAAGCTGTCAGGAAGAGTAGAGCAACCCCTAAAGCGGCCTTAGCTATCCCATAGAGCGCAGCTATGCTACTTACTGGAGCTTTGGAGTCAGTTTAAGATCGACCAGTCCAACATCTCTATTGGCAGGTGTAAATGAAGAGATAGGGTAGATGTTCTTACACAGAAACCAGAACAACCATGAAGCTAGAAGCCCAGGCATCAAAGATGCATCTAGAAGAGGGCTACTCTGCTTCACCATCGGAAATGGTATTGGTTTGTAACACCTAAGGACACTGTAGCTCTTTCAAAGAGGAGTTTATGAGATCCTAAGCATAATATACCTAATTAATCATGCTGGTCACGTCCCTCTTTATTTGCAGACTGCTTTACATTCACCGGTATCGACTGGAGGTCATTCGGTATCTTAATAAAAGTATCAGATGTACAGCCATTTACATCATTGCATTCTCTCCTCTGATTTAGATCCAAAGATATTATTTGCCAGTCTTAATGCATGCTTGCTAATAACATTGGTAAGAAGTAAAGCTTCTGTTAGGGGCTTCCTTAATAGAATCAGTGTTTTACTAAGGAGAATCGAATAGTGAAGTGATGAAGGAAAATGATAAAAAAAAAAAAAAAAAAAAACTTTTAAAAGAGCCTCTTTAAGAATATAGAGACCTGACTCACTTTTGATAACAACCCCTTTGTATGTTTGAATATTGGAGCAGCATGTAGACCCTCAGAGGGCTTGGTGTCTGTCTTGGTGGAATCCAGTTCAGATGACCTGTAAGAAAAGAATCAAAGTAAGTATTTTCCATAACACTGAATATGACATTTTTTTTAGCCACGTACATGCCCACCTTTTCAGGACGCTTAGCGCTGATGGTATTACCTACCATTTTTCTTTAATGCCTCAAGATAAAAAGGACAGCTTTTATTTTATTTTTTTTAATTCTAATAGATTTTTAGAAATCCTTTTAAAACCTTTTCAGAACAGCAGGAAAAACTGATTCAAAGGCAGAGCACAAACAGAATGACTTAATGGGCATAAGGCAACAAACACAAGGGGAAAAAACTAGGCTTGGAACCTAAAATAAATTGAATATATAACACCTTTCCATTTTGCTCTTTTTGTGTGCCTGTGTGAGAATCTGTTATTTATGGAAAAGCCAGTTGATTACTTATCAGGCCAAAGCTTGTGTTTGCTCAGACTGGTGATAATGAACAATAAAAAGAGATAGGAATGGCTAAGCCATGCAGAGACAGGACAGGGAGAAAAGGTGGGTTCTGTATAGGCTTTGAGCCCAGTACTGAAAGCTCTGGAATTCCCTGCAGTGCTCTTATGTTAATTGGAGGGGGGTTACTCTAAGGAACTGTAATGAGTATGGGGGCTTCCCAGGCAATCTCCTGGCCCCAGGGAAGAGCTCTCAGTAATTACTTAGTTCCATCCCACGGTTGGGTTGAGAGGCATCTAAAGCCTTGTTCTGAGCTAGCTGCAGCACTGTGACCTGAGAGCTGATTAGAAATGCAGATGGTCAGACTCATGCCAGCCCACCCAGAGAGGACTCATCGCCCTGTCATGAGCTGCAGGTGATTGGCATGCAGGTTGAATCGTGGGAGGCACTGGTTGAAAGGACACATGGACTTGAGGTACAGGGTGCAGAAATGGGGGTTATCTTAGGAAAAGGAGGGGCAGGCTATTTATAACTAGTGAGTTAAATACACCGTAGACGCATGAGAGTGTTAGTAGTTTATCTTTCAAGATGGAAAGGAATCACAAGGTCTTTGGGAATGAATTACCTGGACCTTGACTTGCATGTGACCCCACGTAGTGCAGTGCACAGACTAATATTTACCTAACAACCCTGGGGCCACATGGACAAATGCAGCAGAGGTAAGAAAAAACACCGGGTGATAAGGAAGATCGTCATTTCAGTCACCCACGGGATTATAATTATCACCAAGTTTTAGACCTTTGCATCAGTAAAACATGTCTCCAGCACATGCTTATTATTGAAATGATTTATCATTTTATTAAAGCTGCTTGCTTCCAAAATGGTTTAATAGCCCTTAAAAAAAAAAAAAAAATCTCAACTGTCCTAACAGCCTCGTGAACAGCTAACAGCTCAGAGCTGTGTTCCCTTAATTTTAAAAGCTAAGTGATTTCTGCCACTGTGCCTGCAGAGTTATGATAGACGACAGGACATATGGACACAGTGAGGACGGTAGGATGAAAAGATCCCTCCTTAGAACAGGTTGTCGCCGCATCTGAATGATACCTCTGAACCTACATCAAAGGCTGCGTGTGCTCCTTTTCCTCATCCGGTGCTGCCATTTCCCAGAGCAAACAAGCCCATTAGGTGGTACGTGACCCAGCTACTTTCCCCTTACGTAGTCGCCTGTATCAGTGGAAGGCGAGGCTGATAAATCATCTGCCAATTCACCTTTTAAGTCAAAGTTTAAAAGCAATAAATACCAAGCTAGAGAAACATTGACCAGAAATGATGACATCACAGGAGTCACAAGTCTCTCTTTGTCCCTGGAAATTTTTTTGTATAATGGCCTCAGTCTTTTTGACAGACAGATTCTCATTTTCAGGGTCATGGGAGACCTCTCCACAGAAGTATAGAAGGAAGCTGTAAAACTGGTAGCTATCATAGACCCTATGTCCATGTTGCCACACATCCACGCCCCAGGGTCACCCTTGAGAAAAATTGGGAAGGAGATTCTTCAGTGACGCTAGAAACTCACTTTGACAAGGAAGGGCCACTCACAGTTACCATGGTTGGAAGGGTTGCCTTCAGACATCCTCCAAACAGCAAGGAAACACAACTGTAAATATATTGCTAGGGAAAAAAAGAGGCTAGCCCCATCTTTCCCAATACCTAAGTTGTTAGTGGAAACATTGAGGGGCAAAAGAAGATTCTTGGTCTCATCTTTACCAAGGTGAAGATGATCCTTCTGAGAACATTGTCAGGGAACACTGTTTCCCGAGATGAGGGATAAAGCCTTCTACTTCATGTTCGGTTCTGTGAACACACCAACAAGCCCACATAACCAAAGACCCTCTGTGTGTACATTTAAGAGCTGCCCCAAAGATCACATATCTTAATGGAGAAACAGAAATCCAAAGACAAAGCGAGGGACGCAAAAGTGGTAAGGGATGGGCTGGTCCTGAATTTAACCACTCTGGGTCGTTGACCAGGAACGCTGAGGCTGACCACAGTATCGTCCCACATCTGCCGGCGTTATCACCCCATCCCTCTTTTCCTTCTGCCAGCAAACACTCAGGTCAGCACATGGGAGTATTCTTTCTCCCACCTAATCGGTGTTAAACAGTCCTGGAGGCTCAGGAAGCCAGTTAGATTATAAACCTTTGGAGAAGATTAAATAGTCATCATGTGTTAATCGCTCTTGACGCTCTTTGGGTTTGGAAGTGGGATTCTTGGCCTTATTCTGAAAAGTAACACATTTAGGTGTTAACGGTAAGCAGCATTAGTTGAAATGAATGGGGATTTCTCTGGAGCCCCTTATGTTTCAGGTGTAATGCAAATAATCTGGGGGAGAAAAAACGGTGTTCTCAGCCAGTGGAAGAGAAAAGCAGAAGATTAAGGGAGATTCAGCTGCAGTTTTGAAGAACACTTGAGGGAAGATGAGAGCAGAGTGCTCTCGAGTGAGAGAGATCCACTTCTCAACTGGGTCATTTAGTCACACATTATATGGGACAGGGTGGAGAAGGGCACTTTACTGGACCAAGGGGTCTGGCGAGAGTCTTCCAGAAACGTTAAGTAAAGTTGAGTTACTTATGAAGTGTGCAAGGTACCCATGACTTAAAAGATTCCAGTTATTGTCATAGCAGTAAAACCTGTCCCCTCTCCATAGTACTTGGAAATGACTGTGACATCACCTTGAAAGAGGGAAAAGCTACTATTTCCTGAGACTGGAGATGGGGGGGAGGTGGGGCCTTCACCTCTGTGTTTCGGTTTTTTTGAGTATGTTTACAGTCTCTCATACTCCACATACTGAATCTCAGTATTATTATCTGAAAATAAGTGTCTCCAAAATGCCAAAGACAAGCAAGCAAGCAAACAAACAAACAAAACCAGGGAAGGTTCAAGGGTTCGAGAACATGCTGATACAATGGCCTCTGATAGTCAAGAAAGTGGTCCAGCCTAGGGGTAAGTAGAGGCACTGGCATGGTGCCTGCACAGAAGAGGGATAGATGGCCCTTTCTTCCTTTCTCACCCCCTTCATCACAGACACTTCCTGCTTCTCAAGCTTGATGGAAGGACAGCTTTATTCAGTGTTTAAAGTGATGAGGGCACCACACTTTCGGCGCCGATTGAGGACTTTCCAAAAACTTCATCTTCAAAGAAATCCAGACTCTTGGAATCCCAGTAGAACATAGTATTTGACTTTTATCCTGTTAGTTTATTTGATGCAACAGATGTATGCACTCATGGTGCTTTTAAATTCTGTGTAGTTGAAAGTTTTGGAGGAGGAGGCAAATGTTTTCTGGATGCTTTTAATGAAAGATAAAAGGACAGGAAGGGTTGCTGTAAAGGGGGTATTAAAATTACATGTCTATGCATATATGTAGAGAGCTTGGAGAAAGTTCTCGTGGGAAGAAGCACAGCAGAGGAGTAAAGAGAAGAATATTCTGGAGGCCCTTTAGAAGGGAATTTAATCCTCAATGTGATGAGATATTTTGTTTTAAGAACCCCCAACATCGATCTGCTATGGTAGCCGACTTGAGCAGATGAGCCGCACAATCCGTTTAGTAGATAGCATCCGAAAACTAATACAATAATTATCTCACGGCTCTCTATCCAAACTCTTTGGGGCTGGAGAGGCTCAGTGGTTAAAAGCACTGGCTGTTCTTCCAGAGGACCAAGGTTCCATTCCCAACATGCACATGGTGATTCATAACCATCTGTAACTCCAGTTCCAAAGAATCCTGTGGCCACTAAGCATACCTGTGGCTCAAAGACATATATGCAAGCAAAAACTTAATATACATGAAATAAAAATTAATTTTAAAAAATTCTGCATTGCTTACTGTATGTCCATTGAAAAGAAAGTAGAGAGACTTCGTCAATGGTTTCCCAAAAAAGCAGAGCAACTTACCCTAATGGTTGCCCAAGAGTCAGATACAGAATCCTCAGAAAACAAAGAAGAAAATGAACGGGGAGTTTCCAGTACCTTTGCCAAGACACGATTTACCGTTCTGCTATGATTTCCTAACTGAATAAAAAAAAAAAAGGCATCTTCAGTAACTTTAGGGTTTTTTGTTACTCTGGTATCCATTCATATGTAAAGTGTGTCTAAGTTACCCCTAACTGTTAATTAGTGTTTGAAATGGTATTGATAATAATGCAAGCAAGCTTAGCACTGACAGACCGAACCTGTATGGGTGGCCTCTTAGCACTGAAACATGAGCAATAGTTAACCCTCTACTTTGTCCCATTTGTGTAGCTTGGCTCCCTTTGAGAACATTGGTTTCACATGTCACTGGGTATTAACAGTTAATAATAATAATAATACATTTCTTGATTCCACTCCATTCAAAACATTAAGTTTAGGCAAAGACCAAAACCTTTCAATATTAACATGAAGCTACCAGATTTTGGGTATCTACTGCACTGGAGCATATTGATTATCACCAGCTTGTAATCTATGTAGCAAGGACAGCATGTGGTTCAGCTGGTTGCCTTCCCCGCCCCCATCTCCAACGCTCACTGCTGATCCTCATGAATATTATCAAGCGTTTGCAGCCTGAGAAAGATGTGATCCAGGTCTGACTCCTGAATTTTGCCCCAAATAATATCAAACAAGACAGAACAATCTGCCCTGTAAGTGGTTTATGTTGTCATCTTAATATTATTGTGATTGAGAATTTTATTGTCTTGGGATGGATTGAGAGCTTTGACATGAGTTCAGTGCCGGTAAAGGGAAATGCTATTTACACAAGACTCTTTCCTGACCCTCTCAACCATGTGTAGAAATACACTATCATCTAAACGCCCAACGGTGCTGAGCTGAAGTAGAAATTGTTGGCAGGTATTGGTGCCAGTCAGATGAGAATGAACTGCCAAGAAATATACAAGTGAAAATGATAACATAGGCCATTCATTCTCATATTCTCTCTCTCCTCCCCCCGCTTCTTTTCTTCCCCGATCCCCCACCTCACTGCTACATGGTGCATATATACAATGCCAATCTGTTGGAATTACACAGAATGGCTGATATAGAGACAAACACAGAGCCTTGGGAGTAGACAAAGCTCTAAAACCCACCCCTAATCTTGCCAACTTTACACACAGCCTGCATCTTTCCATAGTAGGGTTCATGTCAAATGTTATATGAAGGAGTTGGTTTCTTTGATATTTGAGTGTGACAAGGGCCGGGTTCTCCAGGAAGAGTGATGCAGTGAAAACCCTAGGCTTTTCTGTGAACCCCCCAAGCAGGAGGGCATGGGGGGGGTCCTTACAATGAGGTAGATAAATGACACTCAGGCCTGGGCAGAAAGCAACCTCTGGCCACCTGCTTCAGGGCAAGGTTGTAATGATGGCAGAGTTAACTGTGACTGAAAGGCACCATGATAATTCACTCACTTACGTTAAAGGAAGTATTTGAAATTACTTTCAATCAAGAGCATGATGACACAATTTTTCCAATGACAACATGACTGCTTTAGGGTTACAGTAACTACAGGCTTTGAACACAGGGAGTATTTGAATCCTGTGTCATTATGTAAAGAAAATAGATCAACCATATACAGAACCCTTTAACTTAGCCAAGATGTTGAAGTGCAAAAAAAGAAATTTTACAGAAGTTATCTGGTGAATGGGACAAAGTGAACTTGTAATGGAAAGGACAAATAACATTAAGAAAACAACAGCAAAAAAGAACAGGGCCAGTAGGCTCTCACGTTTTAATCCACAAACTAAAACTGAGCCAGACAAAGTCATATATTGCTTTCTGTTGGTTTAAGATCTATTAAGAATGACTGCAGCATCTGAAAACCTAAATGATTACAATTGTACATAAAAATCAAGTGGTTCATGTTCAGACCAGGAGTAAAATAATAACTGAGTGTAAAGTGTCTGGATTGCAAGAATTCTGGGAAATAATTTATCTGAGCATCTGCCAGTGGTGTTAACCTTTCCAGGGGGTGAATATTAAGAAGGAAATCTATCTATCTTTTGACACTGTGTGTGTGTGTGTGTGTGTGTGTGTGTGTGTGTGTGTGTGGCTTGAGGGGACTTAATTGGGTACAAATGAAAGAAAGAGCGCACATGTCAGTGGGAGAGCAATTGTTGAAATGCATTGCAGTGAGGTACAGGGTCACCAGGCTGGACTCCCAGGAGCCTCTCTCTCTGGAGAGCCAGCCTGGCACAAGGGAACAGCCCTGCACACCATTTCACGCAGCTGCAGCAGCACGAGACCTCTCCTTTCATGCCTCTCAATGAATTTGTTTTGTTCTCGGATTGCAAAACAGGACAACCGCTTTCAAAGCATGTCATGTTATGTGCACACTTAACAGTCTATAGAGCTTTAATTACCTTAGATTTAGGAATATGTGACACTTTAGGAGGAACACGATAAAAACAAAACAAAAACTGCAAGAGCAACGTACTATTGCCTCCAGCTTTGGGAGACAGGACCACAGTGCAAAGCTTCCCATTGAAGACCTTGAGAAGACTTAGCTCCAGCCAGAAATAGTGGTGCATGCCTTTGATCCCAGCACTTGGGAGGCTAATGCAGGTGGATCTTTTTGAGACCAGCTTGGTCTACATAGTGAGTTCCAGGACAACTAGTGCTACATAATGAGACCATGGCTCCAAAAACAACAAAAACAAAACAAAACAAAACAAAAAAAAAACAAAAATCCAACAAAACAAACAACAACAAAGAATTTGCTCCTTCCAAAGGAAAAAATGCTATTTCTTGCCACTTCCCAAGATGGAGGCCTAGTGCTGTTGTACATATCGAAAGGGATGGAGAAGTAGAGGTATTCAAAATTGAGACTGATCTATAATGAAGAGTTTGCAGAACACAAAATATTTTGTTAGCTGTTATTAGTGACTTCCAGTGCAAACTATGGCCAACAAACTCCAAGTACTGACAATAAACTATATTGTTGAACAAACATGCAAAGGAAAAAACAACCCTCAGAAAGTATATAAGAATTGGCATGCTTATGTATGTCACTCATGTGGGGTAAATTTGGAGTACTATAGGGTACGGAAGTTGGAGTGATGGTTATGTTGGACCTGGTCTATGTTTACTTACTTATATTATGAGAAGATGAACATGCATTAAGTATATCCTTTGTATATGAAAAACAGCCACATAAAAACAGAGAGTAAGTAAATGAATGAGATAGCAGTTATTGTTGCAATAAAAGCCACAGCTTGTGACTGGGAATGTAGCTTAGTTTGTAGGGTGCCTGCCTATTATTCCTGAGGCCCTGGGCTATATGACTAGCACTGTATAAACTTCCCAGAAGGCTCTCTGTACATGTGCAGTTGTGATGCCAGGACAATTCAGGGCATTGCCTCTTGGCCATCCACATGAATACTTCAGGATACCCGAATACCAATCATCAGGGAAAAAAATGTAAAATGTTCAGCAACAAATTATTTTGAGGAAGACAACGACGCTTTTAAAGGATCAATGAACCCTATTACTAATATTGGAAAAAAATGAAGACTAACCGTTGAGCCTGTTTAGCTGGAGGAGAAGCATGGTATTCAAGTCTGAGGGCAGCCGATAATTATTCACACTAAGCATTTGGCCTATGTTTTCAAGGGCAGCTAAAGCCATTAAACCTCTGGCTTGGGTGACCTGCCTACATCTATCTATCCCTCGTATGCTGACTCTCATCCACCTCTGGAGTTATGCCCTATGTATTTCCCATTACCGCGTTCCTCCCTTCCTCCTCCCTCCCTTCCCTCTCTTTTCAATGCCTGAGATAAAAATAGCACTTCCCCTTTTAATAGCAACAACAAGCTCGATAAGCAACGGTTACATGATGCCCACAGTTTCTCTTGGTAGCTAGTCTAAAGGCATATGTTACTCTTAGCCCCGTTTTTGAGTCAAGACACTTGAGATTTGGAAGAATAAAGGAATTTTCCCTGAAGTCACTACGAGAAAATAACAATGCCAGGGCCTCAAGTCACTAGTCCCGGTCCCTAAGCTGGTGACAAGGTCTCCCTGGAGCCTTCCACACTGCTTCAGGTGTAAAGTGGGTAAAAGGGCCATGGCATTCCCAGTAAAGGGGGGAGGGTGAAGCTATTGCTTGTTTATGAAATATGCAGGTTCCTTTGGGTGAATCTTTTAACTCTTCTGGAAGAACAGGCTTGTCTGTTGACTGAGGCGCTAACTACCCTCGTTCTGTGATTCATCCTGGCCCTAACCTTCCTGGGAATACATTTTCTATTAGTGTCTCAGTGTCAGGCGTTTTTGGTTTTTTGGGTTTTTTGTTTGTTTGTTTGTTTGTTTGTTTGTTTTGTGAAGATGTCCTTCCACATGGATAGGCATATGTGCATATGTGTCTGTGCTCATGTGTTTGTGTGACTGCTGCCTGCAGACACTCACCTTCTACCTGCTGGCTAGGTAGGTGTCCCTCACACTGGCCTGCTCTTGCTGTGGACTTCATTCTCAGGAATGCCTATTCTCTTTGTCCACACATGCTAATACACTGTCCATCTTGCCTCTCCTAATAGCCCGTGAGTCTTGAACTTGGAGCCAGCAAAGTACTGCCTTTGTAAAGCACAAAAGAACACCAGTTCAGTGTTTTGTTTTTTTTTTTTTAAATCACACGAGGTCTGAATAAAAAGCTTTTCTACTATTCAGAGGCCACTTGCATTGTGCAGCTGCCCCTGGACTGCTGAGAACATCTCAAGGCTGACAATGGAGTACCTGACTGAGCCTCTGCTCACAGGACTTATTCAGGAGCCCCAGGCCTGGGACCGGTGCCAGCATGCTCTGGGGAAGACTGAGGCCCTTTTCTTGGTCAGACCCTGATAAGCATATTGGAGTTTGTTGTAGCTGTTGTTTGTTGTTTGCCTGCCAGTGTGGGTTCTACAATCTTATGGCAGGGCTGTCTTCCCAGCAGGCTGGCTCTCAGGGTAGGTTTTGTTCCTGCTTTGGTCCCACCTCTGAGAAATGTACAGCGAGACTTGGGTCATAGTCCACTCTCAGTGAGCCATACATCACCGTGTGGACTAAATTCCCATGACTCTGGCTCCTCAGGACAATGTCTCTTTCTTCACCAAGCTGATGGTAAATATCTGGTCAGCCTCATCTATTTAAAACCAGCCAAGCAGGAATCCTGATGCTGGCAAGTGGACTCTTTTATTTGTTTGTAAGTAAACAGCGGACTCAGCTCTTCCTAACTAAAATTGAATTCCAATCACTCTTAATATAACCAGAGGACTAATTCATCTTCAGTAGCTAGGAGGGACAAGGGTACACTGAGGCAGGTTTATTGTTTCTGGCTGCTGTTTCACACCTATGCCTAATACCTTCTCCCTGTGGGAAGAAAATCATGTTCCTGGCTTGCAGAATTGGGCAAATCAAAGCCAGGTGGGCATCTTTGTTTGAAATCATTCTGTTCTTGAAAAATAGGATTGGATTAATTGAGATTCTTGAGGGTTGGCATTTAAGCATTGGTAGATTTTTATCTTAAGCTAACTAAAGGGTCGTGCCTATATTCTTGCTCTACAGTGACCCCCGTGTTTCTGAGTAGTCTCTGTAAGTGGAAATCTGGTGCTGAAAACGTTGAGTGAGTAGGACTGATATATCTTTACAAATTCTGTTGATCACAAGCTCTGTACTTATGGTTATAAACTGGTGTGTTTAGAAGCTTGACTTGGCTTGCCTTGAATATCTGAGGCCCCAGGTTTAACCCGAAGAAACACAAAGATTAATTAATTAATTAGGAAATGCTAGATAGATGTTGAATGGAGCTATGTAGTCCCAAGAGCTGAGGTCTAGCTGGTATTATGGGGTGTATTAGTACCCCACAGAATGAATAGCATGTGAAATGGTGTTGCTTTGAGGCTTTCTGTGAATCTGAGCAGGTAGGCTGTGACCCCTTCAAGTTGAATTTAGTCCTGTTCCCTGCTATCTAATATTTAATCCATTAACCTTTCTGCCTGTATTTGCTTTTTTCCTTTTATTGGAAATATTTTTTTTCTCACATAATATATCCTGATTATGGTTCCCCCTCCCTCCCTCTATCTCTCCTGGTAACACCCCATCCCCTACCCCACCTTTCCCTTCCCAGCTGGATCCACCTGATCTCTGTCTCTCATTAGAAAAGAATATTGGCTGTATGTCTTGCTGAATACAAACTCAAAATAATGTTACTTTTATCCCAGTGTCAAAATCCAAAGATCCCACATCTTCCCTAGGCTGTTCTGCTTGCTCAGACGGACATAATACCCTCTTGTGCCAGTGTGCATTTTCTGTTTCTGTTTATTATCACCCAAATATTTTCTGTCCTTAGCCCCTAACCAGCAGTGAAGCCAATTGGTGCTACAGTTCTGGTTATGTTCTCTGCCCAGCTTGCCTGTGTCCTCACTAGAGCAGTGAGTGACCTTATTACTTGTTCTGTGTTTTACCACTTTCTGGTGCCCCATGTCTTCCTTTGCAGGTTTCTGTGCTGCTCGCTCCTCCAACCTTTAAGTTCCACCTTCCCTCTAGTGACATAAGAGCTTGCTCCTCCTGTGTTATAAGAGCTTACTCCTCCTGTGTTCTCCTTATGTTATTCCTTTTTTTGCCTAGGCTGAGTGGCTTGGTTTACATACATGCATGCATGCATTGTGTGTGTGTGTGTGTGTGTGTGTGTGGTGATTATATATGTATATTTGGGTCACTAAGTGCCCTTTCTCATATTCAATTGCCAGAAAGTTTAATATGTGAATTTCTTCCATTTTGTTTTCTTAAGTAGGATTTCTGCAGTTCTAGAAAAGTCTTGCATAGTAATGGAATAAAGTCTTCACCTTTTCATTTATAAATTCAATAGCAATGTCCCTGACACAGACCTTAGCACATGGGTTCACAGCTTGGAGGATGTCCATGATAATTCAGTGAATATGTATGTAAGGACACATGTTTACAGCTGATCCTTACTTGTGAAGGGAGAGACTGCATTAAAGAGACTACTATGTTGAGGAAGGTGAGCTGAGATCATCTCCAGGCCAGAGGGTGTTCTTAGTACTAAGCTCAAAAGGCAGTTAGTTGACTGGAAGTTACACACAAAGCCCCAACTCCTGGAAATGGAGCGGCTGGGCTGGGAGCTGTACCGGATATCTGCCCATTGTTCTCTGTGCTTTGGGAAGCACTGATAAGGCCGGATTGACACTGGCTACAAGTGATGTTAAGCAAAACAAAATGGTGGCTTCGATCTGAACAGAGAGAAGGAATGCTAGTTGAATTTGGGAAGAAACAACAAGCCTTGGATCTTCTGACTAGTCTTTGATGGTGTGTGCTTGTGGCCCTGGGGAGGTTACTGTGGAGAGAGACTCACTTCTGAGTGGATGGGTGGATGCACTGTAAATGCTGTTCATGGCCCAGGCATTTGACCTTCTACTCATAGAAAAGATAGAAGAAAAAGAGATAGCCATGTTTATAGAAATGTCTGAGAACTACAAGATGATGCCACCAGAGAAAGGGTGAGGAGGAAGGAGAGCCCTGCTGATGAGGATGAGACCCAAAGCAGGCTTAACTGAGTGATGCAGGGCAGCCTGGGAGTCAAGGGAATACTGCCAGTGGGCGACAGGAGAGGGAAGGCAGGTTCCTTCTGCCTATTGTTTAGTCTTAGAGTAAACTAGGAAGTACTGCTACCCCGGGCAAGAGGCTTTGAGATTTAAAAACAAAAGCAAAACAACTCAGAATCCTAAACTGCCTCAGGGAACTGCTTTCTAGCAAGAGGAAGGTCTGATGAGCAGTTAGCAGCTTTTCAAAATTCGTTTTTCTGCCTTTCAAAACAGCTCTGAACATTTCTCTGCCACGTCTCTACCTCACTCCAGAGAAAAGTGTTCTGATATATTTTGGAAAGATTTTTCAATAATGAGGGCTTTCTAAATAACTTTCAGTTTCTCCAAGAAATCAGTCAGCCAGAATGCCCTTCCCCCAAGAATTCCAGTTAGTCAAAGTTTTACTGAAACATGTCAGCACTGAAAAATGCAGAAGGCAGCTGAGTACGTCCAATAAAAAAGGTGTAAGAAATTTCACATCTGCGCAAGAGCAACAGTGTCTGGCTCTTCAGCTGCCAGGCATTTCAAACATATCAGATGCACAGGAGCCCACTGACTCAAAAGAAGAAACACAAAGGGGAGCCATGGCTCCTCGCAGAAAGGCCAACTCCTCCCAGGGGTTCCAAGACACATGTGCTTGTGTTCTATAGAACATCCCCCAATGTTAACTTGGAAATTACCCACTAGCTTCGAATAGCTGTAAAAATCTTTTATTTACTTACTTATCAGCGTGTGTGTGCATGATGTGTGGAGAGGGATGTGTGTGTGTGTGTGGAGGTCAGAGGACAACTCTGTGCAGTTGATTTCCTCCTTCCACCTTTATGTGGGTTCCAGGAATTGAACTTTGGTCAGGGTGCTGCACAGTAAGACCTTTCACCTGCTAAACTATTTTACTAACTTCGAATGGTTTAAAAGAGGTGAATGATTAAAGAGTCCTGAGCGAGTGGCCAAAGCGCTACCAAATAAATGCGCTCCAGGATTTATTTAAAAACAGTCCTGTAATAGCATGTACAGTGCACACACACAGAGCCAAGATAGGTGTGTTTGTGAGCAGTTGGCAGAGGGTGTGGAGGAACCTGATCCTGCCCGTCGTAAATTATGAAGTGTTTACACCTGTCAACTCTGTCTGGGTCCCTGCTAATGATACCTTAACAACTCGCCAGGGTGACACAACTCAAAGGGCCATCCTTTTCAAGCTCTGTGATGTGGGTGAGGACTTTGCCACCGGGTTCTGGTGGCTTTAGAAAGGAGGTTTGGCTCTCGGAGACAAGGTCAATGGGAAGGTCCTCACACAAGGGCCTTTGAACTGGGCCCAGGTTAAAGTATCAGAAGGAACCAAAAGTCCATAAAGGAACAATCAGGGAATAAAAAAGAGCAATGTTTACAACTTAGGTGTGCAGCCATTGAATCATGTTCTGCTGCCCCACAACCATGGAGGGGTATATGTGTGCATAGGCAATACGTGTACACACGGAGGCTGGAGGATGACGGGTGTCATCTTTGCTTTCTGTCTTTCGGGTTTTGAGACAGGGTCTCTCAGTGAAACAGAAGCTCCTCTGTTCAGGAACAGTTCACAGACACAAAGCCCCCTCTATGGGCACACCACCACAGCCAGCTTTCTTATTAAATGTGGGTTCTGGGGACTTGAACTCGAGTCCTCATGCTTGTACAGCAGGCACCTTACTGACTGAACTGTCTGTCTCTCCAGCACTTGAGGTTTTTCTCTCCCATCCCTCTTCCCATTTATACCTTCCCCCACCTCTAGCACAATGCCCTGTACAGATGAATACGTGGCAACTAAGTGGCACATATTAAATGTTTAGTGAATTAAAGATCAGAGAAACGGCTATAGGCAAATGGAGAGTACACATAGCAGTTAGGAATGTATGCTTTGGAGCCAGCCTGGCCAGGTCTAAACCCCTGATCTCCACTACTAGTTAGTGTGTGGCCGTGGGGAGTCTCCTCACCTGTAAAACAGGGTTAATAACAGCTTGCACCCGAAGCTGTTGTAAGGATGAAATGACTGACTCATTACATATCAACAGCCTGGTTGGAGTCTGACACCTGGTAAACCTACAAAACACTGTTCTGCAAGAATAAATCGCTCTGAGCAGAGAACTCACTTATGAAAACATGCTACACAAAGGCAAGCAGGTACTTTTAGTCATTGATTCACGAAAGACAAGCAGCCCATGCATGTCCAATAGTCTCTTCTTAAGCTATAAACTTTGTAAACATGGGCTTTCACCATTCAGAATCCAAATGAAATTACACATAATCTTACTTTTTAAATTAAAAAAAAAATAGTCTAGTATAAATCTTTAACAGCAAGGAGCTAATTTTTCTAAAATATTTTTCCCTTTTGGAGGCAAAGAAATGCTTAGTAGAGTCTGTTTCCTTTTTGGAAATAAATTCACATCTGGGATGCCAAATTTCAATCTTAATGCAGTGCTGAACAGCTGAGTTATAATTTGTTAACCTCCTGGAACGCACAGACTTCTGATGGGAACGTGGGAAAGAACATTTATCTTTTCAGTTCAATGAAAACGGAGCCCACAATCATTTAGAGAACCTAGAGAAAAATTCATACTTAAAAATTAAGACCATGTGTGATAGGGTGTGTCCACATAGTTACAACCCTGAACTCCATGAGATTCCCCTATGGTCAGAGTTGTCTGTCTTTTACCAATGATCAGACACGCTACTAATTCATATATTGGTATGTGAGTAATGTAAATGGTGGTCATTTAAACAAGTTTACAATATTTGGCTCAAATAGATGTCCCTGCAACCACAGGGAATGCCTTCTGACTCGGAAAACAAAATGCTGCACTTGAAAAAAACAGAGAGAAGATAGAATTCAAAACTGCTTCCTTAATGGGCAATTTTCATCCATACAACAACCTTCTTATAGATAGCTATAAGTCTTAATATACAAAAATAACGTATTGAAATAGAAAATTTTTCCTTATTCACACAGCAGACATTCTTCATTCACCCTGGCTAGATTCTGTTTGGTTCTTCTTCTGGTTTTTGATGGCCTAAGGTTAATGATACCCTCAGAGACTGGAAAGACCCACCCCATACCATCAGTGTCTTGGCTTATTAAGTTATGCCAATTTCACCACCAGAATCCATTAGTTAATTTAACATAGTCAGAGAAAAACTCATTTGTCTCCTTCACTGTGTTTCATAGTCAAAGTGACACCTGAGCACCTCTGTCTAGAGGAGGGGGACAGTAAAATCCTCCCCCTCCCCCTCCTACCCCCAGGCACAACCATTCCCAGCCCTGGAGTGGATGCATGTGTGGGTGCATTATAATTACTGAGCCACGTCAGTCCCCACAGCCCACTGGGGATCTATGAAGTAGCTATGCCATGAAGCACACTTTTGTAGAGCTTTGATCAGGATGTAGGCAACTGCTGTTTGCGTTTGGGGAACTGGAAATGCAGAGCTGGGTTTTCAGATGGGCAGAGAGGATCAAGGGCTGTTCAAATGCTGACCCGTCTGCCAGGGTCCTATCTCAGGCTCATTAGCTGAGTGGACATCTGAGCCTAGTGTGTTTCAATACGATGCCGTCCTCGGTTTCATCCTGGTAATGTACCCGGGCTGGCTTTCCTGAAGTTCAGCTGCTTCTGCACTGTCAGCTTGGTAGTAAATGTAGACCAGAGTTGGGCTGGCAAGAGGGACTCAGGTCTGCTTGGTTGCACCTCCTTTCAGGAGAAGCGTTTCCCAAACATTATGTTTGTGGATGTAAGGATAGCAAGAGGTTTGCTAAAGCTTGTTAACCACTTTGAGTTTCAAAGGATTACGATGGACATAGGGGAATCCTGCTTCCTGTTAATCACTTAAGAATATTATGTAGCCATTAAGGAGAAGAGACAAGGAAGAGGCAGCAGAAGAAAGACTTCACATTTGTTGATTGCGTGGTTAACTCTAGAAGGGCTGAAGTACTGGAAATTGCTTTACAACAAGATCCACTTAACTGATAAGGCCTAAAGGAAACCTTATCTACACAGCTTAATCCCCCCACCCCCACATAGGGAGGACCTGGTGATGAAAGAGAAACCAGCATTGCCCCACCCCCATCTCTCTCTTTAACCTGCATGTTAGTTCTCTTCGGCTTTTATTAACGTTTAAAATTAATGACAGAAGCCAGGCGGTGGTACACGCCTTTAATCCCAGCACCCAGAAGGTAAAGACAGGCAGATCTCTGTTAGTTCAAGATCAGCCTAACCTACAGAGCCAGTTCTAGGACAGCCAGAGACACACAAAGAAAATCTGTCTTGAAAAACAAAACAAAACAACAAAACAAATAAAAACAAAACAAAACAGCAACAAACAAAAAAAAATGGTGACAGAATTTATTATGACATTTTCTCTTTTGCAGAAAATTTGTTTTTAAAGAATGTATGTTTTGTATGGGATCCTGCGTACATTTATGTGTAGCAGATGTATGCAGGGCCCTCAGAGGCCAGAAAAGGCACAGGGGTTGGAAGGGGTTTCGAGCCACCACGTGGGTGCTGAGACCTAAGCCCAGCTCCCTGAAAATAAATGCTGTAAACAGCTGAGACATCACTTCAGCCCCTCAGATGATATTTTCATACATATGTGCAAGGTATGCTTCTCCCAGGACTTCCTTCCCTCTCCCCCTCCTTTCCTTAGTACCCTTCTTTCTCCCAAATAATCTTTTCTGCCCACCCCAACCCCAATGGGGAGGGGGATAGATTCCAAATGTGAGAGAAAATATGCTTTTGTCTTTCTGCCCACTATAGACCCCTTCCTCTCTCCACACATTCCTCCTGCATTACACACACACACATACACATACGCGCGCACACACATACACACACATACACACACACATATATACACACACACACATACACATATATACACACACACATACACATATATACACACACACACACACACAATGTATTCTACATGTGAGAGAAACACATGGTCTTTTTTATGAGTCTGACTTTTGCTTCATGTGATAATACCCACTTCTGTTTACTTTCCCGCAAATGAGAAAATTTCATTTTTTCTTTACGATGGGAACAAAACATTGAATATTTAACACTCATCTGTTGGTGGACAGCTAGGCTGGTTCCAGAACTAGGTTTTGGTGATTTTTTGCTATGATAAGCATGGGTTTGCAGGCGTCTCTCTCACTTGGAGTACTTTGGAAATACACCCAGAAGCGACGTACGGGATCATATGGTAGACCTATTTTTAGCCTTTTGAGAAACCTCCACAATGATTTCTATAGTGGCTGCACCCGTGTGCATTCCCAGCTGTATGGGCCCTTTCCTCTACATTTGTTCTTCTGTGAATAAGTGTCTGCTTCGCGCCTTTTAGACTTGAAAGTTACTAAATTAGTGGCACCTGACTTGGACTTTTCATTCATTAGACATGTTCGTAGCCTCAAGTCTGAGCTGCTCGTCGGCTACAATTCAATCCCATCTGTGGTCTTGTGCAGCATGGATTGAATCCTAACAAAAAAATCCTTATTTTCACATCGTGCTATGTATGGACTCTGACAGCCTAAGACTAGTAACAAGCCTTTGCTAGAACTGACTCATTTGACTAGAAAAAATAAAACTACTGCCAAATCACCAAGAAAGAAAAAAAAAGCATTAGGAAACGTGTGTAGGTAAATTGAGGCTAGAAGTATTCGGAGCTAGCCTTGGCTCACATCCAATTTCAGGATGGACAGATGTCTCCCTGAGCCTTCCCTTACACTTTCTCATCTTTTCATTGCTTGCTGGGCTGAGGCCACTTGCTGAGAGCATCTTGAATTACATAAAGCAATTAATTACTAGTGGTATGTGTGTGTTCCAGCGTGTAGCAGTGTCACGTGACATGGGTCTGGGGTGACCTTTCAGAGGAAGGGTTTCCCTCTCCTGCCATGTGGGAGCAGGGAAGAGCTCAGGTTGTCGGGCTTGGCAAGCGCCTTGACCCACCGAGCCACCTTGCTGGCCCACTTTCTGAGAGCATTTGTTTCAGCAATGCTTCCCTACGTGCAGGAGTGGGGGAAGCCCATGTGTTTTCTTGCACTGAAGCATTAGAAATAGTTTGTTTCATCATCATCATCATCATCATCATCATCACTACCACCACCATCATCACCATCATCACCATCATTACTATTTTAAAGCAAGCCTAAATCTGTTTGTTTAATTTGACAGTGCTTACCTTTTGGCCATGTTCAGTTTTCCTTATCCAGCACCAATATTACATAGCCTTTGCTGGCCTGGAACTTTCTCTGTAGACCAGAATGGCCTCAGCCTCCCACAGATTCCCTTATCTCTACCTCCCTAGTGCTGGGATTCTAGGAGTGTGCCACTCCACCAGGCAATTGCCTTTTTTTGTTGTTGTTGTTGTTTTTTAAGTTCAGATAAACAGATGTTTAATGGTAGGCCTGACTGACAGTAATTACCTTCTTCTTGAATTTATATTTTGCTGGTAGTAGCTTTGGTGACAGTGTTAACTCCATTGTCAGGAGTAGATAAAATAAATATCATGTTCTCACACTCCAGGGATTCGAGGCCAGCTACATCTCTCTCTGTTCTTTTATTGTCCATATAATTGAATAAAATATCTACTCTAATGCAATAATAAGGTCACAGATTTAATAATACAGAACTCGGGAATACAAAATTTACTTTTCTCAAAATATAAATCATATTTTTTTCCCTGTGATGGGCCTTCTATCCACTCAGCTGTTGTTGCAGCGATGTAATGAGGTCAGGGATCCCATCGACTACTGAGGTGTGTTACTTTAAGAATCCTAACATCTTACATTTCATCAGCTTGTGTTTTTGAGAACAAAGACAGACATCACTTATCAGTGTGCTGAGTTACCAGGGTTTGTGCAAGCCATAGGACTTTAAAATGAAAAATCTAGTGCCGTCTATAAGAACCACTTACTTCAAGAACACCATCTCATATGGAGTCAAACGCAAGTTGACCTAAGCTGTTATAGAAAAATTTAGAGCATAACACATACAGTTTTCCTTGTGTATTACATATGTGCATAGACTCTATTTTGCAGGGTGTTATTAGCACATCCGTCCACTCTAGGACAGGGGTTGTGTGTGGCACTATTCATTGCTCCATTTATTTACACACCAAGTATTTGTGAGCCCTCCCCAGGTTCAGCCTCTAGTGGTGTGGACAGATTAGTAAACAATAGCACCCATTTGATGACTGCGATCGAGCATGCTCGTACTGTGGAACCATGACGAGGGAAGCCAGCGATTAATTATCAGTGGGAATCGGGGAGAAGAGGCGATGCTGGGGGAAGTCTTAAGGGAAGGATAAGAATCCCAAAGGCAGAAACAAAAGTGGGGTAGAAAACCGGGCTGTGGAGGGGATGTCTGTCAATGGTAATATATATGTTAAAGTAAAGTCAAGGGCTGAGGAAAGAGAAGTAAAAGATACAAAGGGAAACAAAGAAAGATAATAGAACTCCCAGAAGAGCCATCCTTCCAAATCCTTTACTCAACTGTCCAATTCAAATGAATTGTGGGAATTTCCAAAACATTGCCATTAGAGAAAGTTCATTGGAATCTGGGGCAGACTGTTAACCCCAGGTAGCAGGGCAGGAGAGCCACAGTGTGGTGTGGAGGTACAACAGCTCACCCTGCAGCTCTCTGAGAGGATCGCACAGATTCCTAAATTCTGTTTCCATCCTGCTTCTCATCCATCACCCACCCTCATCTGTGTGTGGTTAATAGTACCTCGGTAGGACCTGACTCATAGACCGTCCACACTCAATTTAAATGTTGGGAAGAATTTGAAATAGACTGTTTGCTCTGGGGTATTGGTGGTGGGGCTGGCAAAAAAAAAAAAAAAAGACATGGACCAAGTAAACCATGAGCAGCACCAGTGGCTCTATGTGGCCCCTGTCTTTCTGTATAGGCATGATGCTGAAAAATGGACCCTAAAAATGCAGCCTTCCTTATCCCATAGAAATTCTTTACATTTCCACTAAGTTTTGCAGTCAAGGCCTCTATCTCTGCTCAGAGAAGCAACAAAATAGGTCCAACTCCAGCTCATGGGGCAGAAGGCTGTGCCTATAAAGTTTGGGATCTAGGGAAAACTAGCCAACTCCAAAGACACCTGAGAGAAGATGCAAGTGTACAAAGTTCAAAATGATGAATGGTACATCTACTCAAGTTTTCCAAGTGCCAACTCCAGGGACACAGAGAGAAATGTGTAATGAGCGAACATACCTTACACACCTTTTTTTTTAATGGGTTGGGGGCTTTTCATCCTAATGGTGACCAAAGGACAGGAAAGTGCCATTAACCCATTTCACATCCAAGAAACCTGAAGTTTACAGAGATAAAACAGGCAGGCCAAGGGCACACTGGTCACTAACAGGAAGAATCTGCCAGTCACTAGAATGCAGAGACTCTTCTAAGGTAAATCCCAATATCTACAGCATGCTCACACAGTTAGGTGCCCCAAATACTTATTATCTTAACCCAGAATTCAAAGTCTATGTTTACGAAGTGCTCAGGGTCCAGTTAATCTCCAAGATGATAAACCCTTGTACCTGCTCTCAGGATAAAGAATTGTTGAGATAGGCAAGCAGGCGGGCGGACATTCAAGTGGAATAAATAACCAAGCATAGAGAAGACAAATGGAGATAAGGAAGACACAAGGTTGGAGATAGTATTGCGTAGATCTTTACCCCAAATATTTTTCCCTTATAGTAGCAGAAAAATGTTTTTCTTGTCATTAAAACAATCGCTAAGGCAGCATGCAGAGTGTCTGGCTTTTGCTGAAGAACTTCTAAAAGTTGTTTGTGTGATGTAGGTGTCTCGTGACACAGTGTGACCTTACCCAGATTCTATAGGAGGAAAACACATGAACATAATTTGTTCTACATAAAGTCTGTAACCCTGACTGCACCATTGGCTGGCGGGAGCTCTGTAATTACTGGTAGGATTTTTTGGTGGCGACTGCTGAAGATTTCTTTCAATGCTTGACAGCTGCCCTCCTGATATTTATGTGTTTCTTGCTAGGAGCTCTAGATTCACAATTCCGGGGCTTGTAATGAGGAAAAGAACACAATACAAATAACATGAGAAGGACTATGAGTCGGATATCACCAGAGAGACAAATCACATATTCTAGCTGCTTTAATTGGAAAACAGCCTTTTCATGGGGTTACTTTCCCTTCAGCTGAGATAATTAAGCCAGGACTGACACCGATGACCAGGGCCTGATGATATATAGTTAGTTACTAACAATGCGGCAATCAGTAATCAAAATTTATATTTCCCAGGTTACGGGAGCATGGTGGAAGAGAAGGGCAGTTTTGATAAAGGCTGGGAGATGGACTTCCTAAGGCGGTGTTCACATGACCTCCACTCCTCTGGATTCTGAGTGGGTTAATTAGGCCTGCTTTCTTTCAACCCTGTCAGAAGAGAAAGCACACCTATTGTCTGTGTTTACATTAGAAATACTTTGCAGGCCCCATGCTGGCAAAGAAGTTTCTCTGTGGCTCCCTGTAATTCTTAATGGATTAAATTATATTTGTAAGTAGACTGGTGTGAGGGGTAGGTGGACACAAAACAAACTTAGATGTTTTTAAAGCCTCTGCATGAAGCTGGCCCAAGCCAGGGGTTTTGACACAGGATTAATTATCCCTGCCTGTGGCTGGAAGCTTGGCAATGGAAGGATTAGGATTAGAGTTTGGAAACCCTTTGTGTCTGTGTTAGTTGGTCCAAGATGGATCTGTTTACTAGTAGAAACCCTCTGGATCTGCTAAAATTTCTAAAGCCCGGGTCACACCCCAGGCCAGGTAAGTTGCCATCTCTGGGTGTGGCTGGTCCATAGACATCTTTAATTTTTCGAAGCTCTCCAAGCCGTTCCAAAGTGCAGGCCAATTTGAAAGGCACAGCTGTTTAAACCCAACGTGTTAAAGATGTTTATGTTTGGTGATAGACATGGTAGTATGTCTAGCAGTGTAAGAGAAAGAGAACAGCCACGCCTCAGTGATATCCCTTGCCTCTAAGTTTCAAGTTGGAGTTAAAACTGGAGGTAGAGACCATTTCCTACCCCAGTGAGAGACCTTGAACTCCATGAGTAACAGTGCACAAGAAAATGATGCCATGGAGTTAATGGTGAAGAGATGCCAAGAAAAGGGGAAGGAGGCTTTCTTGCTTCCTAGAGTTCATTTCAGTGCTTGTGAACGGGACAAGTGACAACAGGCAAGGTGTCTTCTTGCTTCTCACCTCCCCAGGTGAGGGCTAACATGGAAGACACTCTTGGTACTCATATTCCAACACCATGAATGGCTCTCCACACTGCCATATTTAGCTTAAGAGCCCTGAGCCACTCCAAGATAAAGACTATACCGGAGGAAGGACATCCATTCAGTGGCTAAGCAGCAAGTGTCCCTTGGGTATATTTCCAAAGATGGATTGGATCTCTTTCCTTTCTTTTTTGGCACAGAAGGTATGTGAGAAAAAGGTAATGAAGTTAGAGATCATGAGCTGGGAGTCTGTGCAAAATAGACTTTCAGGAACAAGAGAGGGCAAAGCCCAAATAAAGTAGAACTGTACTTTAGGGAAAAAAAATATATGGAGAGCATTTGCCTTGAGCTTCCTGGTTCTTGGCCTTAGGTTTCACCATGTTCCGCCTTTGTGAGTTGGCCACATCTATACAGGAAGACCTTATATTGGGCAGTCCTTCTTGTAGCACACACATGGCTGAACACACTGGGAAAGGATTCAGGGGGAGAACTGGCAGATATTATTGGGCTAAAATTTCAGGTTTGCCCCTGGAGTTGTTGGGATTTTTTTTTTTTGGTTTGGTTTCAAATATAGTTAATAGCTCTGTTGTTAAGAGAGAGAGAGAGAGAGAGAGAGAGAGAGAGAGAGAGAGAGGAGAGAGAGAGAGAGGACAGAGAGAGAGAGACAGAGAGAGAGAGAGAGAGACAGAGAGAGACAGAGAGAGAGAGATTTCCACCCCTCCTTCCAAAATCCCATAAAAGAATGCAACATAAAAAATGTATTTCATTCTCCCTGTGACCCTTTGTCCTCCTCCCTCAGAGACACTGTTACTAGATGCTTACATATTGGAACAAATATGTACAACACATTTTTTTCTAAAACTCAGTCAATCTTGGCTTGCATTTCCATTTTCATTAACAAAAATAGTCCCCTTCTTATAGCTGTTGTAGGACTTCATATGCTAAAATTTAAAAATATTCAAAGATACTCAAATCAAACCAACAGTTACTTAACAATGTGTATGATTTTATTTTGTCTAAGCCAGCTATTCTGATTGAGGATTTTGCATACATATTTCATACTTTTAAAATAATCCACTAGCTTATATTTATATTAGCACAACACAGGAAAATAGATTATTTACTCCAAACCAGGGCTGAGAATTTTCCCTTTCCTAGCTGGGGAACTTCTCAGCTTTTCATATATTTATTCTCTGAGGTGTATCTGTGAGGCTCTCCTGTTCAGGGTACTATCTCTTATACCTTCTACAGAAGGACTGGGCCAGAGATCTACCCATCCCCCTCTCCCAAATAAAACTTCCTCAAACTGTAGACCAAGAAGAGCTTCAGTGTACTGTTTCACACACTTGTGTGCTAAAGGATGAAAGCGGACAAGCAGAATTGTTCTTCCCACCCACGTGGGGAGAGGAAACCACCTAACACCGTGGTCCACTGAGAGAGTCTGAGAGGACAGTGTGAACAGAGAGTTCAGAGCCCCTGGGGCTCCAGCCAGCAACATCTGTATGTCTTCTCTCCAGCTGGCTGGCCCAGCTGTTCTGATGTCAGGAGAAAGTTATGAGTCACTGGGAAGAGATTTGAGACAAGAGTGATGTTAAATCAGCTCATGGGGTCTGTTTGTCATTGACAATTGAGTTTCAGCATCAAGCCAGTGGTTGACATTCCTGGAAGGCCACACACCAGCCTCCCTCTAGGACTGAGATACCTTAGAGTGAAATGAAGTAGAATTATGTGGATGCCATAGGCCTCCACCCTCAGCAACCTCTGGTTATTGCCCATGCTACTAAATATATTATTGCCATATCTCCTTGCAAGTATGCTTAGACTGTTGATCCATAAACATACATGTTGGCCAGACTGGAAAGCTAAGTGAGTGACACTTGGCCTATTTCATCAACAGCAGTAGTGGAAAACAGCTGCTCAGAGAGTCTGAGACAATAGTATGATTTTGCTGGATCCTCTATGGTTTCCTGCTGTAAGCAGTACTTTCCCAGGATGTGGGAGGAAGAATTGTCAGAGGATATAAGAACCACAGGCAAGCAAGCAAGCAAGCTCTCTCTCCACTCTCCACAGAGACCATAAATGTGTAGTCTGGCTCCAAGTCTTCTGCAGAGTTCCCTGGATACTATTTCTTCTGTTCTTCTATTCACCTGGCCCTGCTGTACCCCAGTGTAGGACAACTCTTGTTTTGTTTCTGGGGCTGTAGGAAATCCTTTATTCCCAGCAATAGCCGTTTGCTCACAGTCACTACTTATTGCTCTTAGAGTCCTCTCATAACGGTTGTCTTCAAGGTAGCTGGAAAGCTCTTTTTTTCTTTGTTTTAACAATAATTTTTCAAACAAATCTCTGGAGTGATGGCCCTTCATTATTCAGTGAGTGAGGGGAGGTAGTGATAAAGACAGCGAATATGCCCACATGGACCACATTACTTATATTCTAGTAAGAGAGGGACAGTCAATTGCAAATGAGACTATATAGGAAAATAATGTAGGTTCAAATCTATTGCAAAAAATTACTAAAAAATATAGAAATAATAAAAATAATAGAAAGTCAGAAAGAAGCTCTTTTGGAAGGTCAAAGAGGGCCTATCTGAAGAGATTGATATTTTAACTGAATGACCATGAGCTATTTCCATGAACCCTGGTGCATGACCCTTCTAAAGAGAAGGACAGCAAGTCTGTATAGAGCACGTGACTTTGAGGATATTAAGACAGATTTGGATGAAGCCAAAGGGAAACTTTTGAATGAAAAGTGAGAGGCAGGGAGTAGGTGATACCTACTGTGCTTGGGTTGGGGGTTTTAATTTTGCTGTGAATAGGATATGAAGCCATCAGAGGGCTTTGTACAAGGCAGGACATGATGGCATCTCTGTTGTTGTTTTCCTTCCTTCCTTCCTTCCTTCCTTTCGACTATTACTTGTTGTATGGAGATTAAATTGAAGGAAGACGAACTCAATAGCTCTAGTATAACTCTGGATGGTGAGGGGGTTGGGTTATAGTAAGGTTATATTAAGAGGGCTGTAGTTTCAGATAAGGAATTGACAATGGGGCATGCTGTTGAGACCTGTAGTCAATACCTGGATGGTGCCTCTCAGACTTTTTTAACCTTTACAGTATAGCTACAGCTGCTAACATGCCATCTGCTGTGGTTGTCAGGAGGTTTTCTGAGAACCAAATCCTGGCAGAGTACATGATTAGTCGTCCCAACTCCCCTTCTCCTCCAGCAGCATGTCTGCGGATGGGCAATGGAAGTCAACTGCTATCTAAGACAGCTTCTGCGCTTTATTGAATATTGAGAAAGACATCTTCGTCCAGTGTTCAAACACTTGCACAGTGCTGTGTTTATCTCTAAGTTTTTTCTGGTAACTCCCCCAACACTAAGAGAGTAATCTATAAGGTACAAAATTACTGTTCCCTCTGGAATAAAATTACTTTCAAAGAATGGAACCGTCACTGATAACAATTCTCATTACCTTGGAAGGAGAGGCAGCCTTCTCCCCCTCACTCTCAGCAAGATGGAAATCTCACCCAAGCTTCATGTGACACCTCCCTCCCCTCCACCCCCTACCTCTGTGTGTGTGTGTGTGTGTCTGTGTGTCTGTCTGTCTGTCTGCCTGCCTGTCTGTCTGTGTATTGAAGATTCTGGAGAATGCTTAGCCTTTCTTTCATGCCTTGTTACTTCTGGAAATGACCAATTGAATAGGCATGAGCCGAGCATGTCTACCTGCTCTTGCATCACCTTTGAGGATGACTTCTCTCCCCACTTGTGGAGAGATGAGGACCCTGTTAATTAAACAGGAAGAATATTGTTATTTTTAATCTTCTAGTTATTCTAAGTGAACCTGGGCAATCTCCTTTCTGAGGTGCTATTCATGCTTTGTTCGCCCCCAAGCTGTGGAGTCCCATCTGTCTGTCCTGACCCTCCAGTCTTTACCAGGGCAAGCCCAGACAACCCAGGTGTACCAGGGGGTCTGAGGCTTTCAGAGCCCTTATCTGTACCCTCTGCAAGCCAGTGCTTGCTTGGATCTTCCTACTGCAAGAGGGGGACAGGCCTGGACTCGGCTGCCAGATGTCCCCCACACACTTTCTCTTTGGCCCATCATTTCTCTTTGGTTTGACCCTTAGCACATTAATTCAGGAGCTGCCTGTCATATTCAAACTTATGAACAATTTCATCTTTCTTCCTATTCTGAGCTCTCTGGCAGAGATTCTAATTACAGTGATTGCCTGTTGTGCTATTAATTATAAGAATTGTGATTCCCCTTTTGATTTAAGGGTTAATTGGTGATAACCACATGTTATCGTCTCTCAGGGTAATTTGAGCTACAGTAATTAACCTCATGTCCAGGTTATATAATATTAACCATTTGCCTCCATTTTTCTATATTTTTAAAATTGATTCCCTTGTGCCTGATACTCAGTGTTCTCTTGGAGAGAAAGGAGTGAGCTGGTGGGTAGAGGGCACATCAGAAAGAGAAGGGAGAATGGTGGACTGAGTGGTAATGGCCCTCGTAAGCTCATATATTTGAATACTTGGTCCCCAGTTGGTAGAACTCTTTAGGAAGGCTTAGGAAGTATGGCTTTGTTGGAGTAGGTGTGTCACGAGAGTGGGCTTTGAGGTTTCAATAGACTATAGGCTATTCCCAGTTTCTTTCTGTGAATTCAACGTATGGATCATGATGTGAGATCTCAGTTTCTCCTGCTGCTGTGACTTTGATCCACCATCATGGACTCTAACTCTCTGAAACTGTAAGCCTCAAACAAGTTCTTTTGTAAGTTGCCTTGGTTATGGTGGTTTATCACAGCAACAGGAAAAACAAAACAAAGCAAAAAACCCCAAAACAAACAAACAACAAAACATCTGAGACAGAAGTTGGTACCAGAAAGTGGGCTGTGACAATTGTAGATACATAACTATGTATTTTAGTAAAAAGGTTTTTTGTTTGTTTTGTTTTCTGCTTTTTGGGATTTTTTTGTTTTTGTTTTTGTTTTTGGAGGAATTTGAAAAACTATGGGGCTTTGGACTAGAAAAGCAGTTGATTGTTATAAGCAGAACTTATCAGACCATCCTCAGAGCCTATAAGACAGTGCTGTGAGCCAGGTGGACTGTGGAGGACCAGATTAAGACAGTCAGGAAAATGCAAGGCTTTTTAGCAGGAACTGAGATAGAGACCATTCTTGTGATATTTTGGCAAAAAATATGGTCACTTTTTGCCTTTATCCTTGGAATTTGCCTGAAGCTTAGTTGAAAACGAACAGTTAATTTCTTTGGCAGAGGATATTTTTAAAAAACCTACTAGAAAAGTAACCTTGACAGGGAGGGAGCATGTGTGTCTTCTAAGCCCATGTTGTCCACTGGAACAATCCTGGAAACCCAAAATTCCAAATTCTCCCTTTTCTTTCCTAGTTCAATAAGTTCTGGTTTTACAAAAAGGATGGGATGGGAGAGAGAAGAGAAAGGAAGGGTGCAGGCGTTGGAAAATGAACTGGGGAAATAAAGAGGCTGTCACTGGTCAAGCACCATCATTTAGAGGATGGCCTGCAACTGGGAGAATCCTTTGCTCCTTTATTTGATAGGGGAAACAGATTACTAATTGCTGACCTTATGGACATTACTTGGGATAAACTACTATCACCAACACAGAAAGGCCTGCAGTATGTACACCCTATTACAAACGAAGAGAGTTGAGTCACTTGTATTTGAAGTCAAACAGGAGAGAAAATGGAGCTCCCCCAAACAGAGGGGTTCCAAGCCTAGCCAAGCAGCCGCTTCCCACAGTTCACTTTGAGATCTTCCCCACCAGGATGATATCCGCTTTGTGAGCCTCCTTCGTTTAGTGGATGCCTTTTCCTGTTGGTGTCTTGCAGGGAGGGGGAGGCTGTAAAGCTGTAATTAAAGAGACGGAATAGAGGAAATTAGGAAAAAGCAACTCATTCAGCAATTCCTAATCACTGAATTAGCCCCGAAGGATAATGTGACACTAGAAAAATAAATCAGTTAAAATTTTTTTTTTTTTTTTTTTTTTTTTTTAATTCTCTGGAGACTTCACAAGAGACCATGCGATGGTCAGAGAGTTTCCTGTCTCTCCCCAAACTGAGTTGGCAGCCCTGTCCTGGGAGGTCTCCCTCCTTACTACTGACCCTGTTTTCACTCACTTCCAAGGCCTCTATTTTTTTAAACCTTGGAAAACATGTGTTTCAGGATTAAAATGTAGCAGGGGATAGACAAGGGGCAGAGAGACAGATAACCCAAATCAGGTCTGCGGCAATATGCAGCAAAATTAAACTTACTAATAATTTTGTAGTGAAACATGTAAATATTTACACTAAAGGCGGTCAACAAATGGCCTCATGCTAGTTCAAGTCAAATTGTGATGCCAAATGAGTAGGGAAAACTTTTTTGGCTTTGGGGGCTTGTTTTGTTTGGGCTGTGTGCCTGTGTTTCCAGAGCAAGCATGCCATATACGACAGAGTAGAGTGAAAGGCATCTTGTTTTCTTTTAAACTTAGGGAGTGTTGAGACAGTTTTAAAAACAGTTTGCAACGCTGAAATGGTTTGTCCAGGTGCTGACCACCTCGACGCGCTCTGTCACTTTCTAATAAACAGGATGGTAAGTCTGGATCTGTGCTCTGACCCCTCAGTCACCTGTGAAGAGAAGCATGTCATTAGGTAGTGGAGACATTTAAACAAAGCCCTGGCTTCCTGGAACTTACTTTCATTAGCCTAAAGGAACCATTTATTCCGGATGTTTGGGAATAATGATTGATTTTGAAGGTAGGACTTATTTAAAGTAATAAATAATAAGTGAACATTTTAGGGAGTGATGTGACTGGAGTTGACTCCAATTTGGGCAACTAGCAAAAGCTTTTCCCTCCACCCGAAAGCAAATTGATAACTACCTTTGGGAAAGTCCTTGATTACTTTGCTGCCAGTCAATACAGCCAACCTCATGAGTCACTGTTTTACATGTAAAGTACATGAACACAGCCTATAAAAATGGTATTCACTTAGGCAAACTTGGCAGTGTCTACCTGTGATTCAGTAATAGGTTTAAGTGTGTGGGCCTGCGATTTCACCTAGATCATTAGCACATGAAGCAGACTTTTCTTAAAAATAAAAAAGTTAATGAAGTAACTATCCAAAGGAATGTAAGGAAACTTGGGAAACGGTGCTTCTATCTCATTTGTTCTGTTTGTGGGTGGGTGTGTGTAGTCATACCAAGACATTAAAAGGCTCTTGCGAGCATTGAGACGTTACTGAGGAGGAAGTTCTATTAGTCCCTGTAATGATATTATGTCTCTTTTTTGTACAATCAGAAACCATTAGTCAATTATCAGTTCTATTTTTGGCTTTCAGCATGCCAAGACAGCATCAGAACTCATTGTGAGAGCAGGGAACGGAAGGCAGGGTGGCATAGGCAGCCAGCACCCGAGGACCCAGCCGAAAGAGAAGGACTCTGCACTCTTTCTAATCCCAGGACTCTTTTTAACAAAGACAAACGTTTATAAGCATGTTTGTAAAATTTCAAAGTTTCAGTTATTCATGACTGGCAACATCATGGGGTCCGGGGATGTTTCTCAGGTTGTTTGGATTTCTTCTGAGCCATGTTTGAGGTTGATGTGGATTCGAATGGGGAAGGAACCTGTCCAGAGGGTGGAAGCCCAGCAGGCCAGGAAGAGGAAAGCTTGGGGAGGTTAGAACTGTAAGGGGAGGGGGAGGAATATGTGTTTCTCTTCTCTATTAACAGCAGAGGAAACAGGATAGATTATTAGAGAGCTGTCCTTTCCAAACACAGAGATTGCTTTCCTTTAGTTTATCGTCCCTGTGTGCTGACAGAGAATGTGAAAACCCCCAGTCCTTGAGTTTCTGTAGTTTGAGTCATTCTGCACATACTCTGGGCAAAAATACCTTACACCTAACGTGTATCGCTTTTAATAAAATAAAAAATGTACAGAAAATTAGGGACACTGATGTAAAATGACCCATGTGCTCAACTCTGGCCATCCATAAGGACATCTGGAGTGTACCTTAGAGTTCCTCTACCCTTTGGTTCTGTCCCATCCTTAGAAGAAAGTGATCAGGCACAATCTTCATCCTGAGTTACAATACTTTAACTGAAATGAAAAAAAAGAAAAAAAAAAAAAAAGAAAATCTGTCCATTACATTGGACAAATGTTTGACTTTCCTTAAGGAAAGTTCCCTCTGGTACAAGAATTGGACCAAAGTAAGTGTCTGGAAGTCCAACCAGCATGAAGTTGTCCATTAGCTGCCTTGGTGAGGTCTTCACGTCTGAACTGTCTGAACCTATAGAGCAGTAAGGCTCACAAACCTGCCTGGGCTTTCCCCAAGCTTCTACAGGTCTTCTCACCCCACTTACCTCAGCAACACCCCCACCCAAGGTCAATCTTAACTACTTTTGAAAAGGTATTGTTGCATTTGTGTTGTATTTTGGTGCGATGCCAAGAGCTGTCAGACCCATCCACTACTCTGGAGAGGTCCAGGGCACATTCACGGGGTTCCCATCCCCGCATCAGCACCTCCACACAGTGCCTGGCTTCTAGTAGAAAACAGTCAGTGAGATGAAAATCAAATGAACATCAGGCAATAAGCCAAGGAGAAATGAATGAATTTTGGCTCCTTTTCTGAAGGCAGCGTCATGGTGCGAGAGCTCCACGTAGGAGCAGGGAGCCCTCGACTGCTGTTTGGCTTTGCCACTTGCCTTAAGATCCACATTTGGCAAGTGACCCCGCTTCTCGGGGTCTTGGTTTTCTTAACAGTAAGATGAAAGAAGCGTTTGTTGCTGCAGCTGGAGCAGACATTTGAGTTCAGCAATATTTTTTAAAGTTTAAAAGAGATGGGGATGGCAAAAAGCTGGGCATGCTATGGGCACACAGGGTTGGGTCTTGCTGATTTCTGAGATCAAGATCGTTTGCCTCAGTGTTTTCAGGCCTGCGGAGATGGTGACTACAGTGGTAGAGACCGAATGAGCCCTTAGATTCTATCTGAAGCATCTAAGTGAAGTCCATTGAAGGCACTGGCTCAGAGGTGCATGTTTGGGGATGGTGGGGGTTGGGGGGAGAAGGTACATAAGAAAGAAGAACCAAAAAAATTATGCCATGTCTTCTTCCATCTGAAAGATCATAGACATACACCAGCCTTTATGAGGAAAAACAATACAAATAAGTTCTATAAGTACTGCTGAATTCACAAGTAACTGCCTTTGCATGCCTTTGTGCCAGTGATTTCAGGTCTGAAATGGACCATCTATTATACATAGTCGATATTTATTACAATCCTCCATTGAGCACCACCATTGCTCTCCAAAATGTGTTGAAGTTAGGTCTGTGGCATTTCCCTTTCCTCTAAAATGGGCGCTTTTATGTCTCTGTTAATGGCCGAGAAGAAGAGAGATGACGCTGTATTAAGAGGCTGATGTTTTATTAGGAGGCTAGAGTGATTTCTCTCCTTTTCTTTGAACCTTAGCTCTTAATGCAAGCATCCCAGGACAGGTGGTTCTACCTCCTGGTCCCGCGAAGCCTGCACACTGACCATTTCCACCACGATCAATGGGCCCAGGTTGTTTCTAATTTCATTCAGGAAGTGTTCTCTTATTCTCCTCCACATCCTGTAGACAACAGCCTCCTTCTCAGGCTGAAGTCCTTGAAGCAGGCCTGTCCAGGTCAGTGAAGGACACCTACTATTTAAACACTCATTAATGCTTTACGTTTTCCTCTAGTGTGAGAATAATCAGCAGTGTCTATCTCTGACGGGGTCTCCAGCATTCAATGAGCTGGGTTTTCTGCACAAACACTCGCTTTCACCCCTCTGTGTGGGTGAAGGTTCTTCACTGGCTAGCCAATCTGATCTGTTTATCAGCCACAGGGGCAGGCAGCCTTGTTCTTAGCCTTCACAAATGACACTACTTTCTATGAGACATTTGACTTCAAAACATCACCATCAAGGGAGGCAGGAAGGAGGCAAATGGTCCCACTTAACACAGGGGTGTTCTGACATCAGGTCCTCCTAAGTCTGTGGGTGAGAAGCATTTGCATCCTTCCATCACCTTAGGCCTGTGATCACAGGCCCATAAAATGGAACGAGCCTGAGAGCCTAGATGTTTTGAAAGTTACTGTATACTCAGTTTATGGATTTTTATGACTGAAGCCATTAGGGACTTTTAGCTACTCTATCCATGTAAGCAAAGATGCATCAATTGGTATTTGATTATTATCTTAAGTGAAGTTTCTACCTACACCCTCCCTTACCCTTTCCTGTTTCCCTTCCTTGATGTCCTAGGAAGGATGTAAACTTTGTAATCACAAAGATGCCAACTAAACTCTGAATTTGAATAAGCACTGACAGGAGCGCTCTCACTGGGCACGTTAGAGGCACTTACCGGGCTTAGGCTTGACCCTGATGTCGAGACAAGGCAGCATGGCATGCTGGCGGTTCTTGGCACCAACAGATGAAGTGTGCCCATTGGCATCCACTAGGCCGATGCTGGAAGGCTTTTTCCACCCCTCCTGTTCATCATACACAGTGCTACACATGTGCACACAGATTGTCTACAGTTCTCCATCCACATACTGTGTCAGAACAATCAGGAGAAACTGGAGAAAGAGTGGGGCCTGTTAGCATGATTGACTTGGAAAGTATGCTTCCTAGAAGTTTGGAACTTTTTCTGCCTGACTTGTCATAACCTCAGAACTTGACTTCCTTTCCCATCTTAGCACCTCTCCTCAGTCTGGGCTCTTATTCGCTCCTCTGACTCGTCTCCCTGCTTCCTGATGGTTGCAGGGTCACTCCCTGTGCTGCGTCTCCTAGGCTCCTTTCTCTCCTCTTCTCTCTTCTTTCTTTCTGCAGCTTCACAGAACACATACAGTCTCAGCCTCAGGGCTTTTATAATCCATCACATTTCCTGTCTTTTCATTTTACAGGTGACAAAACCGAGCCAGCCAGCCTGACTGAGTTGCCTAGAGTCACACTATTAGCATGTCCTTCCTTCTAATGATGACCGTGTGAATTATTGATTATCGTTAAAACCTCCTATGATGTCAGTAGAAAATGTGTTTTTAAAGGGATAGCAGCAACTTCACAGTAGCTAACTTTGTTCATAAGGAGAAAGCCCCAACACTACCATTATTTTCTCCCTCTATTCAAGGCTACCGCTAGGGGTTTCAGGACATGTTTTCCCATCACTACCACTTACAATTAAAACCTTCTTGAGTGTGAACATTCTGGAAGATTCCATTGTGTCTCCCAAAACAGTCAAAAATTGTATCTGTATAGTCAGGTTCACAAGCTAATAGTACCCATAGCTGAACTTGCAGACAGTGGGCACTTTTTTTTTTTTTAAAGTGGGACTTTGTCTTGACCCTATGGGGCATTTGTGCAGAGGTGGATGCAGCTATGGCAGGGTAGAGGCTCATTAGTCATGTAGAGAAAAATATCTTTAAAAGCATGCTCTATGTATTCCCCAACATTCTAAGGGAATGTGGCTCTGCTTTCTTTCTGAGTCTCCTTTATCCTGCTCCATGCTGTGAACTCGTGCTGCCCTGGGTAATGCTGCTGCTGTTCCTTACCGCACACACATTTTCTCACCCAAAATCTGACCGCTGATGTGAGCTGTGTTTGTATTTCAGTCACTCTGATTACTGATTGCCCCTCCCCCTTAATGCTTACTGAACTGGGCTCCCGAGAAGGCATGGGGACCTCAGAGCTTCTTTCCTTTGTGTTCAGATGCCCCAGATTAGGGAGCACAGGCAAAGAAGGGAATGAATAGGCCTGTTGTTAACTGTCCTGTAAATACATGCTATGTCTCTCGGAATGGATTGCCTTTGCAAAGGAGTAATCACTCAAAGTTTTATTTTAATCTGCACATCAGAGATGGAGATATAGAATTGTTTAGGCTTTTCTCTCAACTTCTTTCCCGCTTTGATTTTTCTTGGAGATAAAGCAAATTAATTAATGTGCACTTTTCAGTTGAAGAAATGATTAAGACCCAGCTGTGTCTGTGAAATTATAACCTACAGTGCACCCAGGACTTGTTAATGCTTTTTTTGGCATGAAGAAAAGAGACATAGGTATCTAATATTAAATGGTGTTCCAGAAAGCGTAAGTTAGCAGTTTGTTTGCCAAATTAACTTTCAAAGACATTTAGGTTACTAGGTTTGAGGTTTCTAAACACAAATCTTGAATGATTGATGGACTACTGCAGAATAGCTTTGTTCAAAAAGAAGATAATCTTTGGCAGGCTGCTTCAAAGACTGCTTCTCTGGAAAGATGAAATGATATCCCGTTTTACGTTAATTTGCCTGATACATCAATGCTTATTTGAAATCCTCCTGAGAATGATGTGGTATTTACTGTAGCATGGGGCTGTGTTCACTGTATCCAGCAGCTCTCTGGGACTTTTTTTTTTCAGCTGTAGAAGGATCTTGCTCCATATAAAAGCTGCCTTAACCGGATAGAGCTGAGCAGAACAGTATCACTGCAAAACCAATGCACACAGATACGACCCTCTTTCTAAAAATCAGCAATGATGTTTTAAGAGGCCAGTTCAGATTCTCTTCACAGAATCAGAAATGATGTTCTTCTTTTTAAAAATAGATTGTGACACGCCCTCCCCACCCTCACTCCCTGCCCCCACCCCTGACTCCCTGCCCAGGTGAAGAACTATAGGCAACTAACAATTGATGAGAAAGTGAGAATTAGTCTTCTCCAGGGATGAGTCTCGTAATATGCAGTGGTCAGCCTTCAAATCATATAATACAAGTAACACTACTCAGACTCAGCAGGGTGTGTGTGTGTCTCAAAGAGAAGAGTTTGATATAGAATAAGAGAGCATGGGAAGCGCTTGAGAGAGGTAAGGGGAAAGGGAGGATAATATAATTATATTTTAATACAAAATCGATTATGCAATTTTTATTTAGGCCTAAAGTCACTGTGAAGTGACAAACAAGAGGTCAAAATCTCAACTCAACTAAGTAAGGGATTCTATTAGGAATAAGAAAACGGTCAGTTGTGTGTGTATGTGTGTCACATGCTAGAGGCAGAGGTATGATACTGTCATAGTGCCATTGGGTCACAGTAGGACATATATTCTGACTTTTATAATGAAGCTGGGAATCTAGATCATTATCAGTTATCAGCATTCTTCGCTACTGACCATGTTGTCACATTTCTGAGAGATTCTTGACTGGCCAAGCGAAATACTTATGGAAGATGGCAATTTTTGACCTATGTAAACCTCTGTAAAGGAAAAGGGAAAAAAAAATGCTTGTAGTTGTGCATACATCTTAAAATCCAGAGTTTTATAATTGTGAGATTGCAGTCACTGCGGCCCGTAATGGCCTGGTCAAAGGAGATGGGGCTTTTTGCAAAAGAGTGTGGTGCCAAGGTGACATTGGGCCCAGTGGGTTCTGGGCACTGTCTTTATGTAACACAGTATGACCAATGAATTCACTGTGGACAAGGCAGAAAACAGAAGCCTTTTGTCTTGAATTATCTTCAAGACCATTGCATTTTATAGAACTGAGTGGAGCTGACTCACAGAAAAAGAGAAAACGAGAAGTAAGCAGGCTCCTTTGCTCTCTGGCAGGGTGAAGTAGAGAAGTAAGCCTCCCCGCTGAACCTACTATGAGGCCAGCAGCCTTACTGCTGTGTCTCACACTGCTACGCTGCGCTGGGGCTGGTTTCCCAGAAGATTCTGAGCCGATCAGTATTTCGCATGGCAACTGTAAGTATAGCACTCTCACTCTCTCGTTTGGCTTTTAAGGGGCATCTTAGCCTGCATCAGCCTAGCCAAAAGTTAAAACCGAATGTATGACAAGGAGAGGCACTTCACATCGGGTTGGTCGGATGGAATTGGATGGATAGGGAGACTGTTAATAGCTTCTTCACCAAGTGTTGTAGCAACACCAGCAAGTCTTTGAAATGTCCCTCGAGTCTTCTGATGAAATTTTACTCCACACACAGAGGCATGCTCCTGCCTCACACCAGCTACAGGAGAGAATATTGCTGACATTTGAGGATTGAGAGTGTTACGTTTTTATTTGTAACCTGTATGTACAAAATAATGGGTGTTTTTGAAATACTTGAGAGGAAAAAAGGTAACTTTTTAAAAAAAAAAAAAAAAACCCTAGAGACTAGAAGCTTGCTAGTCTCAGCAAGGGGCTGGCTTTGGATCTCTAGAAGATTCGTTCCATTTATAACGTTATTTTGATACCTGCTTTTTGTCAGAGGTAGATGTTGACATAATTAGAACTTCTGGTGACTCCCTAAAAGAGGAAAGTCTTACCTCTGTTTTGGAAAGAACATCCAATGCCCTATTTTATTATCTTCCCTCCAAAAGACAAATATGTTGCAGTAAAGATAAAAAAAAAAGAACATTTTTTTTCAAGTACCACTCTCCATGTAATTATCCCCAAACACCGAGTGAACCATACCAAAAGATGTCCAGGATGTTACACTGACAGTAGATACACCAGTGCTGAGCGTCCAGCTGGATTTCTGGAAAAGGAGATGATTTTATATACAAAGATGAGGAACCAAGCCTGAATTATACAACAGTGGGTAGACAAAAGGTCATCACTTCTGAAGTAGCAAAGTTCCCCTCACTTAGGGTTAGGTATCAAATGACCATATATTTATCTCTATCTACATAAGATTTTTATCTTTGATGTTCCATTTCAATAGGAACCCCGGCCCAAATATGTTATTGACAATCATTCATGGTTATACAATCCCATGATACAGGAGACAGAGCAGTTGGCATAGCAAACCTCTATGATGACCAGATACACAAATTAAAGAATTGTGGGAGAAAACGCTTAAGATAATTGTACGACAAGCTAATTTGGGAATAAAGTATATTGACGCTCTCTAGTAACACACTGCTCTGAGAAAGCCCAGATACCATGGGGTTAAAGTGTAGTCATCCAGGCATGAATCTGTGAATGGTTCCCCACTCATAGTTACATCCCCAGGACTCCCCAGAAAACATAGCCTTTTGAATGTGACTCATCTTTCTTTCTGCTTTTTGGAGGGTTGCCAATGCTCTGGAGACTATAGGTTTAGAAACAGAGAGATGTTGAGATGCAGGTATTTCTAAAGGTCAGATATTATTACACATCACAGACTCAGCCAAAGAGCACTAGCAGAAAGAAATGTGCTCATGGACTCTCCTGATCACCCGACTGGCTACACTCACTCTGACCCTGTCCTGCCAAAGCCCACTTCTCTGTGAGATTAGCCAATTGCTTAGCTCCAGAGTGCACTTCCCACAGTTCCTAGAATGCCAACCAACCTAGCCCAGCTGCCCTCAATGGTAGATTATTCCACCCGGACGCCTGTGGAGACTGTATTTTTCTTCTGGCTCCTGGATGAAGGCTCTCGCCTCCAGACCACATTGCCTTTGTGGTGATTGATGGGGAAAGGCAGCTTTGAAATAGTTTTGTCCGGAGACAAGATCTTTGGCAGCCTGCCCCTTCAGGCTTAGCACTCCACAGAAGATGAAAAGAAAACTGGAGAAGAAAAAAGCACCTTCATGCAAAGGGTTGACCAGCAAGTGTAACCCTCAGAGACTGTGACGCTTAGAAATGGTAAGACTGGGCTTATTGTCATCTGGAACTGAAGTGTAACTCGATCATCCTCAAGGAGTGCTCTCAGGGTGTTTCCTGAAGTAACAGCTTTGCTGGAGATGGGAGACGGTGGGCATGGTCTGAATTAAAACATGGTTTTGTTCTGTGGCCCGCCTCCTCCTCACACTGGTCCGTTGATTCTTGGCTTGATCTGCATTTCCCTCTCTTATCCCATCTCTTCTTTTCACAGATACAAAACAGTATCCGGTGTTTGTGGGCCACAAGCCAGGACGGAACACCACGCAGAGGCACAGGCTGGACATCCAGATGATCATGGTCATGAACAGAACCCTCTACGTTGCTGCTCGGTAAGAGACATTCCTCACATGCACTGTCAGACGACCTGAAGGTTCCTGTCCCCACCCACCAGCGGTGCATTTTTCTAAGAACTTGAGGTTCCTTTCTATGTTATTTAAGCTAAAAGCTACTTGTGCTTGTCAAGCAATCACTCTTTCAGGAATTTTCCATGTCTGTTTAACCTTTTGGAGATTTTTTTCTATGTCTGTTTAACCTTATGTGGATTTATGGAGAAATAATTGCATATTTTGAGGCTTACAGCTCAACTAAGCCACCGTGTTTCTTGAACATATATGCAAATATTTACCCAAGTACACAGTAGAGTACTCCACCACTTGACAGTTGTTTGTTAAGCCAACTTGGATGTATCAACATGTATTACACAGTGTGCAGAGACGTGTGTCTATTATACCTATTGGTATGTTTGCATTGAATATTTGGCAGTACTTTGACAAAGCGGTGGTGGTGAGCAGAGAGAGTGGTAGTAGTGACAGGTATGTTTCTTAAGTATCCTGCATTTGATGGTAATAATAAGCTTCACTCATCCTTTGGGAAGTGACATCTGGACACACTGCTCTCCTAAAGCAGAATGCAATCCTAAGAATGCCACCTAGGTGGGGAGTCACATGGACTTGGGCTGTTGTTCTTATGCTGCTGTGTTCAGCTGCACCATGGCTTCTCTGGCAATATGTGCCCTCTGCCGGGTGAGAGGTTAGGCAAGTATCTTCCAGTTCACAGGAGGTGCCCAGATCAGCCCGTTTCTCACAATTCCAACCAGGTTTGGGTTATGTAACTCACTCAGGGAGGACCATCCTGAGGTGTTCCTCTGGAGACTTACCTGGCTCTAAACAGATGAGTCATTTCACCTCAGGAAGAAGATGGATGATGTTCATATGTGGCTATGAGCCAAGGACCAGAGAGCAGCTACAATAACAGCAGCACCAGCTTTCTTAGAAACTTAGATAAGGGTGACAATCTCTGTAATAAGAAGTGAAAAGTCACAAGTATCTTGAGTGGCCCAAGCCCAACACACACTTGGCTGCAAGAACCAGCAATGAAAACTTAAAAAAAAAAAAAAGAACAACAAAAACACTTCACAAACGCCACTCATGCTGGTATGCCCATATAAGTAAACGGGGTCGTAACTTCATAAGTGTCAATTTGCCTTCCCATTTCCTGTAGAAGGATTTCAAGGGACAGAGATGGGAAATCAGTGGGCCCAATCAAAGCTGCAGGATCTGAACAAGGGTAGCCTTGCTGTGAGGACCACACAGCCACTCCCTGTCCTGTGCTGCCCACTGAGAAGTGAAACTCTTTGTTCCGTGTCAATAACTATCTAATAGATGTTGTCAGAGAGCAGCCTTTGTAACTGTTCATTATGGAACATTCCAGTGAGGTCTCAGTACCAGTCTCTTTGGAAGCATGGAAGCTTCTTCCTCAGTATCCTCGTTAATGTCTTACCATGTAGTAAAGCAAGATTACACTTACAATGTTAAAAAGGCCATCCAAAACAAATGGCTAATCATCGAACCCGTGAGAAATAGGTTAACTCTGGTATCACCCGTGAATTGTTCTCTTCACAGTCAAGGCCCTGGGGAACTACAATGATGGAAACAGACAGCCCTTGTAGCCAGTGATTTAGCATAGGTGTGGGTTACAGGCCCAGGACAACAGGAACAGTAGGAGCCAGGTGTTGTGTAGACTAAGAAGCAGTCATTATTCCAGCTCATTAAAACCAAGACAGTTTCGTCTGAACTCTCTACCTCAAGGAAAGGAAAAAGGAAACAGAAAAGGGGGAGTGGGGGAAGCACACTTCTTTCTAAAGCGATGGAGCAGACTGATCATTCCCTGTAGGTAGGTCAAGCCTCTAAAACCTTACATGTCCTATTCACACCATACCCAGCCACCTCCCTTCTTTATACTCTCAGGAGTTTTGTGGTTGCCACATGTGGAGCCTCTCCTTTTCATTTCACATGTCCCAACTCTGCCCTGAGACACCCAGGTTCCTAGGTAGCAAGTTAACATGATTTGAATGAAGTTAATTCCTTCCCTGAGGCTCAAGTCATGGCAACGTAACTTGGTATTATAATTGATGGATTAGAAAAGAGGAAGTCCTTGGATTAAGTCAGTTCATCTTCAAATGGCTACATTCAAGATGTCAGAGCACCGTATGCATCCTAGGATGCACATGGGAGCAAGGAACGATCCTTTGGCCTGGATTATAGTTGATCATAAAGCACCATTTCTATCCACTGGAGCCATGTGAACTTTGAGATGTTGAAAAAGATTGCCATTGTCCAGGAGATTTCCCTCATGGGATTGTTTGTAAAAGGTTTCCCAGTTCTCCCAGACAATTGGAGTCAGCAATCCAAAGCCAAGTCCCATCCAGAACCCTGGGGACTGATGGGGTTTGGTGGCAAGAACGCCTTCCAATTCTTTCCTATTATTATCCACTTTGTAAATTCTTCTTTCTTTTTAATCTCTAAACTACTAATTAACATAAACAGACCATGCCAAAAGGGGGCAATCTGAGAGCTTTCTGAGGATCTGCCAATGCATATTAATCAGTTGTTAATTTACAATTCATATATTCAGCTTCTAGTTAAGTTTCGAAGGGAAGAGGGGCAAGGAAAAGCTTCCAGTCATTTCAAGCCCAATACCAAAGTCTTAGGCATTTCCAGTCTATTAATGTGCCTGACCACAGCACCATCGTAAAGCCAAACAAGTAATGAGAGAATGCAATAAACGGCCTCAACATTAAAGGGCAGAGTGATACTGGTCCCTCACTGAAGCCGGAAGAAGCTTCCCAGGTCAGCAGTTTGTAAAGCAGGCTCCTCCGTCTCCCCTTCACTACCCTGACACAAATGCACGTCTTTCACTGCCAAAAGTACACACACAGACACAAGTGCACACACGGTTCAGGAGCAGGCAAGGAAATCTATCAGCCAACACCCCTGCTTTCTCCTTTTATTTCCATATAAGAAACTATATGAATTTTCTGGGTTTTTTTCCTCTGAAAGCAAAGTAAACAGACTTCTCAAGAATTGAATATATATGTGTATATGTATGTATTTGAATATATATGCATGCATGTTATACGTAAATCTTAACAAGTAATTGCTTTCTCCTCTCCCCCAGCCCCTGTGTCTTTCTAACTAACAAGGAGGTCTGAAAGTCTATACAGGAGCCCTGAGGTCCTGGTTGAAAGCTGTGGATAATTTTCCAGCCCCAGGACTTCCTGCATTTTAGAAAAAAGTCAATGTTATTTCAAGGGAAAATGAGCTGTTTGGATTTACCCCTGCTAGCCCCCCTCCTCCACTGAGTGTGCCTCTTTTCTTCCTTTTCTTCTCAGTTCCAGACAAAAAGACCCCTTGTGCTCTGCTCACACAGAAGGGAGGTTTAAATATAGCCCCACACCTGAGCTGCCGATTCTGTGTCTCCCCTTCCAAGGGGAGATTGGCAGCAAACTGTAAAGACAGCCAACCTCAGAACGAAACCAGAGAGTGAGCAGAAACACAGAATCTCAGCCTTAGCTCAAGTACATTTATACTTTAATTCAACGTGGTCTTGTGGAGGGAAGGGTCGCTTCTGGAAACAATTTTACCTTTTCTTCCATCTTGTCTATCAAATTATCAAATGTAGCACGTTGAATACCAAGCAGCTTGTGCACGGGATTGAATTTACCAAGAGTAATGTGAACCTGTATTCCAGCTTCTGAACTAGGTTAGCCTTCAAAGCCTTCCAAGGTGAGCTCTGGATATACAGCTCAATAGTTCTGAGCTTAGGAGACTAGTTACCAAAAGTTTTCATAGACCAACCGGACACCAAGATAAGCCATCAGTGCTAAGTATGGCTCAAGATGATCTCTTACACTGAATTCTTTTCTTTTTCTAGTATGTAGGCATCCTGTGTTTTAACAAATATGGCCATGGATTTATCTGAACTGAATATGATAAACTTATCTGTAGAAAATGAATTGTCTTAACTCTTGTGTCTGACTTTCTTTTATAGAGACCATATTTATACTGTTGATATAGACACATCCCACACAGAAGAAATTTACTGTAGCAAAGTAAGTTATTTTTAAAATCATCTTTCTACAACCGGGTGCTTAGGGAATCCATACTTTAAAAGCAGTGATTGAAATGGTGTGGTTAATGCCAGTGTACCTTTTGTGAAGTCTGATGTAGGGGTGAGTGAGGTTTATTACACATTCCAAAAGACATTTCATCAGTATGTGCGTATACATTTTGGAGTGTTATGTAATTTGTAAAAAAAAAAAAAAAATCTTTTAACAAAATATTGCCATGTCTATCAAAGAAAATACCACTTTTCAAAAATAAGATTCTGTCCTAAAACCATTAAAAACTGTCCCAGTGTGACAGCTTCAACATCGTGCAGCCTGAATGATACTTGACGGATGAGGGTCTGGAATTTAATTATCACCCAGACATACATAACATCTAACATGCTCTTTCCTCATGACTCCACATGAGATAATTTAGTTAATGAAACTTTGCAGCAGAAGTAGGAGATTTAGCCCACGAATTTACATGAAGGGACACAACCTGAGTTAAGAAAATAACTGCCATATTTTAACAGAAAGGTCTTCTCTACAAACACTGATTGATTAGCTGAACAAAAAGGGCAGCCACACGCATTTTCTTAAAATGATCACAATTTGCAGGTTGCTTTGAATATGGTTATATGAAGTTCCCACGCTTCTCCTTTATCGTCATCTCGAAAGGGAGAACATCCTGTCGTTTAATGAACAAAAAAAAAAAAGTCAAAAATGAAGCAAAAAAGTTTCTTTGTCTAATATTTTTGTTGTTGTGGGGGAATTACTCACGGAGAAGGGGTGCAGAAAGCTTTCAATAAATACATGTTTGGCCTCTACTCACCACGAGGGAACTCTTACTTCTAAAATCAAATGCAACAACCTCTGGGCTCTAATTGATTTCTTTCTCGATCCCCGCAGAAACTGACATGGAAATCTAGACAGGCTGACGTAGACACATGCAGGATGAAGGGGAAGCATAAGGTTGGCAATTTTCATTTCTCCTGAGGCTGCCTCTTCGGGTTACGTTTTTGACGGTTATCTCCTGGCGTAGACGATGATTTGAATGCATCTTGCTATTCCCTTTCCTCCAGTAATTGCTTTCTCCATCAACTTATTGAAGGCTTTAATTTGCAAAAATAGCCTGCTCTTAATGTGATGAAACATTACAACATCTGCTAGGACTACATCAAGAACTCCTTGGGCACAGTAGGGATTATGGACTCAGATCTGATCTCCTGAGTGTCCTTATCCCAGTAGCCCACCTCACACGCCAGGGCACACCTCCAGTCTGTGGAAGCACTCATGAATAGCACAGAAAACTCGGCAGGCTCTTGTGCCTTTGGTCAAATAACAACATAAAAGTAGTCTTCAATCGGAAGCCTTGCACATCAAGGAACTCTGGAGCATCTGGCACTAAAATTAATATGATCGGAGGTTGCTGTATTCAGCTCTCTGTTCTCCTGTGACAGAAAAGAAACACACGTTACCCTTCTCTGCCGTGTTTGTATTTACTGTTGAAATAATCATAGACATCCTTTCTTGGTTCACATTAGCAACAACTTGACCATGTAACTGGGGAACCCAGCTGTGTAACCTTACACGCACGCTGTCCTCTCCGCACTGTAACCCTGCTGGTAGCAGATCATGGTTTGTGGTGATGAATGGGCTTTGTTCTGAGTGGACTCCATTCAAAATAGTTTGAACTCTATTTCAGGATGAATGTCACAACTTCATTAAAGTTCTTCTCAAGAAGAATGATGATACACTGTTTGTCTGTGGAACCAATGCCTTCAACCCTTCCTGCAGAAATTACAGGGTAAATGTCATTTGTCTGTTGCAACCACATTGCTTGGAGGTATTTCATAATTTGCTGACATTGTACGTGCTGCAACTGAAGGGGGGTAACTCTACACCACATGGGTTCCCTTCACTCCCCAGCTTAGTGTACTGCTCCAGGAGAGCAATCCTGAGCAGGCTTCTAAGCTTCCTGTTTGTTCAGAATTGACTGACATCTTCAAAGACCATTTCCTGTGAAGGCGATTTCTAGAAGTCTCTATTCTTTATTGTTCCAAAGACTGCATACTTATCACATATAATGGCATACAAATTTCTTCTCTTCTCCTCTTTTTCCCTCCCACTCCTGTATTACCTCTCTGAGGACAAAACCTCACTTAATTGGTAAGGAATTTCTATTGTAAAAGATGTGGGCAAAGCACGCTGTTTGAAACTGTAGACTCTCCTTGTAAGATTTGCAAGAGGGGAATTTAATTCCATTTTGTACCAGCTCACTTGGACATGGCCTTACTTGCTTTTGCCTTTATATAAGAAAAGAAAAGGAGAGGGAGGACAAGGAGGAGGAGGAGGAAGAGAAGGAGGAGGAGGAGGAGGAGGAGGAGGAGGAGGAGGAGGAGGAGGAGGAGAAGGAGGAGTGGTGGAAATCCAGTGTGGGGGGTGAGGGGACTTATAGCTGAGGAATCTAGGAGCTCCTTAGCTGCTGGAACAGGGTGCCAATGCTCTAACATCTTGGCTTCACCTTTGTTAGCTTTTCTTTGGGCCACAGTTTTTCTTCATAAAACTTACGTTGATTTTCTTTTGTGGCCAAGCAATGAGGCCATCAAGGCAGAGAAGTGTTGGCCATTAGGGAGGCCAAGCCCCAAGAGAAATGCTACATGTCTATGGAGTTCCTGTTCTGGTAAATGATGGAAGTTCAAAGTTCAGGAAGCACAAAACACATTTGTACCCTTACTGGAGAAGCATTTGTACCCTTACTGGAGAAGTGGGTGGAAGTTGTAGCAAGATGGATGAGAGCCATCTAAAACATTCCCACCTGCTGCTCTCATAGCTGGACCGTTAACACCACCCAGAGACCCTGCCAGGGCAAGGAACACATTCATGATTGCTCAGAATCAGATATGGTGCATCCCAGGCATCCAAGCTAGTGCTTGGTGGGAAAAATGATGAATGAGCCAGTCTCTACCTTTTGTCTGAAAGGACAGTAGGAAGTCAGACAAATGAAGGTTGAGGCCATTCTGGATAGGGAAAGTAACCCAAGCAAAGACATAGCACTAGTAATGATCTACTGAGCCATGGGAAATTTTATCTAGTAGTGAATGTTGGACCCTGAAGTAACAAGGGACAAGACAAGGGACTGGAGAGGTATATTGCTCCAGGAGTGAAGGAAAGAGAAAAGATTCTTTTCAGTAAAGTTAGGTTGATTTTCTCTTGTGACCAAGCACTGAGAAATGCATAGCTAAAACACCAACCAATCAAACAAAACCCCAGGGAGATTTTATAATTGACAGTGAAAGACGAGTGACAATAAGCCCTCATAGACTGTCTAAGAGTAGGTGATGGGGCTGCCTTCAGTATAGATGGACTAGGGGATTCATGGAGCACTGAGAGATGAGAGTTCTGAAATGCAGGTTATGTGTTGTGTTATACAGGCATGTTAGTGCTTTTGTTGCTGTAATAGAACACCATGACCAAAAGCAATTTGAGGAGGAAAAAGTTTATTTCAGCTTACAACTTCAGGTAATACTACATCACTGGGGAAAATCAAAATAGGAACTTAAGACAGGAACTTGGTGGTACCACCTGAAGGAGAAGCCTGGAGGAAAGCTGCGTACTTGCTTGCTCCCCATAGCTTGCTCAGCCTGCTTTCATTTTTAGTCCAAAACTTCCTGCCAAGGCATGGCAACACCTACAGTGAGCCCTCTCTCATCCCACATTAATCATTAATTTGGAAAATATCTCTGTAGACCTTTCTACACTCCATTTCCCACAGTCCTTCACTTGTAGTAATGCTGTCCCCATGGTATTCATTTTTTTGTTTGTTTTGTTTTAATTTGTTTAGTCTCTAGACCATTCCAAAGACACAAAACCAGTCCATTATTTTTATTTATTTATTTATTTTATTATTATTATTATTTTTTACTGCTTCCTGCTTTGACTCAGCTGAAGCTGTAGCCAGTTTAGAAGAAGGTCTCGTATCCCTCTTGAGTTAGGATTTGAGCAGGTACCACTTGGGATGGATCATTTTAATAGCATGGTGTGTGCAGGGATCCATTGCTGAGTATCTGCCAGAACCACAGACCACAACATCTGTGAAGCTCAGCAGAAAGCTCTTTTTGGGAGACTGTATCTGAAAAAGACCCCTGTAAAGAGTGTTCTGGTGAGGGAGAATACATTAAAGGATGTCTCTGACTTGATTTTCTTACCCCTCCCCACAAACACAGTTACATTTTAAACACTGCTGTTTTCTGTGACTTGGAAATGCAGTTTACAAACACAGGATAATTTAGAAAGGCCTGCCCCATCCATGCATTGGAGACATTAGTACAGACGGTATAGGTACTTCAAGTGCCTTGACTCGGGCAGCATGGTTCACTTCAGGTGACTTTTTTTTTTTTTAGGCTTATCTTCTCTCAGTCTTCAGATCAGTGGTCAAACTGTGCAGCTCCCAGATGAGAAAATATCCTTCAGCTAAGGGTAGGATTAAGCTAGAAGTGGATATGAAAAACAGGAATGTTAGAGAGATCAGTTTTTGGACGTGGTGCTGAGTTCTTACCTACTAGCAAGGTCCTAAGAAATAAGGACAAAGACAACAGGAGCCAGAACATCACTGGCAAAGGTGGGCTAACCTCTAACTCATGTGAAGGGTTTACTCCATGTGCTCCTCACAGTCACATGTGGTTAGGGAGATGATGGGTCTATTATCCTAAGGTATTTAGGAGACCAGGCTCTTTCCTGAGAATACATTTGCCATCTCTGAGGGCCCTGCCATCCTCTATAGTATGCTGAAGTAAAACAGAAAGGACCAAGACTGTGAGGTAGCATATACTCACATGCCACTGGCCAGAGCATGGGCACATGGCTGGATCAGAGTGCAAGGGACATGAGAGAATGTGCTCTGGAGGAAAGAGCAGTGGCATTTAGTGAACAACTGGGGAGATGTCACCACATCCACAGATGTCTATGGGCCTGGCACATGTGTGTTACCTGTAGGATGAGTAATAACCATGAGTAAGAAAGATGTGTCCAAAAGAAGGAGGAAATCCAGGGATTTGTATGGAAAATTGGTATTAGGTTTCCTTTCTTTCTCCTCTTTTCTCTTTGCCTCTCTAACTCCATACTAATAAAGCCAAATATAACTCAGAAGCACATTAGCTATAACCTCTTATTCTTTAGTGTAAAGAACCAGGCCCGGGGTGGGCTCTGGGATCAGCAGGTAGCAGCCCCTCCACTCACAGGTTTTCACCTACATAATCCCCTCACCTTTGAGGCCTCCACTTCCCTGCAGTTCATTCTGAGGCTGGCCTGCTAGGAGCAAAGGCCATCTGAGTTTTGCTAGCAAGAGTGTTTTTCATCTTGGCTGATGCCACACTGCTCTGCCAATGAACTGGAGGAAAAATTCCAATGTCTCCTACTGGGATTTAATCCACAAAGGAAGGACTCATCAGGCAAAACAAATCCAGAAAAGAAGCTCATTCTCTATAGAGTTCATGACTCAGGAGATAATTGGGACAGGTAGATTTTCCCGGTAATTACCTCAGAAATGCCTTAGTTTAAAATGCTTATTTATTGACCGTTCCACTAGGATATGGAAATCTGTCTGTTGTAATAAGTTAAGAGCCAATCAGACATACTCAAATTCCACACTTGGCTAATTACAGAGTCTTGATCAAGTAACTTATCTCTCGAAGCCTCCAATTCCTTATCTGAAACCAGTAGATGTTCCTCAGAGGGCATTTGCAAGGTGCCTATGAATTACTTTGCATGTTAATCACTTTTAAAATATCAGTTTCTGTTACTGTTGTCGGCGACCAGCGGTAATTCAGACCTGTTATTTCATTTAGGTTGATACTTTGGAAACTTTTGGGGATGAATTTAGTGGAATGGCCAGATGCCCTTATGATGCCAAACATGCCAACATTGCTCTGTTTGCAGGTAAATGACCTGATTTCTTCTCATTAAGTTTGTTTTTGCATCTTTCAGCCTATGGCTGAGAATTCGCTTGGAAGGATTGGTGGAGTCACAGTTGTACTGACTCTCTGGTGAACACTGTAATTAAGAACGCCTCTTCTATTTGGAATTAGGATGGGAAACTAAGTAGTTTTGCTTCTTTAAAGAGTCTCTGCCCACCCCCACAGGCTTTTGGTCCTTCAAGAAAGTTTCACAGCATAGTACTGCATAGGTGAAGACAACTTTGGGCTCAGGAACTAGAAAACGTTATGTAAAACCACCAAGGCAGATTTAATGCTAGCGGTTGGGTTGACAATGGTTGGACTCTACAACATTAGTCTGCAATATTCTCCATTACCGTCTTCCTGAGACAGCTGTTCTCACAGCCTCAGAGGCTATGCATGGAGCAAAAGGGAGAGAAGTAAAAGGAAGCTTCTGGAAGCTTTTTCACAGCAGCAGAGCAACAGACTTCTCAAATGCCATTGATTTGATTTGGCTACAAGCATATCTCTGACCAAATGGCCACGGTGTCTGAGAAGATGATGCTGATTGCCCAGGTGGGCCCAGGTTCCTGCTGAGCAGGGTGTGAAGAAGTAGCTAATAGGCCATCGTTTTCTAATCTAAAGGGGTTTTTGTGTATGAGTAGGTTTTAATTGGGAAGTTTATTTAGGAAATCATTGCCAGCTGTGTGCCTGTGGAAGCGGATACAGAGAGACATGTTGGTGTGAAGGTATTGATTGTTCCAGCATGCAGCCACACCGTTAGCTGCCATTCCCATTATGACAGCAAACACCTGGCCTAGCCTAACTGGGCAGGAGCGTGCAGAGAGGTGTGTATTTGTGCAGTATATTCGTGCCTGGTGCCTCTGGAGGCCTGAAAAGGCCATCAAACTCCTTGGGACTAGTGTTACAGATGGTTGTGAGCTACAGTGTGGGTGCTGGAAATCAAAGCTGTGTCCTGGAAGGGCAGCCTGTGTTTTTCACTGCTGAGTGATCTCACTAACCCTCCCCCTCAAATAAACTGTGTAAAGTTTGAGTACACTCGATTTCTGTTCAATTGACCCAAATCTTATTTTTCTTAACTGTATCATTTGGGGTTTGGGTGCAGAATATTTGCTAGTCCAGAAAAGAGCCAGAAGTTCAGTGACTCATTTTCAATTTTCTTTGCTCTCTTTGCTTTTGGACACACCCTCAAACCTGTCTCTCCAAGCTAAAAGTTTCTGAAGAGAGGCCAATTTGCACTCAGCTTGCTCCACACCTTAAGTCTTTGCTTTGGCCACTTGCATTGCACAATGCTTCCAATTTGTGACTTTGGAAATCCAGAAGCAAAGGTCTGTTATTTAAGCTAGATTGGCAGGGCTTATATGAGTCACATGACTAAGGAAAAGAGGGGCTGTGACCCTTGGGACAAAAGAAGCCATCATGTTAACTGTTAGAGCCTTTGAACTCTCCCTTTTCCTTTCATCCCACACCAAGTCAGTCTCAGTGCAGACTCGGGTCATCCATATTTCTGAATGGAATTAAAACCTGTCTTGATAAAAATCACTTTCTTATTTCTCAGGGCTCCCTCCTAAGCCAGGTGACCATGGCTTGGTGGCAGTAGCAGCGTCCAAGGGTCCTTGGCCTTGAGCTTGCAGTCAAGGTCCATCTAATCAAGTGAAGCAAACAGCATATTTCATTCGCCCTGTACCCTGCGCTGCCGCGGCTACCACCGCTGCTTAGAAAAATTGCCCTGCAATTTAAAAATGAAAAATGTTTCATTTCTCATGATCCTAATTCAAAATGGTGAGGAACAGGGGCCAAGCTTTTTCCTAGCGACTCTTGGATTTTTCCAAGTTGTCCAATCTCATTTGCCTGATGCAGGAAAGCAGACCGGGGGATGTCTTTACTGTCACCAGCCCCTGCGTTGCTCAGTACTCTGTTCAACTCTTTTCCTTTTTCTCCTAAGATGGAAAACTCTACTCGGCCACAGTAACTGACTTTCTGGCCATTGATGCGGTCATTTACAGGAGCCTTGGAGACAGCCCGACCCTCAGGACTGTCAAGCACGATTCAAAGTGGTTAAAAGGTGAGCAGTTAGAAGAAGAGAGGGAGGACGGGATACATACCCCATAAGAGATGTCGAGTCTTGAAGGAACAGCCCATGGATTCATTTTAGTAATGGATTCTGACAGACAAAACCATGTAAATTGCATCTTTTGCCTCAACTGATTTATTTACCTCCCTTTTCCCCTTCCCAAGAGCTTCTGGAGTACTAACAAAACTACCAGTGCTGTGACAATAGACTACACCACATTCATCTTTCCCTGCCTCAGATTCATTTCAGAGTCCCCAATGAAAAGAGCTGAACAGAACAGAACATTCATGAAAAGGCATGTGGGGGGGGGGGATTGGAGGTGGTGGGGAACAGGAAAGGGGTTATTCACAGCCCCTGAGTGAGTCAGCTTGATGGAGCAATGTGCAAAAACTCCTCTAGGCAATATGGACATTCCATTGTGGAAAATAAAACTACAGAGATTTGCAAAATGTACTTATTCTTCACTCCCGGTTGCAAAGCTTGTGAAAGATGTAATTTGTAGGCTCAAGTGCCTTCTGAAATCACTAGCGCTTGCACTTCTGAAGTCATTAGAAATGGTTAGTGTTAACCACATGTCTAATAGCCCTACACTTCCAATTAATAACACGATCTTTGGCTACACTTGATTAAAATTCCCTTAACACTATGTGACATATCTCCAATTAAACTGCCCGTTTGTCTGCAGAGCCATACTTTGTCCAAGCGGTGGATTACGGGGACTATATCTACTTCTTCTTCAGAGAAATTGCTGTAGAATACAACACTATGGGGAAGGTAAGATGGGAGAGTGTCCCTGGATCCATTGGTGACATTTTCAGAAACCCTCTTTTGAACCAGCTTTGCTGTAAATGACCTGGAAATGCAAACTGAACCCGGTGACAACAGGGATGGCCAGAAGTGACAGACTGGCTGTCTGGAAGCCTGATCCACTTTTTCAGAGCAGTAACAAATGACAGGGAACCTCTTGAATAATTTCTACTGAAGATCTAACCAACAGATGTTTGGTTACTTTCATACCGAATTCTAAGTGTTTTGAGATGTAGCTTCCAGGTATAATTTTCCCTTTTAATTGAGTTACTCCACAGAGACAATACATACCCAGTGTCTTTAGGCAAACTGAGTCTTGGTTTTATTGCAGAAAGGAAGAGAACAGTTACAGGATGTTTATTTCAGTTATTTTTACCAGACATCTGATCAAGGTCACTAAGTTAGAGAGCACAAATAAAATACCAGGGTGGCTGGCATGGGTAGAGGGACTCACACTCCAAGTATGAGATTTCAGGCCCCAGAGGCAGCCAGTGGGGATGGCAGAAATGGTGCATACAAAGTGTGCTTTTGTCTGAGGAAATAAAAGCTAAGCAGTCTGTATGGAAATGAGTTTATGTGGCTGGGAGCTGATCCCCTGAAGGATTTATGGCTCCATATTAAATGCCACTGCCTTATCTTTTAAAACATTCTGTTTCTTTGCTGAGTTTTTTTTTTTTTTCTTTTTCTTTTCCTTCTTCTGTTCCTGATTTTAGAAATGCAATATTAAATTAAATACCTTGTTGTTCTGATTGCATTGTTAAGCAGAGGCAAATTCTTCTAAGATCTTCCTCATTTGAGAAGGAAATGACTGCCTTTTCCTATGTACTTTTTCCTGCAGGTTGTTTTCCCTAGGGTGGCTCAAGTTTGTAAGAATGACATGGGAGGGTCTCAGAGAGTCCTGGAGAAGCAGTGGACATCTTTCCTGAAGGCTCGCCTGAACTGCTCCGTGCCTGGAGACTCTCATTTTTATTTCAATATACTCCAGGCAGTTACAGATGTGATTCGCATTAATGGCCGTGATGTTGTCTTGGCAACCTTTTCCACACCTTATAACAGGTAACCATGCCCTGGCTGTGTTGACCTAATAAGTCCTTCCCAGCTCTCTTTTTCGGGGAGGGAGGGGGGATTTGTGACTGATGGAAAAGCAGCTGTCACTATTTGTAGATAAAAAGCACTTTGCTCTGAGTTTTCATCAATGAACCAATTAGAATTTATAAGTATTATTAAATTAAGGTTTTAGGGAGAGTAAGTTATAACAATATCTTCCATTTATATGAATGACTATTTAAACACTTTCTATGGGATTCCTTTCCTGTAAACCAAATTTTATTGTCCTCTTTTTACACATGAGGAAATTGTTTAAAACATTCCTTTGCCTGGACCAGGTAGTTTGTGATAGAAGGAACAGGTTTAGAAATGAGTTTTTCTCTGATCCCTTATAGGTCATGTGGCATTCCTGTTTTACTTGTATTATTTCCCTCATTGGATTGAGGCGTGTATGTGTGTGTGTGTGTGTGTATGTGTGAAGGTTAGCCATTTATTAAAATGCTACTGCAAGAAATTTGGAGCAAGATGCCAAGGGTCCCACCTTAGTGTCTAGTTATCATTCAGCTTAACGATGTAAACCTCCAGTGACTTCAGGAAGTTGGTTCATGACTCAGATCCCAGCCCCAGCACAACTGCCTCCGCAAGAGTCTGGTGAGGGTTCATAGGACCTAGAAATGCTGTCTATAACTTCATTTGTATTTTTCTGTTTAGTTCATCAGAAAATGTAATCAATTAAACAACACATTAATAATTGTCCCCAAAGTGGTGAATATGCATAGAAATGACAGCATAGAAAAACACTAGTGTTAACCATCTTTCTATAGCTTCCAGCTCTCTGTAAAGCCTAATGTTCCAAACTCTCAGTGCTGTTGTGCAAAATGAGCATAACTCTGGGTTGTAACTCCTGGACGTGGTCTCTAAACGCACGCACCATGCTCTCCTGTCTGTGTAGGAGTTTAAAGCTGCTATATGGAATGTCCTCTTCTAGGAGTATACCTTAGAGTATCCTTTTTACCTGGATTTTTATGAACTTCCTGAGTGCCTAGATGACAGGCATGAAAAATGATAAGATCAGAAGACAGCATCTCGAAAGACATGCCTAGGAATTGGGTAGAGCCCTGAGCAGAGCAAGTTGAGGGATGAACTCACACCCCTCATTTACAGGGAGGCCAAGTGTCAAACTTTTCTCACTGAAGATAAATGAAAGCATGAGCTTAGACCTAGGTTTGTTTTAATCATCTACAGGGATTTTTAGATGAGGATAGGAAAGATATAAAATATCTCAAGGTTTAAGTATTCACATTTAAGGTCCTATCTATCTAAGATTTTTGGAAAACATACTGCTTTGATATATAGGAATGCAAGGGTTCGTGGAATTTAAGACTACATTTCTAGTTTAGGTGTTTGTTTTATTAAACATGTGGGTTACTTTGTGATTATAATACCACAGTGAGTTTTCATGTATTATAGATAATCTATTTATTTTCTTAAGTGGCCCTGAAATTATCTTCTTATTATGCTTATGTGGTCTCAGAAATATTATTTGTTCAATAAGATCAGACAACCTAACTTGCCAATCTACAAACGTCTTTTAGACTGGTTATGCCAGATTGCTGGCAATTCTTGAGGGGTGCCTCTTTATAGGGGAAAAAAGAGCAAGCAAGCACCTGTTCTAGCACACCAGCCCTATCATGGCCTGGCTTCCTTCAAGCCTGTTTGTTCCTGCTTTTGGTCACACACGGCATACCACCAACTTACCAGACCTAAGGTCTGGTTTGCTGGAATGGGTCTTTTTCATTCTGTTCTCCAACCTGACCAATGTCTGCCCATAAAAATCTGGTGGAGGAGTCTCATGTCATGAAATCTTGTGCTAATAACTCTCACACACAGATCTCACTCACTGGCTTGCTCGGAACTTGTCTCCAGTGGAACCAGTGATCTAGCTATTAAAGCAGGCCCTTGTTTCTGTGGCATTCATGAAGCTTCTATAACCAGCTCATAATTCTCCCCCTACAGCAAAGGAGTGCAAGAGGTGATGAGGAAATGATGGGCTTTCTCCCCCCGCCCGGTGTGTACTGTAACTAGCGTGTTCTTTAGGACTGTTGATTCACACTTGATTGGCAGATACATGTTCTTTATACATTATGATCCCTTCATTTGTAGTGGTCAGGATATGGGCTTTAAATTCTACCTGAAAAAGAGTTTCTTCAGAGTATATTTTCTAAAGGAATGTATTATAGTTACATGAGTAAGACCTTGTATGAAATGTCCTTTACAGCATCCCCGGTTCTGCAGTCTGTGCCTATGACATGCTTGACATTGCCAATGTTTTTACTGGGAGATTCAAGGAACAGAAATCACCTGATTCTACCTGGACACCGGTTCCAGACGAGCGGGTCCCTAAGCCCAGGTACATGCACATATTTATTCATTCAGCTATTTTTTTTCACTCAGAAATGATGAAACTGGCGTCTCTGATCGTGAGCATCCTGTCGACCACACATGAGTGGCTTCCATCACAAGCCAGGCAGACAGAGATCCAAGAACAACAGAAAGACCCTCATGAATATTAGTATTCACCTTTATCAAAAACCAGTTATCTTTAGTTCAAATAAACCATGACTTTAGTCTTCTGGTTAACATATATCAATGTGGTTTGCCCACTATTAGTCTATAGGTGGAGAATTAAGGACCAGAGAGTAAACTGTATTATTCAAGTTTAACTAGAGAGATACTTCTGCTGTGCGTCCCTCTGGTTTTTTATATGAATTCTTATCTTCAATCCTAATAAAATGTGAAGTATTAATAACATTCCTTGGATACTTGGGAACAAGTGGAATCAGAGTTTAGTCCCTCTGATGAGGTCAAGGACAAGAATTGTGTAGTTGGTACAGAGGACTGTTTTTCTGCACTCACCTGAAGTATAGTGCTAGCCTTTTCCAAGCGGTGCCCTGGACTCTCTCAAAAAAAGCTCATGACACAGAGACTCTGCAGAAATTTCTTGGTCCTGTACAACCTCTTCATCTGCTCCTATGTAATACCAAACTCTGGAAGAACATTTGTCCCATCCTGTCCCTGCGTTTTCCAACTCCGTAGCACATCCTCTATACATCCACCTTTGTGGTCTCAGTTACATGGAAACCTCTCCAATGAGTTTAGGTGGCACTGGAAGCAAGCCCAATGTCTTCCTGGCCGTTTTACTTTCTAATGTTCTCCCAAAATACCTACAAGTACAAGTTGAACAATTGAGATATTAAGGAAGCCAAGTGAAATTTATGAGTTTCCTGGAGTATTCCTTCTCTGGTCAAAGCAGACTCAATGTAAAAGGTAAACTCTAGGGACCAGATAGATACCCTAATTCAGCACCTGGGATCAGTCCATAACATATGAACATGCCAGAAAAGGAGTCGAGATGGAGGGATTGGATTTGAGGGAGGATATGTCTATGAACCCTGGTGAGCGAAGATGATGGTGTCACTCTGACATCACTAGGACATGTGTTAAGTCACTTTCTCCCATGTCAATGTGTTTACCCACATGCTTCCATACATTTGTCTTACCCTCTTGCAAATATTAGGCTGATCTTGAAGGGCTGGCTGGTTGTAACTACATGGTATGGGGAAAGATTGTGTCCGTTCAGCAGCAGCAGGCAGCTGGGCATCTAGACCACAGACTTCAGTATTCTCTGATCTAACCTTGCCAAGATTTTCATGTAACCCCTCAAACCACAAAATTTCTTGCAGAAGTTCACTTTTGCAATCTTTGTTCAGTTGCAAGAAATTGGTCCTTTAGGAAAGACTCTTCAGTGTAACTGGCTTTCATACCTTCCAAAACTTCATAAAAATCAAAAACAAAAAATGAAAAGTGAACTTATATACCCTGAGAGCCTGTAACATTGAGTCAGTCTTGCTGGTATGTACTTCAGTGACTGAAAATCATTGTTTTCTGTGCTTATAAGAGTATTAACATAATCCCCTCCTTTGGAGAACATATACCTCTAGAATAAAGGGTCTCAAACTGCAGGTCACAACCCAAAATAAGACCATCCTTCGGAAAATACAGATGTTTGTATTAAGATTCATAACAGTAGCAGAATTACAATTATGAAGTAGCAACAAAATAATTTTATGTTGGGAGGGGGTCACAATAACATAAGGAACTGTATTAAAGGATCACAGCATTAGGAAGGTTGAGAACCACTGCTCTCAAACCTCTAGTGAGATATCCTAGTTTGCTTTCTGTTGTTGTGATAAACACCAAGACAGAAAGCAACTTCTGGAGAATTTATTACAGTCTGTCATCAAGAGAAGCCAAGGTGAGAACTTGACACAGAAACCACAAGGCACACTGCTTCCTGGCTTGCCTCTTCTAGCTTGCCTCCTAGCTTACTCAGCCACCTTACTTGTACAGCCCAGGCTCACATGCCAGGAAGTGGTACCACCCACCATGGGCAGAGCCTTCTTATATCAATTACCAATTAAAAACATGGCTCACAGAAAAGCCCACGGGCCTGTGTGTTGGAGGCAATTTCTCAGTTGAGGTTCGTTCTTCCCAGGTATGTCTAGGTTTGTGTCAAGCTGACAGATAGGAACGCATCCCTGAGAGGCATGTCCCCACACTCACTCATTTCCGGCTCCATCTCTGTTCACTGGGGTTTGTTTGTGCATCTGGAAGGAAGCCAAGTTGCCTGGAGATGAAACTGAGCCGTACCAGCTAAGGCCCCCTCTTGGAACAAGGAGGCGGTCCAGAGGAAATCTCAGCATGTTGTACTTGGTGGCATTCTGCATTGTTCCACATCCTCCTCTTGTGCCTGTGGTCTAGTCTCCTTCATGCCAGATGCTTAGAGAAGCAGTTCATTCAAAGAATTTGCCAGAAGGCATGAAATAACTCTTTCCCCTCCGCCCCCTGTTTCCTTTTAGGCCAGGCTGTTGTGCTGGATCGTCCTCTTTAGAAAAGTATGCAAGCTCCAATGAGTTTCCTGATGATACCCTGAACTTCATTAAGACGCATCCACTCATGGACGAGGCAGTGCCTTCCATCATCAACAGACCTTGGTTCCTGAGAACGATGGTCAGGTGAGTGACAAGCAAACCATGTCCTAAGTGAATTTCCTTGACTTTATCTTGTGCTTGTGGAATCGTGCTTTGAAATGCTACAAACATCTTCTGCTCTCCTGGGCATGGATTCAGCTAGGAATGTTGACAGGCTGGGGCGATGCCACCAACCCCCCATCGCCACATTCTTAGTGAGAAGAGTGCCAGTATTTTCAGGCTAGTTCCACACATGCCGGCAATTAAAAGAAAGAAAAAATATTTTTTTTCCAGATTAGCTCATTAATCCATCCTGCGCATCACAGGGAGTCGAGAAGGAGAACTTGTGAGAAGTGCATACCTGTTTGGGGTTTACACGTGACTGCATTGCTGGCATGAAAGGACATGTCATTTGTAGTGGCATGCCATAATGAAGGAGTTATGCTTTGGTATTTGCTTTCTGAAGTGATGCCAAAATAGAAGCAGTGGTCGATTGGGGAGATCTCTGATAGCACTAAATATCGTGCTATCATTGCTGGTTTATTATTGCAGGTCATTTTCAAAGATAATGAGCTTTTCTGTGTTTTTTTTTTTTGTTTGTTTTTTTTTTTTTTTTTTTTTTTGGTTTTTCGAGACAGGGTTTCTCTGTGTAGCTCAGGCTGTCGTGGAACTCACTCTGTAGACCAGGCTGGCCTCGAACTCAGAAATCCGCCTGCCTCTGCCTCCCAAGTGCTGGGATTAAAGGCGTGCGCCACCACCACCCGGCTTTTTTTTTTTTGTTTTGTTTTTTGGTTTTTTGTTTTTTTTTTGGGATAATGAGCTTTTCTAAACAGTGGCAGTCGATAACACAAAATGGTTTTTATCTCCTAACCTTACTGAACATATGATGAACTCTCTTGACCATGACCTAGAAACCATGCTCTATTACCTGTGAGAAGTCTGGTGTTCTCTAGTTCCTGTCTTGGTACTTAGAGCAAATAGATATCCGTGAAAGGTGGAATGATCATAAAATTCCATAGAAAGAGGATGCTCACTAGGCCTTAATTCTATGCTTGTCTCTCTCCAGCCCTTCACAGATGTGGTTTGGCCTGCACATCCTGATTTTAATATACTGCTCTGAGCCCTCTATCTTCAGGACCCTCTTTACCCCTTTGTGTACAACCAGAAAATTTTCTCATCTTGTTGACAGAGGTTTTGTGCCTCCTAGGAAATGAATGAAAGATGGTATCCACTGCTTTCCTTTTCAATGTTAAAAAGAAATGCTAAGTATATTCACTTCTCGTGTCTGTCTTCTCCATTGGAACCATCAGTTTTTCCTTATTGCTCATGGAAAGGGTCATTCCTGAGTGGTTTCATATGATTATGGATATTTATTTATTATAGAACTTGGCCTCTGTACACACATACTTCCTTCTCCCTGTTGGAGTCATACTAATTTTCTGCATATGAAAATAAGGGACCAGAACAGCTTGAGAGCATTACTTACATGCATATATTTTTCATGACATTGTTACTAGAAAGCCGTGTCACACTCGTTTGAAGTGGAAAGGGGACCTTTAATGATAGACTTACAAAGAGACTTTTGTTTTTCAAATGTGATCCTCTCATTTTTAGATACCGCCTGACCAAAATTGCAGTAGACAACGCTGCAGGGCCATATCAGAATCACACTGTGGTTTTCCTGGGATCAGAAAAGGGAATCATCCTGAAGTTCTTGGCCAGGATAGGAAGCAGTGGTTTCCTAAATGGCAGCCTTTTCCTGGAGGAGATGAATGTTTATAACCCAGAAAAGTGAGTGGAACGTTGGGTCCTTTCTTGGTAATTATTTGTCATTCTACTGAGTCCTTTCCCATTCATGGAAAAAATCACAGCAGACAAGTTGTGTGATCACACCATTTCTAAAAAATACCGAGCATACAAAAAGCATTGTTTTTTTCTTTTTCTCCTTGGCAATATTGTACATCTCTATTGCTCCGCATGTAGGATGTCCACAGAAGATCTGTAAAACTTCAGTTATGTCAGATCATGAAGTCACCATGGCAGTCCAGAAGTGGAGGATGAGGGTGGTGGCAGGGGAAAGAAAACTGTCCCTAAGAATCTACTAATGGTTCCTCCTGCCTCATCAAACCAGGTGCAGCTATGATGGTGTAGAAGACAAGAGGATCATGGGCATGCAGCTCGACAGAGCAAGTGGCTCACTCTATGTTGCCTTCTCTACTTGCGTGATAAAGGTGCCTCTTGGCCGTTGTGAGAGACATGGGAAGTGTAAGAAGTATGTATTTGTTGCCTTGCTGGCAATTCAAAACTCCATTAGTAGTTAGAAAGCAATCCTGGGTAGCTGACAGTCATCCTTCCTCTACAGAACCTGCATCGCCTCCAGAGACCCATACTGTGGATGGGTAAAGGAAAGTGGTTCTTGTGCCCATCTGTCACCCCTTAGTAGGTAAGGAGACTGAGATGTGGGAGGGCAAAGTGCTTGGGTCACTCTTCATGCTAGATGTAGGCTTGCCTGTGCTCCCTCAAACCATCTGAACTCATTTCTCTGTGTGAGAAAATTTCAGCCACGGAAGTGCCAGGTGCGTCCTCCATCCCTAACTCAGCTCGTGGACCCTGCCGCACACCTGACAGAGTATCCATGGAATAATCACCCTCAGACTGACTAAGACCACAGAGAGGAAACACAGTAGGCTTCAAAAGGAGTCCCTAGAAAGTGGGACATGAAGATACCTGCCTTGAACATCAGTTTGAGGATAGCAGAGAAAGAAGCCATGGGGAACCAATTAGATTAGTAGTTGGTTTGTCCAGCCACAACAAAACGAGTTTGCTAATTGACCAACCATCCGAGGCTGAGAAGAAACAGCAGAGCATTTGTTAACCAGTGATTGTGCTGCAAGCACGGTGTTCATAGCCAATAAAGCTTTCTCCTGTGCTGACCTTACTGTGAATCCGGCACACAATCAATGTTTGGCAATTTCCCAATTGGTCCCTTAGATCAAGCCCCTCTGTTCTGCCTTCCAGTTGATTTTTTTTTTTCCACTTCAGAGGATGTGAAATCTAAAATAACATTTGGAAAAAATATTCAAAGCGTGTCTCAGAGAGATTGTGGGCAGTGCAAGTGAGGTGTCCAGGGCAGTCCAGGGCTCTTCTTCAACAGAGGAGCTTCCCTGGTCCCATTTGTAAAACAGAACTATTTTCCCATGCTAGAAGCATCTTTTCTGCTTTTAAAATAGCCAGACAACTAGAAAGAGACGATTTAGTGACTACCACCCACATCATTTGAGAAATACTCTCTTGAACCGAGCTAATGATAACTGTAAAATATGACCTAGAAATTTGAGTGCTGCAAAGATGGCCCACTCTGTATTATCAGCTGTGGCTTTGCAGGTAGCTCTGTTGACGTTTGATAGAGTTGGAGCCTTGTATCGTTTCTTGAAATTCCTTGGGGTGGGGCAGAAAGAATCAGTGAGGGGGGAATTGATAAGAGGCTCATCATTTGTCAGCAAGTGGACAAAGATAACAAGACTTTCATAAGCTGTTTTCAAGTTCCTCTCAGACCTCCCAGAGGTTCCCTTTAAGCCCTGCATTTATATGCCATTGCCATAGGCACTGCTCAACACATGCAAGGCTCTGCAGGGCGAGTGGGCTTTGGGACTGGATGGATACTGGCTTTCATTACAAGAAATCCGTATCCTTAGAGAATGAATTTAATTTTCATTACAGCCAAAGACATTAGAGGCTAAACACGGATTATTAGATCAAGGTGCGCCTTTCAAAGTGGTTTCTCGAGTGGTTCATGATAGACCGGGAGGCAGCCACAAATCAGAATTTTCAATTACATTTTTAGAAACATAAGCACAGAGTGGACAATTCTGGGTGTGCTTGTTTTAAAACAATTAAAGTGAGTGGTGGTGACCCTTAGGATGCAGGAGGAAGAAGAGACGAGAGTTGAGGACTGGGCAGGGAGAAAGCAAGATTCTTGCCACAGTCCACCCTCTCAGAGCCTGCACATACCTGCTCACTAGTCAGTTGTGCCCTTAAACACTTGGTTATATGTACTTTGTAGGCAAAGAAATGGGGGGAGGGGGGCTGGGAAAGCAAGGATAAGAATGGGAGAGGAAGCAGAAAAGAACAGACACTTTCATCTAGACTTATCTTATTGCTGATACGAGGAGTGAACTTTAGCTTGAAAACTTTTTAAATGTTTAGGTAACGCTCAAGGAACCAGAGTAAGGAAAGCATAAGAGTAACCCACAAGCCAGTCCACAAGCCAGTTAGCTTCCTGATTCTGCTCCGAGCTCATGGCTATCTTAGATAGCTTCTCCTTGGAGACTCGCATCAGCCTCATTGTTATAAGCTGAGAGCTGTTTCTCTCTTACACCCACCGCTCGGCTTAGCTAAAGGGTCACTTTTTAAAATGAAAGTAAAGACTCGCTTATAGCACTGAATTTTTTCTCTCTTTCCTTGTCCTCTCCCCTCTCCCCTTTTAAAGACTGGCTTTTGAGCAGGACATTGAGCGTGGCAATACAGACGGCCTTGGAGACTGTCACAGTAAGTATAGTTTTTAAATCTGTACCAGCCTGTGGATAAAGATGCTTTTATCAAATGGTCTTGAACACGGGTGGTGGTGACCCTTTGAGATCAAAGGGTCCTTTCACAGAGGTCACCTCAGAAAACACATATTTATACCGCAATCTATAACAGTAGTGAAATTACTGGTATGAAGTAGCAACAAAACTAATTTTAGTTATGGGGTCACCATAACATGAGAAACTGAATTAAAGGTTCACAGCCTACGAAAGCTGAGAACTACTGATCTAGAAGCATCGGACCCATGTAAACCTCAATGCAGCTGAATCTGCACATACCAAAGAGAGAACAGTGCTTGTGGAAGCCAGCACTACCAGAGTTACTGCTGTGAATGCAGACACCTCTCCCTTCATTCTACTGCTGCAGAAGAAACACATGCTGGGGGATATTAATTATAGCAAAGCAGTAAGTTATGTCAGTATTTCCATTCCCAAAACAACAGTCTTGTTGTTTTTCATAATGTGCTATTACACTGCATTTTAGCCAAACAATCAAAAGTTTAATCATTGTGCTCTCGCTTTGTAACTTAGTGGGACTGTGTTAGTGTTCTTTAACATATTTACCAATGAAAGTAATTATTTTTCAAAATGAAACCATTTGAGATAGGAACAAACTTAAGGAATAACACAGCAGCATAAAGTGATTCTAAATGACCTCTTTGCAGAAATTAACCAAGTCTCATTCACATACTATTAAGTGGCACCACTATACTTAGAACTTCTTAAAGACAGTCAGGACTCTGTCCTGTTGTCTTATGAGCTGATCAATATCAGGATTCTCCTGAAAATGCTTTAGTGTTGTGAACTTGAATAATAATGTTATGTTTTTAGAAAATGAATATGTTCAGTTTATGACCTTATAAAAATGAATTGGAGTTTATTAAGAGTTTTAGACACAATCTGTAAGCACATGGGTTAAAAGAAAGAAAGGCACTCAGGAATCAAGACAGATCTGAGTATCTGAGAATATGACTGTTGGCTTCTCAAAGGAGACTCACCTGGTTTATGAATTCTTTTTAATGTTCCATGTATGGAAATTCATAAAATTTTCATTCAAAATGGCACTGGAAAACAGCTCTTAAGGGAACAAAATTGAGTGACTCTGTAATAAGACCATAGATGTAATTCTAAGTCTTTAAGGGGTAAGTACTGAAATTTCAGACCAGGCTGTAATTCAACTTTCTATCACATGCTTTTGCAAGCAATACAGAATAATCAAATAAAGAGGGTAATTACCAATCTTATCTGCAAGTTCTTGACTTGGACATAAGTTAGTTTATTAATAAAACATATGGCCAGCATTTTCCTTTATCATATCTTCACATGAAATCTTTACACATACAAACTGGTGTAGGAGATGTGTCATCAGCAAAATGGCTGTGCTGTGTGTGTGGCTATTCATCTGTATCAGTAAACCAATTTCAAGTTCGATCATTGGACCTTAATTATCTTGTGCCCTGTAGTCTTAGTTTTGGAAAAACGGCAGTTTTGAAAGGTGAGGGGTTGTTACAGATGCTTAATTAAATTAGCTTTAGAAAATATTTTCATTGCATTTTTGTGGTCTGGTGGTGTGATTGCTTGTAACAGGAACATGGATTTGGCCTGAATCAGGAAATGTACAAAGAAGATGCTGATGGACTGCTACTGTGTGTTAAAGTGCCTGTGCATTCCTATGTTTTAAGGCAGAAGAATCTAAGAGAACAAGTGTATGTCAAGTAGAAGGTTCCAATCTAGTGATTTAGTCTTTATGTCCAGGGTCAGCAGTAAAAGGCTGTTTCCCTCATACTCCATTCTGGGGTCCCCACTCAGGACAGAAGGTGGGACTATGCCTCTGCCTGTTCCCCGTCCTGAGAGAACTTCTCCTTTCCTCATGCTCCCACCAGAAAAGGAACTACTTCTGTATGTGTCAGTATTCAGGGGGCACTTACAGAATTGCTTCACTGACAGGATTTTTAGGAAAGTCATAGAAAGCCAGTGATCTGACATAGACATCAGCATACAAACCTACATATGTGATTTAAGTGTGGGTTTGGGTTTTCAACTTTCAAACTAAAACTCCCCACTCATTTCAGAACATTAGGGATTATGACACTGGACAGTTCTCTCAGTTCACCCATGAGGATGAAACCAGATAGAATATTACTTACAGATGTGGCTCGGTTTCTTTATCCATAATCATGCCCCAAGTTGAGCGTGGTTTCCTGACACTCATAGAGTCATTGCAATGACCACTTCCTCTGCTAACTCTTGGGTTTTCGCGGTTGGTTAGCAGTGGCTTTGAGGAAAGTCGCCCATGGAAGAGATCTGGAGATGGGAAATTGGATTGAGTAGGAAGCATCTTAGGTTACCAGCAGGAAGAGACAAAGGCTTCTAGGTGTTGGGCTCCCACGTTGCCCCAGCCCTCGTTACTCATCCCTGTTCACTGTGTAAGTCACACTAAGAGTGTGCAGCTAAGTAACCACCTCCCCGCTTTTGTCTTTCAGATTCCTTCGTGGCACTGAATGGTAAGGAAAATCTTACTGTCACAAATTTCATGTTGATGGAAATCTATTGTACTAATCCACATGAAGATTTTTAAGCTTTAGGTTTCTTTTTAATTAATTTTTATCCTCATTTTTTATAGACATTTCAACTCCTCTACCAGATTATGAAATGTCTTTCAACACAGTGTATGGTCAGTTTACTGATATATATATACATATCAATATTAATATTTAAAGTTACTCATCCTTTGGTAGTTTTTAGTTTTCGTTCTTAATCATAGAACAGATTCTTTGCTACTTCAAGGCCCCAATTCACTAAACTTATTTCTAGATTTCACTGGGCTTATATATAATATATATATATATATATATATATATATATATATATATATAAAATGTATTTGTTCTGCTTATATGAGATAGTTGATTAGAGAGACCAAGTCTTACATATTTAACCCATATTATGTGAAACATGCCAACATTCAACAATTTGGTAAATCTATCTAATGAATTCTCGAGGGAGAAGAAATTTCTTCTTGAATATGCTAGTATTTATGGAGATTCAAGATAAAAGAACAGTGTTTATAATTCATAAACTGTAGCCCCTCAGCTGATAGGGAATACCACTCCCCTAACTGTGCCTGTCAGGATAACCTCCCCACAGGGGAATTCCCATATAAGGGCACAGACACCAGGGTTTTATGAGGCAAACATTTGCTGTGTAGCATGAAAAACGACCAACAACCTTCAAGATCAGAAAGAATTTGAATATTTAAACGTATTTTCAGTAAGAGGCCTTCAAAATGTATGCAAGAAAGCATGAGGCAGGGAGTGTAATATCCAAGCAGGATTTTGCCATTGTTCTCCACATGAAATACACAAACTTAGATTCAGGAGGTATCCTTACTTCCTCACTGGCAAGCCAAAATTCAGCTGTGTCGTTTTTGTGTTTCAGAGTACTTCCAAACACCTATCAACTTAAACGATTGAATGTATTTTTAAAAATAGCATGATATGAAATCATCTCTGTAGTATCAAATTTAAGATTTTTGCCTTTTAATTTGGACCATGAATTCAGCCATTTATAGTTTTTGTGTCCTAGATACACAACAAAGGAATGGTTTTAGAGACAGTCTTTAAATGTAAGCATAGGCAAAAATGGAGGAAAAATGGAAAGAAGAGGAAAACCCACAAAATTTAGGAAACAAACAATACTTCAAGGTGGCTACAAATGTGTTCAATTGTTCTATGTAAAATTTCAGGCCCTAAACCTGATTAACATAAAATTAGAAACCTTATTGAAGTCTTCAAGACTGTCTTAAAACCCAGAGCTGTGCAATGCAGCTCCCCTGGCCAGCCCCGCCATGATTCAACACAAGGTAGAGCAGATGAGTCTGCAGGACTCCTCCACCTTTGACATCTGCTCATCTATGATTCAAACAGGAATATTGAACAGCGCAGACCAGAAGAGAACTGCTCAGAAGGCAAATGTCATCTAGCTTAACCTTAACCTTCAGGAAGGAAACTCACTTAGCACCTGGTCTTTTGCAACGTCAGACTTTGCAATCATGGCCTGTGTAACTGAATAATTTTTATCAGATGTTGAGAAACTCAGACCCTGAAAGTGAACCAGCAGCCTTCCTTGCATCCATCAAATGTTCAAGACCAATTTTAACTCCCAGGGAATTCCTTGAACATATAATTAAACGCTGGGATGCTCTTTATGGGCAAAAAAAATCATTCTCCAGGCAAGTGTGGAGCTTTCATTTCCCCCTCAAAGACCAGGCATTTATTAATTTTTCCATATGTTAATGTGAATATGTTAAAGTTAAACCTTGAAAGGACAATGCCCAGTTCTTGTGAGCTCTTGATCTGAAGCTTCTGGAAGAAAACCAAAGAAGAAAGGGACTTTCCCTTTAGTTCATAACCCTGTCCATTGCAGGTAGGAACTATTCAGCATGTAGTAGTTAGATGGCTAATTTACCATCAAAATCAGTGATGGTCTACCACAGAGGTCAGGAAATTACTAAAGAGCCATAGAAAGACACTTTCAAAGGAGGGAAAACAATACGTTTTTTAAGGAAAACAAAAAGAGCTATGCTCTAGTTAGTACTTATGCATTTTTATAAGTGGTGGTTATTTTAGCATGAACTAAGAAAATATTTAATTAATTCATCCATCAAATACTTGTTGAGTGGCTGCTATGGGTCAGGCATGGAGTATGTGCAGGATTTGTATTCCCAGAGGAAGGACCAAATGGCTACGTTTATGGGCATGAATATAGATAAGGAAGACAATCCAGAGTGCACCTGCACTCTTAGTCATTGTGTCTTCTCTAAGTCCTGAGCCTCCTGGCTACTTGAGGCCCACAAAGCAAACCACCAAAATGGAATTTCCTTTCTCAGAGAAAGACATCATTTTAGTTTAGCACTGTGTAAGCTTTGTGTTGGCTAAAACTGTAGGCAACACCAGTCCCATCTACAAGAAGTCTTTTAGTGAATTGGGCCCTGATCGTTTTTCCTCTGTCTTCTTCTCTGTATTGAATTAGTGTCTCTTATGTCTAATCGGCAAAATCATTGTTAACAGTAAAAATAGCGGGAAGGGTCTCTAACCTGTAGACTCACAGTGACTTGTAGATGTAGAGAAACCACACGATGCATGAAAATTAACTTTTGGAAAATATCTATAGTTTTTGTATCTGTGAAGACTATCAATCACAGCATCCGTTCCACTGATCAAAATGCAATCTCTCCTATTAGACCGTATGATTACAGCAAACCTATTGACATACAATAAATACCATATCCATGAGCCATTGTCTATTTTCATGACATCCTTTTGGCTACAAAGTCTCACAGACAATGCGTGCCTATTGTACAGCCTGTAAAATCACATTGTGAGAAAGAATATCCGTGATTCCTAGCTTGTAGTCTTTAAGGATGGCGCGTCAAGAGACGCTTGCCTGCAGGGGCTGCTGCTCTTCCTTACTCTCACCTCTCACCTGGTCATTCAACACTTTTTGAGGCTCACTATTTGCTATCTGTTTACTTCATGCCCAGCCCGTGCTTTCCATCCACAAGTTTAAAAGATTTACAAAGCTTCCCACCCCACCCCCGTCTCTTTTCTGTTGAGTAAATCAGATGCACAGTTTCTCTAGATTTACATACAGAAAGTCAAGATATGGTGCGTATTAGACTAACCCTTCAGAGATAGGAGGAAGGCTGATTCCTCACATTTGTGTAAAACATTTTCCTACCTAACTACCATCTGGTCCACATTAATTTCCTCTTGTAGCCATAGCTTTCCGTCACCAATGAGTTTTCCATGTATCTGTAGCATATGGTCCAGGAAATCTTTTTACAGAAAAATGTGTCCCTTAGGCATATATTTCCCCTAGATTACCATATTAAGAAATGTTCTCACTAAACTATACTTATGGCATTACCATAAAATTGCCCCTTGAACACAGTTAAATTGAAAGTACTTACAATGCCTATCCATGCAGGTAGAAGAGATCCTTGCTACTTGAAGGGGGCATAACCCTCCACGCCACACCACGCCACATCACGCCACGCCACACCTCCCTACCCACCTACAAAGCTATTTCAAATTATCTTCTTCTGTTGGGTGCTGAGTTGTAGTTTGGGATGGCCATATATTTATTTTAATGTAGTCAAGTTCAGGCATGGAAATAAACATGTCATCGGAAGCAGGAAGAAGATTCTTACTTCTGTTTCTCAGGATGATTTTATCACCCCGGTTCTTTTATCAGCATTAGGTGGGATGTAGAACTCAGAAACGCAGTGTCTAGAATCAAACATTCCGTGAGGTTTAAATGAGCCTATTTTCAGCAGTGGGCTGTAGAGCAGAGTGTTTTCAACAAAACAGATGTTGGACGCTGTGTTGGAACCACCAGGTTCTGCAGAGAGAGGGGGGCTTCTTAAATGTCACTGAAGCTTTGTGGTGGCACTCAGAGTGGTGTTTCCAAAGAAATCAGTAGTGCTCACCTGAACTTCCATTGGCTTGCTTTTCCTGACAGCAAATGTTTAGGATATAATGCTATTTAAAAATCAAAAAAGTGGCTGGAGAAATGACTCAGTGGTTCTTAACCACATTGACTGCTCTTCCGGAAGTCCTGAGTTCAATTCCCAGCAACTACATGGTGGCTCACAACCATCTCCAATGGGATCTGATGCCCTCTTCTCGTGTATCTAAAGACAGCTACAGTGTACTCACATACATAAAATAATAAACAAGGACCCCCCAAAAAACAAAAAGAAATAATTGTTTCTTAATTTGCAATATTAAAGTCTCCTAGAACTCCAACTTCTAATGAGCATTGCAAATTAAAAAAAGAGAGAGAGTGGGGAGGGAGAATGCAACTATCAGTAGGACCTATCTTTCTGGTGGCTAGTATTTTATTTATCATGTACAAGGTGATCAATCATATTCTGAGGCTAGAACCCTTAGAGTTACTCTGAGTCTATTCTCCTCTGTGCCAATGACACTGATTGCACACATACAGTAGCTGTATTACTTTCTTTCCTAGGCTTACCTGGAACTATATATAGTCTTGGCTGGCCCCAAGCTCAAAGCAATTCTCCTGCCTCAGCTTCCCAAGTACTAGGATCATAGGCATGAGCAATGACAACCAGTGATATCTCTTCTAAAGTTCTTAAGATGTTGCTTTAGGCAAGATGGTTTAATAATCAACTCAAAAGTCACAGAAAAGCTATATTTTATTTTCTACAAGAGAGGACTACTAATCAGGCTCCTTTAAATCAATTGTGAGAGCCGAGATGAAAGGATCCGATACAATCTGCATTTAATCTTGTGGGATGATGGAAAGCGAGCATCTAAATGTGTTCCTAGGAAATGTTTAGCTTATCTGCAATGTCTCCCTGACTCACCAGTCTTCTGGCACTGTCCTATGCTGGACCAATCCAAGATCAGAACGTACCTTTTTCTAGTTTAATTATCTCAGTCAGTGAGGCCACCAAAATAATGTCTCATAAATCTGAGTCACAAAACACTGAACCCAGCTTTAAACACAGAAGGTGCATCCCTAAAGACAGGTAGCAGAGGAGGCTTTCATGCTAAGGGTAGGAATGGATCCCTTGGGAGAGGGAGCATCTCTCGGAATGGAGAATGCCCAGGAGATTAGCTAAAACTGAACGCTAGACACACTGTGGAGCTTTGATGGGAAGGACTCAGTTATTTGTGATAGGAGAGGCCATCCGCCCTCATCGATGCCCTACCCAGCCACAACCCATGCTCCTGGAGTGTCCCTCATACTGCCATGGGAAGTGTTCTAGGGAAAGACACTAGTGTTTCATGAGTATCAGGCACTGTGAAACTTCCACTGTTCTGTCACTTTATTTGCCCAAGGCTGGCAGGACTGACTGTCCCTAAGGTGTGGCAAAGGACTGGGTAAGAGATTTCCCAGGTTCATCCCACTTGTAGCTGTACAGTCTCTGTCCCTTTATTCTCTGACTATAAGTTCACAGGATCTTCTGCTGAATACAGTATAGGTATCACACACACACACACACACCAACTTACACCAGCAAGCCCTGTCATTGCTAAGACTTGCCCTCCATCTCAAGGTCATCATGGGTATCCTAGCTCCTGACCAAATTGACCAAAGGGAATTCAGTCTTTGGTGTTATTTCCCTAACTGTATTTGTGATGAAAACAGGGCACGCCAGTTCCCTCTATCCCAGCACCACTACGTCAGATTCGGCGTCCCGAGACGGGTATGAGTCTAGGGGAGGCATGCTGGACTGGAACGACTTGCTGGAGGCACCCGGCAGCACAGACCCTTTGGGGGCAGTGTCCTCTCATAACCACCAGGACAAGAAGGGTAAGGCCTTGGAAGTGCCACTTCCTGGGGGCGGTGGGGAGAGGGGTGGGGGAAAGGGGAGGACTGTGTACCTGCTTCCAGCTGGATCCTAGCAGCCTTAGGAACCTCCCGGGCACCATCATTGAAAGCATCTTAGAAAAGACTGCAACCCAGCCTTTGAGCCAGGCTTGATCCCCATTTGTTCTTTGACCTGGGAGATACCACACAGAACAAATAGCACGTCCCCAGGGCTTCCTCTCTCCAGAAGAGGCTCAGGCTGCTTCAGAACCAATGCTAGCTCCTCTGATCCCTTCCCTTTCCTCTGAACTCCTCCTAGTCTGATGCTGTGAGGTTTTAGACCCCTTTCCCCCACCTTAATGGGATGAAATGCTGTGCAGATTTTGGCAAGTAAAAACAACCAAAGTAAAAGCCTGCTAGTCAGTGACTTAAGGCTAGCGCTGGCCCCTCTCTCGTGGTGCTGAATTTGAATAGGCCTGTGCTCCACAGACTACTGTAATCACCCTTAGAGGACCAGAGCCGAAACAAAAAATATGTTATTTAATCAAGGAGAATTGCTATGCATTTGCAACGGAAAAGAAGCCTCACTAAATGAAAGGGACTCTACTGTGAACTGTCCTAAATTCTCCTTTGCTTTCTGTGCTGGCCTCCAGACAGGAAATGTCATGTCTTTTTCTAGCTGTTTGCTGCTTCTGGTAACACATCCTACTTCAGCCGCAGCTGCGAGCAGAGAAGCCTTTACTTATCTCGAAAACAGTCTTGTAAATCAGTGCCTCAAAGGCCCTTATGTTGCTGGGCCATCTCCCCCAATGCAGAATTGTTTGCTTCTATATGTTTTCAAGAGTTCCATCCAAGCTAGGGTTGGAGTTTTGAGGGTCAGGAATCCACAGGGACCCTTGGAGGACAACCTGTATCATGCCTTCTCTTGGAGGTGTTTTTTGTTTTGTTCTTTGTCTTGGATGAACTCCTTTCTGGACAGACTCCCATGCTAATTTTTCATATATTTTTGTAAGCTGCTTTTGTCCTGTGAGCACAACGCACTCTTTTGCCCTAGTTCCCAAGCCTAAGTGGTAAAGATGGCCCCTTTACCCTGTTCTCCTGTGTGTCCTCTTTGCCGGCTTCCTTATTCTTCTATAGACTTCTGTTTCTTTGTATGTCCTGCTTCAAATCTATTTAAAGAAGAACAAAGCTGGTTGTGTCTCATCGGCCCCTTTAAGTTAGAAGGATATCTGTCCTTACCAGCCTAAGAAAGTATTCAGTAAAGGGGAAACTGCCCAGCAGGCTGCAGGCCTTGGCATGTGACATTGTTTGTGTGTGGCTTCAGAACTCAGATTCCTCATCCCCAACTGTAGCACTTTGGTTTTGCCTGTTATAATTTTCTGGAGGGAAGAAGTCTTTCTAGTCAAGCATGGGTTGCAGTCATTTTCTCCACTCTTCACTGAGAGGGGCAGCATGGATTTCCTCCATTCAACAGCTCCCCCTAAGGAACGGAGGCTCTCAAGGAGTCCAATTAGTGCCTTGACAGATTGTTTTAAAATTCGGCATTGTTCACTTTTCCGGGTCTTATTCTGAGTGCTGAGGAAGCTGGAAGCAGTCTGCATAGCGTCAGACAATGGTGGCAGAGTTGACTGCATGGGTGTTTAACATGGTCGCTGTTCTTGTGCTATGACCAGCCTCCTTGCCTTGCCCCATCAAAGATGATTTTGATTCTTTTTTTTTTTTTTTGACAGCGTCCGGTATATCACTGATGGGGCAATGCCAATGAGTTGTTATGCCAAAATTGAAAATGATAGAGCTTAATGTTCCCTGTACCGTGATTTATTTTTTTATGATTTTTGATTTCTTCTTTTCTCTGAACAACCCTTCTGTTTGCTGTTCATGATTTCTTTCCGACGTCTGTTTTGTTTTGCCCAGCACTGTGTGGTATGACTTGGTGATGACGTCACTCTGTTGGAAACATCCTTGCTCCTTTTCTGACTCACTATGATGTCCCTCAACCCGACCCAACCTGTGCTCTCCTGGCTTCTTTCCATCTCCTGATGTTGGTGCTTTAATGACGTCGCATCCTCGTGTTCAGCATCTGCTAGGATGCTGGACCTGTCTGGGTTTCCCAAGGGCCTCTGCGAGTGCTCTTTCCACTGAGCCGATTGTCTCATGGGAATGTGACACATGTGTTCTCCAGCTTTCGGAGCCAAAGATACTCTGGAATTGTGTCTAAGATGCTTCACGTTTCTCCACTAAGCAGAAACTGTGTCCATGGACCAGCCTCTTAGGAGGAGTCACGTGCCTAGCGCCCTTTCATTCGAGCCATTAAACGAGTGCCAGTGAACAGCATGTCCCCAGTGCCTTAGCTCTGCATGGCTACTGGTTGACCCTGGGCTGGGCACGTTCTTTGTTCACTCCACACTCTAAAACACATCTGCACTTCCAGAGTATGTTTGCTCATTTTCCTTCTTTTCCTTGTCATGTCTTTGGTCTTGGTTTAACCCCGTGCATCCCGCACCTCTGTCGCAGCACCATCTTCACCTTGCAGTCTAACCCTCTTCTGCTACCATTGCTCTTAGCCTCCCCTTTCAAAATAGTAGACCCAAGCCCTCTGCCCCCCACCCCGCCCCAGCCCCGTGGACTGTTCCAAGGCTCTTTCCTTCTGTACTGTAAGTAGCATTTAGATGTTGTGCGGATATACCGTCACACTAACAAAGCACAAGAGGAGACCTGCAGGGCACAAAGGAGCATCATCATAGAAAATGAAGTAATTTTCTCTCTCAATGACTGGCCTCGCTCTTCATTACCCTACTGGCCTTGTCTAATGTCTCTTGCCATATTTATTTTCTTTTCTTTTTTTTAAAATGCTTGATATCTTCCAAGCCCTGGATTCATTAGTTTAAAAAAACACACACACACAACATACACATACACACACACACAACCAACCACTGTGTTTTATCTCTGGGTCCCTGGATATCTGGAGCCTTTTAATCATCTACTTGATAAATTAGATGCAGCTTGACTACTTCTTTCTTGGTTTTTGCCACATCTAAAAATATACATATTATGTATTCATCCAATAACCATTGAGGTGGTACTGGGTAGTTACAAAGGGGCTCTAATTACATATAAATAAAAGGGAGAACTCGGTTTATTTTTAGCCCTGGCTTACCCTCCACCATGCCTGCCCACAGCAGAAGAAATAAGAGCTTTCATTTTTATATTAGACAAACTTGGAGAGTGAATGGCCACTCTTGTACCTTTCTTCTCTTACTGAAAATAGAAGTGGGGGAGGAGAGATGGCTTAGCAGTTAACAGCACTGACAGCTCTTCCAGAGGACCTGAGTTCAATTCCCAGCAACCACATGGTGGGTCACAACCATCTGTAATGAGATCCGAAGCCCTCTTCTGGTGTGTCTAAAGGGAGTGATAGTGTACATTAAACAAACAAACAAACCTTTTTTTTTTTTTAAATGGTATAAAACCAGATCTCCCAAGAGGGCTACAGCAGGGAATTGAGCAGACGCAAACTGCCACTGCTGTGGAGTGGTACAAATATGAACCGTCAACCCTAAGCCTGCTATTGGGATATATGTGTGAACTCCAAGCAGAATAATGCACCTCTTCAGACTTCATTGCTTAGTTCTCTCATGAGTCCTTTGAAAGCAGATGAAATGGTAACTAGAAAAGCAGGTGTTCTCATTTGGTGAGAAATGCCAAAATTGTTCGTTTATCCATTTTAGGAAATTGATAGACTGAGATGTTATCGTCTGGCCACACTTAGTCAAAAGGTTAAGGTTATGGTCATTATATATAGGCAAGGGAAAAAAGTAGCATTTAAATTAAAATAAAATGAATAGTAACTGTAGACAATATTTTAATCAGTGTGTAATTATGTTTGGGAAATAAGCTTCTGGTAAGACATAGGAAGTCTACTGGGGATGGCATGTGGATTGCCCATGTTTTCGTGTTCATCCTGAGTACAACTATATGGAAAAGAATTTGTCAGTAATCCTCTTTATTACCAATTGCTTATTCTCTAATGCACCATAGCCTGTGACAATATTGCCTCCAAGAGGGATGTGTAGCACCTTACATGGGATGGGGATGCTTTAGGTGACCCAGGGACATTGTGCCCTTCAGGAGGAGCAAATGGTATGGAAGACATTTATGCTCCCTGCCTCAAGCCTCTTCATCATGTCAGGAGATAGTCTCCATAGGTGCTGTGTCAGCAATAGCTCCCTAAACTCACTGCTGTCCCTGTGTAACCCAGAGCGAACATCCGGCTTCAGAATGGAGCCTTGTCTGGCAGCCAGACCCAACTAGAATGAACATTGTTTTACTCTCAGTTAAATTTAAAGTTAGCTTTCTGCCCATAAAAAGTCAGGATGTACGTAATGGTGATGTAAATTCTCCATGTCAAATACATTAAGTTGAGTAAATTCAAGTTAATTTAAAGCAAATATTAAGTATCAAGTAATTCTGTAGGCCATAGGGATATCCTACTAAGTAAATCAGGTGGTAAGAGAGTGTGGCTAAAGCCATAGAAATACTTCCTGACTTACTAAAGTTAGGTCATGCTGGCCTAGAGGGATCAACAGAGTCCAGAAAGGATGAAGCTAATACCAAGAACACCACCCTTGATGCTCAGAAGGAGATCTGATAGCTTGCAAACCCTGGGCTGTCTGGGCCCTTTAAGGCCACGTGATCGTGGTCAGGAGTCAGTGTTGAAACTGTCAGCCCTGTGTTCTACACGTTTCTGTCTCGGCAACCAAGCTTTGGAGTTTGGGGAGAGAATTTTAGTCACGTATGAATATAAAGACAGTAGATATAGACTATAAAGAAGTTAGCCTCTGTAGGCTTGCTTATACATATCCATCATGGGTTTGTTTGTTTGCTTGCTTGCTTGTTTGTTTGTTTTGGGGGGCTTTTTGCTTGTTTGGTTGATTTTTTTTTTCTCTCTCCATTGGTAGTGACCTCCCTAGGATAGGATGCAGCTAGTTTGTAACCACACTATGGCCTGAGGAAAAGTTTAGCTCCAGCACCTCTGCTTCTGCGGGCTGTCACATGTTCCCATGTCCTGAAAACACACAGGCTGGCCCTTTGTCCCTTCCCTTCCATTCATTCTGAGTTCCAGACCTTCAGAGCCAGGTCCTCTGTACTGACAGACTGAGGAATCTCCACAACTGCAGGGCAGCACACTGAACCACAGTGCTCAGTCACATTAGTCTTGCATTTTAATAGTTGCCAATGCTTAAAACCTACCTGATCTGGTATTTTAAAGCATGTTAGTTTTCCCAAGAAGAAAAAAGTAAATTTTTTTGGCTCTTATCAAAGTATATACACTTGGTTTTTATGCACAGAAAATGTTATTCTTCATGATGATATGTGAAGAAAAACAGACCTCTTGCTTTCTTGACTTAGACCAGATGTTTTGTGCTCCTTCTTCAGTGACATACTGAAACAAAGACGTTTTCTAAAGTCTCAGGCAAAATTCATCACTGATTCTGTAGTGCAATTTTAGATAGCATTGAGGAGTTAATGGAGTGAGACAGACACACCCCCACTTGCTGTCCAAGGCATATTCAGCCACAGGGCACATGATGCACAAGTAAAAATGAAAGTGACAAAGGTCTATCTGGTCTGCATGGCCTCTGTGAGCCAGGCCAAGACATACACAGGAACAGATACAGGCCCTGGCTGCAACAAAGTGGGTGTGGCACTCTTGGATGGATAAATGCTGCATCCCAGTTCATCTTACCAGTCCTTTCCTTCGGTACCAATATCACAGCAGTAATAGATCACCAAACTGGGAGGAGAGGAAAATGGGTGTGTTGGATACAGGATTTATATCTAAAATGTTGTAAACACTGACTTACTGAAGAGCTGGTGCTGTCTCTAAAGTTTAAAAGCAAACCACATGGATTACATAGTTTTTAGGTAGCATCACAGTCATCTTTGGATCTGACTATGAAGCATGACTAACCTCCAGAAAGCTCCTAGGAAAAAGGCTGCTATCAAACATGCATGGTCAGAGGCAAGGCAGCTAAGAGAGGAGGACTGGCCTTGCTGAGGGAGGGAGGACTGCCTTAATCAGAGTCCCTTTATTTCTGTTTGGGGGAAGAGAATGGATGGAAGGTATCGTATACTGTTCATAGAAAAATGGTATACAAGCCAGTATTGTTGGTAAGGAAAATAAAACTCTTAAAAGGCTAGCATTTCTAAGTGTGTGTTATACTAGGCCCACCCCATAAAGATTTAATATCATTTTTATAACTTTTGTCAAGCTCTTCTAACCTCCAAAACTTTCAAGTCTGTATAAAAAAATGTCCGTAGGCTAGAGAAATGGCACTGAGGGTAAAATCCTGAGGACGTAAGTTTGCTCTCTGGGATTTTCATGATGGAGAGAGAGAACTGACAATCACAAATTAGCCTTTGACCTACGCATGCACGCCATATCACCAACATGTACACACATGCACACACGCACACGCGCACACACACAGACACACACATTCTTCTGTTTCTTTGTTAATTCAACAAGTATCCATGTACAAATGTAAGTGTTGTGCTGGATGTCATAGGAGCCTGCAGAAGCAGCTTATAGTTTAGCGGATTAGATACACAGCTAGCTTCTGGTGGGACCAAGGAAAGTCCATGCAAGAGAAGTCACACACACACACACACACACACACAGTAATTTAAATAGTTTTAAATGATTGTGGGAGTGTTAGATCATGGACCCACGTTGTTGGAAGTAGAAAAGGAGGATTACTTGGTAAAATACAACAAACTCAGATAAATTTAAACTTCAGATACACTTAAATACTACCTTTCAAATATTTAGATAAAACTGAATGCTTTGCAATGTAAGCATATACCAAATATTGCATGACATATATTTTTTTTCTTAAAGCACTACTGTTTATCTAAGCTTGTAGTTAGCCAAGTATCAAGTATTTTTTGCTACCTTACCCCTATTGATTTGTCCTAGATAAATATGTCCCTCGTGGGACGTACCTTCTCCAAAGTATTATTCTGTATCTGAAGCTTAGCAGTAGCAGTGTCCTGGTTTGCTTTGTGTTGCTGTGATAAACACCATGAGCAAAAGCAATCTGGAGAAGGAAGAGCTTACTTGACTCATGCTTCCCAGCACTCCCACTGTTGAGGAAAGTCAAGGCAGGAGCTCAAGCAGGAGCAGAGGCAGGGACCATAGAAGAATGGTGCTTCCTGGCTTTCTCTCCATGGGTGCCAATCTTAGATAAGCCAGAACCACCTGCCATGGGATGGCATGGCTCACAAATTAACCCAATTCTTACTTGAGCTTCCCCCTTCCCAAGTGAATCTAGCTTATGTCATGATGCCAAAAAGCTAAGTAGCGCCTGTTGCCAGCTTGGAGCAATACTGGAGAACTCAGTGAGGTTCGGGGAGTCCACCTCAGAGCTAGCCTCTGGACTACATATGGAATTTAAGAATAAACCATACAAGAAGAACTCAAGTTAAAAATTCTTTCTGTTGCTTGGCAGTGGTGGCACATGCCTTTGATCCTAGCACTCAAGAGGCAAGAGTCCCAGGACAGCCTTGTCTATAGAGAAAGCTCCAGGACAGCTGGGGCTACTCAGAGAAACCTTGTCTTGAAATACACACACACACACACACACACACACACACACACACACCTTCTGTGATAGTTTTATCACACTTGATTTCAGAAAATGATCACTAAAATTAGCATATTGGTCGAAACCTAGTTTTGGTATTTGTAGCCACTAAGAGCAGACTCTGAATGACAGTTATCTCAAGAAAGCTCAGAAATAAAATTGTTCCCAAGCAAGACCATTAATACACTTGGTTGTTTTCAAGTTTATTTAACATGAAGTTTTTAGCAACTGTCAAATGATCCAGACACGTGTTTGGTGACATTCTGATGTTTGTTTTCTGTGGGACTAGAACTGAGAAAGCACTGGAAAATCATAGTTCAATAGTGGTGTGAAAAGAACATTCGTGTCAAAGAAAGACCAAGAGCAAACTTACTTGAGATTGTGCATACAGCCCACTCAGTAGAGTGTATTGTGGACAAGCATAGAACCTGGATTCTATTCACCATCCACCTAAACACCTAGATGTGGTGGCTTGTGCATGCAACCCTAGCATTGCACACATGTGTGTTTGTACCTGTGCACAAACACACATACACACACATAAAAGATGGTATTCTGAGGAATGCCACCCAAGGTTGTCCTCTGTCCTGCACACACACACACACACACACACACACACACAAATATTCATCTGTTTCCGACATCCAGATGGAAATGTAAGTCTTCTGCTGAGTGTTAAAGAAGATACAGACTTTGATAAGAACCTGTATCCATTATGCCAGTAGCCATTTACAGTTAACGGGTGAGATACACGACTAGCTCTTGGTGGTGCAAGAGAAGGAAAGAAAAGCAGACAGAGCACTGAGAAGGTAAAAGCAGGCCGTAGGGTTGACTAAGAGAAGGCCAGGAAGTTGGATGTCAGGAGTTGGGGGTTGGGGAAGTTGGAGTTGCAGGGATGCATTGCAAGGAGACCAAATTGAGTGGACAAGTCACAAAGCTGTCCAAGCTCAGGGAGAGTCATTAAGAGGCATGTCATGTGGGGTGACTAACTTGATCAAGGCTATGAAGGGCTGGGATGGAACTGGGCTCAAAATGAGAGCACAGTGCCCTAAATGTGGCGCTAAAGGGTCTTAGCTTTTCAGGAGATAGCAGAAGACAGAGACGAGGGGAAAGAAAAGACAAAGGGGGATTAACAGACCATGTATACTAGGCTGGTGGCTTGCTCACATGCAGTTATAGATTACATAGATTCTATGGATTTGGGGAAGGGAGTCTTGTATCAGTTTTGGTTCTAACATGTGTCACTGCTTACTGTGACATTTTTCCAGTAGATGCTCCTTGCATCCAACCAAACACTTGATTCCAGGTAAAACACTGGCAAGCTGAACCCCAAAGTGGGGCCTCTCTGTCCCATTACGTGCTGAACTATGTGGTCTGGAACATGATGTGGAACTTAAAGCCACAGAGGCTGAGACAAGAGTGCGTTAGCTTTAGGATGTTATTTGGGTCACCTCGCAGAAGCAGAATCGACTTGTGCTCTCTGACCTTCCTTGCGAAGGACCTAGGAAAATGGCAGTGTGGACAGTTCATGCGTGGGCTTTGGGGTGGAAACTGTGGGAACTTCTGTGGATGTGTCACAGGGAGGAGGCTCAGGCAGAGATGCCCGTGCAGACACTACAGTTGTTCCTTCGGCTGTGCAGGCAAGGATGTAGATCTGATCTAATTAAATTTCTATCCTCTTGACAGCCAGCTGAATTCATCTAAGGTCTTGATGAGATTATTGTGGAAAGGGTAGAAGGGGAAAAAAAAAAAAAAGCTAAATGTCAGCAATGCAGAAGCTATTTCTTCTCCCTGCCTGCCCGAATCAGTACACTGATATTGGAACTTTCTAGAGATAACCACCTCGGGGGGCCCCCCCGCCCTTTTTTTTTTTTTTTTTTTTTATACATACCAGCCATTTTTCTCCCAAAATGAAGGTTCTAAATTATGATTAGGAAAGCTTAAACTTTTATTTTTAAAATACCAGCTTGAAACATGGTGTATTAAAAAATAAATAAGTAAATTCACCGCACAGTTGTGCTGCTTGCCTTTGCTCTGTAGCCGTGTTCCTGGACCCTGTCTTTCCCGACATGACACTCCACCCACCTTTGCCCTCAGTCTCTCTTGTTTTTTCCACTCTCCCATCTTTTGTAGAAACACACACACACAATGATAAAGTTTTCTGACAGCTAAGGCAACTTTCAAGGACTCTGGGGACTAGGCTAGGCGTGATCTTATTAACAGAACATCTGGAGCAGTTACTCACTTGCTCTTTAATTGATCCAACTGAACTGTGTTCCCTCTAGATTCTGTTGTGTCTTCATAATGAAATTGTGAAGAGTCAATTTAAGAGTTTGGGTCCCCTGTAAGAATGGAAAAACCATATTAGGTTTCTCTCAGAGCCTACTCCTCGCCTAGTTCTGTGTGGTTTGTTGGTTTTAAGACTTCTGAGCCAGCTTGCTTTGCAACCCTCATTGTTCCGTAGGCAGACTGGCCTACAGAGGGCTAAATAAAATGGGTAATTTCCTAAAATAGCTGCTCTTCTTTTAACATTACAAGTGAGAATGGCCTCAAGCTCTGTAGGGCTTGTAACAAACATGTAACAAACACCACTGCACCTGAGAAAAAGGACACGAAAAGCTGTATGTACTCTGTTGCAGGTACCAGGGCAATACAGTCTGCTTAAAGTGATAAGTAACACCCAGCTAAGTGCACCGAGCACTGTATGGACTGTTAGCAGTCCCGTGAACCTCATCAGACATAAATCTCTTTAGCATGTTAAATATACTAAGGCCCTGAAGCAAACTACTGAAACATAGTTGGGCATACACGGATATACTGGGCACATATTAGATGGAATCTTAGTCAGTGTCAAAGAGCCCATTATAGACAATGTGGAGGTTTGTCATCTCCAATTAATATTTCTTAACCTCTTCCAAGTCTGTAGCTTGGGAACTGTCTGTGTGATGTGGTTTGCTTTTAATGGAGTGATTGGAATTCTCCCACCCTGGTTATTTTTAAAGTTCATATTTTTATAAGGATCCATTTCTTTTCAAACATGCATCCACCATTCCTTCAGTGGAGTCAGAAACGGTCATTATAAATGGTATAGAAATAATAGAAGTTCCATATGGACAGCCACTGACAGTGCTTTATTTGAAGGGGGAAATGGTGTAAAGACATTTATAGGGCTGTAAACTATATTATGCCTAACCTTTTAGGCATATTAAAGTATGTCATTTGCAGTCCTCTGGCCTCTTGTTATTCATAAATAATAGATAACCCTGGACACAATCATCTGACATTTGTTAAGGTAATAAATACATCCTAAGTGCTGATTGGCCTTGCACTCTGTGATTTAAAAGCACACAACAGAAATTTAATGTAACTTAAAATGTCATGCGTTTCTATGGACTTTCCAATTCCGTTCTCCTTAACGGACCTGAAGTGCCAAGTTTCACTGAGGGCACTGCCCTGCTGGGGTTTTTTTTTTTTTTTTTTTTCATTATCATAAAGCAGCACCTTAATATGAGAAAGATCTCAGGTTCCTCCTCTCCGTTGAAAAAAATATAAAGAAAGAGGACCTTCCTGGGTTCCTTTCCTTATGTCTAGTCATGCAGAGGTAGTGGGGGAAGATTTTTACATGCCCCAAGCAATTATCAGTTGTCATTAGTGGAGATTAAGATGCTGATGTAGATGTGGTCCAATGAAGAAGGTGAATTTACCCAAGGCTGGCCACTCAGAAGCATTCTGCTTTTTCTTCCCCTGAGACCCAGCCATACCTGGGCTCATCCAATCAGGGACACATCTGAGTTAAATAATCCAATCAGTAGCCAGTGGCTACTGCTACAGAAACGGGAATTTGCCCTCACACTAGGGCCACTAGAAACCATATGTATCTTCCCAGGAGCTATGAGACTAACAAGTTAGGGTGGTTTGGTTTGGCATTGTGAGCGTAGTAGCATATTTTAGGGGATATGTAATAATTTTGACATGTGCACATGCCCCCACACAGGCACATGCACATGAATAAAAATAATAAAACCAAATCTTTAAAAAGATAAAAGAAAGAAATTTGTGCAAGGAAGAAATGTGATAGATTTGGTTGTTTTGTAATAAAATAACATCACTTTAGTATTCTTTGTCAGACAGTGTTAATTATAGTAAAGAAATCACACGTGTAACCTGAAGATGGGCACTTTGAACATCATGGCACACTTGGTTCAATTACGTCTTATGTTTTTCACAAAACATTTTGAAAACCTGGTTATCTATCACCTCAATTGTGTCTGAACTAAATCATATAGTTTTGTTTTCTTTAAAAAAAAAAAAAAATTTCCAATGACATTTAAGGTAAGGTTCAAAAATGTTAGTGAACACAAGAATCCCGGTGTCTGACCCCAGCTAAGCTCTGATGCGGAGCCGGGGGTGGGGGGAGTCTAAACTGGACCTGAAGTTGTGTCTTTAACACATCCAAGCTGATGCTAATGCTAGGTAGCGCTGAGTCACCACCATTGAAGTTGCTCATGGGACGTCCTTTTGAAGCTCATTTTCCAAGACTCTGGGGCTGTATGTTTTGATCTTTTTCTCCGATCTTAACTAACATAGCGTCTTGAGACTTGTTCAAGGCAGACAACGCTTCTGAAATTTTATAAATACTGCTGTTGCATGCGTCCAGAACAGGTCAGCTGCTCGCCATCTTAGCCCATTTCATCCTTCTAATAATCCTCATTTTATACCCCATGTTTCTCAGGCTGATTGAGAAGCATGCCCATAGATCACAGAGTGGGTTATTTATAGAATCATGTCTGAAATCTAGGTCTTTGTAACCGCAAAGTTTATGTTCATTACTACCACCTCCCAGTGTCATCTTTTAAGGCAGATCTCTTCCCTCTTATTTATTTTATCTTTGCTTGCTTTGTGGAGAAAAATCAAAGCACTATACATAATCCAAACAAAGAATTGTCTGAATTTCCCAATTTTATAAAGATACCCAGTTCCCCATTTTACAGTTTGATGCCTCATTACAAAACAAAGGAAGAAGACAGGATGAGGAAGTGGGTCTGATTTCAGGGATCTTATCGATGTTAAGATCTCAGTCTAGAAAGAAAATATTAGAGCAGGAAAATAAACCTTGGAAGTTTCACAAATGGAGCTGAAGATATGGCTCAGTGGAGTATATTCACCTCTTCCGAGGACCAAGGGTCAGTCCCCAGCACCCACATCAGTCAGCTTAAAACTATCTGTAAAGGGGGAGCTGATACTTTTACCCTCCACTGACACCAGGATGAGTGTGTACATACACTACCCCCAACACTCACACATAATTAAAAATAATAAAATAAATTTTGTGCAAAAGCACAAAAACAATTACTAAACTTAAGGGGACAATAACAGTTCTAAAGATGGCCGACAGACCAAAATTCCAAGGCATGACTTTAAAAATTACCGTACGTGACTCTCATCCAACAGAGATACTAATCTAATATACCTTCTGAATATACACTCCCACTGGCAAGGTCAGGTCTAAGCAGTGGAGCCACAGAGGATGAGAGAGCAAGCTCAGGGGAAATGAAGGCAGTGTTCTACAATAAAATGGCATGAATTTCACGCCCTCCTTTCTCCTCACATAAAGGCATCCCACCCAAAGCTGTATCCATTTCAGAGTGACAGATCTGGCAGTGGGTCATCCACAGTCAACCACAGTCAACCACAGTAACCTTCATTTCAATGTGTGAGTCCTGAATTGAGGTTATTAACTAGCCATGGTAAGAAGCCACCTACCCTCAGACATCGTGAGTCACTACCTTTAGACATCTCGAAGACTGTGACTCCTCCCAATGCTTAATCTATAAAATGCCAGGAAAAAAATAATAAAATGAGGAAAGTTTGAGTTATAAATTTGAGCCCATTTCCAGGGCTGCTGGCGTGTTCAGTCTATTCCAAACCATCTGGATAACGTTAGTCCCTAAGACAAGGAGAACGCTGTTTCCTGCCAAAGTAACCACAGAAAGCTACCACTTGATTTTCAGTGTGGCCATCCCTATGGGCAGGGGTGTGGCCCCAAGGAGAGATTGCTGCAGTCCAGGCTTTCCCGCTGCTTGCTTTCTTCTCTTCATAGGGATTACAGTGAGCTCTGTGTGGTTAGCCCTGGTGCTTGCTGGCTCTCGGTTGCTTCATTCATTCTGATTGCCTTAGAGGACTCTGAGCCTGGCAGTTTGTTGCAATAAGATTTTCAAACAAGAAAAATTGGGTTGTTAGATTCTATTCACTCAAGTTGTTATGAGGATTTCAAGGAAAATTGCAGGCTTGTCTTACTATACAGCAGAATCGAGAGTCTATTTTTAGGGGATCTGACTCCAGGGCTTTTCTTGGGGTTTTGCCATCGTTCTTAGTTCTCAGACCCAACACAAACCCCCTCTGGCTCAACCATGGAGGAAATGTCCATCCTCCTTTCTGCTTTTGCATATTTCTCTAAAGGACACAGAGAAGCTTTGTTGTCTTTGTGGTCACCGGGTCCGTTCTACACAGATGCCTATTAATCAGTTCACTATGGAGACAGACACATCCATCATACCACCGCAGCTCGGAAACAGGCAGCCCACTGATCGAGGACGAGAGGCTAAAGTACACACTTAACCATTTCGAGTTTCCTGGCTGCCTGCGTCTTAGACCAGGAGAGAGGTCACTGGACGGGTTGGGGGATAAGGCTCAGGTTTTTAGTTTACTAAGCAGAAGTGATTTTATCTAAGTTTGTCGGCTTTCATAGGTCATTTAGCATCTCCCAGGTTTCTGCGTAAATGGCAGGTAATAGGTACACTTGGAGATTGAGAGTTCTAATTTTAAAAAGAGTGATGGGGATAATAGCTGTGCTTTTGATGCAAGGGCACTTGGCTCTGGTTTCTTTGTAAGCTAGTAGTTTTGCAGTAATGAATTTAATATAGAACAAAGCAATCTTAGCATCATCTTCCCTGACAAGAGGAAAGAACTTTGCTTTTAAATCTGCCAGATCTTCTACATACCTTTTTTGGTCATTCAAGGCTGTCCAAATCTTTCTCCCAAAAAGTTCATGGCTTTGATTTTTCTTAGTTTTCCTCCAGCTGTATTCATTCACCCATGAGTTTATTCACAGTTGGTTTAAGAGACGTCTTCTGAACATCTTTCTCCCTGGGGCTAAGTGGTGACTTTATTTCTCTTAGACTAGCCTCACCAAGGAAGGCACGCATAAAGTACTCATCTTGCCAGTAATTATTATAGGAGAGAGGATCAGGGCCCCAGGATACAATAGAAAGTAGACGTGGCCCACAGTTCTCTTTAAAGCTTAGACTCTAGTCATTGAGCCACATTTGTGAGAAGATGGGAGATGGTCCCAGACAGAGGGGACAAAGGTGTGTGAAATTCCAGTATCAAAGGACAGTGCAGCAGGATGGGTCACACTAAAGTGTAAGGGACCAGAAAGGAGTTCGATTACTCCCTATTGCTGTGGATGCAGCTGTCACTGGACTCCATCTCTACAGACCTATATGTCTTTAAAGCTCAGCTCAACGTCATCTCCTTGTTAAAGCTTTTGTTTGGCCTTGGAATAGGAATGATGCATCCTGTTCTATTTCTATACTTTGGGTGGAGTTAAGTGCAAAGTCTGCCTTCCTTCCCCATTCTGGCTTGTGCCTCCCTCACCACCATCCTTGCCTTGCTCCCCCTCCCCCAGTTTCCCAGCTCTATGCTTTAGTGTGCTCAGGAAATATCTATCTGGCAAGGGCAGCCTCAAAGATGCTAATATCAGGAGAATACAAAGACAGACACCAAGAGAATCTCAGTCTAACCCAGAGTTAGGAGGTAGCATCCTGTCTCAAAAGTGCTTTCCTGCAGGCCAGACCTAGCTCCCGTGCACAGGCGAGGCAAGCGCAGAGGAAGCATCTACCTACTCACCAAAGCCTTGTCTCTAAACAGAGGACTGGGTTTCTGACATTTTAGAATTCATTTGCAAGGTCATCATGGGAAAACTCAGAACTGTATCAGGGCTCCTTTTGATTTTACAATCTATAATTGCTCTTATTTTGAATCGTGTGTTGCAGAGCCCGGGGGCAGTATCATTCATAATCTTTTCATTGCTCTGGCCTCTAAAGAGCTTCAAATTCCCTCACCGAGGCCTCCAGGCAACCTGAAAACTCTCACTTCAAAAAGGAAAAAAAATACAGAGAATCTACCCTTCTTAGTTCTGCCAATTTAAGGCATGATTTCAGAGAAATCTCTGTGCCATTGTGCTTCTTGCCTCCTGCAATAGGAAAGTGGAAATGAAGGTCCATTTAGCACCTTATGACTGGTGAGAAATAGCTGGTGGTTAATGAATCAATCCGACGCATTTTTCTGATACTGTTTTTGTTCCCAATGCCCCAATTTCCACCGGTGAGAACAGAAGTCCTGGGAATTGACAGAAGGCATGTCAACAGAGCAGGGTGGAAAGGGCTATTCTTTTCCTTCTGCATCCTGTGTGGGTACTTGGCCAGGTGACACTGTCACATCCCCAGGCTTCCACACAGCATCTGAAGCAATGAATGTTGATTCTGGCCCTAGCCTATGACCCTTTGCTCTTTGCAGAGATGTATTTGTTTCAAATTAAGCAATCTCACTGGAACATCAATTATCATAAATAACCCTTTCACCCTCATGGGCTCCTTTGCAATTATCCCAAAGCCAATTTCTTTTCATTTATAAGACACTTTCTCCTCTTATTGTTTTGAGCAAATACCTGGGTACCTTTATAGATTTTTATTTGTCTGATAGGTGTTACTATCAAAATTCTATCAAGATCATAATTGAAGATCATGCCTTTCTGAGACTTCCAAACCAAGGTTATATAGTCAATCCAAAGATGACCCACAGGGTTTAGAAATGTGTTTTAAAATGTCCCTACAATCTACTGAAAACCCATATGTTCAATAGTCCACTTATTAAACTACATAACTCTGAGTCCTGAGGAAGGCCAAGGTGACAAGTTCAAGTAGTGTGGCAACTGCTTCAAGGAGCTGAATATGGAATTATTAGTCCACTGGGCATCTGACTGTTTTTTTTTTTCTGGGGTTTGCTCAGTATATTCCAAGCTTTGTTTTAATTATTTCAAGGTTTAGGACCTACAAGCTATCCTGAAATGAAAACATTCTCATGTGTTACCTTGAGTGTCCTCTCATCTCTGTGGCCACATTTGACACCATAGGAAGCAGTAAGGATGTGTCTGCTTGCCTCCCTGGGAGGATGGATAACTGGTACACTCAACCAGAGATGCTGTGACTTACCATCCTGAGAGCCACTAACCTTCCATTTACCTTTTGTAGAGTCTTCTGACCTTAAGTTCTGTCTCCCAAACTGGCATTCCAGCTCTTTCTGGGTCTTCCTTTGATCATCCTACCCTCCTGAAGGCAGCAAGACTGTGTTGAGCCCAGGTTTATAGATGAAAAATCTGAAGTCCAGGACCGTGGCTAGATTACAAAATTAATTTCATCGTTGCTGTGAATACTCTTGTTGATTTTCATGGTATGCCTAGACACCTTTAAGCTTGGAAGGCATTTCCAAAATGAATACCCCTTTCCAAGCTTCACTCTGCATTTACTCTTTGCTCTGTTTTTAACACAGAGCTTAGGGTTTCTGAATTTGTCTAACCCGATAAGCAAAGCCCCCTTGCTTTTCTCACCTAAAATATGAAGAGATACAGAAAGGCTTTTGCGGTCGTGGTTTGTAAGGTACTACTTACCTAGCAAAATGAGACTGCAGAAAATAGGTGCACCATTTTCCTGGAAAGTCAGATCCTACTTGACTTGTTAACAGCCAGAAACCTGGATTCAAATGTCATCAGCTAAAAATGTCTTTGCTGGTATTAAAATAAAAAAGTCTTTTACAAGTGGTTTCTGTGAGTCTCAGACAGCTAAGGACCTTTGCACATGAAAGAAGAATATTTAGGAGCGAGAATTATGGACAAGGAGCAGTGGATAAATGTGGTCATTGCACGGAGCTCCCAATGAAGTAAATGGATTTTTCCTGCCATGTTGTACTGAACTTACACTCTGCTTACTGTACACGAGGGTTGGGGAGATGGAGACACGTGATAGGACATGGTCAACTGGCAAGGGGCTGATAGGGGATGAACTGAATCACATGAGCAAACTCAAGATTTAGAACTAGCTTCTTTAGAAGGGAAAGCCTGCAGGAGGAGGGCCTGACTTGGTGGTGCTCTGTATAGGAGATGAGATTTACAGACTGATTGGTGATGTTTTCTCTCCGGTAGGTCAATGTGTGTGAGCGTATGACACACAACTAGTTAGGATACTCTGGTTAGAAGATGGCTTTTTGATTTGCAAAACTGCAGAACAAAGAGCATTACTTTCTGGGACCGGCCTCCTAACTTACTAGTTTCCCTCCTTGAGTACCCAAAGGACAGAGAGAAGGGATAACTGTCTTGCGTTCCTCTTACTCATCACCAAGCTTGGTGTATGAAAGAAAACACACTGCACCTGGTTATTGTGTTACAGCTAGGCCAAGCTGTGGAGGCAGTCCTTATGATATCTAGTGCCGACGCTGTGCTGTAGTCTACCCTTTCCTTGTACCTTCTAAATGGAGAGAACCATTTAAACTCTAGAATGCCAAAGGTCACTGTAGGCAGCTTTCTCTAATAAATCAACTTTTCTTGTAAGTCAGTCCCCTCTAAATATGAGTGTCTAAAGCGACACCGTGAGATGCCTGTTGAGGTGAGAACTTCTACCCACTACCCTCTGTGGATGAAAGTCTTGCCATGGTTAAAGCCTCGGAACTTGCCACATCAATGAGAGAAATGAAACCATTTTATTCACAGGTGTACACATTTGTTTGTGCAATTATCTGGAGGGAGGTTGAGAACGTGTGCAATCGAATTCCATACACAATCAGAGCCGAAGGAAAATCAGTTGCTATTTTAACACAACAAAAAAGGAAATGTAAATTTTGGGAAGAAATCTTCATTAGCACATTTTCTTTCAGGCATAGGTATTAAAACATATTTGAATGCAAGGTACCCCACTGTCTGGGGAGCACCACAAGTATAATGTGGGAGTTAGAACCACATTTCCCTGCTGGGATTTTTTGGTTTGGTTTTGTTTCTTTTTGGTTTTTAACTCTTGAAAAGCTCATGAAGATAAGTCTGAAATCTTTGAAAAGTGTCACATAGAGAAATTACTCCATAGCTTACCATCTCCACTGTGTTTCCTGGGGCTCCTCGTCCACCCCTCCCCACCATCACCAAGGGTATTTGTTTAATCATAAAATCTTGCATTGAAAAGGTGTTTGCTACTTCTGTCTACTCCCACTGGAAGTCACAATTCTTTGTCACAGGAAGGTCACCCCCCACCTCCCCAGCAAGTGCATGGGATGACATCATAAGATAAAAGGGTCCTTGAGAGACAAGAGTATGATCTTCCAGCTAGATACCCTGGGTTTCGAAACATTCACTTTAGTAATCAAAATATTTTAGTCAGAAACACCCCCATGACAGAACTATGTTTCTTCTAGGTCTAGGCTGTGACATTTTAAAATGTAACAGCAACGATCAGGGGAAGTTTAAGGGTCGAATGGCAGAAGTTTAGGAGTGGGTAGAGCTTTTATTTTCTTATTTCATCTCTTTCTAATCCAGTGCCCCTCACAGTTGCCAGTAAAGCACATTTAACATATTCCAGAAAGAGTTGATTTAGCAGGTGAAAAATGTGTCTCCAGAGACCAGACAAGGTACATTTTCTGTCTTGCCATCTTCCCATAATAGGAACAGTGTTTATACTCCCTCATGCAGTGCCTCTAATGTATTCATGTTCCCTCACTCTCCAGAGGCAGGGATGGGAAGTATTTGAGACTTTATGTTTTAGCTACCAGTGGCATCAAGCACTTAGGATCTGAGGGTTGTGATGTCTGTTCACGCTTGGTATTAAAAAATAAAAGCCCAGTGTTTGCATTTGATTAGAGGAGCTCAGCTTGCTGACTGATTAAGCAGGATAGAAAAGCAACCTTTTTTTTTTTTTTTTCTTCAAATACGAAGCTTCTTGGTTAATGTAGTGGAAGATAATAGACAGGGGTAGCCACATAATTTTTATTAAATTGAAGAGATCAGCTCTGCTGAAGACTCTCATGGTGACAGCAAGCCCTAAGAGTAATAATGGGACCTGACATGTTACAAGCCCAGAACGGGCCCTGATTTAAATATTCTTTCAGTTCTGCTGCATATTTACCTGAAATTGAGTGTGGGTTTTCCTTTTTTCATGCAAAATAAATGTAAATATTGTAACCTGTGAGCTTCAGCTATTTTTCATTGTGGTGACATAAACCCTCTATCCTCTTGTAGATTCAAAAGCAAACATGCCTTTCTTCAGACAGGGCCCCCTGTCAAAAGGCAGTCATCAAGAAAAGACTGAATGGGAAACTTGGATTGTTGTGTGATTTGTTCGTTTAACATGCATAAAATTGTTGCTACTTTCTCCAGACCCAAATAGCTCATTTATTCTAATTCTATAGAAGGTGAGAAAGATCAAAAGGAAAAGATAGATAAATACATTTTGACCCTGTCAGCCATGGTCCTTAGAAAGAGATTGAAAAATCTGTAGCAGAGAGAAGGAAAGCCACAAAAGAAGGCAACAAATAAAATCGATTTACGTACACATCCCAGGGCTGGCTGGGGTGGTGTGGGGGCAGGGAGGATTAATTAGTTAATGGTTGGCAAGCTGTGCCCTGAAGATGAGCTATGCAGAGGTGCTATCGTCACTTATTACTGTTATTAATTAACAGTGTGATTGCCAAACACCGGTAAGCCTCCCAGTGTGTTTTTCCTTTCTTAACGCCATGTGCGATGTCTATTACAGGAGTGATTCGGGAAAGTTACCTCAAAAGCAACGACCAGCTCGTTCCTGTCACCCTCTTGGCCATTGCAGTTATTCTGGCTTTTGTCATGGGGGCCGTGTTCTCAGGCATCATCGTGTATTGTGTGTGCGATCACCGGCGCAAAGACGTGGCAGTTGTGCAGCGCAAGGAGAAAGAGCTCACCCACTCGCGGCGGGGATCTATGAGCAGTGTCACCAAACTCAGTGGCCTCTTTGGGGACACCCAGTCCAAGGACCCAAAGCCAGAGGCCATTCTCACACCACTTATGCACAACGGCAAGCTGGCCACGCCTAGCAACACAGCCAAGATGCTCATCAAGGCTGACCAACACCACCTAGACCTCACCGCCTTGCCCACCCCGGAGTCCACCCCAACGCTGCAGCAGAAGCGGAAACCCAACCGTGGCAGTCGCGAGTGGGAGAGGAACCAGAACCTCATCAATGCCTGCACCAAGGACATGCCTCCCATGGGCTCTCCTGTGATTCCCACGGACCTACCCCTCCGAGCCTCCCCAAGCCACATCCCCAGCGTGGTGGTTCTGCCCATCACGCAGCAGGGCTACCAGCATGAGTACGTAGATCAGCCCAAAATGAGCGAGGTGGTGGCTCAGATGGCACTGGAGGACCAGGCTGCCACCCTCGAGTATAAGACCATCAAAGAGCATCTGAGCAGCAAGAGTCCCAACCATGGGGTGAACCTTGTGGAGAACCTGGACAGTCTGCCCCCCAAAGTTCCACAGCGCGAGGCCTCCCTGGGTCCCCCGGGAGCCTCACTGTCACAGACCGGCCTCAGCAAGCGGCTGGAGATGCAACACTCCTCCTCCTACGGGCTTGAATATAAGAGGAGCTACCCTACGAACTCGCTCACGAGAAGCCACCAGGCTACCACTCTCAAAAGAAACAATACTAACTCCTCCAATTCCTCCCATCTCTCCAGGAACCAGAGCTTTGGCCGGGGAGACAACCACCTCCCGCCCCGCAGCGGGTGGACTCTATCCAGGTGCACAGCTCCCAGCCCTCTGGCCAGGCCGTGACTGTTTCGAGGCAGCCCAGCCTCAATGCCTACAACTCACTGACGAGGTCGGGGCTGAAGCGCACCCCCTCGCTAAAGCCAGATGTACCCCCCAAACCTTCCTTTGCTCCCTTTCCACATCCATGAAGCCCAATGATGCGTGTACATAATCCCAAGGGTTGGGGGCCAGGAGTTGAAGCATCAGATGAGGCGAGGCACCCACCCAGCTGAGCAAGGTCTCCACTGCCTCGAGTATCCACCCGACCAAGATGGCCCTGGAGGAGCTGAGGACGCTGGGTCCTCCTCCTGGGACACAGGGATACTCTCAAAAATTGGGTCATGTGGTCTGGTGAAGGTTTAGCAAGTCACTTCCGTTTTCTTCCTTCACACGCCTCCATGTCCTACAGCAGGTCGGACTCACTAAAGACTTCAGTATCATCACAAACATGAGCCAAAAGCACATCTCCACCCCATTCCCACATGAACACAGGCACAGGCCACACTCACATACGTGCACTACACACACACACATAACACACACACACACCACCACACACACACAATGATAAACAACAACCACGACATTTTGTCCGTGACTACACCGGACGTTACCAAACTTGGCTAAGCGTTCGAAACTTTAAAACACAAATACATTTTTTTTTTTAAAAAAAAAAAAAAAAAAAGAAAAAAATCATGAAAATTAAAAAAAATAATAAAGGATTCATTGATAATTCTAACTCAGACTTTAACAATGGCAGAAGTTTACTATGCGCAGATACTGTGAAATGCCCGCCAGTGTTACAGCTTTGTTATAGCAGGTAAATGCCATGTTGGGCAACGATGTCATAGATTTCTGCTCCTCTTCGCTTTTAATGAATAACGTGACCGTTAACGCAAGTAACTCTTATTTATTGTTCACCCCTTTCTTTTTCCTCAAGGAAAAGACTCTTCCAAATACGACCGTATGAACAGCTCTGCGGAAGCCCGTGGAAAGTTAAAACTATTTAACGTGAAATCCATTAACTGGAATAATTGAGTTTCTTTATTTTTACAATAAATTCACTGAGTAAATAAGTTGGAGCTGGAATTTCTGAGCTTTGTGTTTGGACTATCGGGTCAGTAGCTAAAGGAAAGTGCTAGGAAGGAATATTTATTTAAATCTAGTTAATTTGTCAGTTGGGTTTCTGGCCAAGAGGAAAAAAAAAAAAAATGTTTAAAAATCCTTCCAGAGTTTAACTTCCAACCAGGACAGAATGTTTCGAATGGCACCCGTGCCCCATTGCTGTAAAAATGGCTTTGTCTGAGGATCCCACCGTCAGGAAGGCACTAGCTTGTGAAACCCCCACTCCATCTCATTTCACCTTGCATGTGAGACAGCAAACAAAAATCCACAAACTGTGTGAACTAATTAATATGCTGGCTGCTACCTTGCATAAATTAATGATTTGATCACACGGGTGTTTCATGAGGTTACATCTGTGAATAGCCTGTTTTCCACATGTAAATTTGTGCCTTACACCCTGAGTTGTATACACTTGTAAACTGTCGTTATGATCAACTTTCTTTTCCTACTTGAAATAAAGGCAGATATTTATTTAAACCCTGCCCTCAATTCAGCCCTCTGGAAGATTGGAGACAAGCAAATCGAACAAACTTGGTAGTGATGGTTGTAATGTCAAAGGCTGGGCGACACCCTTTAATTCATGCTGCCTTCCGTTGTGCCAACTCCAACCACCCTTTGGCTGTGCTGCAGAGCATGGACCCCCCAGTGTTGTGGGTGGAAAAATCCCTTTCCCAGAGCCCGTTATATTCCCTTATATTCCCAGATCATTTCAATATGGTAACATCTTCCTGAGCCAGCAGAGAAGGGACTAAAGTCCCAGCTCTCCTTTCTGCTGTGTCCAGTGACTGGAGCTTGCTGTGGTAGTTGGGGAGGCTACTGGGAGGAGTCTCCAAGCTGTGCCTTCAGCATACCCAGGCAATGCACAGAGAATCAACCAGGAAATAGACCAGGCAGGCTGGTCCCTGCTGTGATTAATGGGTACCCCAAAATACAAGCAAACCACAACGGATGCTGTAAAATCCATTTCTGGGGCAAAAGTAATTTTTTTGTTTGTTTGTTTCTGTTTTTTGTTCTTTAATTCTTTTATCTGTTTGTTGTTTATAGAGGGTTGGGAAGGATAGTATGTGTGTGTTTTTTCCCCTCCCTTGGTTTTCATTTGCTAAAGCACACAGAAGGAGCCTTTGTTTACTCTATCATGAACAAAAGAATTGTCTGCACACTGTAAACCAAGAGCATTGTTTTCATATAAACAGTTTATTTGGTGGTCTCTTTGTCTCTTTCTTTTTCCAGTTTGATTGGGGTTTGGTTTTGTCCTTAAAATAAAATAATAATAAGAAGAAGAAACTTTCAGGAAAAGAGAAAGATTGACAAGGACAAATTCAGTTACTCAAAACTCCTAATTTGTACCCGCCATCTGAGCAGTACCCCCAGAGCCCCCAGTGTACAGCTGAGGACAGGTGCATAACCCTTTGTTCCAAGACTTGCCTCAGACCATCTAGACTGTTGTTTGGGATACGTAAGACATTACTAGGTTTTGTTTTGCTTTTTAGAGGAGTCATTGTTCATGGTCTGCAACCATTGTACTCTGAGACCATGAAGGCTTTTCTAGAAACAGATACTGTCTTCTCCCTTTCCTTTTCTTCCTAAGTACAAAAATTAAAAAGGAGGTGCATGTCAGCCACCCTGATACCCTCTTTTCCTGTTTGACTCCCAAGAGTATTACCCCAACCTCATGCCCATGTTAATAGTCACCATTGCCTCAGCTGTGTTAAGGAGACCTGTGTGGAGACCCACAATCCTGCATCCCACACCCCACTACTTTTGGTGTTAACCTCACAGTACCACATGTATTGAGCTAGTCTTCTGCATCTCCCTGTCCCTCTCCCTTTCTGCCCTCACCTTGCGTTGGGGGTCAGGGGAGATTGTCCATAAACCTGAGCGTGCCTTTGCCTTCGCTTTCCTCCCTGGCTTGACATTGTCGATGCAACAAACACAGACTCACATTGGTTGTAAAGTTGTAAAAATATTGTGATGTCACCAATTTTCCTTCCGTCTCCACACACCCTAACATCTGATTCACAGTCTAATGTATGTAGTAAAAAGAAAAAAAAAGAGAGAGAAAATGAAAAAGAGAGGGGGAAGAGAGAAAATCAAGGAAAGGGCTCTATTACTTAAGAGTAATAAAACCAGACTGTTCTACGTTATCTTTTGTGTCCTGAATGCTTTTGTTTATGTCTTTAGTTTTTATTCTTTAGCCGCTGTCCTGCCCCTGCCCCTGCCCTCTTAGGATTCTCTTCCTTCTGTCTCTCTCTGGTTTTCTCATTATAAATAACCATATAGTTAGACATATTTGTTTGCAGCCTCCTCACCCCACTCCTCCACCCAACTTATTGATGTGTTTTCTCTGCCTGTACCCAGCTGGAGCAGGATTTTAGTGGAAGCCTCTGTAATTAAAAGGCAGAGCACGCTTCGACTCTCTATTCATTTCATGTGCCTTCCTTTTATGGGCTTGTTCATCATCAAACATTTATGGTAGGCTTGATAGTTTAAGAGATCAAGGCTAGGATTTTAGTATGGAGGGTCCACTAAAAATAGATCCTTGCACAGATGTGACTTCAGCCTTCTTACATATTGATAAGGTGGAGGCTTCTGGAAGTGCTCCCTGTCAGCATTCCTTTCCTGTAACTGGGAAGAGGGCTGAGTTATATTGGGATGAAGAGGTTTTTTCTTTCCCTCCTTCAGAATAACATTATGAAATGCCTGTGTCGGATTTTCCCCTCTGGAGGCTTTTTAAAAACAATTATTTAAACAAGTCTTTGGCTAAGGTATTTTCCTTCTGACCTTTAGTAGTAAAAACACATTGTAAGCCATTGAGTGTGAGAAAGCTGAAGGGTGGGATTCAGGTCATATCCAGAGTGATGCCTTGGTCTGGCCTAGTCATCTTTTGTAAATCACTTCTAATTGTGTTCTTTCATACACGTTTGTATTGGTAAGTAGAAGTTATATCTGCGAATGAGTATCATAACGACATTTTCTTCTGAGCATATCATGTAATTGGCCATATTCTCTAGCTGTGTTTCTTGAAGTACATTCATAGTGACAACATATTAGGCACAGATTTGACAGGTCTCTGTCTCCTCTTTTGCATAGGGAAACTAGTAGAGGCTCTTTAATCACCATTTAAAGGTAAGGATCAAGTGTTGAACAATTTCCCAGAACCTAGGTCACATGACCACCTTTGAACTGATTCTTAAAGGAAGTGTTCTCTGGCCAGCTAGCTCAGAAAGGGGTTAGCTTATGAAAAAGTAGCTTAGGTTTTGTTTGGGAAAGGAAAAGTTTGGTTCGATTTGAGCAGCGCTTGTGAGAACCTGGACTGGAAAGCCTGACTCCTATATGCTAGGATTTTAGCTGCTGAGCAGCACCAGAACCCTTCCCTGCTTGGAGAATATAGAGCAACACGTGTATCTATGCTTTTAAAAAGCAACCAGACAGCAATGTGGAAAACAGCTGGTCCCAGGGCAGGGGTGCAGTTGCTAGAAATGTGCCAAGTGGTGTGCCCCACTGATGGGAGCAACTTAAGGCAAAAGCCCTCATCCGGCTCCCATGCCTAGGAAACAGAAAGCCACTCTGAAATCGTCCTTCCAAAGCCAGACAAAAACCTCCTTCTTACAAGTTTGTCCTGCCCAGTTGTCCCCAAGTGTCCTCTGATAGAACTGAAAGGATGGCCCACAGCTGGTTCATTTAATAATAGTAATAATAATAATAATAATAATAATAATAATAATGGGGGAAGATAAGAGCCAGGGAAGGATTTACAAGTGATCCCAACGCTGATACAGAGGAGCTGAGCAGAACACACGCCCATTGTCTCCTACCCCGACTCACTCGGATCCTTGGAGCAAGATTTGATAGAAAGACCTGATACCCTCCCTCAGGGGCATCTCCACCTCAGTCCTTCTTTCACAAGCTAAGCATACTGGAAACCTTTATCTCTGTCAAGGCAAGGGGTGGGCAGGAACTCTAGGTTTGAAGTAAACCATTTTACCAAACCAACCTTATATTTATCTGAGGCCGTCTGCTGCTGTCAGCTGGTACTGGTCTTTCAAGGAGGCAACTGAGGTGGAACAGGTGTATCAAGTATTATAGCTGGAGCCCCAGGGATGTCCCCACTTAGATGGAGGGAAAATAAACACTTCAGACAACCTGATTTTTAATTGCTGTGTTTGCTTGCTTGGGTGCTTATTAACAAGACCCAAGTTTCTGCAGGGTGTCTTTAAACTGTTGTGCCTAAGGAGTGACTGTTTCCCTGGTCCAGAGAGGACATGTTGGACCTGACTTCTTTCCTTAGGCTCTGTGTCAGGTAAACTCAGCCTTGCAATTTGGCAGAAGTCAATCACAATGCCCCAAACCTCAGTGCATGGGTTTTGCTATCTGTACAAAGGCTCTTTCAAAACAAAGTCCTTCAACAAGTGAACATGTCAGAAAGGCAGCTCTGATTTCAGACTCTGTTCCATTTGGCTGCAGGGAAAGGGACAGGAGGAATTTAAAAGAAGCCCATAGAAATGAAGTAATGTGATTAAGAACATAATCCTTTCCCTGGCTCAGTCCTGTGACAGCTGGGCGTTTAGACCAGTAACCCTTAGAAACCCCATCTCACGCTTGTCTTAAAACCAGGCGGTGACATGTCTCTCCTACAGAAGCAGGATGGAAGGGCTCACATCTATTGATCGGGACTACCAGACAGATGGGGATCTTCAATATTCCATTTAGAGTATTGTATATCCCCTGAGATGGGGGAGGTTGACCTCAATGGAGGGTTGGGGCTGAATTGATGTGCATTAAATGTGGCTGGGCAGAAAAAAATGTGCAGATGTCCTGGTAGTAATGGAAATGAAATTTGAGCAAATCAAGGGAGGTGGCTGACTTGCACAGGGTTTCTCAGCTCCTTCAGAAAACATGCATGTGCATGCACACACACATAAATTCTATTGCTGTGGCTTTTTTCTTGAACCAAAACTGTTACATAGGTCACAGCCACAGAACCAGGGTCATCTGAAGGTAGTCCTGTCAGGAGCACTTTCCCCTCTATTCATGGTAAACCTGGGTTCAACCTAAGCACTTTTCAGAGGAGTCGTGATGAACTACAAATTCAGAAATGTGAACGGAGGAGGCTGCCCAGGTGCTTTATGTAGGTGCCTTATAGTCAGTGGCACTGGCTGAGGTGGCTAACAGCTTCTTCATTCTCCCTAATCACCTTCAGAAAGAAGACTCTCTGGAGATTCATTAGCATCATCCCCAAGGCATGTCCTCCATCCTGCTAGCCCGCTGTAATAATGGTCCAAATAAGGAAAGCTAATGAAAGGGGAAAATAGGCAGCCACAAAATCAGAAGCTGTTTTCATTGGTGGTTTCCAACAACAATAAAAACACATGGAGGTGACCTTGAGCACAATCCTAGATACGGAGACACCAACCACAAAGACTTTTGAGCCAGGGGTCCTAGGTTCCTTCTGATAGGGACAACGATGACAACCCAGCCAGGAGCACGTCACTTCTTCAGTGTCGTGACAACTTTGTGTGCATGCATAAGGGAGGTAAGAAAGTGGCCTGCTCTCAATGAAAATATTGTGCCCACTCTCTGATGTGGCCACTGGATATTTTGCATCGCTAGTGTCCTGTCAAAGGGAAAGTATGAATTTTAACAGTTGGGCTACCTTTTTTTTTTTCTTTTTTAAATAAAAGAGGAATGGTCCTGCTGCCCAAAGAGGGTCATGGTTCTCAATTACGGAAAAGCATGATATGCAAGTTTTAGCATACTTAGAATAATAATTTGCAAGCATCATCTTGTCCATTATAACCCTTGATCTTGGTCTTAGCCTAGTGTGATGGACAGTAGGCACATGAACATCCCCATTTTACAGAAAGTGGAATTCAGGGAGGGACCTCTTAGGACAGCACTTAGTGGAAATGTAGTCATGTTTCACAAGCGCTTGAGTTGACATCATCCCTGCAGCTCTCTCAGGGACACCTCGAGTTACACAATTACCCGGCCTCACTGAAAGGGAAGAGACTCCTACAAGGATTCCCAAGAGGGATGATCACAACAATAAAGTCCCCCAAATAAGGGCTCAGTGCACATGTTCTATTTTAAGGCCATTGTGCTCTAATATTTTTCCATAATTAAAGAACACAACTCTTCCTTCCTGTGTCTGCAGAGTCCTTTGGCCAGCCATGTTATTAAGAACTATCAACAAAGCAGAGAAGGAAAAGCCAGAGTCAAACATGGTGACTACCCTTATAAGGGTGGACCCTGCCACTTCAGACATAGTGACAGCCTAAATCCAAGTGGGGGAAAGGACAAACAACTCAGGCTTGGTGGCTGCTTCCTCCTGTGCCTGTCACACAAGTCACGAAAGAAGTTTCAGAAGCTTAAAAGAAACCAGGCTGCATGAGGAGCAGACCAAAAACAGCCTACACCTGGGAGCTTGGAGACATTTCTCAACGTCCTTCTTACAAAGGACAGAGGCAGCTAGGAGAAGAAAAGTGTGGAAGGAATGTTGACTGTCACCTCTTGGGCCCCATAGGATGATGTGAAGTTAAGTTGCTTACATTCCTAGAACAACATCTCATGACACAGAAGTCAACATCTGTTCTCCACCTCACATTTTACTCCTCCGCATCCGGGCCCCAAGCTCTATGCTGTAACAGCCATAGACTAGACCTCCCAGGGGAAATAACCTAAAGCAACGCACTCTACTGGGTGGACTGGACCGTCCTTCCTGTTGTCTGCAGGCCGTGCAGCTGGACAGTCACGAGGCTAGACTTCTCTACAGCACTCTGAAGAAGCTGGGCTCCTCCAGCCCTAGGCAGATGACCTAAGATCCTGCTGACAGGAAGATGAAGGTGGACATTCCTCGGATCCCACTATTTTCTTTACACTGATTATTCAGTGTCTTGTTTACTTGCTGTTAGACAATTAAAGGCCTGTTTCTAATCTATGTAAGCTTGTCTCTATATACAAACGTACATTGTGGTGAATAAGGAGCCTTGATTGTGATCAACTACAACCACAGTAACTGGGCATAAAACATGTATGTAATCCCACCTGCACTGCAATGCTGTTTGCTTAATTATGCTCTCATTAAGGGTAACAACTTTGGAAGCAATTAACTTTCCCTGATCCAAAGGGTGAGAGTCAATAGCCAGTTAATGTTGAAAGGGAAGTTATATATTTCAGAGTGTGGATCACCATGGCTGAATGCATGCCTCCTCCTTTCTTAGAGACAAAATTGTGTGTGTGTGTGTGTGTGTGTGTGTGTGTGTGTGTGTATGAGCATGTGTGTGTGTGTATGTGTGTGTGTGTGTGTGACAATTTGTCTGTTGAAGGTTGGTGTAGATGTCAGCTAATTTGAATTCTTATTGGTGTTTAATTTTACTTAAGAACCAAAGATTTATTCTCCTCTCTTTCCAGGGTGAAATGAAAGGCTGTGATCGCATTTCTTGCTTCAGGAGAATAGATAATGTGTTAGACGTATATGTATGAATAGAAACAGGTATATAGTCATATTTCCTCTGTGTAATTTAAACAGTGTAAGTCAGTAGGGAAGGGCTGTAATTGCAGCCAAAGTAAGTGAGGTGAAAATTACTAGGTGCCGGAGCATCTGCATCTCATTTTAATTAGGTGACTATAATAGCAAGATCAAAAACTTTTCCTTGTCACTCAATCTGTTGGGCTGGGCGTTCTAATCAAGAAGCCAAAAGGATTATTTTGTCTCTAGGAAAGAGTTACCCCAAAACAATCCTCTTTCTCCTTACCTGGCCAGCAACAGACAGAAACATAGCTCAGCATATGGGTGTGTGGGGTTGGGTGAAGTGTGTGTGTGTGTGCTTGTATGTGTGTGTCTGTGTATGTGTGTATATATGATTATGCCTTTGTGAGTCTATGTGTATGTATCTTTATGTGTATAATGTGTGCATGTGTTTGTTTGCCTGTGTGTGGGGGAGGGTTAAGGAATACTGTGAGAAAGAAAGGCTCCAAGCCCCACCCCCAAAAGCTTAAGAACAATCATTCGTAATTGAGTAGTTGGCACTTTGCCTTCACAATGTAAGACATCTGAGAAGAGAGCCAAACCTGCTGCCTGTGGGTCACTTTTGGGACATTTGGTCACCATGTGGAGCAGGAGTTCAAATTTCTGGCCTGTTCTCTTTCTCACCTGAAAAACAGACTTAGTGACACCTCCCTGTCCACTTCACAGGAGTGTGTGCAGAAGTCAAACTAGCCAAAGGTTTAAAAGTCAAAACCTACTCCATCTCCCCTTTCCAGTGCCTTCTACATTGCCAAATTAAATTACTGAGCTCCCATCTTACTGATAATGAAAAGCCCCCAACCCCACCCCTTTCTCTCTTTCCCCTCATTCCAGCTTCTTCTTACCTAAAAACAAAATCAACCAGTGGTTCCTGGTTAAGCAAGCCATGCTGCCCTGCTTAGAAGGCTAAAGAGTTCTGTCTCTGTTTCATTGTGGCATCCCTACTATGTGTGTCCACATGATGGCCTAGGGGCAGAAATCCTTCAATGTACCCATTTCCAAATGGATAGTCTAAACAAAACTACTTCTCCTGTGGTCCAGAGCTCTACCATTCTTAGTTTACCTGCAGCCTGTGTAGAATGCTCAGACCTTGAGAACTGGGGCCCAGGAATCCCTCCAGGGAATATTCTGTAAATTCACTCACTGCCTTTGGGCCAGGAATCTTATACTTTGTGACCCAGGTCATGATGGCCTGGTAACCTTGGCTTGCCAATCCATTTTGGTGACTTGCACCTAAACTGATTATGCTTACAGTTATATATTCCAAGGGCATCTTCAGTACTGCTATGCCCCAAACTTAAAGGGCTTCATCTTCTACTGCAAAATGGCCTGGATTGAAAAAAAGACTCACTCCATCTCAAATGTATCTCTATCTCATATCCCAAGAGTTCATGACTTTCTTTGCAAGGTAAAAACTCTAAAGCATTATACCAAAAATAGTATTCATTACTATGTCATAATATTGAAAGGCGTAATTCAATACCTTCATTTTAGGGAAGAATAAATGCAAACATGAATGTTTGTTCAATTATACACTGTTTCTTTTTAGCAGATGTGGGGAGAAAGGCAGGAGATACAGGTTATTATCTCACTGGATGAGACCAGACTATACTAAAGAATGCTAACTTCTAATGAAAGTAATTCCAGAAAGCAGAGGCTAGGGGAAAAAATGGATAGAAATTTATTTAACTCTTACATAATTGCTCTACAACATATGGTCCAAGGTCATGGGGACAGCTTATCAGTCAATATGTGGTTCCCCAACTCAAGTTTTTCTAGTTGTGATCAATTCTCAGACAATGCAAAGGGGGAAAAGATGTAACTGCTAGTGGAGCATATTCAGTAATTGTAAGGACTGATCTCATGGGTGGTGGGGAACACTTTGGCCCACATCCCACAGGAAGGAATGTGTATTAGTCAAGGTCCCTAGGCCTACCTTGGGCCTTTGAAACCTAAAAGCCTACCCCCAATGACGCATTATCTCCGAACAAGGCCACAACTTCCAATCCATCGAAGTAGTGTCTCTCCCTAATAACTAAGTATTCAAATATATGAGCCTATGAGAGTCATTCTTATTCAAACCACTACATTCTACTCCCTGGCATCCATAGGTATGGTTGTTTAACCATGCTCGGCCCAGGGAGTGACAGTATTTGGAGGTGTGCCCTTAGTGGAGTAGGTATGGCCTTGTTAGGGGAAGTGTGCCAGGGAGGGGATTGTGATGGTTTGTATTTGCTCTGCTCAAGGAGTGGCACTATCAGAAGGTGTGGCCCTGTTTGAGTAGGTGTGGCCTTTTTGAGGTAGGTGTGACACTGTGGGTGTGGGCTTTAAGACAATCATCCTAGCTGTCTTCAGATGAAGATGTAGATCTCTCAGCTCCACCTGCACCATGCCTGCCTGGATGCTGCCATGCTCCCACATTGATGATAATGGACTGAACTTCTGAACCTGTAAGCCAGCCTCAATTAAATGTTGTCTGGATAAGAGTTGTCTTGGTCATAGTGTCTGTTCACAGCAGTAAAACCTTAACTAAGATAATAGGCTTGTAGCCATATCATAATTCAAAATGTGTTCAGTCTAACTTCAAAAGTCCCCATATTTTATCTCAGTCTTAATACTGTTTAAAGGTTCAAAGTTGCTTCTGAGACTCAAGACTAACTCTTTTTTTTTATTGGATATTTTATTTATTTACAATACAGATGTCATCCATTTTCCCTGTTTCCTCTTCCTAGAACCCCCTATCCTATACCCCCTCTTCCTTTATGCTTTTATACCATTTTGATTACATGTATATATTAAGGTCAATTCTAGGTTGAGACTCTAGCAATACAATAGATGCAAACAGTCGAGGAACAAGCAAGACAATAAACACAAATAGTCAAAGAAAAAGCAAGGCATTAAACCCAATTACATGAACACTCCTGTGATCACTGTTTGTAAAGGCTTATCAGAATGACCAAAATATCTGAGCCTACTTCCCAATCCTAGCCCAAGGTCATTTTCATGTCAAGACTAACTCTTAACTGTAATCTCTATACAATTAAAATTAAAAAACAAAAAACCAGATTACATACTTCCAAGATATGGTGGCACAGAATATACATTACCATTCCAAAAAGGAGGAAAGGAAGTATAGTGAGGAAATACTGGGTCAAAGCAAGACCAAAAACCAGCAGGGCAAACTCTAAACTCTGCATCTCGATGTCTCATGTCAAAGTATTCTTCAAATCTCCAACTCTCCAACTCTGGCAATCTTCAATATCCTGGAGTCTCCAACAAAACCCAGGCTTCCCTTTAACAGCCCCATGCAAGGCTTCTCTGGTCATCCATGCAGGAACACTTCCGACATATGCCTGGCCTTAGCAGCTTTCCTTAACTGTGGGGGAAGATTCCTTTCTTGTATTGACTCTAAAGCCAGAGCAACCAGGAGGATGAAGTTGCCAAGTTCTGCTGCTTGCTGGGGCTGGTACATTACCTTCTCACTCAAATACATCTAGATCAGCTTTGTTTCAGTTGTTTTTCTTCACTGCTTAAGCTTCTCTTTAATTCCTTTTCACAAGTTATAAGCTTGGCTGGGTGATGTCCTGCCATGAGGTCACTACCCCTTTATTCCATTTAGCTTCAGGCTTTCCTTCAAACTTTTAATCTCTTTGAGCACTGGACTTAGCTCTATTATACTCGCTGGTGCTCCTTTTCTCCTTAAACTGTACATTTTATATTTTATCTTGTTCCTTTTTAATATAGACTTGTATTAAAGTGGCCACTAATAACTATATGACAGATTCAATATTAGTCTGTCTTGAAATCTCCTCTGCCAAAGCCATTAATTGGAAACTTTCAATTTGGCCTCAGACAGATTTTTTGTTGGGGAGGGGGGAAGGGGAAGGGCAGAAAGCAGTCACATTCTTTGCCAAAATATCACAAGAATGGTCTCTAGGCCACTTATTAATATTCTTCTCCTCTGAAACCCTCCCTCTCCCTAGCCAGGCTGCCATAATCAGCACCACTGTCTTCCATATTCCTATGAGTAGGGGCCATTAAGCCCTGAGTAAAACACTCTACTGTTTTCCTAATACAAAGTTACAAAGTCCACATTCTTCTAACACAAAACATCATCACAGTAATCCACCATTCCCTGGTACCAACTTCTGTCTTAGTCAGTGTTCTATTGCTACGAAGACACCATGATCAAGGCAATTGTTGTAAGGCAAAACATTTAATTGTGGCTTGCTTACAGTTTCAGAAGCATAGTCCATTTTCATCATGGCAGGAGCATGGAGACATGCAGGCAGATATGGTGCTGAAGAAGTGGCTTGAGAGTTCTATATCTGGATCTGCAGGCAGCAGGGAGAGAGAGAGAGAAAGAGAGAGAGAGAGAGAGAGAGAGAGAGAGGGAGAGCCACTGGGCCTAACTTGGGTTTTTCAAACTTCAAAGCTCACCTCCAGTGACACACTTCTTCCAACAGGGCCATACCTACTCACACCACCCAATTCTAAGTAGTGCTATACTCTGATGACTAAGAACTCAAATATATGAGCTTATGGGGAGGTGGGGTGGAGGTATGAATTCTTCCTCAAATCATTTCAGGGTGGTGTATCCCAGGACTGCACCAAACATTAAGGGAGATTCCGAAATGAGGATTTCAGGTTATCTTTGTCTCACTTGTATTTCTGTGATAGAAGATAAAAGGCACCTTAGTTGAGAAATGGGCTTATTTAGCTTACAATTCCAGATTTCAAGATTGCAGTCAGAGCAAGAAGTCGAACAGCTAGTGACATCATATCCACAGTCAAATGCAAAGAGGTAGTATACACAGCTTTCCTTCCTCAGCATTCAGCTAGCTTTCTCTGCCCCAGTGCCAAACCCATGAAATAGTACCTTGCACATATGGGAATGGGCCTACCTCAAACCTACCTCATAGTGCCTCACACATATAAAAGTGGGTCTACCTCAATTAGCAACTAAGACAATCCCTCACAGACATGCACACAGGCTAAATCGATATGGATAATTCCTCTTAAAGAGGCTCCTCCCAGATGAGTTCAGGTTGTATCAAGTTGACAGGTAAAAGCCCAGATGCTGTGCTAAAATCCAATGGTATGTATCATTAAAAAAAAGCACTGGTAATAAAACATTTTGATTGTAGGATCAGAAACTGTAAAATTAGGGGAATATGGCTCCTTGACGTTAATTTGCATTAGCAATGTTTTGTTGTTGTTGTTTTGTTTTTTATGAAACCTAGGCAATAAAAATATATAAGTGAAAGTATATCAAACTAAGAAGTTTCTATACAGCAAGGGAATCAAGCAACACAAGAAAAGTCAACTTATAGATGGATAATATAATAGTTGTAAATCATATATTTAATAGGCATTAAAATTTAAAATATACTAGGCTAGAACAAAGAAGTAATTTCAGGCAGGAATCTAAATCTTAGGCTAGAACAAAGAAATAGGCTTCAGATATAAAAATGACTTTGGGTTAGGACAGAGAAGTAGGCTCAGATATTTTGGTCATCCTGGTAAGCCCTTAGAAACAGTCATCATGGGAGTGATCTCAGAACTTTGTTTATTGCCTTGCTTGTTCTTTGACTATTTGTGTTTATTGTCTTGCTTGTTCCTTGACTATTTGCATCTGTTGTATTGCTAGTTCATCAACCTAGAACTGACCTTAATACTTGCATGTAATTAAAATAGTATAAAAGCAAAAAGGAGGAGGGGGATGGGACAGGGGGTTTCGGGGGTGATAGGGAAAGGGGATGGCATCTGAAAGTAAATAAATAAAATATCCAATAAAGAATTTAAAATATACAAGGAATTCACAAAATTTAGTGAATCAAAGGAAACAACATATCTAAAAACAGCTAAAGGATTTGAATAGACCATCCAAAGGAGACAAACAAGTACCTAGTATATATGTACAAAAGGTGATCAGCTTTCCTAAACTCCAGAAAATGCACCTCAAAACCACAACAAGACATGACATCACATCTGCTGGAATATGGACTATTAAAAAAACAAACAAGTTTTATGAGAAAAGGGGGTGCCTGTAAACTGCTGGAAATGTTGGAAAGCTATTATGGGAAATAATATGGAGCTTTCTCAAATTTTAGAAATAGAATTACTATAGAATCCATAAACCCCAGGTCTGAGTAGATATCTGAAGGATGAAATCAATATAATGACAAGATATCCAAGATTGGTAAGATAAAGGAAGTTCAATGCACACCCAACAGAAGAATACTATTAAGTCATAAAGGAGGGGAATCTTATCTTTTGTAACAACATGGATAAACTGAAAGTGCATTATGTCAAGTGAAATAAGTCAGCAACTAGTTACTGTAGAGTCTTACTAGTGTGTGGAATGTATACAAAGTTGGCTCACGGAAACAAGGCAGAATGATAATTGCTAGGAACTAGGGTAGAGTGATGTGGGACACAAAACCATGCCAGGAAGTTAGGTAAGGTAGAGCAGGTGGAGACTTAGAGACTTGGTGGGCACACACCTGAGGCTTAGGTAACTCCCAGCTCCCTGCCAGACTCCTGATTTGGAACATATGCTATGCTTCTCACATAAAAGAGACATAACCACTGTCACGAAGCCCCAAAACAGAATTTTCCATGCTAATGAGGTGCTTAGAGGGCAAGAGGGCTTAGTCAATAATCTTCCCTTCCAGTCATTCCTCCCTGCAAAAGGTATTTAATCTCAGGCCCACCCTGAGAAATGGGGTATGGTTTTACATATTCACTTTGTGACATGACAAAAAAAAACTGTTTAGAACCATAGACTGTCTCTTTTCACCAAGATCCACCATGGGAAGCCATGAAGAAGGCATTCATCTACAAAGCCACAGCCTAATCTCCCATAGAAGGTCCCTTTGCGCTCCCAGTCACAATGGCCACCGTGCCTGATGCTGACAAGTTAAGGACAATCATCTTTGCTGGGACAAGCTGGAGCTCCCCTTCCCCCTCCACCTCACCCCCACCCTGGGCTAGATGCTGTCCCCAGCCCAAGGAACCCCAACTCTTTGGTGACTCCCAGTGGTGCCTGGATGTCCCCTGCATTCTGCCTCCTCAAGCAGCTGTGCCCATTAGTGGAGCAGACACTGGCCAGCAACCCTACAGAGTGGAAATAGACAAATGTGGATCAAAGGGTATAAACTTTGAGTTATACAATGAACAATTTGTAGGGATCTAATGTACAGCATGGACATGACAGATATGTTAATTAATTTGATTGTGGTAATCACTGATTGTGTGTGTGTATATATATATATAATACATATATTATGCATATATATCAAATGGTCACATTTGTATCAAATAATCATTATATACACTGAACATAAGTTCAATATTTATCAATTAAATATTTAGTTAAAAAAAGGGATAATGGATATTGTAAGAAGTCATCCATCTGTCACCCTTTGTATATATAAAGTCTACACATCTTATTGTGCATTGTAAAGATACAGTAGCCAACCAGGACACACACTCACAGGCTCTTACCTTAGACCCCTGTCCTCAGCAAGCCTTTGCTGAACTCCTTGGCTGTGGTGCACTCCTGACTCTCAGAGCACCTATAAGTTTCTATTGCCTATCACAAAGTTTTGCTCACCCTTGTGCCATCAGCATTTTGACGGTGATAATTTTATATTTCTCACTTTGCAAGCCTACAGTCTATACGGAACCTAGCAAATTCTAGGTGCTCAGGAATCATTTGCTAAATAGAGAGCTCATTAGCAGACAGTAGGAGTTGAGGTTCCATGCACCACAGAGACAAAATTACTGCTAGTGATTGCTATAGACGTACTGTTAGTTGAGGTATAAATTGCACATTCACTGTTCTGGCATTGGCCTAGGTGTTTTCTGGACACCTATTTCATCCTCACAGGAATCCTATCAGGTAGGTAGCCTGTGTTATTTCCATTTGGCACATCCAGCAACTCTAATATAGAAACTTAAATTTTTTCTCTCATTCACACCAAGCTAGTCATTACTAGATTTGGAGTATGCGTTTAGGTGATCCTGTAACCAAGGCTCTCAGTCCTCATGTCTCATTAGGTGGGATGGGAATCCTTTTAAAACATGACCAAGAGTGACTAGTAGAAACCAAGAGACAGCCTACACTATAGGAACCAGTGATTAATGATGTGAGGGACTAATCCCTCATCAACACTCTTCCCACAATACATGGTGGCAATGTGCACCCAATCCTGCAGCTAGTCCATGTGTGCACACCCACGTCAGTCCTGCTGAGGCATGCATCCTGGTTTTCAAAGGGCCTTAGCACCTGAGATAAAGTTTGTAGTTGAAATTCCACGTGCTTCAAACAAAACCACAAAACCTTCCAATGCCCTCCCATTTGACCCTCACTACATCCCCACCCCAGTACTCATTCAGGTCCAAAGACATTCACAAAAACAAAATGACAGAAGAACACGCACAGGGAGTGGAATAGGAATCAGAGTTGACCTACTACTGCAGAGCAGGTATGTGGGGGCACTCTGACCAGAGTGGCATGACAGGCACATAAGCACATCATTTGTGGGGACTAAAGATGTACTTACAGCTCTTTAGCAGAGAATAAGAGAGGAGTGGGGACTGAGAGGGGGATTTTGTTAATGCTCCGCTGTGTAAGTAATGATAAGAATCTCCTACAACCATCTTAGGAGGTTATTTTAAAAGCAACCTGGGCATATCGAGGGGGAGGAAGGGTAGACTTGTAATTTGGAAGGGGAAAAGACAACAAGATTTGATTTCACGGCCGCTCCAGCAATAATAGCATAATCTTATGCATTTCCAGCAAATACACAATCTGAAACATTCAACCTCCCATAAAGGTATATCGCCTTCACTGTAGCAAACTGCAGATTAAGCTTTTTTTAATGCTGTTCAAATTGCCTGTGAAGCAACCTTTTATGAGATATGATGGCTCAAACAATTTTGCAAAGAGCAGAAGACAAAGAATACATTTTTACACGAAACTGGTTTCCTAGGAAACAGAAAAATGTAATGCCATGTCTCCTAGAGGTGGTTCAAGGACCAGGGCTCCTCTTAATGTTTCAGCAGTGTTTAACATTTGCCTTTTCCTTTCTCAGCAGTAGGAAGCTAGATGAGTTGAGGAAACTGGACCAGGAGCCCATGTGTCCTCTCATTAATTGACTGCCTGTTCTACACAAAGGAGATAGACGTGAGCCTCCATTGCTCTTTGAAGCAACCGGAAGTAAGAGATTAAGAAACATTTATACCATTTTTTGTTCTACCATTAGAAAAAAAAAAAAATCCCCAAACCTCAACTAAAAAATTAAGGAGGAAAAAGTCAACCCACTCTTTTAAAAAAACCACATCTAAACTAATTTGCCTCCAGGTCTCTAAATACCATTTATTTTCATTTTATTTTGCTTTGGCTTTTCATCCAGCCCTGTGATGTGCCAGCATATGTAGGCTGACAGGAAGGTGCCTGAATTAGCAGGCTTATACATCTTCTAAGTTCATGTTCAAGGGGTAGCAGAGCAGAGAAGCTCAGGACGTGGGTGGAAGAGTATTTCCTGTAAGAACCTCTTAAGGAGCAAAATGTTGGGGGTGACAGCTCTGGTTGTCCTAACTTCCTCCATCTTAACTGATGTGGAAAGGGTATCACAAGAAGTCTGGGGAGCATCTAGGCTGTGTGGGAAGGAGTTGAATTTGATTTGAAAATAAATAAGGAATCAAAGCCTCAAGTTTCATTTATTCAAGAATTTGGAATGAAAAAACCAAAATGATGTGTATGATAGAGTTTGTGTATTGTGAGAGGGTGTGTGTGAGTGTGCATGTGTATGAATGTGAGTGTATGAGTGTGGTTGTGTTTATGTGTGTGAGAGTGTGTGTGTGTATGAGAGTATGAGTGTGTGTGTATGTGAGTGTGATTTTAAGTTTGTATATGAGAGTGTATGTGTATGAGAGTATGAGTGTGTGTGAGTGTGAGTGTGTATGAATGTGTGTGGGTGTGTATATGTGTGTGAGCATGTGTGAGAGAGTATGTGTGTGAGAGCATGTGTGAGGGTGTGTGATTCTGAAGTTGTGTGTATGTGTGTGAGAGAGTGTGGGTAAGTATGTATGAGAGTATGAGTGTTTGAGTATGTGAGAGTTGTGTTTGTGAAAGTTTGGATGTGTGTGTGAGTGTGTAGGTACGTGTATGTGACTGTGTGTATGTGTGTGAGTGTGCGTGTGAGTGTATGTATTATGTGTATGAATGTGTCTATGTATGTATATATGTGTGTGAGTGTACATGAGAGAGAGAGTGTGTGCCAGTGTGTGTGCCTGTGTGTGTGTGTGCTTGTGTGTGTATAAAGTAGAGAACAGAAGTCTAAGTCAGACTCCTTTATTGCTCTCTCTATTTTTTTTTTTTTAGACAGTGTCACTCACTGAGCCCATTGCTCACAGACAGGCTAGAATGACTGGCCAGCAAACTCTGGGAATCCCCGTCTTCACCCCAGCACTGGGGTTACAGGTGCATTGCCACAGCTATCTTAGCTTTTACACAGGTGTTGGGAGTCTGAGCTCAAGCCCTCCTTCTTATAATGAGCCTTTTCCTTAGCCCCTCCTACCTCTTTTCCTGTCTGGACAGAGAGTCTGCATGAACAAAATACTGAGAAGAGACATCTTCCATTTGAAGACAATACCAGTTTTTTTTTTGCATTTAGGGTCTTGGAGAGAATTGGTATGACAGTCATTATAGTCATTAAGACACATTTAGCAGCCACCTGTATAAATGAGACTCTGTGTGAGGAATTGTGCAGGACAGGGATGAGCCTTTCACAAAGACAGGGACTAAGAAATGCCAAAGCAACAAACATTTATTAACATATGCAATGTTTCTTTTTTGTTTGTTTGTTTGTTTGTTTTCTTTTTTTCTGTTTTTTTTTTTTTTTTTTTTTTTTTTGAGACAGGGTTTCTTTGTGTAGCCCTGGCTGTCCTGGAACTCACTCTGTAGACCAGGCTGGCCTAGAACTCAGAAATCTGCCTGCCTCTGCCTCCCAAGTACTGGATTAAAGGCGTGCGCCACCACCTCCCGGCTTTTTTTTTTTTTTTTCTTAAGAGTTCATGAAACCCTGGCTTTGGTTAAAGGACATAGCAGGACATGGAGATATCCCAGTCTCCATCCTACATGGTATCACTGTGGGCTAAATTTAATTTAAATTAACATAAGAAACTTCATCCAGAGATTCCATGTCAGGAGCAGCCTAGGGATGAGGCCATCCTCTGTGCTCTCCTCAGTCTAACACGAGAGCAGGGGTAGAGCTCAGAGGTAGTAGACTTGCCAGTATGTACAGGATCCTGGTTGTGTGCTCTCACACTGAATACATCACCTACAATCCATGAAGGCACAGGCTCAGGTCGCACAACTGGAAGCCGACACATCTGGAGATGGTACAGTCCCTGTATTCCAGGGAAGACCTGGGCATAAGTGCAGTGTGAGGAGGAAAAATCAAGTTTTTTTCTGTGTGAAGCCAGAAGTGGGAATTCTTGTATGAACCCTCTTCTACCTAGAGGCATGGCTATAGTCAACCTCATTCCGCTGGGTTATCCTGAGAGATTGCCTGATTCTTCTCTACATGCAGGTCTCAAGTGGCCATCTCAAAACAAAACAAAAAAAACCAAAAAAGACAGGACAGGTGTCCAAAGCACAGTGTACCATGAGTCAAACACTTAGCAGAGACGGGCCAGCAAATGCCTTTCAGCCTGGCATTGTGGACTGGAGCCCTGGCTCTGTAGCTGCTGTGCCCTGGAAGACTGGCTGCCCTCTAGCCTGAACAGATCACAGCTTACCTACATCCTGCTTGCTCCCAGGTGACAGCCAAGGGCACAAGAGGGAATAGAGTTGGATGCTGGAGTTCATTTAACTTGAGTAGCTGGAAAAAAAATCACTTAAATTTTGTTTCTATTTCTTCACCTCAGTGGGTCATTCCTCCATCTTGCCTTGCCAGATGACCAAAGGCTACCCTTCCTTGAATATTCACAAGATCCAGGGGTTCTAGGACAGTCAGGGATCACTTCAGCTGTACTGAAGGTTCTGGGTATGCATACAAAGTCACTGAGCTCGCTCTAACATCTAGACTTGGTGTGGGAGACCATTAGGCTGAATGGCAGTGCGGTAAGCAGTCTCTAGGACCTGAATGTGTTTAAACAAACATGACATTCTACACGGCTAATGTGACTCAATAGGTGTTCCATGTATTTTTATGCTTTAATGATAAAATTAAAATATATTTTCCCAGAATATCAGAAGACCAGCTGCCAAGCAAGAAGGGAAATAATCTCAGCGCACTAATTGTATTCATAGAGGAGGGGATGTGGGAAGCCTGAGTACAGCGGGTAGGAAATGGAGTTTTAATAATACAGAGTGTTCCCCTTGGCTAAGCCTCACTCACTGTTTTGATGTTAGGATCACAAGGATTGTAGCAGAAGTCTAGCGGTCAAAGCAAACAAGTGTATTTTCCTGAAAATGTCTGCTTAAAAAAAAAATTGAAATTGATTCATTTAGTCAGCAAACACTCTGCAGGTTATGCTTCATGGGCTGTTCAAGGGGATGGAGAAAGGAACAGGCCTAAAGATAAGCTTGCCACAGTAGGCTGTGCGCTCATGTGTGACTCACGGTGGAGCTGGAGAGGGTCCCTCCACAGGCTGGGGGACTACATGGAGCTTAAGACAGCGTCATTGGGACTAGGAAGATTCCTTAGTCAGTAAAATAATTGCCAGACAAGCATGAGTACCTGAATTTGGATCCCCAGCACTGATAAAGAAAGTCAAGCATGGTGGCACATACACGTCATCTCAGCACTGGGGAGGCAGAGCTGGTAAGATCTCAGGGCTTGCTGGGCAATGAGTCTTGCCAAATTGAGGGATTCTGGGTTCAATGAGAGTCCCAAGTTCCATCCCCAGAATTCACAGCAGACAAAGAGAGTTAAGTCCCCACTGACACAACGGCACAGATGTGCTTGCAGTCACATGCCCTGCATCATACACACCCGTACTGAAGTGGAGAATGATTGATGAAGACACCTCTGGCTTCCACAGGCAGACACCAACACACATGTGCACACATAAAAACATGTACATAATATATATATATATATATATATATATATATATATATATATGGTAGCTTGGAGGTGTTCCCAACTTGTACCTAGCTATGAAGAATTAACTATGGAAATAGTATTTGGTGGTGGGGACCACAGTGAATTTTTCTGTTGTAATAAAATTCTCTGATAAAGGCATCTTAAAAGAGAAAAAGTTTATTTTACTTCACTATTCAAGGTAACAGTAGTACAGCATGGTGGAAAAGCCAGGGTGACAGAAACTTAAGTAATTGATCCCATTGTAGTCAGGGAGACACTAGCAGATGCTCCTGCTCAGGAGGCCGTGGCCTCCTGGGAGGTGGGATGTCACTGGGGGGGTGGGCTTTGAAGTTTCAAAAGTCCACACTATTCCCAGTGAGAGCGCTTCCCCTCCTCCACTCTCTTCACCTGATGCTTGTGTATCAGAGGTGTGCTCTCAGCTCCTGCTCTAGAACCATGCCTGCCTGCCTGCCTGCGTACTGACATGCTCCTCCCCATGTTGGTCATGGACTCTAGCCCTCTGGGAACTATGAGCCCCCAGTTAAATGATTTCCTCTATAAGTTGCCTTGGTCAGGGTGTTTTGTCCCAGCAAGAGAAAAGTAATCAAGACAAGAAATAGCACAATGTACCTATAGAGTGAGTCTTCCCACCTCAACTGATCTAAATAATCCTTCACTGGCATGCTTAAGGGTGGACCCTCCCTTCTGTACTAATTAGCCATCAAGAAAATACCACTAGACCAATCTAACGGAGGCAGTTCCTCAGTGGGGATGCCTCCTCCCAGATACATCAAGCTGGTAACCAAGATTAGCTTTCATGGGTAGCTTAGAAGCATCTCCTAAGAAAGATGTGTATAAGTGAAAGTCTAGGCCCTATGAATGTGTCTTTTGCAAGAATAGATCTAAGAGTTTCTTCAGCTGTTAAGGCCTCTGAAGTCAGTTCACGTTACTCAGTCTCTATTTACGCTTAATAATTTTTCTCTAAGCAGCCTCCTCACACAGGAACGCACACACACACACACACACACACACACACACACACACTACATCAATCACTGCTGATTGGTGAATGACTTATAGCCTTATATTCTTTGTCTTTCACATAAATATAAGCTCTGTCTCTCTACCAACCCATATATTGTGAAACATATTATTTGTATTATTCAAATACCCAAGACAATAGTAATATTATATATCATAATATTATAATACCACGAATGTACATATTGCATCATGTATTTAGTCAACCAGGCTATAATATATAAATATTAATTTATAGACTTCCAAATGCCCTTATACTTATTTCATGGGTTTCTAAAGTTTAGCTTACTATGACAAAGGGTATATTTATTTCAATAGTAATACTTATTTCTTGAATATGTTTTTGTTGTTTACAATAATATCATTAACAAGTAGAAATACTCTTTCTTGTTCAGATGTCCCTTGCTAGGCTGCTATCTCTTTATGTCTGGCCAGTCTTGTGGATAAAAAGGCTTATTGTTTCATTTTTCACATTCTTCAGTGTTAATCAAGAAAAGCAACTTTATACTCACCTAGAGAAACCAAAGGAGAATTTTTCCCTCTCTTTTTTCTTCATTGACTTGCTCTATTATTTTTTCAGTATCCAACATGGATTAATTTTATTAAAAAGGAAAAGATGATCTTCCAGTTCTAGCTACATAGCTCACAGGTAGAACTAAGATGGAGTCATGGTTCAGATCTGAAATGCCCCTGCAAAAACCATGTGGGTTCTCAGCTTGTGGTAAAATGTTATAGCACACATAGGGCATTTTTTTTTCTCACAATGTTTTTTCTTTTCATTTTTTAATCTCAATTTTATATAAGTTTGTAATTGCCTCATTTTCTACATACACGCATGTTGTCCTAACCCTGTGCATTCTGTGAGTCTATTTCCCACTATCTTGTAACACCAATGTGGAGGCTTTGACCTCCTCTGTTACCTCAGCTGAGTTACATCTCGCTTTTCCAAAAATCCTCTTCTCTGTGTGGTTCCAGGAAGAAACAGTTCAGGAAAAATCTGGAAGTTGGTCACGACACAGCTGTGCTTTGAAGGTCACTGTAGGGGGCAAGGTGCTGTGCCAACTCCTATGGGCTCCTGGCTGGGACAGCACCCAGGCCTGCTGCTCCTTGTCTGAGTACTAAGCCTGCTGCACACTGGCATCTGTGTCACACAGCATTGCCAACAGCTCCCCCACAGCCTCACGGGTGGAACGGGAGAGAACAGATTTGGTCCCACTTTTCTCTGTTTCCCCCAGTTGTTTCTCCCAGCTCCTGGTCCAGGTTACTGACTGTGGTCCAGACGCATCTCCGCTGGCTCAGACCCTAGCATCATTTCCTTAGGATCTCACTGCTGAGCAAGGTCTACATCCTTACTCAGTCCTTTATATCATGGTTTCTTAACCTCATTGTTATTGACATTGGAAGCAGCCGACTCTTTGTTGTGCCAACTGTCCTGTGCATCACAAAAAACGTTAGCAACATCCTGTCATCTCTGTTCATTACGTTCAGTAGCACCTGCATCCAAGCTGTGACTACAAAAATACTGTCCAGGACGCACGTCCAAATGACCCCTGGGGATAAAACCATCCCTGTTGGACCCGAGTGACCAAGGATGATATGTTCCTGGGCACAAGCCCTAAAGGAATTGTCAGGTATATTATATGATTTTAAAGACTTTCTTAGATCTTTTCTTCCTTCTTATTCTATCTCGTGATCAATAGGTACATTTATGTCAATACTGTGCTTTTAAAAACTGTAGTGGTTTACAAGCAAGTAAATACAAGCTGCCGTACTCCTTCTTTTGATCATCTTGGATTTGATATATATTTACTCACCTGCATGGCAGCATCTCCTTAAGTCAGTCTATAAAAAATAAGTTTTTAAACTCAAGTTAAGGATCCACTTGAAACTGTATATAAAACTGTGAGGCTAGAGGTGGTATGTTGGTGATCACTCTGTTTCTTAACATTTTTCTAATTATCCTGCTTATTTCAGCATCCTATCTAAGAGTCTTAAAGTACCTGGCAGGCATTAGGGCGCTATGTGTTCACAGCATAGGTAAAATTACTGCATGCACAGAACTACATCCCTACATTTGCAAGAGATCCTGAAAAGGGCATGAGCAAAGATTCTCTTCCTGGATCTCATCTGCACTGATAGAAAGAGAAACAAACTCTGTCAACTCCTAAATGTGACCCAGAATTCAGGGTGTATGTCTACAGCAGGAAGAGGGGATGGAAGCAGGAAGAAGGCACAGCCATGACAGGGAGAAGCCGCCTGCTGTACAGGCGGGAGCCATCATTAGAGGGCCATATCACATGTTCGTCTCATTTATTATTTATACCCCACCTGCTTCCAAAAGGATGTCACACAGCATTCAGGGGAAAGGGTGGATATGAAAGACCCGCTGCCTCTAAAACTGCTGTCAGAAGGCAAAAGGCGAAAAGGAGACGAAGTGATGTGAGGAAGGAGGATTTCTACAGAATAATCACTCCACCTTACCTGTAAATTTCTATCATGCACACTTATCCACAGAGAGAGGTAGACAGAGACAGAGATAGATAGAGAGACAGACAGAGACTGAGACAAAGAGACAGACAGACAGAAATAGACAAAGCATTCACTGATACACAGCTTCCTTTAGCTAACTGGTATTAGAAACAGCATGATCGGCCTCCCAAGGAACTCCTTTGGTCAGCAGAAAGCTGGACAAGGACAGAAGATCTATCTCCCTTGTGAAACATCTAAACCTATAGACCTTGTGCCTGGTTTGGTTTGGTTTTGGGTTTTGGGTTTATTTTGCTGTTGTTTGTTTGTTTGATCATTTGTTTTTAAACTACCAGCCTCTTCTGGTGTCCAAGGAAAAATTACCCTTCCAGAACTATCCATTTTATCCATCAGCAATCTGCTTGCCACACTTTTACCAGTGAGAACCTTTCATGGAACTCATAGTCAACCGACGAATGTAAACATGAGCAAATAATTAAAATTAACCCTGATGATGTTCCCAGAGGATGGAGGGAGAAGGTGTCACTGCATGGCCTGGGCCCAGGAACCCTGACTGTGGGTGACAAGTGAATTAAGACATACACTGAAGAAACTACAGACTCACAAAAGTGGGGGTCAAGTGGTCTAGGCTCGATGATGGAGAAGCCACAGTATGCAGAAGCTCTGTGTGTTTATTATATACAGTTGAAGAGGGAGGAGGGGTGGTTATATCCACTGAACAGAAAAGGCAGGGCTAATAGCTGAACAAAGAGACAGGTTCACCCAATCCTGGTAGGACTGGTCTCTATAAGAGGGTAGTTTTCAGGCTGTAACTATCTGAGGGGAATAAGGCAACAGCAGACACTTCCTGCACACATGGTAGGTCAACATTCATGCTCCAGCCTAAGGCTTTTCTGTCCCTCAAAACCTCACCCAGAGAAGGCTTTGCCATCCCATAAGAGTCATGGGGGCACTGGTATCCCTGACATGACTGTGTCCATGTCAACAAAACACATTCATTCAGGACTTTACTTCTTCCCTACAGAAGACTAGAGTCAAAAGGATGTCCAGAGTTCAATATGAAAGACGCCTATGCACAGGAGACTGAGATGGAGCCAGAGGATCCCATTTATGCAAAGAAAGAGCAGATCTGTGTAGCCAGTTTTGGGGAGGTGGAACAGATGGTTATATGAGGTGCAGAGTATGTGTCCATGGAGACTTGAAACCTGGGTACAGTTAATATAATGAAAGTCTTATTATGCAAAGTTGGCTACCTGGCCTTTGGTGCAGAGCCATCAAAGTTGTTGTTGGTGATGGTGGTGGTGGTGGTTTTTTGTTTTGTTTTTGTTTTTTAATGCAGGGACTGATGAATTCAGATCCTAGATGTGGGTATTCAGTTTAAATTCAAGGAGCTCAGTTGTACAAAGCTCCAGCATGAATCCCCATCATAATATAAAACAGACATAGTGTCCTATGCCTGTCATCCCAGCACTCTGGAGATAGAGGTAGGAGGATCAGTCAGTTGAGGTCATCCTAGACTACATATGTAGTTCATAGTTCGAGACCAGCCTGGGATACATGAGACCCAGTCTTAAAACAAATGACCCAACAAAGCAAGGAAAGATCCTCAAATCCACATCCAGAAGGCCCATGTAGAGGTTCGAATTTGTCAAAAAAAAAAAAAAATTCCTCACCCCGAGCAAACTAGGGTTTCACAAAGGCTTTCCACGTGAACTCAGTGTTCTTTCTCAGAGCTGAACTGCATGTCCTTTCTTATCCTTAAGCAGATAATGAGAGACTCTGCACAGCAGCCCTCCTTAAACACAGCTAAGAAGAGAAACAAAGTCAGCAGCAGGGGGGCTGCTTCCAAGAATAAATCTAGGAGTTTGAGGAAGGGGAAAAAAAGAAGAAAAGCCACATCTGTGAGTCATCTAAAAATACATTCTGTGGTGAAGGACACACAGGTACTTTCTGTCTCTGTGTAGTTAGAGAATAAAATGTGGCCTGCTCCCATTAATGCCAGTGATGAATGCAGGCATACGAAGCCCAGGGCAACACAGCTGAATGAGGGGCAGGAGCTCAGAATAGGATGGGGACCAACAACAGGGAGTTTGGTGAAGCCCAAGAGTTTAGGGCAGAGGTATGCATAAGAAATATACCTATTCTAAATGCCTGGGGCAGGGTAAGACTCAGAGAAGGGTCAAAGCTGCAGTTTTTTTCTTCAACTCTACAGGAAAAAAAAGATGGATCCACCAAACTTGCTTAATTCTCTGACAATCCCTCTTCTCTTCCAGCATCAGCCTCTGCAGGCTCTCCATGGGATCTGGCATCCCTCACTGGTCCATGGGATCCGACATCCCTCACTGGTCTGCTTACATAAAAGCTTGCTCACTGCTTGTGTCCAAAGCTGAGCAAATCCAGTAGAAAAGGAAATATTTTTATAAGCTTGAACACAGCACACAGACAAGATTTACAGTACCAGGCCGAGGAAGGCTTGGGATGCAATCCAGATGAAAACAAATGTTTTAAGATGACTGTGTCCTCCCCTTGGGGACTCCTAGAGACTGAACCACCAACAAAAGAGCATATATGGGCTAGATCTAGGCCTCCCCCCCCCCCGCACCTATGTAGTAGATGTGCAGCTTGGTCTTCATGAGGGTCCCCCAGCAACTGGAGCGGGGGCTTACTCTGACTCTGTTGCCTGTCTGTGAATCCTGTTGCCCTATCTGGGCCGCCTTTCTGGCCCAATAGAAAAGAGTGTGCCTAGTCCTGCAGTAACTTGAGGTGCCAAAGTGGGTTGGTACCTGGTGGGGCTCCCACTTTTCAGAGGAGAAGGGGAGTGGGGATAGGTAGAGGGGCTAAGTGAGGGGAGACTAGGAGGAGGGGGGCTGCAATTGAGATGTAAAGTGAATAAATAAATAAATAAATGGAAAAAAGAAAAGTAGAGAGTTGGAATCAGTGATATAAGCATCGATTTAAAATAAATGACCTAAAAAAATAAAGGATACAATTTAAGAATAAGATGATTACATCCTCAAGATGCAGGCATTGGTCATTATTTGTGACCTGCTGTTTGATATAGGTCTTCTCATAGGGCTGTGTGACCATGTTTGTGACAATGATTTGTTCAGTCTCCCATGGTTTTTATGACTCCCTTACAGATGGCTCGCAGGCCAGCGTCACCTATGGTCCCTTATTCCTTAGATTTCCCAAAACCCCTTCTACAGATGTGTCCTTAGAAATTCAACCTCATCTAGCAAAATCCAGATCCAGTAGGCATGGTGCATTCCTGTCTTCTAGCCCTTCGGAAGCTGAGATAGGGAGTGCCTGAGCTCAGAGTCAGCTGTGTCATGAGTTTATTGTCTCAGAAAGAAAAGGATTGGTGAAAGAGAGAAGGAAAGAAACAAGGAAGGAGGGAGTGGGTGAGAGAGTGAGAGGGACATGACACAGAGCAGTACCTCTACATGAGCAAGCCACTCACTTCAGGTTTAGAAGGGAGACCCAGCCAGCAGTGTGACTCTTTCTTTCTGCCCTCACCCGTACCGTTACTACACACTAGAGCTGACCACAGTGTTGGCAAGGCATGGTATCCTGTCTGTGCCTAGTGGAGAAAATACTGGAGGACTCAGGGAGAAAGTGTCTCTGTCTTCCTCATGAGAGGGCACTGACCCTTGACTGTTGCTCTCTTATTCAGAAGGCCAGAACCAAGACTTAATGTGTCATATGAAAGCATCACGAACCCAGTAAAATCCCATTTCAATATCCCATGCCTCCAGTCTTTTTATGTGAGATTAATAGCTATACATAATTCCATACTGCCATTTTAGAGGTTTGTCACGAAGCAGGACTTCCAAACAGCATAAGCAAGGGGCCCCACAAAACTTGGCTCTCTCGCACCAAATGCATTGCAAACAAAGGAAAGAAAAATAAAACGAGGGAGTACAAAAATGTGAGCTCTCTGAATGGAATTAAAAATATGATTTCAACTTTTGCATTAGAGGAGATTTACAACCTAGGGGGTCTCTGGACCTTTCCTTTTATCCCATGGGAGGATATCTCTCATCATCTAATGGGGGACCTATGGAAAGCAAAATATGCCTACATTGCCGCAGACCTCCTTGGACTTGGGGAAATGCTGTAGATTTCTCCTAGTACCCCAGTGGGAAGGGCTGGGTGCTGCTGCCAATGGATCAGGAAACAGGTGTTTCCTCTCTGGAAGGACCACTTCCCTGTCTCCTCAGAAGGAGCCACTGTGAACTCAGCAGGACACGCTACAGAAGGGACAAGAAGGCATCCAAAGGCAGACACAGTCGACAAGCCGGATGGAAGGGATTTATTTAGCTAACATAGCTCCTTGCCCTGGGTAAGGGCTGAGGCAGAAGAACAAAGCCTGGGCCGAAGCCTTCAGGGGATGTTCCATATACACAAAGCTTTGTTCTTACCCAGAGCAGGTGCTACTCCATGCTGTGACTATAGAAATTAAAAAAAAAAAAAATACAGAAAGCTCTCTTAAATTATTAGTCATCAGATGGGACTGTGTCACTAAATCAGGGATTTGGAAGAATTTTAGCAACAATACAAAGTTTTTGGATATAATGACAAGAAAAAAAAAAAAAAAGAATCCAAAACCCAAAACAGTGAATCTGGAATGTTTCTGGCAATGCTCGCCTATGTTGCATGGGGTGATCTCACTGTAGTGTTGGTTCTGACGACATGAAGGGGGTACTTTGCACTGCATATGCTGACAGCCACTGGGTGCCACCAAACAACTCTGGTAATCATCAACTCACATTTCAGACTGTGTGCAGGGGTTACTGAACATACTAAGTCTTCTTCTCTTATGGAAACACAGTTGTTTAGTCACACAAAGCAAAGACATTTTCCCCCTACTGTCCTCCCACAACATTGACATATTGAATTAGTCTACCCCTTATTATACTGTGTTAGTACATCTGGTTTGTAAAAATGCTACCTGCACATCTTTAATTCCAGCACTTGGGAGACAGAGGCAGGCAGATTTCTGAGTTCAAGGCCAGCCTGGTCTATAGAGCTAGTTCTAGGACAGCCAGAACGACACAAAGAAACCCTGTCTCGAACAAGCAATACAAACAAAAAATCCTGCTTGGTGTGCTCACCTGAATTTCATTTAAAATATCTTCAATGAGTTTTGTCTTAGGATTAGGTTCTAGAATGTGAACATTTTTTTTGAAATAGCTCTCAACATCTTTCTTCTGTTTTATAAGTCCACATTTATGTAAAGCAGGTTCACAGCATTGAAACTTCTAAACTAAACTACCCACCAACTCTAAAAAATATTGAAGAACCTCTGTATTCTGCAGTATCAACTATTCAGCCAAGATTTAGTTCTTTAAGTATTAACAAACAAGCATGCCCACCTCATCTGTATACAAACTTATTTTTCTCTTTAATAAATGATAAGATTATATGTGTACCAAAGAATTGCCTTAAAATAAATTTCTTTCTGATTTCTTATGTGTAAATGTTTAATCTGTAGATCTATTTTACCCGACTAAATACCAGAAGTAAGGTGAACAATTTCTTGGGGATGAAAAGGAGTGGCCAGCTGGAGAAACGTCACTGTAAGTGGACACAGCCTCGTGCCTGACACCCAGGCTTGGAGAGTAGAAGGCTACAGTTCTCACACACCTCCACAGCCCTTTCCTAAGTGCAGGACAGTGACTGCTGAACTTGTCCCTGGCTTCTCAAGGACTCCCAACTCTCCAAACCCTCTCTTTAGTTCCTTAGTTCAATCTATCTGGACATAGAGGAGGGCTAAGCCCTCAGGCCCGTTGGGAGGGAAGACCGAGGTGATACAAATCTACAGTAGTTTCCTAAGTCCAAGGGGGTCTGAGGCAATGTAGGCATATTATTGCTTTCCATGCCCCCCCCCCCCGTTAGATAATGATACCCACTAGAGTATGAATTTCCTGTAATGCAAAAGTTGAAATCATACTTTTAATTTCGTTCAGAGAGCTCACATCTTTGCATTTCCTTGCTTTTAATTTTCTTTCCTTTGTTTGCAATCCATTTGGGGTGAGAGCCAAGTTTTGTGGGGCCCCTTGCTTATGCAGTTTGGAAGTCTTGCTTCATGACAAACTTCTAAAATAGCAGTACAGTATGGAATTCTGTATAGATAATGCTCACATAAAAAGACTGGAGGCATGGAGTATTGAAATGGGATTTTACTGGGTTCATGATGCTTTCACATGACACATTAGATCTTGGTTCTTTCCTTCTGAATAAGAGAGGAACAGTCAAGAGGCAGTGGTGTCCCTTGGCCTCTGCTTTCCTTTGCTGGCTGTACAGCAGAAAGCAACAGGTCCTGTCTTGTGCTTGGCAAGGGTCCACTTCAGCGTCTCCACCACTGACAACAGCTCAGGCAACCTTATTATTTCTTAAGAGCAAACCAACACATCCAATAATAACCCACTTTCTTTTGAAGTGAAGACAATCTGAGTTTGTTTGGTTTTTTTTTCTGTTGACAGTCGTTTGACTCTCCTCTGAAGAACAATAATCCTGACTCTAGTCCCTCAAAGGAAACAGGGCTGCCTCTAAGAGCTTCCCTCTCATATGAAATCCTTTATTGTCCAAATAAAGATGGAGAGGCTTCAGAACATGACATCCATCACAGGTTGTTTTCAGGACTTAGCAAAAGAATAAAGTTCTACCCCTGCTTAGTGCCAGCAACTGACTGGTGTTCTGATGCACCCCTGAGCTGTTACTTTCTCTGCTGTTTAATAAATGCAAGATTTATTATGGATCATGAAAGCTATAAGGTAGCTATGGGCAACTTCTATAATAAGGCCTTATTAATTCAGAGGCATACAACGAAAACATTCATTTCTCTTGCATTTATCTGCAGATCATCTGGACATGAGCTGATCTAGGCTGGGCTTTGCCAGATTAGAGTCCTGGCTCCAGCCTGAGTCTTGATCTATTCCAAGTGTCTTTCAATCTCTATGCACCAGCAGATTCCTGAGGCATAGAGACATGGCATCCCCATGATAAGGAGTGGAGATGCAAGAGAAACAGTTCCACCATAAAAACACAGTTTAAGACCCCACTCATGACTCCACAAACATTTCAAAGGCTGGAGAAGGTCCTGTAGCTAGCCAAGCTCAAATAGAATTAAATTGCAAAACTTAATACCATTACCATAGAAAAATATACCCAGCCACTAGTGGGAGAGGTTGAAAATTATACAATAGACTATACACAAAGAGGAGTGAAGGACTGAAAATAATTTGCTCTCTGTCATAAGGGATGGGAAAAGGCAAAGAATGAGTGTCAAAGGAAATAGTGCTTTGGTGTACTTGTTTCCTGTTACCCTATTTTGTTTGTTTGTTTGTTTGTTTTATTTTTTGGTTTTTGTTTTGTTTTGTTGTTGGTGGTGGTGGTTTTGTTTTGTTTTGTTTTTTTGTCTTTTTGTTATTTTGTCTTTTTTTTTTTTTCAGAGCTGAGGACTGAACCCAGGGCCTTGCACTTGCTAGGCAAGTGCTGTTCCACTGAGCTAAATCCCCAACCCTGGGGTACTTGTTTCCTATCATGCACTTCATCGTGTTCTTTGGACTCATCCTCATAAGGGCCTGAGACTGTGGATGGAAAGCTGATGTCCATATGGGGAAGCTGGCATGCCACCAATGCAGTATTTATCCCTGGCTCTAATAGACTCCAAAATGATGACATCCGATCTAGAGCCTGAGATGGCAGCTGCTGGTGCCATGTTTTGCTCTTCTCTAGCTACGTGTGGCTACTGAGGAAGAAAGGAGGGGAATACACTGAAATCTTATTTTAATTCAGGCTTCTTCCAAGGACCACTAGTAAGGACTTTATGCTTGAAGTAATAGTTTCAATCCAGTGGTCCGTTGCTTTCATTATTAGGCTATAGTTTAGCTATTTGCTTATCTCCCAAGTTTTTTAGGCATTTAAAGGGAGTAGGCTAAGTGATTCATACTATGCCACCCTGAAGGCCATGCTATAATAAAACCAGGAGCTACTTTCAAGAGCAATATAAAATATCTAAGTCTGAGGTGCTTTCTCACATTTATCTTGGCATGTGTTCACACAAAAGGTAAATATGGTAGAAGGTGATACTGGAGACTGGTTGTAAATCCCTTAGCATCAAGTTTTAGATGAGCAAGAAAGCTCTCAGAAAGAACAAAACAGGAGGCAACTGTGTGGGTCGGATTTTAGATCAGTTGGTGCTGAATAAATATTTGCCAGGAGAATGAATTCATCAACCACGATTTTCTACCTGTGTTGAGCAACTAGCTGTACAGCACTATAGGCACAAGTACTTGAACCTTGAAAGATATTATTAGGATTCTTCAAACCACAAATACTCTTCCACTCATAGAAAAGCATTGCTTCTGAGGTTGACTCTACTCTGCCCTTTCCCCTTCTCCTGAAATCCATCATAGCAAATACAAAGTCATGAAGTAGCTCCTGCTCTGCATATTCCTTCCAGAATGATCCCCTTTTGGGCACAGAACAACTCTGCGCAGGTAAGGGAGGTCCTGATAAAGTTTCCCAAAGCCTAGGGTGTCAGTCCTTGGAAGATTAGCCTCAGCATTGAGTATCTAAAGGTGCGAACCCAGAAGTTCACATTATTGGTTCATTCACAAAGTGTACACTCCGTAGTTGATGGCCTAGTGGTCTAGCAATGTCACAGTAAAATTCAAAATACCAGGAAACAAGATGTCAAAATGTTTTCATGGGCTGTATTTGTACATTCCCAGCCTGTGTTGAATTACAAGCATGCATGATGTTAGCCTCATTTACTATCTTCAATTATAAGAGAGGGAGGCATCCTTCCATCAAACAGGTATTAGCAATATTTTCCACTCTGGACCATCAATCTCCTACCCCTAAGATGGTTCTGAAGAAATGTGCCCTAGCCAGTTCCTATGTCAATGTGTTTGCACCCAAATTCCAAATCTCTGGATGATGTCAAGATGGTAGTATTACAAAACTTCAGGTGACATGCTCACATAAAATTTGGAAGCTCCATGGTGCTCAGCTCCAGAGTATGAACAAGGCTTTCAAGAACAACTCCAGAGGTAAAGAGAAACTGGTAGCTGGTAGTAAAGTGGGCAAGTCCCTCATGAAGTATCCACTGAAATGACTCAGGCAAGTCACTGGGTTTCTTGCCGTTTCAGTTCACTCTATTCAGTTTGTCAGTTCTAGCATACAGTCCCAGCATTTTCTGAGAACCTGCCCACTAGGAAATATGGGTCCATTTGAATATGGGCTTTATGTCAGAATGGCCTATAACCATGGTACAGGTGCTAGGTTATCAAAAACATGTTTCTCCATGGCTCTCGGGATGCTCACTTTTGCGACTCTGATACTACGCTGTGTTGAAATCCAAGTGGCCCTTGGAGGAGGCTCCAATGAGACAGTCAATACCAAACAGACAGTCAGACAAGTGAGCCATATTGGAAGTTCGTTCTCCAGCTCCCAATCTAATTCCTTCAGTTTACCCTTGTACAGCAGGGATGAACTTTCCCTGTGGCACACTTCCCATATTGCAAACCCACGAGGTAACTATTGGAGTGGGTATCAAGACACTGTGTTTGAGGGTAAGCTCTTATGTTGCAATCACAGGACTCTGGCAATCTGATGGGAGAGGCCCTGATCAGTGAACACTCTCAGTAAACCAGAGAGAGAGTCATATCAGCTTCACTCTGTATTATTCCAAAGCACACAACCAGCACAGTCCCTCATGCCAAGTCAGCAGCTGGCCTATGTTCAGAGGAGAGGAGGTGGCTGCTACAGACACAAACCAGAGGAGACAGGTGAAGAAGGGAAGCACAGAGAAGGAGCCAAGAGAAGGCTGCACTTTATCAAGACTCGGGGCTAAAGGTGACCCCATGAGGTTGTCTGAGACCCTTCCTCCAGACAGATGCGTGGAGAATATTGATTTTATTTTAAAGTTCTATAAGGAAACAAATGTCAGTGTTTAGCTGTAAGCGTGAGTTATTCTGCATTCTCTGTCAGGAAATCATAAACCAAGTCCCTCTGGTTTCCTATTTGGCCTATATTTTTGGATTATGTTGGCAGATAAATTAGGGGACAAATTAGAATGTCTAACGGGAAAGCAATTTAGTGGAAGTTGGCTAGGAACAAAAATCCAGGCAAAGAGGGAGCCAGGGGGACAGGCAGGCGCCAGAGGTGGGGGAAGAATAAGTGGACCAATCTACCTGAATGTGCCACACATCCTCAGCTGCAGGACATGTGGCTCAGCGTGTTTGCATTACTGCAAGGAACCATTTGATGTCTTTTAAGAAGTCCTTTCCCTACTTTTAAAAGCACATTTTATAAACAGTAGAAGCATGATCGTTTTGATGCCAATTTGGTGATGGAGATCCAAAAATTACCTGACTCATCGAGGTGTAGACACTAGCAAAGTGAGATTTCTGAGCCAAGTTTGGTGGCAGGAACTTTCTCTTTTGTCACACACTACTAGTTCTTCAACATCAGCGAACTGCACTTTCCTTTTTCACTGGAGAGCTGAGGAGAGGTGAGCAGGGATAGGCATAGCGTAGGAACCAAAGAGAATGACCAGTTGGTGCTACGGCCACCGTATTAGTAGCATATGACATCAAAACTCTAGTCAACTCATTAAAATAAGAAGAGATGCATCCTGGGGACATTGGGTTAGCCCACCCATCCAGCCATGCTTGAATGCAATCCTACTCTTCCAATAGCAGCCTGCACACCAATAATCCACTGGACACTGCAGTTGTCACATGCAACCCAAGTTTTTAACTGGCCAATGTGTATGAAGAAAATACCCCATTATGACTAAGACAAGAAAAATACATGAAAAGTGGCCCCACTGTGTGCACAAATGTTCCAAAGAGCTCACCACCACAGGGGGAGCCCTCTTGTTTTCCAACCACCTAGCAGTCAGATATCTTTGAGACAGAAAGGGTCACTAAATGGACAAGGTCTGACCAAATATTTTCTTGCCTCTCACTGCCAAAACTTCGAGCACTCATCCCTCATCCCTCCAATTTTGAACACAGTAGTGCATCCTTGTGAAAGATCCAAGGAAGTCAGGACCAATAAGAAATTCAAGTTCTGTGAAATGAATAGTTATTGGTTCCTTAAAGCCTAGCAAGCAGCCAGTGGCAAAATTTACTCTCAGGGGAGCCTATTTTGGTCCCCAAGAACAAAGCCCCACAGAAGGGCACTGGAAGAGACTATCAACAGCGGTTTGTGTACAACAGCTACAGTCGGAGCTAGCACGACTGCCTTACTTTACATAGGAGAGCTGTGATCAGCCATGTAGCCTGATTTGAGATTTTAAAAATACAGCTGCTATTCATAACCAAGCTTGCTTGCTGTCTCATTGAGCACAGCACTCATCACAGAAGGTAAAAGCTACCTATTTACAAGGGAACATCTGTGACTATCCTTATCCAGTCCCAGTGTATGGGGCCATGAGAAAATCATGGAGCAGGTAGTGTTAGAATCCTTGAGTCCAGAGGGTCCTGAGCAGCAGTTCCAGCTCTTGATCCTTGAGAACAACAGTTAACAAAGGATGCGGCTCCCGGTGGTTTCAGAGAGCTGCCTAAATATATCTCTTGTCTATTGTCATGTCCTCACTTAAGGCATTAAGAAATGCCTGCTTTCCTGGACCACATTTCCGTAGTATGTCCAGTTCCACAGCTTTGATTTTCTCTCCCAACACCCATCACCCACTGCACAGACCACTGGGTAAACACTGAAGCATCACAGTCAGGTTTCTTAAAAATAGTGACCAGACAGGTGGGCTTATAATATCTTTCCTAACTTTGCTAAAAGAACAATTTGTCACAGTATGTAAGTGACATGTTTTGTATGGTTCTAATACACACTGTACATATAGGCCCCTTGGTAGGGGATAGGATACAAGGTTAACCAGTTTGTAGCTTTATTAACTTTTTTACCGTAATTCAATGTCTCACATTTCTGTTAAAGGGATAGCAGAATTAGATACCACCATGAGATAGGGAAAGTATGTGAGTCCTGTGGCAGAAAGACAACATCCTTTCCATGCTCAGAGTGTTCTGTCTCTGGGTCTGAGCCACCAAAGCTTCAGAACCCACCTAGTCCTCAGTCCTCTAACCTGTCTCAAAGCCGTGGCTCATAGTCAACACACACAACCTGTCCTCTTCTCTCTTCTTTCCTGCTCCAAATATATAAGGGATAAGAGGAGAATGGTTGTTGGAGGCTAAGCAGGGGTTGCTGGGAAAATATCTTGGGCTATATTCCTTCCGCTAGTCCCTCCCGACCATACAGGAAGGAGCACCTTGCTACACTCCCAGGGAAGCCAGCTTCTTGCATACCCTCTGGATGTACACAGGTCCATAGGTAAGGCTAGATCAGGGAAAATTGGGCTTCCACAGGTGGCCAAGGCTTAGCTTCCCCGTCTACTCTGCCCAGCTTTTCTAAGAGACCTCTCCCTTGCCAGGGGATACATATTCAACTTCCTTTCCGTGCATAGACTTTACAGGTCACAGGCTTGTCTCAGAGCAGGATGTAAGTGACAGGGTTAGGCATCAGATCATATGCCTGGAGGTCTTTCTGGACCTGTGCAAGTTAAACAGTGGGCTACAATCGCAACAGAGCAGTAGATTGGAGTGATGACAGGCAAAATTTGGGTTTTTTAAAATCACTTAGTACAGAATAAATTTATTATGGTGCCCAAAAGAGGCAGAACAATGAGACGTTTTCAGAAGCCTCATCTCCCTGGGAGCATCATTATAGGTGAAACTTACTTGAGAGCCACAAATCTCCATTGCCAAAAATTGAATTTATCTGTCTTGTTTGTTTGGTTTTTGCTTTTGTTTTGTTTTGTTTTGTTTTTGAGACAGGGTTTCTCTATGTAGCCCTGGCTGTCCTGGAACTCACTCTGTAGACCAGGCTGGCCTTGAACTCAGAAATCCACCTGCCTCTGCCTCCCAAGTGCTGGGATTAATGGCGTTATTTGTTTTTTAATTTTTGATTGATTGGTTGATTGATTCCTAATGTGTGTGTTTTGCCTGCATGTATGTACATGTATCATGTGTGTGCCTGGTTCCTGTGCAGGTAAGAGGGCATTGGATCCTGTGGAACAATGGAACTATGTTATAGATGATTGTCAGCCACCAAGTGAACACTGAGAACAGAACCTAGCTCTTCTGAAAGACTGACAAATGATCTTAACCACTTATCCATCTCTCAGGCCTTCTTACATTTTGTTAGTTAGTTTTGTTGCTTTTGTATTTGTTTGTTTGTTGCACAGCTGTCTTCCAGTAAAACAAGACACCTACCTGGTAGTTTCTGTGGTTTCTGGATGTGCCCCCAGGTTATATATGTGAAAGTAGACTGTCTCTGGAGGGGCCATATCCACTACAACCCAGGTGGTCAGGGGAGGCACTAACCGTAGCCAAGACAACTGATCTATCCATGGACTCAAAACTTAGCAGAAAGGAGGAATGGTGACTTGCTGTATAGACATACAATTTCTGCAATCATAGGACAAAGACAGGTCCAGACATGAGAACAGAGAGGGCAGCCATTCCTCCCTTCTCTACTCCCTCACATCACTGTGTGCTTTGGGCATTTGTCCCAGTTGCAAGGCCTTGCAAGTACAGACCTTTCTGCTCACCTGTGCATTTTGAAAGGGGGTAGGGTGGTTGTAATTACAGTATACTGTGTTATTATGAATTAAAGTAATATCCAATTAGTGAAGTGTGCATTTAAATGGCTTGTTTACGATACATAATTGATTGAGGTTTGTGTACACAACTTTGCTGAGTCACAGCAAACATTCCCAGGCCTCAGAAGACAACTGAGCTTCGTTGGCACTTGGCAACCTTGCCATCTGCCTCTTCTGAAGTCCCTGTCACCAAGAACATGCCGGTTCTTACAACTCCGAGGCTGTACTTTCAAAGCAAAAATAGATGCCTCTCGTGTTCTGGGAGCCTGGGAAAGTCCCTGTATTTCGGTTGCCAATATGGAAGGGAAAAGCCAGAGTAAACAGCAGGTGTGGAGGCTGGAGCCTGCCCTCCAAGAGTTAATAGAGCAGAAAGGAGCTGCTGGCTGAAGAATCACAGTAGCAAGGGTGAAGGGCAAGTTCCCTGCCACAGCCTGGGCCTCCAGCCATGGCTCCAGGCAGGGCTGAACACCTGGCAGTTGTGCTCACCTGGTTCCTAGCATGAGCTCACTGTCTGCCTACGCCACTCACACGTTTGCAGCAAGGCAGCTGAACAGGCAAGAAAAAAAAAAAAGAACTGGGAAAGTTCATTTGGGGAGGGGGTATGCTGTACTCATCTGTAAGGCCTGCTGTAAGGAAGGATTAAAAATATAAATGTATTCTCTGGCAACTCTGGAGGCTGAAAGTGTAATAGCAAAGTATCACTGGGTCAGATCCAAGACTTCTTGTCTTGACTTGTAAGTTGCCATCTTCTCCCTTTGTCCTCACACAGCTTTTCCTATGTATCTTTGTCTTTTTATAAGGATACAAGACACATTGGATTGAATGCAGGATACTGGCCTACCCTCATGAACTCTTTAATTTGGGTACATCTTTAAAGATCCTATCTCTAGGCATAATTGCAAAATTTGAGATTATGACTTAAACATAGGAATTTTACACGTGATTTCTCCGTTTATGGATTTTGCCCAGAGATCTCTCTACACAGCGCTGTGATCTCTGCTCATCCCTGAGTATCTGGGAATCGGACTGTGTGTCATGCAGATCATGAAGAGCAATTAGATACAAAAGAAGATGGAAAGTCCAGCATACCTATACTGTAAAAGTCAGAAGATAATTCCCTCTTCCCTCTCCTGGCACCTTGCAGAATTCGATGATTGAACCCAGATTTGCACACAAAGGTGTTTGCCCACTGCGTTACTTTGCCAGCTCAATTCAGCCAATATTTTTAAGTAACAGCTGTATTGGACAATTGTGGAGGCTGTTCTCTCACAGCCACTGAAGAAGGAAGGGACCCAGGCTGTTCTTTGATGAAAGGTATGTGACCAGAATCCCCTGACATCCAACACTGCCCATTGGTCCAGAGTCACTTGGTCAGGAACAGCAAAGCAGTTGGCTGACCTGGTGGAAAAAGTGCTTCCTAAGTATAAATGCCTTTAGCTAGGGCAATCCTCTCCTCTCCTCTCCTCCCCTCCCCTCCCCTCCCCTCCCCTCCCCTCCCCTCCCCTCTCTTCTCCTTTGCTCTTCCCTCCTTTCTTTCTCTGGAATATAATTTTTAAAAAGCTGAGACTATATAAAGGGGAAAGAGAAAGAAGACCTAGGAAAAGACTTTCTGAGTTTAAAATTCATAAGATTAAAGATTCATTCTGACCTTATTGTTCATGGCTTTTTTTACTCATTCATTCATTAAATTAAATTGTTGTTGTCATTGTTGTTTATGGTGATAGTGGCACTAAAGATTCAGCCCAGAGCTTTGCATAGTGCTTATTTTCTTGGAGAATACCAGGCAAGTGCTCTACCACCAAGCTGCATCTTCAGCTTCTGACTCAAGGTGAGCTCAGGAACACTTCCCAAATCCAGCTACCCTAGGCTGCATCCACACTGGGGGTTGAATTCTGAGATTTTGAGAGACGGGACTATTTTTTATTCAATTTTGTGCTAAATAGCCTAGAGGCTATTATTGGATGTGTACCTAAGAGCCCATCCCAGGGCTAGAGAGATGACTAGGAGGTTGACAGCACTGACTGACTGTTGTTCCAGAGATCCTGAGCTCCATTCCCAGCAACCACATGGTAGCTCACAACCATCAATAACGAGGTCTGGCGCCCTCTTCTGGGATGCAGGGATGTATGCAAGCAGAACACTGTGTACATAATAAATAAACCTTAAAAAGAAAAACATTAGCCCATCCCAGAGAGTACCTCCTGATCCACCAAGCACATAGTTAACACCACGATAGATAATTCAGATCAATTTAGATTAGGAAATAAATGGAAGAATGGAATGGCGTGCCATACTAAGAAACAGAACCTAGTGTTGTTCTGCATCAGAGGAATTTACAAGGTAAAAAATTGTACCTTGGAGGAAGTACAACCATGAAAGCTCACAAGAGTGCCTGGTCCTTTGCCAGGCAAAGCCATGTGTGTTATCATGTCTATTGATTAGGACAGCTGCTGCAGAGTAGGCACTGTTATCTACCTGCCTCTGGACACTGAGTCCACAAGATGATACGACTTGCTGGAAGCCATTTACCCAGTGACTGGTGCAGTCAAGATTTAATCAAGATTCTATATAATTCCAATTTTGGTGCTTTGCATTCAAGGTTCCTGGGGCCTGGGTTTAAACATGACTGATCTTAGAAAATAAAATATCAGAGGTACATGGGAAGTCTTTGTTGCTGCTGCTGTTATTATTAGCCGATTATCCAGGTTCAGCCTCAAGTGAATGGCACGGGAATGTGACCCATCCCTGGAAGAAACTCTAGTTCCTTTGCCTCTCTGGTCTTCTGAAAAGCTGGGGTGTAGGGACAAGCCAGTTCGGAGCTTGCTACCTGCAGCACCAAATGGGAAACATGACAGTATCATAAGATGAAAAACGTGATCCCAAGCATATCGTCTCAGAAGAACAATCTTCCGTTGAGCTCTATTTAGAAATGCAAGTCTGACCTTAGTTGGCCCTGCTGCCTGCAGGATGTTCATTTTTTTTTTTTCCCTCCAGACTCAGGAAATGCTCCTGACACACACCTAGCCCAGCCTTCTGATCCCAAGGATGTGCTGAACGGCTCACCTGTGTGGGTCGGAGTTTAATTACACTCATCAAGCGAGGGATTTGAGAAGCTTTAATTTAAAGCTGGTGTTGAAGGCTTTTAAATTATTTTAAATTTTCCGAGGCACCCAGGCGCAACACACATCTTTTATAAATTACAGAGTAAATGCTGTAGAGGTTGGGTGCACAGAGGGGCTGAGTATCAGAATGGATCCCAAAAGGTAAAACAGATTCCAGGCACTGAGGAAGAGCTCAGAACATGCCTATCATTATTGTTAATGGGGCTGGGGTGTTCGGCGGCACACAGCACAATGCAAATTTGGCTCTTGGAATTCAGTTTCTCATTGCTCCCTGCCTACTCAGTAGCACCGAGCCCTGGTGAAATGTGTGTCAAGTTCTTCAAAACAATTATTGCTGCTGGAGGAAAAATGATCAGTAAAATACTCCAAATTTAATACCTCCTTAGAGTTGGAAATGAATTCTAGAAATGTTTTCACTCTGCTTAATATGACTCCACAGACATCTCGGCTGCTGTGTGAAAAATGGGAGAAAGATTTTAACAGATGATAATGAGTTTAGAAAGAAGTGTGCAAGTTCTAAAGACCAGTTACACTCTGAGCTCTTGCCATCTTGGGCAACCAACTTCTTGGGGGAGTCCTTTTGGAATCGACTCAAAAGATGTTTGTGTCAGTAATTTATGTTAGAAACTGAATAATAATGCAGGTTTCCAGTAAGAGTGGTTGGACATCTTATCAGATGTGAGTGGAGATTTTTTTGTGGGAACACTCCTGCAGAAAGGTGTGTGATTTCAATTCTAGGACCACTGTGGACTGACTCTACTGCTTCCTGAATGAAGAGATGACCTTGGAAAGGATCCTCAGCTAGAATTGAAAATACCACCACAAAGAACATTCCACTGACTGTAAGAGACAAAACAAAAAATTCTGAGAGGCATGGAATAAAATGTCAAAAGGGAATCTATTCAAGTTTGCTTTTCTGTTGCTATGATAAACGCATGACCAAAAGCATCTTATGGAGAACAGGATTTGTTTCCTCTTACAGGTTACAGTCCATCATTGAGGGAACCTAAGGCAGGAACTTGAAACAGAAACCACAAAGAAATGCTATGTACTTACTCCCAGTCTCAAGTTCAGCTACCTTGTAAAGCCCAGCCCCAGCAGCCTAGGGATAGTACCTCCCTCAGTAGGCTGGGCCCTCCTCCAACAATTACCAATCAAGAAAATGCTGGAAGAAAAGTGATCAGTGAATGCGATGCCCTAGCAAAGGGCACACACCCAAAGGCCAGTGTGATGGAGGCAATTCTTTAAGAGAGATTCTCTTGACAGGTTGATAGCTAAGATTAGCCATCAGCAGGTCCGTTATATCTTAGCTTTAGCTGAGGCCCCAGGGTCTGAGAGGAATCAGTTAGAATTAAGAGCCCCCCATATACCAAGTTAATACAAAATATAAAAGATCATTATGTCCCTCTTTCCAATTGAACAAAGAAAGAAGAGCTTTGAATGAGTTTTGAAGATAGTAGATTTTGTTGCTTAGAATAAGTAGGGTCAGGTCGCACCCAAAAAAAGTCCATCTGCTACATCAGCCTATGTGGTAGAATAGTAAGAGCACCATGAGGCCTGATGACATAATAGTAGAGGGTAGGCAAGAGTTGAATTAGATAACAGAACTACCTTGTGGTGGCTTCCCTGGTCGACACAGCAGGGAATAAGGATCCTCTGTGAAAGAACTGCCTCCATCATACTGACATGTGGACATGTTTGGAGGAATTTTCTTGATTGCTAACTGCTGGAGGAATGTTGGGCTGTAGAAGGGCATCTTGGGTTGTTGGCACAGGCCTGGAACCCCAGACTGCAGATGTTTGGCCATGCCCCCAGAACCCAGGGCCCTGAGCGGGTCTCATCTCCATTTGACTTGTACCTTCAGTCAAGTAAGACACAGGTAGAGGGCGTGACTACATATTAATGAGTTATCTAAAGGCCGAGGGCATAGCTAATTAAGTTATCCCCTCCCTAGTCCCTCGCCTTTCCCACTCCTTATATAAGCTAGCTCTCCCCTGGCTGGGGGTGGGGGGGGGGCGCACTCACATCTAGATCCAACTACTTCATCATGGACAATAAAGCTTCTCCTTGGAAACTCAGTCCACGTATCTTCTCAGGCCTGCTTCCAGCATCTGGAACCTTGGACTTTGTCGAGTATGTTGAAACCTGCCGCCCCCCCCCCCCCCCCCCCCACTTTGCTGCTGTTCCGGGACTCTGCCGCTTGCGGGCGGCCTCCGCTGCTGCTACCAAACCCCTGCCACCAACATGGTTCGTGGGCGGGCCCAAGCCGCACCCCCCTCCACTTCCCCTACCCCCCATCCCCGCACGTGGGCAGCACCACTCCTAGGCTGGTGTGCCTGGGTGGTATGAAAAAGCAAAGTGAGCAAGTCACAGAGAGCAAGCCAGTAAGAAGCATTCCTCTATGGCTTCTACTTTGGTTCCTTTTTTCAGTTCCTGTCCTGACTTCCCTCATCGATCTTGGAGTTTTAAGATAAAATAAAGCCTTTCCTCCCCTAGTTGACTTTGGCCATGGTTTTTATGATAGCAAATGAAAGCAAACTTGGACATGCTCATATGGATAATTGGAGGGGAGAGGAAATCCAACAGAGCCTATGGAGGTCAGGGAATAGAGAAGAAAATGCCCATTTCAATTCAGTTACTCCTGGAAGAAAACGTGCTGCACAGGAACTAACTGAATGGTTCCTGGCATCCTGTCCAACCTGGAGGTAACACGTGATATGCCAAGCAGATATGTTGGTTACTGTTTACTTCTCCCTTTACCATCTCCTAGAGCTGCAGAATCTAACAACAGCGTCATGACCAACATAAATAGGTAGAAAGGGACAAGTATGGGGGAGGGGAGGGGACAACAACCATTTTCCCTTCTGTACAGTCCACGCCCAAATTGGGAGGAGAGAGAACAATTGATTTTTAATTGAACTCCAGACAGTAATTATTACAGCAGACTAGCTATTTTAACTACTTAAAATATACTTTTTATACCTTGTTATTTACATGAGATTTTCCTGGGCTTTATCTAGTAAGTGAGAGAAATGGTTCACAGTGTGAAAAACCAGTATTATACTGCACCCCACTCTCTCAGGTCTTGCCCTATGCCAGTTTCAAACACTTCCTGGATATGATGCCCTAGAGATGATGATGATTATGATGATGATGCCGCCCTCTGGTATAGGTGTGATATGGTCTATTTCCCCAATCTAGCCATGTCACTGAAATGCCTGTCCCTGGTTGTAGAGCTGAGAAGGTTCTAGGGGCTTGCTGCTTCTCTCCTGTCTCTGGAAATTTAGCTGGTGTCCAGGAATAATACTTTCTGCTCTGCTTGACTGCTTTTAGACTGCTCATTTAAGCCAGGCATGCACTTTGATGAAAAGAGCTCATTTCCCTTCGTTCATCAGTTAAGAAGCCCAGAGAAGTTAAGGCATTTGCTAAGAAAATTGTTCTTTTCTTACAAATGAGAAAAACAAAGGTAGAGCTGATGAGATGGCTCAGATGATAAAGGTACCTACAGCAAAGCCTGATGACCCGACAACATCCCTAGGATCCCATGGTGAGAGGAAAGAACCTACTCCCCAGAAATTATCCTCTGACCTACACACACACACATACACACACACACTCACACATACACACATACACACACACACACACACATACACACACACACTCACACATACACAAACCATTAGGTACATAAATAAATGTAATTTTAAAAAGCTAAAGGCAGAAACAAAAGAAAGGCAGAGAGTAAGGAGGGAGTAGAAAATTCAGAAAAAGAGGAAGACTTATTAAATACTCTATTTGAAAATGCCAGGCATTAGTCTATGTCTATATAAGAGCATCTCCATGTTCAATTCATGCTGTCCTCAATACATCTTTCTCTGGGCCTTAGTGATGGATTTTTCTTTCTGTAAGGTAACATGAATGACCACGAGAAGGTCTAACTTTATGAGCTATCAGTTGGCCAACCCTGGCAAAACTGAAGAGGGCCATGCATTGGATTTCACTGTTCTGGTTGAAAACACAGTGTCCAGTGGACCTAATAAGCATAACTCTCAACCTCCCTAGGGCTAAAGAGAAAAGATCAACTCAAGGAGAAACACAGAGTGTACGTGGGAAAACACTGCTGCTACTTGACAATAGGAACCTGGGCAATGGACAGGTACAAAGGGCAAATGCCTACCTGGACATCCAGCCAATAAAACAGAAAAGCTAATACAATTTACATCTTTTGATTCCTAAACCCAAAGTCTATGTAGACATAATATACTTTCATTGATGTATCCCTCTTTCAAACATTGTATTAATTAGTATTAATACGGTGAAATTAGGGTTCAAGCATGAATTTACCCTGCCCTCCTGGGTAAATTATTTGCTAAAAATAAACCCATGTAAACAATATCATTTTCTGTACACGACAGCAAATGAAACCATCAGACTTGTTTTATTAGAATTGGTCAAGAAAATCATCTGTGCCCTAATTTGTTCTGACACTAGAGAAAGCTCTAATTTGATAAACGCCTGATTCAGGATTACAAAGTGTCTCTCCTTTCTCACCAGTGAAGCAACATTTACAGTAAGCTGCCAGGAGAGGCAAATGTTTTCTTCAGTACTCTCTGGAGTTCTGTCAGCCTATCAAAATTAATTCCAACAGTACAAAGAGCCTAATATGACTTGTGGAAGTGACATAGTTGTTAATTTGTCTGACAAGAGATCAAAAGTATAAACGGAATGATTAATGTGAAGTTTGGGGTTTTCCTTCGTTTGTTTTCTTGTACAAGGAAAAGAAACCTTTTATGCTCTCAAACAAAGGATAGCTAGATTTTTAAAACGCTGGACCCCTGCTGCTCATAACTTCAAACCGTCTATGGAGTGAGAGTTGACGATCTAGAAGTGGCCCATCCTAAATCCCATCCAAGATACTTGGAAGCCAAAAACTGTCAATCAGTGGCACAGGAGTTCTGATATAGAACAGGGCTCCCAGACCTCTCAACATGTGCTTTGTTGAATTTACCTGGGACTGGAGTCCAGAGCAAATTCTGCATTGCCTAAACTGAGGTAAGACAAGGGGGCATTTGGAGAGCCTGGGAGAGAGTGCCTGAATGAGACACAGTAGAAGATGCTTTGTGTCATTGAGAGCACAGGGGTTCACAGATGTAATTTTAAAGAGATTTTCAGTTAAATCTTTATATTCACACAAACTTCCTGAGAAAGACGGGTTCCTGAAACTTTACTAATGAGAGGGCTTGGATAGTATGCAGTTTCCACAGGGTTTACTAGTCTAATAACAACTAGACTGGATCCAATTTTATCTTTTACCAGCTCTTTTAGACTTCTGGCCTATGGCCAAGCATTGAATGAAGGTCTCTTTGAGAGTTAATAAACTTCTACACATCCATGTGGCCATCATCTATCCATCTATCCAGCAACTTGGCCCCATCGCCCTCATGTCTCATAGAAGAGGATAAGGTCACTCCAAGAGGGATGATCATTACAAAGGAACATAGTAAAGGAGCCGATCTCAACTCTGGGATCCTGCTTTCAGGAAACACTACTGCCCCAGGTGTGAGTCTCAAAGAGTGTCACAGCCAACAGGGGACAACAGCTGGAAGGATGGGGGTGCCCTGCACAGAAGGCAGGCTTTGTGCTAGCTCAGTGTGGAAACTCTGAGTGAGGGCAGCGAGGGCTTTCAAATGAATTTCCTATCATTTATCTTCTTATCAAAAGGTTTAATCACTTTCCGCTCTCCTGACGCTGAGGGAAAATGAGCTGATTCTGACCCTACCAATACAATGTACAATAGAAACAATTGAGAGACTATTTGGCCTTGGAAATGAATGTTTTTATTGTATAACATCACGAAAAACACAGCTAAAGGAATGTTTAAAGAAGAAAATCAATTTCCCTAATCCTTCACACAGCTACCCTGTCCCTGTGGTGCCTGTTGGTCTTTGTGTGAGCACCCAGATGAAATTTATGTGATAGAATATTAAATGTCATTTCGGAGCTTCAAGAGGCCTAATACATTTCGAAGTGTGATGGACCTGTGGTTTTTGGAGGAGAAAGTGAGTCCTTCATGACTTCCCACTTCATCTCTAGAATATAAAATGTACTCAGAAACAGGGCTTTAATGAACAGTTGGGTTACCTTACTCTGGAAATGGTTAACAAAAACTACTGTGCATCCCTTGAGGGCAGTCTGTACCATATACCTTGATGCCTGGATTAGTGCACCTCTTTAAACAAAGCACCTTTATATGACGGCAGCTGTATTAAATAACAAAGCAGCCTGAAACCTGAGCCATTCTGAGAGGTAGGGATTGCTCCTTCTTGTTCTCCTGGCCCGGCTCTGAAAGGTTGTCTTCAAAAGTGATTCTGGCTTATTCAGCCTTCCATTTCTGTCCTCTTCCCTAGGTCAAAGACGGGGATCTGAGTCTCTCCACAGCTATCCACCATCAAAGGGAGTGTTCTTTGCAGCTGATCATGATTTACTTCCATGGAAGGCTCATGTCTGATGCTGCCACTTACACTATCAACCTCTTTAACTGTATCTTGAGGGTGGACTTAGGTGCTTGCAAGTAAGTAAAAGGTATAGGTGGAAGTAGATGGTCTTGGATGGTCCCAGTCTGCATCCCCCTCAGAACTTGTTAAATAGGGAGACTCCTAGGCTCTACCCCTAACAGCCCTGAATCAGGATGACAAGGCACAAGGTCCTACCTAGTGCTGATGTTGCCTAGGGATCACACCTGAGGACCCAGAAGTGTTTAATGAATTCACTCTCCTGGAGAATCCTGTCTAAGCTCTATCGAGGGCAGAAGAAACAGATTATTGGTTTTTGATGTCTTGCTGTCAGAACATCCAGCAAGGCAGCCTTCCTAAGCTCCACCCTTTTCCATGGCCCACCTCTTTGTCTCCTTCCTTAGCATCATCTCTGTCCCTTCCTGTCCAGCACACATACTCATCCAGCACACAGAATCCCATTTATCTATTTAAGTAGACTACTTTTTACAAAGATGACGGTTGTGCAAATCTGAAGCCATGTTTTAGGAAATCATATTGGTAGAGTGTCACATAATTCACAATACAAGAATTAAAAATATGAACCCAGGGGTAGGGGGGGAAGGTCTGTCAAGAGTTGCATAATGGAGACAGTTCCCATGCTCCCACATGCCAGGCCACACAAATGCCTGCTGTCCTTTTTCAGGATCTGTGGTTGATAAATCTGTTTATATATTTCAAAGTGTTAAATAGTATCTTGGTGACTGTTTTGCTAAGATGTTGACACTGGTAAATACCATTTATTATGTCTTAAATGTCTATTAGGGCATCATCTTCTAAAAGATCCCAAATGAGAAAGATCACACACACAGAGACCTGTGAAAATCTACTCCAAATTGTATTTCTCTACACGGGAAGCTGATGTGGTTCAATGCCAAAACAAAGCCCATCCATACTCTCTTGTGTCCTGTTAATGTAGGGAGAGGGCCTGCAAAATATTAAAGATAATGTTAAGAAAATAAAAAGCTACATTACAGAAAAAGTCAACACAGTAATTATAGATTTATGTTCTCCTGGAACACATCTGACTTGGTAGTTATTGCTATGGGAAAATTTGTCTTGACTTATGCAAAGACTTCAGAAAAGCAATCCTGGTATAAAATACGATACCATATCTATGAGGAGATTCTATTTTTTGGGCCCTGGAAGTCTGAAATATTTCCTGATGTATTCAATGTCATTTCTCTATTTGACTAAAGAATGCATTCAATCATGAGGGTTGGGGGTGGGGAGCTCTGTCTCCCTTTGTCCTCAGAACTCCCACATATAATCTTGCATGCTAAAGATGCCCAACCACATGGTAATTTCAATCTCACTATCAAGGACAAAAATACCATTTGTGCGTGTGCACGTGTGCACATGTGTTTGGGGGGGGCAGAAATCTATTTAGTCTTGGTTGTGCTGGAACTCACTCTGTAGACCTCTGTAGATGAGGCTAGCTTGTCAAACTGACAAAAATCCTCCTGTCTCTGCTTCCAGAGTACAGGATTAAAGGCATGTGCCATCATACCCAGCTTAATAATAATCCCCTTTTATTTATTTATTTTTCAAGCTTTAGTATTGACCAATTGTTGTTGTCTGTTCTGAGCACAAGAAGTTTTACTTGATGGTATCTTAGTTCCTCACCTAAACAAGGGTATTGTGTTCTGCTTGACAGCTCTTATTTGGAAGAAATTGCTTTTGAAGGACATTCATAATGAGAAAAGGCAGTGCCCAGTCTACTCTTATTCCTAAACCCATTCTTGCCCTGTTTGTGGAGTCCCTCAGGATGTAGGACACATCCTTCCATTCACTCTCTCTGCAAGACCTAAGGTAGGACCTTCTTTGCAGTAAAATATATGACTGCATCTCAGGAGAGAGGGCAAGGTTGGTCCAGGGTTTCAGTGGGACAGAAACAGGTAGGACGTACACCTTGAGTATCAAGAGATAAGTGATACAGTGAGGAGGAACCTGTAGAAGACAGGCTAAAAATGAATTATCACAGTTGAATGCGAGGGACCAGACCCATCTGCATACTCTCTACAAACAGCCCCAGATTCTCACCTCAAATGTGTGTTGGACAGATCAAGGAAGATGGAAGTGAACTATACAAATTAGTCACTTACCTGTAAAATGATTGGCTATTGGCAGTATCATATGGTTTAACTTAAAATTATAACTGAAGGTGAGATGCTCTCTGAAATCACCTATGGTGAGAGTAAGGCCTAGAGGCAGGCCAGCTCTGTCTCAAGCCATGGAGTAGAGTGGGAAATGGCCTTCAGAATTAGATCCCTCCCGGTAATAAATGTATGGGACACAAGAGACCATTCCTGTGAGCTGCTACCATGTCAGAAGGCATTGTGGCACTCTAGTTACGATTTCAGGAGCATCCTAAGGGCAAGGACAATTCTCCATGTATCAGGACCCAGTAACTAATCTCTGAATAAAAGTGGAAACCTCATCAGATCAGTGAAGGACCAATGAAAACACAAGACTCCTTACTGCAGAGCAAGATAACACAGTAGTCCTGGGGAAGTGGGCATCTAGGAAATCTCTAGGAGGAAGGAGTAGGATACAGTATTTACTAAAATCATTTGATTTAAAATGTGTTGTTTTCATGGCACATCATTCAAAACTGTTGCTTCCCAGAATGCCTCTTGCCTGATGAGAGGTAAGTTGGGCTGAAACAGTATATATATCTATGAGCAAGAAGTTCACAGTGTAAACTGGGCTTCTATTCTTTAAAAGAAATATTAAAGTACTTTAGGGAAAAACGAACTGTTTCCAAAGACCTGAGACTTATTTCAGAAACACCAAATATATATAAATAATTGATATATTAATAATAGATTAATTATTCATTGAAATAGGTTCCCTAAAGATATGGCTGAGGAGAGTCTAGATCAGCTCAGTTGGCAATAGATATTTGAGAGTAAAATTGCTTCAAATACACTCATTCAAGCTTTTCAATAATTCAACCTGCTTCTACCATTTTATTCTGTACTTTAAAGATTTTAATCTGTCCATTTAATTCACTAATTCATTTGAAAATATATGAAAGTTATCATGCTCAGTATCATGGGTCTACAAAGATGAATCAGGTAAGAAAATTTGCCTTTAAGGATATGTCTATGAGCAGAGGCACTAAACTAGGAAGATTAGAGTCAATGAATATTCTTCAAAGTAGAAAATGTTAAGTAGTCTATGAAAGACTCAGTGCCAGGGGTTCCTAAGGGAAGGTGCTGCTTCCAGTGAGGGCTGAGGAATGACTTCTGGAAGAGGACACGGAGCTAAAGTTGCTGAAGGCAACTTTTTTTTTCCAGGGAGGAAAGGGCAGGAGGGGACAGTGTCCTATGGAGAGTTCCATGGGTTGTATTTGACCGCTTGAGTAAGATAGTTTGCATGGCCTCGGGCCAAGCTGAGGTTTGAGATGTGATTTTGAAGGTGTTAAAGGGTAGCTGTGACCATGGGCATGAAGGAGTTCCCTTAAGAACTAAGGATGGGGATTTGTCAGAGATCTTCATGCAAGTTTTTAGTGCTTCATGCAAGCAAAAGAGGAGCCAAGCAGTAGCCTTTAATCCCACAGTCGGAAGGCAGAAGCAGGTGGATCTCTGAGTTCAAGGCCAGCTTGATCTATAGCATGAGTGCCAGGACAGCCAGGGCTATACAAAGAAACCTGTCTTGAAAACCTAAATCCAAACCAAACCAAACAAACAAAACGAAGCATGTGTTTTGAGAATGGCACATCATCAACTCAGCTTTGACTATCCTGATATTAAAATATTCCACCAACCCACACCCAAGAGTCACCAGGGAAATCCTGGCTGTACATGCGCAGTGCTTTGTCAGGTGAATGAGAGCAAAAGGTGAGCCATGTTGGTGTTCTTTCTTCAAAAGTGCAGGAAGAAAATTAATGAGGCTTAAAGCTGTGTTACTTCAGTATAAGGACACTGAGACATGTCTCAGCAATATCACTTCATTTTCATGACCACAGTGACTCACTCCAAAGAGGAGCTATGTGGAAGTAATACATGAACTAGTAAAAAAGGAAAACAACATGGTGCACAGGCTATGGGTAAGTGTTGCTGTTGTCATTGCTGTTCTTTTGAGACAGGCTTTCTCTATGTAGTCCTGACTGTCCTAGAACTCATTCTATAGACCAGACTAGCCTCAAAATTAGAGATGTGCCTGCCTCTTTCTCCCAAATGTTGGGATTAAAGGTGTGGACCACCATGGCCAGCTGTGCTTTGGATAAATTATAGCATATATTACCATTGTGATTAAATACATACAATGTTGTATCATTTAATTTTTCCCGTCAACACTATGCATTATAGTATTTCTATTTGTTGATAAATTTGGTCTCAGAATAATCAATAAGGCTTAAAAGAGGCAAGATTGCAAATTGAAGTAGGATCTCAATTATAGTCTAGACCCTTTTGACCTTGATCTTTACCTTTGAAACCATAATATGGGCTGGAAGAGGGAGGCAAGCACTAGGCTGGCTTATCTCATGGGGTCTTTTTGAAATTCAAAGGCAAAGGTACATATGTGTGTTGGTTAAGGATATTTAACCAACATGCTGGGCATTTTTCAATTCATAAGAGGTGTTCAAAGGGTGTGGTGATAGAAGGCTGAAGAGTGGGTGCCCTGAGCAATTTGTTTTACCTAACAATCCTAAGTCTGGTCCTAATTAGGACCAGAGCCATTCCCCTTCTGTGGGGTCCCTGGCATCTAACTTCGTAAGTGAAGGCTAGGCCTACAGAATTACCCTGCACCAAGCACTGGTGTTGAAAGCCTGAGGTAAGGTCACCACCAGCAACTCTGCCAAGAGCTTTGGTTAGCATCCATTAAGCTTGTTCTGCCACTAAGCTCGGAATACCTAAGATACAACTCACACACCACGTGAGGCTCGAGAAGAAGGAAGACCAAAGTGTGGAGCAGAGGCTGAAGGAAAGGCCATCCAGAGACTGCCCCACCTGGGGCTCCATCTCATATACAGTCACCAAACCTGGACACTATAGTAGATGCGGGAAGTGCTTGCTGACAGGAGCCTGAAATGGCTATCTCCTGAGAGGCTCTGCTAGAGCCTGACCAATACAGAGGTGAATGCTCTCAGCCAACCATTGGACTGAGTGCAGGGTCCTCAATGGAGGAATTGGAGAAGGGACTGAAGGAGCTGAGGGGAGTTGCAACCCCATGGGGGGAGCAACAGTGTCAACTGGCCAGACCCCTGGAGCTCCCAGGGACTCCACCAACCAAAGAGTACATCTGCAGGGACCCATGGCTCTGGTCATGTATGTGGCAGAGGATGGCCTTGTTGGACATCAGTGGGAGGAGTGGCCCTTGGTCCTATGGGAGTTTGATGCCCCAATGTTGGGGAATGCCAGGGCAGGAAGGTGGGAGTGGGTGGATGGGGGAGCACCCTCATAGAGGCAGGGAAGGGGGATGGGATAGGGGGTTTCCAGAGGGGAGGCCTGGAAAGGGTATATAACATTTGAAATGTAAATAAAGAAAATACCCAATAAAAACATGTTTTTGTTTTTGCTTTTGTTTTTAAAAGAAATGGACTAAAGAGAGAATAAGGATGCCTTCCTTTCTTTATTAGCAACACCTCAAAGTCTGCATGGTAAATCAGTTCAAAGACACCAACTTAGAGAACATAAGGGCCCCTATTATCATAGGCCAAACACCACCAGTGTTACAGGATTTATTTTCTTGTTCACAAACCCTAGTTTGTCCCCTGTAGCAGGAACCATACACCGAGCCCAAGGAACGAAGGGCAAGAGTCTTGAACACCAGAGAAGTGGGACTTACTAAAGAAATGGTAAACATTTGATTTGAATTCATAATCTAAATAAATGAAAGTAAGAGAAATGACAATTATCTAAATAAGAGTATCTGCATTCTATTTGGCTTTGCAGCTAGTGAGTAGCTGTGGATTGGCATTGCTGTCTCTGAAAGCATCAACCAGACATTCTTTTAAGTCTCCAGACAGGGAGCAGGCCTTCTTGGCCAGGTCTCAGTGGCTTTGTGGACTTCTTGAAACCATGTGCATCATTGTCTGTATTGCCCATGTCACTAAGCATCTCTTCCTACTAGGGATTCCAGGAATCCCTGTGGGTACTGGAGAAACCATGACCTAAAACTGCCTGTGAACTTGTGCCCCAGGGAAGATCGTCCTCAGTTCTTGTTTTCTGAGAAGCAGTGCCCTTTGCTCCCACACTGCCGTGATCTGTTGTCACCTGCCTCAACTATGGCTTGAGGACTCGGTGGCATGACTCCGGAATTGATATTCAGCATTTCAGAAATTGGCAGCAGTTTCTCTGTGACTCGTCACCCCACCCTTCTTGGCCTTACTTGCATACTTTCTATGGTAGAAATGAATACTCCTTTTCATTTAGTTTGGGTACCAATGAGATTTCAGCAAGACCTCCTCAGACACAGAGCACAAGGAAATTCAGAGGCCTCTTAGCGTTCAGAGTCCTTTTGAACCGAAGGAGCTTCTTTGCCCCAGGAAAAGAATGTAACAGTTCCACAAGGAGCTGAGTGAGCTACATAATCCTGTTTTAACAGAAAGCATAACCCCTAGAGGTAAACAGGGGCTAGCTATCAGAGAGACCTCAGACTGTAGTGGCCTCCCAGCCCCGGGAGGTATAACAACAGCAGAATCATAAGAAGTTAGCTAGCAACAGCATAAGTGCACCAACACACACACACACACACAACACACACACTCGAAAAGGCAGGGAGAGAAGCCAGATTCAGAAGCTGGGAAATGGAGGTTCAAAGGAGCCCTCAGAGAGCCTCTCCTTTTTTTGCCTCGCCTGAATAGATGCCCTGAGGGTCCTTGGATGCTGGTAGGGCTCAGTGGAGAGGCATCGAGGGTTGAAGGCTTCGCTCTGCTGAAAGCCCAGATGCCCTGCCAAGCATCCTGCCTGTGCAGCTGTTTCACTTGGGATGAGAAGAGGAAACCGTGGGCAATCAGAAAGCCTTAGGTCCACATCATTTCTGTGGTGCTCACGTATATAGAAGAGCTCTAGGCACAGGGTCCTCTCTTCTCAGAAGGCAGACACCTGTGCTGCTGATCTCACTTCCTGAGCACTTTCTGAGGATGCAGGAAAAAATCTTTTCCTGCTTCACTTCACCTCTCTTTTGAAAACAAAATTTTTTGAGATTTTATACACAAGTATTATATTTATATCATTAGTAGCCCTGCATCTTCCCTCCATTTTCTCCTGTGCCCCTCTTGCTCTCAAGTTCATGACCTCTTCTTTAACTATCATCGTTACACACACACACATACACACACACACAGTGTACATAAATATACAACCTGCTGAGTCAACTTAACTTTGCTTTTATGTAGATGTCTTTAGGGCTGTTCACCTGAGATTGGAAGACCTAACGGGTATCATTCCCAGAGGAGATGCTTCTGCCTCTCTCAGCAGCTGTTCCCCCAGGGATTGGGACTTTTGAGCTTTCCCCATATACATTAGCATGCCAAGTGGTGTTCTCTTCACACTGATCTTGTTTTGGTCTCTATATTGTTGAGGTTGCATGGATATAGTTTCCCTGTCATATACAGAAGACACTGTCTTGCAGCAGACTTCCTGATCCTCTGGTTTTACAATCTTTCCGCAGCCTGTTCCACAGTGCTCCCAAGCCTTAGGTATAATGGTGTATAACAGAATAGTAACCAGCCTTAGCCACCCCACACTTAGTTGTTTGCTGCATTCTGACCAGTTGTGGATTTCTGTAATGGTCTTCAATCTACTGCAAAAGAACCTTTTCTTTAACGGCGCCCTGTGTTCTCAGCTCTGTTTTTTGAGGGGTACCAGTGGGAACCTTGGCACTAACTTCTATCATCCCTTCCATTGGCAAGTCCCAACAGGTATCAGAAGCCTGGAGCAAGCCAGTGAGACAAAAGCCAGGGCAGCCCAACCTCCTCCACCCCTCCAGAGAAGGTATAGCCAGGGCCACAAGGCTGCTTTTTCAAGAAAGCAGGAAATCTGTGTTTATAGGTGAAATGTTCTGTTTATAAAAAAGTAGTTATGTAGGACAAGCTTGGCCTGGGGCTACTGTCTGCTCCCCTTCCTCTGAGAAGGAAGCTCCCCTGTAGAGGGCTGTACTACACAGCCCCAGCCCCTGTCTCCAAGCACACTGCTAATGCACGGAGTCATACAGGGCACAGCTGGAGCTGTCATGCAGAACAGCTGGTGCTATGGAGTCCTGAGGCCGAATAAGTTATTTCCTTAAATCTGCAAAGCCACAGACACCCTGATCTAAGCAGTAACTTGAATCTTTCCATTTCTGGTTTGGACCAAGTTATCATTTCCTTACCAGCTGTTGGGGAAATGGCAGGTCTCTGCTCATATGGCCATGATGGGGTAGTAGTGGTCCTTAAGTACTTGATGCTCCTCTGAAAACAGATCATAGCAGCTAGTTATGACATGACTAAACTAGTACTGGTGTCGCTATGAATCCTTGGGACTCCTATGACACAGCCCTCTTGCCATCTGTCTGTGAGTTCTCCCTAGCTCATTGCCTCGGCTGAGATGAGGCTAAGGAATGAAAATACTGAGCCTCACATTGATGGCACAAGCCTGTTATCCCAGCACTTAGGAAAAGCTGAGGCTGGGTGAGTTCAAAGCCAGTCTGAGCTAAATACTGAGGTCCTGTCTCTAAAAAGAAGAAAAGGAAGAGGAGGAGAAGGAAAAGAGAGGATCGCTTATCCCAACTCACTCTTAGGATTCAGGTATAGAGGCCTCATCTCTCTATCTCTCCATGGGGCTTTCCTTGGTCCTATAAATTCTGCGCTTTTTTAAATCTATGGCAAGATGGAACTTCTTTCCTACCCCTTTTCTCTTCCTCCATTTATCCCTTTTCAGGGAATTAGAGGGAAATATAACAGCTATTAAAGTTTTTCCTGATGATATAGAAATATCAGAAAGTTTGCTTTGCTCCCAAGATGATTTGTTGTGAACAGACTGAGCCCAAATCTCCCTCCACCAATACACTCTGGAAATCACTGATCAAATACACGGGCACTTGCCTCTCATATAGCCTTCAGGCCGCTGGTATCTGCAATTGGAGAAGTTGTTCGTATCCACATCTACTCAAGTACATCAACAAAGCAGCTGCCTGTTTCTACATGATCCTTGTGAAGCATATGCAATTTGAACTGAGCTAGACATAACTTTGATCCCAGGACCCAGGAAGTAGAGTCAAGAGGATCAGAATTTCAAAGCCATCCTTAGTCATATAGTGAGTTTGTGGCAGTAAAACTTAATATATGTGATATATGAGGCCCTGAAATAAGTGAATAAATAAATAAATGTATAAAGAAGTTCCCTTTTCAAAAGAATATTTCTAAAATACCAGAATAAAAATATGAGGGAGGATGGTAGTGATAATATTAATAAAATATTAACTATGGGAAGAACCATAATTAATAATTACCATTGATATCATTGCATATTCCAGCTTTGCTTTTGAGTACAGAAATACCATTCATGACTTTACTTTCTCAACTATTTGAATAGTGAGCCAACAAACAACTGTTCACCTCTGCCACAGTCTCTAAAAGGCATTTTGTAAGGATTACTAGAAATACCAGGTCTTGGCAGAGTATGGTAGCTCATTCTTTAATCACAGGACTTGGAGAAGAATTACCACTAGCTGGAGGCTGCCTGGTCTACATAGTGAGTGGCCAGTCTAGCCAAGGCTACATAAGAAGACACTATATCAAAAAAATAAATACAGAAAATTAACAACAATATATTGTATTTAAACAATATATTGTGTATTTAAAAACCAGTAAGAAAGCAGGCTTTAAGTATTCCTGAAACAAAATCATGGTCAGCATGGGAATTTATGTTAGCTTGATTTTGCTATTTTGCAATGATATATTTAATCCATATTTCAAAACATCCTGCTGTATACAATAAATATGTACAATATTTGTTAATCTAAAAATGAAATGTGGGGGGAGGGGGCGGGAGTAAAAAAAATGAAATGCAAAAAAATATCTCAACAAAAATGTAAAAAAAATCACAAAAAAGTTTGTGTGTGTGCCTGTGTGTGTATATATAAGTGTATACATAGATAGATATATAGATAGATAAATAGATAAATAGATAGATAGATAGATAGATAGATAGATAGATATAGATAGGTAGATAGATAGATGATATAGATATAGTATTAAACTATGTGATGGAGATAGCAAATTCTCTTGAGCTTCAAGAAAAAGCAAAAGGAAAGTGATTCAGGGCAGGAAAAATTAGGGAAACTTCTTGGAGAAGGTGATACTTGATCTAGAACTTGGGGAATGAGGACAGCCTATTGAATCTTAAGCAGTAGGAACAATTCTGCCCCTAAACTGAGATGGAAAGCAAAGGGAACCAATTAAACAACAAGAAAAAAAAAAGCAGATAATTCAATCAAGAGATTGGGAGGCTTTTAAATGTAGCATCTATTAAAATTTTTTTATGATTATTTAAAAATTATATGTAAACTTATGTATTTATGTAGGTATCTGTGTAAAGTCCATGTCAATGGAAAACTACCCCCTGATCCCCTCCCTTCCCAGAAGGGTGAGGCTACACGGTCCCAAGAAAAACCACAGGATCCCTCCCTTTCCAAAAAGGGTGAAGACACATGGTTCCAAGAAAAACCTTAGATTATCAGACATATCTGACAACAGATAGCTCCCCATTAGAGGGTCCCCCACAACCCATCAATGCCAACTGACCAGTTTATCACTAAAATCATCTGCCCTGTTCAAACTGTATATAGGCTTCTGCCCAAGTGCATTCATCGCTGCTTCTTCTTTTCCTGCATGTGCAAGTGGACCTAATGCATTGGACCAATAAAATCTTCTTGCAATTGCATCAATTGCCCTCTTCGAGCTTCCTTCATAGGGTCCCGGTAGTGCAACTCCTGGGCTCCACATATGCACATGAATGCAGGCACCTGTGGAGTTCAGAAGAGGGTGCCACATCCCCTAAAGCTAAAGTTAAGGGTAGTTAGGTCTAGCTTCTAAATTCAGCACCTTCTAGAACCTAGTTTAAGCAAAATTGTTCTGCTGGTAGTGGTACTTGGACTGGCAGCAAAGCACAAAGAAGCCAAGAGGGTAAACAATAAGAGACAATGGACGAAGCAAATGGATATAAACTGAATGTTTATGTTCTTACTAGTTTTATACAAACATATACGCACATATGAATGGTTTTAGCAGTTTGAACCAGCTTAGATACTGTTATCTTGATACAATTTAATGGAAAAGTCTCCTTTCAAGCCTTTTGAAAACTTGGTTGGCAGTTGGTGGACCTACTTTGATCGGCTGTGAAACCTTTGAGATACAAGACCTCCTTGGGTCATGGGACACGAGCCTTGATGGTTAAACCTACTTCTAGTTGCCATCTGCTTCCTGATCTAGCACAATGTAGCAAGCTACATTGCCATTTTTCACTGCCATGGACAGTTCACTAGGCTTCCTTGTTTTTGAGCTTGTGGCAACACAGCACAGCATGTTAGAGGGCGAACTATAGAGAATAAGCAGGAAGACACAGAGATAGGAGAAGACCAGCGTTTCAATATCCCCATCAAAGGTACACTTAACGATATAACTGTCTTCCTCCAGGCCTTATCTCCTGAAAATACTTCTACCTTTCAGTAATAGCATTGGACTAGGGTCAAGCCATCTTAACACATGGATCCCCGGAGAAAATTCAAGAGCCAAAATACAACTCACCCTACATAGTGGATATCTAAGGCAACCACATGGTTATTTGAGGTAGTACCAAGCAATAACAAATTATGCATATCCATCTACATTTCTGAAAATGCAGAGAAGGAAAACCCACCTTATTAAAGAGATTCTAGAATCTTCCTCATGAAGACAGTTGGATTCAATTCAAGAATTTCATTGGACACATTTGTTGAATCTATCCATTGCTTTCTAAGCTGCAAGTTTCCTGCCATGTCCTAGAAATAATACTATCAGCAATGAGAATATTGTATACTTATACCAATCAATCAACTCATGTTTACAACATGTCACTGTATGGCTCTGTTCGTTAACATTATATCCACTGAACTGATAGGTAACCCAAAGTTTAGGGCATAATCTGAACTTGACAGAACCACTGACTCTTCTCCAGAAAACTCCTTGAGCTACTCAAAAAAAAAACCCCAAAAAAACCCTCATTTCAAAGGCAACCATTAATTCCAAATATGCATTATAATGTTTGATATTTAAGCAAAGGGAAGAGGGCAACCATGCATGGGCTATTTCTTATCTAGCCTCATTACACAAGCAAATTAAAGTTCCTTATACACAGAATAGTGAGCCCCATTTTTGGTTTTGGTTTTGTTAATCCCACAATGGAGTTTATGGTCTACTAATCAACTTCATGCCTAGCTTTTCCTCCCCTGGAGTGTTCAGTCAGGAAAGCAAAAACTCTCTGAGAGGAAGCTGTCTTGGGGCTCTAGTCACAGAGTCTGAGTGGGCCCAGCATCTCTGCCTGCCCCTTAACCTCTTAAGGCTGGGCTCTGTTGTTCCATCCTGATTCCTCTTCAGGGAGGCCTGCAGCTCAAGGAGGAAGAGAAGGCATGAGCAATTTCCTCCCTTATTTAATTCACTCAAAGAGGTACATACAGACTTCCTCTAGGCTCCTTCACGGCCTCTTCCTCCTGCTTTGAAACACCCTAATGATTTTTAAATAGCAGCTTTGCTCTTCAAAATGAACCCGTACAGAAACAGGCCTTTGCTAGTCTCCTTTTGTGATGAGGAACAAGGCTAGAAGATACAAGATTGTCCAGGAGCAGAGGCTTCCTGTGTAAGTGTAGTCAGAGCTCCCTCCCAGCACGCTGACTCTGAGCCAGGGAATGGCCATGCCTGGCTGCTAAGAAGGGCTTTGATGGGCTAGGGGTTTGCATGCTCCTTTGTTTTGTTCAGCAATTCCTCAGAAGTACATTATTTGTTTTGGTTTTCCTTTTAATTTTTGAGAAAGTCTACTTATATACTTAGACTTTTAAGACCAAATTATTATTTTGGGGATTGATCCTGAGGCCATGCGTGTGCTAGGCAGGTGCTCTTCCACTGAAATGTATCCCTGGCCTGATTTCATAGTTCTAGTTCAAAGTGTTAAATGGCGGGGATGGGCAGATGGCCGAGTAGGATGAGGATCACTTGCTGCTCTTGCAGAGGACCGGAGTTCACCTATGTTGGACATCTCACAATGACTTAGCTTAGCTCCATGGGATCCAACACCTTCTTCTGGTCACCATGACACCCACACTCACATGCACATATGAGCACACACAGACATGCACACAGACTCATAATAATAAAAAGTGAAATATTTAAGATATATTTAAAGGCAAAAATGACATTTAAATGAATATATAAAGATAGCCTACTTCTGTACCCTCATCTCCCTATTCATACATATAATGGCTTTTATTAATTTCTTATGAATCTTTCCACTTTGTTGTGGAATAAGCTTTCTTCTTTTCTTCCCGAACAAGCAAGCATTCTCATTGGGTTTGCTAATACTCCCAAGACAGGTGAATACTAGTTTTTGAAAGTGAAAGATTCTTAGTCTTTTGTATATAAATCACAAATATACATATGCATACAGGACATAAACAGATGTTCATGGCATTAAATTTCATGGCAAGGTAGGGATTAGGGAGGGAAAATGTTCTTAAGAGTCTTAGGAGAGTGATAAGGCAGGAAGGTGAACAGCATTGGTACAGAAAGCAGCAGGCAGCCTGCCCTCTTCAGCACTTTTGTTCCCACTTTATGATATAGCCTTGGGACCTTTTCATATCAATTCATATAGATTTACATCATCATTTTGATAGTGCCTTAGAATTCCACAGTGCAGGTGAACCATTATTTATTTAACCATCTCCCTTTCGATGAACATAGGGTTTACTCTAATCTTTGGCTGTTGCAGTGACAGGGGAATAAATCATTTACACTGGAGTTCACCTATGTTGGACATCTCACAGTGACTTAGCTTAGCTCCATGGGATCCAACACCTTCTTCTGGTCACTATGACACCCACACTCACATGCACATATGACACACACAGACGTGTGCACAGGCAATGGGATTCTATGTCTAGGAGTAAATTATTTCTAAATATGACCACACATGACCACGTTCCCTTTACTTGGACTCAAACCCCACCCATAGATCGTGTAATAGGAAACAAATCTCCCTTAATGGATATCTCTGGTACTTCTGAAGTTTGTGTGTACTGGTGTTGAGCCAACGATATGGCAGACACTCATTTCTGGACTCTTCTCTGGGATATGCTGGGTCTATAGTTTATATGGTATTAAAAAAGGGTAATAGGGCATTGGATTAGCAGAGAGAGGACTGTCTGTGACTGTTTCAGGGAGGGGACTTTGCATTTTGGCATCTTATGGAACTTGACATACTTTCCCCACAGTCTGGAAGCTCCCAGTAAAGCTGATTACAAACTAGCCATGACTTTCTAATGCATGGGAACAAAGGGCCCCGTGTAAGGAGGCCATGCTACATGGCCCAGGCTGCCACATAATCAGCATCTCTCCCCGTCATCTCATGCTGCAGCCACACAGGAAGGGAAGTCACCTTTCCCTGAACACTGGGGGACAGCACTGCCTCTCACTTCCCATGGCACAAGCTGGCAGGACCACAGCAGGTACACACTGTACACACTCTCCATGTGGCCCAGCTCCCCTCCTGATCTGGTCTGCAGTTAATTGCTAGCTCCTGACACGGTTATGCTTAACTCTGCAACCAACTCGATGAAGATTTTATTTGATCCTTAAATTATTTAAGCCAACGTAATCATATTTGCTTTCAACAGAAATCTGCTGTATTCATGACTTTGAAAGCAGCCTAATAAAGCCTCTAGGTGGCTCACTGCCACTTGGGGCTCTGCTTGTATCCCCTGGTGGGGGCCTCCACCACAGTAGGAAGGGGTAGTCCTCCTGCCTCTCCCTGGAGCTTGTTAACCAAGGTCAAATAAATCACAAAGCATAGAAATTTTATGCAGCATTACAGTCACATCTGAGCTATTGCTGGGCAGGATTTTGACTTTGTAATTTATTCAAGACTTCCTCTCCTTCATTTCCCAGGCAGCTCCCTGAGTGAACGTTCTTCCCAGCTTCATTCTGTCAGCAACCCCCAACTCCCACCCAGTCCAGCTCACAGAGCTCTTTTTTGGTTGATGAAGGGATTTAAATAAATAAACAAACATCTGTCATAAACATGACTCCAGAGATGGAGTGAGCCCGGCTCCTTCTCCCTCCTCTGCAGCTTCTGGTAGCTCAATAAAGCTGTGCCCTCAAGAAAGGTGATAGAAGTGTCAAACCACAGTAGCAGTACGTTCCATTTGCTCTGCCAGCAGCATTAAAAATGGCAAGCTCCTCAGACAGAAATAAAGGAAGAATTGTGAGGGCTTTGGTATGTTAACTGACACAACACTTTTACTTCCCACGCGGACCTGGCTGGCTGCACCTTCTCTGCCCCCTCAGCCCTCTGTTAGTTCATTCATTGTACCGACAGTGGAAACAGATGTCAAGATTCAAGTGTTTCCTTCCTCTCATTGGCATCCATCACCCACCACCTACCCATGGTTGTTCTTCTTCAACCTCCAACAAATAGATTTTTCTCTCATGCTCGCACCCACTCTCTCTTTATTTCTCTCTCATTCTTCGTTCTATTTTCTGGCTCTTGCCCTCTTGCCCATTCTTCCCTGCCCCTATCTGTTTCCAGTCAACACAGTGTCTCCCATTTGTTCTTGAACTTCAGTGACAGGTGTGATAGAACTCAATAGCCGTAAGTATCAGAAGAAATGACCAGATCCTTAAGAAAAAAATAAATGGTGTCTAGGTGTGGTGGGATATAAATATAACACTGAACCCGAGAGGCTGAGGCATAAGGATTGCCAGTTAGAAGCCACCCTACAACATGTGAGAACTATGAGATTGAGTCTCTTAGAAATAAATGCCAGAAGCGACACCCGTAAAATCTCACCAACATGGCTACCTCAATATGACCTGAACAAGGATGACAATAGATGTTCTAAAGTGAATGGGGGAAAGTTCAGGAGGCCTCAACCCTAGAAAAAGAACTACAGGCAACTGAGGAGTGCTGAGATGGGAGAAATAGTCTTTCCCTGGAAAGAGTATGCCAGTTGGTTATCCAATACCAAATGGTTAGCAATGAAAACATATACATACAAGTAACATTATACAGACTGCATAAATACATAATTGCTAGATAAATATATAGAAATATACATATATGCATATATAGAGATGATATGGACAGATGATAGAGATATAAGAGAAGATTAGAGAGAGAGAGAGAGAGAGAGAGAGAGAGAGAGATTCATGAATTTGGAGAATGAGAGAGCATATGGAAGAGTTTGGATGGAAGAAAGGGAAGAAGGAAATGATGCAATTATGATCTCAAAAAAAAATTAAAAAAAAAACTCAAGGACTGGCTTGGTGAGGGAGTACTCACTTAGCACACACAAGGCCCTGAATTCCATCCCCAGTGACATATTCACACACAAAGGAATTTGTGGGAACTTGTGTGAAGATTTCCTCCCATATGTTAAGGGTTAGAATGTGTCTTTGATGAGAGTTATATTCTTCCCTTTAGTCTTTTTTTTTTTTAATTGAGGGAATTCTGAATCTCGAACTTCAACCTCCATATCCTCACCCCAGTCTAGCTGGCAAGGCTCTACCTAATAAGCTGAACAATATTGCCAGATGTGTATGAAGTCCTGAAAGAGAGGCCTATGCCTAGCAGTGGGTTTTATTTTTATGACTTATTGTTACTGTTACTGACTAAAGGATTTTCTTTGGGTTACAGAGCGAGGCTGGCTTTATACACCTCTAGGCAATATCACTCAAACAGTCTCAGTATTGTCCCTGGTCAATGACAGCATAAGGTCATTGACACTCTAAGAAGGAAAGGGCATGGTAGTTCTTGTGACCCTGGACCAGTTCTTCTCTCTTTCTCACCACTCATAATTCCAAAGACTAACTGTCTAAAGTACTATGAGGGCGGCATCCTGAGATGAGTGAGTTCTGGCTGGAATACTAACATATTATCCTAGCATGTCATGTTGCCTCAGGGTATTAAACCCAAGGCAGAGTGCTCTCCAGAGTCCCTCCACTGCAGCATAAGTGGTTTATGGGAAGTCAAGATTGCATACAGTGCAGGCAGCCCCTGAGCCTTGGGGGCATGACTCACAGTGAGTCCTAGGCTTTTGTTGTTTCTTGTGGCTTATCTCTCAGAAATATACTTGTTCATGAAAGTGTGTGTGTGTGTGTGTGTGTGTGTGTGTGTGTGTGTGTGTGTGTGTAGTCTCAGTAGACTCGGTTAGGAGGCAGTGCACAATGAACCTGTTTCACACAAAGGCTCATCACTTTATATATTATACTTAGGAAAACATATTAAAAGTGTACAGGAACTCTAAATCAGCCTTATGAAACATCCTGCAAACCAAAACTAATGGGAGGTAATTAGGTCAATTTTGCAAAGAAAGGAAGTGTTCTTTATCCCACAAACATATACAATATGCAAGGTTCTGTAACCTAGAGTGGAAATATATACAAGATGGGAAGGCACAACCATAGTAATGATAATTAATAAGCAACCTTATTGACCACTGCCAGTCAAATCTACATCCAGAATGGGATTGGCCTACTTACTTTGTATGACTGTCCTCTGTTCTCATCTGACAGTTGAAAGGGCTGGTGTAAAAAGAAGCTAAATGATTTACCTAAAGGCAAACACTTAAGCCAGAGTTCATACCCACAAAACCTGACTTCAGCACTGACACACATAACCACTGCGCTAGGGAGCTAAACAACCGCTGTGTGCTGCAGAAATGATGAATGGGGTCCTTAAAATAATTTACAATAAATAACTATGGGGATAGAGAGGAGGTGGAGATTAGCCAGGAGGCAGAGGGATTAGAATCTCAGCCACGGTCATGAAAGAGGTGGCATTTGTGCTCATCCTTAGTGGCTTTAAAATGCTGGAACTGTCAGATGAGCTTTCCAGGTGGCAACTGGAGTCCCAGGAGCAACAAGCAGCAGGGGCATGTAGAGGAAGAGTAAATTGTCCAGCAAGACAGTTAAATGGAGAATCTTGTGCAGGAGAAGAGGAGATTGTATGTTTTGTATTCCAAGCATTCTAAGGTATGATTCCCTCACACAGGAGTATATAATTGGCAGAATGTCGGAGCATATGCTGGGGTGCTAGCAGAAGTGACAGGGCTGGGAACACTTAGCAATGGGTGTTAAAGGAGGGAGTCACTCCTCTGGCATGGCTTTCAAAACTCTCCTAGGAAAGCATAACTTTTAATAAGCTGATGCCCGAAGCTGGCTCAGTTCCTCTTTTGTTTGCTTTTGTTTCTTGAGCTGAGGTCTTTCTATGTAGTCCTGGTTGTCTTTGTACTGGCTATGTAATCGAGGCAGTTCTTAAACTCATGGCAATCCTCATGCTTCAGCCTCCAGAGTGCTGGGGTTCCAGTTCAATTTTCTTTTTTTTTTTTTTTTCCAGTTCAATTTTCAAGGTGAAGTGCCATTAAGTTCCAAACAGAAATAACTTGGCTTAGACAGCTCCTCAACTGACCAGTGACAAGTCACTATATCCTCTTTCTCTAGTCTCTGTGAATGTGTGCCCTGCTGGAGAAGGCTAGAGGCTTTCTCCCTTAAGTTTAATGGCATGCCATACTGCTGAAAAGACCATTTGTAAAGTAATATGGCCTCAAATGAACTCTTTAGGACAGCCCAAGCCCCAGAGTTGCAGGCAGAATGATTTACACAAAGAAGAGCTACTATTTTGCAAATCTGGGCAATTTTTAGTAGAAATGAAATGCGACAACTGGTCTACCTGGGCCTTGCCTGCAGCTCTCGTCTTGCTTGTGGGAAGATGCACATAGTGCTAAAGGTCTCAGTGGTCATAAGACTGGAAAGTTAATGGGGGGAAGAAGGACAACCTATGAGGTGATTGTCAGTGAGGAGCAGAGGAAGCCTAGAGTAAACATGTCAAGAGGAGATGAAGTCCTGAGTGAATATGTATTATTGACACGAGTACAGCTCTGTTAAGGACCCAATGCCTCAGACATATGTTGGAATGGCAAAGCCTTCCCTATATAGATCAGGCTCAGAATTGACAAAGTCTTCCCTTGGTCCGAGGAAAAACATTGATAGTGTGTACAAATACAAACCGTGTTAAATGATTGACTAGGGTGTGGAAAAACAAAACAAAACAAAACACCAGCATCTGCAGCTTCCTCCTCTCTGATGCTTACAGCCTGAAATTTCTGATGCACAGAAACTGTCTACCCAGATCAGCAAACCCCTCCCACTGTCCTGGTCATAAGATAAACTTGCTGAGGTTCTGGGTTGTTCTGGTAGTTGCTCCATCAGAGCACTGACAGCCCACTTGATCCTGGCTTTTCTGTACTTTCTGTACTGTGTCTGTCCTTTCTTCAGTCCTTCACTCCCTCAAGCAGTTTTCCATGACTGTGCCACGCAGGACAGGGCAGTGGTTCACACCAAGTTTGGATTCTTCATTAGATTAAATGTCTAACAGGAGAGTAGATGGTAGTAAGATAACATCAAGTGCTTCCATTTCCTCTGACTTCCTTTCCCTTGTCCTCATGGGAGTTCAGAGGGTTTTGTTTTGTTTTTGTGTTTTAACAAAGGAAACTAGACAAAGCAAAACAGAAATCCCTGGCACAGTGTGTGTAAGCTGTGTGTAAGCAAGAGGGGAAGACGCTGTCCTTGCAGAAGGGCAGCTGGCAGTCTTCTCTGTTCTGCTTGGATCGGTGGCTAAGCAAAGGAATCAAACCAGCAAAGAGCAACAAGACTTCAGTTCTTAGGCACGAGACCGTATCAGGCAAATTAATTGGGCTTCTACTCTCAGCCAAAACCTATCTCAGCGCAGAGCATGACGACATGAAAAAAGGCAGCATGTGCCAAGTTGCACATTCCATAATAAATTCTCTATCCATGCTGGGGAAAAATAAAGCCTTTTTTTTTTTTTTTTTTTTTTACACGCTCATTTGTCAGACATCTTGTGCATACTGAGGTGAGACAGCATTAAGAAATAGCAGAACTCAGAATAGCTTAGGATTGCGTGGGAAGGGTGATAAAATTATGGCACTTTGAATTGTGACAGACATTGAAGTTGCATTTTATCAGTCTGTGAAAGCACGTCTTGGGAGGTTCACTGTTTCTACCATTCTTTCTCCACACCCCCATATTTTCCTCACATAAATATGTACATTGTCACTTATTTTACTTAAAATCTGTATGTTTTTCCTCACCTTAGCCTGCCAGAGATTCACACGAGCCTTGTTGCTCAGTGATGGCTGAGTCTCCTTGTCCCCTATCACTGTGCTAACCTCTCAGGTACATCTTGTTAAGGGATCAATACTACCGAAACTTTAGACTCATCCTTGGGCCTTCTCCTTCAAAGACCAGGGCACTGGTAACCTTTTGGAGTAAACACTTCCCCCAGCCTGGGACACCAAATTCCCTGGTATCTTTTCCTGCCCATGCACAGCTCTCAGAAGCCAGGCAATATTATCCACTGTGCTGAGAGGAAACTACCTCACGTCTCTCTCCAGGCAATGGCAACTTAAAGCAGCTTTCGTGTCTTTGGCATGCGAAACAGCAGTTTTATATCAAACAGGTTGTTCCTCCAGTTGCAGCCATGTGCACAAACCCTATCAATTTGGGGCATTCCAGAGAAGAGGAGACTCCCCTGAGGGACCTCACTAGGGGCTCCCTGAGGTAGGTGGAGACTGCAGTCACCATATGGAGAGAGATGTTGAGGATGGTGGGAAGAAGACAAACACACACAAGAGTTCTTATCGGAGCTCAAGAGGCCTCTGGTACCAACCAGAATCCGATTGGCTGCGAGGGAGTGCAGAAGGTGATGGCAAGGCATTGGGACTCATATCTTTGATGATACTGCCAACTCCACTTGTTATTATACCTAATCTCAGTGAGCATTAGCTATGTTTCCCATTATGAACAAAGACTCCAAAGCATGAATGACAAGTTTCCTTTGCTCAAAGTGGCTGCGCTAGAGCTGACATTTCTACCAGCCTGAATCTGTACCTGTACCTGAAGCTCCATGCGTGCTCTTGCAGCTCCTTCTTCGAATCTATCAATTTCCATTCCTCCTAATTGCTTAGAACCACCTAGTCAGGCCTGGACCACTGACTCCTTCTTAGGAAGGAGTACAACCTACACAGCTAATCAAATGCCAAACTCATGAGTGCTTCTTGTTATTTGACTTCTGACTAGTGAAGGAAACCCCTTAGACTTCAAACCAGCTAAACTGTAAAGAGGCCCCTGCAAACTAAGAATGTGGCTTTCCCCACCAGAAGTGTGGACCGTAAAGAGAAGCCAGCAGTATTGATCTCACACTGTGTGCTTGATACTATTTTGCTTCTTAATTTTTTTATATTTTTTTTAAGCAGGGGTTTTCCCCTCCTGGGTTATAGTTTTCTTTTATGGAAAATATTTCAACCATATGGCTCAAATGCTCTCATAAACGTTGGAAATGAAAAGGTGCATGCAGGCAGAAATTGTCACCTGAGTACCTTTGCAGGCCAACAGAGAAATCAGAGGTTCCTCCTGCCTGGGATAGGGAGCCCACCCCACCCCACCCCACCCCACCCGATGAGAATTGTTCTACGGAGGAGAGGCCTGGCCGAGGCAGTGAAGCAGGAACAAGAAAGGAGCTCTACGTAGTAAATGTGTCAATTTACTTGGACTCCCTGCAATTTAGAAGCTGATTTCAAAGAAAAATTGCTTCAGGCTTCAGGCTCCTTCTGTTGCTACCAACTGTGGCCCATTTTTACAGCTGACTGGCCACCATCTAAAACTGAGGATCTCTAGTAGTCATGGTGGGCCTTGATGGATCTTCAACCGCCCAGAGCAGGAGTTATAAGCATAATTACATTTAATGGAGGCAGGTTGGGGCAGGCTACCCTCTCCGGTCACACCACCACCTGCTTCCCCTAAGTCCCCACAGTGGTTTGTTGATGCAGCTGTTTGTTGTGAATCCCAAGTCAACAGCTGACATGATTCAGGACAACTTCACACTCCTCCTGCCATCCCTCACACCCCACACAGCCTGGGGCTGCTGAATGCTGCCGGCTTCCTGCTTATGCCACATCCTCACGTGACCTCTAATGATACACCCCAAGGACTCCACACAGAAGGAAAATCAACACTCTGAATTTGCTGGGAGTGACCAGAGGGGGCAAGAAATTTACCCCTTACACATCAAGCAGAGCAGTTGCTTCTTTCTTAACAACCTAAATCTGGACACTGCTCATTTAGAACTTCCTTCTTGGATTGCCTGGATGAGATCCGGGATAAATGGCCATCAGACTGCTCTGTGATGACAAAGAATAATTCCGACCTAGTCTCCACAGTACTTCCTTAAAAAGAATAGCAGGAATTGTTTGAAAGGTTAAATCACTGATGCACTGAGTCCTCAGTAGAGACTTTACATCTCTATTAACATAACCTCAGTTGTTCAAAGGACTGAGTGACCAGCATGGCTTAGCTCCAGGGGTGCTTGGAAGATGTCCTGCTTCTGCTCAAAGGGGACCTGTTGTGAGGAAGTGGGTAATGGGGGAAGGGCTGGAGTGGCACTTCAGTCACCAGGGTCTTGCTGGGCCTCAGTAACAGCTGGGAGATCAAAGGAAATGGAAGAGGCCACCTGTGGCTAGGGACCCTGAGACAGAGTGTGGACTTGATGGCCTTGCTCCTAGCTGTGCTTCACCCCTGGGCTCCTTGCCTGTTCTTTCTCCTTTTCTGAAGAAGATAGTGTAGTTGAATGGAGCTAACCTTTCCAGAGCAAACTCCATGACTGTCTGCTGGCACGTGCGCACACAGTCCTGGAAATGTCACCCAGAAACTCAGCGTCAGAAAGCATCCTTCCCAAAAAACCAACTGTGACAGTTAAAAACAAAGCATCCTTCTCTTCTCGTTGGTGCTGCAGAAGCAGCTGGCTGGACCCGTGGCATGTGTTACCTGAGGGGAACAATAGAGACTCTGTATGCATTTCTGTTGGAGTAGCATGAACTGCATGCCTGGTCCCGTTTTTATTTTTTTCCAATAATTTCTTTATTTATTCACTTTACATCCCGATCACATCCTCTCTTCCCAGTCCCATCCTTACAAATCCACCCATTACCCTCCTTTTTCTCAAAGAAGGGGAAATCCACCTTGGGTGTCACACCATCCTGGGACATGTAGTTCCAACAAGACTAAGCATATTGAACTGAGGTCTAACCAGGGAGTCCAGTTAGGGGAAGGGGATCCAATGGTAGACAACAGAGTCAGAGATAGCTTTTGCTCCACTTGTTAGGGGATCCACATGAAAATATAGCTGAACATTTGCTACCAATGTGTAGGAGGTCTAGGTCTAGCCCCTTGAATGCTATTGGTTTAGACTCTGTGAACCTCCATGGGCCCAGGTTAGTTGTCTGTGAGTCTTCTTGTGGTGTCCTTGATCCCTCCACCTCACTCAGTTCGGTCCATCACACTTTCACAGGACTTCCCAAGCTGTGCCTGATATGGCTCTGCATCTGTTTCCATCTGCTGCTGGATGAAGCCTCTTAGAAGACAGTTATGCTAGGCTCCTGTCTTCAAGCATAACAGAGTATCATTAATAGTGTCTGGGGTTGGCTCTCTCACATGGGATGGGTCTCAAATTGGGGCAATCATTGGTTGACTACTCCCTCAAGATGTGCCTGTCCATTTTGCAGGGCAGTTTTACATCTTCCAAACACCCTGGGCTCCCTGGTGTATGCACACATATGGACCCAGCATGTGATGAGGTATACTGTTTTGCTCCCTAGAGCACAACTTGATGCAGAGCAGGCCAGAAGTAAGGTTTTTCTCTTTCATTTAACTTTGAAATAGCCACATTACCCATGGTTTTGTATTTAAAGTGAAAACTAAATACTGGCCTGTGTTGTGGTTTGGGTGTAAATTGTGTCCCACAGGTTCACATGTTTGACCCCTTGGTCCTTACCCAGTGGTTCTGTTTTGGGAGCTTGTAGAACCTTTGGAAGGTCAAGTCTAGTTAGAAGAAGTGCATTGCTAGGGCCTTGAGTTCTAAAGTCTGACCTGCTTCCTGCTCCATCTCTGTCTCCTAGTCAGCTGAGATACAGCTCATATCTCCTGTTGTTATAGAACCACCTATTGTATCAAAACCAAGAGCTAGATTAAACCCTTTGTCCCTTAAGTTATTTTTTGTAAGGAACTTGGCCACAGCACCAAGGGAAGGGATAGACACACTGCTGAGTCACGGGTTCATTTCTTGTTGTCTCCCATCATTTTCCAGTCTCTCACAGAGCTAGATCTTCTGTGGAAGTGGCAGCTTAATATCCCTCTAAAAAGACAAGTGTTGCTGCTTAGTTGCTGCCTGGGCAGACAATACTTCCTTCAAAAGGAAGTTGGCCTAGGAAAGCCCTTGTGGTTAGATGGTCTAACTTAAATCCATTCTACATTCCACCCACACAGATCATTGAACGAAGGATAACAAGTTCAACCTAACTGATAATTTCCTTTTTTTTTTTTTTTTTTTTTTTTTTGGTTTTTCGAGACAGGGTTTCTCTGTGTAGCTGGGGTGTCCTGGAACTCACTCTGTAGACCAGGCTGGCCTCGAACTCAGAAATCATCTGCCTCTGCCTCCCAAGTGCTGGGATTAAAGGCGTGCGCCATTCCAATCACTATGATAATCATTCTCCACGCCCCTCTCCATGTGTGTATATGTGTGTGTGTCTGTCTGTCTGTCTTTCTTCCCTTCTTCCCTCTCTCTCACACACACATACACATAGAGATTGCATTTGTTTATAGTGTGTTGTGTGTGTGTGTGTGTGTGTGTGTGTGTGTACATGCACTCACATGGAGATCAGAGAACAACTTAATGGTAATTGGTTCTCTCCTATACCTTGTGGGATGGAAGTGGAGGAACCACCTCAGGCTGTCATCGGTTTGGTGTCATGCTCCTTTACCCACTGAGAAATCTTGCCAATGGATAAAAAAGATACATAAATTTGGTTATTCAAGACAGGGCTTCTCTGTGTAGCCCTAGCTGTCCTGGAACTCACTCTGTAGACCAGGCTGGCCTCAAACTCAGAGATCTGCCTGCCTCTGCCTCCCAAGTGCTGGGATTAAAGGTATGCACTACCACACCAGGCAAGAACAAAGAATATTTAATTGGCTTCGTTCTCTCCCTAGTCAGGAATAAAAAAAAAAAAAAAATCTATTGTCAGTAAAATTACTTATGAATGGTCATGAAGTAAACTTTGGACTTAAGAGCTTACTGGGGCAGTGGGCCAGCACAAGAAATTGCTGACTTTGGTAGTAAGAAGACAGTGGCAGACAATAAAGACATCTCATTTCAGTGGTGGTACATGGGCCTCAGGCCCTCCAAATCTCTGGAAAATGCTTGCTAAGAGCTCCTATCCAACTCCAACTGCTTGAGTCCTTCTGTTACAGCTGCTAATGACCTGGATGTACAATGTTGTCTGTCCTGGGACTCTCAGGAGCCTCTTGGCCTTCCTTATCATTCCATCATAAACCTTATCATTTCTCCTTTATGTAACTTAGCTGGAAGAGGTCTTGGTTTCTTCCCTAAAATCAAGCTTGGATAAAGTGACCCTGTGAGGATATTTGTTTCCCAGGGTCCCACAAGGAGAGTGATTATCACATTAGGAACTCACACAATTGTAGCTATTCTACTTGATTAAAGGAAAGAAGACAAAAGCCCTGACCTATGAGGCAATCACTAGACTCAGAAAAAGACATCCAGGCAGCCAAGCCAGTGCCATTTTTATTGATTGAGTAACCCAATTGCATCAGAGGGAAAGACAGGTGGCCAAATCCTCCCACCACAACGGCTGTCCATTTAGGAACCTGAGAACCGGGAAGAGTGCCAAACACCAGCCAGCTCACCCTGTGGGTACTGCAATAGACCTAGGATGGAGGTCAAACCCTGTTCTGCTTCTCAGAACCAGAGGAAGCTGAAAGGGTAAATTCATATTCTACATTAAGTGACAGTCACTTACAGGTCTGTTTATCTTTTTCCTGTTTGATTTACAGTGGACATGTTCTAAGCCCTGGAGAGAGCACAATGTTTTTATGAATATTAAGAAGTTTCAATGAGTTAAATATTGCTCATAACTTATTTCATGTGTCTGGTAGGACAAAGATAGAACAGCGTATAGAATGTCAAAAGAGCTCTTTAACTATTCAGAATTCAACAGTCCAAATTCTTCAACTATTCTTTGTTCCACTTACTTTCGATAAGCATAAAAGATGATGTAAGAATTTGTCTTAATGACAAAGTAGGTGTCCCATTGAGATCTCTTGAACAACAGCCCAGAGGATTGGTAGCATCTTGGTTCATGTGAAAATCTTTGTTACACTCATTAAACACTATTCTCTAAGGCATGACTGTGACCACCAGTATTTCCAAAAGATTTGTAACAAGAGAGTTTGGCTAGTTCTCATAGGAGCCAGTTCACCGAGGAGACCCTTTGAACCATGTGGGAACCTGCAAAATATGTCCTTTACTGAGGAGGAAGACTGGAAGGACAGATGGGGTCAACTGCCCATGAACCTCAAGCACTCAAAGGCATTCATGAGCTATCAGGAGTAAGCAACAAGGGATTGGGACAAGGAAGTGAAGACACATGGTGTCACAGCTCACCTTGTCTTTCAAGGACTGACTTTGGGCAAGTCCCAAGTCTCATTGACCTCAGCTTTGAAATGAGTACAATGAAAATACAGTGTGTTAAAATATTTGTCTCAAACAACAACAACAAAACCAACTTTCTTATTGCATTCTCTCCTACCATTTGGAGAGAAGACCGCCTGCCTGAGTCCAGGCAAGTTGCAGAGCCAAGTACTTTTGACTGAATCCCATGCTCTGTGCCAGTTTTGCCCCATGAAGATAATTCCATCTGGCCTAATATTCCTGCTTGTCTAGTTCCAGTGTACAAAGACCTTTCCCAATACAGAAAGATCCTGAGGGTTCTACCCAATCACCTAGATCTTAGCATTTAAAAATATACTCCATTTCCAATGGGAACCTATTGTCTAGATTCCAATTTAGATTGCCTAAAAAGTGTCCTCTATAGCTTGGATCCCAGGATCCTTAGTCCTAGTCCAAACCTAGGAGTTCTTCCAACTTCATCTGGAGGTGAGGAAGTGGGAGGCTCAACTTGGGGAAATGACGAGGTACTTCCTTCCTCCTGAGGTTGCATGAGCCACCTTGTCACCGCCACTCCCACGGCCCCAGAGGACAAGGTTCAAAGGCCAGAGAAATGGGGCAGATCACAGTCAGCAGGTCTGATTCCAGCTCAACCCATTGTGATGGATATACATAATGCAAGGTAATCAAGGTTTAAAGAAAAAAGAAAAGAAAAGAAAACAATATTTCTAAGTGATCACTTTTTATGCTGGATGAGTGAACTCATCCAAAAGCATTAGCCTTCGTGTCTTAGAATAGATGTAGACAAAGGTCTTATTTCATAAAGTTGGCATACTAGTTTAATGGATGGTTCGTGCTAAATACCAGGCATGTAGAAAAGTATTTAGTAGCATAAAGCCATTGCTTTTGTCTCAAAGATCCAATGGTTCTTTATCCTCCAGCTTGAACCACAGTGTCAGTGAAACTAAGTTTACTAGGACCCCGTGTCTCCCCTGGGAGTGTGGGTAGGCTGTGAACTTTCTGGTTCAGGGTTGACATGATGAGGTTCATTGGCTGTGAGCCAGCAACTCTGATTTTTTTTTTTTTTTTTTTTTGGCACCTATGACTTCACTCAAAAGCCCCAAAGTATCACTTCTACCATTGTACAATGAGGTGAGAAGTGAATCACTTTTTTGCCACCCTCCTAAAAATTCTGATAACTTTCATCACACCCAGGTTCATTAGGGAACCTAAAATAACTTTAAGGTGAAGTGTGGACATTGCAATGCTCACACATATAATTACAAAAGATGTTGTAGAACCTGACCCAAAGCAGGGACTCGGTGGGTGTGGCACCTGTGATGAGCCAATGGGACTGAAGGCACAGCTATGTGCCCTTCATTTGCAAACTTCAGAGCTGGAGATTGGTTGACAAGGCTCTCCAAGCCTAGATTCCTAGTTTAGGAGGAAGAGGTAAAAATCTCAATAATAATTTATTAATCATTAATGCAGTTTATAACCTGGATTATTTCCTAGCTTCTAAGACCAGATCCCGACCCAAAGCAACTTGTGAAGAAAAGACTGGCTTTCTCTGACTTGCAGTTCAAAAAAGTAAAGTCCACCATGGGACGGAAGGCATGTCAGTGGGACAAATGATGATGCTCAGATTGCTTGCATCTTTTCCCTTCAGTTCAGGACCCAGCCCATAGTGTCATTATACTGTCGTACCCATAATGTCATAATATCACCTACATTCAGAACAGGTTTTCCTTTTTCTCTTTTAAAAATTTATTCACTTTACATCCCAATATTGGCACCCCCTCTCCTCCCAGTACCCACTCATGCAAGTCCTTCCCCTAACCCACCTTCCCCTTCTCTTTTGAGATCAGGAAGCCCCCTCTGGGAGTCACCCCCTACTAGTCCCCCTTCCCTGACATCAAGTCACTGTGGGGCTAGGTGCTTCCTCTCCCACAGGTAGGCAGGCAACAGGCTCAGGGAAGCCCCTGCTTGAATTGTTGGAGGACCTGCATGAAGACCAAGGTGTTCATCTACTATGTATGCGAGGAGACCTACGTCTAGCTTGTGTTCACTCTTTGGTTGGTGATTCAGTCTTTGGGAGCTCCGAAGGGTCCAGGTTAGTTGACTCTATTGGTCTTCCTGTGGAGTCCCTGTCCTCCTTGGGTTCCTTCAAGTCTTTCTCCCAACTCCTTTGTAAGACTCCCTGAGCTCCATCTAATGTTTGGGTGTGAGTCTCTGCTTCTCTTTCCATTGGCTTCTGGGTGGAGCCTCTCAGAGGACAGTTATGTAGGCTCCTGTCTGCAGGCACAACAGAGTATCATTAATAGTGTCAGGGATTAGTTCTTTGGGGTAGTCATTAGTTGGTACATTCCCTTAGTTTCTGCTCTGTCTTTGTCCCTGCATATCTTGTAAGCAGGACACATTTTGGGGTCAAAGGTTTTGTGAGTGAGTTTCAGAAGATATTTTCATTCTCAGTCAAGCCCTTCCAGAAATGTCCTCCCTGACAGGAGAAAAGGGTTTTGGTTTTTTTCCCTAGGAGATTCTAAATTCTGTCAAGGTGACAACCAGTTTAACAAGTAGATAACCACCTTTGGTGGTCACAATGGAGACTGTGTTTGATCTTCAGCTATTTTTGCTTTAATGTCACTATTGAGTTTCTCTCCCAGATCAGAGGTCAGGCAGGTGAGCCTTTCCACCACCTGGTACCCTACAATGTCAGTTACCAGTTCTCCCTCTTTTTAGGTCAGTCTCTGGCCCCTGGGAGATTCCCATCCCACAGTGTACACGCTTCCCTGTCACTCAGTGGAGCTGATTCACGGGAGCAGTCCAGCATGAGCTACTGTCACTAAATTCCTACTGCCCATCTTTTGTCCTTAGAGGGTCTAAATTCATGAGGAATCTGGTGGAGATCATGACTCATTGGTGGTTCTGGCCCTAAAATCATACAGGCTGAAGTCTTTTCCATCATCCTTTGGCTCCTCAGCAACCTCACATGGGGCTCCTCTCTTACCATGTACCCCAAGTTGTTCAACTCCTAGGCACAGCGTTTTAATTTCCCTCATTGTTCACTTCGATCTTCCCTACTGTTAAGTACATATGTGTCTTAGCCTTAGGCTCTTTCAGCATCAATGATGCCCCACCACTGACTACCTATGGGGCTCATTACCCCTCTGGATAGGAGTCTCCATGTCTACGAAATGGGAGCAGAGATTACTCTGCCTTTATAGAGTCACTGTGAAGAAGAGATGAGCTTACATACACAAAGCAGTGTCCTGAATGCAGTGGGACCCAGGTGACTGCTGCTGTGTTATTGTTGCTGCCTTAGCCTCTGTGACATCTCATAACTTGTAGATTTTTTTCAGATGTTTCATCTCAGGAGAAAACAGAAAGTGTCCTGCCTGTTCTTCTCTCAGGCTCAGGAACTCAGTTAATCCCTTCTCTCTGTCTCTGTCTCTGTCTCTGCTTCTGCTTTGTCTGTCTCTGTCTCTATCTTTTTTCCCTCCCCCCCACCACTGCTGGCTTATTGTGATTCCAGAATAGTTACATACCTCTCTCTCTCTCTCTCTCTCCTTCTCTCTCTCTCTCTCCCTCTCTCTTTCCCTCCCTCCCTCCTTCCCGCCTCTCTGCCCTGGCCTGTTTATTGTGATCCCATAGTAGCTCTGTTCTTCCTGTTCTTGGGACAGTTCCTCTGTCTCTGGAACTATTTACCCACATTTCAGTACATCCATCCACTACATAAACCCACAGTACTAGAGAATATCTGTTCACCTCTACCACCATGATTAACTCTAAACAATGAGACAAACAAAAAAAAAAAGCAGGCAGTTCTGTTCCTAACTCTCCCCCAGTATGGGAAGCCCATAGGAGACTTCACTGTTAAACTCTTTACCACTTGGGTAAAAGTTATGGAAACAATATTTCAAAAACTACAGAGCCTTCTTCCATCCTGACCCTCTTACTCCTCGTGTCCTACAAAGTCTCCCGAGAGCCAAGTCCAGCTTCGCACAATGTGCTAGTGAAAGACATGGAACACAGTGTCTGGGCTGTGACCATATGTGTGTCCCCAGGGGCAACTATGTGTGAGCCTTTGTCAGCCTTTCCCACAGGCAAGACTCAAGATACTCCAGACATTTCCAAACAGCTACCCATCAGCTTCTGAGGAAAACAAAGCTCCTAAGTTAACACTTCCCTTTTTCTCTCCAACTAAGGTGTTCATGGATGAATAGAAGATTTTTACATCAAGTTGAAAAGCTTTTTTTTTTAAAAGCAGGTACCCACATCAAAAGAAGACTTTTTAATTCTAGATCTAGCGCTAGATCAAAAATGAGAATAATTAAAGCATAAGATGTAACTGTTAAGAAAGACGTTGTAAAAAAAAAAATTCTTTGCCAAGTTCTTAAACAGGTAAACCACATATTAAAAAGAAATCTGATAATCTCAGTGTGAACTTTTTTTTTTAATGTTTAAGACATAATGAATTCAGTATTCAGTGACCAAGGAGCAGGGTTTATTGAACTCTCTCAACTGTCAGTTGGATAATTATCTAGCAAAGACCATGTGTAGGTGACTCCCCGTGATTCAGTCTCTTTCCTGTTTTGAAACAGAAGGTTATTAACCTCTGGAACGTACTTGCTTTTTGTGACCTTCTTTTTCATTCCCCATGATAATTTAATTTTTTAAAAGTCTTATACTTTTAAAGTCTTATGAGACAAACACAAATCTTATGAGACTCTACACAAATCTTTTCTAAGTGCTCCAGAGAACATGTCAAATTTATTTAAAAAAACAAACAAAAATAAAACAAATTTCCTCTTTTGAAAGGTGGCTAGAGCCAAAGGAACTTGGTCACAATTGACAGTCTGACAATTTATATTCCAATGAGAAGGTGAATCGGGCATGTAAAGGGTCTTATGCAAAATAATGATTCTGGGGTTGGAGTGGGAATCTCATTCCTACCAAACTTACTGGGTTTTCTTTAAAAAATATATATCACTATAATTTTAAATTGTGGCTTTAACATGTCTAAGTAATGAAATGTTATCATTTCAGAAGAGAGGGCTGTGGGTTTTTGCCTTTACCTGGAAGGAATCAGGACAGCTGAATACTGGGTTCAACCTTTCCTTACTCAGACTGTTCCTCATATTTGGAAACTGATTTATTCAGTCTCTTTCCTGACAGGATGCAACTTACCTTCCAGCAGAGACAATGCTTGTCATTATCCTAACTTGACTGAAGGAGAGCTAGCAGCAAACTTGTGATCAACTAAAAACCTGAAGTGGACCAACCATAGCACCTGGCTTGATCGTGTCCCAAAGAAACCTTGTCTGAGTGTCAGATAGAGTTGGCCATGCTACCTGGCCAGGCCGGAGATACAGGATTTGCAACAGGATTTTCAGGAAAAAGGAAAAACAAAAACAAACAAACAAAAACAACAACAACAACAAAACCACCTCATTCACTGATGTAAAAGGAAAGTCAATAGTCCATCTTGTCAAGAGCTCTCTAGCCTGCCTGAAGTGTAGTCAAATAGGGTACTCATTGTTGTTTTGCTTTGAAAACAGAAAACTACCTAGTATTGTTACTGTTACAGCCTGGGTTATATGCACCCAACTGAAACAAGGCTGGGTAGGCAGGTGTTCTCATGTTCACTTTGAGGGTAGGAGTGGAGGTGAGAGGAAGCCAGTTATGCAGGACTGTTATCCTATACTCCTGTTCCCAGCTGAATGTCACTAGTTACAGGGTTCTCACTATCCATGTAGAGAATGATGGTTAGCAAAATTGGGTGACCACCAGCTGAGATGGGACTCTTCTTGCCTGGCCATCAGCCTAGAACAGTGGTTCTCAACCTCTGGGTCGTGACCCCTTTGGCAGAGGTGGGGGGGGGGTGTCAAATGACCTTTTCACAAGGGTCGAATATCAGATATCCTGCATATCAGATATTTACATTATGATTCATAACAGTAGGAAAGTTAAAGTTGTGAAGTAGCGATGAAAATAATTTTATGTTTGGGGTTATCACAACATGAAGAGCTGTATTGAAGGGACATAGCATCAGGAGGATTGAAAACCACTGCTCTCGACTCTGCTTTAGGAACCTGAACTCTGGTACACATACCATCAACATGGCAGGAGAAACCAACAAAGCAGCAAGCATGAACAAACAATCTGGAGACCCTATACATGGAGACGTCTACCGGGAATCAGCATTAATGTGCTCACATGCATTCCTTACCCTAATATTTTCAAGTCACCCACTTCCTGGAAAGGTACATATCTCTGTGACTTCCTCCTACCTCAAGACAAGCTACCAAGTTCTCAGGAACCTTTAGTCTAACACCTGTACTTCAAACCAGGAACTGCCGTGTCATTTCCTCATGTTTTGCAGTGTTCTAGCCCCAAGAATGTCAAGTCTCCGACTGTTACTCTTCTGAGACTGCAATGTCCTCATGAAAACTGACCCCCAAATTCTTCTGTCCTGATGTCTTGGAGTTCTAAGTTCAGACATGAAGATTTGGCCCAGGTCAAGTCTGTAAGTTGCATTTCAAATGAATGGCACACAGGTAGATGAACCTTGACATCCATGCTTCTCAAGAGGAGCTTTAGTTTGTAATAACATGTGTACTTAGTCCACGAGGGGCTGAGACAATGTCTCAGCATAGTCAGAACAGGGCATCCTCTGAGCTGCCTGTATTCTTTGTGAGTGTTAATCCCACAGTTCTGGACAACACTGGTACCACCAAATCACATTGTTTCAATCCAGTCCTTTCCTGCTTCCTAAAGACCAGCCATGGACTACCATCAAACCTTCAACCGACTGTATGACATGCTTGAACTGACCACTGAATGCATGACCAGAGGTCACTTTCAAAGATAATTACAGTTCTTCAAAGCTATCTAATCAAATCAAAACCAACCAACCAAATACAACAATTGGACACCAATCAGGGTAAGAGTGTAAAACAGCAAAAATTTAATTTTGACAGGTGGTTACAGCTCTTATTTTACAATTTGACAGCCACATAGTTTTGACTCATGATCTCAATGGAGAATTACTGGGTAAATGTTGTACTGGGGTAGATCTAACCTAGTTAGGCTCTCTGTCTTCATAACAGAATCAATTGTTCCTGAGGATTTTAAATTTAGTTCTGCATAGTTTAGAGTTTGGTAAGTGTTATCTGTTTTATCCTCACAGGTCTTTTGCAATTTGCTTATTAATGAAGAATGATATCTGTCCAATTGGCTGTGTTCGCATTAGTCCAAATAATTTTACAGTTGATTGGCACAGATTTTCTAAAAAGAAAGCTCTATTTTCTACAAGTAAAAACAGTTCTTACCTCCTCCTTTCAAGAACTGTATCTTCTTTCTTTTTATTGTCTCATCTGTTATTGAAAGGTTGAGTTGATACTTTTTTTTTTTCTCATTTTAAGCCAGTGAGTATTGTATAGGGTTTCTTTCCTTCATTCACAAGAAGCAGGGTTTGTTTTGATTTCTATGTTGTTAAGTATCTTTTTTTTTTTTTAAATCATAAGTGGGTCTTTGTTGAATGTGTCTTTTTTCTAAATCCTAGTTCTTGATCAAATGAACTATGTTGATGAGTTTCCTAATGTTGGAATGTGCTGTCATTTCAAAGATAAACCCTACTTAGTTTATTTATTTAATTAAGATGAATTAATTTTTAAATATACAAATGAATCTACTTTGCTACTGTTTCATTTGGGGTTTTCTAACTGTATTGCTAACTGTGATGACCAGTGGCTTGCGTGGCTCATGGTATGTTTTGTTTACTGTGGATGTGCTCATGAAAGCCTCGCAGATGAGTGGAGAAGCAGCCAGTTTTCTACTGTGCTGTAAATGAGGCAATACAACTCCCAAATTATCCGTTGCCTAGTCATCCAAGCTTGTGACTAACACTGACGAACATCCAAGTGTTTCTATAATTACCTCTTTTTAGTCAATGTTAGAATTCATGTTTACCTACAAAAATCATCCATTTTAAAATCTCAATCAGCAAATGTATGGTAATGAAATTAAACATGGTATGTTTTTATATTTTGAGCTTTCTGACAGGATGTATCTCCATATATACATATACATATACATATATACATATACATATATATATAATATATAGCCTGACAGGATGTATCTCCATATAATATACATATAAAATTATGTTTATATATAAATGAAGATAATATATATGTACATACATATAATCTTCATTTTTAATGCTGTTTTGTTAATTTTTCCCTTTTTCGTAAGTGTTGCCTTGGTAAACTTTATTAAAATGTATTAAAATATGCTAATTATTTATTCCACTTTCTTTGGGAGAATAATACTAAGAATACTTTAGTATTTGTGCTATAAATATAAAGTGTAGTCTACTTTAAAACACCTTCCTCATTAGAATATGCAAAGCCATGGCATATCCTCCAGTATCATTTTACACACATCCAGTCTTCCTAGTGCTGTGAGGACATTTTCATTCACTCTGAAAGTTGCTTATAATTTCAGTAGGATTTCTTCTTTGTCCCCAAATTATTTAGGCATCCATATTAAATTTTCTGGTAGGTATATCTAGAAATATAAAAAATTTTCTACAAACCAAAAGTAAAAATAAAGACAGCCTATTATAAAATGAATCTAAATGAAAATCAGCATTTTACAAAATATTTGAATGATCAATAAACTTGGAAGGAGGGCTGGAGAGATGGCTCAGCGGTTAAGAGCACTGACTGCTCTTCCAGAGGTCCTGAGTTCAATTCCCAGCAACCACATGGTGGCTCACAACCATCTGTAATGGGATCTGACGCCCTCTTCTGGTATGTCTGAAGACAGTGACAGTGTACTCGTATACATAAAATAAATAAATAAATCTTTGAAAAAAAACTTGGGAGAGGGATTGAATATGATATGCAAATTTAAAATGTAGTGGAATATCCCCTCCTTCCCTCCTCCTCCTCATCTTTTCGGACTCTCTATATATGTATATGTAAATATTTTAAAATACAAATATTTATAAATAATTTAGATAAGACATGAGACCATATAGAATTCTTACTCTATTGGAAGAAACTGTTAGTCAAATAACCAGACAAATTTAATACACATACACACACACACTGTGAATAGTTGTGATTACTAATATGGTTGGAAGTATTTCTACAGTCACAATTTTGTGTTTCCCATGCATTCTTTATTTCCCTTACTTCCCACTTATCAAATATTTATACCTGTCTTAGATATGGTTACTGTACTGGGATGAAACATCATGGCCAAAAGCAAGTTGGGGAGAAAAGGGTTCATTTTACTTACACTCCCAGATAATAGTCTACCACTGAGGGAAGTCAGGACAGGAACTCAAGCTGGGAGAGAACCTGGAGGCAGGAACTAGCAGAGGCCATAGAGAAGTGCTACTTCTGGCTTGCTACCCAAGGTTAGCTCAGCCTGTTTTCTTATTGAACCCAGGACCACCAGCCCAGGGGTGGAGCCACTCACAGTGGACTGAACCCTCCCCCATTGATCACGGATTAAGAAATGCCTTACAGGCACGGCCACAGACCAATCTCAAGGAGGCATTTTCTCAGTTGAGGTTCCAGCCTCTCAGATGATGACTCTAGCCTGTGTCAAGCTGACATTTAAAAAAAACAAAGATAGCACACCTGGTCTATACTCAAATTTAAACGCATAGCTAAGCATATGCTATTCAGTGAGTGTCTAGAATTGATTTACATTGCTACAACCCCCCCCCAACAAATTATCTATTGATTTGATACAACTCCAAATTAGCCCACTTGTTTCTTCCTCGCCCTAGATTCTCTTAGGAGAAGATCCCAGAGCCATTATATTGAGATCATCTGGGATTCTGTTTGTTCTCTTTTTACCAGGCTACAGAATTTGCAGAAGCAGAGGTAGTGAATGTGGGTTACCCAGTCTCTTGGCCGTATTTTAGGTTCATTTTCTAGCTTGCTAGAGTGTACTGCTGGAAGAGGGTGTGTGGGTGACAATCTTCCCCATCTTTGAGTGATGGTAGCTTTATTTTGCCTTTCCCTTTTGTGTGAGTTTGGGATCAAAATCACATGCTGATTCCTTTGCAGCTGGCTTTTTTTTTTTGTCCCCCTGCACATGAAAAGGGGTGATTCCCCTGAATCACTGGGTGGTCAGGGTTGCTGTTTGTTTGTTTGATGGTATACTTCTGCTTTTGATTAGATTTCTGTTTCACAAATATTTGTTGAGTCCCCACCAGTGGGGACACAACTTCTGAGCACTGCAGACACATGGATGTCTGAAACACAAGTGCCCCTGTCCCCGATTTCTTCCATTACTGGTCAATGGCCACCTTCCTCAAGGATAGCCAGTGCCTAGGCTGGGCAATAACAAATACTGTGTTTCCACACCAAACAGAGGACAAAACAACAACAACAATATCCAAGGTAAAAAAAAAAAAAAAGTTAGCTATGCTGACTCAGTTCTGATTCTTATGCAATGGTGTGGGAAAAATGCCCAAAGACCAAAGCTGTAAAAATAAAGCTGCCTGCTATCTGGCCATTGGCCCACTGAGGGCACAGCTCCCTGTGTCTGGTCTCCTCTGATAACTGCTGTGACCCACTCACTGACAAGACACATCTGGCTCGCTATCACTTACTGAATGATGCCATTTGGAAAGAAGAGACTAGGTTCTCGGCAAAGCAATCCGCTGAAGAAAGAAAACAGGGCTCGGGATAGGAGGGGGGCGCTTATTAAATTGTCTGTGGAAATATTTCAAAATGTACCTCCTGGATCCTTACTCCCATAGAATGAGATTTGATTCCTTGGGGGAGGCTCTAAGACACATTTTGAAAAAGTGCTTCAGGAAATTCTCATATATGTATAATAAACACACACACACACACACACCACTGATTTTATCTGATCTTTTTCATTAATGGAAAAACCATGGCCTGAAGGAGAAAGGTCTCTATAGCTAGTTAGTGATAGAAGATGAGGATGTTTTGAGTCCTAGACCACTTCTTGTGACATTGATTGCCTCTGCTTGCTCTTAAATTTCACCTGTCTGGTAATCTCTATTACCACCACCACTACCACTCTGTCACTACCTTACATGGAGTTATCTTTCCACTTTTCATTAATCCTGTAAGGCGCTCTCTCTTTCTCTCTCTCTGTGCTCACTCTCTGTTCATGTTCCCAGCCTTCACAAACTAAGTCACCTAAGTTCCAGGGTCTGTCATCAGCCAATTCCCTAGTATTTACGAACTTCCTCTTTGTAAGGTCATTTCATATTTTGTCCTAATGGAAGCTGGGCAAGTATGGCGTTTCACGGTTTCTCAAGTAGAAGCCTCTCCTGACCTCAGGGCTTGAGGGATGGGGGGTTGCACTGTGAAGCTTATTCTCTTCCTCCTCCTTCTGAATTCCCACAATCTTTAAAACCCAGGCCACCAAACTTCATCATCCACCACCTGTCCTTCCACGGCTGAGCGTCAACCTACTCCCCCTTCCTCTTGTAGCACCTGGCGCCCCACCTTCACCCCCATCAGCATTCTTGGTGACTTCATAGCCGGAAGGACAGTGAGTCACTGGATACCTTACCCTCTGAGTTCCATGACCTCCATGCCTCGAACTCCTGATCCCCGCCCATTTCAGCCGATAGACTGTCGCACTCATACTCAGTGTTCCTGTTCCTCCCATGGTCACCAATTAGCGTGCCACTCCCTGAATCCCTATTTCTACAGCCCTCCTCTCTGGCACTGATCTTGTCTCCCTATAACCTTTATGTCTGAATAAAGCTACCCAGAACCACACTCTATGTAGACATGAGCCACGTGTGTGGTCTTCCCCATGCGCCAGTTCTCTTTCTTGCTGTGGTTGATTTCATGGTTTATCGTTTATAATTACTGTTTGGGGACTTCTCTTACTTTCCATGCCTTTCCCTTTTCATCAGGTTCACCTGGCACCAGCTATCTCCAGGATAAACAAACACCCCCACCCATTTTGTAACTTCTGTCAGGATGCTTGAAATTATGGTAGAAACCCTAAAGGTTTAACTGGGGCTCAGTAGCACGTCACTCTGTGTAGCCAATACACCTGACAGAGTTTTGGTTTTGCTTTATTTTGTCTCTTCATTTTGAGGCAAGTTCTCATTAGGTAACCCAGGCTGGCCTGAAACTCGCTGTGTAGACCAGGCTAGCTTCAGACTCACCGAAATCCTTGTGTGTCTGCATCTTGAGTGCTGGAATTAAAGTGTCTACTATTATGGCCAGCCCTACCTGGCAGTTGTATATGTATTTAGGTACCTACTTTTCTACTCTATAGAAATATTTTCCCCCTTTTCTTACATTCTATATGCAGCCAGTTCAGTCTGGGTTCCCCTAAAAGCTATGCCTGAGACACAGGCTTACCTAAAGATAGCGTCTTTGTGAAATGATCCCAGGATCCAGAGAGAACTGAAGACCAAACCGGCAGGGCAGGAAGGGCTGCTCTTCGGATGGTGGTGATCAATCGGCTAGGACCACTGCAGCTCACACGTCTCACCTCAATTCAATAGTAAAGCATGGCTCTTCACACTAACTCACCTCCACCTCCAGGTAAATCCCATGGACCTTCTGATCAGCAGCCAGGAATAGCCACTGTCACCATGCTAGTGAGCAAAGTTATTATTTACTTTTCGTAATCTATTTAGAGACAGAGTTGTGTGATGTACACCAGGCTGGCCTTAGATTCATAACCTCCTGCCTTGGCTTCTTAAACATTGGGATTAGAGGTATGTACTGCCACAGTCACCTAGCAAAACTGCTTTGAACCCTTGTGGAGGGGTCCAGTGCAATAACCCATTAAGGAGAGAGTGACACAGAGAGGTTTAAATGGAGCAAAGAGATGTCCCTTAAACCTAGATAATCTTTTATGAACCCACTAACCCCAAATTTGAGTCTTTCAAGATTGCAATTTCAAGATGCTGGGGAATTTTGTCACAAGCCTATAGACCTAGCACTCGGGAGGCAGAATCGAGAGAACTGGAAGTTCAAGACCAACCTGGGCCTACATGATGCTAACCTGTCCCAAAAACCAAAACAAGCACAAGAGATTTCAGTCTCAGCCAGGACTTGCAACCAGAACATGAGTAACCCAAGCTCTGAAACCCCTGCCCACCATACTGATATATTAGAAGATACAATAGTCACTGCCTATACCACCAAATCTCCATTTTTCTCCATTCCCAGTCTGGGCTTAGCTGGCATAAGTTGCCTTCTTTATGCAACCACACAGACATTTAGCCTTTACATGCCTTTCTCAGGCCAGGACTACTGAGTAGATACTGGGCAAGAAGGAATTGAACATTATTCGCATAGGTCCCTAGGACAGACACAGACTGCCCTGCCTCCATGGCTTGCTAGCAGCATTCCACATCCTTGCAATAATGGAAAAGTAGGCACGAGGAGTATCTGGACCAGGGATACCAGATTTACATAGGAATGGAGGGAGAGGGTCAGGGCCTTTTTATTAACTTGCATGATAGGGGGTAGGGATTTCTTCAGGACCTACTATGTGCTGTGTGCTGCAATTCCATGTAAGAGCAATATTGTTCTCCTTGTTTTAAAGAGGACACTGAACTTCAGAGCAGGGATGTACTTGTGTAAAGAGTGCAGTCAAACCAAGACCTAAAGCCTTCCTCTTCACTCTGGCCAGTTGCCCACACCCATCGTGACTATGGCATGTGAGAACTCTGACAGGGCTCCGTTCACTGGGATGGGGAATGAGTGTGAAATACATTAGAAATCACCAGCATGGAGCAGCTGTCAGAGTTAGTGGCTATCCTACAGCTTGTTGCTAGCCACTTCCTCCCTTCTTTCTTCCTCATGCCCTCCCTTCTTTCCACCCTGTTATGGGGTTGTCTTGAATAAACTAATACCATGAGATTCCTTCAAATTCACCAGTAAACACATCCTTGCCTTCTTCAACTTGCTCTGTCTTCCTGGGAGCTTCCCTGTCCACGGATATCTAGAGTCAGCAACACAACACCCAAGTAGGCCACCTTTCCGCAGGGGCTGGACCGAGTCCATGAGGTGGCAGAGTTGCAGCAGTGGCCTGGGCTGGGCTCAGGGCCAGCGAGAGAGGCTGCTGCCTCCCCAGCAGCCACAACCACAGTAATGACAGCGGGTAGGGTGCGGGCAGGACCCAAATTAGAGACGCGGGCTCTCATCAAGGGGAGGCAGGGAGAGCAGCCAAGTGCTGGAGCGTGCTGGACCTACTTGAAAGCATAGAGCTGAGAAAAGGGATCCAGAGGGGGAAGCCCTAAATCTGGACTTGTTTAGAGAAGACAGCAGCCACAGCAAGGGCAAGCCGCTGCGAAATAGATTGGATTTCCAGCGTGTCCCCGCGAGGATGCTGTGCCAGCGAAGGCATTGTGGGTATCCAGAGGCATGGCTCCCGCTGCTCGGCAGAGCACCCACAGCCAGGGTCTCAGCCTCCTCATTAGAGTATACGTATGTTTGTTTTCTCTCAGTGTCTTTGTCCTTCCTTCCCGCACTGCAGGCAGAAGAAGGCCATGGCCAGTCTGGCAAACCTAAGTTAGCGTAAGGGATTGGTTTACCGTTGGTCATTTCTGGCTACTCATAACACCAGCAGTGCTTACTTTACTAAAAGAAAAGAATGGGCAGGTGGCACAGGCTCTGTGCCTGGAATCTTGTCACTTCCACCGTTGGCTGTGAGACCATGAACCGCTAAACTCTAAATGTCTTCCTGCCTCCCCAAGGCAAGGCTGGGAATAGAGATGTTGCTCCAAACCATTTCCATCTAAGCTGCCCTGAGTATCTATGGAGGCACAGGGTCTGACTTGTGTTTTCAGTCATTTCATTCATTCCTTGGAACTGTGTGAATCATCCCATTTTACAGATGGGGAAACTGAAGTTCCAAAGTGAACAACAGGACCTTAGCAGATGACACAACAGCTTCCAGGAGCTGAGATCTGAAATCCAAAATTTCTGACTTAGGGAATGGGAGGCATGCTCTGGTGATCTCTCAATACCAGAAGCACAGAAAGCCAGATAGACAAGTAGGCAGAGAGCTCCTTAGGCAGGCTATGCTAGCCTGAGCCCCAGCCAGAAATGGATTCCAAGTAGGTTCTACTTCACTTTTACTTCTATTTGGTTTCTTGGAACTAAACCAATGTCTGGAGCCAGAGTTCTTGTTGCAGGATTAAAGGCTGCGTCCAAATTAGGTGGGCAACAGAACAGCTGCAGGTGGTCTTTTCTGTCTTTGGCTCCTCTCCTGTCCACACCCTGGACACCTGCAAATAGCCACAGGAGAAAGTGGGGCACTGCGGGACTCAAAGCAAGGCAGAAATTGCAATGAGTTGCAGACCATCAAAGCCCTGCCCTTGGGCCCCTTTCAAGGCTCTGTCTCTGGACAGGAACCAAGCAGAGCAGCGGAGCTTGTGGAGCTTGGGTGCTGTGCAAGGCTCCGGCCAACCCTGTCCTCTAAGCTCTCCCAGCCTGCTTCTCATTTCTCTTTACTTCTTGCTGCCCTGTGCCAAGCGTTCAATTAGCCACCCTGCTCCTGCCCTTCCCCGGTCAAATAGGTACCAGATGCACCACGTGGAATTCTGACAAAATGGAGAAGAACAACTCCACTCAAATCAGCAGAGAAAACACAATTAGGCAAAGCAAACAGAGCTGAGGGAGCGGTAGGCAAGCCAAGTGCCCAGGAGCCCACCTGCAACACATTTCCAGGAGCCCCTCAAAAACCATACCCTTATAATGGGGGACAGATGGAAGCTCCCACCCAGAAAAAGAGGTCTCCAAGAGCATAGCGAATCAAGACAGACACTACGCCAGGGGCGGAGAAGTAGAAAGAGAGGGATTTATTTGTGTTCCACCCTACGGTCTCCAGGAAGGATGTAGGGCCTATGACTGCTGTAAAAACACAAGAACTCAGTGCCAAGAAGCAACCAGAAAATTGGCCCAGATCCTTCCTTATCTTGCAATCTAGACCTCCAGCCTGAGTGAGTTGGGAGTTGCAGTCACTGAAGGGGGATATTCGGTGAGGGCCAGGTTTACAATAATTTTCTTTTAGAGGCTTGCTCAGATCCTGGGCTGAAAATAGCAACTGTAACCCTGGGCAGGGGGGTCTCCCCAAGGCTTCTTGGAGCACCAAATAGGTCCTTGAGCGAACATCCAAAGCCCTAGGTGGTTATGGTCCAGACACGCTCCCTTCCAGCAGCAGCTGTGATGGAGGGCTCCTTAAGCCTTCCACTAACACTTGCAGACACATGAGATGGGCACTGAAGTCTCTTGCCCCAAAGAGTACTGCAGTGCAGGGCCAGGGCCCAGAGCAGTAAGGAAGCACTGCTTCGGGAATCAGAAAGCTGTAATCTCAAACTCCAGTTCGGCCAGTTAGAAACAAGTCATTGGGTTTTTCTGGGATTGTTCTCCTGTGAGTTGTACATAATACACCTAAGCGGCTGTGCATGGGTGTTGCTGAACACATCTGCACATACTTAGGGCTTAATAAATGAGCTCATTGGAAGGACCTAACCACTTATAGAAATGGGAGATGGGGGGGGGGGGGATAGGCGGGGGGCCGGGGCAAATATAAAGAACAAATCTGTAGCAGAAAGGTGTGAGAAGATAAAAGAGCTACAGTTGAAAAAAACACAACAGCAAAGTGTCAACAAGCTGACGTCATCCTCACCCTCTTATAAAAAGAGAAACAGGCTCTGCTAGCTTATTAGCAGGGGAAAGTTCTATTTTAAAAACAAACCAGCACAAAGTAACATCACGTGTTCCACATCTACGCGGCTAACGCATCACCTTGTTGCTTTTCTTCCCAAGACCAAAGCGGTGCCCCATATCTGGGCTGGCTCCCCACATTCTTCACAAAGAGGGGTCTGCCTTTCCTCTTTCCTACCCACCACCCCCCACCCACCACCTTTTGCCACAGAAGGATTCCCAACTGAAAATCAGTGAATGGATTCCAGCTGGAAAGGGATGTGAGGGGTTCTCTCAGGCGCTGTTTAATGTTACAACCCGGAGCTCAGTAAGGGGTCACACCAACTTACCAATATGTCTGGCACCTCCCTGCCCCATGAATACAGTGCAGCACTGCTGTTTGCCTTTCCCCAGAGCTTCAGACCACAGCACTCACAGAGAGAGCTGAAAGGGATCCACATAGCTGAAACCTAGGTGGACAGAAAATGCTGCCAGCTCATGGGCTTGTATTCAGAGATTCAACTTCACAATTAACAATGAATGGACACTTCAGACTTATGACCTTTAAACTTGAAAACCAACTGTGAGCTGTCAGTCCAAGACAAAGGATGCAATGCAGTTACTGTCAGAGCCCTCTCTTTCCACACTGGGTCTAATCTGGGAGGCCAGTCTTGCTCAGAAGGTGTTGTGGAGAGAGTTTCTCCTTGCCTCCATGAAAGATCCTGTCTTGTCCACGATTGTCTCCAGCATCTGTCACAATGCTGGGCATCTAACAGGTCCTCAGTAAAAGTTTGCAAGCCTGACCTCTGTTCCACTCTGGGTTTTACTGTTGATTCTCACAGTTCTGAGATCAGACACATCATGAGAGAATGTTTCGTGGATCTTGCTTGCCATGTCAAAATGACAAAGGTGTCTTCAAGAAAGTTTGTAGGCATGGGGGTTATCTGAAGGCAAGCAATAGAGAGATGGAAACATTTAGTGCTCAGTGGTTTTGATGACAAGAAAGACTCGAAATCCCGGCATGGGAGCTTTATAGAAATAAAAGTGGTTGTGCTTCAGACAATGGGGTTTGGATTCTTTCCAGCCAGGAGAAATAGAGGAAGGGAGAGGGGGTGGGGAGAAAAGGGTGATGCCAGCTTTGAGACTCTCTCCTTCAATCACTTATCAAGTAGCTGATTCCAGCCCTTCCAGTTCAGACACTGGCAGCAGAGGACACTACCTAACACTTCAGAGTTGCCTAGGATGCCACCTACAGGGTACCTAGCATCCCTGCCCATGCCTAGCTTCCTGCACCACAAAAAAGCTGATCCCTGAGGCATGAAACGGGCACTTCCCTTCATGATACCAGGCACACAGCCAGTTGCTCAGCCAGCCCCATCTCTCCCTCCCCTTCCCCCCACATTTTTGTCTACTGATCTAGGCTTGGACTCCCTGCTGGGCTTAAAGTGGCTGGGGCACCTACCTCTTCCTAGAGCTATCTTCACTAAGGCAAAGAGTGCTTGCATCAGAAGATTCTCTCCAGTTGAAACTGCAAAAAAGAGGAATGTCTTTGTCCTTGAAGGTCACTAAATAATAGCACCTTGTGTCTTAGTCCTGTACAAAACATCATGACCAAGAAGCAAGTTGGGGAGGAAAGGGTTTATTCAGCTTACACTTCCACATTGCTGTTCATCATCAAAGGAAGTCAGGACAGGAACTCACACAGGGCAGGAACCTGGAGGCAAGCACTGATATAGAGGCAATGGAGGGGTATACAGCTAGGGGTATGCTGCTTACTGGATTGCTTCCCCTGGATTGCTCAGCTTGTTTTCTTATAGAACCCAGAACTACCAGCCCAGGGATGGCACCAACCATAATGGGCTAGGCCCTCCCACCCTTGATCACTAATTGAGAAAATGCCTTACAGCTGGATCTCATGGAGGCATTTCCTCAAGGGAGGCTCCTTTCTCTGTGATAACTCCAGCTTGTGTCAAGTTGTACACACGAATCCAGCCAGTACAACTGACCACTTGTCAACTTGACACACAAACACATCACTATCAAGCCTCAACACTTATTTTCTTATTCATCCCCAAGATCTAAAGAACTTTAAAAGTCCCATACTCTTTACAAATTCTTACATATTAAAATTTCAATCCCTTTAAAATATCCAATCTCTTTTGAAATTCAAAGTCTTTTTCACAATCAAAGTCTCTTAACTGTGGACTTCACTAAAATACTTTCTTCCTTGAAGAGGGGAAAATATCAGGGCACAGTCACAATCAAAAGCAAAAGCAAACTCTAACTGTCAATGTCTGGGATGCACTCACCATCCTCTGGGCTCCTCCAAGGGCTTGGGTCACTTCTCCAGTTCTGCCCTTTGTAGCACATGCCTTGTCTTCTAAGCTCTGGCTGCCTGTATTCCATTACTACTGCTGTTCTTGGTGGTCATCTCATGGTACTGGCATCTCCAAAACACTGCTGTCTTCTGCTGCAACTGGACTGCACTTTCACAAATAGCCTCTCATAGGCTCTTTTCATGGTGCTAAGCCTTAACTCTGCATAACTCCTTCAGTCATGGGTCTTCAACTGCCACTGAGGGGCTGCACCTTCACCAATGTCCTCTCCTGGACTCTCACTGTGCCAAGCATCAGCTGCTACCCCTACATGTTCAAAACCAGTACCACCTGGGTGACACTTATACATTAGCAAGTCTGGCTTCCAGCACAAGTACAACTGTGGCTGCCTCTGTAACACAGCCACTCTGTGCTCTCAGCAAACACTTCCCAGAAGATTTCACCTTAGTGATGCTGCTCTCTTCTTAATCACTGCTAATTTCTTAGCTCCAGTTAGCCAGCATCAATTGTCCCGGTAATGCAAAGGTTTTGCTTTGGTAGTTCTGGTATCTTGTCACTCATGGTTGATTCTTTGGTTAACTCATTATCCCCAGATAACCAAAACCACAGAATCTTCACAATCAAAACAGCAATGGCCCTGATAAGAGTCTTTAATCTTCCCTCTGAAATTTCACAAGCCAGGCCTCCATCGTTTGCACTGCTCTCAACATTATCGCTCAAACTCCTACAGAACATCCCACAGAGCTCTCAACATCCCAATGGCTCTTTTAGCTCAAAGTTCCAAAGTCTTTCCACGTCCTCACAAAAACATGTCAGGGTGTCACAGGAATACCTCACTCCTGGTACCAGCTTGTCTTAGTCAGGGTATGTATTCCTGCACAAAACAGCATGACCAAGAAGCAAGTTGGGAGGAAAGGGTTTATTCAGCTTACACTTCCACATTACTGTTCATCACCAAAGGAAATCAGGACAGAAACACATACAGGACAGGAATTTGGAGGCAGGAGCTGATACAGAGGTATGGAGGGGTTAGATGCTTCCTGTGGCTTGCTCAGCTTGCTTTCTTATAGAACCCAGGACTACCAGCCCAGGGGTGGCACCACCCACAATGGGCCCTCCCCCTTGATCATAGTGAGAAAATGTCTTACAGCTGATCTCATGGAGGCACTTCCTCAAGGAGAGGCTCCTTTAACTCCAGCTTGTGTCAAGTTGACACACAAAAAAGCCAGAATACCTTGATTTGGTAGGGGAGGCAGAGTCATGCGATGACAAAACAGACCAGAAAGCCAAATTAGCAATTCTTAGCCTCCGTGTAGGTTCACAAGATTGAGTCATTGTTTTCCAGCTGGTGACATTATTTGGGAAGGTTGTAGAACCTTTGTTGGGTTGGGGTGGAAGTACAACATTTTTATAGGATGGAAACACAAAGCAAGGGGGATAGGAGCGAGTTGTTGCAATGACCAATCGTAATTGACTTGAGGGGTTAAGCAAGGAAGTTAAGGTTGGTGACTGGGCCTTATCTGGGTCACCTGGTTTCAGACTCCTTGAGTCAGCTTTTACAGTCAGGTTCCCTCCTGGACTCTGTCCTGGAATCCAGAGTAATAAAGAACAAAGGAGTGGGCACCTACACGTAGTCAATTGAACCAGGAGACTTGGAATTAAAAATGATAAGGGAACAAAGGAGTGGGCAAGGTGCACGAAGTCGACTAAGTCAAGATACATTTATGACTTGTGTGCCTTGGTTTAGATAACAGGATAATGGCATCTTCCCTGTTTAATCCTTCACTGGTTAACAGACAAACAAAGAAACATCTGAAGAAGCAAGATAGAAGTTGGGTTCCAGGGCCCGAGAACATGAACTCAGTTTTGATCCTGCCAGCAAGGTGGAATTTGTTCCTGAGATGGGAGGTAGAGTTTGGCTGAGGTGGGTTCCTGAAGGCAGACCTTGAGTTTTTATAATCTTGGGTCACTTACTTCTTAGTCACCCTCTACTTCCCAAGGGAAGACGCAATATGAACAGTCAGCCTTTCAGTCTGCCACTGTGCCTTCCCTACCTACTGCCATGTCGTACCTGCCTTGATGGACTGTGTCTCTGTAGAAAGGAAGCCAGCATTGACCCCTTCCCTCCTAAGACACTTTTGTCAGCCCATTCTATCACAGCAGCACAGAAGTAACTAAGACATGTAAACTCTTGTTAGCAAAGTTCCCATCAATTGCCCAGTGTGAGCACAGTGCCTGTAGAGTAAGTGGCAGCCAGCAGAGGAACAGCAGGACTTCAGAGAGATTTGATCCACTCTTACTTTTGCTTATGTACACTCTTAACTACTGCTGACACAGTCTGTAAGCATACCTACCCCTTTCTGACTACATAGCTCTAAGCAATCCTGATTTTAATGCCAAAAGTAAGTAAACATCTAATAAGATCATCAAAGGCTAATCACTCTGCAACACAGAAGCCTCAAACTATAACTGTTCTTAACTTGTTTATGTTATCCCATAAATGATCTCAGAAAGTCTTAGGTTTTCAACTTCAGGCCCTCAGTTCTTTCATAGCTATCCACACATATCCTGTGTCTTACACATCAAGAGTTCTGGGCAGCAGCCAAAGACTTCTTTAGTGTGTTTCCTCTGCTCCCGTGAAATGCAGGTGGTAAATGAAGAAAACCCAGAAATCGGGCCTTTAGCCAATTCTCACCACTTACTCAATTACTGTGATTCAACCTGGGATCAAGCAAATCATCTGCTTCCGTTTCCCTGGATTCTTTTAGTTTTAATAGTTTAAATTTATTGAAACGTGGATTCAAACACACATGTCTTTCTCAGATCTATATTAAAATTGTAATACAGTTAGGTGGACTTGTTTGTGTCTTTGCTGTTTGATAAGCTACTTAGTTTTGTAGGTAGGATCTCATCTACAATCGTATCAACACCATCTCTTTAAATTTGCATGTACTGCATTCCTGTTCTTTGAGACTCACTTAAAATTATTTTAGCTCTTCTGATTTTATCATTTGTGCTTCTCCTCCTCTTCACTTTCATGTCTTTAGTTTTTGGTCTTTCTTACACTGTGTTTATGCAATTTGTTGGTCTATTTTCCAGTTTACTGATTCTCTCTTCCATTGGGTTTAGTGTGCTAGTTAGCAAAGCTTTAGCTTTGCACATGCTAGCTGATTTTCAAAAAATGTCTGCACCACCGCCTTTTACAGGCTTCTATTTTCTATAGGCCAAACTTAAATATATATTAAGCTTTAAGACGTTTAGAGTCTGTGATTGACCATTCCAGTCTTTTAAATCTGTTTATGTTTTCATGGCATTGGTCACTGCTCACTCAAAATGGCTTGCTTGTTTGTTCACTTGTTTCTCTATTGCATCCTGGTCATTATGCTTGAAACTGAAACATTGAAGAGTAATTTTTGAAGCTAATGAAGGGGCTGCTACCTGTATCAAGGATGGTTTTTGTTTGATCTTCCTGGGCACATGGACTCAAGATCAGTCTGCAATACCTTAGTCCAAGTTTGCTTCTTGAAAAGTTTTTCTAAACAGCCAGGTGAAGCTATGAGGGTATAGTTTAAGGAAGGCAGACAAGCTGGCTGACTGATTTACTCAGAGCCTAAGTACAAAGCTTTTGGGATACCAGCTTAGTAGGTATACAGAGGGTGAGTGTCGATTCCCACGAGAGTTATAATCCTTGACTTGGATTTCTCTGCCTCTTAAACTAAACTCACCAAAACTATAGTTTAGTTTTCAGCAAATGCTCAAGGATAAAGGTTGATTTAAGAGAATAATTTCATTCATTCTAGAGATTGGTTACAAGGAAGCAAGGAAGGGGTTAATTTTGACTCATAGTCACAGCACACATAGTCCATCAGAACAGGGGTAGAGGAAGCTGGGCACATTGTACACACAGTTGATAAATATTGATGCTCAGTCCAAAGTAAGAGTCAGTCTTCAATCAACCTAATCTAGATATCCCTCACAGAGGGACTCAGAAGTTGGTCCCCTTGATGATTTTAAATCCTGTCAAGCTTACAATCAGTATACCATTGCAAATATACTCCTTGTCAACTTGACACCCAAGTGTCACTTTTCAGACTTTTCAAAATAAATTTATTTTATGTACATTGGTGTTTTGTCTGCATGTATGTCTGTGTGAGGGTGTCAGATCTACCGGAAATGGAGTTACAGACAGGGGTGAGCTGCCATGTTGGTGCTAGGAATCGAACTGGGTCCTCTGGAAGAACAGCAGGTAATATCAACAACTGGGCCATCTCTCTAATCCCCCACTGTTCAGTCTTCTATCTTTCATCACCTCAAGCTTATAGCCATCTTATAATACAAAATGCATTCAGTCTACTTTCAAAACCACCCCACAGTTTCTAACACTCCTAACATTGTTTAAAAGTCAAAAGACTCAAGGCAACCTCTTAATGATAGTCTCCTTTTAAATAAAAAAACAAGGTATGTATTTCAATATACAATGACACCGAATAAACATTCTCATTCTATAAAGCAAGCTTGGGAGCATAGCAAGGAATTATTGGACCAAAGCAAGATTGAAACTCATCTAGGAAAGTACCAACTTCTTCCACTCAATGTCTGGCATCTAGGGCTTGTCATTGAACAATGTGGGCTTCAGAAAACATGGGTAGGCCTGCTTGCCCACCCACCCCCAGCTCTCCCACGAATAATGTATACAGTCCTTCTCCTAGGGTGGCTCTCTTCTGTGCCTCAGCTTTCCTCAGTGGATGACTGTTGTTTCTGGCATCCTGAGGTCTCCACTGCATATTGTTTTACCTGCACAGCTTCATATACCTTCTTCTCGGGGCCTCCTTGCAAGGAATTCCAACCCTGCTGTATTTTTTCCTGCCTTAGCAAGTCTCTGGAACCAGCAGGCAATCTTCCATGATTCACCCAATCTTACATCCTTCATGCCTGTAAAACCAGTACCATGTGGATGATAGAATCTTCAATGTTTCTTGCCTTAGATTCTTGTCCTCAGAACACTTCCTGTTGTCCAGGTCAGTGTAAAGTACCAAGGTGCCCTGTACTAATGTCTTTAAGAATTACAGCTGCTTTCAAACCTGTCTCATCTGTAAGATTAAACTCACTTTTCCTAACAAAACTGCACATTTTATATATGTTTCTACTTTGCTATTTTCTTTCTGATACCGGACTTGAACCTAGCACCTCATTCACGCTGGTCATGGGTTCTGTTCCTGGGCTACATCCCTCGGGAGTGTGCTTCTCCTTTTGTGCTCCCTCATTGTACACCTGGATGAAAACAATACCCAGTTGCCATGTCATAGCCTGAAAGCTATCCTGTCTGAAGATTCCTTCTGCCAAACAAAGTAGTCTGACACCTTTAAATCCTGCCTCACTCAGGTTCTCGGGACATGGGAAGAATTCAGCCAGATTCTTTGCAAGAATATTATATGAATGTCCCCTAGGTTTCCTGGCAGTCCTTGTTGTCCTATGAAACCTCATGAGCTAGGCTTGTCCATGTTTCTCCTGCCATTCTTATCTTCAAAGTTCTGATCAGAAGGGTCCAGGAATTTCTTCTTGCAGAACTTGCAAAAGCATAAGGGTTTTCGTAGCTCAAAACAGCAAACTCTTCCACATTCTTCCTGCAAAATCGTTCCAAAGGCCCAGAAAGCATTTGCTCAACATTTACTACAGCAACAGCCTCACTTCACACTACGGATTTTCTGTGTAATACCTTTTCTTGGTGCTACAACTACGAAAAGCAATTCTTAAACCATAGTTATTTTGTCTCATAGTTTAAGGGTCTAGTCTGTTATGGTGGGAGTGACATAGCAGCAGAAGGTTGCTGGTCACATTGTGTCCATAATCAGAAAACAGAAAGTAATTAATGTTGCTGTTCAATACACTGTCTCTCTTTTATTCAGTCTAGGATCCAAACCCATAGCATGGGTGCTGCCTTCAGTCAGGAAGAGTCTTCCTCCAATTAATCTAGAGAATCTTTCAGAGACAGACCCAGAGGCTTTTCTTCTTGGACAGTCTACATCTTATAAGTATGACAATCAATATTCCTGTTATTTGAAATATAGAATCAGTGTATCTTATTTCATATGACAAAGTGAATAAAAACAAGCACACAAATATGAATTTCATAATAGCTGTCTTAGGGTTTATTGCTGTGAAGAGATAGCATTTCATTGAAGAAGGAAAACATTTCATTGGGTTTGGCTTACAGTTCAGAGGTTTAGTCTATTATTGTCATGGTAGGATGCATGGCGGCTGGCAGGCAGACACAGTGCTGGAGAAGGAACTGAGAGTTCTACATCAGGATCTATAGGCAGTAGGAAGAGAGCTGACTTGAGCTTCTGAGACCTTAATGCCTATCCCTTAGTGACACACTTCCTCTAACAAAGCTACACCTACTCCAACAAGGTCACAACTCCTAATAGTGACACTCCTTTTGGACTAAGACTTTAAACACATGAGTTTATGGTGGTCATTCCTATTCAAACCACCACAATATCAATTGTCATAATTTCTGTTACTGGCCACATGTTTATAACTGGTATTTGCAATTGTCTTCTGTTAATAATTCTGTATTACCTTCAACAAGCACCTTAGCTGGTCCTTTGAATCAGACATTTAGTCCTGGAGGGTCAGAGAAACTAGCAATCCTGCTTAGATTGAGTTGTAGTTTACAACTGTGACATTAATCACAGGACATCGAAATGCTAAGATGTCCTAAAGAATCTCCTGCGTTGAGACAATTTCTTCCTCACCTCTGTTATAGAGCAGTAGCCTGGTGTTTCTTGCATAGGATTGGTTGCTCCAGTCAGCACTTAGCTCTTTTCATTGTCTGCTGATTGAGAGGCATGAAGAGCCCTAAGTAACTGGGCAGAAAACTTAGCTCCCAGTTCAATGGGCTCATTGGTGTGTCTCCTGACTGGAAGCACTTTTCTCTTTAGAACTAAGACCTCTAGACCAAAAGAACATACTGTCATGAGAACGGAAAGGAAAAAATTGTCAGTAAAACACTGGGTATAAAATGATGAGTCATGCCATTTCTATTCCCCATCCCCCAATTCCTGAACCCATCTCCTGACCGCTGGATTCAGAATATATGAAGCTTTCTAAAGAATCTTGCCCCCATGCTACAAAGCACTGTTACTCAGCTGCTGCTATGACTGAGTCTCCAAAGGGCTACTGCACTACTATCCAGCCAGCTGCCTCTGGAGAACAAGAACACGGACTCTGATTGGCTCCCTATGCTTTAGAGTCATGATTTTCTAGTTTATATGAATTTTCGGTTTCTGTAATAGAAAAGCTGGTCTAAAATGCCTAACTTGTTATTTTAGAATTTAATATATGAGGGCTGGAGAGATGGCTCAGCAGTTAAGAGCACCAGCTGGTCTTTCAGAGGTCATGAGTTCAATTCCCAACTACCACGTGGTGGCTTACAGCCATCTATAATGAGTTCTGATGCCCTCTTCTGGTATGCAGGTATACACAGATACAGCACTCATATACATAAAATAAACAAATCTTTTAACAAAAGGACATATGTAGTATATTTTAATAAAACACTAATCCAGAAGAAAAGAAAGAAAAAAAATGTCCAAAAACATTATCAGTAGAGATATCTAGTACTAGGATAAACATATTTATAGAAATCTTTATGCATACAGCCACACATAAGTCAATCTATATCAGTAGAAACTTATTACTGGCTGCCCTGTAATTTTACTAAACAATCATTTTTTGTGTTAATGTAAAAAGTAATTTCTAATGATCATAGAATAACACTAAGCCGACACCACTGAGTCCTTACTATGTTCATAGACTTTTCTGTCGTTTAATATTTGTGACAACCTTGCAGAATGTATTTTATAGATCATGAAGCTTCCTAATAGATGTTATGAATTGTGAATGTCTTATAGATTCAGAAATGAAGATAAAAAAGACATTTTAAAATGTACCAGAATCATGACAGTAGTGAGTGGCAGGTCTGGATTTAAACGGAGGGAATCTGACTGCTAGGCCTAGGCTTATAAAAACCATCCAAATCATGGGATGCTGCTACATGGATGCACTTAACTTATTAAACCAAGACCTCCTACTGATGCATAATTAAATTATTCACAGGGTATTTTTGCTATTATATAAAAATAACCTTAAAAATTCTTAGCTGTACATCATTATGTACTTGCTTATTTATTTCCTCAAAGAATATTCCAATGGAGAAAATTGTCATGTCAAGGTCATATGTATGTACATATGCGTGTGTATACATGTATGCATTTAAACTGAAACATTTGACACCTACTGTCAAAGTTCCCTGTAGAATGTTTTCTAATTCAGACTGCCACGTTGGCTTAGAAAATGCCCTTAACATCCTTTTAACTTTGAGTCTTCTCAGTATTTTTCCCCCTTTGATAACTCTGCACATTGGAAAATCCTCTCGCTCTATTTCTTTTCAAATGGTGCCAATGGAGCTGTTACTGCCTAGTGAGCTATCTGGATCTGTTGGCTGTGTTTCCTGTGTATAGTCCTAGAGCCTACTCCTTTTTTTCCTTCATTGTCAGTTGGCTTCCAAGAAAGGCAGTATGGGGCTGCTGTGTATTCATTCACAAAGGAGAGCGGTCTGCAGAGCTCAGAGGCATCTCTCTCTCCCGAGCCAGGTTCTCAGGTTCCCATGTGCTTGTCTGAATCTGCTCATTTCCCCTCATCTTTCTCATCAGCAAGTCTCCCGACAAAGAGGCTGCATGGCTGGCAATGTAATGGGATTTCACCCCCAAGTCTAAAGGGTCTACTTTGAGTGTGTGGGCTTTTAAACCTGTTACCCTGCTTCAGGTGAGTCACATAGTCCATAGAGAAGCTGGAAAATGACAAAGGAATTTCAAGATATACCTCTTTTCCTATTTCTTGCTTCCTTCTCTTCTTTTCTTGACATTTCCTTTTTAAAATTTATTTCTTTTATTTTATGTGCATGGGTGTTGTAGTGGTTTGAATGTGCTTGGCCCAATGAGTTAGCACTATTTGGAGGTGTGGCCTTGTTGGAGGAAGTGTGTCATTGTGGGTGTGGGCTTTAAGACTCTCCTCTTAGCTGCCTGGAAGCCAGTCTTCTCCTGTTTGCCTTCAGAACAGGATGTAGAACTCTCAACAACTCTTACACCATGCCTGCTTGGATGCTGCTATGCTCCCACCTGATAATAATGGACTGAACCTCTGAACCTGTAAGCCAGACCCAATTAAATGTTGTCCTTATAAGAGTTGCCTTCATCATGATATCTGTTCACAGCAGTGAACAGGTGTTTTGCGTACATTGTGAGCCACCATGTGGGTATGGGAACTGAGCCTGGGTCTTCTGCAAGATCTATGCTCTTAACTACTGAGCCATCTCTCCAGCCCTCATCATTTTAAAATACTGTGAGAACGGTAGCTCTTGAAACCCCATCATCTTTCTCTTGCTTCATATCTTTACTCCTTGTTATTTCTCGATCAAAATCCCCCCTATACCTTGTCTGACACAAACTCTTCCTTTTAAACCTTCACTGTTAAAAGAGAAAAGGTGCTTTCTGCCAAACTGACAGGCAGATGTGTCTTCTGGAAGAGGTTAAGAGAATTGGAGATGGTGGAGTAACCCGGATATTTCTTACCTTAGGGATGAAGTGAGATCAGTCGGATAGTCCTTGGGCTAAGGCTACCACTGAAGTGAACCATGAAGTATAATAGAACCAGGAAGTGTGAGAGATGAGACAACAAATATTCATAGCATCCTGAGCCCAGCACTTAGTGTCCCATGTACTTGGCATTCTGGGAGATATTTAGTGAGGTGGCAGAGGAAGAGGGGAAACTCCAAGTAAAACACTTATACATCTTTGTTGTTACAAGATCACTCTGAAACATTAATATGACAATATTAATTACTTAAGTCTAGGAAGAAGCAACCACAAAATGTAGCTTAAACTTTCTTTACATTTCTTGACAATGAAATACCTCATTTTTATATCTTCTACATTATATAATCTAATTTGGTAAGTAGAAATATATTCATGTTTTTGCCTTTATTTATAGTTCAGATGCTTTGTAGCTGCGAGTGTTTTATTTGGTAATGGTGTTCAGCATGAGTGGGAAGGGCCTGCAGAGCATATTATGAAATGTTTATGTTTCAAATGTCTGAAAGCACCGAAAGTACAATGTCTTTTAAATGTCCTTTAAAATGACTCAATAATAATGTTTGTTCAAAGCATTTAATGTATAAGACAATACCGAGAATCCTATTGAGATAGTACTGGACTTTAACGCTATTAAATGAGGACACACAAAGGACCCTCTCATTATTCTGTGTCTTTTTACCATGTGTTTACATGTGCATGCTAATGTAAGACAGGAGAGACTTCTGTCCTCATTCACCACTGGGCTGTGTTTGTAGCTAGGATCCCTGTAATAAAAGACAGATTAGCAAGGGCAAAAAAAAGCATACAAATATATTTAAATTTTACATGACACAGGAACCTTCAGAAACAAAGACCCAAAGAAAGAGGGAAAACTGTAAAACTGTCTGAGTGTGCTTAGGTTTGATGAACTGAGGGCCACAATGCAGAAATACGCGTAGCTTCCTGGTGACAATATGTGGGGTGGGGGATGGGAGTAGGGTGTGAGGGGTGGGGTTGCCACTTCAGAACCTTCTTGGTGTCACTGTGCCTTAGGGAATATATATTCCCTTTGAGTGACAGGAACAAAGCTTTGGAATAAACGTTTTATAATGATTTTATAACTTCAAGGGAAAGTCAGAGAATTATTTAATGTCCTACCTCAGGAGAGAATGAGAAGTGAGAGTAAGTCTCCTGCTTCTGTTCTCTTCAGATGCTAAGGGATCGTATTTAGGGACAGGATGTGCAGAACCTTATCAGAGCAGATGCTTGTATAAACAGACCTTTTTAGAAAAACCGGGTCATGTAAAACTGCCACCTTTTGCATTCAAAGCATTTTGAGCATGGAGTTAAAATTTCTTTCAAAGCTCTAAAGAAAAAAATAATTTACTTAAATATTTCTATTTTACAAACATCTGGACTATCTCAAAATTTTCTGTCATAGCACCATGATGAGCATCTTTTACATCTATATTTTTTACATCTGTATTTTTTCTGAATAAATACAAATGTGCAATAACTTAACTGAGGAGTGAGAGCTACATTAAGATTCCTCTCACTTGTTGCCAAATTGCATTTGAGAAAATTTATTCTCATTCAAAGAACCATCAGTAGTGCTTCAGACAGCGCTCCTAGTTACTGTCCTGTTACTATGTGGAGACATCATGACCAAGGCAACTTACACGAAAAAGCATATAATTGGGGGCTTGCTTAGAGCTTCAGAGGAAAGGGTTAGTCCTTGATCAGCATGGTGGGGAGCACGAGGGCAGACAGGTATGCTGCTGGAGCAGTAGCTAAGAGCTCGCATCTAATTGGCAAGCTGCAGGCAGAGAGAGAGAGAGAGAGAGAGAGAGAGAGAGAGAGAGAGAGAGAGAGAGAGAGAGAGAGAGAGAGAGAGAGAGAAGAGAGGTTGAGAGAGAGAAAGGGAGAGTTGGGAATAGATGGTATAGGCATTTGAAGCCTCCTCCAACAAAGCTGTCCCTTGCAATCCTTCCCAGACAGTTCCACCAACTGGGTACCAAGCAGTCAACTATAAGTCTCACAATTATTGTGAAGTGTACGTTTTCTTTTCTCTTAAAAATCTTTAATATTTCAGAGACTAGACTCTACTCTCTTCTTGCCTGCATGGTTTCTGGAAGTCGGATGCAATTTTTACTTTTGCTTCTTTGTAGGTAAGATATTTTTATCCTCTGGTTTCTTTCTAGAGATTTACCTTTTATTGTCTGAAGTTTGAATATGGCATACCTAAGCGTCATTTATTTATTTTTCTCCTCTTTTAAAAATTTATTTGCATTTATTCTGCTTGTCACTCTCTAACCTTCTGTGCTTTGGTACCTGACGTAAGCACAAGGACATTCTCAGTCTCAACTGTCTCAATGATTTCCTAACTATTTCTTTGCTTAGTCTTCTCTTATTCCCGTGATGCACATGCTTCTTCTGCTCTTGGCAGGGGCACCACAGTTCTTGAATCTTCTGTCCCAAGATTTAGGATTCTTATGTCCTGGAAGTTTCTAGTACTATTTCCTCTACCCCAGCAATCTCCAGTATGCTAATGAGCCCACCAAAAGCATTCTTCATTTCTGCTGCAATGTTTTTTATCGTTAGCATTCATTCTTTATTCTTTCTTAGGTTTCCAGTTCCCTACTTTACACCAACCATATGGTTTTCCATGTTGCCGACTCCTTGCATCAGAACTCATGCTTGTTATAAATTCCCAGTCTGACAACCCAGCATCCTTGCATATCTAACCTTTGGTTCTCACTTTGTCTCTTCAAACTGCCTTTTTGGTTTTACTTCTAGTTTGCTTTGTGTGCTGTTATTGCAAGTCAGCTATGCTGTGCCAGGCCAAAGACACTCAGGCAAGCGTGCCTGGGTCACATGGACAAGCTGTGAGGAGAGAGGATGAGCCCTGCATGTCATGGCTTCTCAGTGCTTTTGAGTTTGCATCTCACACAGCTTTTCAGGTGTTTTTTGAACAATGTAAGCTGGAGTTGGAATTTCCCCTAGCTTAGGTGACTTCGTATCTGATAAGACCCTAGTAGGTTGGGCTCTACCCAAACTGTTTCTCCTAAAAGAAGACATTTTTAGTAAGAACAGAATGCTTTGGCTGGTTCATCTTCTTTCCCAGAAGCATATGGGGTTTGTTTGTTTGTTTGTTTGTTTGTTTGTTTATGAATATTCACTGTGTAAACCAGGTACATTTCCCAAAGATAAAACTTACAAAAGTAAGTCTATGACTCACTCTTTGGGAGTGACTGGCTTTAGGACTGACTGATGGTCCCTGAAGTCATCAGTTCTCAGGCTTGGCAACACTGAGCTTCCGGCCATTGGTTGTGTGCAGCTCAGGTTCTCTCCTCTAGGGCTGGGTCCTATAGAGATTTCTGCTGGTTGGTTTCTGCTCTAGAATTTGCAAGTCTCTGCATCTAACTGTCTCTACATTGTGTTGCCCTTGACCTTACATCTCTGGTAGATCTAAGAGACACTGGAGTTTTTGTTTTGTTCATTTTATTTTTGGTTTTCCACCTTTTTCTTTTAAAAGTTTCTTTTTGAGAACTTCATACATGAATACTATATTTATGTAATTCCCCACTTCATCTCCTCCCTTCACAACCACAGTCACTTCATCTCAAATTCATTCTTTGTGTGTGCATGTTTGTGTGTGCTTCTGTGCGTGCATGCATGCGTGCGTGCGCATGTGTGTGTACCCTGCTAGGTACATTTGGTATTACTCATGTGTGTATGCATTTAGTACTGACCCATGGGGATTAGATAACCTATCAACAGGCTTGCCCCTAAAGAGATCTGATGCTTCCTTTCTTAGCAGCCATTAATTGCCTATAGCTCTTTATCTAAGTGTAGGACTTTGTGAGACTTCTCAAATCCATGTTGGCTTGTCAGTTGGGGTTGCCACATTTCAGGTCTTGTTTAGGTGACCATACCGTTGAGATTTCATGGATGCAGCTTCCCTGTTATATATAGATGGCACTATCTCATGTAAGCTGCCTTGGTCCTCTGGCTCTTTTAATCTTTCCTTTCTACTTGCTGTTAGAATAAAGTGACAGCTACCAAACTGTCTGTACACTGAACCAGACAATGTGGATGCCATCAGAGATTTTCTTTGCTTTTTTTCTTTTCTTTTTTTTTTTTTTTTTTAATATTTCTTATCTTTGGAATTCATTGAGCCTTTCAGATCTGTGTATTTAAGTTTTCAGTTTTTTTTTTAATTTTTTTTCCAAATTAGACAAATTTCTGGCTAATGTTTCCCATAATCAACTCTTTGCTCCAACTTGCTGTCCTGGGATCCCAGTTACACATATGCTTATCGATTTGATATTGCCCCACAGCTTTCAAGTGCACTGCTCAGTTTTCATGCGTGCTCTCTCTTTCATGCTAGGTTATTTGTGGCCCTGTGACTTTAAGATTGCTGCTCCTTCCGTTACCAGTGTGTAATCCCCTCTCAAGCCTGCTCTGCAACTTTCATTTCAGTTTTTGGATTTTCATTATTTAAAAGTCATTCTGTTTTTCCTTCATTTCCTTCTTCATTATGTTTATGGTTTTATTTATATCATTAAATACAAAAGATTTAAAAGAGCTGCTTAGCATCCCTTCTGATAATTCCTTCATCTTTTTTCATTTTGATGATCTTTTAAAACTGAGCTTTAGCAAGAACCAAAAGACATGATTGCCCAAAGAATCAAATTAATTCAAGAAAAACATGAAGTACCTGCTAGGAAATACCTAACACTATTTAAAGGAATACAACAAACCAACCACTCAACAGTGTTAAATTTGCAACATCTGAGCATCAATAAAATTATTATATATCAAAAAAAGTCAGGGAAACACAACTGTTAATAAAAAGAATCAAATATCAAATTTGCCCCAATTCCAAGGCTTTGCCTTTCTCAGATCTTAATGGTTTTGACAATGTCTTTTCACTATAGGTATGGACAGTAGGTAAATAATACCTCAAGGATATAAGGTAGAGAGTGACAGAGTCAGCATCCTCTTCTGACCTCCACTTGTATAGTTACAGGTGTACACCTCCATGTAGGTGCACATGCATCAGATATGCCCCATCCTCCATGTATGTGCACATACATCAGATATGCCCCCATAAAAACACATACATATGCACAGCCAGCCAGCCAGGCACCACACACACACACACACACACACACACACACCAGAGAGACTCTTGCCAAAGGTAGCTACCTTGCTTTTGAACTTCGCCATCTCCAGAACTTTGAGTCAATAAATGTATGTTTATTATAAATTACTCAGTCTCAGAAATTCTGTTGCAGAATTTAGAAATATAACTTATTCTTAGAAATAGCCACTTAATACCATATCTAAATTATTTTATACCCAACAAAATGTACATCCTATAGCCCTTGCATAACATCAAGCAAGGAATCTGAGGTAAGGAAGCTGGAACCTAACCACAGTAAATGGCCCAGCTTTAATAAGGTCTAGTAGATACTATTGTGTAGTATTTCCTTTTGTGAATAGAACTTAGCCTCTAACCATACACTCTAATTGAGCCAAGTTCCATCACCTGATGACACTGAAACAATTTAGGGAGAACAAAATGTCCCTGCCCATTTCTTTCCTTGACTATTGCAATAAACAGAGGTGTTCAGAGAAGTCATATTAATACAAACACCCTTGACTGTATCTCCAAATAGCCCTAGTTATCCCAAACTTCTTAGAATCACCTAACCCCAGCCCTTCTCTGCCTTGTAACCAACTCTGGCAAGGGTATAGTAGGATTTTGGAAGAAAAGAAAAAAAGACCTCAGCAGCAGTTCTGAAAGCTATTTCCCCCTGGCAAATGGCACAGAACCAACTGCCAATCGCTCAGCCAGTCTTGATCTCTTTTCTACTGAAGAGAGAGAAATTGGGAAAACAGTATTTTCTAAATGAAATAGTGGAATGAAAATAGATTATACATAATCACTTTAAGTGTTGGTATCAGCAGAACTGGAAAATATCCTCTGGCTAAATCCCATGGTGGAAATCCGCTAATTTTGAAAGGATTAAGGCAACTGTATAATTTGGGATGGGCAGATAAAGGAAGGGACCATTCTGATAGTTAGACTACTCCAGGGAAAGAAACTGAATTTTAAAGTCCTAGGCAATAATTGCAAGTAGAACTCAATGTTTTAAAAGCTACACTGTTGGGACTGTTTCTAAAGATAAAATTTACATTGCTATAATCTCTGCTTGCCAGCAATGTTAACATTTTATTCAGATACATGGTTTATTACTGTTTGAAAGCTGCTACACAGTCATCTCTCCAGTTTACCTTATCAAAAAAGAACCCAGACCCGATTGGACCCAGTTGATACAATAATCCCCATGAAATATTTTTCCAAGTTCCATCACAGTGGCAAACCCCTGAGAATGATATTAATGTATTTAGCAGAGGACAGTGGCCTAAGAGGTCACTTTCCAGCCATGAGAAGCACCAAACTTTCTCATTCTATTGCTTGTGACTTTCCACCAGGTCAGCACTAACTGAAGGGATATGGAGTTGGCAGAAGGTACCAGGAAGAAAAAATTGTTAAAAGAGCATCACTGAGCATTTTGTAACTGATAGACCCTCAAAAATGCAGAAAAGACTGCTGTTGTGGGATATACTTATGAATTCGAACACTCAGGAAGCTGGGATGAGAGGATTGTGAGCTCAAGGTCAGCCTAAGCTGTATAGCAAGACCCTCTCTTCTCTTCACCCCATGCCCTCAAGAAGGTTGGGATGAGGAGCTGGGACAAAAAAAATTTACTTCATTTTATTCTAGTATCTTTAGTGCCTGGACCACTACAGGACACAGAGTAGAGTCCAGTGTGTAATCCATGCATCCATCACCAATAGTCACAGCTGAGGCCCTCTGGAAAGGATGTGCTTCACCCTGCACTGCAGAGGCAGAGGTGGGGAAGAATGGACCAAAGGAGGCTTAGTCTCCTTATTTCCAGAGACACTATCTATCCCAAAAGATGACACTTCACCTTTATAAGCGAAACATGAGGCTTTATTGCTGTGTTTGATCAGAATCAATCACTTCCTCTCCCTCTACTTTGCCCTCTATCTCCTTCCCTTTCATCCTCTCCACTTCATATCTCTCTCTCTGTCTCTCTCTCTCTGTCTCTGTCTCTGTCTCTCTCTCTGTCTCTCTCTCTCTCTCTCTGTCCCTCTCTGTCTCTCTCTGTCTCTCTCTCTCTCTCTCTCTCTCTCTCTCTCTCTTCTCTCTTCTCTCCCCTCCTTTTCTCTTCCTTGCTTTGGCTGTCCAGAGTAAATATAGATGTGAGAGTGAACCATGCTTATTCATTTCATGGTAGAGTTTCATGTATGGTCTACTGAAGTCTTTTTAAATTATTATTATTGTTTTATTTCTGTATCTTACCTTTTCTCATGGACAGACTCTGACTTGTGGCAAATAAGACTGTCACTGATCATGTTGATAAGAGATGACTCTGTAAGAAAGGCCACATGCTTTTCTTTATTTGTTTATTATATGTATGTGCATATATGTATGTGTGGAGACATCATGACACAGCACGTGGAGAAATCAGAGGACAACTTGTGAGTGTTGGCTCTCCCCTTCTACCATGTGGGGCTGGAGGGCTGAACGCAGATCTGAATCCTTGCTGTCCGGTTCCTTTACCCACTAAGCCATATCACTGGCCAGCTTGCTGGAGTTGGTCCTATCCTACGACTGTGTAGGTGACTCTTGGATTGTTGGCCATATCAGTCCATGAGGGCAGTGAGGAGAGATGGTGAATGGGAGGGCAGGGGAGGAGGGGTATCCACCAGCCCGAGTATCCCATTTTTATGTCCCTGTGTCCTGAGATCAGCATTAGGCACACTTGGCAACACTTTCATGCCACCAAAATGCCCCCCAAAAGGCCACCAACTTACTGGCTGGAAGAAATGGGAAATGTTCAGGGTTTTATGCAATAGTGGAACCCTGAAAACACAGGCCCAGAGAAACCCTAGTTCTATGTATGTATGAATGTAGTGCAAATCTATGATTGATAAAATCTATGCATGCTTGGAAGAAACTGGAAGTAGGTACCAGCTAAAATTTAAAGAATTAAATTAAAAGTGGCAATACACAATTTGATCTACTTTTATTGAGTATGCTCCTCAATTATCTAACTCTGGCTGTTAAAAGGGGGTTGAAATCATGCCCAAATTCAATGCTGGGATGATCACAGGGGCTGGCCATTAACCTGAGTCTGTTGAAACCAATTCTTGGCTTTTATTGTGCCAGTTAGGGAGATGATTTAGGGATCTTTTTTAGACATGTGTTAATTCACCTATTATTTATAGCCCGTCTTAGGGTTTTTTGCTGTGAAGAGACACCAGAACCAATGTAACTTTTATAAGGGAAACATTTACTTGGGGCTGGCTTAGAATTTCAGAGGCTTACTCCATTATCATTATGGCAGAAAGTATGGCAGCATGCAGACAGACATGGTTCTAGAGGAGCTAAGATTTCTACATCTTGATCCCAAGGCAGCCAGAGGAAGACTGTCTTTTCAGGCATCCGTGAGGAGGCTCTCTTCTACAATGGGCAGAACCTGAGCGTGGGAGTCCTCAAAGCTCCTCAACTCCTAACACACACACACACACTTTCTTCAACAAGGCCACACCTCTTAATAGTGCCACTTCCCATGGGCCAAGCATATTCAAACCACCACAGAACCCTACAGTGTTTTATGACAATCTCACTTTCTGAACTTTCTAGCATGCTCATTTCTTAGCACAACTATGCATATTAATAATCTGAAACACAGACCTAGCCTAAGATCCTTTTTTTTTTTTTTTTTCATTTTAGTTTCAAGACTATGGGAGAGATACATTCCCCCAACTCTTGGGACAGATACTATGTTTTGGTGCTATCTTAGCCCAATACCTAGCTCTAAAAGACGGTTTAGTAAATGTTTGTTGAACTTATCTTTGGAGAAAAAGTCAATAGTTTCACCCCAGCTCTACAAGAACATATTTTTACTGCTTAAGTTGTGACAGGTGGAGCCTACAATTACTAGGAATCCTTCAGGCTATGGAATTCAGTGGAGAGTACTTGTGTGGCAACTGAGCCTTCATATACTTCACACATGTAAATGATAAGACTTTTAATGGCTTTTCAATCTTTGCACAAAAGTGAAAATTCATCAATGAGAACTGTAATCCTGGCTGTAGGCCATTTTCTTGATAAAGCCTAGAATCATCTAGAAGAGAATTTCCATGAAAGATTGTTTATATCAGATTGTCCTATGGGCACATCTAGAGGTGGGGGTCATCTTGATTGCCTTGATTGATGTGGGAAGACCCAGAATAAAAGTGGGAATCTCCATTCCTTGGTTTAGGGACCTTGAACTGTATAAGAATAGAAAAAGCTAGCTGAACACTAAGTAAGCATACATTTCTTTCTTTCTGCTCTTGATTGACAATATGCTTTGATGAGCTGCTTCAAGCTTTGGCTGCTGTGATTTCTCTATAATGATGGACTGTGCCCTATAAGTGTAAGCTAAAAATAACCCTTCTTTCTTGTCTTAGTCAGGGCGTGAACTGCTGTGAAAAGACACCATGACCATGGCAATGCTTTTATTTATTTTTTTAAATTTATTTAGTTATTTAAATCACATCGTAATTTACTTATTTACACAGAGGTTATAAACACAAAAAGGCAGGATGTGGGGAAGGGAATGGCACCGGAGCATAGGTGTTCAGGGGGAGTACAGATACCTTTCAGAACAGGGTATCAGCTGGTGTAGGTTCAGGGGACAGGTCACTATGACTCTGCCTATGATTCACTTGTCCTTATCTAAGTTGGTACTGTCCACCGAGGCTGCCTATTTATAAGACCTATGACTACTCAGGCTGGTAAATTTCCACAGAAGCCGCCTGTTTACAATAGCTTATAGCCTTCTGTTTCAGTGTTTTTCCACAGAGACCCAAGACTTTGTGTTAGCATGCATGTATGTCAGGCCTATTGCTGATTTCAGGCCTATGGCTGATTTTAGGCCTTTAGTGTATATGCAGGGCTGATCCTGACATCTCTTCCCTTCTCTAATTATAGAAGGATGGCAATGCTTTTAAAGGACAACATTTAACTGGGGCTGACTTACAGTTTCAGAGGCTCAGTCCATTATCATCATGGCAGGAAGCATGGAAGCATCCAGGCAGATATGGTGCTGGAGAAGGAGCTGAGAGTTGTATATCTTGATTGGAAGGCAGCCAGAGACTAGCTTTGGAAGGCAAACAAGAGGAGGGTCTCTTCCTCACTGGGTGGAGCCTAAGCAACAGATCCTCAATGCCCACCCCCACAGTGACACACTTGCTCCAAGGTCACACTTCCTAACAGCACCCCTGGGCCAAGCATATTCAAACCACTACACTCCTTTAAGTTATGTTGGGTCAAGGTAGTTTATTAAAGCAACAGAAATGAAAACAGACGGAATTATAGATGAATCAAAATCCTGACTACTTAGAAGCTGTCTCCCCCTCCTCCCTCCATACTGACCACTTCCTCCTGCTTTTGTAGCTGCCAATATACCATGAAAAATCACCTTTAATTGAAAGCTGAATTTTAATTTTCCAGTGCTGCAGGTAGCTAATCACAGAGAATGTTCCATAAGGCCTACAAGATGTTGCAGACTCCTGTCTCTTAATGCTTCTTCACTTGATCACCATTACAAATACAAATAAAAGAAACCACCCATGATGTGTGGCTTGAATCTTATGGTAATCTCACGTCCCCTTGATCCAAATCTACCATAGCCTAATAAAAAGCCAAGGGCAATGTGCTTCAAAAGATAACAAGCATTTGCCAGAGTTCTTTGCTCCAAAATCTTCAAGGAGCTCAATACAACACAATCCCTTTATAATCTGCCCAGAGAGCTACCCTGTAGGTTTTAAAATATTCAGATGCCAGATGAACACTGGATTACCCACTTTGTGGCTAGAGGGAGAAAGAAAGACAGACAAAAGACTATGGTGTGTTCTCGGTTGAGGTCAGTGAACTGTCAGCTTTCCATTACTGTCAGAAAATTCTAAGACAAACAACCCATGAAGAGAAAGCATTCATCTTACCTATGGTTCTGGAGACATGGTCTTTTAGTAATTAGCCCCATTGCTTTTGAGTCTGAGGTGAGGCAATGTGTCATAGTATGAGCACATGTCAAACTATTCAATTGTTATCTAGGACTTGAAAAAAATGTGAAAATAGAAGGAGTGGTGTCTTGCTGTTTCCGTGATGTCACAGCCCCCAATAACCTAGGTCTTCCCACTAGGTGACTCTGCCTATAAATAGTGCCAAACAAGAGGCTAAACTTCTGATATGAGCATTTACAAAGAGTGCTTCAAATCTGAAAATCTAGAAAGGAATTCTTGCTTTTAACAAACACATCAAGTGTGCTTCTTCCAACTGACTCTTATTTTGCATGAAATGATGCAGTTGCAAAATTCACATTGCTTTGGTCACCTGAAATTCTCAAATCAGGTATTTATTTGGTGAATGGGTTACAGAAGCTGAAATTCTCCAATAAGAGATATCTCAGTTTTGAATCTAGTTAAACTCTGATTGTAAATGTAATCTTTATTCCTCAGATGAAACTGTCGTCTTGGAGGCTTACTGATGAATAAACTCACCCCCTCCCATTCTTTCTGAACTCTGGGTAGCTGTTTCAACTCAGCTGTTATGGCCCAAAGCTGACTGACTCAATCTGACTTCTCTCAGCTTTGGCAATATGTTTTAATCTTCTGGTCACTTCTCATTCTCTGCTTCATTCTGTCTTCACTTGTGTCTAGTTTGTTCTTTCTGCAACCTGTCCCAGTAAAACTGCCTCCTCCTCGATCTCTCTCTTTGTCTCTGTCTCTTTCCCCACTACTGCTCTCTTAAATAGCTTCTCTTTTCTATGCTGTTTTCATGAGAGTTGGGTGTACCTATCCCTGATTCATTCTATCAAATCTTTCCCTGATTCATTATTTTGTCTGCCCCTCAATTAGATGCCACTTTCAAGCATGGCTGCTTACTTCTACAAACTAATTTTACTTTAAAGGTAAGGGCGTGTCTGTAGTCCAGCCAGGGGCATTAAAGGTGTGTGGCATGTCTACATTCCAGCTGGATCACACAGACATAAGTCTTTGGATGTGATCTCTTGCCAGAGCAGCCATGTTGCTGGATTAAAATTCCTCTACATCTTATGACTCCTATGTAGTGAACAGGGCCTTAATTCCACAACCTGCATGGCACATATGTGACTCTGAGTCATAGCCTCACCTCCTTCCCTGAGGTTTAAGCTCCTTGTGTTCATGGGTATAGCTCTTTCCTGTGGACATATGTCTTTATAATTCTCTAAGCTAGCTGCAGGTTAGTGGAGAGTTTAAAAACCAGCTTTAGGGCTTATGAGATGGCTCAGCAGCTAAAATAACTTGATGTCAGGCCAGATGGTCTGAGCACAAGTGTGAATGCATGCACGTGCACAGATACAGACAGACAAGTCAGCGTAATACAATTTATTTAAATCCCCTATAGGGTATTGGTTTTTTCAGCATGCTAGACAAACATTTCTTGTGTGTAGCGTTAATGTGAAAAATAAAGTTAGTGGGTAGGGAGCAAAGGTAAAAAAAAAAAAAAAAGTGCCATCATAGTGATATTTGGTAAAGAGAGTTAGATATTTGTATGTACTACAGGCTGTATTGAACATTTATCTTATATATGTATCACATTCTTCTTGGTGCAATCTGAATATTTCTGAAAATTCATTCTGATTGATTAGTTATATAAAAAAATGTCTTAGCAATAGCTCTCTCCATTTTAAAGCAACACTTAAGCCCTGTGCCTATTGATCTACCATCAAGTCTCTCTTTAGATGGATTCAGTCACCAAAGCTCAATCCTGGGTGTGGCAAATATTCACTTGTTTCTATAAAGTGTCCTTATAATTCCAAGCCTCAAACAGTAGCATGTGCTACTTAAGGACAGGGGATGTCTTAACTGTACTCCTGAAAATCTCCCACTCTCTTGGCCTTCATATTAGGAATCACTTGACTGTGGCCAGGGGGTAGGACAATCCTTTTTATGCTGAGCTCTCAGGCTTGTACCTCAAACCACAGAGGCTTGTGAAATCCAAACCATAGCATAGAGATTCCCAGGCTTTCTGTCTTGGGATTGGTTTCCTGCATCTCCGAGGAAGTGGTTTAGTTTTCAATTTTATCTTTACAGTTTTCTCACAAGTATTATTATTATTATTATTATTATTTCTATGTCATTGAGTCTTTTCTAATGCAAAGGATTCTGGGAGGTTATCATAGTGAAAGTCCCAATGCTAAAGTAAAACAGACAAACAGCAAACAGCCACACATGTTCCTCTTCAAAGCATTATCTCCTGGTGTGTGGGAGATGGTCACACAGGCCTTCCCAGGCCTCTACATGGTGATCATGCCAGGAGACAGCAAGGGCCTAGGCCTTTGCTCTTCATTCTGTGTTCTCAGCAGATCTAGGAAGGTGTTACCTGAGCGTATTCTTCAGGGCCAGACACGGAGGTAGGCCTTGGTGGGAGTGAGTCTGCTCTTCACAGCCCGAGGACCCAGTGAACCCAGTACTCTTCTATGGAAACAAGCCCTTTGGGATGCACAGAGAGAACACTTAACATGTAATTTTAAAAATCACCTTTCAGGGGCTCCTAGCTGACTCTTCACATGGAGATTTTGAGAGATCCTTTACGTTTTTTACACAGCATAATAAATCTGGGTGAGGTTGGGAATGCAGTCTCATAAACTTTGACCTGCCAGACAGACATTTTCCTACTCGGACTCTGGTAAAGTGTGTACTTCACAGATTTCTCATCTAAGAGAAACTTTTAGAATGGTTTTCATGCCAAAATGCCCAACATTGATATCAAGTACGTGCTTAAATATAATTTATTGAAATTTATTTCTCCAAATTTTATTTTGTATGTGTGAAGGTGAAGGCAAAAGAATAATAAAAAGATTTTTTAAAAAGCATTCATCAGACCCCCTGGAGCTGGAGTTACAAGTGGCTGTTAACATCCTGATGTGAGTGCTGGGAACTGATCCTGGGTCCTCTGGAAGAGCAGTATGTTTACTGAGTCCATGGACCAGAAGAGGGCCAATTCAGATGCAGGGTCATAAATGGGGTTCCCATTATTCCCACCTCCTTTGGTCCCAGTTCCCTTCTCTACAATGAACACACATTGAGGAGAGACAAAGGGTATTGGAGACAATACTATTGGCCCAGGAGACTCAAGAAGAGCTGTCATTGGCTTACAGAGCCTTTTGAGGGCTTCTCTTTGGTCAAGGGCACATCATAAGAGCTAAGGATTGGCCTGAGGGATGACTCCATTGGCCAGGGGATGTTTTGTCATAGCCTTTGGCTATGGGGTGAAAGGAAAAGATCTGGGAATGAAGACCAGTACCTGGGAAGATAGGACAAGACAGTAGCTTCTGGGCCTACAGGCCCTCTTCAGACCACACAGCAGGATGGGCAAAACTGGTGTCAGACCCTAGCCAGGAAAGGGGAGCCCAGGTCAACAAGTAAGTTGCAAAGAACATCCCCTGTCCAATATCCCCCACCTGGGGATGCCCCGCCCAAGGCCCTTCTTGATGGCCAACTTGGGCTGAGAACCACTCTCTGCTCCTCTAACCAGAAAGGCTTCTTGGCTCCTGGAGGCCATAGCTTGATGTTGAACTGCTGCAGGGTCTGCTTCAGTTGTTTCTGGTTCCCAGCAAAGTAGGCAGACATTGGACTGTAGAAGAGGAGCAGTCAATCACGAGTCCCTGCATCCCGCGGAGCCTAGGCTCAGCTCCTCTAAGTCCGTCCAGTAGTCATCATATTCTAGCCTGGAAGCCTCATATTGTTTGACAGTCATGAGTGTGGCTTCCATGGTCTTGGTGACCAGTGTGTTGATGCTAGAGACAAAGACATTCAGAGCCCCAGCAGCATCTCCACATTCTTGTACCGCAGCTTCGGCATATCTGTAAGATAGTCAAATTCCTCCTGAAGCTCCAGGGACTTCTGACTGAGGTCAGCAAAGGCATCACCTAGTGCATACTGGGTCTGCAGCAGGCTGTAGAGGTGGGCAGTCAGTGGCTAACCAGCTGCAGGACGCTTTTGTACTTGTACTTTGTCTCATACAGAAACTCAATCTTCAACTCTAGCTCCAGATCCACAGTTGGAGAGCCTTGGCCAAATCTCTCTGATAACAGCTGCTTTGCACACTTACATGTGTTGATGCCCCATTTCCTGATGATGTCAAACATTTCTCCAGCGATACTCCTGGGCCACCTCATCACTGGGGCCAGAAGGTGAGGTGCTGTGAGATGGTTGGCAGCCAGACCCTGTGGCCCATCACCAGAGGCCCCGTAGCCACCAGACACAATGCTAGTTTCACAGAGATTGGGTCCTGACACCATCACCTGCTGGAAGTCCTGCTCCAGCTGACCATCTTCAGGAAGCAGCCCAGCTTCACCATTTCTGTGATGAAATCTTCATTGTGGCTGCCTTCCCTATGATCCTGGCTGTTATGGCTAGTGAAGAGACTAAAGTCAAGGTCTCCAACCCAGCATGTAGCCATTCAAACATGCTCTACAATCCTGGTCTTTTTTGTCCTTTGGTATTCCTTCCCCTCTTCCTTCAAACAGCCATTTCCTTTCTCCATCTCATCCACCCAACTTCCTCGGGCCCTCTTAACTGCTGAGCTATCTCTCCAGTGCTTAAACTATTATGATTCCTATCTTTTTACTCGTATCATGCACAAAATTTAAGAAAAGACCAGTACTCTTGATAAATAATGTCCAATAGTTTTAAATTTGAAAATGAAAAATAAGATTCACAGTGGATATGTTAAAATTTTAATTAAGGAAAAGATCAGGATCCTAAAGCAAATGAAAATATCAGTAATAGTTTGTTCACTGGGGACACAAGATGTCTTTTCACACAGTATGAAGAGGTAAAGTAATTGTTAGAATCAGAGTCAAACATGATTCAGATGTTGGAACAATCTGACAGATTTCAGATTCCTCTGATAAAATCTGCCAAAGTCTTGTGGAAAAGGTAGACAGTGTTCTAGATCAGATTGGTAATCTCAGAAGAGAACAGAACATACAATAAAGAATAAATTGTGATGTAAGAAATTTTTCAAAAACTGTTATAGGTAAAGATGGCCTTCCAAAGACTCAAGAATGTATCTACCCAGCTCAGAAGAAAGCACTGGGGCACTTGAACCAAGGTCCCTAGAACTTACCCAGTCTGAAGACAAAGTGCACAGTAAGAAGGTGTGTTAGAACACACACCAAAGAACTGTGGGGCAGCATTAAACCAGAGTCCACCAAGAAGAAAATGGGTCAAAACTAATGTTTGAATAAGCAATGACTAAGAATTTTCAAAAATTACTGTTAGACACCAAACAAAATAACCAATAAACTTGGCGATTAAAAAAAACAAAAACAAAATCTAGATATATCACAGTCAAACTACTAAAAACCAAAGACAAAGAGAAAATCTTACAAGCAGCCAGAAAGAGACACATTAAAAACAGGAAATAGAATAAAATCAGAGCCAATGTCTTATTACAACCAGGTAAGTGAGAAGACAACAGAATATCTTAAAAGACTGAGAACAAAACCACAAAGCAAACAAAAGAACCCTGTCCAACCTAATGCTAAGTTAAGTCAACACTTCTAAAGGAGGTTGACTCTATCAGTTCACCACCAGGAGATTTAATAATAAAAAAAATTAAGAGAATTGTTTCAGCTAAAGGGACATAAGTAAAATTTGTGTCTACACAAAGACAACAAGGACTAGAAATTTTAAAAATGTGACTAAAATTTATGAATCCTTATTTTTTAAAATCTCGCTGAAAGAGAAGTATTTAAGACAAAATAGCAACATTGAATTACAGCACACGAAGAAGTAAAATGGACCAATGCACAAATGAGGAGTGGGAAGAGTTGTAGCATTCGTTCATGAAGCCAGCAAACTGCACTCTTTGTGGCAATGTGCTTTCTGAAGGTAGATTCTGATGACACAGAAACCCACCAAAGTGTTAAAGCATGAATTCTAGGTTAATAGAATAGATGAAATAATGAAGAACCTTCAATTTGATGCAGCAGGGTAGAGGGCAAAGAAACAAAGACCAGTGGCTTTGAACCCGATTGTATCAGTGAGCAGAATGACTCAAAGAGGAGACTCACTCCCAAGATGCAGCATGGGCATTTTAGTTTGACTGTTTTGGCCACATTCATGTGTTAGAGATGTCATTTCTCAGGATGACACTGTTAAGTGGTGGGGCATTGTGGCGATAGTTGGGTCCTACAGACTATACCTCCACAAACTCATAAATGCTTGTCACCAGAGAGTTGATTAATGATCATGGAATAATGATCATTGCCCCTCTGTTTTCTGCCTCAGAGAGAAATGGTACAAGGCTGTGCCCTGAGGCTTCTCAACCATAGAACTACCGACCCAAAGAAATCTGTTTGTTATATGTTAACAAACCTCAGGTATTCCCCTATAGCCACACAGAATTACTAGGATAGAAAAATTGTATTAAGAGTGACAATTGTTCTAAAGATACCTGAACATTGAGAAGTGACTTTGGGAATGGATAAGGGATGAAACTTAGAAAACTTCTTCTCCAGTGCCATGTCTACCTGCCTGCTGTCATGTTCCCTGAAATGATAATCATAAACTCACTCTCTGAAACCTTATGGAACTGTAAGAAGTTCTATAAGTTACCTTAGTCGTGGTGTTTTGTCATGGAAATAGAAAAGTCACTCAGATACCTGCTAACCTGTGAAACATTATCAGGGACCCCATAGCTACCACACAGGACTAGATTTCAGAATGGGCAACAGCAACCAAAGAACAGAATATCCAGAACAGAGATGAGATCAGATATCTACACTAAGAAACAATTCAAACATCCTAACTCTAGATTTCTAGAGCCCAGCATAAAAATATAAACATGACCAACCAAACAGTATGCCTCCCCTCAAAGCCAGCAATTCTACTACAATAGGCCCTGAAAAAAGCAATTTAGCTGAAGCACAAGACAAGGACTTCAAAATAGCAATCAGGAATGTTTAAGGACCATGAGGTAGATGTGGATAAATGGTTTAATGAAGACCATGAAAACACTATTGAATGAAATAATGGAAACATTTCAAGAAAGGATAATTTAACAAAGAAATAGAATCACAAAAATGAAGCATATAAAAATGGAAATGAAAAACTTAGAATATTAAACTCAGAGATCAGCCTCACCAACATAAGAAAGAATTTCAGGTCTTAAAACAAGTCAGAAGAAATGGATAACTCAGTCAAAGAAAATGTGAAATTTAAAAACTTTCAAGCATAAAACATCCAGGAAATCTGGGACACTGTGAAAAGACCAAAATCTAAGAATAATAGGGATAGAGGAAAGAAAAGAAACCCAGGTCAAAGGCTCAGAAAATACTTTAAACAAAATCAGAGAAAAAAATGTCCCCACTCTAAAGATGCCTATCAAGGTTCAAGAAGCATATAGAACACCAAAGAGACTGGAGCAGAGAACAAGCAAACCCTCTCATGACACATAATAATCAGAAAGAAACTATATGAAAAGCTGTAAGAGAAAAAGATCAAGTCATATATAAATATGTACCCTTTAGAATAACACCTGACTTTTCAATGGAGACTCTGAAGGCTAGAAAGACCTGAATGGATGTTCTACAAACTCTGACAGACTACAGATGTCAGGCCAAATTACAATACCCAACAGAACTATCAATCACAGTTGACAGAGAAGAAAAATATTCCATGATAAAACCAAATTTAAGCAATTTCTATTTACCTGTCCAGCTCTTACTGAAGGCACTAGAAGAAAAACAGCAGTTTGAAAAGTTTAACTGAACCAAAGAGAACCCAAGGAATAAATAAAAGAACAGTAAATCAAAAGGAGGAGAGACCCAGACCACAACAACAGAATAACAGGAATTAATAATCACTGTTAGTTAATAACTCTCAATGTTAATAGTCTCAATTCCCTAATGCAAAGATACAGAATAACAGATTGTATTAGAAAACAGGATCCATATTTCTGCTGTAGTCAATAAACACACCTTACTAGTAAGGATAGACATCAGGGTAAAAAGGTAGAAAAAGATATTCCAAGCAAATGTACCCCCCAAAAAAAAAGCAAGCACGTGTCACCATTGTAATAATCTAACAAAATCGACCTAAAACTAAAACTAATCAGAAGAGATAGGAAAATCTCTTGAAAACTGTTTGTGTTTTCAAAGGAAAAAATCTCCAAGAAGATATTATAATTCTAAGCATTCATGTAGCAAACACAAGGGCACCCAAGTTTATAAAAGAAGCACTACCACTCCAGCCAAAATCACATATTGACCCCCACAAAAATACTAGTGAATGATTTTAATACCCCACTCATGCCAGTAGACAGGTCATCCAGGCAAAAAAACTAAACAGAAGAACACCGGAGTCAAATAACATCATAAATCAAACAGACCTAACAGACATCAACAGAGGATTCCACCTAAACACTAGAGGATGTATTTTCTTCTCAGCAGCCAAGGGAGCTTTCTCCAAAATTAATCACATTGTCCCCCTTACTAACAAAGAAGCTATTTTCAACTGATACCTGCTGGCAAGGGAAATCGGTTTTCTCCAGTGGAATGTCACTGGGTCTATCAACCCCACTCCAGGGCAGGCCCCGTGCCCAGAAGTACTTGGCTGACAGAAAACAAATTCCATGTTTTGTTTTGTTTTTTTGTAGGCTTTTTGTTTTATTTTGGCATTTTTTGACTTACTGAGTTTTTGCTTATTTGTTCTGATTTTCATTGTTGTGGGTTTTGTGGGCTTTTTGTTTTTTTAAGAGAGAGAGCTAAAGTTGGGTGGGTAGAGAGGTAGGGGGTTCTGGGAGGAGTTGGGGAGGGGAAAACATGATCAAAATACATTATATGAAATTTTGTTGTTGTTTTTTTTTTTTTTTTCAAGACAGGGTTTCTCTATACATAATTGTCATAAGCACATAACAACAACAACAATTTTTAAAGGAAAAGAAAACAAGATGACTATAGAAAATCCAGGACTTATCAGAGATTACTTAAGTAGGGACCAGATATCTAACGGAGGGCTCACTGATGAAAACTAGGACCGCCCTAATGAGACCCAGAGTCAAGGTCATCCATGCTGCACAGTTGCACAGAGCCTGGAGCCTTGGGTCCATGGCCTGGGGCTTCATGAAAGGTGAACTAAGTGATGGCATAGATTTCTGCAGAGAATAGCAGGCTGCCTGTTTCTGCATGGTTACTTCTACCTCTGCTGATGTGAGGAAGAAAAACCATGACTCCGAGGCAGGTTTTATAATTAAAAAAGGAAACAGAGTGTAAAGATTTGAGAAATTTGCAGCCTAGCAAGAAAAGTGTAACAACGCATGTTTGGGCAGAGAATGCTCAGAGAAATCTAAAGAAATCAGCACAAAAAGAAAAGAAGCAAGTACCCCAGAAGCATCTCTCTGAGCTCTCTTCCACCAGAGTCCCAGAGCTGAAGGAGGAAAGGCTAGAGGCACCTTCCATGAAGAGTACTCTTATGCCCAAGGCCACACTGGGATTCTGCTCTCTGCATCCCAGGGCAGCATTCACTGGCCATCCCAGCCAAGCTTAAGCATCCCTAGATGTGATCTACACAATGAGCCCCAGCAGTGTCCATATGATGCTAATTCTTCAGGCACACAGGATGACTCTGAAGTCGGGTGTGACTCTTCCACCTGACTACAGAAACCCCAAGTGGCCATGTAAGATTCAGCAAGAGCCACAGCAGGTAGTGCTTACCAGGCCAAGCCCCCTGGAGCTGTGGGAGTGGAATTAACATCCATAGGACCTCAGAAAGTTGGAGCTCCTGGCAGCAGACAGAATTCAACTGGGAAAACCACAGGCACCAGTGGGAAACTCTATTTCAGCGGAACTGATGTGGGAACTGAATCTAGTAGAGTCAAAGGGGTGGGACTACCATAATTTGGGAACACCACTCTCCTGAGTATGTCTATTAAGGAACACATGGAAGGGAAGATTATTCCAGAGTTTTACAACTCAGTGTCTGTGCTCTTGGTTTTCTATCTTCTTTAAAGCCCCTTCTGTATTATTTCACCCTTTTGGAATATGTCCCTCATTGAATATTAAAGCAAATTCTCTTTCCCTCCCTCTCTTCTTTTCTCCCATCTTCCATGCAGATTCTCCTCCCTCTGTTTTTTTTCTTCCCCCTCTCCTTTCCTTCCTCCCTCTCCCCTATCTCTGTATATGTGTATTGTATGTATGATATGTGATATATAGCACATGTGTGTGTGTAATGCATACATGAGTGTTCATACCTGTGTGCATACAAGCATAAGCTAAAATTGGATAGCCTCTGTTGCATTCTACTTTCTTGTCTTGAGACAAACAAGACAGGACGACTTGTTTTGAGTTGTAGCTGAAAGGATCTTGCCTTGGGTCCCAGGTGAGGCTTGGTCTTAATTTAGGACTTTTGAGTTGATACTGGAATGATATAAGATTTTTGAAACCACTGGTATGAAATGACTTATTTTGCATGGTGAAAAGGGCATGGGTTCGGAAGACCAGAACAAAGCTATAGGTTATGTTTCTCGGAAGCACATGTATTGCAAACTTAATTCCTCAGTGTGAGTATATTAAGATATAGGATCAGTAGGCAGTGTTTGGATCATGAGGGCAGAGTCTTCATGGACGCATTAATGGCTGCATCCGGGAAATGGGTTTGCTATTGTGTCATGGGAGTTTCCTATCTTTTTAACTAATTCACTCACATTGTTTTGTATATGCTACCATTGTGCTTTTGAATTTTCCAACCTTGAGACATATAAGAAAAATGCATTATTATTATTATTATTATTATTATTATTAAACTACACAGTGTTAACTATCGTATTCTAGTAAAGAGGGGTGGTGAATGGCTCAATTGTATATATGTTCACCAAGAAGCCTATTTTAAAGACACACATAGGTTAAATGCCAATTAGTAAAAGATGTATTATACAAATACTAAGCATACAAAAGTATTTTAGTATTTTAAACAAAGTAGACTTCATAAGAAGGAATATTATCAGGAATAATGAAGAACATTATATGATGATAAATGGATCAAGTTTCTAAGAAGATAGAACAGAACTAAATATATAAGCATTTAACCCCAGGGTTTCAAAAAGAATGACACAAAGCTGCCATACTAATATAGAATCACTTTTTTCAAACCTATGCCAAATGGAACCAGGAGGCTATGAAGGATGTGTCTTCATGTGTCAGAACAGGGACCATGATTAGAGTTGTGTGAGGAAATTCTGAGTGGTTGTGAGAAAACTCCAAGAACATGAGTTTTGCTCATACGACCTTGCTTAACCATCAGAATACAAATTGTCTGATCGTCTAAATAAAGGTGGCTATTGCATGAGACTTTAGTCTATCTCATTTTTAAGTTCCATTTGCCCAGGTCCCAGTGCCCCTAGAGCACTAACACTCATGTACTTATGTTCAAGACAGGACCATTACAGGGATTCTGGAAGTGCCAACAATTCAGACAAGCTAGTTCTCTGAAGGCTATCCCCCTAGCAACAGTCAGCATTACCAGAGAAGAACTTAGTCCTACAGTCGGCTCCTATAGTCAAAGATGTTTACTTCAGAACAGTTTATGTGAGGAGTGGAAAGATGGCTCAGTGTTTAAGAGCGTTGCCTGCTCTTCCAGAAAACCCTAGTTTTGTTCCTGCAACCCATGTTGGGGAGCTAACTACAAGTATAACTCTAGCTCCAGGGAGTATGTGTAAGGGCTAAAGTTATGTTTTAAGTTTAAATTGCTGTGCTTAAGAGAGCTATAAAACAAAAATGCCTCTAACCTGTAAGCTTCACTTGTCCAAGGACAGATAAGTTTCTGGAATGCTGGGGGCTGTCATTCATGTAAGATAATCAGCTACATGTTTTCACTTTTGTAAGCAAGCTTGGTTGCCCTGACTGCACAGGATGTGCTTGGATATACCTAGGTGGGCGGTACTTAGGCAGGAAGCACATCATGATATATGCTTGCTCCTGATTGGACAAAGTCAGGAAGTACTCAGCCTTGTGGGTTTTGCCTTTATAAGCAGCGAACTAATGAATTTCATGGCCATTCTCTGGGAATTCCGGATGTGGACCGGGTCAGTGTCCATTATCCTGGCCAGTATTTAATAAAGATTGGCTTCAAATTTAATTTAAAAAAAATATGGTAGTGGACTTCTTCTTGCCCAGTGGGATTAATACATGACACCCTCCCTGGCCTCTTCAGGCACAAACACACAGACTCAGGTACACACTCACACATACACACACACACAGAGACACAAACACAGAGTCACTCACTCAAATTTGAAACAAAGAAACTAAACAGATTCTGGGTCTGGACAGATGGTTCAGCAGTTAAGCGTATTAGCTGCTTTTTCAGACCCAAGTTCAATTCCAGCATCCACATGGCAGCCCACAACTGTCCATAAGTCCAGTTTCAAGGGATGCAATACTCTCTTCTGACCTCCTCCAGCACCAGACACATATGCAGCACACAGACACACAAAAACAACCAAACATATAAAAATAAAGATTATTTAAAATTAATAAAAAAGTTGATTAAAAAAAAAAAAGGTTTTCCTAGAAAACTCAAACCATGTTGTTTAACCATAGAATTTCTGTATAAGATTCCAGGAAATGGAGGGTTGCGTAAGAGTAAGTAGAAGAGAAAAAAAAGACAGTTTATCTAGACACTCCCAGTATGCAGATAAAGATGTTACCTTGCCTCAATCCTCTGGGCTATCTCTGGTCCACAGTGGCACGCAGATCCTAGGTTGCAACCACCTGTTACTCCTGAACGAACTATGTTTTTGAGAGTCAGTCTCTGTTATCCAAAGAAGTCTCTGAAAGGAGAAACATACAGTTAAAGCCTGAGACCTCAATAGTCCTCTCTGAGTAACTGACAGAGAAGATAGAAGTCAGTAAGGATAGCTAAAGGTGAAATCAACCACCTATCAACCAATTTGGCAGGTCTCACAGTCGTGATTACACAACAATGGCAAAGGGGTCACTCGTCTCAAGGACAATGGACAGTTCCAAAGCAGACAACTCTGTGCTCTACAAACTTTAGTGACTGTAAAACTAGAGGCTGGAGGGATGGCTCAGTAGGTAAGAGCACTGACTGCCCTTACAGAGAAGCTGGGTTCAATTCCAGACCATCTGTAACTCTAATTCCAGAGGACTCTTCAGTAGACACTAGGAATCTGCATGGTGCAAATACATACATTCAAGCAAAACACTCATTAAATAAAGTAAAAAGTAATTATGAGAAAAGGGAAATTACCCACAATAAATTCTGAATCCTTGAAGGGATTTTTAGAATATTTAGGATTTTAAAAATTCCTCAGGTTTTTGAAAATTTAACAGTAGTCTCATTAATAAACAAGGCTCGATGAAGAATTCTCAGAGGAAAAAATTTAAATGTTCTGAATTGAATGATAAAATAAAGTAAAAATAAAATAATTTGTGAGATGTAGCTAAAGTGGCACTATATATATTCATTCTATATAATATGTATTATATAATATATATGAGAAATGAAAACAATTAGTAATCAAAAGCTGTACTATAAGAAGCAGGGGGAAATGTTTGCTTTTTTGTGTGTGGCATAAGGAATCAACCCCAGAGCATCTTTAGCTAGGCAAGCATCCTGTGCCCTAGAGCCAGGTCCCCAGCCTGAGAAAAACAAGTTCACTCCAAACGAACTAAGGGAAAGAAAAGTGAGTGCAAAGATTAGTAAAGAATCAGTAACACTGAAAGGGCAAAAGTGGAAGAACCCACTAATCTAAAACCTAGTTCTTTGAAAAGACCAATAAAACTGATAAATTCCTGTCCCACATGACCCAGCAGGAAGTCACAGATCATCAACAGTGGAAGCGAAGCAAGAACGTCTTACAAGACAGCCAACGGCTGAGTGTGGGCACTATGTAGGAGACAAATCCAAAGCCCAGATAAAATGGTTAATGTCTTTCAAGACGATGAAAACCAGTCCAAGGGGTATAAAAAGTTTATTTATAATATATAATAATACAGAAACTATAAATAAAACTACCAGACAGTTTTATAGTGAACCCGTTTAATTAAAAAAATCTTTTGCTCCCCATAATGCATTTTAAAAATGTTGTGCTTATACCAGGAATGTAGGTTCAGTTTAACACTGAAAACCAGTTGATGTTATATCCATCACATCGAAATAAGGAAAATATTTTCCACTTACACACAGAAAAAGCATTTACCAAAATTAGACATTCATCCATGATAAAACATTTTTTAGCAACCAAAGAGCTTTTCAGTCTCAGTGTATGCAAGAAACAGCTTAGGGAGAATCATCCGTAATGATGGACAGTCTCCCTCTTTCTCAGAGAAAACAAGAGAAGGTTACTGTGTTTGTAATTTCTGCTTAATATTGTCCTGGAGGCTACAGCTAGTACAATGAGATAGGCAGGAAATGCATGGAAATCATAAAAGAATAAGTAGCTTTATCATATGTGTGCATGTGTATGTATGTGCAATATAGATGTGTGTATGTCTACATATGTGTGTGCATGTGTGTACATATGTGTGTATTGTAAATGTGTGTGTATTACACATGCATGACCATGCAAGTTTGCTCACCAGCATGCGGAGCCCAGAACAGGATGTCAAGAATCTGCCTTGTTTCTTTGATATAAGCCTTCTTATTGAACCAGAAATATGACATATTGTCTGAATTGGCTGGCATGAAGCCCTGAGAAACTCCTGTTTTGTTAATCTCGAGGCTAATGTTACAGACATATGCAGCTATACCCAGGTTTTTTGTGTGAGCATTTGAATTCAGACTTTCAATCAGACCAAGCTTTCTTACACACTGAGTCATCTCCAATCCCAAACATTTTTTTCACAGCATATGATCTTATGTATAGAAAATCTATAGAAATTCTCAAAAGACACTCCTAGAACTAAGAAGTGGGTATAGCAAGGCGACATGACTGAAAGTAAAATACAAATGTTAGGTGTCCTCTGTGCTGGTTTGAATAGGTATGGCCCCATGGATTCCTGTGTTTGAATGCTTGGCCCTTAGGGAGTGGCATTGTTAGGAGATATGGCCTTGTTGGAATAGGTGTAGCCTCATTGGAGGAAGTGTGCATTGCGGGAGTGGGCTTTGAGGTCTCCTATACTCAAGCTACACCTAGTGTCACACCTAGTCTCCCTAGATCCTGTGGATCAAGATGTAGAATTTTCAGCTCCTTCTCCAGCACCATGTCTACCTGCACGCTGCCATGCTTCCCACCATGATGATAATGGACTAAACCACAGAAACTGTAAGCCAACCTCAATTAAATATTTCCTTTATAAGAGTTGTCTTCATTATGGTGTCTCTTCACAGCAATGAAATCCTAAGATATTCTCATATCCCAAATTATTTTATAGCAATAGATAAGCTCATTTTAGTTATTATAGGAAAAATCCAAATTATATAGACTATCCTAAACACTTGTGAGGATATTTTGTCATAGCGCTACAGTTACCTGGTAGTATGGTTTTGGTCAACACATATATGACACCAAATACAGTTTGGAAAATGACCTATATAGTCAGTAGTCAAAGGTGACAAGATGAGGCTGGGGAGAAAACACAGAGGTAAGGTGCCTTCCTGGCATGCACAAACTCCGAGTTTGACCCAGCACCCCCCCCCCCATTTAACTGAATAATAAGAATTTAAAAGGCAACAACATAATTCAATTTGGAAACAATATTTATTCTGACAAATAGTGTAGTAAAAATAGGGTATCATTTATAAGGAAATAAATGGTTCTGGGGTCTCAATTATACCATTTGTAAAAATCACCTTAAAATGAATTGTGTATCTGAACATAAATTAAGACTATATAAGTCAAAAAATTTGTAGTTCTGGAGAAGGGCAAAAAATGCATATGCCATAAAAGAAAGAATGTACTATGCTTTTTTTTTTTTTTTTTAAGACAGGAGGTTGACTGGATATGTGAGCTTAATAAACATATCTGACCAGAGTGTTTCCAGAAGAATATAAAGAAATCTTCATATCAACAGGAAGATAATCAACCCAATTTTTACCTATTAGTTTTTCTGTGTATTTGTGTATGCACAGAGCCCAGAAAAGGACATTGGTTTTTTGTGTTGCTGGAGTTACAAGTATTTGTAGACACTCACTTTGTTGCAAGGGTTCTGGATCTGAACTGGTTCTCATGATCAGATAGCAAGGGTTCTTAACTGCCCTGTCATCTCTTCAGCCCTTAAATCTATTTAAATTTTTTCTATGTGCATGAACGTTTGCCTACCTGAATGCACATATGTGCACTCTATGTGTGCCTAGTTCCCAAAGAAGCCAGAAAGAGGCAATAGGTTTCTTGGATCTAAAGTTACAAATGGTTGTAAACCACTATTTGGATGCTGGGAACTATACCCAGGTCCTCTGTAAGAGCAGCAAGTGCTCTTAACCACTGATGCATTTCTCCAGCCCAAAGATTTAAAGTTAACATAAAAGTAATAACTATATACTATTATATTATTCCTGTGTGTCTTCCTGTCCACCCAAACAATATTCTTTGGGTTTATTTTACAGGTACGATAAATTTATTTACAAAAACACAAGTAGAAATATTTTACCCATTGGATAACTGTATTGTATTTTAAATAGTGCCTTTGAATACAGTGCATCTTCTAAAAATGAAGAAACCTTCTCCATTGTACATGTTAATTAAACATGGCATGCTGTTACAAAAGGACCCTTTCATACAATTATATATGCAATGTGGTGTGTGTACTTCCCCCCCACACACAGCCTGCTCCTTTTTCTCCATTATATATATCCCGTTAGACAATTTTATTTCTACTTTTATGTCACATATACATGCATGGCCTTATGTATCTATATGAAAATCTAGGCCCAAGCTCTAACCTGGGCAGTATCTTAGGGGAGGAGACAGCAACACCCGCCCCAAACAGGGAATAACTGGGACCCACTGGGACCCACTGGGACCCACTGGGACCCAGGAATTCACTCCTGGCCCAGAGCATTGGTTCCTTCCTGTCTGCGCCCAAGCACTGAGCAGATCTTGGGCCCCAGCTTTAACCCCAGTAGTAACACCCACCCCACACAGTTCTGAAACAACCAGGATAATAGGAAAGACAGGCTCCAGTCAGAGACAGGGCTGGTAGCACTAAGGTGATCAGATAGTGAAAGGGAAGTGCAAGAACACAAGCATCAGCAACCCAGAGAACTTGGCATCATTAGAACCTAGTTCTCCACACTAGAAAGTCCTGAATTCCCCATATCACCAGGAAAGCAAGATTCAGATTTAAAATCACTTCTAATGATGATGATAGAGGACTTTAAGAAGGACATAAACAACACTCAAAGAATTTGAGGAGAACACAGGTAAACAGGTAGAAGCCCTTAAAGAATTATAAGAGAACACAACCAAACAGGTGAAGGAATTGAACAAAACCATCTAGGACATAAAAATGGAAGTAGAAACAATAAAGAAATCACAAAGGGAGACTACCCTGGAGATAGAAAACCTAGGAAAAAATTCAGGAGTCATAGACGCAAGCATCACCAACAGAATACAAGAGATAGAAGAGAGAATCTCAGATGCAGAAGATACCATAGAAAATATTGACACAACTGTCAAAGAAAACGCAAAATACAAAAAGTTCTTAACACAAAACATCCAGGAAATCCAGGACACAATGAGAAGACTAAACCTAAGGATAATAGGTATAGGTGAGAGTGAAGATTCCCAACTTAAAGGGCCAATAAATATCTTCAACAAAATTATAGAAGAAAACTTCCCTAACCTAAAGAATGAGATGCCCATAAATATACAAGAAGCCTATAGAAATGCCAAATAGACTATACCAGAAAAGAAATACCTCCTGTCACATAATAATAAAAATGCACAAATAATAACCAAATGCACAAAACAAAGAAAGAATATTAAATGCAGTAAGGGAAGAAGGCCAAGTAACACATAAAGGCAGACCTATCAGAATTACACCAGATTTCTCATCAGATACTATAAAAGCGAGAAAATCCTGGACAGATGTCATACAGACCTTAAGAGAACACAAATGCCAGCCCAGGCTACTATACCCAGCAAAACTCTCAATTACCACGACAAAACCAAATTTACACAATATCTTTCCACAAACCTAGCATTATAAAGGATAATAGTAGGAAAGCTCCAATACAAGGAGGGAAATTATACCCTAGAAAGAGCAAAAAAGTAATCCTCTTCCTACAAATTCAAAAGAAGATAGCCACACAAAGATAATTCCACCTCTAATAACAAAAATAACAGGAAGCAACAATCACTGTTCCTTAATATCTCTTAACATCAATGGACTCAATTTCCCAATAAAAAGACATGGTCTAATGGACTGGAAATGTAAACAGGACCCAGCGTTTTGCTGTATACAGGAAACCCACCTCAGTGACAAAGACAGACACTACCTTAGAGTAAAAGGCTGGAAAACAATTTTTCAAGCAAATGGTCCTAAGAAACAAGCTGGAGTAGCCATTCTAAAACCTCCAGCCCGAGAACACAAAGGGAGGGACTCATGGCTCCATCTGTATAGGTAGTTGAGGGTGGCCTTGTCAGGCATCAGTGGAAGTAGAGGGCCTTGATACCCAATAGTTTGGATTCCCTACTGTTGGGGAATTTGAGAACAGGAAGGTGGGAATGGGAGGATAGTGGGAGCACACCCTCATAGAAACTCCCAGAATTATATGGATTAGATATGATAGAGACAGGCCACCAGAAGACTAGATTCCAGAATTCAAACAAAAAATTATCTTGATACTAACATTTGTTTTGAGAATTCTATATTGCAGAATACACAGCCTTGGTGTATCTACTCATCAAGAAGCTGAGCAGACCTGCTCGAACCTCTGATGTCCTGGAATTTCAGCTGGATGCAGTGAAGACACAGAAGTCAGAGGCTTATCAATTTACTCTTCCTGCCATCCTTCTTCTAATATCTCAACGCCCATAATCAGCTTGAAGAAGTTAACAAAGAGTCGGCACCCCTATTCCCTGGACTTGGGGATGGAGGTGGTTAATATTGGGCTGTCTTTCTAGGGAAAAGTAGAGGTTTTGTTGGAACAGGGAGGAATAGCTAGGATTTATTGCATAGTCATAACCTATTAGTAGAAATCTGTACAATTGTTATTAAGCTGAAGTTATAATTTCTTAAATGGTCCAAAATTTACTTTGATTTCAAATTTAAGGTTTTCATTGGTATGAGTTTCTTATTGATATAGAAGTGAGATTAATATTGTTACTCTCATAGGCATTGTGCCTATGTAACACATTTAGGAATACAAGGCTTAGACCCAGTCCTTCGTTAACTTTTTAAACTGATTTGAGATGGTTAGCCTGTGAGTTAAGGGCCTATAGCAAATTCATGTCTCTGAGTTTATTGTTAGTGTGTTTTCTATATTTTATTTAGAAATAGCTGAGAGGGGTTAACAGACAACAGTCCAGATTGCCTTACATGGATAGTTGGTTTTCAAAACGTCAGAAGTCCACAGAATTGACCTTACAAACATTTCTGTATTAATATTCATTTTGATTAGAGACCTATCTGCCCCTTACAGCTTCCTGTCCTGGATTCTAAGAAGAAATTGAGCATTTTGGAGTTACTCCAGTTGTGGTGAGACAGCCACTAGGCAAGAATTGCCTCTTTTCACCTACAGACAAATTACTGTCCAGAAAAGGACACACTTGAAGAATAGTTGACTGATTATATCTGCCAAGACAGAGTAATCAGCCCTTAATACTTCTGCATCACTAGGTCTGTCAGATGATCCTGAGCCAGAAGGCTGAAGATCAGATGCTCCAACGTTTTGTAGTATAGGGACTGTCCAGGTGTTCAGCGGTCTCTACAAATTGGCTAAGTTTTAGAAGCTCTGCTTTGTGCTTCCCATAATTTCAGTTAATTCAGTCATTCTAGATTTCTGACAGGGTTGAAGACTTTTAGTCTCATAGCCAATCCTGGCTATTTACTTTGAGAGAAAATATTTGAGAGGATGGTTTTCAGCTAACATTCATTCTAAAGATAAGAAAAGAGCCAGGTTCAGAACTAAGTCTTTTAGTTAGGAGAGATGACAGAGGTTCTGTTTAGTCAACAAAATGATGGACTGGGTATTAGGTCTATCTTGTACCTTACTGATACAAATTGTTAGAGTTATGCTCTAATTGTATTTTGAGAGAAAAGTTTTATTTTAACAGGAAGAGTGATATGTAGGAGGAGCTAAGGTGGGAGGAGTAAGGAGAGAAAGAGGAGGAATAAGGAAAGGAGGAGGAGTAAGGAAAGGAGGAGGAAAAGGAGAGGAGTTAGGATGAGAGAGAGAGAGAGAGAGAGAGAGAGAGAGAGAGAGAGAGAGAGAGAGAGAGAGAGGGAGGGAGGGAGGGAGGGAGGGAGGGAGGGAGGGAGGAGGGAACATGGAGGCGGATCTTCACGTGTCTCCGCCAGTCAAAGATAGTTGGTATATCTAGGTTGGGTATTGGGTTACACTTCTGATTGTATGGGCATCTTGTTATTGAGCATTACCAAACTTATAAAGCCTTTGATTAACATTAAAAAAAAGGGTAATTATGAGAATGGTTCAGATTATAATCTTTAGACCAAAAAGTATTCATGATTAAGGTCTAGCAAGTAATAGGATTCAAATTGCATAAGTTGTACTACATCTAGTGATTGAATTTATAAAAATATTATCCCTGTATGAATCAAGACCAGAAACACAAAGGTAAAAAAGATAATCACATGTTAGAATGAGGTAGAAAAGTTTATTCATATATATAAGTATATACTTACATATATAAGTGTGTGTATGTGTGTGTATCTGTGTATGTGTATGTTTGTATATGTTTTATATATGTGTTATTTCCTGTGATTACTGATCAATGAACCAAAAAAATTGCTACTTTTATTGTTTCCACTATAAAAAAAAAAAAGAGAAAAAATAGGAAATAAAGTTTTATGCTGTTTAAAAAAAAAAGAAAGAAAATCTAGGCCCAAAACAATTTACAATTTTTATTAGATTTTTGTTTATTTAGTTTGTGTGAGGGGGCATACATGCCAAGGCATTTGGGAGGAAGTCCAGAAATCTGTTCTCTCCTTCTACCATGTGAGTGCCAGAGAATGAACTTGAACTCAGGTTATCAGACTTGGGGGCAGGCTTCTTTACCCACTGAGCCATTTCACTGTCCCCCAAACAATTGTTTACATGAGCAACTACTTCTTAAGGGAAAATATATAGACAATGTATTGCTAATAAGTACATGGGAAGTCATTAAATATCATTTGTCATCACAAAAACCTCTATACATCTAGAAAATAATGGGATCGGGGGAGAGAGTAGCAATAGCAAGCATTGTTGATGCTTCAGTCATTTCAGAGTTTGGTGGTTTCATGCATAACCTATCAAGTGTTATCCACATGACTTGCTGGATCAAATCCCAGCCATTTTCACAGAAGCAATGAAAAAACATGTCTCCCAAAAGACAGAAGTCCGCATAGGCACATAGACACTTCACTTCTCAGAGTACCACGCTGGTGTTGTCAGATCAATAGAAGATCAAAAAGGCACTCATTACAAGCAGTAGGACACAGATTAGCTATAGATATAGAGATTGGTGGCCAGGATTCACAAGACAATGTACACACATCTCAAAAACAAGCTGAGCCAAAGAAGCCAGACACAAAAGAGCACACGCTATATGCTTCTCATTTATATGATGCTCTAGGATAGGCAACATTAATCCATGCTGACAGCAAGCACAGCTTGAGTGTCTGGAGCCACGGATAGAAGAGACTGATGGCATAGGAACACAGACTATTTGGGATGGCAGACATGCTTTGTCTCAGTTGTTGAAGCAAGAAATGTCAAAGTGTGCACTCTAGCCAGGGGTGGGACTGCAGCTCTGAGATTGCCTTACTCTCAGATCCAATGGCCTCTGACTTCTAAAGTCTATTGTATTGAATGTTGCTGCTGTTGAGTCCTACATTATTTGTTGGGAAAACCTGATAAGGGACTGAAGAGATGGCTCAGCTGTTAAAGCATTTGTTCCACATGAGGATTCGAGTTCAGAGGCCAGCACCCATGTAACAAAAGGACCCTTCCACAAAATGACTATAACTCCGATGTAAAGGGATCTGCCTTCCTCTTTATCCCATAGAATGGCCCAAATACACACATGAGTACACACAAATACATAAATACATGAGATAAATCTTAAAAACATAAATGCTATCAAGGTATTGGCTAACAGTGAAGCCTCACAGGGCTGTGGACAGTGTCAATCACAGTGGCTCCTGAATGAGTGACTGGGACAGTTTCTCAACCTTCCTAAAGCTTTGACCCTTTAACACAGTTCCTCATGTTGTGATGACCTCCAACCATAAAATTAGCTTCATTGCTACTTCATGACTGAAATTTTGCTTCTGTTATGAACTGTACAGTAAATATCTGATATGCAGGATATATGTTATTTGACCCCTGTGAAATGGTCATTTGACCCCAAAGAGGATACGACGCACAAGTTGAGAAGAGCCTAAGACAAAAGTAAAAGGATATTCCCAGAGGGAGCATTAGACTTCACAGGCAAGATTTCAGAAGGTTAAGGGAGGAGGAGGAAGGGGAGGAGGAGGAGGAAGAGGAGAGAGGAGGAGGAAAAGGAGGAAGGAGAAAAAGAGGAGGAGGAAGAGAAGAGAAGAGGAGGAAGAGGAAGAGGAAGAGGAGGAGGAGAAGAAGAGGAGGAGGAGTGGTTTTGTGGAAACCCAGAACATGTCTCATGGCTCTTACAGCAAGCCTAGGCTATGAAGAACCTAGGGTATGTATGCATTTAGAAATTCTGACAGCATCCTTTTTCATTAATTTCACTGGGCCAGGCAGACAGAGCGTGGTCATTATGGTAGAATCTCTCCAGAGGATAATTCTTTTTCCCATGCCCCCATGACTCTACTGAGACACATTTCCAGCCGGAGCTGGCCTGCCAAGGGCAGCTCCCATTTCACTTGGAGTTCCGGGCAAAGAGCTGGCCTTTCCCAGGAACTCAGACACATGTCCTTTGGGCCCATGTGCTTCTTGATGCTCAACAAAGAGGTGTACGCACATCCCATACCAATTAATCAGCTTCTCAATGACAGCCTGCAAAGACATTCTCAACGTGGCTTGACTTAGCTCATGCAACTCTTGCTCCATCCACACCCCTCGCAGGCTCATCTGTGACCCATCTGTTGATGAAAAATGAGTCAAATGTAGTGTGTCACATATGCCCATGCATTCACTTCAGAGCTCAAGCTAAAGTCATGCTTTCAGCAAAGCTTCCCAGGAGTCTGTGGAACAGGCTTTGTTGGCTCTCCCACTTCATTAAGGATTCCATGCCATGGCTCCCTGGAAAAATAACAACAGTTGAGAAACAGCAAAACAAACAAACAAACAAACAAAAAAACCCACCAAGGTCCATCCTGATAAGTTTACCTACATGACAAGAGAGATCCTTAGCGTAATCAAGGCACAAAGGCTGCAGAAGATTGGTGAAGAGGGTTTGCCTTTCTTCAGCTGTAAGAACACACCAGACAATCCAGAGATGTTCTGGGGAGGGCAGTTCAGGGGATACCAGGGTTTATTAAGTTAGACAACTACTTTTGGGAGCCAGATCCTAGATCCAGCATATTGGACAGGCCATTGTTTGCCATACTGAAGGTAACAGTATTGCAGGGGACTGCTAGGATTCCCCAAATTAACTCTTTTAGAACTAGGATAAGGATAGCCATGTATTGATGTTTTTTCCCCTATTTCCTGGTGGCAGTTTGTTTCACCACTGCTGTGTGTCCATGCTTAGAGAAAGGGGTGGACAGGTTCAGACTGGTGATCCCAGGGGAGAAAGCAGGAGGGTCCCTGGTTAGAGAGAAGTATGGGAATGCAGAGGGCTGGAAGTCCTGCCCAGCATCTGTGTTGGGAAAGCCTGGAAAGATGCTCTCTAGTACAAGCCAGGTTTGCAGGTTCATGAGTGTGCTCTGGACACAGGGATGGGGCAGACTGTCACACATTTACCAGTCACTGGTGGTGTAGCCGCTGGAGCACACCGAATGACCCCTCCACTGGCATCACGCCTCCAGCCCTCTCCACTGAGAATGTTTACTATAGGGTCCACACAAATAGAAAGGCCTACTGGAGTTTTGGCTTTTAAGCATGCTAAGTACTTTAAGTCTGTCCATAAGAGGCAAACATTAACCAGCACAGAAACAACAGAACCCCAATCTCAATTTCAGAAAATTGGGATTTTAATCTGAAGTGAGCTGTGTGGTTTTAGAAAACTTGATTTCTTCATCTAGATAATGGAAACCACACATTCAACTTTCTAAAGAATTCTGAGAGCATCCAATGAGCACAGGTATTAGGTGGGTGGAGGAACGGTCTTTGCGAATGTCAAAATGCCACACATTTCCAACAGAACGGCAGCTGTATTCAGTGTCACACTCACTGCCTACTCAGGGTGGGTGATGTCCAACCTGGCACTAAGACTGGTGCCAGAAATACATGCTATCATCGGAGGTGCTAAGGCAATGCTGGGTCTGTCAATCATGGACCAGTCATTGCCCCTCACTGTCTACTCCCTGCTCCTCAAGCCCAGTGGCTACATTGTCAGAAGGAAGAGCCTCTTCCCCACTGGTCAGCCTCTGCCTGAGGCAATGCTGTTAGTGCAGCTGTCATCCTCAAGCAGAACAAGAGTTCTGGCAGTAACCTGCTTGGTGGGTTATCAAATACTAGGTTAAACAGATGTATTAATGAATAAGTCAGCCATCAAACACTGAGTTTTCTGGCAGAGGCTTTGTCCAGTATCCCATTTGAATATAATAATCATGATGCCACCAAAAGCCATTGAACCAATTTTTGCCCTTAAAAATGTCTTAAGACATACACACACACATACACACACTACCCAAACTTGTGTGCTTTGCCTTTCTTCCTGTTCTTCTTTACTGTTTTTTAATGAATGAAGCAACTCTGGTATATGTGTGAAGACATAGCTGACATCTTCCTGTATTTATTATGCTCTTGCAGTACAAAACTCAAAGAATGCACCAGGGTCCTGCCTGTGCATCCTGGGTCCTGCCTGTGCATTCTGGGTGCTGCCTGTGCATCCTGGGTGCTGCCTGTGCATCCTGGGTGCTGCCTGTGCATCCTGGGACCTGCATCTGAGATCCAAAGAGCGTCTCTCTGCCAGAAGGGTTAGCTCTTGGTGGTCTGCAGCTCCCATTCTGCCTGTCTTGGGATTGCTCATGACTCATGGAGGAAGGAGGCTGGAGAACAAGCTGTGGCTGAAGGGGGCAGAATGCTGAGGACATGGTGGTTGGTCTGGGGGAGGATCCTCCTGCCATCTGGCTCTCCTCCCCCTCTGAGGCAGTCCTGTAAAAGCAGAAAGAGGCAAACGAGTTTAATTACTCTGAAACATGTCCTAGGACACTTCAGAACCCCACGCAGGGAACTGAAACACTACATGTTCTTTAAAGCTCAATGTTACTAATACAATTAACGTTTTCCTTTTCACTGCCTGTAACACACATTGTGGATGAAGTTCAGCCAAGAAGCACTTACAGACCCAGGCATGGCACTAGTTAACTGATTGGGGTAGCAGCCTGTTGGCATTATAGAAACGGTTGCTTCTGCTTTTGATACATACTGGGATGTGAAATACTAGTGAGTGCATCACACATGGAAGAGTCTTTCAATTCATTCATCCCCCTGCCTGAGGCAAATCACACAGGTTTCATACGGTTTGAATCAACCCTACTTGCAGATGACCAAATGCATTTGGAAAAGGAGGCCCAAATGTGGCCCTGGAGTATCTCGGACATCTGTTACTGGAGCACACCAGGGTAACTTGATCTGTCAGTTAGCATCACATCCTTTCTCTCGGCTTCCTACTAACCCTGGCAGCATTCTAAATGCTAGTCCAGAAAGAGGGAGAAATGCTTCCTGTTCTTGTGACTCCGTAAATGAAGTTAAAACTGACAGACAGAATCCTGGCTACTGGGGGCATGCGTGTCCCATGCCTCCATGTTTCCCAGGAGTTGGGAGACTTCCGTTCAAGTTGTCTCAGAAGGAAGACTAGAAAGAGTGAGTACGAGGTCATTTTCCACACCATGACAAGCAGCACCTATCCACAACGTTGTTCTTTTCATGGTGCTGGGAATGGACCTCCAGGCCTCTTGTGTGCAGGCAAACACTCCACCGAGTCTTTGATGCTGGCCCAGCCATCTCTCTCCTCTGTTCTCAGAGAGGTGGACATTTTGCTTACCTTGAGTGCTAAGTTAGAAGTCCCATGCTAGTGTTTCTCAGAGTGAGCTAAACTCATTGACTTCAAAGCCCCCTTCTCTTACTCTGTACCCACTTGAGAACTGAAAGGTATGAATGATACCTTTGACATTTTTGTCTACAGCTCTCCACAGCTGTTTCCTAGAGAGTATCAGACAGATCTTCTAAGAAGAGCCATAAAGAACAGAGATGCATTTCTTACTGAATTAAAGGCACTTGCTTGAGTGCAAAGCTTGCCCTGTCAATCACTCCTCAGCTCTTCTCTCAAGCAAGCTGCACACAGAAGACAGGCACTTGATCATCTCTCAAAACTTAGGAATGTGGTGTTGGAGCATGTAGCCATCCATAATGCCTAGCTAAGAACTTCCCTGCATCACACCCCAGCTTTATCTCAAGGTCTGGACCTTGCCTATAATATGGCATAAAGCCACAGCAACAGTGCATTTCCATGGTGCAGGAAGAGGGAGAGACCATGAAGGACACATTGGCAAGTCTGACTCATGGATTAACAGCAATGAGAGGACTTTGTTCATAATCTTTACCATTGCTCTGCTCCTCTGAACACATGGGTGACCTTGTCAACAGACACATTATCCTTCCTCAAGGGAGAATGGCTAGAAGTGACCCTAGGGAAGTGGGTAGAGACGGATCATTTACTCTCCTATCAAACGTTGATTCCCTCCATGGTACGTGTTAAAGTAGATATCCTGTACAGAGAGAGTTCATCAAGTAGAGGTGGCTTCCTTCAGTGAAACCTAAAAAAAAAGGTGGGGGTCAATTTGAGAAAGCCTATGAAATGCCCAATTATTTAATTATAAAGAATTTTATTCAATTTTTCTATAAGAAGAAAATCTAACCCGCTCCAATCAGATTGTTTATAGGCCTGCAAACTGACATAGACCACAGGTCTGAAATACAAGCGGTGACTAAAATATTTTGAGATTTTTTTCTTCATTACAAATGAAGCTGACAGTGCGAACTAAGAAAATAGACACAGGAGTAGAGCGGCATTGATGGGATGGCATTACCCCAAGGACAGTGACTCAGGGCAATTAGTGAGAAGAGTGGTTCCCAGGAGCTAGTTCAGAGCCAAGGCACTGTGTGAAATGAGCGCCTGAAGGAAGAAGCTCGCAGATGGTCATCACACACCACTGCATCATCCACTCAGAGCACACACCAACACACGTGAACCCACCAAACAAACCTTCGCAAGATCACTGACCCAAAAACATGAGGAACTAACAGCATGGTTAGCAAAGGTGGCCACCCTCAGAGCTCCCAGGTCTACAGTGTGAGCACATTCTGCACAGGGTAACTCTCAAGTCCTCAAGACTGATGCATCTGGTGACTTTCTGTTTACTGATCTATTACCACACAAAGGATAAAACATACTTTGCAGTAAAATGCACCACGGTGCTGACAGAAGACCAAGACTTTAAGGCTCACAGGGCATTCTGCATGAGGCAGCAAAACATTGTAGAGGACATTCTATCAACAAGAAACTGATTCCCCTATGGGCCACCACTCCTAAGGACACACACAATTTCAGTTGCATAGGTGGAATGTTTGACTCAAATTTGGATACTTTTGTATCTGGTTTCCCACTTTTCCTGCAATCTGTAATATATATATATAGTCAATCAGATAGAACATTTGTGATAACCTTGAACAATCTGCATCACGAGATCTGTTTTCAAACATTGTCATTGAATTGCCTCCAATCAGTGTGTAAAGTTGCCTTGTAGAGAAGGCACACAGGATGCGTCTGTTACATGTCTTCAATCAAAATGCACGTTTCAGCAGGAAATTAAAGTCTTCTGGGCAATGAGCTCACAAAACGTATCCATGCTAAACATACCTCTCAATAGAAGAATGTTGTTGATGTCTCTCTGGAGCACTCCATTTGACTCCGTCTTATAAATAATCCCGGAATTTGCTAGGAATGTAATTGTTTTCAGTGCTTGCAGCATCAGTACCCAGAAGCAGTCTAGGTCAATTTCATGACTGTCATAAATCTCTTCTGGCAATGGGAGAACAGGCATTAGCCTTCTGGGTGGCAGAAATCTGGGTTTCAGCTGGTCATTAAGCCTTTACTCTCCATATGTACCCGATAACTGAAGGGATCCGAGACTATAGGAGATGCTCCCCGGGAGGGCCGTTCCCTTACGGAATTGCAGATGCACTTGGCTCAGAGTCTGAAAATCATTCTTGTACAACTTGGGGTTACAATGATCTTGGTTAAGCATTTAGATGGTATTGTGTAAATGAGGAGAGGCAGAGGAAAACACTTTATAGCACTCCATGAACCCTATCTTCTCCAAGCACCATGATGCTCACAGAACTACTTAAATCAGCATGTAATGGAGAGGCTGGACTGCAGTGTGGAATGCGTGGTCCGGGGTTCGTTAGCCACTCTTCCTCTAGCATTTGGAAAATTACTGTTTCTCTGCCAAAGCATCACTGCATTTCTTCATGTGTGTGTGTGCACGTGTGCACACACATGTGTGATGTTGGAGCATCCAGTATGGAAGTATTAGGACATCCTTTTTGGGAGCCGTTTGTCTCTAGGTGGCTGGCTGAACTTGCAGAAGAATCTGTACTGTGTGCTAGAAAGAAAGCCTTCTTACTGGTTTTGCCTTAAACAGTTCATGTAAGATGAACTGTGCTCTTCAAAATTCAATTTCAAAAATAAATGCATATGCAATTTGTGTTTGTGAAGAAGTAAGAAATCAAAACACCAGTAAAAATAAATGCAACGTTTAAATTTACTGTCTACTGCTTTCCTTCACATAGATTTCTTTGAGGAAAAAGACACTTTAAGAAATCCAATCTTAGCTGGCAGTGATGGCGCACGCCTTTAATCCCAGCACTTGGGAGCCAAGGCAGGCGGATTTCTGAGTTCGAGGCCAGCCTGGTCTACCAGAGTCGAGTTCCAGGACAGTCAGGGCTGCACAGAGAAACCCTGTCTCAAAAAACCAAAAAAAAAAAAAAAAAACAATTCCAATCTTTTATGAAATGATTCTTAGATTTGCATAAGCTTGCTAAAAATGGCTGAACTCTGGTTCTGATGAGGGAGCAGTATCATAGACTCGGTGTTTTTTTCCTGTCTTGAAGCCTAATCCACCAGGTTCCTCTTCCTTATAGACTGGACCCACTACACATGGATTCCCTTATATTTAGTCTATTTCTTTTGAAGTAGAAACCAGAAATTTTCCACTTTAAATAAGACAAAGCAAGTTACCATCCACCATTACTTAGATCTGGACTATGGACCTCAACACCTTACCCTCTACCTCATCCTCCAGAGAGACTCAATGGTCTCAGGAGATTTCAAGTTTGCAGAAGTACAAGAACAATGATAGAAGATCCCTTCAGTTTTTCAAAATTATAAATGCCATTAAGCTTTACTATAAAATTCAAATAGTGTTTCTAATTTTAGTGTTAAATGAGGTTGGTCTATTCAGTAGACTATCTGCATAATTTTTTAAAAAATCAAAGTTTTAGGGAAGTAAAATTGACTGGTTTGAACCTTAAAATTTTAAACCCCTGGTAGCTTCTTACTAATGAATCTGAACAAGACAGAACTGTACCAGCTGTCTCTTTTTTGCAGTTTAAGGGAATTATGGGAAGATCGTTTGGGCAAGTTCACAATGTCCATTCAGGTTTCCTCAAATTCTTCAAGTAGCCCTACTTGGAAGAAGGTCATAGTAACTCCTACAATTGGTCCTGTAGTTGTGGACTGCTTTTTGCTTTTCTCCTTTTATGCTTTTTTTTCTTTGATATTTATACAGTTTGAACTATCTACTGTGAAATATCTTCACCCTAAAATATATTTTAAATTAGTATATAATTAAAAAGATGTTATTAAGTCACAGGCTAAACTGCAGTTATGGGCTCACTTGTCCCAAATGTAGTTGCTCAAGCACGTTTAATTCCTCATGTAGCAGTCTATGTGTCAAGGGCACATAGGCAGCATTGCACCATGGGAGGAGATGGGGAACCAGGTTCCTTCCACTTTATTGCTCCTATCCCTTAAGTATTATAATCCTTGCCTGCTCAAAGCTGACTTACTCCAAATCTATGTTTCCATCACAGTTCACTGGTGAGACTTAGCCTTGTGGTTTGAAGTAGCTGCAAAGGAGGATAGAAAATGTAGTTCCCAGTTGAATACCAATTTAAGTGAAGCTAGGTAAACACTCACTGTACCCATCATACAACCTCTTGTGACCTCTAGCAATGTCTGGGTTTAGGAGGCAGACTATAATGCAGGTATCTGCACACTTTCCCCCACTATGAAGAACCATGTGATAAGCAGTTTAGGCTTTGCACATTATATTGGAACCCCTGTCAACTCAACTTTGCTGTTGGTGCAAAAGGAGACATACATTATACATAAATGGTATCCTGTTCTGTTAGCTCTCCACTGTGCCGTACCAAATTACCATGAATTTAGAAGTTAAAACAACACATTTTATCATGATTACCTGGGTCATGAGTCTAAGCATAGTTCAGTTGATCTTTTTAGAATCTCATAAGTCAAAGTATCAGCTACATTGTTTAACCTACCTCTTGAAGATCTTTGCAGGATTTCATTCTGGCCATAGGACTGTGGGTCTCAATTCTTGCTGGCTACATTCTCAGTCTTTCTTGAGTCACCCATAGTCCCTTGTCATATGTCACTAACCATATGCTCTCTCCTAACAGGTTCAGTTGTTCCTAGAGTGAATTGGCATCTAGAGAGCTGTATTCTAATGGAGTTCTATTGAGAAAGACATGATGAGCAGAGCCATACTGACCCCGGGTATAATAAACAAATAGAGAAGACATTATTTAAGGGAAAATGAAATAAAAGTATCGTGTGCCCTGTGTGCATGTGCAGCTGTGGATATGCACCAGTACCTTCTGGTCAGAGGAAAACCTCAGGTGCTGGTCCTTGCCTTCTATCTTGTTTGAAGCAGGCTCTCTGGTGTTTCCCCTGCCCACAGTACACTAGCTAGGCTGTGGGTTTTCAGGGATGCACCAGTTTCTGTTTCCCACCTCTCTCACAGGAACACTGAGGTCACAGATGCTCACACTGTTTGTCTTGCTTTTATGTGTGGTCTGGAGCCTTGAACTCAGGTTAGCAGGCCAGAGCAGCAAGTGCACTTACTCACCGAGCCATCTCCCCAGCCTGAGGGAAATATTTCTTAAACTGAGAAGGACCATGTGGAAAGGTACTCAACAAACAAACAAACAAACAAAACTATGTTTCTTATTCTAGTGCTCTCAGGTACCCACTACCACAATAGTTAGTTAAAAGAAAATTAAGACGGGATAGCTTAGCATTATAGTAGAAAAGACAGAGTTGCTCTTAGAATTCGAAATAAAATCAAAGAGGAAGTCTTCATAAGGCTGTTGGTAATTTCCACATTAATTCAAGCTCACCTGGAGCCTTTTCAGTAGAAAGCCTATTGGGGCTGTAAAACACCACTAACACTTGCATGTGATCACGGGAATCAGAGTTTGACAAAATCTTTAACATAAATTATCTCACTTAATCCTCAAAACACTGCTATTATTTATATTATTATTCCTATTAAGGAATTATTATTTTATTAAGGCCAAGAGAAATGATCTTTAGCAAATTGCAATTTATTTAATATATGCACAACAAATATGGACTAGGCTATGACTCGGGCACTGGCTAAGGGGCTGAGTCCATTACGTGCTATTTGGTGGTAATGGGACCCTTTGAAGGCAGGGAAATGGAATAATTAGTAGGATTAGTGTTTAATTAGCCCAGAATGAAGCCTGGGCTGACAGAGAGCTGGAGTGGATGAGGGTCGTGTAAGGGCAAAGACGTTGGTGGCTTGGACATAGGAGAGACCTAGAAATCTATTTATCATATATTAGGCCATAAAGAAGGCCAGCCCTTGGTGAGGGACTGACACCTGTCTTAGCTCACCAACTGTAGCAGCTTCTCTAGGCCGCTGTCCTGTACACTCTAGCCACACACATTGATTGGTTCTTAAATACACTAATAAGTCTTTTCTAACCTCTGGGGTGTTTGTTGCACAAAGCAGACTGTCTTCTCTGAAATGCTTCTTTCTATAATTCCATTCTGTCTCGTATCTTATCCAAGTCTCACTCCCCAGAGAATCCTTCCTGAAACCCAACTATCTTAGGTTTGGTTCCATGTTGAAGTTTTCCTTAATAAAATCCAATCATACCTACCTCACCTCTGTCAATGTACTGCACAATTATCCAATTTCTTGACCTCACAGTGTATTTCAAATGGATAGGGAGTATGTTTGTTTTGTTCATCTGGTCAACACAGTGGCTATGTATGGAGAGTTCTTGGCAACATGTTATTTGGTGAATATTTATTAAGAAAATAAATATCTGACCTTCAAGGCCCTTATACTTACTGCACTGTACACATCTGCCTATCTTTAAAAAAGCATTTTTTCTTAGGTCCTAGAATTACTAACACAATATATTTCTAGTAGAAAGCAGTGTTTCCTTCTTCAGTCTGTTGACTGATACAAACTATATAATTCCCAGTGAATGGGAATCTAGGGGTAGGAGAAAAAGGCTGATAGAAAGCCTTGGGGGAGTGAATTCTTATTCACTGGTGGAAGGAGCAGAAACACTGAAATAACTGTTGGGGAAACAATGTAGCAATATACATCAGAGTCCTTGAAATAAATATAAACACATTAAGGCATTTTATATGTATTCACCTGTCTGAAATTATAGAAACCAAACCATTTATCACAACCAAATACGCACGTCTAACCCTACTTTTATCCTACTAAGGAACCATGGCGACCAAATGAGCGCTGATGACATTCTGCTCTACACGTAGATCAGGGAGGTTCTCCACCTTCCTCAGAGGAGCTGCTTCTCACAGAAGAGGGAATAAACAGACAGACCCACAGATGGACAGGATGTAGAGAGGGAGAGACTTTGGACTCTCAGCCCTAAAGGAATGAGTTTATCCAACTTCCCTCAAGGCTCAGGGATCCGTGTGGAAGAGGTGGAAAGACTGAGTCAGAGGGGTGGAGGACTCCAAGGACTGAGACACACATGAACTCACAGAGACTTTGACTGCATGCATGGGATCTGCACAAGGTCAAGTCAGCCAAAATCCCAACTCGGAGACGGGAAAGTCTCGGAGAGGGTACGAGTCTGTTTTAAGAGAGAGAAAGAACATGAAGTTGAGAGACTGGTTGGGAGACAAATCTCAGAGGAGTTGGGGTGGGGGAAGAATATGATCAAAATATATTGCATGAAATTCTCAAAATAATAAATAAAAACTGCCCCTAATGGGAAACTGTTGCTATTATAATAAAAACTAGCATTAAAGATAAAAACAGAAAACAAATCTTCATGCTTTTGCAAAAGCAATTCCACTTCTACAAATCTCTGGTAATAACACAGAGACATATCTGGTCTAGCACCATATGTCAGCATGTTCTTTATTAACATTTTAAAACGTGGAAATAATCTAAATGCCTAACAATAGAGGAGGTTTAACTTATTCAAATGATGGTTTATTTACTGTAGATTAAAATTATTTTCTGGATAATAAGGATATGAAGAATACCCAAGTTATAATATGACATAAAAATTTAAACTATAGCAAAGCCTCAATTTGCTAGGAAAAGAAGAAAATGAATAAAAAAAATGTATGGACAGGAAATTTAAAACGTGAAAACCCACTAAAATGCTATTAATGCCATTTCTGGATGATGAGACTCCACAGGTTCACACTGGTTCATTATGATGTTTATTTACTCCCTAATTTAAAATAACCACGGAAGCATCATTATCTCCATAGAAGGTATTTGCTCCCCATTCTAATGAGTAATTCTCTTTCTAAGTAAACCCTCAAGTGCTTCAGGATGAGAATATGCTCTGAGAAATTTATCATCAGACAATTCCATCATTGTGCATGTAGAATGAATGGCCTTAAAGAAACCTAATGACTTAGCCCACTGCACATCCAGGCAGTGATACAACAGTGACACAATACAATCTATCACACATGTGGTGTCATTACCCAACATGTTACACGTCACATGATCATATATGTTGAACTGAGCAGGTGCCAGTCTGTCTTTTTATCCCCACAGCCTTGCTGGAATTAAGCCACTTGATGTGCTCTTTAGTGTCTCTGAGTAAGACTATATTGAATTAGGCTAATAGAGAGAATATTGTTTTGTAGAGCAAAAATATGAGCTACTTTTAGAAAGCTTTATTTCTAATTATTATCTTAAGACACTGGTAATTAATTTGGCCATTAAACTGATAAACACTTCTACCTATCTGTATGGTCACTGTTGCAAGGTCAAATAAATTCAACCTGAGATTGTTTATGTAAAGAAATCTAAATTTTCACACACAGAAGGTCTTTATAGCACCTCTGGTTCGGGTAGTCTTTGGAAACTGGTCAGGTAAGGGCGTACGAAGGGTAAGAGAAAGCTGGGTAAAGTGCTTCAGCTCCGGCCTCTTGAGAAGGCTGAAGCAGGGTTGCTGGGCCCAGGAGGTGATGGCCATCCTGGGCAGGATGGCTGTGCAGCTAGTTTCTGTGTTAACTTGACACAAGCTAGAGGAAAGGTAAATGCCTGTATGGAATCGGCCTTAGGCAAGTCTGTAGGGGTTTTCTTGATTATTGATGTGGGAGGGCCCAGCTCATTGTGGTGCTCCTGGGTTGGTAGAAGAAAGCAGGCGAGACAGACACTGGGAGAACATAAGCAGCTCCATGGTGCCAATTCCAGCCCTGCCCTCCTTCAGTGATATTTCAATGTGGAAATGTGAGCTGAAATAAACCCTTTCTTCCCCAAGTTACTTTTTTGACATGTAGGTTTATCACAGCAATAGAACACTAACTAAGGCAGTGGTGAAATCATCTGCCTTAGTCAAGATAAAAGCAATTTGAAAGAGGGACTCTTAATTGAGAAAATACCTCCATAAGACTAGCCATAGGCAAGCCTGTGGAGCATTTTCTTGTTAGTGATTGGTGTGGGAGGCCCAGCTCACTGTGATTGGTGCCAAGCCTGGGTTTGGCAGTCTGAGTTGTATAAGAAAGCAGGCTGAGCAAGCCATAAGAGCTACCCAGTAAGCTGCAACTCTTGATGGCCTGTGCTTCAGTTCCTGCCCTGAGTACCTGCCCTGATTTCCCTCAGTGATGGAGTGAGACTTCAGAGCTATAAGCGAGATAAACTCTGTCCTTTCCAAGTTGTTTTTGGTCAGGGGGTTTTTTTTCACAGAAAAAAAAACCCCCAACTAAGATGTTTTAAGGGGAAAAAAAAAGTAAGAGTGACCCTATCGCCTTTGAAAAAAATTTTATGGTTAAAGTTAAACCCCCCACTGACCCAAATTTTTAAATTTTGGCCCCAAAGGGGCCCCTTTAAAAAACCCCCGGGGTAACCAAAAATTTTGGGGCCCCCTCCCCCCTAAATTGTGTGTTTTTAAAAACCCAGATTTTTGTTCTAAGCAAAACATTTTCCCCTGAACAAATTTTGGGCCCTTTTAGGTTTTCACAGGGGGCACTGATGGAGAGAAGGGGGCCCGTGTTACCCGGACCCTCACGGAAACGTCCCCCAATTTTAATTTTTCTTTTTGCTTAACGACAGGACATTCGGAAAAACCCCTTTTCCCTTTATGGGGAAAAACCCCAAACCTAAACCCCCTTCCCCCCTTCCCCCTGAAAAAAAGGAAAAACCCTTTTTTTTAAACAATTTTAAAAAAATTTTTCCCCCCCAGGAAAATCAGGGATTTTTATAGAGTAAGCTTAAAATATTTTTAAAATAAAATATATAGCTTGATTTTTTAAAAAATTCTAAAGTAAAAAATTTTTTATTGACTGAAACCAATAAATTTTCCCCTAAAAGGGGGAAAGCAAAAAAGTTTTGATTTGGGGGGGAAAATTCCCCTTTTACCATTTTCACGTAAAAGTTTTTATTCAATTGGGAAAAAATGAGAAAACCGTTAAATGGCAGAGGGAAGGGTTTAAAGTGTGATTTTTTGTTTAAAGTAAAAAAAAAGGGGGGGGAAGGAGGCCGGGATTAAAATTTCTGGTGCCTACTGGCACCATTTATTTCTTTCCCCCGTAAAACTTAAGAAAAAAATTGTAACAACCAAAAATTGTGGCCCGGGGCCCAAATTTAAATTTTTAAAGGGGATTTATATTTTTTAAGGACAATAACTTTTACGGGGGTTATCCCTGAAAAAATTCAGAAAAACCCGTTGGCTTATCTTTATTCTTTCAAATTTTTTTTTCAAACGATTGTTTGGCTCAGTAGGAAGGGAATTAAAACCCATGTATCCCCCAAGGGGTTTTTTCAAAAAAAAGTTTTTTACGGGGAAAAGTCTCTACTTCCAGAAAATTTTTTACTTTCCTTTTTCCCGGGGAGGTTTGGGGGAATGTGTGGCAAAGGGGTTTTTAAAACTCATTGGGGGGAGTTCCCCGTATTTAGGTCTCCCGTTTTTAAAACGTAAAATTTTAAAAACGGTTAGTAGGGGAATTGCAAAAAATGGTTAGAAAGTAAAAACCAAAAAGGGAAACGGGGCCGGGCCTTAACCTTTTGGGACCGTTAAATCAGGGTTTTTCCGGGCAAAGATTTGGTTAGGCGGGAAAAGTTTTTTTTTTTCATAAAAAAAAACTTTTTTAATTTTTTTTTTTTGACTATATTTTTAAAATTTCCTCTTTTGCTTTCATTGTAAATTTGATTGAAGGAAAAAAAGTTTTCCCAAAGAAAAATTCAAAATTAAATTCCCTTTTCCCCCGGGTAAACCAAAAAAGTTAGGGGTCTAACATTTGGGAAAGGGAAAAAAAAATTTTTTTCCCCGCCCTTGTTTTCAAAAAAAAAATTTATCCAAAAAAAAAAAAAATTTTTTCCCTTAACCCTTGTTTTAATTCCCCCTTGGATTTCCCCTTTCTGGAAAAATAAGAGAAGGGAAAAAAAATTTTGGGGAAAAAAAGGGGTTTTTTAATATAAAAAATTAAACCCCCCAAAAACATTTAGGAAAAACCTTCCCCAAACTAAAAACATTTTAAACACGGCCCCAGGGTTTAAAAAGGGGGAACTTTTTTCCTTGTGGATTTGGGGGTTCCCTTTTTTGAAAAATTTTGTTCTGTAAAGGGGGAGAAAATTTTAAAAAAAAGGGAAAAAGGGGATTATTTTTTTTTTGTGTTTTTGCATGATTTACCCCTTGTTTCCAGTTAAAACTGGAATATGGTTAAATTAAAAAACCCCTTTTGAAAAATTCCTAAAAAGCTTTTTCAACTCTAAAAAAAAGGCCCCCTTTTAAAAATAGACCCCCCAAAAAAATTAATTTAAAATTTTTGCAAAAAAGGGAAGGGGGGGAAAAAATTTTAAAATTTTCTTTTTTTAATACAGAAAATTTAAAAACAGGAGTTTTTTATTTCATCTTTCTCAGAAAATCAATTTGGGGAATTTTTTATTTTAAAAACCTTTTTTCAGGGGCACTGGAACAGCTTTTTTCTGATTGAACCCATCCCTTAAAAGTTTTCAAAGGGGGGACAGCCTCCCCCCTTTTCCAAAAAAGAAAACCCGGGGGTTACAAACTTGAAGGGGTAAGATCGTTACCTTTTTTCAAGTACCCTCAGAAAAAAACTAACTTTAACACGCCCCAATTTTTAAAACCCCCCGGGACTTAGCCATCTTGGTTTTATCATTAAAAGCTTTGTAAAAAATTTTTTGGGGTTTTCTCAGAAAACCCCCCGGTTTCAAAATTTACGTGTTTTTATTGGGGGTGGTTTCCCCAACCCAATTTTTAAATGTAAGCACCAGTGAAAAAACAACAAGCCACGTGTTGAAAAAAAATTTTTTCCAAAGTTTTCTGGGGAAAAAAGAAAAACCCCAAGGCCCCGGATGCAAAAAAATGTGCCCCCCCCTTTTAGCACTTTTTTGGGCAATGACAGGGGAAGGGCCTCAGGACTGAAAAAGAGGGGGGGAAAACTGTTTTTTTAAAAAAATTCCCCTTTTAGTGTTAAAAACCCGGGAAAAATTTTATTTTTATCAACTCATTTTCGCTTTTTGTTGTTATTTTTTAAAAAAAAAAAAAAATTTTAAAAAAAAAACCCCGTTTTGGGTTTTCCTTTTTTTTTAAAGAGTAAAAAAATTTTTAACCCCCGTTTCTCCAGCAACCCCCTTTTTTCAGCAGGCTGTTAAAAAAAACAGTCCCCCCCCCTTCATGAAGCCTAAGCACTAGGGGACCAATCTGCACAGTTCTTTACTTTCTCTCATACCCACTTAGGCCTTAGAGAACGAGAAGCTTAGCACCTGTGTAGCCTGGTCCCCTAGGAATGATCTAAATTATGAAAGTTGTGGACTGTATTAAAAAAATATTTGGCTGACTGGCACACATCATTAAACAAACAAAAGTCTAACCAGCATGATGTAGTGATACAATATTTTCACTGAAGTTAGAAATGGGATTACTCTCTCAGTTCCATGTCAAAGCTAAGAGGGAATAAGTGGGAAACAACTATATAAAATAACTGGTTTGTCTAACCCTAAACCCAGCACTAGATTAGGTTGTACTCGCTTTGCTCTGTTTTAAGGTGGTGTTTCCTAAAATGTTACACTAGGGGGAGGAAATAATGGAATGTACTTATTAAACATCATAGCTACTGTGACAGCGTGCAGCAGACTAGAAAACATTAAGCCATCCTTTGTCTACAAAGGCACTGAACTAACAAAACACACCCAGAATATGTCTGTGAGAACCCTAGATACATTAGTGCACACCAGTGGAATAGCTATGACTGGAAAAAAATATTAAAAAATGACAAAGGAAGGTACGTGGGGAGACCTGCACAAGCAGTGAGACTTTAAAGTGGAGCAACCTGGAGATGGCTCGGCAGCTGACAGCACAGGCTGCTCTTCCAGAGGAACTGAGTTAGGTGCCCAACACTCACTTCAGGTGTTTCACAATTTTCTGAAACTCAAGTTCCACTAGACGATGGCTTCTCTCAGCCTCCTAGGGCACCGCACTAAAGTGCACACCTCCACAAATACAAAATTAAAAATAAAAATCTTAAAAGAAAATAAGCATGAAGGTTCATTAAAGTTAAAGGTAGAAGCTGAAGAGACCGGCTCAGCTGTTAGGAATGACTAACTGCTCTCACAGAGGACCCAAGTTTGGTCCTAGTAAAACAAAGATTTCTAAGAGTTTGGGGGTGGGGGGTAGTACTTTCTTTTTATAAAAATCTGTATGGAGACTCAGATGTGCAGGCGAAAGGATCTGGATGTCGTTTTTACAACAAAAATCACATGGAACAATTCCTGTTTTTATATCCTATTTAAAAAAATTTTAAAAACTATGTATATGAATGTGCCTGCATATATGTCCATGCCCATGTGCATGTCTGGCACCCCTGGGGGCCAGAGGAGAGTATTTGTGGACATTCTCTTTCATTGTCTACACAAGGTATGGAAGTTTTGTCCATTAAGGAAAAGCAAGCTTTTATCAGCCTCTCTCCACTTTAACATCCATACAATCAGTGGCTACACTGGACCCAACAAAGAAGAAAGAAAATCATTTACAGTCAAGGAGATTCAGAATTTTGGGGGTGCTGCTCTTTAGGGTAATTGGATAATCTAACATCTTTTCTTGATTTTATATCCTTTTGCCTTTTGAGTCAATTCATGGTTCACTAGCATCTCTGCTGAGAGAGACGGGGGAAAAGGTTGAAATTCAACTCTGTCACCTCAGGTACCATCAACTGAAACAATGGATTTTGTGGAAGAAAATAATAAAAAAAGACCAGCTAAAGTAGTTTCATGGACTGAAATTAGATGAGGGATTCTCCACCTGCTTCCTGTCTACCCACTGCCACCAGAAAGTGAGTGGCTGTCCCAGCATGAAAGGATGGTCTCAGATGTGTTGACCCAACAGCAGCTGAGGTTTGATGCCAACAGTGTAGACAGCAGGCTCCAAGGTGCAAGAGAAACGCTGTGGAGTCCTAAGTTTTCCCCTTGTTCTCCTCCCTGGTCCTATAACTCAAGCTCTGTTCTGGGCTGAACAGCAAGCATCTCCCTTGAACCCACACAGTAGAACACTAACCTTAAAGCACAAATGTCACTGCACCTGTGGACAGAACTGGAGATGTATTGAAGAGTAGTGAGAAGAGTGGGCCCTAAGCCAGCATCTCTTAAGCAGAGATGAGGACAGATATGTGTATAAGGTAAAGACAATGTAAAGGCACCAGTGGGAAATGGTCACTTTCTAGCCAGAAGAGAGACTTCAGAAGCCCGATGCTCCACAGCCTGATCTGGGTCTTCTACTCTAGAAGTGTGAAGAAATAAACTTCATGCTTAAGTACAACTGTGTCACTTTGTTATGGCAGCCTGTTGTGGCTAGAACTGCGGTCTCCCCATGGCCCCGGCCCCCCGAATGTTTAAAGGCTTGGACCCGGGTGGTGGCCCAAACTTTGGAAGATAGGTGAAACTTTGGGGTGGGGTAGCTGGAAGAAGCAGGTTTCCGGGAGCTGAGATCTTGTCCTTGCCCCTTTCTGTCTGTCCTCTTCCTGCTTCACTAGTACAATGACATAAGTAGCCTTTTACCAAAAACTCCTAAAGCCTACTTAAAACAAATTGAACTGACACATTTAATTTATGAAATTTCCCCTCTTTAAGTTGTTTTTCTCAAATATTTTGTTATTTTTAAACAAGAACAAAATAAAAAGCAAAATTAAAACCCAGACTAATAGTATTGAAAGCTAAGGCAGGTCCTTCCATCCCTTTTGTAGGTAAATAAAAATCTATTACCCACCTACCCCACCCCATCCCTGTGTGTAGCCCTGGACATCCTGGAACTCACTTTGTAGATGAGGCTTGCTTCAATTTCAGAGCTCTGTTGCCCCTGCCTCCAGAGCACTGAGATTAAAAGTGTGTGGACACTGCTGCCTGGCAAAAATCTTACTCTTAAAAACAATGGGAATCACTGAAGACTTCAGGTCTAAGAGTGACACAACTCTATTTACAGTTAATAGCTTGATTTTGCTTTCCTTGAAAAACTGATTAGAACAGGCCAGACTGGCTGTGGACAAAGCAGCCATGAAGTTGCTAATTGAGTAAGAAATGATGACTTGGAAGGCAGCTATACTTACCACTTACCACCAAATGCCAGCCCAGGCTACTATACACAGCAAAGCTCTCAGTCAACATAGATAGAGAAACCAAAATAGTCCAGGACAAAACCCAAATTCAAACGGTATCTATCTACCAATCCAGCCCTACAGAGGATCCTAGAAGGAAAACGTCAACACAAGGAAGGAACTGCACCAAAGAAAAGACAAGATATTAAGCATCTCACAACAATGCCAAAAGGAGAGAACCACAAGCACATAAAGCCACCTACAAAAAACAAACAACAGGAACCAACAGTCATCTGTTTTAATCTCTCTCAATATTAATGGACTCGACTCCCCTATAAAAAAGACACATGCTAACAGAATGCACAGACAAACAAGATCCAGCATTTTGCTGCATACAAGAAACACACCTCAATGACAAAGACAGAAACTATCTCAAAGTAAAAGGCTGGGAAAAGGTTTTCCAAGCAAATGGTCCCAAGAAACAAGCTGGAGTTGTCATCCTAATAACCAATAAAATAGACTTTCAACCAAAAGGTATCAAAAAAGATAAGGAAGAACACTTCATATTCATCAAAGGGAAAATCTTCCAAGATGAACTCTCAATTCTGAACATCTATGTTCCAAATGTGAGGGCACCCACATCCATAAAAGAAACATTACTGAAGCTCAAAACTCACATTGAACCCCACACAATAATAGTGGGAGACTTGAACACCCCACTCTCACCAATGGACAAGTCATTGAAACAGAAACTAAACAGAGACACGGTGACACTAATACAGGTTATGAACCAAATGGATTTAACAGATATCTATAGAATATTTCACCCTAAAACAAAGGAATATACCTTCTTCTCAGCACCTTTATAGTCACAAAACAACCTTCAACCAATACAAGAAGACTGAAATAATCCCATGCATCCTATCAGATCACCATGGCCTAAGATTGGTCTTCAATAACAGCAAAAAAACAACAGAAAGCTCACATACACATGGAAACTGAACAACTCTCTACCCAATGATAACTTGGTCAGGGAAGAAATGAAGAAAGAAATTAAAGACTTCCTGAACTTTAATGAAAATGTTGACACATCATACCCAAACTTATGGAATACAGTGAAAGCAGTGCTAAGAGGAAAATTCATAGCACTAAGTGCCCTGGTAAAGAAACTGGAGAGATCTTACACTAGCAACTTAACAGCACACCTGAGAGCTCTAGAACAAAAAGAACCAAACACACCCAAGAGAAGTAGACTGCAGGAAATAGTTAGACTCAGGTCCTAAATCAACCAAATAGAAACAAAGAGAACAATACAAAGAATCAACAAAACCAAAAGCTGGTTTGCAAATTCTTTGAATTTGCAAGGGGATTTTCCTTTGATGAATAAAGGTCCTTCCTTATCTTTTTCGATAACTTTTGGTTGAAAGTAGAGCAGGTAAAATATCTAAACAGGCCCATATCCCATAAGGAAATAGAAGTCATTAAAAACCTCCCAATCATAAAAAGCCAGGCCTGACAGATTTAGTGCAGAATTCTACCAGATCTTCAAAGAAGACCTAATACCAATATTCCTCGAACTATTCCATAAAATAGAATCAGAAGGAACACTACCCAATTCATTCTATGAAACCACAATTACTCTGATACCTAAACTACACAAGGACCCAACCAAAAAAAGAGGACTTTAGACCAATCTCGCTTATGAATATCGATGCAAAAATACTCAATAAAATTCTTGCAAATCAAGTCCAAGAACACATCAAAACCATCATTCATCATAATCAAATAGGCTTCATCCAGGGATGCAAGGTTGGTTCATATATATAAAAATCCATTAACATAATCCACTATATAAACAAACTCAAAGAAAAAAATCACATGATCATGTCCGTAGATGTAGAAAAAGCATTTGACAAAATACAACACCTCTTCATGTTAAAAGTATTAGAGAGATCAGGAATTCAAGGCCCATATCTAAACACAATAAAAGCAATTTACTGCAAACCAACGTCCAATATCAAATTAAATGGAGAGATACTTGAAGCAATCCCACTAAAATCTGGGACAAGACAAGGATGCCTACTCTCCACATATCTATTCAATATAGTACTAGAAGTGCTAGCTAGAACTATAAGACAAAAGATCAAGGGGACACAAACTGACAAAGAAGAAATAAAGGTATCACTATTTGCAGATGATATGATAGTATACATAAGCCACCCCCAAAAACTCTATCAGAGAACTTCTCTAGCTGATAAACAATTTTAGCAAAGTGGCCAGATATAAAATTAACTCAAATAAATCAGTAGCCTTCCTTTATACAAAAAATAAACAGTTTGAGAAAGAAATTAAGGAAACAACTCCCTTCATAATAGCCACAAATAATATAAAATATCTTGGGGATAGCTCTAACCAAACAAATGAAAGATCTGTATGACAATAACTTCAAGTTTCTCAAGAAAGAAATCGAAGAATATCTCAGAAAATAAAGAGATCTCCCATGCTCATGGATTGGCAGAATTAACATAGTAAAAATGGCCACCCTAACAAAGGTAATCTAGATTCAATGCAATCTCCATAAAAATTCCAATACAATTCTTCAAAGACATGGAAAGAGCAATTCTCAAATTCATCTGGAAAGGCAAAAAAAAAAAAAAAAAAAAAAAACAGAATAGTGAAAACTATTCTCAACAATAAAAGTTCTTCTGGGGGAATCACCATCCTGACCTCAAACTCTACTACGGAGCAATAGTGATAAAAAACAAACAAAACAAAAAAAAACCAAAAAACAACAACAAACAAAAAAAACCCCACCAAAACTGCATGGTATTGGTTCAGAGACAGACACAATGGATCAATGGAATAGAATTGAAGACCCAGAAATAAAACCACACACATACAGACACTTGATCTTTGGCAAAGAAGTCAAAAATTACACATGCAAAAAAGAAAGCATCTTCAATAGATAGTGCTGGTCTAACTGGCTGTCTGTATGTAGAAAAATGAAAATAGACCCATATTTGTCACCTTGCACAAAGCTCAAGTCCAAGTGGATCAAGAACCTCAACATAAAACCAGGTATACTGAATCTAATAGAAGAGAAAGTGGGAAAGAGCCTTGAACTCATTGTCACAGGGAGAAACTTCCTAAACAGAACTCTAATGGCTCACACTCTAAGATCAAGAATTGATAAATGGGACTTCATGAAACTTGAAAGCTTCTATAGACAAAAGACACAGTCAATAAGACAAATTGGCAACCTACAGATTGCGAAAAAAAAATCTTCACTAACCCAACATCTGATAGAGGGCTAATATCCAAAATATACAAAGAACCCAAGAAGCTAACCACCAAAAACCAAACAAACCAATCAAAAAATGGAGTATAGATTTAAACTGAGAATTCACAACAGAGGAATCTTGAATGACTGAGAAGAACCTAAAGAAATGTTCAAATTTGCTAGTGATCAGAGAAATGCAAATCAAACGACCCTGAGATTCCACTTATACCAATCAGAATGGCTAAGATCAAAACCTCAGGTGACAACAATGTTGGCGAGGATGTGGAGAAAGAGGAACACTCCTCCATTGCTGGTGGGATTGCAAACTGGTACAACCACTCTGGAAACCAATCTGGAGGTTCCTCAGAAAAGTGGAAATAGATTACCTGAAAACCCAGCAATACCACTCTTGGGAATATACCCAAAAGATGCCTCACCATGCATGTGTTCTACTATGTTCATAACGGCCTTGTTTTTGTAGTCAGAAGCTGGAAACAATCCAGATGTCCCACGACAGAAGAATGGATACAGAAAATGTGGTTCATTTCACAATGGAATACTACTCAGCTATTAAGAATGAGGACATCTTAAGTTTTGCAGGCAAATGGATGGAACTAGAAATATCCTGAGTGAGGTAACTCAGACCAAAAAGACATGAATGGTATGTAATCACTAATAAGTACATATTAGTCAAAAAAATGTACAGAATACTCAAGATAGTCCACAGAACTCAAAAAGGTCAACAAGCTGAAGAGCCAAGTGAGGATGCCTCAGTCCCACTTGGGAGAGAGAAGAAAGCAATCACAAGGCGGGAGGGAGGGAGGAACCTGGGAAGGAAAGGGGATGGGTGGGAAGAAGAGGAGAACATAATCTGGTATTGGGTAGGGGAAAAGGACTGAAGCCCTGAGGGCCAGTAGAAAGAATGGAAACACCCAAAAAATTAAAAAAAAAAAAAAAAAAAAAAGGCTGGGCAGTGGGGGTGCATGCCTTAATCCAGCACTTGGGAGGCAGAGGCAGGTGGATTTCTGAGTTCAAGGTCAGCCTGGTCTATAGAGTGAGTTCCAGGACAGCCATGGCTATACAGAGAAATCCTGTCTAGAAAAACGAAAGAAAGAAAGAAAGAAAGAAAAAAGAAAGAAAGAAAGGAGGGAGGGAGGGAGGGAGGGAGGGAGGGAGGGAGGGAGGGAGGAGGGGAGGGAGGGAGGGAGGGAGGGAGGAGAGAGAGAGAGAGAGGAATGGAAACAGGCAACCTCGGGAGGTAGGAGGTGGGGGTACCCTCCAGAATGTACCAGAGTCCTGGGAGGTGAGAGACTCTCAGGATTCAAAGGGAGGGACCTTAGATGAAATGTCTTACAGTGGGGAGAGGTAACTTGTAGAGCCCAACTCCAGCAGGAAGACAGGGCATCAAATGAGGGAGGAGGTTACCATCCTAGAGTTAAAACCCTGACTCATATTTGTTCCTGTCTGAAAGAACTACAGGGATGGAAATGAAGAAGAGCCTGAGGAAAAGAAGGTCCAGCAACAGGCCCAAAGTGAGATCCAGCTCAAGGGGAGGCCCCAAGGCCTGACACTATTACTGAGGTTGAAGTGCTCACAAAAAGGGACCTATCATGACTGTCCTCTGAAAGACCCACCAAGCAGCTAAAAGAGTCAGATACAGATATTTGCACCCAACCAATGGATACAAGCTGTGGAGAAGGGTGACCCTGTAGAAGGACCAGAAGTTAACCTGGACCCCCGAGATCTCTCAGACACTGGATCACCAATCAAGCAGCATACACCAGCTGAGATGAGGCCCCCAACACATATACAGCACAGGACTGCCAGGTCTGGGTTCAGTCACAGATGAACCTAACCCTGGGCGTCCTCGTGGAGACAGGGGACCAGTGAGGAGGTACGGGATGTGGAACAGACATAGGGTGGACAGGAGGGGAATAAAATCTGGAGTGTAAAAAAAAAAATTAAATAAAAAGAAGGAATATAAAAACAGAGAAAAGAAATAATGACTTGATCTGATGTTAGAGTGACAGAGAAAAGTATGCAGTGCACGTGTGTGTGTGTGTGTGTGTGGTGTGTGTGTGTGTGTGGGTGTGTGTGAGAGAGAGAGAGAGAGAGAGAGAGGGAGAGAGAGAGAGAGAGGAAGAGAGGGAGAGGAGGGAGGAAGGGAAGGACGGAGGGAAGGGGGAAGGGAAGGAGGGAAGGGAGGGAGACAGACAGGAGGAGCGGAGAGACTGTTTACAGGTACAAGAAATAACATTCCATGATCAGTCTGGGTGGGGTTAGAAAGTCATAGGGGGTAGAAAGATGAAGAATGGCTGGCAGTTTGTTGGAAAGAGATGTCAGAGGGACAGAACTGAAATCAGTACTACAAGGCAGCAGATTCAGAAGGCACATCAAAAAGAAGGGCTCAGGAAGGCAGAGATTATCCAGAAAACATATGAAGTAGGTCCGGGAAAGACAGCTAGGAAGAGAAAGACACTGGGAGTCACTGACACTTAAAACTGAGTGGACGAGACTGCCCTGCAAAAGCACGGAACACAAGAAAACAATGTGCCCAGGCTCAATATTTAGAGTAAGGAGTTCTGGATAAATACTCAGTAACTTCAGCTTTATACATCTCTCTACATGTTATTTTGAAGTGTGTTATTTACCACACTGAATTACTGGTTATTTATTACAACAAATCAGTAAGTCTTACGACTTACAATCAAGCAGGTGGCTTGTTTTAAAATATGCTCCAACCTTCCATTTTTCTGTCACTAAACATCACTGATGTCACTAACACAGTTAACTAGACAGACAGACTTGAAGATTTCCTCTCTCCCTCTCCTGCCCAATACATAAGATTACAGCTAAAAATCTACTTATGAATTCTACATTTGGGGCTGACCGTGTACACAAACTTAGATGTTTTGTACTTGACCTGAAAACACAGCAAAATGAAAATGACAAGTGTCTCTCCCCACCGTCTTGAAAAGATCACTTTTTTATCCCTCTTCATTTTTAATTTGTAATCTTATCCACCAGAGCTTGGATAATGTTGCTTGTGCCCATTAGCAAAATTTCCCATGGAAATAGAATTTATCAGGTCTTCAGAAAGGTCTGACTTGATGAAAGATGACACTAAAAATTCTTCTGCTTTTCCCCATTAGTGAGGAACACAAATACATTTTGAAAAGAGAAATGCTCCAATTTTGTCACAAATTATCTAGGCAGAAATAATAAAAATAACCCAGATAAACTGATATGTATATTGCTTTGCTTTCAAACCTAAATTGAGTATCAAATTAGAGTTGTTACAATTATCCTTTCACTTAGAGGGCCACAAAGGCAGGGTATCCTGCAAGAGAAAGACTACCAGCTCTTGTCCTGTAGGACCCGAAGACACTTTGGTGGGTCCCTGGAGGGTTTTCTTTTTGGGAGAGAAAACTAGGCAGAAAGCATGTAAATAATATTCCACCCTACTAAATGAGCTCACCGAACAAACATCATTAGGCATCATTGATGGAGTAAGTTCTCTGTAGATTTTATGGGTATACTATATGCAACTAGAGATAACTGTAAATATTTTCAGCATATTTACCATTAGTGACTTACTGTTTTATAAAGTATTATTGTTCAAAAAGGATCAATACAATGTCATCTGAACAGAACAAAGAAGCTATGAACTCTGTATGTACAACCATCGGCTATTTTGTCACCCACAGCATTTGATCATTTAAGAATCGTGAGCTACATGTGTATTATTGATATGAAGAGCTTCATCTCCCAAGGCATTTTTCGTTTGTTTGTCTTAAGACTTCAGGATACTGAAAAGTATACCTGCATTGGCAAATGAAGCCTCTGGACTCACTCAGGTAGTTAAAACACAAAACGTCAGTTAGAAAGTGCTTTTTCAGTAACCTTGCTTCATCTCCTAATGTTGTGAAGAAAACCCTGCTCTATAAAGACAAAGAAAGAAAGCACACAAACAACAGAAACAGACAACTTGTCATCCATTGCACTGTCCCATGGACGTGGCTTAAGGTGAATGCAGACTTTAATTTGAACATCAAGATAGTTTGGGGAGGGGGGATCCTCTTTCCATGAATATGCACAATGATTTTCACTTAACACAGAAATATATATGAACTAGGATGATGGTAAAATGACCAATAAATATAGGTTGTGAAGTGTCTAACTATAAAAAGAAACAAAATGTAAGGATAAAGGCTTCAATTTCCCAAAAATATGCTGAAAAAACTGTAACAAATGTCTTGTCTCTGATATATAAAAACAAACCAAATACAACAAAACAAGCCACTGTGGCATTTTCACAAAAACTACATAATATTATACATTTAAAACTTTAATTTCAAACAAAGGAATAAAAAAGTGTTAATTCAATGAAGATATGAGATACAGAATGCAGCAACAGAAACGGTCATCATCACGGGGCGCGGAGCTGACTTCCGATGTTTCCAAAGTCTCATGGAAAAACACTGCCCAGCCCACCAGTTTCCCAGAACTCATAGCCAGGGCCCTGCTCCATGAGGAGGCATTCTGAGAACCTGAGCTTATGTCAAAGATGATACAAGTTAAAAGAGACATCTGCAACCAATACAGAAGGGGCAAGCCACAGAAAGCTCTTCTCAAGGTTAAATCAACCAACCATATTGTAAACCTTTTAAAAAATCTTGGATATATACCCAGGAGTGGTATAGCTGGGTCCTCAGGTAGTGATATGTCCAATTTTCTGAGGAAACCGCCAGACTGTTCCAGAAGATGCTCTAACACATAACAAGGACATATGCTCCACTATGTTCATAGCAGCTTTATTTATAATAGCCAGAAACTGGAAAGAACCCAGATGCCCTTCAACAGAGGAATGGATACAAAAAATGTGGTACATTTATACAATGGAATATTACTCAGCTATTAAAAAACAATGAATTTGATAAATTCTTATATAATGGATGGAACTAGAAAATATCATCCTGAGTGAAGTAACCCAACCACAAAAGAACATACATGGTATTCACTCACTGATTATTGGATTTTAGCCCAGAAGCCTGAAATACCCAAGATTCAACTCACAGACCACATAAAGCTCATGAAGAATGATTACCAAGTAGTGGGGGCTTCAGTCCTTCTTAGAAGGAGTAACAAAATACTCAGGGAGCAAATATGGAGACACAGTACAGGACAGAAACCGAAGGAGAGACAGACCATTCCACCTGGAAATCCATCCTATGTGCAGTCACCAAAGGTAGAGGTTGATGTGGATGTCAGGATGTACATGCTGACAGGAGCCTGATATAGCTGTCTCCTTAGAGTCTGCAAGAGTCTGACATACTCAGAGGCAGAAGCTCACAGCTAAACCCTTAAACTGATCATGGGGTTCCCAATGGAGAAGATAGAGTGAAGGCTGAAGGAGTTGAGAGCATTCGCGACACCATGAGGAAAGCAACAATCCCAACAACCAGACCCCCAGGGTCTAAACCACCAGCCTGGGAGGCTTAGGGAGGGACCCAATGGCTCCAGCTATATATGCAAGGGAGCTATATATATAAGTGGGAGAAGAGATCCTGGTCCATGAAGGCTGGACATGGGGGGAGGGATTTTTCGAGGGTGGGGAGGTGAGGTACGGGGGAGGGTGGGTGGGGGTTACACCAATGTGGAGGCAGGAGGATTTGGGGGAAGGGATAGTGAGTTCCTGGGAGGGGGGGGGGGAAAATGGGGTAAGGGGAGAATATTTGAAATGTAAAAAAAAAAAAATTTCCAATAAAAAAAAAAAAAAGAAAAAAAAAATCTTGGTAAATGCTTATCTGCTTCTGAACACAATAGCATACAAACTGCAAAAGCAAACTCCATGCTCATTAGTGTGGCATTCATCAAAAATTTCTCCCAAGTTGCTAAAAGACTCAACTTCTGGCACCATCTTGCATACAGATGGATGTGGGTACCAAAGAAAGTACCAGCAGTATCTCACACTATCTTCTGGGTTCCATCTCTGTGATTCTTGGTCTCTAGTAGCATCCCAGAATGCATGTGCACACATGCATGTACTCTCCACACACTTCAGCTGACACCAATCATCTTCCTCTGGAAAACACGCTGGTCACGGAGTCTACCAGAAAGAGGATTTTGTGTACAGGATAGCAATATTTTTCATTCAGTTATAGTACTTGATTCTATTTAGAAATATTGGACCTAATTATATAGCCATTAGCCAATAACTATTGATTCTCCAGTAAATTTGGTAGAAAAATGACTCTTAACCTCAAGCTGGTTAAAGCAGAAAATCTGGTGTTTTACAATACCTACCTGAAAAAAAAATGTAAGTAGTTTCGCTGCCAACATGGGTACAAAGCATTTGTGGCCAGAAATCTTTAAGTAACACAATGTTGTGGAACAGTGTATGTGCGTTTTCACTACATTTAACTGAGTATCAATCTATCCTGGCTGTTTGACCTATGATCTGCACAAAACTCTTCACTCTGGTTAGCGGATATTTACTCTTCTGCAGATAAAGCTGAGCATGTGTGACAGTCTCACCAGCAGATCTCTCTTCTTTAAGTTGGACAGTGAGTGTACTGCACATACACTTGGAGCCAATCAAAAAGTATCCCATGTAGTATTCATTGATCTGAATGTATTATGTTGTGTCAGTATGTCATTATGATATTCAGTTTTGGTGTGGATATATTTAGCCATGGTTGCTGAATCTAATCAGCCAGTTAAAAAAGTTTTAAATATCATTACATGAAGCTCTTTAAATAGTGGCAGTTCAGAATGTATTAAATACTCTAGGTGATGCTTTATGTTTTCTGGAAAATGGACATTATTATAATCATAAGCACTCCTACTGAAGCATTATCATTTGGAATAGCTATATGACTTCCAAGAATGCTTTAGTATCCTGGTTTGAGGGACTTTGGGTACAACAAATGCTAAGTTAGACTCATACTGTTTCCAGAATGCAGTGTAAAAGACTTGGAGTTCAACAGCCAAATTTTGGAATCTGTTCTCTTCTTAAAATAAGTATTGTAGTTAGAGAGAAAAATCTGTGTATACACTCAAACTTTCGAAAACTACTTTATATTTGTCCTAAATTAAATAACCTACCATAGTCAACCATGTACAAAATCATATAGTTAAAGGATATGCCAGCTCCTTCCTTCTCCTCCATCTCTCTGCCTAATTTATACTTTTCTTTATTTTTCATGATGTCTTCCTGGTCTGGCAAAACTCATCTCCTAGAATCTATAGGCATGAACTACTATGTCCAACTGATTTGTTTCCTCAAAAAAAAAAAAAAAATGTGGTTGTTAAGTCAGTTTCAAGGAAAGAGGACCAATGTGTTCCCTCCATCTCAAAATCAAGTTACCATTTACACTTATCTGCTTAGAAAGTGCTTCAGCAGAATGAAAAAGATAAACCCAGCACTCACTTCAGTTATGAAGTGTACTTAATCACCCACAAGTAGCTGACAATCCAGCATTAACTGCCATGGAACAGGAAGTACTGATTTCATCCCAAATACCTACAAACTCAAATTCCTAAAGGCAGTCAGGTATAAAAACAACATATGATAGGATCAAAGCAGCAACTGTCCAGAGGGCACTTTAACCTGCCACAGCACAGTTCAGAACATATTACAACCATAAATGAAGTCACAGTCCCGTACCCATTAGATCCTTGTGAACTGTAATTGTAACACCATCCTGGAATCAACTGAATAATGATGTATAACCCACAAAAGTAAGTGGCTTTAACAAGCTGGTGCGTTTCTAATCCTCAGCCAAGAGCTCAGCAACAGTGCTCTCAGTTTATGTTTAATATGTTAGTCTGCGGCAGTCGCTGTGAGCTCAGCACAGACACCACCACTGTATAATTCAGTCTGTACCATGATACTTGAGACAGAGATGCAATGTATGTTTTACAGGTGAGAATAAGTAACACTGAAGAATTCAACTTACATTTTTAATAGCAGTTTTACAGAAATTCTCATGTTATTCAATTCATTCATTCAGAGTGAGTAATTTCAGTCACAAGGCTATGCTTCACAGTTAATTCTAGAATATTCTCGCCACCTCAAAGCAACTCCAGACTTTTAGCCACTGCCTGCTAACACTCCTAATTACTCTGCTCACTACCTTCAAGCCCTGGGCAGACAGTAATCTAGTCTTTATTGATTTGCCTATTCTGAGAACAATATAAAAATTTAATACGATCATGTATAAGTGATATTTTATGACTAATTTTATCTACTGTGTTTCCATGACATATCCACATAGTATGTAACGCTAAGAAAAAAAAAGCCCAATTAAATACCTGAAATCGTTGGCATTGGATTTATAATTCAGATTTAATAAGTCATGTATGATACAAACATATGCCTAAAACATAATACAGAACAAAAATGTTGACATAGTTTTATTTTCTTTGACAATTAAAATAAAATATGTAATAGCACATGAACATGACTCACAAACACATTTTATTTATTTTAAAAAATAATGTTAAGAAGTATTTTTCCTCCTCCTGTTACTCATATTCCAGACTCTTGAAATGTCACCTCCTCTGTGAAACCTTGTTTGAGTCTTCCCAACTCCCACCACCCTAGACGCCTGCTTAGTTACTCGTACACAGGGAGATTCCGATAGTTCTTGCAGCAATGTGCTACAGTGGAAGCTTTCATACCATACAGTAAGCTGCTTGACATCAAGGGATTTTATATATATTATATATATTATTATATTTATATATATATATATTTATATATATATAATATGCCACACTTCCTCCAACACGGCCATACCTCCTAATAGTGCCACTCCTTATGGACCTATGGAGCCATTTTTATTCAAACCACCACAGAAAGTAAAGTACAATTAATAATTTAAGTAATAACTGTAAGCATAATATTTATTGTGCACCAGCCACATTATGCTAGGTGCTTCATACCTATGAACTAATTGAATTCCCATATCAATCCCATGAGCTAGAATTATCTTCATTAGATGTGAGGAATCTGAAGCACAAAGAGTCCTTAAGTACTTACTTAAGTCCTCACAACCAAGCAGGCTGGCAGTCAGAGTTCTAACCAGGTAACCAGGCCCAGAAGCCTATGCTCTTAAACTGATCTGTAATGTTTTGGATTTTGAGAGACACTATGGAAAGGAGAAGCAACACTCGGGGAGACAGCTCAGTGCTTTTCTGACCTGTGGCTTTTTCTATTATCGGGTCACTGTAAGAATAGCTCAGCTACCAGGCTTAATGAGATCTATTAGCATAACCCTGTAATATACCTAAGTACAAACCTGTAAGATGCTAACACAACTAAGGCAGTAAACCTGTACTTAAACTGTGAAGATATTGAGCTTCCTTTAGTTTGAGGCAATCTCACCTCAACCACCTTGAGTATTTTCACTTTCCTTATAATAAAGATGCTATTTTAAGTAAAATCATTTTAATGTATGAGTTTTCAACATATATTTTCAAAGTAATAAACCTAAGAGAAATGAAATTATGTGATCATGTAACTACATCTTTAATGTATTCCATATATGAAGTTATAGATGTAAAGAACAATGGATTATGTTTGTGTTCGCCAGGTTAATGCTAGGTAGTTAACGGCTTTTATCACTCCTGTTAGTAAATGCTTCTCAGCTTTTCAACTATATCTACATTAGCAATGTATTTTTAAAAACACTATTTAAAGGGCAAACTCAACTTTATCACTGACCCACAGTGAAAATGCCTAGCACTTCAGAACAAATAATCTTAAAATAAATATGAACAACTAAGAAGAAGAGACCTGTTACTCATATTTCAGACTCTTGAAATGTCACCTCCTCTGTGAAACCTTGTTTGAGACTTCTCAACTCCCACTGCCCAAGACCCCTGCTTTGATACTCGTACACAGTGAGATTTCTGATAGTTCTTGCTATGATGTACTGCAATCGAAGCTTTCATACCATGTAGCAATCCCCTTAATGTCAATGCAGTATCACATATATTAATATCCAGTATCTAATGTAGAACACAGACATTATAGGTTAATCTTCCCCCATTCCTCCTCCACTGGGGATTTCTAACCTGTAAAATCAACATCTAGAATTAACTGTGAAAGTGAAAGTGTCTGAGAAACAGTCTTACACTACCCAAATTGATTCCATTTACTTATTTTTTTTTTTTTTTTAACATTTCCTCTGAAAACCAGGATTCAATAAAGCTAGGACTGAGCTGCACGATTTTAAGTACAGGATTATGTGCACACACATTAACACAGCTCAGAGCAAATCTGGCCAGCTACAGCATCGACCATAATGACCAAGGTCTAGCAATGGTAAAGCACCCACAGGAATATGACCTTTTTACTGAATTCATGAATTTAACTTCCTGATTACGTATTTCCTTTAACCCTGCAAGTCGAACTCCTTAGATATGTTCTGGATCTTTGACAATTTGTATAGAATATTGTGTGGTTTGGGGGTTTCAGATAATTTCATTTTTCAACATATGTTCATAAGCAACATGCTAAAGTATCAGGGCTAGAGCAATGATAAACATACATAGCTTTTGCTTTACTTGAACTTAAATGAGCAACAGAGATCAACAGAAAGAACAAAATAATTTGAATGCTGTAACAGTCAAGACAGTGTGGAGTCAACAGAAAATTCAAGATCCTAATAGAAATGACAGGTAATCCAAGATCAGAAAGATAAATTCTTGGGGGCAAGGCAAGGTAGGAAGAACATTAAGAGGGAGTAGGCTAATGTCGTAATAATCTAAACTAGAGGTAACAGAGGTCTGAACTAGGGTAGGTGCAGTAGAAAATTAAAAGAAATACATGCGTTTAAGAAATAAGATCAGTTAAATTCAGTAGGAATGAAAGACAAGCATCAGGCTCGGGTAAGTGATGAAGGGTAAAGGAAGAACGTAAAGGCTTGGGGGTTGGTTGTCTTAAGTTTTCATTGCTGTGAAGAAACACCATGACAAAAAAACAAGCCGGGGAGAGAAGGGTTTATTCAGCTTAAACTTTTATAGCACTGTTTATCATCAAAGGAAGTGTCAGGACAGGAACTCAAACAGGGCAGGAACCTGGAGGCAGAGGACATGGAGGGGTGCTGCTCACTTGTTTGCTCATCATGTCTTGCTCAGACTTTTTTCTTATAGAACCCAGGACCACCAGCCCAGGAATGGCAACGCCCACAATGAGTTGGGACCTCTCCATCAACCACTAATTAAGAAAATGCCCTACAGGCTTGCTTACAGCTCAACCTTATGAAGGCCTTAACTGAGGTTCTTGTCTCTCAGATGACTTCAGCTTGTGTTAAGTTGATGAAGCAAAATGTGCACTGATGAAACAAAGAGCAGGAACTATGAGTTCAAATTAGTACTCGCTGATTTGGAAGTATCTTTGGATAATCAAGTAGAAAAAAAATCCGCAAGCTATTTAATATAAAACCCTTCAGGGTTAGAGACCTGGGTTATAGACATAAACTTGAAGGCTTTAGGACAGGGGAGCAGTTAACAATTTGAGTTAAAGACTACAGGACAGTAAGTGAAGAAGATTGAGAATAAATGCTGAAGTCACAACCATTAAGGGAAAAAACCAAAAAAAAAAAAAAAAAAAAGTGCTGTCATTGCTTCTGGAGAGTGTCAAGAGGAATGACTGGGGTAGTAACAGCACACAGTCATCCAATGAAAACAAAGAGCAGTAAATGTTTATTCTAGATTCACTGACAAGGTTGGATGTTACTGACAACAAAAAAGCTTGTTTGGTGGCATGTCGGGGAGAGCCAAGCCCAGTATTCCCAGTGGCTAATAGAGAGCAAGGTCATTCAGTGACCAGGGTTGATCTATCATAACCCAGATGTCACACCAGAATGGGTGTTAGTTTTCTAAAATAAAGGCTTGCTGGATCACAGCTATTCTCGTTTATTGCACTGTCTATGGCTGTACATTGGCCATGGCTACTTCTGTATCATAGTCACAGGACTGAGTATTCAGCAAGCCTGACCTATTTAGGATCTGGCTTTTAAGGGAGGTTTGCTAATCACTTTTGTCACGATGTCTTAGATTATTAGTTCTATTTCCCAGAGTCGCCTGGACAGCACTGGCCATGCTCACTGCGCTCACGCTGCCTGTAAGAAGGACGTGTTGTTTGTCCGCCCTTCGTAAGTGGGATTTGAATCAACAACATAATTGCTCATTTCAAAGTGAAAATGTCAGGCCTTCGCTGTCCTCTGACACTTCTCAGTTTTATAAGAAAGGCTGATGACAGTTTCAGAGGCTTGGGATAAACAGACTCCACCACCCAGCTGCTTATATGAATTTCACAAGTGCCAGTAATGACTCGAGTAAACTTAATGAATGAATGCAATTTTAATATTGACATGTTCAAAAAAGAAAAGTGTGTTCCCAAGGTTTCTCTCTCTCTCTCTGTTTAATGGCTTATTAGTAATGGAGTTTTGGAGCTTTTCTCAAACCACTAGTGGTTAATCTCAAGTATTTTATTTCATGTATTCATATGACGTCAATAGAAATGTATTTGAGTTTGGGAAATTCAGTAAGAAGCCAGAGGTTGGCTGGGAAACATTCCGGCAGGCTGTTCTCCTTCTGCTTATGACATGTGGCCATGCTGGAATGACTCTCGGTTGTAACCAAGTCTTACATTTGGTTTAATGCTTTGTATCTGTTACTGATTAGAGAGGCTAAGTGCTTTGCTAGCTTAGTCATTAATGTTAATGAATTTTGTGACCCAGGCCAACTTAATAAAACTAACTTTAAAATACCCTGTTAAGAAGTTCTCAATAATAATTTTGAACTCAAAATTGTGCTGGAAAATAAACAAAGGCATTTCCTACCTGAATGTGGGAAAATGCCAAAATAGTGATAGCATTTATCCAGCATATTAGCCTGTGAATGTGGGTCACATATGGCTGCTTCATCATCACAGGCTAATGGAAGAGGGAATTAAGACAGAAACATTCCCTAAAAGGCTTGAGAACAGTGGAAATACAAGTTACTTCTGGCCGGGGTGAAGCTCAGTGGGTAGAGTGTGTGTTAAGCATGTACAGCCGGGGACTGGAAGTCCAGAACAGAAGAGGAACATTGAAGATGATAAAGCAGCCCCCCAGTGACCCCAAAAAAATCGAGGGAAAAGTCTGTTTAGTCCCAAAGTAGTAACAAGTGATTTTTACTTGTAAATCAGATCTAATGAGTTAACCAATATAAAATTGTCAGGTTGCTGGGATGTACTGTGATAGTTGTAAAAAGTATTTGTGCTGTGTAATTGGAAGAGAAGTCCATGGCTTTGTAAAACCGGAATACTTGCACAGGTGTCTGAGCAACTTCATAAACACGATCAGTTGTCACTTTTGTTTTTGGAGATGGGGTCTCAGGGGGGTCAGCCCTGGCTGACCTGAAACTTACAGAGATTCACCTGCCTCTCCCTCCTGAGTGCTGGGATTAAAGGTTTGGCCCCTATGCCTGACTAGAATGGCTTTTTAAATAGTATTTCTAGACGGGGAAAAAAAGGCAACACACAAAATACTCAGCTTTAAGCAAGAGCATAGAGAGTTAGCCTCTTTTCTTGTATAATATTATTTCAGGTTAAAATCACAACTAGTTATTTTTAACTTCTCATGAGCACAGACCACCAAAAAAGCAAAGCTATATTAGTGTTTTTAAAATATTCATAAATAAATGTCTGTAATAGACTGACTCTATAAAAATCATTTCAGTGCTGACTAAATCCAGAAATTAAGCTATAGTATTAACATAAAACATTTTCCTAATCCTTTTCAACACAAGAAAACAAGATGAAATGTCTATTGCCCTGAATCCAGGCTTTAACTGAGACTTAAGGATATAACTTGTGCATGGTGGGCTGTGTGACTGTATGTCATTTTTTTTTCATAATGTGATCTTACTTCAAACTCAGATTATATCTACGATTATAAGAATGTTTTACATTTAGATGACATATATATATTTTTTAAGGGAGCTTAAGATATTCTGCAAGATCTGCCAGAAATGATATCTCTCCACATCAAACTCCAGACCAGAAGAAAATATTTATCAAGCAAGGTGAGTGACACATTAGCAATTGGACACAGCGTGTGGGCCTAACTGTCTTTAAAGGGGATAGCAATGTGGTCCTTATTACAAACACATGGAACTCAGAAATGCACACACTTCCATTTTAAAATTAAGCCTGGACTTGTCCTTTCTATGACTTGGAATTAATGGTTTCTTAGTCAGTGATAAATGAGGTGACAGAAGAGTTGCAGAAAATAAAATCTTGGCGCGTTAAGTGCTACCCTGCAGGTCATGGTTATGTGAGGTGCTGTGAAATGAAATGTCACATTACAGACCTAGGATGCCAGTGAAAAGATGCCCTCACCAGATGAACTCTTCTAAATAGTAATTTTTGTAGTTACTAAAGAGAATGAACTAGAATATCAAGTAGAACATTTGCTTTATACATATATTCAAAATTTGACCTGAATTATATCAGGATGAATTTGTCGAAGAAAATTCTTTTTTGTTCTCCATGCTGTAATTTATTCCTCAGAAGCCATCTGAGGAGAACTCACACTGGGAAGGAAGACCTGGACGGGTCCTACAGCAGGACCACCCTGAGGTCAAGCATGATTTTGACTGGAATTAGGCTCATTCTTTGGCTAAAGCCTAGCTCTCCCTAATTCTTCCCAGGAAGTGTGACTCCAATTCAAATACATCTTAATGTCTAATTAATATTAACTAAGAAAAATTTTCATTAACAAAATTTGAACTAATGACTTTCTAAAATACCTATTGTGTATGTAAGCTAAATTTTGCTTATATATTACTAAAGAGATTCGAAGCAACCACAGAAAATTTGAATCATGACAATATCAAACCAACAGTAAACAGTTTTGAAATGATTAAAAAATATTTTTAGTTATGAAAACTTCAAGCTTTCCCTTTCTATCTTAGCTCTTTTTGCTGATGACTAAAGTAAATTTCCAGGGCACTGTTTTAAACTATTCTACTTTTTTAAAAATGGGGAACTGGCCCCTAATAATACTTACATTAGCCATTTTAAATATGAGGTTGAAAAATATCTGAGAGAAGAAGTACCAAATACTGTGCAAATGGGCCAATGTGCATCATAAATCACTACAGGATGACTAATAAGGTCATAAAATAACTTTCATTTTGTGGTAGAAAACACAAAGAATAAAAAGCTTATTTTAGAGTAAAACATTTGGGAACTCAAAGCCTTGCCAACCACCACTTAGACAATAATCTAATTTACAGTGGGTACATTTATACATTATAATAATTAATGTACTTGAAAAACCCAATGCTATAAGATTAGAAACAAGACAGAGACATTCATTTCTCATTCCATACCATAACAGAAGTTGTAGCAAGGACAGCTGAGCAACTAGAAGAAATAAAGGATATCCAAATTGTAAAGAAAAAAAACCAAACCAACTATGTTTGTGGATGGTACAAGTCTCTAACAGAAGAAACTAAATACTTCATGACCAAATTGTTAGAACTTATAACGGAATTCAGCACAGCTGCGGAATACAAAGTCAGAATACAGAAAGCAACAGCATTTTTATACACCAATAATGAAGTTACCAAAAAAGAAATCAAGAAAGCAAAACAGTTAAAATATTTAGAAAAATGGTAGCTAAGAAAGTAAAAGATATCTACATGAAAAATTATAAAGCACAGATGCATAAAATGATAGAGGGTACACATAAAAATGAGGAGGTATTTTGTGTTCAAGGGTCAGAAAACTATGCAAAGCAATCTAGAGAGCCAATGTAATTTCTTTATAACATAAACAACATTCTACATGAAAAGAAGAAAAGAATCCTAGAACTGAATGGGACCAAAAGAGACCCAGAAAAGTCAGAGTAACGCTGGAGCAGGGGAGGAGGAAACAGTGTGTGTGTGTGTGTGTGTGTGTGTGAGTGTGTGTGTGTGTGAGAGAGAGAGAGAGAGAGAGAGAGAGAGAGAGAGAGAGAGAGAGAGAGTTGTGACCTAACCTTAAAACAGCAGGAGACGAGGGGCACAGCAGTGCAAGAAAACTCAGAAATTAATCCACAGTCTTACAGCCATTGATTGTTGACGAAGACTTAAAAAATAGGAAATCTCATCAGTAAATGTTGCTAGCCATGTTGGATATCCAGAAAAATGAGTGCAGATTCTGTCAGTTCAGAATCTACAACAATCATCTCAAAATGTTACATCTCAAATTAGGAAATTACCAAACAAAATGTTCCCAGACTTTGGCATGTTGCAACATTTCCAATAGGACCCTAAAGGCACAAAAGGAAGAGATAAATTGTTATCAAATTAAGAAATTTTTACACAGCAAAGAAAAACATCTAAAGAAAATGCAAATTATTCATCCAACAAGGGATTAATATTCAAAATATACATGAGGCTAAAACCCTGAACACTAGCAAAATAAGCAGTCCACTTGAAGCATGACTAAGGAATGAACAGGCACCAGAGGACATAGACAAGCTGCTAAGACACACGTGAACGCTCTCAGCTTCACCACCGCAAAAGAGGTCCACATCACAACCACAAGAGCACATCTTTTTACCACGGTTGGGATGCTGATTATATGTGTGCATATATTTGATACACACATCTATGTATTTTCATGATATATGTATACACATATATGAAAACAAGAATGCTAGTGACTGCGTGGAGAACAAGGGGAGGGAGAAGGAAGATGTTCAATGTGGAACAGGATTCCTGCTGGGTCTTAGTGCAATAGCATAACTAGTGGATACATTAACTTATGAGGTTCTTAAAAAGTGACTTGAAGAGTACAAGATGAGCAACAAATAAAGACAACTATTGACTGAGTAGACAGAAATTCTTATTATCCAGACCTGATTATTATGCATTGTACATACGTGCTAAATTACCATGATGTATATGCTTTAGATATATACAAATACTGTGCTTGAATTAAAAAAAAAAAAAACTGGCCCTAATTTCAATCTTCAATTCTTAAATACCATACTTAATTGTTAATGATGAAAACTAGCTGTTAATAAAGCCCTCTTAGGATAAAGGTATGCATATCTCCTTTAAGTCATCTTAGATCTAACCATGAGTATTGCAATGGCCATTCTTTCAATTTAATTTCAAAGTGCAGCATAAATTTGTCTACAATATGTATTCAATTTCCACTCTGATAAAATTATATTAACTAATACTAGGCTCACCTGCCAGTGACATGGGAAAATTTTAATATAATAATATTTAAGTCAACTTTGAGTCAACTGCAAGCATAAACTGGACCCAAAAAGAACAAGGTGAAAGGAAATACTGGCCAGAATAATACAGCATCTAGAGATTTAAAGTATGGTCTCCCTGGCTCAAATGTTTGTGTGTATTCGATTTCCATCATATGCTAGTTGCGTGGTCTTTTATACAAAGTAATTAACCTTTCATTCTTAACCCTCCTTATCTTTAAAACAAGAAGAACAGCAGTAAATTGCCTCGAATTTTGTGGTGAAGATAATATGATATGTAAACAGTTTAGAATAATAAATGTTATACATTAAGTACTCAAGGACTCTCAGGTAGTACAGCGATTAAACTGGAGAGAGCGGAGTAATTATTTCCAAAGCCCAGATGCTACGACTGGTGGGTCAGCAGCACTACAGATTGAAGAGAGTGCTGTTAAGATGCAGAACAGAGCTCCCAAGTCCACAGCATGGTGAGACTGGTGAATACTTTTCTCTTGTGGGATATCGTGCATAGCATCTTCTGACACTAGGATAGCCAGCCAGTAGGGATGAAGCTTTCAGGTCAGTATCTATTTGACTTTTTCACGTTTACAACTTAAGTAATATATTCAGTCATAGTGTCTTACCATCAAATTCTGGAAGGTAACCAACATCAGTGTTTGGAAGTCTGTGGGAACAAACACGTTGGCCAGTAACTCAAAAGGAAGTAACTCTTCTTGGTACTTGGTTTTCATTTGCTCGCATGTGATATCTACTTGGGGTATTGTCCCCAATCCTCTCAGTGATTGTGACACATTGTGGAAGGCCTGCCTGTGAAAGATCAAGCCAAACAACCCAGCATGGGGGGGGGGGGGAGTGAGCATAAAGTCCTATCCACATGAGACACTACTGGCATCTGCTGAGGAAGAGTCAGCTTCCTGACATGGCAGGGCAGCCATGCTAAGGATCAGGCTCTACACCCATGAGTAATAAGGCAACACAAAGGGGAAGGGGGAAGGGGGAGGGGGAGGGGGAGGGAAGGGGGGAGGGAGAGGAGGTTTATGGAGGGAAAACTGGAAAGGGAGAAAACATCTGAAATGTAAATAAATAAAATAACCAATTAAAACACACATACACACACACACAAACAGTTACATTTCTGGGTTCTGGGTGTAACATTCTGAGAATTCATTTCTTTGTTCTGTTCAGATTTCTTTGTTCAGAACCAGAGAAGGATGTAGAGAAAAGGGAGTGGACACTGGTTTGGATCCAATTACCTAATTACATTAAGATAAGAAAAAAAAAAAAAAAAAAACCAGACTCACAAACTTGTGAAGCTGGATGCATAGTTGGGGTGTGGTGGGGTGGATCTAGGAGTTGGGGAAGTAGGGTGAATGTGATCAAAAGACACAATATGAAACTTTCAAAGAAATAATGAAAAAACTATTTTAAAAAAGGTTTTAAAACAAAAACCAGCACAGTAGAACCGCTAGTTAAGCCTAAAGTAAGCAAACTAAGTTGGTAAGTGTGATAGCTAGCCTTGATTATCAATCTGACTACATGTAATAAAACCCAAGAAGCAGGGGTATACCTGTGAAGGCGTTTTCTTGATTGAAGTGGTAAGACCCAGCCCCCTAAATCCTGATTTCTGAGGTAGGTGGGAAGACCCGCCTTAAGTCAGGATCACACCTCTGTGGCATGAAAGAAGGAAGTTCTTGTTCTTTGCCTGCTTGTGCTAACTCTCATGGGCAAGCATGTTCCTTCACAGCGTTCCAGCCTAATTCCTTGGTATTCTATACTGGAGTATAGATTGGAATATAGACCAGCTGAGACATCCAGCCCCATGCATTGAACAATTACTAGATTCTTAGACTTTCCATCTGGAGACAGCCACTGTTGGAACAGTCAGATCATGATCTGTAAGTCACTCTAATAAATCCTCTTTCCCTCCCTTCCCATCTCTCCAGAATAGATGCATTCTATCAGTTGTTTGTCTAGAGAGACCTCAACCAACCCAGTAACCCAAAATAAAGGTCGATAACAAAAAGTTAGTTGGGACTGATGAAGCTTGGCTGATATACATGAAGGAACCAAGATATCTGCACGTACACTAGAGATCACAAAATAAAATGAGCAAAGAGAAGAAAGGAAGGGACAGTAGTTAGATATTCTAACCAAAACAGCCAGGAGTGTGTCATCTGAAGTCACTACAGTGAAAGCCACCGTCATGGCAGCAAAATTTGGGGCCTCCTGCTGTACTGATCAACTTGAGAACAGAGTTTTCCTAAATGCAGTAAGAAGGCACACACACATCAAGTGTGCCTCCCAAACTATAAGAAAGACTGCCGATACTCAGCAGAAAGACCTCTGAGTACCCAGCATGATCAGTTAACATCTGGAAAAGAAACAGCAATCACCATTAAGGGTTTCACATTTAGAACTCCACGGGCGGCACCTAGGGTTTCTAATTGCATCCAAAATTTTTTGTTCAATGAACAGTTTTGATCATTTAATCAACTTCTTTTTAAATCAAAACTAGTCATACTGGCAAATGAGATAGCACTGAGAAATGTAATTCAGTATGGTAGTTTTCTTTAAAAACTATGTTTTGGATGCAGGTGTGCTTTTAAAATAAAATTAACAAATTTTCAGAAGCTACTTTTTTTTTTTTTTAAATAGGAACTGACTTTACTAGAAAAAAAGTAAAAATAAAATTTCTGGTTATCACAAAGCAATACATGAACAAAGACAAGCTTAGTAACACATTTTCAAAAGAGCATGTGGTTTCACAACTTTTCTTCATTTTAGAATACTTTAATGAAAACATAATGACCATTCCATAAAGATCCTAAGATATGCAACTAAAACCTTTCCATATTTTCTTCTAAACATTAGCAAACTTTGCTTCAAAATATAATTATAAAAAATAGGACAGTCAATCCCAGGGCCCAAGCTTAAATTGCAATGTTTCTAAAATGTATTTAATTAAAATTAGTTTTAAACAACTCTCTGTCCATTTAAGTAGTTTGTTTACTCATTTGCTTCAGCATTCATGACCATTAATAGAACATCTGACTTCCTTTGTTTACATATGTTTATTTTGTGTGTGTCTGTGTGTACATGTGTGGGTATTCCCATGCTATAGCACATATGTGTATACCAGAGGACATCTTGCAGGGGTAGGTTTTCCATTTTTGGAATATAGGACCTACAGACTGAACTCAGGCCATCAGGCTTGGTCTTCTTCAGATAAACATGATTTTAAAGATTTATTTATTTTATATATGATAGTACACTGTTGCTATCTTCAGACACACCAGAAAAGGGCATTGGATCACACTACAGATGGTTTTGCTGAGAATTGAACTTAAGACCTTTGGAAGAACAGTCAGTACTCTTAACCTCTGAGCCATCTCTCCAGTCCTGCTTGGTCTTCTTGTTGCCTCAACGTTTGATTTGATTTTTACTGAATCTTGCCTAGACAAAGCAATGAAATCTTTCATAATTCCCATCAAAATAAATAATTCTTTTATATATCTTGGTACTGGGAAGTTAAAAATTACAATATAAGGCTGCAATGACATTTATTTAACTTTTGAAATAACACACATGCTTAGTAAAATGGGTCCCTGAATACTTAATATATCAAGATATTTATTTATTAATGATAAATAAAGATACTCTGAAGCAATTTCTTCTTAAACAGAATGACCAATAATAAATACTCTCTAATACATTTTGTTAAAATAATTAGGTTCAACTTCTTCCTGGGGAAAAAAATGAAGTCATAATTGAAATGAATTCTGAATAATGACCTTCATAATAAGTATTACAAACAGCACATTTTTGTCATTTTCAAATATGTTTATATAAGATTTTATTAAGATGATTTCATCATCTTTTTGGCTTCTCAATTTCAAACTGTACTTTTACATTTTATTTTTAAAGAAAATGGCTCACAGTAGAGACAAGGGCACATTTACCTCTTCCCTTTCCCTTCAAAGTCAAAACAATGTAACTTGGATGTTGGAAGTTGGATGTGGTAATGTACACCTTTAATCCCAGGATTTAAGAGCAGAGGCAGAGGCAGGTGGATCTCTGTGAGTGTGTGAGGCCAGTCTGTCGTGTTAAATTAAAAAAAAAAAAAAAAAAGGAAGGAAAGGAAGGAAGGAAGGAAGGAAGAAGGAAGGAAGGAAGGAAGGAAGGAAGGAAGGAAGGAAGGAAAGGGAAATACAGCATAATGGGCCTGGGGTGTAGCTCATTTGGTAGAATCTTAATCCAGCATGCACAAAGCCTTGGGTTCCGACCCCATTACCACATAAGTCAGGCAAGGTAGCCCATACATGTAATCCTAGCATTTGGGTGAAGGCAGAAAGATAAATTCAAGATCATACACTCAACTACATTGTAAGTAAAGCCAGTTTGAGACATAAGAGAACCCAGTTCAAAAAAAAAATTGCTACTTCAAATCAGACAATTTGAAGAAATTCTGTAAACTATGAATCAAAGGAGATTTGAAAACATTAGATCGTAATCAGATCATAGAAACCTGCAGCTACAAAAAGCAAGAAAGAATTGGTTGTACGAAGTCCATGATTGATCAGTAAAAGCAGGTATACGTTATGTATTCAACCATGATTTCTGACCGTGGGGAGAACCAGAACAGGGAACAGGATTACAAACAGAAATAGCTGACAATAACCAGCATGAAAGGAACTCAAACCCTATGGCAGTGGTCCATGGCAAAGGGCACCTCTCAGCCAAGCCTGCTCCTGAATTGCAGTAGTTGGATGAAGACTTGTCTAAGAAGACTACAAAACCTATGAAGTAAATAAGGACTCTGATCTGGGTTAAAGAACAAAAAATCTCCAGGTATAAAACGGCTGCTCAGTGTAGCCCCTCAATTCCATATATAACAACGAAGATCACCAAACATGTGAGGAAAGCCTAGCAGGATTTCACCACACAAACACAACAAATTAAAGAAACAACCTGCAGGCTAGGTAAAAAAAACCACCACTACCACCACCACCACCATCACAAAAAAAAAAAGCCTTAGAGATGTTAATCTCTGTGAACTTTGAAAGGATACCTAACAAGGAATAAAATGGAGCAGTGTGCTTAAAAAATAAAAATATAAACAAGGACAGACTGACTGCCCTCCTTCCCAAGCCATGGATCATTCCAGCATGGAAAGACGGCCCTTCCTTCCTCCTTTCCTTCCTTCCATCCTTCCTCTTTTCCTGCCTCTCTTCCTCCCTCGCTCCTGACTCATTTTCCCTTTTCCACTGTACACTCAATAAAATAAAGTAAATAAAAATAAATAAATAAAAACAAAACAAAAAACACAGCTCAAAATTTTAAAAACAGAAATGACAAAATTATACCTAAAAACATGGGTTGAAAATTAAAAAGAAATCAGAGATCTAACTGTTGAGAGCAAGAAGATAAAGGCAAGAGATTCTCTATAACCCACTGGAAAAAGAATGATAAGGAAGACAAGTGGAGGATTGATTTAGAAGTTTGGAAGTTACCTAGGAAAAGTGAAAGATAACTGGGAGGGAAAAATAATCACAGAGAAAAAGAAAAGTTCCCTTAGCAAACGACAGCTCCGGGCCTTTTCATAAGGAGAAGAGGCGTGGTTCCCACAGCAGACTCTCAGCACCAGCAATCTTACCCAGCCCAACAGCAAAAGGAACTTCAGGAAAAGCTGCCCAACCCAATACTGCCAGCATTGTTTTTCTCCTACAGCCAGGCTGTATCAAAGAGGATTCAATTCTTCTAACAATAATGTAATCACCTGCAAGGACTACTGCCCAGTTAGTGCAAGTCACAAAGAAACCAGATGCTTAAATGATTCCAGGAAACCTATCTCCTTCCTCAGCTACTTAAAAACCAATTAATACTAAGCTGCCCTTTAACACTGTTTGTCTTTTGACCATTCAATCACAAAGAGATTCAAGAAAAAGGTCATTAGATTTAATTTTTTCGGTAAGGAAAAATGCTAATAATTTAAAAGATAATTATGTAGGAACCTGAGAATAACCACCCCACCCCATGCCCTGTGACGAACAGGGGTATGGTAAAATAAACAAATAGGAACTTAAGCAGACAAATTTCCTCTAGAATATCAATTCCTCCAAAGAACAGGGAATGCACTTATTCTAAGACCCCACAGTGAACCGGCCAGGTTGATAACTGCTGATCTAACACACATGGACTCTCGGAAAGGGAGGGAAACTGTGAGCAACATCCTTGGGTCACAGGGGGAAAGCTGTCATAAACCAGAGACTCATGGTCTGGAAAAATAAGTCCTAAAAAAAAAAAGAAGTACCTTAAAAAAAATCAAGTAGGCACATTTTCCCTTCACTTTTCATAAGCAAAATAAGAGAATCCTTAGATCAATAGAGCTATTTGGGAGTTAGTTGAGAAGTTAAGCAAAAATAGTTAAATCTTCATTATTGAAAAACTCAAATATTTAGTGTCTGCCGTACACCTAATTGGAGAGTATTTGTGTTCTGAAATTACTACATATAAAAGCATAGAGAGTAACTTTTGCTTTGCAGATAATATATTTTCTCAAACTGTCATCAAGGGAAATTTTCCCATGAAAAGCTTTCCAGTTAGACTACTAAGCAGTTAAGTTTCCTATATACTTTATATAATCTACTTAATTATATGATTTAATTCTATAATGGTCAATATAAAAAATGGTCAGAAAAATCCTAGAATGTATTTATGTTTATCTAATTTTTATATTTTCGAGGTCTTTATGTAGAATTATATATATATATATATATATATGCTGTATTATATATAATTATGAAAATTATATGTACTGTATTATGTATAATTATATGTGTATACTGTAGTCATTTTATATATAGATAGTTCACTAAAATAAATTAAATATAGAAGATGAATATGTCTGAATTTAGTGGTATACAGGAAAACTAAAGAAAACATTTTTAGATAACACTAGAGAATATTTCATAGACTCGGAATGGAGTTATTTCTTAAATAAAACAGAAAGTAGAAATAATGAACAAGAGAAATGAATTTTTAAAATTAGCTCATATTAAAAATGATAATTTATCTTCATCAGAGACGTCTTGGTTAAAAGATAAAGCCCGAATGGGAAACATGGAAACCACAACTCAAAGAAAGCAAGTTTGGACAGCTAGTGCGGCAGACAAACACTTTGCCTTTATCTATGAAAGCAGACTCTGTGACCCGGTGATTTGTATCCACGCATAGACACAACAGATATGCATGTATATATGTATGAATCACAGTACAAACTTACTTCCATTATGAAGAAATGCATAAATACATTGTGTTATAAATGAAACTTTCAAGTATGAACACAAACCAGTGTTATACAAAATGTAGAGGGGTCTCCCAATGTAAAGATGAGGTAAGAACTGAGATACAAAGGAGGGCATTTCCACTAATTCTGTTTCCTACTATACATCTTACTTACTGAAATGATTAATTTAAGTACTTATTTATGTGCATGTGTGTTTGCTTGTATGATTTTCTGCATACTACATCATGGAATGCAGGAACCCATGGTGGGGCCTGAGGAAGGCACAGACAGGATCCTCTATAACTGGAGATACATGTAGTTGTAGGCTCCCATGTAGGTGTTGGGAACCGAACCTGTATCCTCTGCAGGAGCACCAAACACTGCTGAGCCAGCTCTCCAGGCCCACTAATATACAACATTAGAACAGTTAATAGAGTTAGTTTTGGACAGCAGAAAAGGACTAACATGACTACTGGCTGAGTCAGTAAGAGAGCATGACAGAGCAGTAGGTCACACAAGTGTTGTTTTGTAATTTCAGCTGAAGAGAATGACACTATTGCTTTGTAAAAATATGCATTGTGTATTCCACTAAAATGATTAATACAAAATAACCACCACCCTCCTCCTCTTCCCTCCTTTAAAGGAGACAGGATGTTACTTTGTAGCCCATTCTGACCTTAAACTCCCAAGTCTCCAGATCGGCCTCCTGAGTATTACAGTTGTAAACTACAGCCAGGCCTCATCTTTTAAACCAATCATTAGCTTCTAGATTGCTTATTTTTTACCATTTATTTAACTGTCATTGACAAACTAAACCTCTTCAAGGGAAGCCAATTGGGAAGTAACAGTGGAACATGAATACGTCAGTAGTTATTTCAGGATAATCTATAAGACAATATATAAAGTGTGATATTTTAATTAAATTAAAAGTCGAGTCGTACTAAAGAATTATTTAACAGACATACAAAATAACTATCTCTGTAATGAAAACAAACGTATTCACACTCCCTTTCCCAGAAAAGAGGAACTAAGTCAATTGTGGTTAACTGTGCCAAGCTCAAGAGCCACTTTATACCAAGCTGAATTTTATTTAGATGCTAAAGGACTACAGACAGCACTGTCACACTCTGGAGGACAGAAGCTCCAATTCCGACAGGTAGGCGGCACACAGGATGGTGTGCTCTATGAACTTCTGGATTGAAAAAAGCAGAGCTGATAAAAAAAAAAAAAAAAAAGAATGGATTTGAGAGATTACAAGTAGAGCCCAGAAGTGAGTATGCCATTTGTCTTAGGGTTTCTATTCCAGTGATAAAATACCATGAACAAATGTGACTTGGAGAGGAAAGAGTTTGCTTCAGCTTACAATTCCATGTCACAGTCCCATCACTGAAGGCAGGAACTAAAGCAGAGACCATAACGGAACACCTCTTACTGGCTTGTTCCTAATGGCTTGTGCAGTCTGCTTACTTATATAACTCAGGACCAGCTCTTCAGGGTTAGTACTATCCACAATGGGCTAGGACCTCCCCACCAATAATTAATCAAGAAAATGCTCAACATATTTGCCTAAAGGATAATTTCATGGAGGAATTTTCTCAATCAAGAGTGTCTCTTGACAAAATCACTCTAGCTTGTAGTAAGTTGTCAAAAAACCCAAAAACCTATCCAATAAAACTGACTCCTTGCCAACATAACACACAAACACATCAATATTAAACCATAAAACTTTCCTTTCCTGTTTGTCCCCAAGACCTCATATTAATATCACTATGACATATAAAGCATCCCAATCTTTAAAGTTCCACCATCTTTAAAAATTCAAGACTAAGTTCATTGTCTGTAAAACATCTAAAGGCATTGTCAAAATTCAAAGTCTTTCTAAAATATCCAGCATCTCCAAAATAGAAAAAAATTTCTTCAAAATATCCAAAGTCTCAACTGTAAGCTCCTTCCTACAAACAAGCAAACAACAAATCAAATACTTTCTTACTTCAAGTCCTTTGCCTTACAGAAACTTTGCAATTTTATGACGTCCCATTTGTCAATTCTTGATCTTAGAGCATAAGCCATTGGTGTTCTGTTCAGGAACTTTTCCCCTGTGCCTAGGTATTCAAGGGTCTTCCCCACCTTCTCTTCTATTAGTTCAACATCCAGGAAATCCAAGACACAATGAGAAGAGCAAACCTAAGGATAATAGGTATAGATGAGAGTGAAGATACCCAATTTAAAGGGCCAGTAAATATCTTCAACAAAATTATAGAGGAAAATTTCCCCAACCTAAAGAATGAGATGCCCATAAACATACAAGAAGCCTACAGAACACCAAACAGACTAGACCAGAAAAGAAATACCTCCCGTCACATAATAATCAAAACACCTAATGCACAAAACAAAGAAAAAATACTAAAAGCAATAAGGGAAAAAGGTCAAGTAACATATAAAGGCAGACCTATAAGAATTACACCAGACTTTTCACCAGAGACTATAAAACCCAGAAGATCCTGGTCTGATATCATACATACCCTAAGGGAACACAAATGCCAGCCCAGACTGCTATACCCAGCAAAACTCTCAGTCACTATAGATGGATAAACCAAGATATTCCATAACAAAACTAGATTCGCACAATATCTTCCCACAAACCCAGCACTTCAAAGGATAACTGATGGAAAACGGCAACACAAGGAAGGAAACTACAACCTAGAAAAAGCATGGAGGTAATCTTCCAACAACCCCCAAAAAAAGGTAGCTACACAAACATAATTCCACCTCTATAACAAAAATAACAGGAAACAACAATCATTTTTCCTTAATATCTCTTAACATCAATGGACTCAATTCTCCAATAAAAAGACGTAGACTATCAGACTGGATACATAAACAGGACCCAGAATTTTGTTGCATACAAGAAATGCACCTCAGTGACAAAGACAGACATTACCTCAGAGTAAAAGGCTGGAAAACAATTTTCCAAGCAAATGGTCCCAAGAAACAAGCTGGAGTAGCCATTCTAATATCAAATAAAATCGACTTTCAACCAAAAGTAATCAAAAAAGATAAGGAAGGACACTTCATACTCATCAAAGGAAAAATCTACCAAGATGAACTCTCAATTCTGAACATCTACGCTCCAAATGCAAGGGCACCCACATACATAAAAGAAACTTTACTAAAGCTCAAAGCACACATTGCACCTCACACAATAATAGTGGGGGATTTTAACACCCCCCTCTCTCCAATGGACAGATTGTGGAAACAGAAACTAAACAAAGACACATTGAAATTAACAGAAGTTATGGACCAAATGGATTTAACAGATATCTAAAGAACATTTCATCCTAAAGCAAAAGAATATACCTTTTTCTCAGCACCTCAAAATTTATTAATTTATATATGAATACTCTGCATATATACCTGCATGCTAGAAGAGGACCTTTTATATCCCATTATAGGTGGTTGTGAGCCACCATGTAAGTCCTGGGAATTAAACTCAGGACTTCCGGAAAAATAGCTGGCGCTCTTAAACACTAAGCCATCTCTCTAGCCCTAAAGTACTTCTTTATTTTACAGGAGCCCACAGTTGAGAGAATTTAAACTTTTAAAGAGACTTTGGAGTTTTATATTGGATTTTAAAAGAAAGTTTGGATATTTTAAAGAGACCTTGAACTTTTAAGTGTTTGATTTTTTTTAAATTGTGGGACCTTTAAATTTTAGAATTTGTATACTGTGACGTCCAATGATTCATGTGAGATCATGGGGATGAATAAGAAAGGAAAGCTTGTGGCTTAACAGTGATGTGCTTGTGTGTCAAGCTGACAAGGGGTCAGGTGTGCTGGCTAGTTTGTGCCAAACTGACATAAGCTGGAGTCATTGGAGAGGAAGGAGTATTGTTGAAAGAAATGCCACCATTAAGATAAGGCTGGAGGCAAGTGTGTAGGGCAGTGGTTCTCAATCTTCTCAATGCTGTAATGCTTTAATACAGCTCTTCATGTTGTGGTTACCCCAACTATAAAATTATTTTTGTTGCTACTTCATAAATGTAATTTTGCTACTGTTATGAATTATAATGTAAATATCTGAATATGCAATATATCTGATATGAGACCCCAAAGGGGTCACAACCTACAGGTTGAGAACCACGGCTGTAGGGCCTTTTCTTAATCAGTGATCGATGAGGGTGGGGGCAGCCCATTGTGGGTGGTGCCATTCCTGGGCAGGTTGTTCTGGGTTCTATATGAAAGCACCTGAGCAAGCCATGGGGAGCAAGCCACTAAGCAGCACTCCTTTACGGTCTCTGTATCAGCTCCTCCCTTCAGGTTCCTACTGGACTTGATTGAGTTCCTGTCCTGACTCCCTTGGATGATGGAACTGTGATGTGGAAGAGTCAGCCACCAAGTTGCTTTGTCCCTGGTGTCTCGTCACAGGACTGGTAACTCTAAGATGGCACAATGGCCAAGGAAACTCTTATTTAATAACAGCATTTAATTAGGGGCTTGTTTAGTGTTTCAGAAGTTTAGTCCATTTTATCATCATGGCAGAGAGCATAGAAGCAGGCAGATGTGGTGCTAGAGAAGGAATTGAGAGCTACATACTCATCCCCAAGCAGAGAGTGGGAGAGACTGGACCTTGCATGGGCTTTTAAAACCTCAAAGCCCACCTTCAGTGACACACCTCCTCCAACAAGGCCACACCTCCTAATACTTCCCAAACAGTGCTGTTCTCTAAGCATGCAAATATATGAGACTTTGGGGCCACTGTTATTTAAAGTACCACAACTATCTTCAGGTTCTCTGAGGCTGACACAGGGTTCCAAGCCTCACTTCTCTCCATGAGGTCTTCAGTGCTGGAGCTTCTACTGTAACCTTCACCAACGGCCTCTCCTGGTGTCAAGCCTCAGCTTCTTCATACTTCATACTTTTAAAACTGGTACTCCCTAGGAGACTTACATATTACCAAGTTCAACTGCGAGCACAAGGAATAGCTATCCATGGTCCTCTTGGTACAGCCTCTGTGTGCTACCCAGAGGAAACACTTGCCAGAAGAGTTTGCCCACTGACGCTGGTCTCCAAGGCCTCCAGCACATATGTAGCAGAGGACTGCCTTGTCTGGTCTCAGTGGGAGAGGATGCACCTAGTCCTGTAGAGACTTGATGTCCCAGGGTGGAGGGAGACCTGGGGGAAAGCACCCTCTCAGCAGTGAAGGGGAGGGAGAATGAAGGAAGAACATGGCAAGGGGGCATAGGGAGGGGAGGCAGCATGAGGATGTAAATAAATAAAATAGTTAATTAATAAAAATTTAGAAAAGTCTAAAAAAGTTAAGATTTTACTGCTGTGAATAGACATCATGGCCAAGGCAACTCTTTTAAAGACAACATTTAGTTGGGATCGGATTACAGGTTCAGACGTTCAGTCCATTATCATCAAGGAAGGAACATGGCAGCATCCAGGCAGGCATGGTGCAGGAGGAGCTGAGAGTTCTATATCTTCATCTGAAGGCTGCTAGTGGAAGACTGACTTCCAGGCAGCTAGGATGAGGGTTGTAAGCCCACGCCCACAGTGACACACCTACTCCAACAAGGTCACAGCTCCTAATAGTGCCACTCCCTGGGCCAAGCAAAAAAAAAAAAAAAAAAAAAAAAATCACAGCTGATCCTTTAGCCTTAGCTAACCAAAACCAGAAACTCTCAATTTAAAATATCAAATGGCTCTGACAGAGTCCTTTTCTTTTTATGGATATTTTATTTACATTTCAGATGTTATCCCCTTACCCCATTTCTCCCTCCCTCCCAGGAACCCCCATGCCATCCCCCTTCTTTCTGATTCTATGAGGATGTGCTCCCACCCACACACACCCCCATTCCCACCTCCCCACCCTCAAATTCCGCCACACTCAGCATCCAGCCTTCATGGGATCAAGTTTCTCCTCTCCCACCTATGCCCAACAAGGCCATCCTCCCCTACATATATAGCTAGAGCCATGGGTCCCTCCCTAAGTGCTCCCAGGCTGGTGGTTTAGACTCTGAGAGCTCTGATTGGTTGGTATTGTTGCTCTCCTCATGGGGCCACAAACCCTTTCAGCTCCTTCAGTCTTCACTCTAACTCCTCCACTGGGAACCCCTTGATAAGATCAATGGTTAGCTGTGAGCATCTGCCTCTGAATATGTCAGACTCTGGCAGACCTCTAAGGACACAGCTATGTCAGGCTCCTGTCAACATGCACCTCTTGACATCTATAACAGCATCTACCTTTGTTGATTGCACATGGGATGGATACCTAGGTGGAATGGTCTCCAGACGGCTTCTCCTTCAGTTTCTGTCCCACACTTTGTCTCCATATTTGCTCCCTTGAGTATTTTGTTACTCCTTCTAAGAAGAACCGAAGCACCCACACTTGGTCTTCGTTCTTCTTGAGCTTCATGTGGTCTGTGAGTTGAATCTTGGGTATTTCAAGCTTCTGGGCTAATATCCAATTATCAGTGAGTGAATACCATGTGTGTTCTTTTGTGATTGGGTTACCTCACTCAGGATGATATTTTCTAGTTCCATCTGACAGAGTCTTGACGGGACTCCCACACCTCCCTCTGAAACGTCACAAGCTGGGCCCCCATTGTCTGCACTTCTCTCAGAGTTACCTTCCAAGTGCCCACAACAGCAGTCTATTAAGCTCTGAGCACTAAATAGAATTTCCAGACCAAAGTTCTAGGGATTTAGAATAATAATGGTTACAAAACCAAAGACCTCTATCCTTTTGGAATTTGAACTCTGGTTGAGGAGCTCAATACACAATGAACAAAGAATATACAGCCTGTCTAATAACCCATGTCGCTAGTTTGAAACCAAAGATATGGAGAACTATACCTTCATATGGAGCTCAGAGAAAGCATCATAAATAAGTTGACATTTGACTGAAACCCCAAAAGAAGTGAGGGGGGGATACCCAAGGATATCCAGGATTAAAACATTCTAAATGGAGGGAACTTCAATAGTCCCTAGGAGAGAGTATGCGAGGTGTCTTCCAGAACATCAGGAAGAGTGTAAATGGAATAAAGTAAGAAGCTGGGCTAGTGAGGGAGGAAGGAGAAGGACAGATCACACAAGGCCTTTGGTAGGACCGAATACCGTTTGCAGACTGGAAGCCAGTTGAAACATTTTTCCCCTCAGAAAAGTGAGGACCCTATTTGCAGAAGGGTAGAGTAATGAACAAAACCCAGAAGCTAATAATTTGAGGCTAACATGTCTGAAAGGTTAGGATCCCTGTTAAGGGGAGACCAGGAAGTAAAAGCAGCTCCCCAGCTGTCATAGTTGGAAAGGCTGTGGCCCAGGTGAACACGGTTGCAGAAGCCAGTGTCAGAGGAAGCGGAAGAAGGAAGGGAAATTATAACATGAGAATCAGAGGGAATAGGAGAGTCTCCATGGGATTAGCAGGCAAGGGTGTTGACTGTCACTGGACTGCCGTGCCAGTCACTTATGCTAACTGACAGGTACCCATAAGCTGGACATTTGAAGCACCACTGTTTAAAAACAAAACAACAAAACAAAGCAAAAGGAAATAGATCACATTGAAAAAAGTTTCAATTCTGTAATTATTATCAAAGCAAAGACACACAGAAGAATACTATTATTTCACATATGAATTCTCTAAGGAGCAAACGATCTAATGCATTTACCTTTGATGAAAGGTAAAGTATTGTAAAGCAAGAGAATTGGTGGCACTATAGACTGTTATGTGAATGTTTGAAATAAAATATAATTCAGTGTACAAATGGAGAAGCTACTGATGTGTCCAGTAATGGTGCATTTAAATGAAGCAGTTTGTGTGGAACTACATTCAGTTGTAAATAATTTACACACAGATCAAGTTATGAATTATCCAGCAAACAGTCTTGACTTCTGAAAACAGACCCAACAGGCTAATTTCATCTGTAGAGCGCTGACTTTAAAGGGCTCTCTGAATTCCTCTTATGAAGTCGGGAAGAAGTCTCCTTGAGTCTAAATGGTAGCAGGACACAGGAAACAGCTGAACTGCAGCTTCTGGGCTGCTACAGAAAAAGCTCAGCAGCTCTAACCGGCCACTTAGAGACAAACCAGGCAACGGCAGTCTTTGCAGGTCCGCAGACATTTCATTTTACTAGAAAATTTTCTCACAGCATACCTAGCTAGACACAAAGTACCTTATGAACTTCTTCAAATAAACAACTGTAAAAACAATTACTTATATAATTATACACACGCCTCAAATACATGTATATATGTGTTCTTTTTCCATTTGTGAAATACACCCAGCCTTCATCTTTTTTTAACAAGGCATGTTGATACTATAATAAAGACTGTGAACTAATAATTACCCTCTGATCAGTTAAAAATTGTGATTAAAGAGAGAAAGGCTGACAACACGTCAGACTCTCTGCTGTGTCTGGTATTGGAACCGGCTGCTACCATCAGGGTGCTGCTTCGTTAGATTCTGGTTCTAGGCCAAGTCTGTTGCTTTCTTTAGTAACTGGTCCTTAGACACCTCAGGCTGGCCTTGGATCACAATCTTCCTGTTTCAGCCTTTCCATCCTTTTAGTTTCTTGAGGAACTTCCACCTAGGCTCCATATTGTGCGCATTTGCATTCCCAGCAGCAGTGTTTATAAAAGCTCCTTTTTCTTCACATCTTTCCAGCATGTTACTTTTTTGTTTCTGATAAGATTTATTTTAAGAGTTTACTTTAAATTTGTATTGTTTCTTGAGATACAGTTTTACATTGTAGCCCAGGCTAACCTGGTACTCACTATATATAGTCAAGGCTGACTTCAAACTCATGAAAATCCTCCTGTCTCAGCCTCCTGAGTGCTGGGACTATGGGCATGAGCCCCCAACAGCTTAGAGGATTCATGGCCGTTGTCTTCATGTATTTGTTGGCAATCTTATTTCTTCCAAGAAGTATGTATTCATATTATTTTGCCCATTTTTTATTGGATGGCATTAATGGTTAGTTTTAATTAAAACTAAAAAATTATTTGGAATTTTTTAAAGTAAATTCTGAATATTAACACTGACATTTTGTGTTGACAACATTTTCTTCCATTTTACAGACTGTGTCTTCACTCTGCTGATTGCTTTTCTGCTACAAAGAATCCTTTGGTTTACTATAGCAACTGTAGTTAGAATTTCCTTATTTCCTGTAATGTTAAAGTTCAGAAAATCAGTACCTGAACCAACCAATGTCTTGGAAAGTTACCTCTGTTTTCTTCTAGTAGTTTTAAATCTTGCGTTTAGATTGTTGATCCATTTTGAGGATGAGAGATAGGAGTCAAGTTTCAATTTTCTGAATGTGTATCTCCAGTTTGTCTAGCATCTCTTGTTGATTTCCTAGTCATCTTTAACTGCCATCTTGATACAGTCTAAAGTCAGCTGAGAGCGAAGCCTTATCCAGCTTTAGCCAAGGCTGTGGGCCACCATCTCGATTGCTGACTGATTCAGGGGATCTCACCTACTCTGGGTGGCACCTACTCAGGTGGTCTTGGCTGGTAAGAATGCTAGCTAAGTGTAAGCCTGTGATTCAGCCAGCGAGCAGCGCTTCTCCAGGTTCCCTGCTTCAAGTTCCTGCTATCACGTCCCTCACTGAGGGAGATGTACAAACAGAAGCCTGCACATGAACCCTTTCCTGTCCAAGTTGCTTTTGGTCAGTGTCTCCTCACAGCACCCAAGACACTAAAGGGGGTGTATGTTCTTGGGTATAGGTTTGCTTCTGTAGAGATGACCCTGTGTGTGTGTGGATCTCTATTCTGACACAGTGCCTTCAGGCTGTCTTTATGACAACACCATGTTTGGGTTAGACAGCTCAGGTATGTATTGAAGTTAGGTATTAAGGTGCCTCCAATTGTGAATTTTTAGCTGAAGATTTCTTTGACTACTTAGGATCTTATGTACTTCTAGAAAAATTTTAGGATTGTGTTTTTTTAGTTCTGTGACGGATGCCATTGATATTTTAATGGGGTCTGGTGATCTGCTTTCTGTTACACAGTCAAATTATGAACAGAGGCCATCTGTTTATATATTAAAGAAAAAATTTTCATAAAATAATTTTGTACTTTTTGTACCTTTATGAGTTAACAGTATTGTATTGCTTAACCTGACACATCTGACGTGCACTGATAAAATCAACTCCATCCGAAAAGAGTTAAAGTATCAGCAGATGCGAGAAAAGATAACTGGGCACAGTTACAAGGTGAGAGCACGAAGCCACTGCTGCTTCACAATCATCGTCTTAGCTCCAATCAAGGTGCATTTAACAAATCTAAAAACATGTGCCCAGATGTCATCATCTCTTCATTTGAATACATTCATATTCTCTGAAAATCAATATAACTCATGTACAAAATTCAGGTCTGAAGATAGTACAGCCCAGGGTTCTAAAAGGATGATTCCCCTTGAATTTTTCATACCAAGATAAAAGGCTGTTTTCTGGAAGAAATGATGTTTCTAAGCAGAATATTACGTTAAAAGAATTACTTATAACCACTCCAATAAAATATTAACTGGAAAAAGTCACTCAGACAGTTCACACTGCCGGTGACAAAAAAACCTGCTAGTAGTTACTGAGCCACAAGACAAAGAACATTATTGGGATTATCAAGTCAAAAGACAAGCCCATCAGTGAACCTAAACTGGGCAATTGTGTGATCTTTACTAATTTGCCTATAAAACCATCTTGAGCACTATTTTTTATTGGATATTTTATTTATTTACATTTCAAATGTTATCCCCTTTCCCAGTTTCCCCTCTGCAAACCCCCTATGCTATCCCCCTCCCCCTGTTTCTATGAGGGTGCTCACCCACCCACCTACCCACCACTCCTGCCTCCCTGCCCTGGCATTCCCCTACACTGGGGCATTGAGCCTTCACAGGACCAAGGGTCGCTCTTCCCATTGATGCCTGACAAGACTATCCTTTGCTACATATGTGGCTGGAGCCATGGGACTCTTTTGACTGCATTAAAAGTTCCATCTCCTTAGGGAGAAGCGTAAACCCTTTCCAAGTTTTATTCAGTACACTTCATACAAAGTGTCCACCATGCTACAGAGGGAAGTGGTGTTCTAATATTAATTTTATAGTTGTTATGAAGATAAAGAAATATACAGGCTCCCTATGTATGCTCTGAAATATCAATCTTATCTATACACAAAACCCTATTTCTCCTGATAAGAACATGAAAAATTCACATTTATATTTTATCTGGGGCAAACTGTCAATGAACAAGACTAGCAAAGTGCAGAACCACACAGAGGCAGGGCTGGGATACAGGATCATGGGATAATAGTTAACACAATAATCATTTCTATCATTTCCAAAAATGTCTGTTTAATGTGTCCACGTGGTTAGACTAAGCACGTGGGTGATCTTAAGCTGTCCTGCAGACGCGGCAGTTAACTATGGAAGCACAGTTTACTCAGACAACAGAGTTCTCACTTGCTAGTAGCAACATCTTGCATGAAATTGATTTTTAAGGATATGGCGTATGTTTAAAAAAACACAGTGATATTGTTTCTTTGATTAAGCAGATTAGGAATAGCATAGCTTGTTTTTTAATTCAAATCACAAATTTATACTAAATAAACCATGATTTTCAACGCAGACTGAAAGATTAATGCTTTGCCCTCAAGAATTCAGTAGAATTTTGTTGGTGTGTGTGTGTGTGTGTGTGCGTGTGTGTGTGTGTGTGTGTGGACATCTTGGCTGTCTTTCTTTAAGTGCTCTCCACCTTGGTTTTTGAGTAAGGGTTTCTCACTCACCGGACGTTTCTCACAGACTTGAGGCTTGTCAGAGAGACAAAGTTCAGAAGTAGGTTAGTGCACTAGTTTCTTTTATTGTTGTGATACAATACCCTTAGCAAAAGTAACTCAGGAAAGAAAGAATTTACTTTAGCTCACAGTTCCAGAGGGATAGGAGTCCGCCATGGCAGGAGGTATGGCTGTAAGCAGTAGACATGGCAGCAGAAGCAACAAGCTGAGAGATGACATCGTAGTGACACACAGGAAGCAAAGAGAGCAAACAGGAGCAGGATGAGGTTTAAGTATGAGTGGGGAGGGGTTCAGAAGGGCTTGCTGCCTCCTGCCTATCTACCAGCAGCTAATGGCTGCAGAGGTTGGGGGTGGGCCGGTGGAAGGGAGATTTCTTCAGTGGTGTAGTCAGTACTAAGTCATCAGTGCTCCTGCCCATGCTATGTATTACAACATCAGTATACACACACACACTAAGTACAAGAGAACGGGCTGGGTGGAGGAAGGGGATCAGCGAGGGTGGGAGGGGGATAGGAGTCGGTAACGGTAATGATCATGCTCAAATATATTGTATACAATATGAAAATGCCATGACAAAGCCCATTTTTACATATAATTAATATATGCTAGTAAAAAAAAAAAAACCTGAAAGACAACAACCTAGTAGCTCTAAGACAAATGGGTTAAAAGGACATACATTACAAAGGTGGTTTGTACACCTCCTAGAAGATAAGAGAGAGGCAAACAAACAAATGTGGAGTCTGTGGTCACGAGCAAGAGGCTCCAGAAACTCCCTGACTTGACTGCTGTGCTCACTGCAGGAAGGACATGAATCTCAGTAAGTAAGCTACTGCCAATGCTAGCATGAACCCCCATGTGAGCACCCCGGCTGGAGGTTCACAAGCACTCAGTGAACTTTGTCTTAGAATTTCAGCACTTGCATAGCCCCTGAGACCATGTGCTCTGACAGATACAGCGAAGAGAGCGATGCAGAGAACTCTAGTGGGTGGTAGAAGAGCACAGAATGCTCAACAAGGCAGTGTTCCGTGCCACTGCAATACTTTACCATAACAGGGAATGGTGGTGGCTCTTTCCTGAGTTACAATGATGAAAACTATAATAGATTATGTTTACTTAATGTCAGCCATTCAGAAAAATTTATTTTAACTAGTTTCCAATGCTATGAGATAGGTATTGCAATTATGTATCTTACCTATTGATACTGAAACTTAACTTACAAAAGCAAAACATCCAGTCAAGGTTGTGTGGATGGAAAATGATGACAGAGATGACCCCTGTTATCTTGGCCTTTCCCTGTGGTGCACAGAGTGCAGCCCCCTCATTCCCTCCCCCCCAATATTTGCTAAGACTAAAAGCAGCAGCAGGTTGTGACAATGACCCATAGCCAAGCGTCCTTGATGCCGACTAGGAAAACAGTACCCAGTATTCCAATGCAGCTGCGTGCTGCTTAAGGTTATCCTCCAAGTTAGTCAGCCCACTGTGGAAAACATCATATGGCTAAAAGATGATTTTTCTCAAACTCAAGGAGTTAAGTAAAATCAAGAAATAAAGATTATGTAAGTCTTATCAGTTTGACTTCTTATTTTCCCCCAACCTCAACAATTTAGCATTCCGTGGTTTATGAATGAAGGTACAGATCCCACAAGTTCATGTCCATAGCCTAGCAATTAAGATACACAATTGTCTATAATTCTTGTCAGATTCAACTACTATCAAATCACTTGCCACTTGAATTATAAAAATTTTATATGTATTCCAAATGAAACATATCATATGAATTCCTAAAAATAATCAATAGTATCTTAAGGTTTTACTGCTATGAACAGACACCATGACCAAGGCAACTCTTTTTTTTTTTTTTTTTTTTTGGTTTTTCGAGACAGGGTTTCTCTGTGTAGCCCTGGCTGTCCTGGAACTCACTCTGTAGACCAGGCTGGCCTCGAACTCAGAAATCTACCTGCCTCTGCCTCCAAAGTGCTGGGATTAAAGGCATGAGCCACCACTGCCCTGCGACCAAGGCAACTCTTATAAGGACAACATTTAATTGGGGCTGGCTTATAGGTTCAGAGGTTCAGTCCATTATCGTCATGGCAGGAGCATGGCAGTTTCCAGGCAGGCATGGTGCAGAAGGAACTGAGAATTTACATCTTCACCTGAAGGCTGCTAGCAGAATACTGATTTCCAGGCAGCTAGGTCTAGGGCATCAAAGCCCACGCCCACAGTAACACACCTATTCCAACAAGGCTACACCTCCTAATAGTGCTACTCCTTGAGCCAAACATGTATAAACCATCACAAATAGTAAGAACACATAACTAAAATGTCACAAATAGTTCACCATTTGTACATTTTAGTTATGTATCCTTACCACAGAAAGAAAATATGAATAGAAAATAGTCAAGCTAGTTTATGTACATGTTTTTAAATGATCTATTTTTTTCCCAGCAAGGTAAAATTTCAGTTGATAAATAACATAGTACTTACAAATTTAAGGAATATTTTCGGCTTAATACACTGAATTCTATACTTAAGAGTAGCAAAGTAAATTTATGGCCATATTTAAAATGTAAGACTAAAGTTAATTATATTTTAAAGTTTCTTCTTTTCTCCACAAACTCTCCAGGTTAAGCTGAACTGTTTCTCACTTAATAAAATTTAATTTTTATAATGATAGGCAAATACACATACACACAAAAAGCAAATAATTGCAAACTTTAATTAGTGATTTTGTAAAGGAAACTAATCAGATTGGAGGGCAAGGTGTTAGCAGAATGCCTGAGGATTTAATATCTGAGGTGAGAGAGTGTAAGATGGTGGGGAGGACTGGGACCAAGTGTCTTCTGGACATGACAGGACATTATGAGCTCCCAGCAGCTGTGCACACATGTGCGAGACCTGCATGAGTTCAATGCAGTGTTCCAGCACGGATGGAGAAGGGCACAGAAGCCCTTTCCCCTGTCCTAGATCCCCCACTATCCAGGTAGCAGGTCACGGATACTAGGGGGAGAAAGTCGATTTTCTTTAGGGGTGTGTCTCTGGTACGTTGACTACAATGAATGGCCCCATACTTATGTGTATTTGAGTAGCACTAACTGAACTCAACTCAAGGGGTTAGGGGCTTTGGTTGTTGTGTTTTTATTTTTAAGGAATGAAATTGAAAGGGTGAATGCCAACCAAGAGGGGTTGAAGTGGGAGGGAATCGGGAGCATTCCAGGGGAGCACGGTGAGAAAGTTTCAGAGGAAGCTCAAGCCACACACCTCACAGGACGTCTACACTTCCACTTCAGGCAAACTGACCTCCTCCTGAAAGAAATGACTTTGAAAAAAATCTATGAGAACCATGCGTCATTTCCCGTATAGCTCACAAGGAATGGATCTCAGCAGAAGAATTTCTGGATGTCACATTAGAAGTGTAACCAATAAAAATGACTATAAGTAGGTTACGTTGCTAAGTTTATACATGAAGTACCTGAGAAAGGTAAAAGAATTTACACAATTACATAAGAGAAACTGAGAGAAATACACACTATCAGGAATGGAGTTGAAAGGACTCTCAGAAAAGCAGAAATGAAAAGAACCTCTCGCTCTGAAAAGTACAGCAACTGAAACGAAATACCAGATGAACAGAGAACAGAGATGGCAGAAGACATAAAGATGTGTTAACAGGAAAGACCCAACCCTCCCACAAAGGAGAAAGCTGATTTAATAATCAGAGTTCTGTGGGACAGTATGAAATGGCCTCGCATTTGTGTGGCTGGGAGCTAAACAGAACAGGGGAGGAGGAGGAAGGGAAATCACTAAGGCAGGGCACTGAAAGTATTTTCCAGTCTGGTAGAAGACAGAGTACAGTCCAAAGAAACAAAATCAACTTTAATGAGTAAAAATGCAAAGACAAATTCTAGAAGTAGTCAAACTGCTGACCACGTCTTCAGATGTTTAAGAACAGGATAGCTCTGGGGTAGACGGAGTGCCTCGCATGCTCACCGCTCTGCATCTGATACCCAGCATTGCCAAAGCATCCGGGGGGCACCTTCTAAAATGGGAGGACATTTCTAAAATGACAGCTGAATCCATGGGCATCAAAGTAATTGGAACAGCATAACAGGAGGGCCAGAGATAATCAAGAATTCTATTTCTAGAAAGGTATCTTTAACAGTAAAAGTAAAATAAGGTCAGAGTCAGGGAAACAGAAATTAGAATAGGCTGGTAGTAAAGAATAATTAGAAGAAATGTCAACAGAAATCCTTCAGGCTGAAGAGAAATGATGCTAGATACCAATTAGAGCTATAAAAAATGAAGCAACCGGCCGAGAACACATGCTAGAATATCTTCACCCCTAACCAGGGATGAGCACCTGGTTTGCATCAGGTATTTGCAACTAGCATCTTCAGCCATCCTGGCCGCCTACCTCATCTGTATCCCTCCATTGCAGGGACCAGGCCCTTCCATCAGAGTGTCTACCATGCACTCCAGACCCTTCAGGTCTGAGTATTTCTTTTCTGCTTCCTAGAAGACTCCGCTTAAGTCCCACACTTTCCGCCTGGCTCTGCCTGTGGCCACATGGGTGTTCCCTGAATTATGTTAACTTTCCTAGACTGGACTCCAAAAGCACCTCCAGTTTTCTCTTGTTTGAACTCCTAAAGTTTCTAGTTATAAATTGAATACCGGACTCACCAATATGTTCACAGATACAGTCCCAGACCTTGCTAGGGTCTTCAATGCCTGCTTTGGAGGTTGATAAATATTCTTAAATAAATATTTACTTAAATATCATTTAAATTAGTTTCTTCAGATTTTGACTATAGAATATAAAATATTCAATAATGTTTCCTCTTAATTTACTAGTCTGTATTTATTTTCTTGTAATTGATATCGTTTATTGTGTCTTTCCCATCTTAAAATTATGTCTTCAGAGGAATCAGATATGTTCTATATTAAAATTATATTTTTCTTTATTTATTTATATAAAATGCCCATAACATGAAAATGGCCAATGTGTTTTTTTTTTCCTAGTTTCTTTTGTGAAAAGGTCAAAGTGGAGAACAGAATAATTTCCTTCAAATTTACATCTTGTGTTCCTTGATAAAATGTTAGATCGCCTCTCAAAACACTATTTCATGACTACAAGTAATCTCCTATGAAAGAAGCATATTGTCATTTAACAAGTGAACTCAATGTCACCTGGAATATCAGTTCCATAGTTTAATGATATGACAAGATCCTATTTTGACCGATTTTGAGAATTTGGGATGCATAATCTCTAAATTAAACTATTAAAACTTAATTTCAATAGTCAAAACTATTCTTAAGACTCACAGACTGCTTTCTTTTGAGCTCTTGGGAATGTTTTTGTAAGAATAAAGTTATGGGTTTAAACTGGATTTAACTGCAACTGCAGAGAATTGCATATCACAGGGAGCACCGGCACACATTCCATCCTCCTTTCCTCGATTACACACTTACCAACGCTGCCCACTGTGCCAAGACTTAACCCACACCCGCTACTGCCCATTTAAGAAAATACACACACCAAGGACTCCACTCATCTTGCAAATCTGCAGTCCATGTTTGATTTTGTTCCTGGTCGTATATTCCTATTTTTCTATCTTTCTATTTATGAACTATTTTTCCTCAAAGAAAACAATCTGGAAAGGAAAGCAAAAGACATCAAAAGTTCACCCCTCTTTTCCTCTTTTCCAGCATGAAACATAAGCATCATTGGCTAGAAGTGAACACAGCACTCTGGATGATCGGAGAGTGTCTCAAACAAGCTCACTAAACCAACAGTGCACATATAAAATGAACGTTTAAAGACATTTCTACAGAGATAGGAGGGATTTAGTAACTTTCAAACAGCAACAAAATCATTGTGAATTTATGCCACTTCACAATCAAAAAGATAAAAGTTACTACTATGCTTTGCAAAATAAAATATTAGGAATTAGCACTGTAAACCTAATTTAGGATCCCTCACCAATACACACACACACACACACACACACACACACACACTTTTTTGGTTTTTGAGACAAGGCTTTCCTGTTTGACAAAAAATAGCCTGAGCTAGTACATATAAGCCCAGGCTGGCCTCTAACTGACTATCTTATCTCATTTTTTTCCAGGGTTAGAATCAAAGCTTATTGTAGCATTTCTAAGCAATCCTGAAAACACACATTTTCATCCGGATTGTATGGCTAACAACATAACCATAAGTAAATTATATAACTACAAATGTCTTCAACAATATTAATATCTGGATAAGATATACATTAGTTTTTGCATGTTTACATGCATGCTACCTATGGATTTATGTTTTTTAAAAATTCCGTTCTTTCCTTTCACATAAATTCCAAGCTCACAAGCTAAGACACTCTGATCTACACAGATAATTTTCCCATCCTCCCTTGATGCTCCCAAAGCTTAGGATTCTCTGATGTTCATTTCTTCCCAAGGAGAGCACACAGAATGAAGTGACAGATGTCAGCAATGCCAGCACCCCTCTGTCAGTCATTAAAGCACTCCCTGCTGACTTGGCTTTTCAGTGTCCAACTCAACGCTCATATGCACACATTTCACTCCTGCAGAACAGAGTAAAACAAAATGCATTGGGATGTCTATTACCAACACTGCTGCCCAAGACAGCAAGAGCTCCTTAGGCCACAGGAACTATAAATGACTCTGGGTGTTGTATTACTTCTTATTAAACCCTTTTTATGTGGTGTCTCCTGCTTAAGAACCAAAATTAGCTCCAATTACTTATCATAAGAAACTTCCCTCTTGGTGCCCACCTTTCAAAGTTAGCGTCATCTGGGTTTCTACTACATAAATACATTTAGCAAAAGTTCAAAAATGAATTTCAGTCCATAATAAAAAGTCAGACCATAATCTAAATATTACTAAAGATTTAGCAGACTTTAAGAATAAGATGGTAGTTTGTTCATTTGCAAGTGGTTCTCAATGGAGCTAGCTGTGGGGTTTGTCCCCTTCTCTCAGCTCTAGGACTCCATCTAGTGCAGACCCATGTAGGCCTGGTGCATGCTACCACAGTATCTGAGTTCATATGTGCATCGTTTATGCTATGTTTAAAAGGCCTTGTTTCTTAGGTGCCTTCCCTTCCCTCTGGGTCACACCCTTTCTGTCTCCTTTTCAGTACAGTTCCTTGAGTCCTAAGGGGAGGGATTTGATGGAGACACTCCATGTAGGGCTTAGTGTTACACTCACTCTCTGGATAATGTGTGTGGCTGTGGGTCTCTGTATTTCTTCCCATCAACTGCAGGAGGAAGGTTCTCTGGTGATGGCTGAGCAAGTTACTGACCTATGAGTAAAGCAGAATGTCACTACGAGTCATTTTATTGCTACACTGCTGCCCTATGCCCAGCAGTAGACATCGACACAAAACAAACTCAATGGCATCTCTGGAGGGTCTTTGTCCCATAATGTTGTATCAGGGTTTCTTTGTCTTTTGCTTATATATTATAGCTTCAGGCTCTGTGTTTTTATTAGATTCCTCAGTGTGAATCTGTCTGTATGTGTGTCTCTCAGTCTGTATGTGTTTTTCCTGCTTTTTCTTTGGCTCTTTTTCTTCTGTTTGTTTGTTTTGTCCTATTCTGACTTGGTTTTGTTTCATCTTATTATTCCTTTTATTATTATACATGTTTGTTTTCTAACTTTCTAATGAGAGACAGAAAGGGGCTAGATCTGGATGGGAGGGGAGGGGAGGAGGAACTAGGAGGAATTGGGGGAGAAAAATCCATAATCAGAATATATTGTATGAGTTTAGTTTTTAAATCTATTTTCAATTAAAAAAAAAAAAAAAGAGAGAATAAGAGAGTGGCTCAGTAACAGAAAAGAGTCAGGAATCATGATTCAAAAGCACACAATTTCATCAACAAATGCTAAAGAGGATTTGGTATTTACTCTTCTATATTAGCTTCCTGGAGTTCTGTAAAGCCCTGCCATAGACTTGACTGCTTAAAAACTACAGAAATTGTATTAATCTGGAGTTTTAATGGGTCCAAAAGTCTGTATGTGGCCTGTGAAAGTACACCGCAATATCAGAGAACAGTAAGACAATCCCATTAACTTAGAGCCTGACTTACTTTTCCATTGCTGTGAAAAGATACCATGACCTAGGCAACATATAAAAGAAAGTGTTTATTGGAGCTTATACTACCTGAGGGGGAGTCCATGACCAGCATGGTGGGGAGCACAGCAGCAGGCAGGCATGGTGCTGGAGTAACAGCTGAGCATTTACATCCTGTGACAGCACTCAGCATCAGACTGACAGACAGACAGACACAAACACACACACACACACAAAGAGAGAGAGAGAGACTGGGCCTGACACAGTCTTTTGAAACCTCAAGGCCCTTGCCCAGCGACACACCTCCTCCAACAAGACCATACCTCCTAATCCTTCCCAAACAATTCCACCAACTGGGGACTAAGTATTCAAACATATGAGTACATGGTGGCCATTCTCATTTAAGCCACCACAGAGCTCCACCCTCATTTAATGTTAATTACCATGTTAGAGGTTTCTCTCAAAAAAAAAAATCATATTGCAAATTAGGTCCCAAACACTGTCTAGGAGTGTTCATGTGCAGTCAACTCAAACCCTACCTGGAATTGCCTCATAACAGAAGACCCAGTGTGAGCTCCTTTTGTCACTTTTAGCCATTTGAGATTAGAGCTAAGAATCTCACCTCCCATCCCACCTACTCTTTGTATTGTTCCACCTCATCAACAGAGTGCTCAGTAGCTGTGATTCCACTTCCCCTACTTCTCGAAAATCCATGACATAGCTGACTCACATGCCTGCATCTGAAGTTCCAAACACAGGACTCCCTTCCTTGCTGCTGCTGCTGTTTAGCAAGCTGGATTTGTTTCTTCACACAAACTGTGTTCTGATGTCATTAGGAAGCATCCTTTAGAAGCTGTGCAGGGTGAAGCTGTTTCTAATAGTGAGGACTTATAAAGAATACAATCTATACAGCAGTCAACAGTGAGTTAAAAACTCACTGTTAAGAGAAGTTGGTTTGCATGGTGGAACTGCAGGAGTGGAGTTTTTATTTTCTTCTTTTTTTTTTTTTTTTAAAAATCTTTTATTTTTTTTTTTTTAATTATTTTTTATTGGAAATTTTTTTACATTTCAGATGTTCTCTCCTTACCCCATTTCCCCCCTCCCTCCCAGGAACTCACTATCCCTTCCCCCTCCTCCTGCCTCCACGTTGGTGTACCCCGACCCACCCTCCCCCGTACCTCACCTCCCCACCCTCGAATATCCCCGCCCCCCCACGACGTCCAGCCTTCATGGGACCAAGGATCTCTTCTCCCACTTATATATAGCTCCCTTGCATATGTAGCTGGAGCCATGGGTCCCTCCCTAAGAACTCCCAGGCTGGTGGTTTAGACCCTGGGGGCTCTGGTTGGTTGGGATTGTTGCTTTCCTCATGGTGTCACGAATCCTCTTTGTCTTGCTCTTCTTTGATTGTAATTTATTTACTTTTAGAATTAAAAATCCCTTTACAGAAATATATATGAAGCTTTTTTAAATTGCTTTATGGCTGTTTCCTCAAAATTATGCTCAAAAACATCAGCTGACACCCATCTTCACCAAACACGTTACAGACGTTTGTGCTGAGAGTACAATGGCAGAACCAAAGAGCTTACAAAGAGAACTTACAAACCTTAGCAGCAGAACCAACTCTCAAGGCACAATTAACTGGAATCCACATTAAAGAGCTCTATGTCACATGTCACATGCACTGGCAGTTATTATGTTTGGTAAATGGTCTGGTTAAAAAAAAAAAACACGAATCTTAAAATCATATTGTAATATTATGAAACCATTTTTTAAAATAGAAAGTAACATTAGTTTTCTATTTCTACTAAAAACTCAATAAAACTTGCCTGTCAAGATAAACTTTATATATTCTCTGTTTTGTGCAACTAGTTTTTTTTTTTATTCCATTTGCTAACACAAATAAGTAAGTAGTAAGTAAAATAGTTTCCAGAACTTATGGGAACACAATAGGAAATATTACTAATTGAAACCTTGTAAAAGCCCAAGTTTTCTCTTTGGTGTGAAATCTGATCAGTTTGCCAATCCCTTTTCCAATTAAAAAAGAAGTATGCAATGGTTTAAAATATTAATCAAAAGAAAGGCATTTCCTTAATTGCAAAAATATTTATTTTGTAGCCAAAAACATTATACCACCAAAATATCGAATACTAAGTTTTTGTAGGATTAAAGGAGTTAGTTTATCTAATTGGAAAAAATTATCTGTGTGGACATGGTCTGGACAGTTTTACTTTGGGACAATTGTTTCCTTTATATCAAAGTCTGCACATGATAAGGTTTTCCTTTCCCATAGAAGGCATCCAACAGCTTTGCTATTTGCACCTTTAGATGAAAATAGATCCATGCTATAACCTCAGCATTCAGATTACAAGACTGCTAGTTGAAGGTCAACCTCAGCTACACAACAAAATCTTGTCTTAAAATAAAAAAGATGTAAAAAACAAAACAAAAAAATGCTCTCAAACCCTGACTCTTGACTTTCAACATTCATTTGCAAATTTTCTTCACACACAAAAAAAATCTAATGTTTAAAAATTATGTGTATCTGGGAGAAGTTGTAAGATATGATAAAAATACAATATAGGAAATTCTCAGAAATTTAAAAAATATTTTGAAATAATGAATATACACCACTCTATAGAATAAATGCATAGGTAATTAAAATAGTGATTTCAAACAAAACACAAGAAAAAGCATCAAATTTAAAATTGAATACTTTCTTGTACAAACAAAATATTATTAGAGATTATTTTCATGAATTTAAAATATCCTCCATTTTATAAAAGTTATATGTAATAGAGATTATGACAATATTATTTTCTATCATATTCTCTCAACTAAACAGGCCCAGTTAATCAATACTCTCATTTAAATAACCACAAGTATTTTGTTTAATAAACTTTTTTGTATACTTAGTTCTTTATGAAATTCTCATAACTATCAAATTTCCATTTCCTTATATTCTATAGCTACACATGTGATATATATTTGTAGAATTAACCAACATATAAAAATGAAACTATTCCTCAACACAGAAAGCACTGAAAGTGTAATCATGAATGTACAAATGTCTCTTCTCTCTTAAGAAACTAGGCAAAATAAAAAGGATGCTTAACAACTCAAACTACCAAGGAAGATGGGCATCTCTCTCTGCTCCTGGCATCGAAGGCTGCGGTAAAGACCTCCATGATTTAGCCAGCCCATCCCAGGAGCTGGTGGTTAGTAAGAATTCATAAGCACAAGGATGTCTCCTCACTTAGCTTTTTTATACAGTGCTGTTACAAGCAAGGTTCTGTCTAAATGGTCATGATAAAAATGATCAAAGTTTGCTACACAATGCTTGGATTATGAAGTGGCTAATCAGTGTAAGATTGTGGCATGTATTTCATGGGCGTGTTTGCATTTGCTATATGTACTGAGGCCTGAGGTCCTGAGGTCACAATTTAACCACTGATGAGAAACTGAAAATGCTAAATGTTTCACAGAATGCAACGCCATCTTAATACTGAGTACCTGTTATTGCCTTCTTCTGAAACCACAGCATGAAAAGGCAACTTCTCAGTAAATTCAGTGGCTTGTATTAATTTTCTACATTTGTTTACTTACTTTGTAAGGGTGAAAGGCATGCCCCACCACATGCACATGGAGGTCAGAGATCAGCTTTGGGAGCCAGTTCTTTCCAGTCACCACAAGGGTCTCAGGGTTTGAATCTGGGTAGGACGGCTTCCCGATGGAATCTGACTTCTTATTCTATGCTAAACGCAAAGCTCCACTGATGACATTGCTTTTTATGGTTAATTTTCCACGGAATAAATATGGATTTTTTTAAAACAAATTCTATTTTCAAGGAAATTTCCCCTGAAATTTCCAGAAATGTTCTTCCTCCTCTTAAAATGCAGCCAAACCCCACTAATTTCTACGTTATTCTAGCAATGGAAATGGATGATATATGAGTCTGCATCTAACCAAGAGAAAGGTGGACAATATTGTGTGCAATTTTATGGCCATTTGATAGAGTGAGTGGATCAGGACTCTAAGTTGACTGGTTCAAACTTGTAACAAACAAAGTACAGAAATGCTGTGAGCTTTCATACTATACAATCCCAACCACAAACTAAATGGGAACCTCCTGTTGGCTCAAACCCATGCTCATCAATGAGCCAACTATATTTTAAAAAGCAACTAAGAATTAGGTATGATGACACTGTTTTAAGCTTTGTTTCTAAGCTGCACTTTTATGTTTAGATACCATTATATAAATACGTAATTTAGCAAAAGAAGAAGGAGAATCAATGGAGGTGGGGTGTAAGGTGTCTCAGGGTAATAAAGAACAATGGAAATCACAGGAAGAAAATATAAAACAGAGCATCAAGGACACGAAATAAATATCAAGTGTATGTTAGAAGATATCCAAACTAAATCAAATCACACAAGTTTCAAAATATCTAGCTTAGATTATTTAATAAAAATCTTATATCTTGTATTTTCCAAGGCATAAAAATTACACAAATATACAAATCTATATATGACATATGGACATATGAATAGGCATGTGTGGTGGTTTGAATATGCTTAGAGCAGGGAGTGGCACTACTTGGAGATGTGGCCTTGTTGGAGTAGGTGTGTCACTGTGGGCGTGTGCTTTAAGAACCTCATCTTAGCTGCCTAGAAGCCAGTCTTCTCCTGTTTGCCTTTGGAATAAGATGTAGAACTCTTAGCTCCTCCAGTCCCATGTCTGCCTGGATGCTGCCATGCTCCAACCACGATGATAATGGACTGAACCTCTTAACATGTAAGCCAGCCCCATTAAACGCTGTCCTTATAAGAGTTGCCTTGGTCATAGTTTCTGTTCACAGCTGTAAAACCCTAGACAATGTACATATGTATATATGAGAAGTTTTAGTGAAGCCCATAGGTAAAAGACTAGAAAAGTTATGAAACTTTTCTAGTGCTGGAACAAGTCCTCCAGGTAAAGAATGATTACTGTATTGCTTTGAGATGCAGGCAGAACTTCAGTAGCAGCAGATGTGACTATAGATAGTAGAGCTAATTAACATTTAATGTACTTCTCTGCTTCAACCATTAAACGGAGAGGGACTGAAGGGAATTGTTTTATATTACTGCAGTAATCATATAATGGTCAAGAGTGTGGAAATAAAATTTCCATGAAACATTCTCTTTGATTTCGTTTGTCTGAGGTACGTTTTCACTCATGACTCCTTCCTCTCTTTCATGTAAATTTAAAATCTATGCTGTAGACTTTAATGCTCTCAGAATAACAAGTTTTGGACAAACCAGATGCCATGATCATCTAGGAAATCTATGCTTAATGGAATAAAAAGACCTGCTGGAGCTTAGCAGCCATTTTATTACTGTCTGATTTAGCAGCATCTAGCAGAGATGGCAAGTTTTATCACACACCTTTAACTACCAAATTCACAAAACAAACAGAAGGTTTGCCATGGGAGGTGAAGAGTGATCAGACTGTATCCTGTAGTTACTCTTCCAGTAAAACAGCATGTGCCATCTGAAATTGCTATGGGAACTTGGGAGTTCATCGCAAGAATGAGTTCTAGTTGATCATCTTTTTAAATATCATATATCATGACCTTCACAGTAAATAAAAGATTTACACGAAGACATCCATTATAAAAAAATTAAAATAAATAACATTTAATAACATTAAAACAAATGTAAAATGATGATATATTTGCAATTTTATAATGGTATTGAATTGTTCTTAACTATAGTTTTTTTGTTTGCAGTAAATTGAACACACTCTATTAATTCAGTGACTACAAAAGAAGTACTTGTATACTCCAGTTCCTCATCTGCCTAGAACATAAATCAGAGAGGGAATACAAATATTAGATGTTTCCTCCTTCCAAGAGGCAGATATTCCTCTAAATACTCAGCACTATCAGGAACCAGGTCTAAAAGAAAAAAGTATCAAAGAACATAGAGAAAAGCAGTGATAATCAAGTATGGTGAGTTTGAAAATAATGACATCTGTCCATATAGGTATGGATATGGTGTATATCACTCATATAACCTTCCAGAAAAGGTGGAATGTAATAGTGGATAGGAGAGAAGCTGATCTGATATCCAAGAATTTCTGTTCCACTCCCACTTGTGCTATTTGTAGCCTTCTTTCACTGAAGTAAATTGTAGCCATGTTGTCTTCCTGTTTGAATGCTACATGCAGTACAGAGAGTGTCAGCATGTAACTTACAGATGCCCCAAAATCTGAGACTACATGACAGTTTAAGGGTTCTCCTCTCTAAGGTTCACTGTAGAAGAAGAGGCGGGAAGTATGTATGATCCAGAAGATACGGCGACAGGATGTGTCAAGCATCCTTAATGGTAGCCTCTAGACTCAACACAGCCACCGCAATCAGAAACTCACCCTGCATGGGACCCGTGAGCAGTCAGTCATGGATGGGTCAGGGCCATGTTCTGCTGAACTCTCGGCTATTGACAGAACTTGAGAAATGGTAATCATTGTTCAACTGTGTACCCACTGCTGAGTACCACAAGCTCTAACAGTTCCAAACTGATGGTCACACAGACACTGGTTAAACTCAGTGGGCCACAAAAGAATATCATAAATGTAAGAAAAATATTTATAGGAAAATTGAGAGTAGACAGTAGTAGGGTGAGGGGTTGAGAGTGGTCACGATGCATCAGATACACGTGGGAAATTGTCAAAGAACAAATGTAACTAAGAGTTTGGAAATGTAAAAAAAAAAAAAAAAATGTATAAAAAGTGCATTTCTAATATACTACAAAGGGGCAAACAAAAATGTAGCTAATGTGTTCTTCCTTCTCCATTCCCTCCTCTCATGAAAGCTTGATTGATAAGGTTTTCTTATTAAGGGCAGCAACAAACTTGCTGAGGCTAACTTTTAATGCTACAGATGAAGGTTTAAAAACTCAGCAAAATTATGCTTGAAATGTGTATATGTGGCTTTAAAAAGTTTATAAAAACTAATCAATACTTGCATATGAGGGCGGGGACAGAAGAGAGAGGCCACTGTGAAGAAGGGCACAAGAAACAGAAGAGATCCTCTTTATGTCTTCAGCTATCAGTCATCCCTAGAAATAACCTCAAGGGATATCCTGGCTCTGAGATGAACAGAGTACACTTCAGGGCTTCGTACCCAGATCGATAACCGAGGCGAGTCATGTGCTTCTGCATTTGAACTAGAGTCTACCCAACAGGTAACCTGCTTTTTCCAGTGCAAGTGATGCATGGTCCACTCTTCACTGCACTTTCAGAAAGGAAGAGAAAACAGAGTTCTTCAACAAATTCTCTATCTCTGTAAAAGTAACTTGATTAAGTGTAACTCTTATACTACTACAATTTTAAAATTACATTTATTTGTTTATTTGCATGTGTGTGTGTCTGTGTGTGTGTGTATGTGTGTGTGTGTGTGTGTCTGTGTGTGTGTGTCTGTGTGTGTGCGTCTGTGTCGTGTGTCTGTGCTACACTGCATGTGGAAGTCAGGGGACAATTGTGGGAGTCAGTTCTCACCCTCAACAGCAGGCATCCCAGCGATCAAATGCAGGTCACCAGGCGAGGTGGTGAGTACCTTTATCCACTGAGCATTTTCGCTGGCCCTATTATTATGAATGTTTATATGAAACATAGTATTTTGGAAAGTTAAAAAAAAAAACACCATTCCATGTGTTAATGTCTTACTAAGTCTTCAAAGCACACTACCCTCAAATGGTTGTAAAATGAATAAGCTTAACTTTATAGTTTCATCAAAACCTGAGGATTATGTGACTATGAACTAGATTAGGTGATGTGATGGCCCCACATAAAACAATGAAAAACATTTTACTGCAAATAATAAGATGGATATTTAGTCTGACAGAAAGACTATGTTTTCTTGACTACAGACTTCTGATAGAAAGCCTGGAACACACCGATAAAAGGAAAATACTTACTACAGTGGCCTGAATGAGATCACCCTTGTTGGCTTATGGCTCATGTTTGAACACTTGGTCTTCAGTTGGTGGAACTTGGGGGGGGGGGCAGGATTAGAAGGTGTGGCTTTGTTGGAGGAGGTGTGCCACTGGGTTGCATTTTGAGGTCTCAAAAGCCCACAGCATCCCCAGTTAGCTTTCTCTGCCTCATAAGTGTTGTCTGAAGATGTGAGACGCTGCTCCAGCACCATGTCTGCCTGCCTGCTGCCAGGCTCCCATGGAGGATGGTCATGGGCTCACCTCCTGCAACTGTAAGCCCCAGAAAAGCTCTTTCTTCTCTAAGTCGCCTTGCTCATGGTGTTTTATCATAGCAACAGCAGAATAACCAAGACTGCTATCAAATTATTTTATGTAAACATAGCAATTCATTCACTCTCTCCAGTTCCCTCTCCCATTCCTTGTTTTCACCTGCTTTGTTCTCTGTCTTGTTCTGTATGTCTACCTGTCGTCTGTCTGTCTCTGTCTCTCCCTCGTGTCCCCACTCCAAGATGGCCTTTCACTCTTCCCCTACCCCCAATAAACACTAAAATAGAAAAAGAAATTCATTCATATAAAAACTTCTCAGCTGTAATATTCCTCACATTAAAAGGATAACTACTAATTTTTAGGTTGTCTCAATGTCATCTTTTCTAAATAAATTTGGATATTAGTAACATGTGATAGCTATCTGCGAAGATAAAGATGATCATTAAAAAAAATTAGTTATTTTCCAAACAGACTGCGGTAAGACATTCACAAGCACATATTTAGCATTTTAGTGACTAACAGCATGTTTGAGGGATGTTTAAATAGAAACATACACTGCCTATCTCCATAAATAATAATGTTTTTTCTTAAAAGGGAGCAGATTAATGCCTTAACACCTATGACTCTTAAGTACCATATGGCCACTTACACTAATCAACAAGGCACAGGAGTGGAGCAGATTTGGCTTTTTTGATTTGAATTTTTATATTAGAAAGTAATGACTATAGCTTTGTGAGTCTAAGATTATTTGTTCATCAATTTATTCACAACTGACAACAAGGTAGTTGAAGTGGTAAATATGTCTTTCCAATAAATATCAATAGAATTACTCTGACTTCTGTGAATATGAATAGCTTAAAAATACTCATCTGTACTAGATACTGTTAATAAAACCATAGATAACAGATTCCCTTGCCGCTCTTTGTGCTCTGTACAATGATCCTGCTCTGTCTGAGTGACTTTCACTGAGATACATTTTCATAAGAATACAGAGATTCAGGTTCAGAATGATTTGTGCATTTTATTAGCTAACACTGAATCAAGCACTCCATCACTTCAGGAGTCCACAGGTTATCACAGGGCTTTTTAAGTGAGATGTTAATCAGCTAGGTACAGAAATGAAATGAAACAGCCTGAACTTCTACTTGTAGCTGCATTAGCCCAGCTATCTCCCAAACTCCCAGAAACCACATGGTCACGACAGAACCTACAGCAGCCAGAAAACTCTGCAAGATACTTTCTTCTGCTAGAAAATCCTTCAATCCAAAGCTACTGCATTAAACAGATTACAACCTTTAGTTTTACATATATATATATATATATAAAATGAATAGTGTTTTAAATGTCTGTATTGTTTTGGCTAAAAAAAATAATTCGAACCCACTTCCCCATATAGCCAATGAGTAGTAATATTTCTAAATTATTTTATAAAAGAGAACAGTGGCCTTAACTAACTACAGAACACATCTGAACTCCTAATTCTTTGAGTTACTGGGGCTACCTAAGAACAAAGAGACAGTTTATCATTACATTATTCATAGGACTGTCACCTACATCTTGGTATTGTGAGGAACTTTCTATACTTACTCCATTTCACATTCATAAGCACTTTATAAGGAACCTGTTATTATCTTTGTGTTACAGGCAAAGAATCAGGCTTTGGAAAATGAAGTGACCTTTTAAAGGTCACGAGATGAGAAATGACGGTGTTCTCACATGCAGGTCCTTTGTACTTCCAAGTCCATGCTGCCTACCACTTTGCTGCACTGATAAGCTTCAAAAACACCCACTGCCCTTTCCACAGCCCAGACCGCCCATCCTTCCACAATGGCCTGTTAGCAGAAACCAGCCTGGTGGAATTTACACTGGGTATAAACGACTCAGTCCTGACAGAAGCCCTTCTGCCTTTAAGAAGGGGGCAACTTGAAGGAATTTAATTACAGCTAAGAGGCAGAGAAGCAGAGCAAGCAAGGTAGCTGCCGTGAGAAGCAGATGAGCCACACTGAAGAGAATGCTCCACTTCCACTCCAGTCCATGTGCGTCTGACCGTCACTGGCCATGGCCTTCCTTCCCCAGTCCTGATGCTTAGAACTAAACAGGACAAAGAAGCGGTTTTATTTATTTTGTTTATTTTTTAATACCACCCCTATTGGCAGAAATCACAGTCACTTAGTCAGATTCATCTGAAATACACAAAAATAAGAATGATACAGTTAGGGACAGATACATGCTTGAATCAGAAGCGCCTAGCAGGCTGGAGAAGGTAGACAGTGAGGTCAGAACAAACCTAGACTACACAGTGAGATCAAGATTAAAAAGGAAATAGCTCTGCACTCCTTGGAGCGACCTATGAGAGAAATCAGAGAGACAGAAATGTGCAATCAAAGGACGCAGGGAAAGAACAGCGAGTCTTCAATCAGGGTTCTGTCATGAGTGGGCTAGGTACAGCTCTTATTTCTGCATAGCTATTTACATTAGAAATTTACATGTGTATTATATTTACATATTTTCATTCATGAAGCTTGACAATATTGTACTGTCAAAACTACTACAGTTACACAGGAAGGGAACACAAGAGTATAAAACACAGAAATGTAATTAAAGAATATGTGATGCTCGCATAATGTTTGTAATAGGTTTAATATAATGTTTAAGTTAATTTATGGTAGGTCTTTGGAATAAGCACCCAAAAGGAGCCTCACCAACACGATTCCTTCCCTACAGTCTGGGGGCTGTTCCCGTGAGTCCTTCCCTTGGACATGCACAGGTGCATTACAAGGAAGACCAAGGAAGAAAGCTGATTCCAATTCCACATCAGAGATGAGGAGCAAAGACAAGCTCAGGATAAGGAAGAGCCTGTAACCTACAGTGGTGACCTGCCTACAAGACAGCTGATGCAACCGTGTCACAAAAGTGTAACCAATCACTATCTGACTGGTGAGATGGGACCCATGCCAAACACTGCCCAAGTGGCCAAGAACCTGAGACTAGCGAGGCCATAGACCGAAGGGAAAATGAATACTACTTTCTGTTAGGAAACAGCAATAAAATGACTGTAACAACATTCCACTATACTCATAGATCAGTATAGTGCTCAGCCATCATCAGAGAATTAAACAGAATCAAGAGGTGGTTTTTATTTCTGTTTGTTTATTTTTATTGGCAACCCATACCTCCTATGATGGAAACAAATACAGAGATGGGAGAAAAAAAATACAGAAACCTAGAGCTGGACAATGTGCAAAGGATGAGAGACCATGGAACACTCAGCCCTAAATAAAATGTCTCCATCAAATCCTTCCCCTCAGGGGCTCAGGGAACTCTGCAGACAAGGAGACAGAAAGACTGTAGAACCAGTAGGGATGGAAGATACCAAGAAAATATGGCCTTCTAGCTACAAGAGGACTGGCTCATAAGAACCCATAGAGAATGTAGCACAGGGCTGGAACGGGTCTAAGCTTGATGGGTCCCAGGGCTGAAAGGGAAGTAGACACAAGCTCTTATCCCTAACCCAGACACTATTTTCAGTTGATAACTTCTCACAAAGGAAAAAATTAGTATTCTGCAACACAGCCTCATGGGGTACACAAGCCACATGTAAGGGCGGGGCCCTGACAGCAGTTAGATGGCTAACACAAAACAAACTCAATGGTAATTTTGAAGACATTTTAGTTTCGCTGTTTTGACTGGGCATTGGAAAAAATGAGCTGAGGAAGCTAATAGCAATAATAATAAATATAATTCTATACTAAGATATCTATATTCATTAGCATGATCCCTAGTTCATAAGCTTGTATTTTCATTCATGAAATTTGGAAATTATGATGCTTCAGTTCAGTGTTCAAAATTATTAAAGCTATCTATATAGCAAGGTAACATAGAGTATACAGGGTTATACTGTCTACTTTCATTTGAAATAAAAATATTAAGTATTTAATTTTGACTTAAAGTTCTAAATTATATATGTATTTAGCTATAGCAAAATGTTTAAAATAGGTTTGGCTTTTTGAAACACAATGATATGACTTAAATATCCTTCTATTTCTAACTTGTCTTCTACAGATGTGTGTATAAAGAAAATGTAGCTATCCTAAAGTTTTATTAGAGTCCATTGGAGTCTTCACACTCATCTTTCTGAGTTAGTTCTTCATCTTCAAGTTGATTTTTTTTGTCCAGGTACAAAGTTTTATCTGGATATGTAGACACATGTGCACACAGCATACACACACACAACTAAGTCCTAAAATGTTAGCAATCATATTATGATCTCAAGTTTAGATGATTTATATTTTACAGACACAAGCAGTATGGGCTGCTGATGAAGAAAATAATCCAAACTGGTACATACAAAGAAGCAACAGGCTGGGTCACAAAAGCCAAGGATAGGAACAGAAACAGCATCAGACATGGCTGGTCTTAAAATATGCCGTAAACATTAGCTTCTCTCCACTGCCCTCTCAGCCCCATTCTGATATGCTGGTGTCTCAGGCTCCACAGGATGCACGAGGCTATCTGATTTTAGTCACATTCATCCATCTCAAGGCAAGTATTGTGCTGAGGGCTGAGCACTGACTGCTGAGGTACAGCTCATAGGCCATCCTCTGAGACTATGCTACTGCCATGGCCAGTGCCAGCAAGACTCTTCCATGGCCACTAGAGGAAGGCCTTCTATGCTCTCCTATGTTTCTTTGCATCGCAATTTCTATAAAATGAATAAAAAATTCTTGCTAGCCCATATAAAAGACACACAATCCAGATATTTTATTTATAAGCAGTAAGTCAAGACTGGGCAGATTTTAGAGCTATTCTAACTTACACCTCAGCGTACGTCCCTTGTTACTTGCGGTTTCTCCTAGCAATGTGCTCATGGTCCATCTCTTCTCATGGTGACTTCCTCCTCTCTCTGTGACCTTCTGTCTTCTCCTTTGGTCGCTCCTGAAACCCCTCAATCAATCCTCAAGTCCCACCTTTCTCCCTCTACTGCCCAGTCACAGGCTCTAGCTTTTTATTGACCAGTTAAATTGGGGAGCAAGGTTTACCTAGAATCACTTGTTAGATGTGAGGACCTGCTTGTCAGGGGCAGCCAGATTTGGGGAGTCCATATTCAGCATTTGAATATATAGAAGCACCAGATCAACTCACTACAAACTGCTTTAAGTGATATTCCATGCAAAGATTCCCATCACAGGTGATGTTTCGCCCTGTGCCCAAAGCACTGTTAAAAGAGTTGTAGGAGGGGCTGATTTGCCTCAGTTTGGCTTCCACTCAGGGACTAAATTACTTAGAACAAACCCTAACACATAGGGAACCCTCAATAAATTGGTTTAGGTAATTATGTTGCTGTATGACTGACAGTATCATCTTCATTAAAGTCAGATGTAAGAAAGATATTACCAATACTACACACTGATGAATTGAGCCTTATGGGTCTTAATTCTAATTAAGTAGAGAAACGATTCTTGATCATTAACTCCAATTCCTTTCCCCTCAATTTATCCTGCCTGTAGAACATACATTAAGCTGATGGTTTTAATAAAGTTGGGAGAAAATCCAATCAAACTGTGGACTAAGTTAGCCCATAGCAGGTCACAGATACAGCAGTTTCCCACACTGACTCTTCTGCGTTTTCCTCTAGGACAGCGTCCTCTAGTACAGCGACTGCAAAGGGACTGAGCCATCCCGCTCTGACTGAGAGTGATGGAGTAGCTCTCCTCCGAAGATTTCTGCTCAGACAATTTATTTACACATTTGGAAGGAAAAACCTGTCACTTTGTTCCTGCAGTAACAAACTGTTTCTGTGACTGCAGAGTAAAGACCATTGATATTCTTTTAGAATTTGACCTAAGCCAAATGTTTATAGTTTTACGGGAAAAAAAAATAGTGGAAGATATAAAGGAAGCAATTAAGAGGAAAATTTTGCTTACGATGTACAAATGTTTTGATTAAAATACAAGTGTATGAAATCTAGCGAGTTTACCAATAAAATGCTTTTTTAAATAGAAAACACAGAGCTCAATTTACCTCAATATGTTTTCTCTCAACTCAGCTGGACACAAACTGCATGCACTTCTACATTTCTGTTGTGCATTTGAGTTAAAATACACTAGGAGCATATATTCACATAATGAAAACTGATGAGGTAATTAGGTGTCATTTAATCCCTTTGTAGTACAAACCTGAACCCTGGCCCTCTTTTTTGACACAGCCACATGAGGACAGGTTGCTGGGAGTTACTTTTTAAATGATGAACAAAGAAGTAATGTAATTAACATAAAAGTTACTTCTAAACACTGAAATATATTCAGAATTCAACTCTAACACTGTCAACTGGTTAGTCGGGACTGTCAACTTGACAAAATTTGTAATCACCATGGTAATGAAACTCTGGGTGTGTCTGTGAGGGATTATCTAGATCAGGTAGGATGAGTAGGGTTGCAGAGTGAGAAGGAACAAAAGAAAGGAAGTGAGCTGGACCCCACACTAGTCACACTCCGTCCACTGAGAGCGCAAGCAGGGTGAGCAGCTGCCTGGAGCTCCTACCACCAGCAGTTCCTGACTTGATGAACTGTGAGCAAAAGGAAATGCTTTCTTCCTCAAGCTGACTTTAAGATATATTTTGTCACAATAATGAGACAAATAAGTAATATACAAATTTATTTAAAAATGGCCGTAATATCTCCACTTATGTGTGAACATACAATTATATTTAAATGAATACTATTTTGTGTAAAAATGACAATTCTATACAAAGTGCTGCTGCTGCTGGCTGTTTTGTATACTCATTTAGCTTGTTTTTAGCTGTAATCCAGCTATCAAGTACAGCACAGTTATAAATGTTCTGTAACATTTTATTTTACCATAACATGAATAGCTGAGAAAGTCTAAAACATTCAGAAGAAAACAACTTCTTAGGCTTCCTTTGAACACATGTGCTCTTAAAATGTTTTATAGTTGCTTCAGTTTTATTTTTTATATTTTTAGAAACTCGATTCATTTGCCTGTTTTAAACTTCTTACTGAAAGGAATCTCAGAACCTCTGATAAGGCCAAGGACAGAAGCTGCTAAACTAAACTGAGAGAGACTGCAGGGAAAATTTCTCTTCAACAAGTACTTCTTGAGCTCCTCCTAAGTGTGTGGACCTATTCTGCAAATGCTAGTATTAAAAATTACACAGAAAATAAGGAGTGAAAAAATGACTCAAAAAGTGAAGCAGAGACAGACACTAAATCGTATTATTACGATGTTCCCTGATCTATGGAGGGCTTAGGGCAAGCATTCTGCCCTCGATTACTCTGGACGCATTGACTAGCAGATGGTTGGATTTCCTTAAGCACATTTAAATGTTGGTGTGACAGGTCAAACAGATAGAACAGCATTTAAACCAGAGGAAAGAAGCCACAAAGACAACCCAAACCTTGGAACCCGGAGCTCAGAACCAGCCTGTTCAACATGTAGTTTTCTTCAGCAGTGCTTGATGGCAGCGTGAAGCTGGATAAGACTTCTGAGACAAAGTTCTTACTAGTGGGTACAGCAAGACAGGTGGGATTAAAAAAAAAAAAAAACCAATAAATACTGAAAAGAGAATAAAGTAATGAATAAGAATAAGAAGGGACAAGATGCTGGCTCACTCAGGAAGGTGCTGACCATAGAAGCAGGAGTGCCCCAATACCCACATAAAGCCAGCTCTGGATTTAAGGCCAGTACTGAAGGTGTAGAGGGATGGAGGCAGAGGCCAGCTGATAACTGGCGGTAACTAGCCAACCAGTCTAGCTGACTGGAAGAGCTCCAACTTCAGTGAGAGTCTGTTCCAAAAAGTAAACTGGAAAGAAACTGAGAGAGAGACCTAAAGTCCACCTCTGAGCTCCACTAACACATACACAGAGTAAGGGAGGGGAGAAGAGAGGGAGGGAGGTAAGGAGGGAGGGAGAGAAAAAGAGAAGGAGTAAGGCAAAGAAGGGAACAGACACACAGACAAAGGAAGTAACTAAAGAAAGCATGCCTGCATTATTATTTCCTAGCAGGCAAATTTCTGATAAATAAAAGGTATTTTGTGTGCTTAGAGATCAGCACTAGAGTTCAGTGGCCTTAAGCTACCCCTGCCCCTTGGTTATCCTATATTCTCTAAACGGTCCATGCACTGAAGCAAACAGACACAGGCCTTCCTCATCCTGCTCCCACACTAACTCAGCCACTCCAACATACTTTAAAAGCCAAGAAACCAAGTGGAGCTTGAGAAGGCCAAAGAATAGACTGCTTGAACATATCTGTGCTTTCAAATTCTTCTTGTATGATAAACAGGCCCCTTAAAAGGCATACAGATAGCACACAGGGACCTGTAGCTGGTCGTCTAGAAGCAGGCCAGTGTCCCATCAAATGCCCACAGTCCTCAGCCCTTCTCTGTACCAGCACCTAGGACTTCAGCATAAACTGGGCTTGATGCACACTGAAAGGAGAGACTTGCACCCCACACTTTCTCAAGGCACCCCACACTGGGACTACTGTGGCTTGTTTAACTGAGGTAATACAGAAACCAGGAGTGCAGCGCTCCAGTAAATAATAAAGGGACTTTTCATTTTATCTCCTTTTCTATACTTAGCAATGAAACCTGGGCATCTTTTTAGAAAATGTCTACATGCCTAACCTATCGTTAGGAAATCTATGTATGTAACTGCAGTCAATGTCCCAAAATTCATTTCAGGAAACCTGGCGTCCTACTTTTAAAAATTAGGAAGTTTAGGCCAAAGAGGCCATCTAATTTACCAGTCACAAAGATAATAAGGCCAGGATTAAAAGCAACTGATCTCAAAGCCCCAACCCATTACATCACACTGCCTTCATAGTCATAAACACTGCATGGCTCCTCTATTACTATTTTTTATATAAAAATCCTCTGGCTAAAAGCCCATAAAAGTTTTCTCACTCATACTATTAAAAACAGTTCAGCCATTGTGAGCGATCCTCTAACTGCAATAGTGCATAACAGTGATTCCAACTCAAGCTGCTTCCTTCGGTAAATAATGCTTCTCTCCACTGCTTCTGGAAAAGCTGGTGTGGCTTCAAGCATGGTGCTCATGTCCCAATTCCATGTGGACAGGACAGATGGGACGCCACCCTAGAAGTGAGTGTTAAGTGATGTCAATAACTTTGAAAGCTGCTGGACAGGGAAGCGCAACACTGAAAGGTATTGTGTGCCTCAGACACAGGGCCAGCATCTGTAACAGTGGCACTGAGTCAACCCCAGTCATTACACAGGAACACCAAGAAAAGAAATGGAAAGAACTGATGTCATGAGAAGACTGAATTTTCTGGATGATCAGGTACCTTAAATAAACCAAGGCTATTTTTACACATAATCTATGGAATTTCCATATACTTTAAGGCATCTGTAGCTATTTATGAAAGCTAGTATAATGAAAGTCTTACATATCTGCTATATTGTGCTGTTTGGGGAAGAGGAAGAGGAGCAGGAGATGACTAAACTTGCTCAGATATAATATTTTTAAAACATTTTTATATGATTTCAGTTGGATCTGCTGATATAAAACCTATAATCAAAGAGACCAGCTGTATTAAAATATTTTAAAACACCATGGAGTAGTTTATGAAAAAGTCATTATCCCAAAATTAATAAAGGGGAAACGGAACTAAAGAAAGGATTTCCCAACCGCACTCTAGTTCAGAGGCCTAAACAAACAATAAATTAGTTACTTAGCTGGAGCAGGACTCTTGTTGCATATGAGCACATTTTAAAATGTACTGTCAGCAACAAAGCAGTGACAACTGTAAATAATGTACAATACTGTAACCAGCATTACATCATGACTTTCTGTAAAACTAAATATTAGTATTCTAATGAAAATGCTTGTCTATACATATAAATACAAGTGTAAAGAGATGAGCTAACAGGTTTTTTTGGTTTTTTTTTTGGTTTTTTTTTTTTTTGGTTTTTCGAGGCAGGGTTTCTCTGTATAGCCCTGGCTGTCCTGGAACTCACTCTGTAGACCAGGCTGGCCTCGAACTCAGAAATCCACCTGCCTCTGCCTCCCAAGTGCTGGGATTAAAGGCGTGCACACCACCGCCCGGCTGAGCTAACAGTTTCTAAGCATATACAACAGACTAATTACTAACCTTCACTTAAAAACCTTTATTATTGACTTCCCAAAACACAGAGAAGTCACAAATATAAACTACATCGTATATTTCACAGTGGGTCTTCACTAACCCTCAGCAATATTCATTCAATGTCATGAGAAATAACAGAGGTTTTCCCAGTTTGTAGCTTCTACTTAAAAGTGACATATACCTGAAGAATTTGTCAAATTGGTCTATTTTGTGAGTCTAGTATGCTGTTCCTTTGTTCCAGACACACCTGTCAAAGGCAAGTTGTTAGCTTTCTTTTGTGTGCGCATTTTTTCAGAGCCAATGACACGTCTGTATTCTTTGTGATTTTATGGCCCATTTTTAGTTTTAATGGTTACCAAATGGACCTACAAACACTGAGTTAGCCAAGTTCTTTCTTGGCTTTAGTGGATCACAGTAACTCTTAGTTAAAATGTGGGTACTACTACTGCTCCACGTTACATGAGAATCATGAATAATTCAAAAGATACCAATGCCGATGGGAAGCAGAGGCTAGACGTCACTCTAGGTGTGTCTGGCTCTGAAGCCCACGGAACCCCACACTGACATCCTTAGTGACTCTACTTCTCCCCTTTTTCCTTGATAATGGGCAACATTTCCAAGACTGCTTCTCTGCTACTTCTCTACAGATAAGCCTTCAGTAAACTCATCTGCTATGCGATTTCAACATAATCACACTGGCAACATTCCACAATCTGTATGCTGGCCATTATTCACAAGAGTGCTGTTATTTCCAAGTCCCCAAAGGATATAGTCAACTGGACAACCTAATACTATCTTCAAACAGGATAGGTTTCTAAAATTCATTGTAAGTTTAATTTAATTTGACTTATGAATGGTCTGTGTGTTATGTGCAGAAAGAGATGAACAAAAAGATGAGGAGGAAGAGGGAGAGACAGAGGGAAAGGACACCAGACAGACTGAATGAATGAATGAATGAATGAATGACAGAGAAAGACTCAATTCATTCTATTCTTTCAAAATTGATTTAGTTTTGACATGGAAATTCCATCCTACATTCTTTTCCCTTCTATTCACTGCAAAATTACTATCTCATTCAAACATGTTTACCTCAATAAATATCTTGTGGATCTGAATCTTCTATCATTTGTACTCCTATCTTGTCCCTGGTATTACTTCATTCTTAAGGCTCACCATCACAGACTGACATTCCAATCATCTAACTTTTATTTAGTCATAGGCCAATGTCTACCGCATAAAAACCACCCAGTTTGCAATCCTTCCTAAGTCGGACCCCTGTGTGCCTTCTGCTGTCACTGAGCTGTGCCCTTCAGTCTTCACTGGTTGTCTAAACTTCTGTTCTTTCCCTTCAGTGTGAAAACCAGTGGAACACCAGCTTTTCTCTCATCATCCACCCGAACTGGTCAAAGCTCACTTCCTCAGTATTCCCTGAAGCCAGCCCACTATTGTCAGGCTCATTAGTACTTTCAAACAAAAGAATTACGACTAAACAAAGTGCAGGAGATGCAGGTTCTAGGCCCAGCTCTTATATGACCCAGCAGTGTGACTACATTACTTACCTTGTGTTGCTGACAAAAGCATCTAAGAAGGAAGAGTTTACCTGAGCCTATGTCCAGAGCTAGAGAGGCCATTAAGGTGGAAAAAGGCATGGAGACAGTTAAGAAAGGCATAAAGACTGTAGTCTCTAAGCAGCACACTGCAAAATCCATCAAAGCAATGGCAGCCTAACCTTCCTGCTGCAACCTATGGCTGCAGTGAGATGTCTCCACAGGAGCTGTCAAAAATAGAGGCTCATGTCAAAATGATGGCACCACATCTAAGCCTACAGCCCTCACAGGAGCTATCCACTGTGGCACATTACCTTTCCCTTGTAAGCAAGAGCTGTCCCTCAGGAGCTCTCCATGGTGGTGGTGGTGGTGGTGGTGACACCTTCCCTGCCACAGCCTACAGCCTTGGTGAATACCACTGAAGGGGGGGGGGCCCACAGGAGCTGTCCACAATGACGGCACCTCCTTTCCAGCCTTCCTTGTAGCCCCACAGAGATGGCACCTCAGCCAAAGACACCTGTAGCCAAGAAGGATTGATTTCCCACCCTAGCCCATGGTCCTGATGCAGGGTAAAAGGTGTTTTAAAAAGCCACCAATCCCTGGGCTCCTCAAGTTCAGTATTTGAAATCCCACCAATCTTCAGTCTGGAAATCTCTACCCTGAAAAGCTCCATCCCCTAAGAAACCCTATATAAGCTCTCCCCCCCCCCACTTTGTCCAGTTCCCTGCTGCCCACTCCCAGGAGCAGAGGACAACCATCCCTGGCTGCATCCCTCCACACCCTGGACCTCCAATAAATTTCTTTCACGAGATTTGCTACCTAGTGTGCCTCTCTCATTGAGCCAAGCAGCAAAGAAAGGAAGACGTGGAGCAGGACTGAGGCTCCTGAGCTCCTCAGCTCAGCTGGGGATGCCCTCCCCTGGGAGCTACACCACCTCTGCTAAGGCTGCTTCCTCTCAGAGCTGTGTGGTTTCTGAGCTCCGCCTCAGGATGCCCTTCCACTGAAACATTGCCCCACCTCAAAGCTGTAAGGTTCCTGAGTTCCTGTATCTCAGGATGACCTTCCACTGGGATACATTCTCCCCTCAGAGCTGTGTGGTTCCTGGGCTTCTGAGCCCCAGAATGCCCTTCCATCCAAGCAGAAACACTTATAGAGATAGTTAGGAAAGGCATGGCAAGAGCGGGAATGATCAGATTTTCATCAACAGAGATAAGCATACAAAATAGGAAATGGGGCAAGGCCATAACACATCAAAGCTCACTCTCAGTGATATATTTCCTCCAGCGATGTCTCCAAAGCCCCTCAAACAGTGCCATACATCAACTGGGGACTAAGTGTTCAAATATACTCAAACAAACAAACAAAATATAACTCCAAGCAAGAGGCTGAAACAGCAAATAATCTACACTTCTGTCTACTCAATAAAATGAGCTGTTGAATTAGACTAGCTCTAAAATCACCTAGTATTAAATTCTTTAGTTCCTAAAACAATTATTGCCTCAAAATTCTGTTACTTAATTACAAGTAGACATTTATATAAATGAAATATTTGCTAAATTACATATGTAAGTATAAATAATTAACAAATATTCTAAGGAAAAAAGTCATGTGTTTTATGTATTTGTGAACTCAGTAAAGCACAGTAGAGTTACTGTTTTCAGCTTTTTTATTTTGGGTATGGGATTATAAATCTGAATAGATAAACATGGAACCAGAACTCTGTTGTGTGGCATTTTCAAATATGCTTATTTGTTATTCCTTTAATAAGGATTATCTGCAATCTGTAAGTGTGGTACAGTTGTCCAGGTGTGGTACAGAATAACAGGTAGCTACTGCAACCAAAGAACTAACCTGCGCCATACTACCTTTTCTAATCGTTTGGAATAAAAGACGTTTATAACAATACAATCCAAGAACTGCTTTCATGAGCAAGAGCTAACCATTCCAAGAATATAACACGGCATCAAATGTTTTGTTAAAAATCATTTTATCAAACCAGTTTTGTTTACAGCTACTAAGACAAGCATAATAAACTGCAAAGGTCTTATACAGACTACAAAGAAAACTGTCAAAGTGGTTATATTTCCTGGTACAATAGTTTTTAAGTCTTTTTCAGGAAAAGGAGAACTTTTTTCAGAAGCAGAAACTAAACAGGGAAGGTAATCATCCAAATTATAGTTAAATATGACAATTTTTAAAATGTATGAATACTCACAGTGTGCCATATGTATATGCATGTGCACATATGGTCATATACAAGATAAATTTTTGGTATTCTTACTGAATAGTTTCTAATATTTTACTTAACATGATAGTGTGATAATAATTATATAACCTATTCAAATACTTACACAATAACCCATGTTTTAAGTGTTTTAAGACTTGAATCTTATAATTAATCACAGAACCTTAAGAGTATAGAATTTAAAATGCAAGTCTAACACAATGCTCCTACACAATGAAGTGCAATAAATAATGCTGTCTTCTGGGGGCTGAAAGATGGCTCAGTGGTTAAGAGCACTGACTGCTCTCCCAGAGGTCCTGAGTTCAATTCCCAGCAACCACGTGGTGGCTCACAACCATCTGTAATGGGATCCAATGCCTTCTTCTGGTGTGTCTGAAGACAGCTGCAGTGTACTCATATAAATAAAAATAAACAAATATTTAAAAAAAAAAATAAATAAATAAATAAATAATAAATAAATAAATGCTGTCTTCTTGATCTTATAGAAAGATGATAATCACTACCAAGTCCTGCTGGCCATGTAGAAGGGACAGCGTGACACAATTCTTGTCCCATAAGCAGAACTAGCAGGGTGTGGGCCTCCACAAGTGTTGACGGTTGCTAGGCATGAGGCTTGTTTGTATATTTGTTTCTCTTTCAAGAGGTGTTCCCCCTGCCAAGGTTAATGACTCCATGAAAATAAACAGCGAAAGTCTGGGAGGAGAGCATGTGGCTATTTTTCTCAGCAAAAATGGTGAATGCTGTGACCTTCAGTACAGCCCTTAAGGCTGTGGGTAAGAACCTTGAAAACTTGAGTTCAAGAATATATACTTTATCAATTATGCAAAATATAAGGATGTAATATGAATTGTATGAGGGGCTTCATACCTAAAAGAATGAAAGCAGTTGCACTATGAGCCAGCTTATCAGAAAGATATTAAGGAATTAGATAAAGAAATTTGGGTAGTGGTGATCACAGGGCAAGATCCCACCCAGCTAAGTTTATTGCTTGTGCTTAAAAAGGCAGGCAGATTTCTGAGTTCAAGGTGAGCCTGAGACAGAGCAAGTTTAGACACCAACATGGTAGAAATGGTGACCTCAGAGCAAGATCCTACCCAGCTAGCTTATTGTCTGTGCTTACAAAGGCAGACAGATCTCTGAATTCATTTGCTACATTAAAAAAAAAAAATGTACTTGTTGTCTCTTTTTAAGAATCAAAGGGCTAAGGTCATAAAATGATGATTCATGGGATAACCGAAAGGAAACCTGGGTAAAGAATTGATTCGATATGCAAATAAAAGACTGGCTTTGATCTGCAAGAGCTGAGTTGTCTGGAGATCTCAGGAGAGTTGTTTGAGCAGAACACAGAGCTGTTCAGCTTGTACCTATGATTCTTTCACAGCTCTCAAACACCTCTTCCTCAGGAATCCCTCTCCAAGCTGAGGCTGGTCCTTGGCAATTCTCAACGAAGCACACCTTAATTTTCCTCCATCATCTCTTTGAGCAAACTGGCTTATTCTCAGCTCACTAACTTTCTTTATCTCTAATTTTTCTACCACATAGCACTATGTGTAAGTGTTAAGGAAACAGAACCATGAAAATTAAAATACTTTTATAGGCATAAGCTTTCAACTATAATGTATGTTCTTCCAAACCCTGTTGTTTGTTTGTGACAGACTCTGACTATGTGGCCCATGCTCACCTTGAACTACATCCTCTGCCTAAACTTCTAGAGTGCTGAGATTATAGGCCTGAGCCACGGAGCCTGGCTGTCTTTTAGATTATGGCAGATAATGACATTACTTGACTTAAAAATATTAAAGACAAGAATGTATTTTTATTCATTAATCTATAAAAAGTATGTATTTAGCACCCTGTGTGCAAACACACCCATAAGAGAATAATATACAGAGGCAATCCAGAGGACATGATCACTTTCCTCTGAAGGAGGTTTAGAGCAGGGACTGAAAGGATAGAAACAAAAGCTCAGTAAATGTTATCCAGGTGAAAGGGTAAAGAACACCAGACAAAACAGAATACGCAAAGGAGAAGGAAGGATGTCTGGGAATCTGTGAGAGATTCTATATGAAAGAAGCCTTTCACGGGGCTCAGGGGAAAATGAGTCGAGATCCAATGCATTCAGCATCACATCAAATAATGGGGTACAATTAAGAAATTCTAAGTAGCAAAATATCATGTCAGAACTTTATGCTGAAAAAAACAATGATGATAGGTTGAAAAGGGAAGATTCGCAGGGGAAGAATGTAAGTTAGGAGTTTAAGGGAGATCACTGGGATGGAGCTGACAGGAGCCCAGCTAAAGCAGGAGACCTCAGAGAGGTTGCACTGAAAAGAGCAACAAAAGTGCTACTAACATACACATGTATACTGTAGTCAGTGGTGTAAAGATCTACATCTAAAAATAAGATGCAATTTGCCTATACTTTGTCCAGTTGGACTACTTTACATGAAAATCTCTAGGTGTTTAAAGCTATCTTAGGTGTTTAAAGCTATCTGAAAAAATTCTCTACAATATTTAAACTTAAAAACTCTGTTCCCCATAAACTTACTAGAAATCTGTCTGTTCCAACATGAAACATCTCCTATAACTGACCTATCGGATGCCAAGGCAACAATTCTGTGCACCACATACAAAGGGGTTTAATGAATCAATTCTATCTCACAATCATAAGTATGCGAATACTGCCTTGGGGAAATCATTCTACTTTTGGACAGCCCCCAATTTATAAAAATAAGGATTAAATTCCTTCATGGGAGACAAGAAAGGAAAGTAGAATGCTTTAAAAATACACTAGGTCCCAGTAAAGCTGTCGTGGTCATAAATAGTAGCAAAAATAATACAGGTAAGCATACTTGTTACCTTGAGGTCTGGCTCTGATTATTAATTATTAATAGCTTTTTCCAGGCCACAAGATGCAAACAGTATACGCCTGGTATCCACTACATGGACAGAACAGCACTACAGGAATAAGGCATGTGGTGCTTTTTAACATCAATCAGTACACACCCAGATTATCATGCACCACAGTTATAACTATGGAGAATGAAACTGGCAAAATACACTTCCAATTCAACAGTGGCTTAACTTTCACACTATTTCATTCATTGTTTAATTCATTTAAATTGCATTTGAAGTCCTTAAACATTTCACTACATTTGCTATATAACTGAAACATTATAGCAGCCTTATTTTTAATAGCCAGAAGCTGGAAACAACCCAGATGTCTCTCAAGAGAAGAATGGATACAGAAAATGGGGTACATTTACACAATGGAGTACTACTCAGCTATTAAAAACAATGACTTCATGAAATTTGCAGGCAGATGGATGGAACTAGAAAATATCATCCAAGTGAGATAACCCAGTCACAAAAGAACACACATGGTATGCACTTACTGATAAGTGGATATTAGCCCAAAAGCTCAGATTACCCAAGATATAATTCATAGACCATACAAAGCTCAAGAAGAAGGAAAACCAAAGTGTGGGTGCTTTGGTCCTTCTTAGAAAGGGGAACAAAATACTCAAGTAAGATAGAGGGTCGGAGAGACTTGGGAAGAAGGGAGGGGGAGAAGGGGACAGGATCAAGTATGGGAGGAGATGGGGATAATATACAGAGGGTCAGGAAATTGAACAGTTGTGTAGCAATGGGAGATGGGGAAGTGGGGGTAGTCACCAGAAAGTCCCAAATGCCAGGAAAGCAAGAGGCTCGCAGGACCCAGTGGGGGTGACATTAGCTGAAATGTCCAACAAAGGGGAGGGAGAACTTGTAGAGACCATATCTAGAGGTTAGACAAGACCCCGGTTGGGGGATGGGGCCACCCACTCATCTCCAATTTTTTTTAAATCAAATCGTAGTTTTTACTTATCCTCACAGGGTTATAAACACAGAAAGGCAGGACGTGGGAAGGGGATGAAGTGCAGGTGCTCAGGAGTACAGATATCGTTCAGAATAGGATATCGGCTGGGTGAAGGTTCAGGGGACAGGTCACTCATCTCAGATTTTTAACCCAGAATTGTTCCTGTCTAAAGGAAATATGGGGACAAAGTGTAGAACAGAGACTGAGGAAAGGCCATCCAGAGACTGCCCCATCTGGGGATCCATCCCATATACAGACACCAAACCCAGACACTATTGCGGATGCCAAGAAGTGCTTGCTGACAGGAGTCTGATATACCTGTCTCCGGAAAGGCTCTACCAGAGCCTGACAAATACAGATGTGGATGTTCACAGCCAACCATTGGACTGAGCTTAGGGACCCCAATCGGGGTGTTAGGGGAAGAACTAAAGAAGCTAAAGGGGTTTGTAACCCCATAGGAAGAACAATATCAACCAACCAGACCCCCCCCCCAGAGTTTCCAGAGACTAAACCACCAACCAAGGAGTACACATGGAGGGACCCACGGCTCCAGCTGCATATGTAGTACAGGATGCCCTTGTTTGGCATTAATGGGAGGAGAGGCCCTTGGTCCTGTGAAGACTTCATGTCCCAGTGTAGAGGAATGCCAGGTGGTGGGTGGGTGAGCACCCTCATAGAAGCAGGGGTGGGGAGATAGAATAGGGGGTTTCTAGGTGGGGGATCAGGAAAGGGGATAACATTTGAAATGTAAATAAATATAATATCCCATTTAAAAAAAACAAACTGGAGTCTCAATCAGTCAATCAGTCTCTGAAAACACAGTTTCTTCCCAAGAGTTCTCAATCACAAAACTCATGTAATAACTCACTGCAGTCTCTCCCATACTTTGGTGTCTAGTTTCATCTACTTACTAGACAGAGGAAGGGATCAAGGAATTAAGGAAAGAAAACCAATGGGGTCGACAACCTGGTGTTTGCTGTCCTTATGCACTTGGAATGACCTGCATATTCATCACTACCCATGAGCAGCTAGTATACTGGATGCTAACATTAGGTGTTTATATCCTTGATCCACCAACCATCCATTCTCACAGTCCTCAAACAGCTTTGGAACAAGGCACACTCACTAGACGTGTAAGCGTCTACTTATTTTTTGAAACAATGTTAAAACATTGGTATGAAATAACAACGAAGACAGCATATTCCTGAGGGTCAAATAGTGTCCTGACTGAGCTGCTATATTTTACATGGTATAAGTTAGCTACACTATACAAAGATTTAAATAAATAATAAATATATAAATATTCTTGATCTTTGTTTCTGACAATCTATAGGAGGATAACACAATCTAGATTGTACATTGCACATTGTAGATTTATTTAAATAAAAGCAATAAGGGAGACAATAAACACATTTATGTACAGTTAAGCTAAGTTTCAACCTTATTGCACTTAATACCTTCTTCCCAGACTTCTTTCTCAGTCATTTCTCACTCACTTCTCTTTTTTTAAAGATTTCATTTATTTTATGTATATGAGTACACTGTAGCTGTCTTCAGACACACCAGAAAAGGGCATCAGATCCCATTACAGATGGTTGTGAGCCACCATGTAGTTGCTGGAATTTTGAACTCAAGACCTCTGGAAGAGCAGTCAGTGCTTTTAACCACTGAGCCATCTCTCCAGCCCTCTCACTCACTTCGTAAAGCCTCTTTTGAATGTGGTTTTCTCTCTATAACCTCATCTGTGGCTACGCAAAGTCAACCCCATGTACTTGTGTGCACAGCTTGTACTTTGAGGAAACTTTCACAATTCCTTACTGATCGTAAGCATCAAATATTTAGGGCACCATTTTAGATACTAGCCACATTTCTCAATGGAATACATGGCAACCAATCTTTTTCCCACCTATCCAGCTGTCCAGAACAGGAATATTAATATCCATTTATATCCACTTGGCACACACCTCAGAACTTTGATCAACTGTGATAGGAGGGATGTGACAATGGCTTCTATTATACTCAGGGAAGGTTCTCTCTCTGACGGGATGATGTTGAAATGAAGACTTAAGAGGTCCATGTGGGCACCTAAGGGGAACGCACTCTAAATAGGAAACAGAAAAGCCCAAGGCCATGAGGCAGGAGCACTGTTGGAGCGTTTGGAAGAATAAGGCAAGTTCTACAGTTACAGCAGAGTGAGCAGGTTGGCTAACCACATTAATATAGAGTCAAGCAAGCATGGTGGAAGATCACACTGCCTCTCATGGGTATAATACGTCACGTGTGTTTTGAATTATAAGGGGAGTCCTTAAAATAAAGAAAAAATATAACAAGATAAACTACATTTTAAAATTATACTATTGTCTGAAAAAAAAAATCATGACCGAGGAAAAAGGTAACAGCAAGAAAGCTAGAGGCACAGAGGACAGATTGGTGTCAAATGAGAATGATTAGCCGGGGAGAAAGAATATTTCTGGATTTAATTAATGAACATGGTGACCTAGACCCTTTATTCCCTGCAACAAGATTTTACCACCTGTTACTTGTCAAATGTGACAAAAATGTTTGTCAGCAAAATAGGACCTCAGAGAGAGAAAAAAACCTGTTGCTTTATTATAGGGGTCTTTACAAAACATGCATTATTAATTTAAATGTGGCTCACCAAATCTGTCAAGTCATGAAAGAGCAACTATAAAGATAACGACTTAATCTCCCCACTCTCTCACTGAGAATAAACTGGAGAAATTTGACAAAATGTAACTGAAAACAAACTGTTTAAACATTTACTTGAAGAGACCCAGAGAACTGACACTGCATTCCTCTTTAACCTCTTCCTCAAATGGCCAAGTAAAGAAAGAGATGCAAGTTGGTCAGACTTTTCTCTAAAAACAGGGGTACAGGTGTGCGAGGGATCTGACTGGCCCATAATCTCAGGTAGGCTAAGCTTGAGGCCAGCCTGGGCTATAAGGTGAGTTTGGGGCTTGATTACATTATGAAACTATCTGGGGGATGGGGGGGGGGAGTAAAGGCAATATCTTAGATTTCCCTGTGGTTGTGATAAAATTTACCTAACAAAATCAACTTAAGAGAAGAAGAGTTTATTTTGTCTCATACTTCAAGGTACAGTCCAGCATGGTGGGAAGTCGGTACGACAGGCCTTGAAGAAGCTGGTCACATCCCCTCCACAGTCAGGAAGCAGAGAAGGATGAGTGTAGGGTGTAGCTCACTTCCCTTTCTCGACTTTCACAGTGCAGGAGCCTAACCAGGGAATGGCACGGCCACAATGCAATGATTTCCCCTCAAATATTATAATTTCCTACAGGCATGACCAGAGGCCCATCTCCTAGGTGATCTCATCAAGCTGACAATGTTGATTTACTATCACGAGTGAATCCTCTTACTAGCAAGTAACAAATGATAAATGCCAAAGCCACAATAGTACATCACCAAGACTTCAAAATGGCTAAAATGGTTACCACTACCAAGTTATAGAAGGAAGCAGAATAGTTACAACTTTTACAAGTTGCTGTACAACTACTTTAAAATTAAACATACACAAATATATATGTGAGTATATGCATGTACATGTATGTGTGTGCACATATGTGTGCATGAGTGTATGTGTATATAAGTTGAAAAAATAATGTAATTCTTCACCTCTCACTATCAGCATGTTCTTTGAAACACAACTGCATTATTTCCCATCAACAATTGAAATCTAGGTCCCTCTTCCTTAAGCTGGCCCCTTTCTTTACATTAACCAACAGAATGTAGTAAAAATATGTGACCATCGTTGATTCCTCTTCAAGAGACCTTCTGTCCTTCTGCAAAAAGTGAACAAGCCCACATTAAGTCACTAAATGAAGAGAAACATGAGGCAGGGCATCCTTTTCCCACTGAAGAACATCATCTGAGCTAGCTCTGCTGAAGGTAACTACTGAGCCCCAAGGAAGTAGTCCCTAGAAACCCAGCCACACAAACTACATTAGTCACCACAGACTGGAGCAGTTATGGTGACTAATGCCTTAAACCTCTGATTTGGATGCTTTATTACCCAACAGCAGCTAACTGTTGGCACCAGACACATAATCTTACGATACTTTAAAACTAAAATGTAGGACTTTGGAATAGGAGTCCAAGCATTTGAAAAACCATGATCAAACTACTAGCAAAAGCTGCAAAATGGGAGCAAAACTATTACTTGATGCTGAAAACAATACAAAATGGCAAATTATGTTGCCAGTATAACCAGAAGGTAAAGTTTTACTTAGTAAACATTTGCATCTGCCTGAGATGTCCAGGCAAAAAGCTGAGGTAGCAGGTAGCTTCTAGCTCTCTACACACAGTAATGCAATAGAGCAAGAAAGAGATCAGAGAAAGAAACCCCAACTGACAATAAGCAAATTACAGAGGAAAGAAAGAAAGAGCAGGGCATGGGCTGGGAGATACAACAGCCTCAGCTCCACTACCAGTGAAATGGCAGAAAGGCGCTCTCTGACCAAAGGACACATGTAAAACCCTTTGTTAATAACTCTAAACAATTACAGAGGTGCCTCCTTGGACCCATTAAAGCAAAGGCGATCTTCACTCTCAAAGGAAGTTGTCCCAAGGCAGTCTGACACACACAAACTCAGTCTAGACAAAGGAATGTGGCCCAAAACAAGGCTAGGTGTAGTTTCTGCCAAACTTAGATGGGGCTAGTAGATTAATGGAATAGACGGTCCACAATATTTTAAGAGAGTTATACTGGGCAAAATGAGCACAATCCAACTAAAGGATCTAAAATTATTCAAAATTTAAATAAGCCTCTATGGCAACTACTTGCAGACTTGACAGTGTTGCTCATAGGGTGAGTCTATTTTCTAATCCTGTCTTCAGAAGTGGTTATAGGTGACAATGGAAAAGGAAGAATGACCCAAAAGGGAGTTAGTTCAGCGCTTTGGAGAATACACCCCATTGTAAATGAACTAACATAATAGAGGTCTAACCCAAGAGCATTCGCTATTACTAGGATTATAAATACAATACATAATCTAGTAATAACTATCCAAAAGGATTTCAAATAGCTTTCAAACATAGAGTCAAATCCCTCCTGTTCTTCTTGAAAAACAAAGTCTATTGAAGGTTAATCCTGTCCCTGTGACATCAACAAACATGCAGGTATATAGAAAGAAATAATCTCTCTAAATACTACATCTCTAGAACAAAAGAAGCCTGGCCCCAAGAGCGGTGTTCTGACTTCTCGAAGACAATCTTGCGTTTCAAGTTTACTGCTACAGCTAAGTGCTACTGAACTCTTCTTGGAAGGGAGAGAAATGATGTAAATATCTGCAGTCGCTACGGCATGACATGAGATGCTCACCCCCACCCCAACACACACACAACACACACGCACGCATGCACACACTCGCTCATGCACATGCACACATACAAGCTCATATACGAACACATCCTCTGTCACTAGCAGCATTCGGGGGAGAGAGTTGGAAAGTTTAGGAGGAATGGCCTAGGTCCCTAGGTCACAGAGGAAGCAGGTCACTAGGAGTATGACTTTTGAGGGGTTTGCCTAGTCCCTTCCTCTCTTCTGCTTCCTGGTCACCATGATGTGGAAAGCTTCTGTTGTATACTCCTAGTGCCATCTTTTCTGTCTCACCAGACGGAGATGAGGACTAGGAACTGAAATTTGTGAAATCATGAGAAAAAAAAAATCTATCCTTTCTCCTTTAATTTGTTCACTTTGGTACTTGCCAGGGCTATTAAAATGCTAAGTACAGCATATAAATGGTAGACAAACTGTGGTGGCCCAACCTTTCTCTCCTCAGTGGCTTCACATCAGCCCTCACTGTCATAGCAGCTCCCATCAAATGGCAGTCCAGACAACTGCGAGTGGAAGGCAACCCTGGAGGCTGCTTCGGCCAGCTAATGATGGACAATGGAGTCCCAGTATTGGACCTAGGCTTCAAGAGGCTTTGCACTATAGGCTGAGTCCTCAGAGAAACCTGTGAGGTGGCCATTATGTCCAAATTTCCAGATGAGGAAGTGAGCTTCAGTGGGATAAGCAACCACAAGGTTCTCCAGATGCTGTGTTAATGCACTGGCGATGACTCCAACCCTGGGGCTGTTGCTAACTGTTTATCAGTGCTGTCATCAGCCCACCTTGTCCTCTGTCAACTTTCAAAGATGTATTAATCCAATGCTACTTTTTAATTATATGGAGGTGATCACTCACTCACACCCTTTATTTTCTATATAAACGGTAGGACCAGACATGTAGTACAGTTCTCTCAGACAATGAGCTAGTTACTAACAAAGTCTAAGGCCTCTCTGAGAATACTTTACAGTATTAGTAACACGAAGAAAAATAAAAAAAATAGTAACCCCAACCATACCTTTTTAATGCAATAAATCAAATTTTATAATTGTTCTGAAACACTTTAGGACTTTAATATAAATAAAGATAAAGTCTTACTTTGCAAGCAGTGATGAAAAACCTCCAAAAGTGGGAGTCGTGAGAAGCAGCCACCAGCTTCTCATGTGTATGCACATGTGTATGAATACGTGTGTGACCCATTAAAAAGACTTGGCTGGCAAACAACTGAATTTGAATCAATACATTTGCAAGGAAAATAAGAAAAAATAGAATTCTTAACATTAGGCGATCACTACAATAGACTCTCGCATCCTCCCAACAGCAGTTCCTATGTTAACCTGTCACCTCCACCATCTCACGCATTTCCTTTTCTTTCACTGGTCACAGAGGACAACTGTTTAACTGAATGACTTCTAGAAAGTACTCTCATTAAACAAAGCAGAATGCTGACGAGCTTCCATGAAAAAGCCACCTTCAGGTTCTGACGCTATAGCAATTGATGAGGTAACAGGGAGACGTCTTAACGAACACAGGAGGAATGCTTTATAAATGGCACAAAATAAAACATAAGGCTTTGAATATGTAAATAAATAAAAAAGAAAGACAAAGCCCTATAATACAAGTCATTCGCTAATACAGTAGAGTAACAAAATAGTCAAGTAAATTTAATTATGATGTGTATGCATGAACTCAAGTATACACTAAAACCAGAAATAAAACACTAAAAACTGCCGACAATTCAATTTACCAGGCCTTGAATAGGTGTAAATCCGAGAATAGGCATAAGATAAAATATATGACTCTTCAGGGACAACTCCGATGCTAAAAGACACATGTGCACTCATGTGTACTTAACTAGGGAAAGAGCAAAGCATTGCAACAACTGCTGAGGAACAACAGTGTGGCTGTGACAGAGTTTCTTAGGGTAAAGGAAGATACTTTTTTTTTTTTTTTTTTTTTTGGTTTTTCGAGACAGGGTTTCTCTGTGTAGCCCTGGCTGTCCTGGAACTCACTCTGTAGACCAGGCTGACCTCGAACTCAGAAATCCGCCTGCCTCTGCCTCCCAAGTGCTGGGATTAAAGGCGTGCGCCACCACCGCCCGGCGGAAGATACTTTTCTAAAAGGGAACAGTCTCCTCTTAGAAAACCATCTTCAAGTTAGCCAATAGCTTGGGAGATGCGGAGCCTCCATGCACTTGGCTGAGCTATGCCCTAGCAAGCCCTGCACGGTCTTTGCCAGTCCCTATGCCAGAGTTCTCCAACTCTAACACTGCAAGATGTCCATCATATGGAAAGCCCTCACAGGAGGGAACACGTCCCAACCCAGTCCTGTATCAGGGCATAGTCTCACTCCTCCAGCTGGCAAATGGGAATAAATCACCTATCCTCAGGGGAGCTTCAAAGCTATCAAAGTGGTTAAGAGTGAGCCAGCACCAGAAAGAATGTAAGAATAGGATTTATTGAACAAATCAGTTATCTTACTTAAGATAGGAAACAAAGTAATGACCATGGAAGCATAGTAGCTACTTTATTAAATCATAAATTATTTTCAGTCCTTCTGGGACAATAAAAGAAGTGACCCACTTATCAACCTGGAAGTCCCAATGAAAAAATAAGATCACATAGAACAATGTTAGCACACAGTAACTGATGAACTAAGGCTGTGGGTTCTCGTCATGTGAGTGTGGGAGCATCAGGCATAGTGACTCTTGCTTCTACACAGCCATTATCACCAGTTCCAAAAGAAAGAAGGTGACAGTGCCAAGAGGGGAGAGACACACTGAGGTAGCTCAGGTGTCTGCAAATGTGTGAATACCACTAGTTAATCTGACAGTTCCTCCACCTCAAATGTCCCAGATCACACTTACCAACTTTCACGGGCTTCTCTTTTCCTTCTTTCTCTGAAAATTACATTAGAACTCATCACTGGCCTACCTTTATTTTATTTTTCTCTTTTCACAAATGTATTTTTAATATTTTAAATTATGTCTATGCGTGTATTGCACATAGTGCAGTGCCTGAGGCCTCGGGTGTCATCTCTCCTAGAGCTGGAGTTACAGATGACTGGAAGCAGTTTGATATGGGCACTGGGAACCGAGCCTGGGTCCCCAGCAAGAGCAGTATGTGATCTCTACCAGCACCACCGCGGCAGCCCTGTGTGATCTCAACCAGTGTCATTGTCCCAGCCAAAGCCCTGTGTGATCATAACCAGTGCCATGCAGCAGCCCTGTGTGATCGCGACCAACCTGTACTCTCCCTGATTCATTGTCTGCTAGCCTCACAGTCTTGGCGAGGCTTATTTCTTGACATAAATTTCTTACATTAAATGTCCATTTTTCAGAGATTGCTACTTTCTTGGTGTTTTAAACCCATCTCTCTAAAATACATAGGACTCAGTAATATTTTATCTACAAAGAGATGTACAACATAAAAGAGAACATAAATGCACTGTGCTATGAAAACAGTCCTATTATTACATATCATTATTATGCAAAACTAAAGATCTTGAGTGGGTGGCTATTATGTAGCTTTTGCTAACTGGAAGCACAATATCCTCTGGCAAAGCTAAGACATCTACAAATTGTCCTATTCACCTGTCTGCAGCAAAAAGATTCAATAAGACTGTACTAGGTACATACCTGCATTTTTCACATTTTCTTGTACTTTAGAATCGAAAGAGGTGAATGCACACAGAAGATTAAAAGTAGATGGGGAAAATCCCTGACATTTAAATGGGGATAAATACACAACCACCAGTCACATTAGGAAAAAACTTTTGACTTTTAAAATAAGACTATCGAGAACCTGAGGGGATGGTAGATTGGGAACACACGTTTGTCCAAATATTCAAGACTCTGAAACAAACCATCAGGTGTGTGGCTGCGGAGAAGTGGATGGCACACAAAGCCACAGAATACAGCAGTGAACTACCAACAGAGCAGATGAAACGTAGAACTAGCGGTTTTAGATGTGTAGAAGGAGAAGCAGAGCATGACATGAGGCACCAGAAAGTGGAGCTGGAAGGTCCTCTCAGTGAGGCTTCAAGCAAAAGAAAACAGGAAGTCCCCAACAGACCCCACAAATGTACAATTTGGTGTGCTGGAAAAATATACTGTATTGATGGGAGAGTTACAATCTATACAAGCAGGTACCAGAAGGGCGGCCCTCATCACTGAAGAGCTGGGATAGCTGGAGCCATGGTGGGACATCTCCTAAGACAGGTCTTAGGGTCAAACTTTTCAGGTAGAGAGGGCAGGAGCTCCTGAACTTTTTTCATATCCAAGACACAATGCCTCCCTTTCTGCTGGCCATGAGAGCAGCCACCACAAGGACAGTGGGACAAAGGAACTAGCCCACGCTATCTTGGATGCAGACCCACGAACATAGGTCTGTATGGGAGGAAGTACATACTGTGCTGCAGAGGAAAATGAAGGCACATACGTTTGGGAGCAACCGTGACCTAAAAAGAACAAACCCAGGAATCCAGAGTATATGGTGCTGGGATAGAAACTAACAGGAACTACTCAATGAAATCACCAGCAAAGCTTTTTAAAACCACAGAAAGTTATGAGCCATACAAGTACAGGAGACACTTAGAATCCTGTGTAGAAGTAAGTGACCAGACCTCCCCATAACATACTTTAATTAAAAGGACTATAGTATAGAATGTGGAAATAAAACTTAGGGAATGGGGGGGAGCACCAACTCACAAAATCAAGTTCATAAAAACCACATCAAACCTTTTAGAAGAAATCATGAAAGACAGAAAAACATGGAATGATACTTTTAAAGTCCCAAGAATAAATATTTGTTAACCAAAATTACTATTTCCAACTAACTTACAGTGAAGAAATAAAGATCTTCTAAGATAAACAAACTAAAAAAAAAAAAAAAATGGAGAAAATTCTTAAAGGAATCTTACCAACAGACAGAGAAGAAAGGGTTCAGTAAAGAAAACCTTCAGGTTGAGCCGTGTCCCCTGGTCCTTCCCATTCACCTCTTTCAGCCTTTCCTTCTAGCCCATCTCTTTGCTTTGGGACTCCTCACCTGACCAACACAAGAACTCTCTACCAGGGACCCCACAGCCACCACACTTGGCTAAGACCCAGGCAGGCTACCTGTAACATTCTCCCCACCATTCTGGTCTCTCCAGAATGGCCCTGCTGCCTCATGCTAGCCTGAGGCTCAACTTGGGAATCGGCCTCTTGATGGAGACTCAAGGTCCACAGTCCCTCTAGTTCGTCTGCCAGTCCTTTCAGCCATTGCTTCTAACCCATACTCATCCTTGTGCTCCATCTGACCAACAGAACCACTTTCTTCCAGGGAGCCCACGGCTGACAGACACACTTTGTCTCACACCCAGAATGGGCAATGGCAATCAAAGAATGGAACACTCACCCAACAAGAGTTGGGTAAATATCTTTACCCTGATGCCTAGATCCCACTGCAAAAACACAAACAAAGGAAGCCAGCAACCCTACTGCAATAAGCCACGAGAAAAGCCATGAAGCTGAAGCACCACACGAGGTCTTCAAAACAACAATTATGTATGCTCAAGGGCCATTAGGGAAAATATAAATAAATGTCTTCATGAAAACATAAACAGTTGAATGAAATAATGGAAAATACTTCAAGACATGAAATAGAATTTAACGAAGAAATAGAATCAGAAAGAGAGAGAGAGAGAGAGCGCTCAAAAACCTCAGAGGTAAGTCCCATTAACAACACAAAAGACAGAATTCCAGATCTTGAAGATGAAGTAAAAGAAATAAATAGCTCAATCAAAGAAAATCTTAAATCTTAACAAACAAAAGGGGACAAAACATTCAGGAAAAACTAGGACACTGTGAAAAGACTAACAGGCATATAGGAAAGAGAAAAACCAAAATAAAAGAACAGAGAGCATTTTTAATAAAACTTTAATAATACAAGAAAGAGATGTGTATCATGGTACAAAAAGCATACAAAACACAAACAGATAGGATCATAAAAGAAACTCTCCAAGACACATTAAAATCCAAACACTTAATGTACAGAACAAACAAAAGATATTAAAAGCTCCAAGCAGGAAAAACAAAATAACAAACATTAATGTGGATGAGGAAATCCTGTAAGGTCTCAGCCCCACACAAAGAACTATAGGCAACTAAGGGTGCTGAGAGCCGGAGAAATAGTCTGCCCCAGGGAAGAGCATACCAGCTGGTTATCTAATACCAAATGGTCATCCCTGAAAACATATGCATACAGGTAACATTATACAAACAAAGCAGGTTGCGCTTGTGTATTTAGGAAAATATACATATTTATATATGTGTATTAAGTAAAAATTAATTTTAAAAGAGGACAAAAACTTGAAAGAGAGCAAGGTTCTATGGCAGGGTGTGGAGCGGGGAAGGAAAGGAGAAAATGGTGAAATTATATTAAAGTCTCAGAAAATTATTTTAAAAAATTTAAAGCTGCAAAGGAAAAAGACCAAGTCACATATAAAGACTGATATTAGAATAGCATATGACTTTTCAATGGAGATGTTGAAAGCCAAAAAACAAAACAAAACAAAAAAAAGCCTTGTCTGATGGCCTACAAGCTCTAACAAAGTTCTATACACAGCAGCAAATCTATCAATCTCAATCAACAAAAACATTTCACAATAAAAACAACATCAAACAATTACAGACCACCAATCCAGCTACACAGAAGCCACTAGAAGGAAAATTTTTGTCTGAAGAGAAGGTTAACTATACCAAGTACATTTAAGAGGATACAAAACACAATCAAGAAAATAGTTAATCAAAACTGGAGGGACACACTACAACAAGAATCAAAAATTACTTCTCATTAATAACTCATAAATAGTAATACTCTCTATTCTCCAATAAACAAAACACAGACTAATAAATTGGACTATAAAACAGAATCCATCTTTCTGCTGCATCCAAGAAACACACCTCACCATCAAGGATAGGCATCACTTTAGGGTATAGGATGGAAAAGGTATTCCAAACAAATAGATCCATGGAGCAAGCTGGTATAGCTAGCTATGTAAATATTTAACATCTGATAAAATAAATTTCAAACCAAAACTAAAAAACAATTAGAACATTACTTTAAAAAAAAAAAAAAGCCCACCAACATGATATTACTTCTAAACATTTGTGTACCAAGCACAAATTGAACCTCATATAGTGATAGGGATGTTGACTTTAATACTGTACTCCTACCGACAGACAGATCATCTAGACAAAAACTAAACTAAGGAAATGCTAGACTGAAATAACAGTATAAATCAAATGGCCCTAATAGACATCTATAGAACATTCTACCCAGTTTCTTCTCAACATCTAATGAAACTTTCTCCAAAGCTGACCACAATACTAGGACACAGAGCAAGTCTCAACAAATATAAGAAAACTGAAATGACACACTGTATCCTATCTGGCCACCATGGATTAAAGCTAGATATCAACAACAACAGGAACAGCAGAAAGTATACTAACTCACTACTGAATGAAAATCAAGACAGATATCAAGGAAGAAATTTAAAACTTGTTGAAACTGAATGAAAATAAAAGCATAACATACCCAAACCTGCAGGAAACAACGATGGTGGTTCTAAGAGGCAAGTCAGTACAGACATCTAAAAACTAGAGATGGCATATTTAACAACACCACTCAAAGCTCTAAGACAACAAGAAGAAATAACACCCAAAAAGAGTAGATAGGACAAAATAATTAAACTCAAGGAAATAAAAACAAAAACAATACAAAGACTGGTGAAATGAACTGTTGGTTCATTGAGAATACCAGCAAGACAGGCAAACCTCCGGCCAAATGAACCAAAAGACAGAGAAAAGATCCACATGAATAAAGAATGAAAAGAAAAACATTACAATAGGCACGTAAGAAATTCAAAGAATCATAAGAACATACTTTAAAAATCTGTATTCCAAACACACTGGAAAACCTAAACAAAACCTAGTGAAATTGAAGTAATAATTAAAAATCTTCCAACAAGGAAATGCCCAGACTAGATGGATTTAGTGCAGAATTCTACTAGGTCCTCAAAGAATTAACAGCAACACTCCTCACATTGTTCTATCAAATAGAAACTGAAGAAAAATTTCCTAATTTCTTTTATGAGCCCAGTATTACCCTGATACCAAAGGCATACAAAGACCCAACAAAAAAAGAAAATTATAGACCAATATTCCTTATGAACACAGATGTAAATATTTTCAATAAAATGCTGGCAGACCAAATCCAGGAACACATCGAAATGATTATCTACCATGATCAAGTTGAGATCCAGGGTGGATCAAAACCACACTGACATTTCACTGAGAAAATAGATTTTAGATGTTTTTACCACATATAAGAAAAAGACCTTCCTAATTTGCTCAACTATAGTAATCACTTATTTGGTATATTTATATTAACATAGTAGATAGTACAACTTTGTGTGTGTGTGTGTGTGTGTGTGTGTGTGTGTGTGTGTGTGTAAGCCTCCATCAGGGATTAAACATAAGAAATGAATTATTTTGCACATCTGATTTATGCTCCGATCAGACAGATCATCTTGCTTGCATGATCAAGAATAAGAAAGTATCCCTTAATGTAATTTATGCTAATAAAGATGTGATATAGCATACCTTAAAATATATTTAGAAAGCTCAGACCTGCATTTAAGGACATCTTAGAAAAATCTGTAGGTGCAATCCAATCAATACTACACAGTACAATACTGTACAATACCTTTAAGGGGATCAGAGTATTTTAAATTGCCATAACAAGAGTTCAAGATTTAATTGGCTTTATTTTTTTTCTTATTGAGACATATATCCTAAATAAATCAGAATGTATAGTTTTCCCTTAAGTAACAAAGTCTGTTTAAAGGCTTCATGCAATGACATAATACAATCCTTATACCAAGATTTGCTTTAAAAAAAAAAGTAGGTTCAATTGAAATATCATCCATGCATAAACATGGATATATTCGCTATGCAGAAGTAAACAAGTATCTCTCAATGAGAAAAGTATCAACTTCCTGAACTAAATCACATAAAAAGAAAACAGGAAACTTGGAATATAGTTAAGAAGAAAAAGAACAATAAAACCTCATATTTTAAAATAACATTTAGCCAGGCAATGGTGGCGCATGCCTTTAATCCCAGCACTTGGGAGGCAGAGGCCAGCCTGGTCTACAGAGTGAGTTCCAGGACAGCCAGGGCTATACAGAGAAACCCTGTCTCAAAAAAACAAAAACAAAAAACAAAACAAATAAAATAACATTTAACATCTAAAAATATGTATGTATATTACAGGATACATTACTGAATCACCCAAGTACGAAGGTAGCCCCATACCCACCCAACAGCACTGCCATGCTCTGAAATAAAACAGTCTGGCTTCAAATTATACATATTCGGGTTACTAGCCTTATGACCTAGGAAAATTACTTAACCTCTCTGAACTTCCCTTTACCTATCCGAAAACTTACCATCGTTACTGAAAAAGAACCTGTAGATACCTAAACCTGGCACTATCTAGGACAGAGCAAACAAATGAAAGCAGTGGGAAGTAGCTCAGCGGGAGAGGCCGTGCCTAGCATGTACATACCCTGAGTTCTCATCCCTGCATGGTTAGAAAACACAATGAACAGTAATGAATGAAGCTCGTTTTCTCTCTCTAAACAGAATATATCATTCAGTTGGAAATATGAAGATGTCTGTCTCAGAAGCCAGCATGAAATGGTCTATATTCACTCGAAATCATAATTACTTATCCATAAATGCCTTCTGCACTCTAAGTAAAGTCCAGCTTAGCATTATGAGAAATGAAAGTTTGCTGTGAAAGTAATTTTATCTTGGTTGTGGGTAAAGAATGAAACATGATTTTAATTTCTACTTTAATAAAATAGGACTCTGTTGGGTAACAAACAGATGGTAAGGAACTTAAGTGTATATTTTAAGTATCTTGGTATTTTTAGAATATTCAAAGTATTAATGATATTCAATATTACCGATACTTCTTATTAATGACATTGTATTCTTCACAATTATTTTTTTTTAATTCAACAGACTATAATAAGCCTGGAAGTCATTTAAACTATTAACCAACAGAGTCATTCAGTTATCTTTGGGGATTATTTTATTCCATTTTCTTGTAAAGAAATAAATGTAAGTGACAGAATGCACAGAAAAAGTCAACCGTGCAGAAGGCTTTTAATGAATTACATTTTGGCAAATGATCACAGACACATTAACAAAAGCTGACTCATGCTGATCTCATTTATTTGTTCTATACATATCTGATTAATCGACATTAATTCTGTTGATGGAAACAGAAGAACTCTATTGTTATATACAGATTAGAAACGTAAACACTTAGCATTTCCCACAACTACTGTGAATGTTATGTTAAATAACACTGTGAATGCCAGAAATGGTTCAGCAGGCAAAGTGCTCTGCTGCCCCTAATGAAACAAACCAAACCAAACCAAAACAAGAAAACTCATTTTAAAGCATCTGTGAACCTGAAAAATCATCTTATTTTGCAAAATGCAGTCGGAGATACAAAGGACATTAACTGAAAATGACTAGACTATAGATCTGTCCAAAAGGTACAATCATCCATTTTTCACGATAAAATTAGTAGCAAAACAGGAAAGCCTTGAGACAGAAATATTCTCAGGGCAAAGATAACATAGCCAAACAGTGTTATCGAGTGTGGTAACAAAGGAAACTTGACTGCAAGCTACACATTTGTGCCATGTTGTAAGCTGTCACCAGGAAAACCAGCTCCTTAGAAACTACATTGTGCTTTCAGTTCAGTGCTTAAAAATAAACACTGTCCAGATAGTCTCTAATTTACACTGACTCTAATCCTCTCAGGATCTCAATACATCCTAGATAATTATGTTATAAAATACATATTTAAAAAGAATTCCGAAGCCAGGCGGTGGTGGCGCATGCCTTTAATCCCAGCACTTGGGAGGCAGAGGCAGGCGGATTTCTGAGTTCAAGGCCAGCCTGGTCTACAGAGTGAGTTCCAGGATAGCCAGGGCTACACAGAGAAACACCGTCTCGAAAAAACTAAAAAAGAATTCCATTCCTACCTACATGTTACTATTTTAAATAATTTGATAATTTCATACTTTGTGGATCTTTTCATAATTCCATACGTAGTCCTGACTTCTATTAACAGCAGCTTTCCCGCAATAAGTTTGGTTTTCAAAACCTGCTCCGTATCCTTGCCTTTTCACTTGCAGCCTATCACCAATCCCTGAATTCTCATTTACGAACACAGGGAACTGAGGTATAGTTTGTGGTCTCTAAAAACAGAAGTAACATAAATATTAACACCAAGCAGCCACAAGAAGTAGACATTCTAAAACATGAACTCATGATAACAAGAAAACATAAAGAAAAGATTCAACTCCAGGCAGAACTCAGCAATCGGCTGAGGAGACGGTGTAGCTATCAACTGTTTCTTGAGGCACTTCGTCACTTGGACACAGCATGTCCCTGCCCTGGGTGACAATGGTTTCACATCTCGTTGTGTGTCTAGGAAATATTAGCTGGGTAGAAGTCCACAGAGCAGCATGGGGAGGGGCAATGTAAAGAAGTGACTCGATCTGCACACAGAATGGGGACCTAGCACCCTCACAGTGGGTGCTGCTCTTCTTCTGTCTACTGTCAATGACAGTGGCGCCCCAGCTCTGCATGTTATAAGGCTAAATAATGCTCATATGTAGTAAGATCCAATCAAAACTCAAAAGAGCAACAAATGGAAAAACATAAATGTCCCTGAACCTGTATCACAAATGAGCTGTATTTCCATATCTGTACTAACTTCCTGGGTAACATGAATTTTAAAAAAGACAGCTTTCTAGAAGCTTTAGTCCTTCGTGTCCACTACCTAACAAGAAAGCAGACACACAGGCATAAAGGCATGTGCTTGTGCCTGTGATAGGGCCAGGAGGCCTTAAGCATCCCAAAGTAAAGCCCTCTGGAAGCCCCGATGTCTAGAGCATATCTAAGATTTGGTATTTAAAAAAACTCTCGTATGCTGCTGTAGCTACCTGGAGTTAACATGCAGTCGCCATAGAGAAACTGACAGCACAGACCTACTTAAGTATGCATATGTTCAGTCACGGTGAGACCCAGTCTACTCCAGCATATTCCAGACCAGTGTCCTAAACTAATGGAATGCCTCCCTTGGTTGTCAGGAGGGAAAAGGACGTTCTAGGCTGTCCTTGTGCTCTTGGGTTCCCAGTAAGTATAAATATTAAAAGTATGTCAAGGAGGGAATAGAAAGAGATGACATAAAAAAGAGAAAAAGAAAAAGACAATAACTACTACATTAGCAAGTTAGGTTAGTAAGAATCTTTGGCCTGAAGCAAATAGACTGATGGACAGATTGATTAGCTGTTTTAGCTTCCCACATTGTACTGATAGTGATGATGATAATAGCCAGTACTTACTGAGAATACCACACTGGCCTAAGTGCTTTACACACAGTAGGCATGTAATCTTCAAAGAAACCCTACAAGATACACACTACATGCTACAGGGAGAGATTAGTTGCATGCCCGAATCACATCACCACTAAGCTGCAGCACTAACAATATGCTTCTCAGTTTGACACTTGACTAATAAGTGTGTATTGTTTTCCAGTGAAAAATGTGTGAAACAAAATGATTTTGGAACACTGTATTAAACTAACTTATTATGTATAAGACTTAAATCACATCAGTCTTTTGGGGTTATAACCTGGGCTGGCCACTGGCCCAGTTCTTGAAAACGACAGAAATGCCTATGACATAATAACTAATTGTGCACACGCTATCAAAGTACATTCAATCCCATTATAAGCACGGCTATGCGAGAACACATCCAGCCACTGTAACCTCTCCGTCCTCAGATCTCCCACAGTACCCCAGTCCCAGCTCTATCTAAACCTCTCAAAATGATACTAAGTGTCATCTATTTAAAGGGTAAATTTACACTCCCTTTTCTATCTTAAAAGGGTAATTACAGTATAAACTATGATAGGTAGCTCTCACTGTATCAAAAAAATATTTCTCTGAGCCACAGTGGAGAACCATCCATGGTACTTCTTCACCTTTGGTAATTATGTTCAAGTTATTCTGAAACCGATACTAAGGAGAAATTGCCCTATGATGTAAAGCTGGTTCAAAAATCTATCTTGCAAAAGGACGGATTTAAACACATGAACACACGACTCCCCAAGATATAATTCAGATTATCTGACTGTCCCAGGCATTGGCTGGAGAACAAACATCCCCTTCCCTTTACGCATGCAGTTTACAGCTTAACACTCATACACACTCACGCATGAGTGGGTGGGGACATCAAGAACAGTACTTCATAGGGACTTCACTAAATTTCACATTGCAAGATAAGCTGTTGTAACTGGTTTACATTTTAAATCTGGACTGTCTGTCAATGAGGCATGAGACCTACCAAACAAAATACCTCATTTCCCAGGGCACAGTTTCTTACCTTGGAGTCTTCCTTGCTCACTTCCAGTTGCAGCAGGGCCTGGGGAGACTGCAGCTTTGCTTGAGCCGAGTGAGCCATTTGCAGGTTAAGCTGCCATCCCACTGTCTCTAGCTACAAAAGGCAAATGGGGACTGGATTAAGATGGTACAGAAGAAGAAAACAGTCAACTTCAAGTCCATTTCCACCCTGTAGGAATCAACACAAATATTGTACACTTAATGGAAAGTCAATTTCAGGGTCCTTTAACCTGAAATCTCTAAAAAGATTCCCTCTACACTCAGTAGATCAGCCTCTTGTCATACTTGTCAAATCCAACAGTGAAAGTGGTCTCTAAACAACTATTCTAAACAATAAAAATGCTAGCAATCAAGTACACAAAACAGCTGACGGTGGGTTGAATTGCAAGGCTTGGGGGGCACAGGACATTACATTTCCCAAACCTATCATGTACCCCAGGATCCTGATCTTCCCACCCCACCTCCCACGTACTACACTTACTGACATGTACCACCATATCCAGTTGAGCCACTGGCTTTTAAAACCTTGTTATTAAGATAGCATTTTAGAAACTTTATTTATTTATTTAATATTTTCTACATCATGACCACAGATCCCCCTCCCTACTATCTTCCTAGTCCCTCCCCACCACCTCCACTCTTCCACCCCTCCTCCCATCCACTCTTCCCGTTTCTCTTCAGAAAAGGGCCGCCCTCCCATGGCTATCAACCAGCCATGGCATGTCAAGTTGCAGTAAGAGTAGACACCTCCTGTCCTATTAATGCTAGTTGAGGCAACCCAGTAGGGGGAACAGGTTCCAACAGCAGGCAACAGAGTCAGAGGCAGCCCCTGCTCCCACTGTTAGGAGTCCTACAAGAAGACCAAGCTGCACACTGTAACATATGTAGAGAGAGTCTAGGTTAGTCACATGCAGGCTGCCTGGATATGGGGTCAGTCTGTGTAAGCCCTTATGAGCCCAGGTTAGTTGACTCTGTAGGTTCTCTTGTGGTCCTTGTCTCATCTGGCTCCTACAATTCTCTCCCCCATCACCCCCTCTTCTCAAGGATTACATGAGTTCCGCCTAATGTCTGGCTGTTGGTCTCTTGCATCTGAGAAACTTAGATTTAAAAAAAAAAAAAATACAAATTTCAACTAGTAAATTGAATATTTTGTTGAAAAATCCTTTATTGACTTCCTGTCTTTCAAAAATCTTGGTGTTACTTGGAGCACAAATAAGGCTTTCTTTCCCTCATCCCTCCTTTCCTCCTTTTTCCCCCCTTCTACTGAGAAGAAAACTAAAATACCCAAGCGTGTGGTTCACACCATAGGGCACAGTCAATAAACAGAGATGCAGGCAAGAAACTGCTGATCATCAGCTAGCCTGTGGTACCAGAGAGGTTATTATACTTTCCAAAGTACATTAACTTACTACAGCTCCCAATTATGGTAGAAACTAATTGTTTCTTTAAATCTACTAACACAAGAGTACAAACTAATCAGGTAGGACACAATTAGGAGAGAAAGACTATGGCAGTTTAGGCTTCCTTGCAAACATTACACAGCATAAGCAGAGCTTTATGAGACTAGACTCAGCAGTATGATCATGTGGTTTTAGATTCAGTTCCCTATAAACCTCAAGTTTCAAGCTTTGTGAAGTACAGTAGTTACAAGCCTCTGACAATAGAGCCTTCCTGATGAGTTAGCCAACCCACCTTTGCCGCACAGGGTCTGATGCCAGCCTCACAACGCTTACTACCTGAGCAGAATGCTGATCACTTCACTTGAAAGCGTGTTGAACAGACACAGCAGTGACTCGAGGCCAAGCTGGCAAGAATGCAATGAGAGCATCATAGGCATGAGAGAGGCTGTGCTGAGAAAGCAGAGGTGCATTGCTGCTTCTCCAGCTCTCTCAGAGGTCAGAGGGCATGCCACAGCCGCTAACGGGTAAGAACTCACTTGGAAGGTGTCTACTGAGGAGCCTTAACGCTCTGGCCGCTAACACTCATTGGAACAGTCTCTGGAACAATGTCTAATATGAGCCCAACACTGCTTTCAATAGTCACAAGAAGGTCGACACATCATGTCCTTCTAGGTATTCACACAGACCTGTATTTCTTGACTTTACCGGCTGATCGCCCACAGTTGAATGCATGCCAGGTGCTGCCTAATGCTGGTGCAAGGCAACCGCTGCTGAACTTGAACACCCTCCTTTGGTTCACACGGAAGGCACTGCTCCCTCATCCTGGCTAAGGCAGAGTCTTTCAAGATCTCCATTCCCCCATACAAAACAGAGGTCCATTTACCTGAACCTCACATGTATTGATACAGAAAACGCAAATTATAGTGTTGGTGATATTTTAAAGAATTGTAAGTACAAGGCATTTTAGTCGCCTAACTTTTTCTGTATCTCTCATGTACTCACCAAAGTACTTAACCTGGTTCAGACTATCATTACCCACCTCTTCACAAACTAACACAGATTTTTTTCTAACCAAGTCCCTACCTTCTCTCTAACCCAATCGCAAGATTCTATTTTCCTTCTCCAACTGTATGACCAGAACACACTATGCTAGTTGCTAGGGACATAATGGATGTGACTACTTTGTCACATGAGTGTCAGTAGGTGGCAGAGAAGAGAAAGGCTGTGTTGATGCCCAGTGTTCCTGACCTATGAACATATGAATGATTAGTAGCCTAACATCCCCTGAAAAAAACAGAGCCTGAGATGCCACCAGTCCAACAACAGGTAGGTCTAAACGAGTTCCCAGGATAGGAAACAAGCTAGAAACTAAAGAACCCCACCTAGGACCTCAGCCCAGGGAAGGAGGGAGCCCGAGGCAGAAGACCCTCAAAAGGGGCCCCTCAGGTAGGCCAGGTGAGGAGCGAGCCCTAGATGACCAGCACCATGGGACCCTGACAGGGAGCTAGCCTGAGATGAACACCAATCCAGTACTGCAGGCCTCAGGAGGATGACCCTTCACTGGTGCTACTAAGAGAAGCAAGTTATCGGTGGAGAAATAGAGAAGGAGAAACAGAAGGATGTGAGCACAAAGAAGAGGCAGAAGTGGAGACTAGAGGGTAGTGAGGAACAGCCTGAGGTAAGTAGCTGGTGATGCCTCCTGAGACCATGGTGGGATTCTGGCCTATGCTGCTACCTGTGGCTACATTTGGGTGGGTGGCCCTGCAGTAGCAGGGGTCTCTTATCACCAAAGGCCAGGCAGACATCTCTGGTCTGGGTTATCACCTGGGGACATATCTGAGGTCTGTGAAGAACTGGCTTCACCTCTCACCTGGGCAGAGCTTGCCCTAGAGGAATGAGAACAGGAGAACTGACCTTGCCCTTCTGCAGGCCAGCTGCAGAAAGGGGGCTCTGCCATTGCAGAAGCTGAGGGTAAGCCAGACTTGAGGATGTGAATAGGAGAGTTGGCCCTACCACTTGTCTCCCGTGCAGTGGCATGGATGAGGGAAAGATATCCTCCTCATCATCCTCTTCTTCCTCTTCTTCTTCCTCCATCCCTCACTGCCTGCAAGGGTGGGAAACCTGGCCCTGGAGTCATGAGAGCAGAAGAGCTGTTCCCGTCCTTTACTAGCTGCAACACTCGGGAAAGAGGGTCCTGCAACTTGCCTAAGAAGCACAGTAGAGGAGACCCGGTGGTGGGGGCACAGGCAAGCCATCTCTGAGGGCATGAGTATGGGAGAGCTGGCCTCACCACTTGTCTGCTGTATGGTGACATGGGCAAGGGAGAGATCCCGCACCACCACCACCACACCACCTACAGCAGCCCCTGAAGTCATCAGAACAGGAGAGCAGGCCCTGCACCTCACCTAGGCAGCACAGTAGAGCTGGCCCTGGATGTGAGGGTTGTGGGTGAGCTAGCCCTGCCTCTCATCATCAGGGGAGAGAGCCCCTCTCCTTCCTTTGGAGGCAGGGGAGTTGGCTCAGATGGTCTTGACAGCAGGAGAGCTGGCCCTGACCCTCACCTGCTGCAGCACTCAGGAGAGTGGGCCCAGCACCTTGCCAGGGCAGCACAGTAGAGCTGGCACTAGAGGTGGTGGTTGCAGGTGAGCGAGCCTAAGAGCATGAGCACAGAAGACTTGGACCTGCCTCTTGTCTGCTGGGTAGTGGTGCTGATGAGGGAAACACTCCCTACTCCACTCCCGCATCCCTCACCATCTTTGGCAGACTGGAGAGCTGGCCCTGTGGTCATAAGCCAGAGAACTGGCCATGTCCCTCACCAGCTGCAACACTCAGGAGAGCGAGCCCTGCACCTCACCTGGGCAGCAGAGTAGAACTGGCCCTGGTTGCTGGTGAGCCAGCCCCGAGGGGGCATGAGAGCTGGAAAGACACCTCTCAGGCCCAGATCCAGAGCTTTGAATTGGACCATTCCAAGATCTACCCCATCAATGAACTGCTGGAGTGCACAAAGGGGCGGGTCCTATAGATCCAAAACTACAGGATCTCCATGACACAGGGTAACAACAGAATATCCAAAAAGGAGTTCCAGTGAAGTGCCAGTAGCAGAAGTCAGAGGCCTCAAACCAGAATGCAGACACTTGCAAGCAAAGAAGTGTGGACAAAAGAGAATTCTGTGGACACACTGTGACACACTACAGCTTCCACAACCAGATTTGTTTTCTGTGTTGGGGAGAGGTTGCAAGGGTGTATGGTGGGTATGAGGGAAGGAACAGATGAGTGGGATTGGGGTGCATGATGTGAAATTCACAGAATCAATAAAAAGTTTTTTTTTTTTAAAAAAAAAAAAGAGTAAAAGTGTATCTGAGTAGTGCATAGTCATCAACGTAAATGTGGAAGTGTCTATTCCCACGGCTTTCGTGTTACAAAAGGGGGGGGGGAGGCTCGGGGGGGGGGGGCCAATGTGGAAAGTTTTCACCATCTAACCCAAGAGGTCAAAATTAACATGACCCAAAACTAGGAAATGGTTGTCAAGAGCTTAAAGTTTAAGTACTATGATGGCTACAAGATCACTTTTATATTAAACTAATAAAAAGTTCACAGCCAAAATTAGATCATGAACAAACTATAGAAAACTGTAAACTAAGGACTATCCTACAAAATAAACTGCATGTATGTATTAAACACACGAATGACTTAAAAGAAAAACTAAAAGATGTAACCTTTTACAATGCTTGGAACATGTTATTTGCTGGGTCTAAAATGAGCATTGGTGATACAAACATGAACAAGAGCCATTCTCTCTGCTAAGGTGAAAGTCTCATGGTTCACTAATTAGTCCTCTGAGACCCATAATGAGAAGCAAATATAGCTGTCATCAATATTTTAATTACATGCAACACAACAAAATTTAGTGTAAAGTTAGCTAAGCTATATTACCTCTGCTCAAAATAAAACTCTGCCCTGTGTATACTCTACATTCGTACATTAAAATACTCAGGAATTTTGTTGTACTATTTATATTCAAATTTAAAACTTAGGGTCTATGTTAGTTTGCTTCCTGTGTTGTGGTAAAGACACTATGACCACAGGCAACTTCCTGGGGAGACAGGGTTTATTTAGCTTATAGGTCATAGTCTATCATCTAGGGTAGTCAGGGCAGGAGCTCAAGGCAGGAACCTGGAGGCAGGAACTAAGCAGAGGTTGTGGAGGACTGCTGCTTATTGGTTTGCTCCTCATGGCCTGTTCACCCTATATTCTCATTTAACCTAGGAACACCAGCCCAGGATTGATACCACATAAATCATTAATCAAGAAAACAGCCCAAAAACTTGCCTACATGCAATCTGATCAAGACATTTTCTCAAGTGAGGTTCCTTCCTCCCAGATGAGTCTAGTTTGTATCAAGTTGACAAAAAACTATCCTATCAGGGTCTGGATTCAAATGTTAGCAAAATAAATTTAAATAAACCACTGATATTTTAATTTTTTTTAACTCATTCCAGAACTGTAAATACATTACCTCCTAAACATCTAAAAATATTGTTTCTTATTTGAAAATGTTACTAGTTAGTTGATAAATTATTTTCTTTTGTCTCCTACATCCATGTCAAATTTTCAATCAAATATTAACTTATAATTACTCTATAAAACACAATTCTGAACATGGTCCACATTAACAAAAATGACTATAATATTAACTCTATAAAGCTAAAACTAATAAATATGGCTGGAGAGATGGCCCAGTAAAGCACTTGCCATACAAGCACAGCAATCAGAGCCCCAGCACCCATATCAAATGCAGAGCATAGAAACGGGTGGGCAGGTCCCAAGAGCTCACTGGACAGTCAATCTAGCCAACCAGTGAGCTATGGGCTCAGTGAAAGGCCTTCTCTCAAAACATACAGTAAAGAGTCCTCTCTCTCTCTTCTCTCTCTCTCTCTCTCTCTCTCTCTCTCTCCACACACACACACACCCACACACACACATCACACAACTCAAGAACACAAATAAGTTAGCAGCTAAACATACAAAATAAATAGACAGCTAAATTTTAACTGGTTTGTGTCTAAAAATAGAAATATTAAAATGTTTGGATGAGAGAAAAGTCATGCCACACAACCAGCATAGAAAAGAAGGCTGCATAGGCTATATTAATATCAAACAATTCAAACTTCAAGTCAAAGAATGTACCTTAAGGTCACTTACAAAAAAGGCATATTGATCATACATAGGACACTGACATAATGACGAAAGAGAGCACACCCTTCATGCTGGCCGTGAGGCTGCTGGATCTCCTAATACTCTGTTAGTGAGGGCAAAGATGGTGATAAAAGGCAGAAATTAGAATTTTCCTGTATCTAGGTTTTAAAAGAAATACCTACTACTTTCTTCAAGAAGAAAAAGAAATTGCTTGAAAAAGGAAAAAGTACATAAGGTACATAGTTTGAACATTCCTGATCCAGAAATCCAGACACCAAAAATGGTTCAAAATCGGGTAATTTCTCAATAATAATGAGCCATGTAGAGGACCTGGGATTGGGGCATTTCAAATTGCTGATGCACAGCTGGGAATGTGCAGCAAATATCCCAAGATTGAACAACCCTAAAGTCTGAACACTGCTGGGAGCAAGCATTTGAGGTGAGGAACACTTGACCTCTACAGACAAGAGTGGGAGTTTTCAGAGGACACTGGACAAAGACCTAAGACTACACAGAGCGCTTCTTTATGCATGTTTGGGGCAAATCACTTCAGCTGAATTGTCAGGTGATACATCAGAAATAGAGGCACACACGTACCACAGTGCTGGAGTGCAGATACAACCTCTCAGTCATCTCAGGAAGCTGGCATTGTCCTGGTCAGTCAGTCAGATCTGTACTCCAACTCCATGGCCGTTCTTCCTACTTCCTGCTGCTGGACAGCTCACCTAATTCCAACCATCAGTTTTTTTCACTTTGGGTGAAAACTGAGGAAATCTGATTCAACCACTGAACTGAGCATTTGTGGGCAAAAAGTTATATGTAAAAGCACTGGCAATGCAGCGACAAATAGGGTATTAACAATAAATACTGCCCTCCAGCCCTCCCTTTCAGATCACAATCACTGCCAATTCCTTTTTTTTTTTTTAATTTTTATTTCATGTGCATTGTTGTCTATGTGAGGGTGTCAGAAACTCTGGAGGGCCGGCATGCTGGTGCATGCCTTTAATCCCAGCACTTGGAAGGCAAAGCAAGAAGGACCAGCCTGATCTGCAGAGTGAGTTCCAGGACAGCCAGGGTTACACAGAGAAACCCTGTCTACAAAAAAAAAAACAAAAAAAAAAAAACAGAAACAAACAAACTCTAGAACTGGAGTTACAAACATTGTGAGCTGCCATGCAGGTGCTGACAATCAAACCAGGACCTCTGGAAGAGCCAGTGTTCTTAACCACTGAGCTATCTCTCCAGCCCTGTCAATTACTTTTACAATAATTCTCTTAAGGCTCTTTTTAAGCCTACAAACTTCCAGACATTTCTTATTTGTTTTCTATGTTTGCCTAGTGGGTTTCAGACAGGTCTTTCTCGATTTGTTCAAAGTGTAATAAATCGCCTCTGTTCTCTCTTGAAAAGCTAGTTTAGGTGGGAATATTGTGTTCCTCTTCCATTTTGGAATTGGTTTCCATTGCGCAGTTCTTGAGTTGGCTTTTACTGCCACTAAGACCACATCCTCTGAGGCCCACACGACAGACATAAGCAAACCCCATCTGACTCCTTCAGTATGGTAAGTACAGACTCTCATTTCTAGTGTATCACTCATTTCTCTTCTCCATACATCTGCTTCTTTTGTTTTTATAAAATCACATAGCTGTTTATTTTCAAATATGCTCTATCAGTTGTTTTAGAATCTCTTATTTAAGCCAGAGTTGATTTTACATTCTGCTATCAGAATGTAAGTAATGACTGCTACATTATCAAGTAATTTAATTCAAGGAATACAAGTCATTTCCCACTTTGTATATGATAGGTTCCTAATTACAAGGGTATTAAAACTAAAAAAATAAATAAAGGAAGTAAGTTTCATTCTCATTGCCCTCAGAACCAAACCAAACCAAACAAACAACCCAACACCATGGCATTAGACAAACTGTATTGGTCAGCATTTTATATGTTTTTTTCTTAAATACTGTTGTTCTAGTTAGGTTTCTGTTGCTGTGATAAACACCATGACCAAAAGCAACTTATGGAGGTCACAGTCTCTCCTCAGGGAAAGCCAGGGTAAGAGACCAAGGCAGGAACTTGAAGCAGAGAGCATGGAAGAACACTGCTTACTGACTTGCTCCCTCTGCCCTGCTCAGCTGCCTCTCTTCCAGCGCGGGCACCTGCCCAGGGACAGCATTACCCACAGTGAGCCGAGCCCTCCTCTATCAATGAGCCACTGAGAAAATGCTCCCACATTCATGTCATAAGCCAACCTGATGGAGGCAATTCTTTGGTTGAAGTTCCTCCTCCAAGGTGACATTTAGTTCATGTCAAATTGACAGCAGAAGCTAACTATAAAAATTATCTACGTGTGTATGAATTTTAAACAACAAGCCTACAATTTGAGAGAAAACCTGGTCCTACCGGAAAACGTGATGATTCCTACTTCTGAGTAAAGAGTATTAATTTAATCCTTATGAAAATGTCTATGAAATGGCGTTTTCACCTTAGCTTTCTGTCCATTTTTAAATAGCTGTGGAAAGATGACTCGCCATAGCTGTGGTATAAAGCTGGAGATGCTCTCCACACTTACATCCCAACTCCAAGAAGCACAGGAGGTCACATTTCCAAACGCCAGCTAGTCAGATGGTAACGGAATGCTGCATCCTGCACACTGTAAGAATTGTAGCAGTGCTGATGGCAAGCATATGGAAATCAAATGTCAGTGAATAAGTCAGGAGCCATCTGTGCAAATAACCTCACACAGTGAAATCGCCACCTCTTTTCAACACAGTGAAAAAGACATTAGGTGATGAAGGTGGCAGCTATCCACCAAGTAAATGGAGAGGGAGAGACAGAGACAAGAGAGAGAGAGACAGAGAGAGAGAGAACGAGCACTCATTATAACACTGACATTACTCCAGAGTCAATGAAATGTGAGCCTTTGTAGAGAAAGGTTAAAACCACAGGCCTATCACAAATGCCCTGACCATGCCTAACAGCTCAGAGACTCCTTTAACAATATTGTTTAAAGATATAGTTACAGATGCTACAGATGTGTAGATGTGCATATACTCCCTGGTTGATGACGAGCTGTTTAGGACCACTCACCGCTGCTGGATGCTCTAACTCTGACATTATCTCAGTGGTGTGACTTGCCTAAGACCTTACTCAACTAGCATTCAATAATGACATACTGTGCCCTAGGTACTAGTGCAGGCTTGCAGTTTAACATTGAAAAAAAAAACGAAAATACCTAATTTTCTGAAGTTAACATTCGAGTAGATAAAAGATCCATTAATAAGTAAGCAATATTGTGTGGTACTGAGTGATAACAATAAATTAAAGAAGGTTAGAAATGGTGGACAAAAGCATAATTTTAAATCATGTAGCCCAGAAAACAATCTGAGACCACACAAGTCTGAAGATCTGAGCTCCATTTCAGAAGCCATGTAAAAAGCCTGTAATCCCAGCACTCCTACAGTGAAACAGGAGGTAAAGACCCATGAGATGGGAGTATAGGCAGAAGGCTCTCAGGCAGTGGAGCAGCAGAAACAAGACAATGTTGGACTAAAAAAGTCTCAAAGGAACGTTCTGCTGGGAACTTGGAAGACAAGAATATGTACAGTGGAGGCCTGGTTTCTGAGAGTCCAGGGAGAACAAGGGCTCCATCTGGGACTGGCATTTGTGTGATGTTCTAGCAGAGAACCTAGCTACAACCTGTCCTGCCCTGAGAACCTGAGTGAGGCTGGGTTTAAAGGCAATGAACTAATCTGTTTGGTGGGGGAGATTTGAAGACAGGGTAACCCTCAGGCTGGGGCACAGTTAGTGTTCGCTGCTCTCATCCAGGTCTCTAGTGAGACAAGAGTAAGAAGCTCAGTAAGGAAAGGTGTGTGGCTTCAATCCAAGCAGACAACAAAGTATTTGTGTAGTTACAGAGACTAGTGCGAGGGAAGAGAAACCAGGCACTTTACACAGGACACCACTCATGGAAGGCTCCAGCTTTTAAAAATGCAAATTCGCTGGGCGGTGGTGGCGCACGCCTTTAATCCCAGCACTTGGGAGGCAGAGGCAGGTGGATCTCTGAGTTTGAGGCCAGCTTGGTCTACAGAGTGAGTTCCAGGACAGCCGGGCTACACAGAGAAACCCTGTCTCAAAAACCAAAAAAAAAGCAAATTCATTTGAAAGAGAAAGCCGAGAATGTTCCTGAACTTCGGTCATTCTAAAAAGTTCTTTCTTATTTGTTTGTTTGTTTGTTTGTTTGTTTGTTTTTAAAAGTCTTGCTATATGTTGCCCAGATTTGTCCAGGACTCACTAACACAGCCCATGCCTCCCTTGAACTCAAGAGACCTTCCTAAGAGACTGTCTCCCCCCATAGAACATACAGTGCAGATCTCTGGGAAGAAAACTCACTGAGTCTCCAGAGGTCAGCAGAACATGCTGTCTTCTGCAAAAGTCCAAACGTAAAGCGACTGAACCAGTGACCTACTTTCAGCCCTCTGCTTTTCATGTCACCAAATCAAGTCTTAAGAGGTAGAAATGCTTATTATAAACATTACATCTTAGGGATATGCCCTAACTATATCCTCACGCTTAGAGACAGGAGACAGCATGGTCTCACTTTCAAGGTAACAAAAAAATGTGTACTTATTGACCTACAAATTTATCCAAAGTACCTATAATGAGACTTCTCTCTAAATTCAAATTTAAGACATTGGTAAGACACATCAATGACTTTCACATTGCTACTGCTCTGTGTCAAAAATATATAAATAGTACAAGTTTGAGGACAGTGAAATGTCATTCAACTAATGATCTCAATTTGGCAATGCTGAAAAAACAACAGCTGTATTTAGCAAGCGCACATCTTGTAGCACAATGACATCATCAGGGTAATCTTGCTAATAGCACAGTTCTTTTGGCATTAGCAAAATCTTTATTCAATTTGTTAATGGTTCTGGTCCCAGCAAATTACTTAGAAGAGAAACATCTCCAAATAAGACTGATTAAAGGTCTCTTAAATTAAAACTCTTTAAATTGACTGCTGTATCAACAGCAAAATCCATCACCTTTTTGTTCCCTAGAAAAATTTCCATCTCTCTCAAGCTAAAGGAACTCTTTCTATACTCTCACTTTTAAAGAGAAATTTTTAAATATCCAGAATTTAGGATTCTAACAAGATTCAAGACCATAACATAAATGAAACACACACACACACCACAATGTAACACACACAAATACTCACATACACAGAGTTTATAAAATACAAGAAAAATTAAGGTGGAAAAACACTAGGAAACGAAAAATACAATTCACACCTCTTCATTTAACTGTTCTTTTCTCACCAATAAGTAGAAATATTCCTCTCTATAAGAAAAGCAGACAGATTGAATTATAAAATAGCACAATTGGTGACTCAAAGGTATTGTTCACTTAACCGTTCTTGAGAATCTGCTATCTTCCAGAGACCACTACAACAGCGAACTATAGCAATGAGCAAAGCAGACTGTTCTGTCCTTTTTGAGTTTGTATTACAGGACAGAAGCAGACAATTTAAAAAGTAAATAGGTAAAATATAAAAGTAACGAGGTACAAAAAGATCTCCTTTTCTGTCAGAAATCCATGAATGTCTTCTGTGTTTCTTATGATAGAATTCATTTCTTACAGTTGCCTATGTGACCTGTAGCCTCCCTCAGCCTTTCACTGCTTGATACCTCCCACCTGTCTCTCTCTGAATCCCTCTGATCTCTGCCTCAGAGGCTCTTCTACTGGACTGGGCATCCCTATGGCTGGCTCCTTTACCATCGTCAGATCTATGTTTAAAGGTGACATTTATTGTAGACCTCATAACTAGAAGAACCTTCTATTGATGCTTAGCTCTTTTTGTACCATATTACTTTAGGTTTTACCTGTTTACTCGGTATTCTGATACCGAGATAATAAAGGCTGAGAAGTAGTTCATGTTACATTAAAATCCTTAAAGACAGCCTTCAATCCCAGCACTCAGGAGCCACAAATGGGACATCTATATCACACACCCCACCCCACTGCCAAGACTCAGAACATCCTTGAGGAGGAGGCAGAAAGACATCAGGACTGGAGCAAAACAGTATTTTCTAGCTATAATAGAACTTTGGCACTCATGAACTCACAGCAGTTGCCTGAACAAGATCTGCACAAAATCAATCCAATCAGAATTATGGTAGAGAAGGAAAGGGTCCATAACTCCCCACCCTTAACTAAGGAGTTATGGACACATGAGGCTTCTAGGGAAATCACTTTTCTTCAAGGGTGTGACCCTCTGTAGGTTAACCACGATCCAGTGAATAGCTCCACACTTATGAGTACATGGACAGGACAAACTGGACTCAATGGATCATTAAAACAACAAAAGCAAAAACAGGACACAAAATTAAGATCTGGGAAAAGAGTGGGTTGAGAAATATGATCAAAATAAGTTATATATAAAGTTATCAAAGAATAAAGACACTTCTTAAAGAAAGACTTGTCCATAAATCTTCACAGCAGTGTTACTCTTAACAACACAGAACTGGGACTGCCCTAACATCTGCAAATAGAAACAAACTGTGACTTTGAACCAGTGGACTGTTACTTACCAATAAAAGAACAAATGACACCTATAGCAACACCACACAATCCAAGAATGTGTTTTCTGTCATTAGGTCAATACATGTTATACAAGTCTGTTTCTATTAACTCGAATAGCACACAAAACTAAGTTACAGCAATATAACCAAGAGCAGGACACTGTAGTGGTCCACATCCTAAGTCCCAGCACTCAGGAGGCAGAGGTGGGTAGATCTCTGTGAGTTCAAGCCAGCTTGGTCTACACAGCTAGTTCCAGGCAGTCACAGATTCTGTCTTAGAAACACAGAGAGGGTGAGGGTGGAGTGACTGAGATAACCTGGACAGCTGGATGAGGAACACAGGATATGTGTTATACAGACGGCTGCCTGAGTATACAGAGGCACTGACACCACCAGTTCAACACTTCACATCCCTCAATTTTACTGCAAGAAAGTTGTATTCCTGTAAAGAGAAGCTTAAAATATATAGCAGAGTATCTCAGAACTCATTCTCAATGAATTCAAACACCTAGAAAAATTATCCCTTTTATTTAATTGCATGTCAATTACTTAAGTAACAGGCAGGATCACTGGACAACGACAGGAGGACGAGCCATTACAAGGTCCCCTTCAATTATTGAGGTCAGGCCTCTATCCCCACCTTCGCAAGATTAGAATCGCCAAGGCCCTTCTATACTTAGAGAAGGGAGGAGATGTCAGGGGCAGCCCTGCTTATATACTTCAGAAGGCCTAAAATCAGCCATAGGCCTGACATACATACATGCTAACACAAAGTCTTGGGTCTCTGTGGAAAAAACTGAAACAAAGGCTATAAGCTATTATAAACAGGCAGCTTTGTGGAAACTTACCAGCCTGAGTAGTCATAGGTCTTATAAATAGGCAGCCTCGGTGGACAGTACCAACTTAGATAAGGACAAGTGAATCATAGGCAGAGTCATACTGACCTGTCCCTTGAACCTTCACCAGCTGATACCCTGTTCTGAAAGGTATCTGTACTCCCTCTGAACACCTATGCTCAGGTGCCATTCCCTTCCCCACATCCTACCTTTTTGTTTTTATAACCCCTGTGTGAATAAGTAAATTACAGTGTGATTTAAATAATTTAATTAATTAATTAATTAATTAATTTTAAAAAACAAAAACAGAATAAATAAATAAATAAATAAATAAATAAATAAATAAATAAATAATAAAAATTAAAAAAAAAAACAGGCAGGAATCTGAGTAGCTGTGTTTATGATTATAAAAGTGCCTTTCTCATGAATAAAGACAATAATGCTATGAGGCATTTAAATCCTGAAAGACCAGAGTCATGTACAATTATAGTGACACTGTGTGTTTAAAGACTTAGATGCTGAAATATACTCCATCCCCTTTATCATAAAAGTATTCATCTATTCTTAGAATGACAAAGGAAATGCAATAAAAATATTAAACAAGGTAATAACATGATAAAATATAAATTATAAAATGTAAAGTTCTAATTTATTTTTCTCTCTTATGTCACATCCTGACCACAGTTTCCTCTCCTTCCACTCTTCCCAGTTCCTCCCCAACAATTCCATTCTGCCTCAGCAGCTCCTCTGCTGTTTCCCTTCAGAAAAGAGCAGGCCTCTCAGGGATAACAACCAAATATGGCATAACAAGTCACAATAAGACTAGGCACACAGCCTCATATCAAGGCTGGGCAAAGCAACCCAGCAGGAGGGAAGCAAATTCTAATTTCTACACTCAATAAAGAAGTATCTTTATTTTACACTCAATAAAAGTATCTGCATGGGTGGAGGAAACTCCTCCAGGAGTTACATGTTATTAAACAAAACTCTCAGCGCCAACATAGGCTCCCTCACTCTGACTTGCTGATCAGGGAGGCCTCAAACAACACAAGCTATTGCTATTGCTCTTGGCAAAGCACCACCATAACTAGATTGTAAGACTGTAATGCCAAACAAAGATTCCACACACTTTGCTTTCAGGACATTGAGAGATTGATCTCTAACTAACTGGGAAACTTTCTCCCTGCTGGCTAGCTTTCCCAGTACCTGAAGGTGCTGTGCAGGCCACGGGAAGAGAAAAGACATCAATGGTCTTAGCCAGCATGGACCCCTAGCTGCTACAGTACTGACCTGCAATGCCCACTGGCACACTACTGGCATGCCTGTTATAAGGCTATCAAACTGCTTTCTGGTTAGATCTGAGGTCTGCTCTGTAGGAGGGATTTCATGCCTAAACTCATGACTGCAGAGACCATGGGCCCTAGAGGAGAACCTATTGTTGTTGTTTTGCTAAACAATGATGTTAAAGTTCTTCTGAAGAATTATGTTTATAACCATAGATTTGTGGTGCTGCTCTTAACCTTGGCCAGAGAAGCAGTGGCAGAGGTCAGTATAGTAGACTCATAATGGGCAAAATGCTAAAGTAAGAGACTGCGTGCTTATCCATAAATGGAACATCTATATCCATTCCTCCATCCCAAGGCTTAGGGAACATCACAGAGGTGAGCTAAGAGCCAGAGGACAGCAAGGAGTGCCGTGAAACTTGATGCTGTAGTCACCTGCACAAGGCCTACAGAAGAGCAAGGCAGCAAAGCTGCAGCGGGGATGAGGAACGGGGTCTCAAGGCCCTATTCCTAGCTGAGGAGCTATCTTAGCTGTTGGCTGGTACAGGGATGCAGCCATTAGGTAGGTTCCCATATGCGTGGCCCAATACCCACCAAGATGGAATTAATTGGACTCAGTGGGTTTTTTTCTTTCCTTTAATTGAAGAATATGAATTGGAAGGAGGCCATGTTGGACTAAGAGGGAGGAAAGAGGGTAGCAAGATCAAAATGCACTATATATGTATATAATTCTCAATGAATAAATAAAAATAACCTAAACAAAACAGGTATTCAACAAAGAAATAAACAATTGACTGTTATATTAATACAATAAATCTTGTAATAGCTTAAAGGGAATTATTTTAGTGTTTAAAAATATTACTATCTTAGAAAACCCTGACCATCTATTTTTAAATACAGGTAAACCAGTACTTGGGAGGCAGAGGCAGGGGATTTCTGAGTTCGAGGCCAGCCTGGTCTACAGAGTGAGTTCCAGGACAGCCAGGGATACACAGAGAAACCCTGTCTCGAAAAACCAAAAAAAAAAAAAAAAAAAATGCAGGTAAAACCTGTATAAAGACAATAAAATTTCATCATACAACACAATGGCTATCTATTTTTAAGAAATCTATATGTAAATGGTGAAATGAAGAATAGGAAACTGTGCTTGACCAAAAAAAAAAAAAAAAAATCACACTGAGCACACTGTGAACATTCAAAACAAACAAGAGTTAAACTTAACTTAAAAACTCCCCAATACATAAATCCTCTTAAGACGAGAGATCAATGCACAAGCTACTTTAGGTGGGCTTACGATTGGCCTTCCAGATGTTTTCCATTACCTTACTTTTTAAAGGTATTTTACAAAAAAAATACAGAAACACAATTTAAGAACAGTGTCTCAAAAAGAAGTTTCAGAAACAAAGTTATTATTGGCAAACACATTTGACACAATAGTTTTTACTCTACTATGGTTTGAATATATTAAGGGATTCTAAATAAAAATTTAATGAATAAAAGTTAAAATGACGCTCATTTTCTGTGGTTTGTACCAGTGTTATGATCACACAGCATTAGGACGATGTTTGAAAGCTCTGCTGACAGACAGCTCTGATAAGAGGTAAGAACACAAAGCCGATGTGCACAGAATCGTCGTCTCCCAGAGATAGACAGTGCTTTGAAAGGAGGAGACAGAACGAAAACTCCTTGCAGTAAAGCGCGGAAAAGACGATTATGACAGTTTCTCAGTACTCTCGCCAACTTCTCAGATCCAAATAATAAAGACATAAAAAGCTGTTTTCCCACCATGCCTTTCAACTACTTCTCAACCTATCTTTGAGAAGGACACCAAACACACACAATGGGAAAATGCAGTCTTCCTATCAAACAGTGCTGGAAACTGGCTATGCATAAGAACACAAACTGGGCTCTTACATCATATGCAAAAATTAATTTTAAGTCATTTAGATACTTAAACACCAGGAATAATGAATGTTACAGGGAAAGCTCCTCTGCAATGCTCTGGCCGTAGTTCTTAGGATATAAAACCAAAAGCAAAGGTCACAGATTAAAAAAAACAACAACAACAACTGTGTGCTAAACTCAGAGTCCTTGAACAGCAAGGTGCAAAACAGAAAAACATCATATTATCTGATAAGTAGTCAATAAAAATAAAAGAATGCATATAAGGATCAACAAAAAGCAATCCAGTTTTTAAAACGGGGGGGCTGGGCTGGAGGCTGACTCAGCAGAGAGAGCACTTGTTGCTTTTCCAGAGGACCTGAGGAGGGTTTCCAATATCCACATCAAACTGCTCAAAGCACCTATCCTCCAGGACTCCTGACACCCTCTTCTGGCCCCTTCTGGCTTCAACACTCAAGAGACAGCGCCCTCATACATACACACACACAACACACACACACACACACACACACACACTTATGCATACTCACGTGTACACACACACCTACACACACTCATGCACAGTCAAGTGTACACACACATGCACACAAAGTTTAAAAATAAAAATAAATCTTTTAAAAAAAAAAACTGGCTTGAAAAATAAAACAAAAACAAAAAAAGAGAAAGAAAGAAAGAAAAAGAAATCTTAACAAAAAAATAAAAAATAGATAAATTTTATAAAAAAAAAAAAACAGAACCTACCTGTAGGCATGGCAAAGTGTTCAGTGTCACACTCCAGCAATAGGCCAGACAAAACCCGAGAGAGTGTCGCCTCAACATGTTAGTAAGCTGTTGTCTTAGTGACAGCTTCATTGCTGTGAAGAGATGCCATAACCAAGGCAACTCTTAAAAGGACAACATGTAATTGGGGCTGGCTGACAGTTCCAGAGATTCAGTCCATTAAGATCATGGTGCTGGAAAAACCAAGAGTTCTACATCTTGACCTGAAGACAGTCAAGAGGAAACTGAGACTGTCTTCTGTAGACAGCCAGGAGACTAGAATTCTAAACTAGGTGGAGCTTAAGCATAGATCTCAAAGCCCACCCCCACAGCGACACACTTCCTCCAACAAGGCCACACCTCCAATAGTGCCATTCCCTAGGGCCAAGCATTCAAACACATGAGCCGGTGGAGGCCAAACCTATTCAAACCACCACAGCTGTTATCAAGAAGACAACAGGAGGAGCAGGAACACAGTCAGTGGTTAGGAGGACTAGCTGTTCTTCCACAGGACCCCAGTTGGATTCTGACCACCCACAAACCATTTCTAACTCCAGTCAAAGGAGAGCTGACACCCTTTCTGGACTCCTGTGGGTATCAGACACACAATTAGTACACAGACACACATTCAGGGAAAAACACCTATACACATAAAATAAATAAATAAAAATTTAAATTTAAAAAGGGAAGACAAGAGCTGACAAGAGTATAGACAGAAGGGACCCTTCACACTGACACTACAAATGTAAACTCGTACATCCATTACTGAAAACATCAGGGGTGTGCCTCAAAACAGTGAAAACTGCCACTGATGCATTCTGGGAGCTGGAATCATTGTTATCAGCTGTGTAGCCACTACTGAACCCACCAACCTACAGAGGAGAGATCCAAACCCATGGTCACACAGACAGCTCTGGTGAAAACTCAGCAGTACAAAGCAAAATGAATAGGCACGTATGTAAGGACAGCTCTGTGGGAGGCAGGAGTATCTGAGAGCAGAGGGGAAACACCGGAAGATGTGACAAAGAGTGGTTACTATGCATTATGTACACATACGAAACTGTCAAAGACAAACTTAGTTCATGCAAAAGACTTGCAAATAGAATTGCCATATGAGCCAGGGATCCCGGCAGAGTAAATATCCAAAAGAACTGAAGCTGGCATCGTGAAGACACCTGCATGCCGAGGTTCACGGCAGCACTGTTCACAATGCCAAGACACACTAACAACTCAAGTGTCTGCCAGCAGATGAATGGGTAAGACAGCATGGCCCTAGAATCACAGTGGAACAGTATTCAATTGTTAAAAAGATAACTTGGGGAATGCAGAGAGAAGGCTCAGTGGTTCAGTACTCCAGACCCACATGAAGGCTCAAAACCAACTGTAACTCATGTGCCAGGAGCCCCAACGCCCTCTTCTAGCCTCTGCTGACACCAGGTGTACACATGGTACATATACACACACAATGGCAAAACACAATCAACTCTTTCCAGTTTCTTCCAGGCTTCCCAACTTACTCTCTCAGAGTCAGTTTTACTACATTACTTCATTTCCTGGATGTCCTTAACTTGTGACCATCCTGCCTCAGATTCCCAAGCTGCTGGGATAACACACGTGTCCCAATACTTAGCCCTCAAGTTTCTATTTTCTGTTTTGCATATTTCCTATGACAACTGGTTATTTTGATAACATAAATATATTTGATAAGCAGCATCTGAACTTATCAATGCCCTGGGGAGAAAAGAATACTCTTTCTGAAGGCAGCTGCTCAGGGACACTGAGAACTACCTCCCAGCTAGAGCCTCACACAGGTGATAGCGACAGCACAGACCAGTGCTGCATGATGCAGAAGCAGATGCTGCAGCACAGAAGGAAATCATGCACAAAACTGGAATAATATGGAGAAGATTGTCCAAATGGAGATGTTTAAAAGAAGAAAGAATTTCAGAGAAACAAAACGGAAGACTGAAATATGCACAGGAGGGAGGGAAACAAAGAAATGGCAAGGATGAAGAGCCAGGCAGAAACTCAGAGGATGGAAGGACGGCCAGACACAGAGGGGAACTCAGACAGAAACAACAGAGAACATTTGCTAGACACTGGGGGATAATATTTAGTGAGAGACAGTGTTTTCTCCCCAAACTGGGAACACGTCAATCAAGAAGACAGGAAAATAAGGCAAAGGGGGACTGGGAAGACGGCTGAGTTAGTACAGGGATTGCTAAGCAGGCATGGGGACCTGAATTCAGATGCTCGGCATCCATGGAAACACTGGGTACATCTGAAATTTCCATAGCAGCATGACAGAAACAGGCTGGCACAAGAGGCTCCCTGGCCATCCCAGTCTACTTGAGTCAGTGAGTTCCAGGTCCTACAGAGAGACTCTGTCCCAACCATAAGATGGTGTCAGGTCAGGGCTGGGGGTAGGGAAGGATTGAGGGAAACACCCAACATGACCTCTGACACTCACACACACATGCACACATGCAAGTGTGCATATGGATCCCATAAACACAAAAAAGTGGGGAGTTCTGTAGATTGTGGGGAAAAGTCTCTATTCACCAATACTGAAAATAGCTATGCAAAAATAATTATAAGAAATGTATTTGGAAAGAATTGAAAGAAATCTATTTTCAAAAGCTCCTATCCCTAACTAGTGAATTATCAAAACCACAGGACAGGTCATTATACATAGAAGTCATGTCTGGAGAGCCTGCTCACATCATGAGGCCTTGGGTTCAAACTCCATTATCACAAAAACAGTATTTCTGAAGAATTAATTGTACTATTTCTAGTATCTAATCATAAACAATTGGAGCCAATGTTTTAAAAATAGCATATTTATAGCATTTTTAAAAACAGAATAAATCACTTAGCAAGGCTCTGTGATAAAAATAAAGAACGCTGCCAAAAGAAATCAAAGAAGAGATTAATAAGTGAAGAAATTTATATCATACTGTTAAGAATTTATTTCTCTACCGATTCATCATTAAATCAAACATAATTTTAATCAATATGCCAGCAGGACTGTTTGTAGATACTAAGTCAATTTTCCAAATGTATTTATAACTAGAATACCCAAAGAAAATGTGAAAATGAGAACAAAGCCATCAAGCTCAGACTAATTTCTGATTGTGTGGTGTGTGTGTGTGTGTGTGTGTGTGTGTGTGTGTGTGTGTACACGTACACATGAGTGCCCACATGCCTGTCGGAGCCTACAGAGGCCAGCAGAGGGATGCCATCCCAGGGAGCTGGAGTTAAAGGCTTCTGTGAGCCACCTGGCATGGCTACTGAAAAATAGAACCTAGGTCCTTTATAACAGCAGCAATCACTCTTTACTGTAAGCAATCTTTCCAGCTCTACTCACATTAATTGTGTGTGTGTGTGTGTGTGTGTGTGTGTGTGTTGTGTGGTGTGTAGATCACTCTCTATGTAGCCCTGGCTATCCTGGAACTATGTAGATCAGGTTAGCCTCAAATTCACAGAGACTGACTGCCTCTGCCTCCTGAGTCTTGTGATTAAAGGCTTGAACCATGCCTGGCCTACTTAATTACTACAAAGCTTCAGCAATTAAGGCAGAGGAATAGTAGGATAGACAAATAGATCAAAGAGTCACAGAATTCACAAAAAGACTTAGACAATACATGAAATGATTTTTGACAGAGGGTAGGGGTAGGGGCCATGTGGAGATGAAAGGATAAATGTCCATAATAACCATAGTGACAACACTGGCACTCGGGGTATGAAGAACAGAAAAACATGGACCTCAGCCTGCACCTCGAACCTTACCAAAACATCATTCAAAATGGATCTCGGACTTACAGGCGAACGTCAACACTGTATAAAACACTGAGGAGGAACAAAAGAGAAACCACCGTAATACTCATCTGTCTATAAACTCTTAGGCACAAAACTAAGCATAGGATCAAGAACAGACCAAAGGATACGTGGAACACCAACACAATTTAAGTGTGAGCTGTGTGGGATAGGCCATTGTAGAAAAAAGAAAGACAGCTACAGGCCGGCAGAGATACTGTCCAACCACAGACCGCACGAGCATTACATGGAGAACTGGAACATCAATTCCAACCTAAGGGAAGGCAAGCAAGTACCCTCTATATACTACAACTGAAAAACAAATACATTTCTACAAGATTTACGCCTGGAATACAATGAAAGCTATATCTCTGTTTTCTCTAGTATGGAGTACAGTTAAGCAAAATATCCATACACTTACCACAGGATACATATGCACAACAAGTACATGAAAATGATATAGAAACTGTGTACTGGGGAAAGTAAGCTAAAAACACAAAATAGCACCACAAACCTAATGCAACAGCTTATTAATTAAAAAAAAAAAAAAAAACTGGCAATACTTAGTACTGCAAAGTCAGTAATGCTGAACCCAGCACCCTCCTGCTAACGCTGAACAATGCCGATGCTCCAGGAGGCAAAGGGGCAGCTCCCAGCTCACCTCAGATGACCATAAACAGGTGGACAAAACCTTTGGCCAAATATCAGCAAATCAAACCAGCAGCATATTAAAAGGACGATGCAAACGATTCACCCCGGAACTCAAAAGTGTTTGCACATCAGAAGATCAAAGCAATACAGAGAATGTGTAGGGAAAGACACAGTCTGCCCCACCATGCCTGCTCTGTGAGGCCTAGTGAGCAGAGCGCCTTGTGACGCTGACTTTTACTGCTCTGCCGGCGCTTGTTTTATGGGACTGACACATGGTAAGTCAGCACTCAGCACAGTAAGGAGCGAGAGGCTCTGCTAGGCAGGAATGTATCAGCAAACCAAGCAAGAATGACTGAGTCGTGTTAACAGTAAGTCTCACTCAGGAACACCAAGAGATCACTGCTAGAGAGCGTAAGGATACTGTCTCATTCCTAATCTTAATTACAGAGGCATATTTTAAACTGCCAAAATTAAATCATGTTGTGGTAACAAATATGCTAATATGTAGAAAAGACTGAACTGGAATATTCAACTTGACTTTTTCCTTACTTTACCTCTTAACAAAAATTTTATCATTTTTTAAGACTGGGTACTATAATTTTTGAGTATTTGGGACAGCATGCTCTGTACCTTGTGAGGGCCCAGGATCCTCTGCCTGAACTTCTCAACCGTTTCTTGACCCATAGCCGACCAAGCACTGGCAAATGCTTCTGCTTTGTCTTGTGTAAGATGAATAGTCTCTAGTTGCTGCTGCAGTGCCGCTGGCTTCACGTTGTGATACACTGCCTGCCAAAGACGGGGAAGTACACACATCCTCAGGTTCACATAAAGACTTGACTATAACCAATGCATACGTATTTAAAGCAGATTAAGTAGTGTGTGTGTGTGTGTGTGTGTTGTGCTGTCTGTGTGTGCTGTCGTGTGATGTCTGTGTATGTCTGTGTGTGTGTGTGTGTGTGTGTGTCGTGTGTGTGTCTGTGTGTCTCTATGTCTGTATGTCTGTCTGTATGTCTGTCTGTCTGCCGGTCTGCTTGCTTGTGAGTGAGACTGCATGAGTGTAAGTCCTGGGCCAGAGGCAATGAGTTCCTGATGCTGGCACTACGGTGTTTTTAAGCAGTCCGAAGCAGATGCTGGAAGCTGAATTTCAGTTCTCTGCAAGACAGTAAGTGCTCTTAACTGCTGAGCTATCTATATCTCCAGCCTCAGCATTAAAACTATTTAAATCCAAAAGATTTCACGGAACTCTTACAGGCATTTTCAACAGTTCTATTAATATACAAAACCAACAGCTAAATTTCATAGTCAGTAGGCCTAACTTGCTCAGGCTAAATGTTTCATTTTGCCAGTGGTTTACATAATGCCAAAATTACTTGGTAAAGTTTTATTCCATTTATTTCATTTAATCATTTTAAAGTTTACAATGGTCTCAGCAAATAAACTTTCCCTAAGGAGTCCTCAAAACGATCTATCTGCCAACTGAAGTTACACATAATAAAAAATTTTAAATAATTTTAACAATATCTGTTCTGTTCCCTATACAACTGAAAACAACTTTCCCACAAACCCCTGTGCTGTTCTGATCAACTATCTTTTATTACTGAAGGTTGACCAAGCTTAAGCACCAGCTATCACTATAGTCCACATTCAGGGTCTGAATATGAAGTGTCCTTCAGGTTCATGAGCCTGAGCACTTAGTCCCAGCTAGCAGCACTCAGTTGGAAGATGTAGAACCTTTTAACATGGGGCCTAGTTAGAGAAGAGCATTATGGGTTACAGCCTGGCCCTAATTAGGCCTGAGCTCTCTGCTTCCTAACTGTTGATGCAATATAACCAGTGGCTTCATGTTCCCATTGCCCCAGTCACAAGCCACTTCCACCTCCATGCTTTCTAAAGTGGATTGTACCCCTAAAACACCAAAATAAACCATGTATTTGGTGACAGTAACAACAAATGACAGAGAAAAATGGTATATGGATTGTGGCTGTTACTGTGTAAACCTGACCAGGGGGATTATAGGTCTTTGTAATTAGCATATGAGAGGAATATAAGTGAAAGAATTTGAAGCCACAGGCTAGAAAAGATCCAGAATGCTCTAGGGGAACATGATGCTGATTCTGATAGAAATGCTGACAGGAAAGGTAATGCTCAACAGGTTTCAGAGAGGAATAAGGACAATCAGAAATGGAACTAGAAGTCATTCATGTGACATTCTGCCAAACCGTGTGACTACATTCTACATGTGTCCTGAAATTCTGAGTGATGCTAAATTGAAAAATAATGAACTGGGAGCGTAAGAGAGGACTCAGCAGTTTAAGAGCACTGGCTGTTCTTCCAGAGGACCTAGAGTCAGTTCCCAGCACCCACATGGCAGCTCCCAACTGTCTGTAACTCTAGCTCCACACCCTTTTCTGGACCCTGAGGGCACCAGACACACACAAGGTGCACAGACATATGCAAATAAAATACCCATAAACATAAAAAATAATGGATAATATGTTTGGTGGAGGAAATTTCAAGGCAGTACAAGTCTGTGGTATGGTTACTGCTCACTGCCTTTAACCAGGTTTTGTAAGGTAAAATGAAAAGAAATAAAAAATGAAAAGAAGCTGGAATACAGAATTAAAGGCAGGGCAGGCACAGTGGACACAAACACAGATACACTGATTACTAAAGAGAATAATGGGATTAAGAAAAACCTGGCACTCTACACTTTGAATTGGGACAATAGGAATGAAGAAGCACTGGGAACAAGATGCTACCCACTGAAGCCTCTATGGCATAAAACTGAAAGCCATTCATCTGAAAGAAGAGAGAAAAACACACAGTGCCTACACAGAGACAGTTCCAGGGCTAGCAGCTGTAAAATGGTTGCCTGGGTTACTGTTCTCCCACACAACATGCTGCAGCTGTGATAAATGGATGCTCAGCTACATCTCAATCTTGCAGCAGAAACTGAGAGCAGCATCCACCCAGTGCTGGTTCTGCAGCTATGCAGAATGCAGGACTTATAGCATTATGGAGACTTCCGGGTTCCAGAAAACTAATGAGGTCAGACAGTGTGTAGCAGTGAGATTTCCTGAATGGACTGTCTGACTGGGCTGTTCATGAAGGTGCAAAGATGAACCCAAGTTGCAATAGAGACAGCAGCATTTGAATACCAAAAATTCGTGGTATCCATGGAGAAAAGCTGCAGGCATCAAGTGAAGCCAGGCCAAGACAGAGGCCCTTGTGCCACAGGATTGCCTAAGCCATGGGACCCACATCATGCCACGTTAGCTCCAGATGCTAGGCACAAAATTGCAGGACTTGGCGTTTCCCTGATGTATGCTGGTCTTTCTATGCCATGTCACCTTTTAAAATGGGAATAGTTACTCTGTACATTAAAAACATGTAACTTGGGGTGTTTGTTTGTTTTACAAGGGCTTCATAGCTAAAAGACTGCTCTGAGTTTCAGAAGGGATTTGGTCTTTGGACCTTTAAAAAGTGTTAGAACTTAAGGCTATGGGAATGCTTGAATTTAGGCTGAATCCTTATTTCATTATGAGATCCAAAGAGAGTGTGGAGGCAAACGGTGGAATGATATGGTTCCAGTGTGACGTGTTCCCTGATAGGCTAGTGTGTTTAAAGGCTTAGTCCCTAGCTGGTGGCTGTTTGGAGAGGCTGTGGAACCTTTAGGAAGTGGGTCCTTGCTGGGTCACTGGAGAGCAAGCTCTGCACTTCCTGATCTGCAGAAATACGAGTGTATGGCCTACACTCCTGCATCATGGACAGGAGCTGCTCCCACATCTTCTCATCCCTCCTTCCTGGAATCAAACTGTAAGCCAAAATAATCCTTCAGGTAATCTCTCATGGTAACAAATTCCATCCATAGTCTCCATAACGTGCAGCAGCTGCCTGACAGCTTCTCCTAATAGTGTCTGTTCTCTATGATGTCCATGAAACTGCAGTATGAAACTGAATCTTTTGCTTCATGAGTATCCTATTTAATAAACTGGGAGTATCCTATTTAATAAACGAAAATTCCATTTTAAGCTCAGCTACTTTAAGCTAAGATTATAAAAGAGGTGCAAAATATAAGATCCTGGCCCACAATACATTCAAAGGCTATGAAGAAACAAGCTGACATGTGTGAAATACGAAAGACTATCCATGTGCCCTACTGAAATGACCAAAAAAACACAAAAAGGCTGAAGAGAAGGCTGAGGGCTAAGCAATGTGGGCTGCACTGGCAGGACTTATGGGTATAAAAATCATGGGATGAATGTGAGAAGAAACGGTATAGAAAGGAAATTCAAAAGTTAAAAAAAAATGATGACATTTCTTTTCTGACCCATCTAATCAAGTGCATGCCACCCAATCACCTGCTCAGCTTCTTAAATGGAAAATGTTCATTTTTCCAATTATGCCAAAAAACAATGAGTTAAAACCAGATGAGGGCCAATTCAGTGAAAATCTTTAACTACTACTATATCATATTTATTTTTGCAGAATGAAGTTCTATGGAAAGAAGCCAGGCATTCTAAAATGTTTCAGTATATTCAAACTCTTGATTAAAATATCCACCTTATATAGCTATATAAATATATAGAAAGCCACAGATATTAAAGTCATGAAAATATGCAGTAAACAGGAAATTTGAGGCAATAAAAATACCTGTTCCAAAACAAATGATATTGTCTCCAGAACCAGGTGAAGCTCTTGTTTCTCTAGAGAGAACGCAGCCTGAAGTTTTTCTTCTTCTTCTTCACTGAAACTGCTCTCGGCCTACAAACACAGTACTCAGTCAGCACAGAGCACACACAGGAAGACTCACTTCCTCATATAGGAAAAGAGAACCTGAGAGAAAAGGCCACCATGAAAGGAAACTGCTGTGCTTATACTCTACATTACGATGTGCATTCTAGACAACTGTAAGACACGAGACAAACCTTCAGTGGTGACGTGACTGATTGCTGGAACTGGCTGAGAGGAGTGAGTGGCATTTTTGCTTTCATTTCAGATCATCTCCGACACCTATGCTTTCTATTCCTTACAGCTGATTTTCTTAATTCCTCATTTCACCTCATAATTAGCAGTCACTTGAAACTGCCTACTCACCCCATCACAGCGGCACCGACATTCCCCACCTGACCTTCACTAGTCTGTTTGCTCTTTCTCTTGTGCCTGGTCAGGCTCGACAGAGTGAAGCCCACAGCTTCACAGGTTACATCAACAGGTTTCATGTGGGGGCCTACAATCTCTCTTACGGGGTCAAACACAAGGGCTTCTTCATTAGAACGAGTTGTAACCACTTTTGAAGATCAGAAGCCACAAACATGTTTCTAAGTTCTCAGGACAGAAGTTTGTGCGACTTCCTTCAGTTTTTCCCAATGCAGACTGCTGACTTGCAAGATGAGACATGTCACAGATTGTTCCTAGTACTGTTATTCCTCCTGACTCATAATCTACGTCACAAATTTACCATAGGCAGGAACTTGGTCCTATGTCATTTTGCATTTTTCATGTAAAAGATAACTCCAAAAGTGTGCATTGAGTACCAAGTGTATACTGAGCAATGTATCGGGGAAGGGAACTCCACAGATGAGAAAGGCATGGGTCTCGGAGTTCAGGGATTTGGTGGTCTTCTGATTGTGAAATAAGTGCTTCCAGTGCAATGCTAAGTGAGCTGAGAACCAACCAAATGTTCTGAGGCACAGAGAAGAGAATAGCCCTGAGCTTGAGAGTGAGACCACAACATTCTTACAACACAGTGATATTCTCTCAGTAAAGCAGGAGACGAAAAGACACTCGGAAGCAAGGACAAGAACGCATGTACAACACTGAGTTGAAAAAGGCCCTAGCACAGCGGGTAAACGTGCCCCATCCAGTAAGATTGCAAGTGCAGAGGAGGGAGACCGGAGGCCACTGCCACAGTCTAATGGATCTCGAACAGTGTTAAGGATTCTGAAGTTTTCTCCATGTGGTAAGGGATAGACACTGAAGTCTCTAAATGCTGTTAAAACATGATCAACATTTTAAAAAGAGAAAAACATTACTGTAGCCAGGCAGTGGTGGCGCACGCCCTTAATCCCAGCACTTGGGAGGCAGAGGCAGGCGGATTCTGAGTACGAGCTAAGTGTGCACTTGCTTAAGTTTATATGTCCATACAAGAACCCAAGGAAGACAGAAGAAAGCATCAGATCCCTGGAACTGGAGTTACAGGTGGTTTGAGCCACTAAGTGGATGCTAGGAACCAAATACAAGTCTGTGCAAGACTAGTATGTGCTCTTTTGTTGGCAGGGAAGAATGAGGTTCGAGACAGGGTTTCTCTATGTAGCCCTGGCTGTCCTAGACCAGGCAGGCCTCAAACTCTGAGATCCATCTGCCTCTGCCTCCAAGTGCTGAGATTAAAGGTGTGCACCAGAACTGCCTGGCTTCGGTATGTGCTCTTCAGCCATCTCTCCAGCCTGAACTACCATTACCAAGAAGAATGAATCCAGCATTTCCCTAAAGCACGTTCCATAGAACTTTATATACCAAGGGAAAACAATTCCCAAGTCAAAGCCTTCAATGTATGACCCAAACATTAGCATGCAAAACATTCTACAATGCTCTACTCTTTTTCTTAATTACAGAATACGAAGTCTCCCAAACTTCTGACCAGAGAACATGATCAAACTTCCACAGATCTAGAGTTCCCAAGAACCCACTAGAGAACAATATTTCTCACAGTTCTCCACATACTAGCATGCTTCAGGGAATCAGAGAAGTCACAAGCCACAGGAATACAGAAATGCAAACCTTCAGGTGGAGCTTTTGGAGAATGCGGCTGAGAAGTCGTGGGAATCTTCCCGTGTCTATCGCATTTATCAGGGCACGGCTTTCTTCATGCTAAATGTGTAAACAAAGTTTCAAAATGAGTTTTAAGTGTATTTGCCATTGCTGTCTGTACATTTTTTTTTTTTATTTCAACTACTCTGGTAGCTATGTCCTTTTAATGAGATAAAGTGACATGAAGTACACTCTGGCAATCAGTGATACCTCCTAAGGATGCCTCTTTCCCCGAAGCACTCCTGTTAAGAAGTACATCTGACAAGTTTTCTCTTCCCAGGCAAATTACTTTCGGAGGTATGTACCCAGCCAGTCAGGAACGGCAGTGGCTTAGCAAAGGGCATGCAAAATAGAGCTCTGCAAGGAAGAAAGCAGCCAATGAGGGCACTACACCAAAACCACAAAACCAGGGCAAGCATCTTTGAGGGAAGGTGGGAATACATACTTAATTATTTGGAATGCACAGTTATTTGAAAAGCATTGTCACTTGGAATAACCTAACTTCAAATGTGTATAAGTATAACTGCATATACTGAGTATGCCTTCTGGTGTGCATTCCCCAAGGACATGGGCTTGAAGAGAAGAAGTGTCAGATCCAGGGAAAAAGGAAAAACTTTTCAATACCGACTGTCTCTCCCCAATGCAGGAGTGTTGAGTTCAAATTTCAAGATTTGCCTGCATACATGAATATTTCTTCTGCCTCCACAGACTGAGTCGGGTTTTTGTTTTTGTTTTTTCTGGAATAATTCTTTTTTTTTTTTTTTTTTTTTGGTTTTTCGAGACAGGGTTTCTCTGTGTAGCCTGTGCTGTCTGGAATCTCTCAGTTGACCAGGCTGGCCTCGAACTCAGAAATCCACCTGCCTCTGCCTCCCAAGGCTGGGATTAAAGGCGTGCGCCTACACGGCCCGCAATAATTTTGTTTTAATGGGAAATCGAGCAGGGTTGGTAGGACAGCCAATAGAGCCAGCTCATTGAGAGGGTAAGGGGATTTGGGGTCCAGAAGTTTGAGGCTAGCCTAGGCAACATAGTAAGAACCGCTCTACCCCTGCTCCCGCCCCCCCCCCCCACACACACACAACAAAAAAAACCTTTAAAACTGGGCTTTACATTACCAGACCCGGCCAGTCTTACCTAATAAACTCAAAACAATAAAAAGTACATAATGGCAACACTATCAATGGCATTTAAAACCTGTTACTTGTAATAACCATTTTCAAATTGTGTGATAAGCATAACTGTGCATATACTGAATATGCCAAAACTGGCTAAATAAGTCACTAATGCCTGAACTATCAGACCTTGGTTACAAAGGGCTAGCTCACGTGCTAGTTTTTAATCACCCCGTAGTACCAGCGTGAGGCTTTCTCACCATCATCAGGTCTGAAATAACTAAAAGCAGTTATCTTTTCCCAAGAGAGTGGACAGAATTCAGGTGGCGTCTAGCAACTTCTACGACCTGCGCTACAAAGTCACTCGTCACTATCTCCGGTACTAAAGAGGGGCGGCCAGACCTGCAAGCTCCAAGAAGAACCACTCAAGAGTGGAAGCACGCCCCCCAGCCACACGCCACGCCCACTCCCTTCCACGACCCGCCCACGTCCTCCTCTATGCCACGCCCACGCCTTCTGCGGCCCAAGAAGTCCCTCCGCAGCTCTACTCCGGCTCCCGACTCGGGCCGGCCGCACCACAGCAGCAGACGGCCGCAACACCCCTGCTCCCGCCCCAACAGATCATCCCTGTGTGGCTGGTTGCTCAGCCTGACCGCTACCTAGGGCTCTCCGGCAGGATCAGCGCCGCGGACGCAGCCATCCTTGAAGCCCCTCGCCCGCGCGACAGTCAGCTGTGCTCAGTCCAGCCAATCACGGCGCGTCTGACGGAAACCGGAAGGGCCAAGTCTTGCCACCGGCAGGTTTGCGACCTCGGGCTGCTGTGCGCTTGATTTCAGAAGGCTTGTGCGTGGTCCCGAAAGGGAGAGAGAGATCATGGTGCTCCTTTTTACCATTCTGACTTTTTCAAACCGGGGCTGTACAATATATTTTTTTATTTCTATTCTGCATCCCTGGCTAGGCATGTGTGTGTATGTGTGCATTTTATGTATGTTTATACATGGCTGTGCATCCACGTACATGTAGTACGTAATGCATTTACATTTTTTTCCAAGTTTAGCGGAGGATTTAAGCAAAATCCGAGGCGTCTGCGGACGGAGAAATGGGCCGAAGAGCATACCCTGTCAGAAGAGTTTGTGCTGCCAACTCCTGTGCCACTGATCCCCCACCCCACCCCCTGTGTCTGCATCCCCAGAGTTTTCTACAGAGCAGAGTTCTGTCCTTGGACATAATGGTCCAATTCCTTCCACAGTGGGTTTATTGAGTTCCTGCTGTTTATTTAGCATTGAACCAGGCACTGGAAATTTGAACAGACAAAATACCAAAAATCCTGCTCTCTAGGTTTTTATCAGCAATTAAAATAGTACAAGTATTCGTTGAGACCCTCTTTGGGGTCCAGCATAGCATAGAAGGAAGATAAGTCACTGAGAACTGTATAGTGTTTCTCACAAGAGAGAAAGGAGACCATGCATTTTCACAAACACCTTTATCTGCCTTAGGAAAAAAAAAAATAAACAGGGAGTGTGTTAAGGGCTGGGTGCTGACAGCGCGTAAGCTAAGTCGGCAGACATGAGGGTGTTCCCAAAGATAGAGTGAGCAAAGGTTGAGGAGTACAAGGATTTGGCCGGGTGTCAAAGACAGACTGGAAGTAAAGCTAGAAGCTACTTCTATGAGAGGCTTTGGCCTGTGCACTTATCTGTAGATAAATGGGTAGCCATTAAATGTTAGGGGGAGTTGTTTGTTTATTTTTTTATGATTATGTTCGAATAGATAGTCCAATTTGGAAGAGATAATGGGAAAACTGTACAGGAAGTATGAAATAATCTCTAATCAAGCCCTCAGGGTGAAAGGCATTGAAAAAATGAAGACCGGCCAGAAGGTTTTAAGGAGTTTACATCTTACAATAGTAGAAGCATTGTACCAAGAGCTGGCAAAAGATCGAATTTAATTTTCCTTCCTAATTATGTTTTACTTAAATTATTATTTAAATTAGTTGGCATTCCTGGAGCAACCGAACAACACTGTGACTGAGAGAAGCCAGATTGCAAATTAAAAGTGAATAATCCCCACATGGATAATTGAGTCAATTATACAGTATGTTGAACACATACAAATACATTTAGTTATACAATACTCTACGCACTCCCCCAATTTATGCATATCTGAAAAAGATGTGTGCAAATCTACATAATTAAAGGTGTATGATCCAAACATAGATTGCCTTACCTGGCATAATAAGTTTAGAGGGGGTCTAATTTCTCCTCAGCCTTTAAAACATTCTCCTTGTGTCTTGATTCATTGCTGAAATAATACTAATCAACTAAAACTGTTTCAAAGTCCCTTGTGAACGTCAGCCCTTTCTTGGCTGTCTTGGAAAACACAGCTGGAGTTTTAGTAAAGGAGGCTCAAAGCCAGACTCTGTGTAACCTCACACATCTTCCTGTGTCTGATACAAAATGTGGAGATGACGATGTCTGCTTCCCCAGACTATGGTGAGGATTAAGGGATGTGATGTACTTTGAGAGACTCTCCTAAAAGTAGTACAAAGCTCAGACCTCCAGAGTTCTGCCCAAAGAGAGTCCCTGCCAGTCACAATCCGTATATCACACATCCTTTGCATAAATGACTGATCACTTGCTGATATAAGGTGATGCTGTGCCTAATTCACCCCTCAGCTGTCTTGGCACTGTCTGTGCATGGGCACGTATGTCCATGAGAAGGTCCTTAAAGTTGTCTACTTGTGACCACTTACTGCGGCACAGGGACTGACTACTAGAGTCAGGCTTCCATAACCACCCTTTTTTGTTTTGTTTTGTTGTTTTTTTTTGGTTTTTTTTTCGAGACAGGGTTTCTCTGTGTAGCCCGGGCTGTCCTGAAACTCACTCTGTAGACCAGGCTGGCCTCGAAACTCAGAAATCCGCCTGCCTCTGCCTCCCAAGTGCTGGGATTAAAGGCGTGCGCCACCACTGCCCGTCTCCATAACCACCCTTTACTCTTGCCCTCTAAACTAGTCCAGCCAGCTTCAGGATGGATGCAGAGCCCTCTACACTAATCTATTACAAATACCCAGCTCTCCTAGGTGCAGCAAAGGTTTTCCATTTTTCTACTTCAAGTCTACATTTCTACATTCTGTGTTATCCACAATTCTCTGGAAAACAAGCACAGTTACCTACACGCTAGTACCTCGTTACAGGTAATTTCAGAGACGTGGGAATGAGAGCAGAAGAGAAGTAAAGGATGGGGGGGAGTAAAATGCAAAGCGATGTTATCCAATTGTGTGATGGCTAATACTGTCAACTTGACAGAATCTAAACTTAGCTCAAAGACAAGCCTTACGCCCTGCCCTAGTCTTCCTTCATGACCCCTCTATGCCACACCCACACTCCCCTCCAAACCCCTCCCATGTCTCTATAGGAGGATCAAGGTAAATTAAGGTAGGAATACCCACCTTTCATGGGCAGTGCCATTCCTTGGGCAGGGTCCTGTACTGGATAAAAAGGAGAATGCAAACTTGGCACCAGCATTCGGCGCTCCTGACTGTAGACACAGTGTGACTAAGCTACATGACACTCCTGCCACCATGCCTTTCTGGCCATAACGAACTTGCCTTGGAATAAACCAGAATAAACCCTTTCCTCTTTAAGATGGTTTGATCCGGCATTTTGGTACAGCAATCAGGAAAGTAACTAATATAAACCAGACCAGAAAACTAGAGCCTCCAAATACTTCTGGAATTTCTGTCTGGTTGAGACAGAACTACAGATAAGAACCAGAACTGTTCACATTCAGAATCCCTGTCCTAAAATCTTCCAACCAGTTTGTTTGTTTGTTTGTTTGTTTCTTTCTTTCTTTCTTTCTTTCTTTCTTCCTTCCTTCCTTCCTTCCTTCCTTCTTTCTTCCTTCTTTCCTTCCTTCCTCTCCCTCCCTCTCTCTTCCTTCCTTCCTTCCTTTCTTTCTTCCTTCCTTTCTTTCTTTCTTTCTTTCTTTCTTTCTTTCTTTCTTTCTTTCTTTCTTTCTTTCTCTTTCTTTTTCCAGTGTTTTTCTGTGTAGCCCTGGCTGTCCTGGAACTCCCTCTGTAGACCAGACTGGCCTTGATCTCACAGAAATCCACCTGCCTCTGCCTTTTGAGTTCTGGAATCCACACCTGACTGCCCAGCCAGTTTCTGTCTCCTGTTGAAAAGGAAATGTAGCATCACCCCCATCTTTCCTGGGAACCTGCCCTTCCTTCTCGTAAGAACCTGGTCCTGTCTGGACTCCCTTCTTTTACACAGTCTCTTCTCAGGGCCCCTTTGTCTACTCACACTCCCTCCCTCCAATAGGCATGATTTATCTTTTTGGTGTCTAGTAAAGTAGGCTCATTTCTTCCAGAAATCTCTTCCAACCCTAAGTGAACTCTGGACACACCAACAAGCTACTCCAAATACAGCCTTCAGCATCTCAGCCCCAAACACAAGTGATTATCTTCAGAAGTTAATCAGCACGTGCTCACGACCCCAACAGTGTTGTTACTGGACCCTGGGACTTCTGTGAAACAAAGTAGGAACTGAGAGAGATTGGTACCAAACTTGGAAAAATGGAGCAGAGACCGTCTGCATCACCCCTTGTTTACAAAAAAGGAAAGGGTCTCAGAAGTTTTTATAAGGCAATGATAGGTAAAAGATTCCAATGTTAGGAGAGGTCTCCTACCCACCCATCCCCCTCCATGTTTCTTGAAGGATTTGTAGGCAGAGTCTGGCTCTGTCTCTTTCTTTAAGAACCTCTTTCAGGCCCAACTTTCTGTGTCCCCATTAACACTCCAATTTTGCAAGTGAAAACTTGATGGGAAAATGAAGGAGGAAGGATCACAAATGTCCCTCCCTGAGTGAAAAGTACCAAAGGGAGGAGGCTGTGGTGGATTAGAGGCTGAGGGAGGGAGGTGGGTTGGCAAGGCTTTGGAAAGACTCCTCCTTACTTGTGAGGCACAGCTCTTAGATGAAAAGGGAAAGAAAAGGGAAGAGAAAATTCATACACAGAGTGGTTGAAGCAAAAGTCAGACTCCAATAATTTTATACATACAAATACATACATGCATTCATACATGCATACATGCATGCAGACCTACAGACAGACAGACATTTACACATTCACATACTGAGTAGACTGGGAACTAAGTTCCAACACCCAGGCTCCAAGCATTTCACACATATATACATATATACATATGCACATAAACATATATACCACACATGCTTGGTAGGTAGCTGGAACAAAGTTCCAACAATTTTTTTTCTTCCATACTTATATATCTTTCCCAGTAAAATCTTTCAAGCAGTATGAAATTACAAGGTGATTGCACTCTATTTTTCTTCTAGGGAATGACTATGGAAAAACAGGATGTCCCCAACACCTTTATAAGGAATAACATTACGTACTACAGGTAAAGAAAACAAATTATTCCAAGAACTCATATAGATTCATAACTAAGCAACTTGTTATAGATTAACAAAGTGTGAGCAAGCAAGGCAGTTTTCTCTGCCAGTTTCTCTTACTGGCAAGCAATTTGTGGTTACAAAAAAAAAAAAAAGAATTATTATTTATCTTTAAAAGTAATTTTATAGCTGGGCGGTGGTGGCACACGCCTTTAATCCCAGTACTTGGGAGGCAGAGGCAGGCGGATTTCTGAGTTCGAGGCCAGCCTGGTCTACAGAGTGAGCTCCAGGACAGCCAGGGATATACAGAGAAACCCTGTCTCGAAAATTCAAAAAAAAAAAAAAAAAAAGTAATTTTATAAGAATCTTAAAGGGAAACACAAGTCTAAACTGTTATATAAAAATCAGTCATATCTATTTTAAATCCTCAGAATGCATATCTACTTATCAGCAATTCTTAACAAATCATATCAGGAAGCTGAGGACAAAAATGGGTATAAGAAATCCTCACCAGTTCAGCCTGTGTGAGAGTCACATCAGCTAGTGCTGCCAGTGTCTTGTTCCCTGACCTTAAAAGGTTCCTAGCTTAAGTATTAAGAGCATGCCTTTCTGAACTTCAATTGTTCCCTAAGATTTTCTACATCAGAACCAGTAGCAGAAACATCTTAACCTAGCTTCACTAACAGTTTTATTTTTCCAAATGTTTTCTAAGGGACTACCCTTAGATTGTCATTGCTGACAATCTAGATCTTCAAGTCCTTTCCTAGGGTGGTGATTGAGTCGTTAATCTTCTCCAGCAGCATTGTCTGAAAGAGATCAAGCATTATTATTGTGAGTGCCAGAGATACTGTCCGGTGAGGGACTGGAAGCCCCCTGACAGTTTCCGCACAATTCTTAGATTAAGAGGGATGTGAGGGTAACACGCAGAACAGAACTCCACAACAGCACAAAGTCCTCAGAACATGTAGCCCTCGGGGCCATACCTGTCTGAGGCAAACCCACTGTGGTTGTGCTAACCAGTGGGCCGCATTTCCATGAGTTCTAAAGCCATTTGTCGTTCCTCCTGCACGGCCCTCAACTTTGCTAGGTGCACGAAGCAAAGGACCAACGGGGCAGAATCAGCGTTTCCTGCTCCACAGAGCTCATCCTAGACTGAGGACAAACACAAACCTCCTATGGAGTATCTCTCAGAAGCCAGTCTTTATTTCCTCCTTCCACTCTAACGCCCAGCCACACCCCTGCCCCACACCAACACTGGGTCACAGCCGACAGCCATGTTTTAGCTGGAGTACGCACTTAACCTCATAGGTGTGGGAGACTCAGCTGGGATTGGAAGCAAAGAACGCTTCTGTGGGTTGTAAACATGTCACTGTTCAGTCCAGCAACGCTCCCCAGATTCCAAAGGGCATAATGTTTTTCGACTGTGCATTTTGACTCGTTAGTTGGTTGTGTAAACGTTCCTGTTTGGGTGAGATACTTGAGAAACAAGGACTGCTTGAACACAGTCTGCTCTCTGAGGATTTGCATAATGTGTGGTGATGTGGAAAGAAGACGAAATGCCTAGAAAAGAAAAAAGAAAAAAGAACAGGGTCAAAGCCGCAGGCTGCATTTGCCAGTCCAAATCTCATCTGCAGTTCGCTTACAGTCACGAAATGGATGGTAGGGTCGAGGGCAGGATGCAAACCTTAATTAGAATGAAGCACAAATATATACTCTGTGATACACAGATTGATCTCCTTCTAATCTATGCTCCAGCTGCAAGTTGAAAAAAAAAAAATCTGGAATTTTCACCTCTCTCCGTTTTTCATTTGCACCTAGTTTCCTCAATTCCACCTCCCAGAGGCCACTGCCGTTTACAGGACTGGTGCTCACACATAGGATGTGTGAAAACCTGACTGGTTTCTGCAGTAATTTTCACCTACGAACGCCATTTGAAGGGGATCAGATGGTGCGTCCCACTGTAGACGTGGTAGAGTCCTTTTCATCCACTAACTGGTGAAGAAAATTAAAACGTCACTAGCAGCCATCAGGAAAAGTAACAGCTGTAATGGAGAAAAGCAGCTTTGCTTAACACACTAAGAAAAGAGCCACAGCCGAGTTGGAGGCTAAATGTGCTCCCCAAGTGGCTGAAATGGTGCTGGGAAAAGAAGGTGCTCATGAGAATCCTGGTGTACCCCCTGTTTGGACAGGAGCAGAACTGGAAAGTCAATGGCTAGCCAAGGGAGAATCAGGAAAATCCCTGGAGAACAAGGGTCTCAGGGGACTGATACAGGTCATGGCGGAGGCTTGAGTGGTCCAGGGGCTACTCTTTCAATGCTATTGATTGAATAGTAAACAGAAGCAATAAGATAGGGGGGAAATTACACCTTATTGTTTCACACATAAAGAGGGAGTTAGCAAATATAAACAGAGAGGAAGAGTTACAATGCAACCACAGGACAAAGGGCTTCTCTCAACACCTCCGTTTCTTTGTTAATGTTCTGAACCCCCACAAACACTCTGAGCCCTCTTCTCTGTGCTAAGCAGCAAATGGGAAGAGTAGCCCCCCTCCTCGGACCCACCACCACCATGTAGACTCAGGAGGAATCAGAGGCTCAGGGGTACCACAGTGAAGAGTGGATCTGCAGCCTGGGGCGTCCTCTTGGGGCTTAGACACAGTCTGACAAAGTGAGCAAATCCTCTCGATACTGGTCTGTTAGCAAAAGCTGAACTGAGAAAGGTAAAACCTGAACCCACTAATAAACACACTATCAGATTCCCTTTAAGCTTTTATTAAAAGTAAGTAGAATTCAATACTGAAGCATCCACCTGGCATTCTAAATGGAAAGATGCATTGATTCTATGCAAATACGCCAGAGAACCAGGAAAGCTTTGGCATAGTGTCAGAGAGAGCAGAGCCCTGGCAGGCCTACCCAGGTAAGACAAGAAGGAAGAGGCACCATGGGAACTGTGCGGAATCCTACAGGAAGCTCCTAACATAAGTTGACAGTGTACAAAGGTACATACATGCTCACACACAAACCGTGAGCATGGCAGAGCAGTGCTCAGACAAAACCTAGTGTGGAAATTAGCAATGGTCAAGAACAGAAGGACAACTCGGTAATTAAATGTCAAGACAAACTTAGATGTGAAGAGCAAAGCCAAAGAAGCAGAAAAAACAACAAACCTCGCCAGTGCCTGTTCTGTGGTTAGAGACTACAGAAACAGGACAGACAGAACTGAAACACACAACCCTCATGTTACACATGAGGTACCGTGACTGAAGAAACATCTGTAGTCATCACCAGAATGGGGTGAGTTCAGGGTACTTATGCTCTTTGATAAGATTATAATTTCTGCTTTGTATCTTTCTGTGTCACTTGAATTTCCAGTAATGAGTTATTTTTTTTACAAAAACAGTAAAGCCACTATTCAAAAATAGGGAAGGGGGAGGAGGACTGGTTATTTACTTTTTCCTAAACATTAGGTATTAAAGTATGTAACATATCTACTAAACATATTGACATTGTGTAAAATTATGACTTTTGCCCATTTATCGCCAGTGGTGTTTCTAAAGCATTGTAAAAATCAAGATACCTCTCCATAATCCATTCTGGAGAACTGGGAGTCGAATATTTATTTTTGTTGCTGTTGTTTTGTTTTCTCAAGGCAGGGTTTCTCTGTGTAGCCCTGGCTGTCCTGGAACTTGCTCTGTAGACCAGGCTGGCCTTGAAGTTGTACAGATCCACCTGCCTCTGCCTCCTGACTGCTGGGACTAAAGGTGTGTGCCACCACACCAGGCTCTAAAATCACGTTACAAAAAATGATTTATTTTTATTATTTTCAATTATGTATCTGTGTCTGTATATATGTGTCTGTCTGTGTGTGTGTCTGTGTCTTTGTTTATATGTGTGTATCTGGGTATATGCCTGTATATGCGTGTATGACTTTGTTTATGTATACATATTGTGTATGTGTGTATGTGTCTGCCTGTCTGTGTATGTGTCACTGTATGTGTCTGTGTATGTGCATATGTCTGTGTATTTGTGTCTGTGTGTCTGTGTAAATGTGTATGTATGTTTGTGTATGTGTGTATGTGTCTGTATGTGTATATGTCTGTGTGTGTACATATGTCTGTGTGTTTGTGTGTATGTGTCTATGTCTCTGTGTATGCATATGTGTATATGTATGTGAGTGAAGGTGTCCACAGAAGTCAGCAGTCAGGTCCTCCTTAAGCTGGAGTTGCAAGAGGTTGTAGCTGCCTGACATAGGTGCTGGGGATCAAATTCTAATTCTCAGAAAAAATAGTATGTGCTCATCACCGAGTTCTTTCCAGCCTCCTGATGCCATCCTTCTGGTACCTTATACAGGAGAGTAATTCATTAAATGTTATCAGAATTTACTTAAGACTTTTTTTGTGTTAAGGAAAAATCTGAATTATTAATACAACTGCATTTGAAAAGAAGCCAAACACATATCTTCAATATAGCCACCCATATTTTATTTACCGAGGATTTTTAAAAGGCTTTCTTCTCTTCACTGTTTGCTTAGATTAGTAAATTGACAAGATGGGCTCGGTTATGTTCCTTCGGGATCTGAGCCAGCACAGCACAAGTTAAGTGGTGGGTCTAACAAGCCGAGCAGGCAGGAGGGCCTTAATGTGCCTCGTGAGAACCAGGAGCTACTACACAGGATTTTCAGGACTGTTCATCCTTCTCACTGATCAAGCATGACATGCTCGGCCTCTGTGTCTTCTAGCCTTGAGGTGTCTCCTTGAATAGGCTCTCCCAGTGGTTCCCATAATCTCACGCAATGAGAACAGCAACTGAGTAAAGAAACCAAGTCTCCAAGATTACACAGTCTGACGGAGTTCACAGTTTCTACTATGGCAACCACCCAGTCACTCTTTTCTCTGAACTGCAAATGGGCATACATAGGGCTGTATTTCATCATAATGTCCATACTTATACATTCCTCAATGACCCCAGAATGCCTGGTACCATGCTGGTACCTGACACAAAAACTTAACCCAAGATTTAACGTACAGGTTAATGAAAGGGACAGAACAGAAGCAGAAAAATAGCATGGGAAGATAGAGAAAAAGAATGACATGATAGACATATGTCATCTGGAAAATCGAGGTCATTCCAATCGACCATTCTGTGACAAGAGAGGAATTTGGTTTACTGATCATATAGAGGCAAGGAGGAAGAGAGATCCTTTCCAAGATTCCGGCAGAAGAAGGGATTGGCACATCGATGCATTGGATTGGATGAGCCACCGTTTCTCAGAAGCAAGAAGTGTTGTAAAGAACATGAAAGAGTAGCAGGGTGAGCACAGTAATACTCATAGCTGCTGAGGAGCAGGTCTGAGTCTGACTAGACAGAGGGAGACATTGTCACAGGCAGACAGGGTGATACCAGACAGCCCGAGAGCCAGATGTCATCCAGCTGAACATTTAATCCACTTCATTTACTAACTTTATTTTTCTTCTAGATGTGTCCTTTGTATAAAATTTCCATTCTGAGGTTTAAAAAAAAATTCCCAAACTCAAATGACATTTACTGTGTTGAGGGAAAAAAACCTGTCAAAATATTGAAAATTAAATAATGTAAATAAACTTTTGAGAAAAAATTTTATTGCAAATATGCTGGAAACTCTCAGAATCTCACATTCAAATAATCTTTTAAAATATTTTTCTGATTGTTTTTGTAGATAGCCCTAGATATAAATATACATGTATACAAAAAGTTTAAGTTACCCTTGGTGGTGTAGAGAGTAATTCCTCTTCCATACCCTATAGGCTATGAGACAAAAAGCCCAGTGCCATGTGTAAGTTACCTCTTTTCCAGTTGTTGGTCCATAGAGACCTCCCCAACCCTGACACACACTAAACATTGCAGGCAAATTCCATTGTTCTTGGTTACTCTCAGAGCTTGATGGTGTGACCACATTGCTAAGGAGCCACATATTTGGATCACAGGCCATGAAGAAATCAAGCTATAACTGACCTGGAGTCGCCATCCCTCCTGCCTATCTCTTATAGTGCTGGAAGGTTCTAACCACGTTACTGGGGGAGAGAAGCTATCAGCAGTCTTACCCAGCTGTGAGCTCTGTGGGCTGCAGTAATGCCTGACTGGCAAGATACGGCTTTTGGTGCAATGTGTCTGAATGTTGTGTGAATAACTGGCCACTTTCTGTTGGATTTAAAGCCATTTCACAGAAAGAAAACAAAGCAGGACACTGTAAAACTGGGTCAAGAACTCATGGCTGGGGTAGGTCATAGGCCCTAAAGGAGAATCTATTACTTTATACTGTTAAATGTGCATATACTAAACTGCCCCTAACTTATCGATTAGATGCGTAGGTTAGTAGATGCTCACCCCCTTCAGAGAAGCTCCTGTTAGCAGTAAATGGTGATGAATGCAGAAGACTCACAGAGGGTCGACGAGTGCAGGATAAGAGGCTACAGAATACTCAGCCCTAAACGTGACATCTACTCCACATCCCTTCCCTTAAAGGCTCCTGATCATCCTAGAAGATGGGGTCGAAAGATAGGAAGGTCGGATATTTGACAGAACAAAAGCCAGAGGTAATGGAGGATTGCTGAGAAACAGTGTTTTCTGGACATGACACAGCCATTACGTACATGAGCTATCAACATCTTGACTCCATGAACAAGCCCTGCAGAAAATCAAGCCAGCCACGACCCCAGCATAAACAGAGAGGGGTTCACAAAAGCCCCATTCCTAGCTCTAGTGAGACTGGCAATTCATGACTACTAGGAGAGGGAGGGTATCAGCTTTCTTTGGGAATTTGGTCCCTGGTAGGCTGCCCTATGCTCCACTGGATGGTCCTGCAGCCACACCATATTCCGTGGCTTGATCTTACAATCATATACTTAATGGCATCACAGAGTGAACTCCGTGGGTTTTAAAGGGAACACATTAAGTTGGGAAGTGAAGTAGTGGTGGAGGGGATATTGGAGGAGTTAGAACGAGGAGAGAGGGGATTTGATCATACAACACGTTGTATGGTGTAGGAAATTCTCGAACAACAAATGTAAATAAAATAAATTTCACAGTGGTGGGAAAGAAACAAGTCTGGTTTAAAACTGAACTACATATAAATAGCCAGCAGGGGGAGACAAAACCATGCACGTTTTTTCCTTTCCTATAGTTTTAAGGAAATGGATTATTAAAAATTAATGCAAAGAACCCTACTTTTTCTAGAATCTATACTAAAAATCATGAAAATTATATTATTTAATGCTGCTGTGCTGCTGAGTACTGTATGGACAAAATCAAAGGTTAAAATAGGATTCTCAATCTGAAGCAACACAATGAAAAACAACCCTCCCTTTTTCTTTCTTATATATTCTCTCTCTCTCTCTCTCTCTCTCTCTCTCTCTCCTCTCTCTCTCTCTCTCTGTGTGTGTGTGTGTGTGTGTGGTGTGTGTGTTTGCTAGCAGAAACTATCTCAAAGTAAGGTAAAATCTGTTATATTTCAGATGAAATATTCTTCAACTGAGTATGTGAGAACCTAACCCATTTCCAAATCAGAAAACATTGGTTACCTGTGCGCTGTAAGAACACAGAAGGCCCTCTTCTTTTTGGTCTTAGGTTTGTCTCAAAAGCAAGTTGTAGAAATTAGGAGAAAATTAATTTGATGCAATTACCCATAAGTGTCTGTTCACTTTATGGGCAGGATAGATACTGTCTGTCTCTCTTTAACTGGATTCAACTCTGACCAGCCTAAGGACGGAGGACCTTGATCTTTACTATCTATTCAATAATTTAATTAAAATTTTGAAAAACAGTCATTAAGGAAAAATAAAAAGAATGTTTTGTACAATTGAGTTTACACACTGGAAAACAGATAAAACATGATTCCTAGAAAATAGAACTGTCTGAAATTCATACAAGAAAAACATAAGATTATTTTGAAGTGAGCATATTATTTCAAACATTCCTATATAAAGCTGGTACTCTTCATCCCTCTTCTGCCTCCTCTTCCTCCTCCTCTTCCTCCTCCTTCTATCAATTACCAAGAACAACTCCTGAGGTAGGGATAAGACTTTGTGAGCCCCTTCCCTATCCATGCTGGGGAAGAAAAGAGGGAGAGAGGGAAGGGAGGGAAAGTAGGTAGAGAGAGGAGACAGAAGAGACTGAGGAAGAAGAAGAGAGGAGGTAAGAGAGGAGGGAGGAGAGGAGGAAGAGAGGCAAGTCTTGTGGGCTAAATGACTTTATTGGTAAATCTCAACAAACCACATTTAAGGATGAAATTCTTATCTGAAGCAAAGCCTTCTAGAGCAGAAAGAGAGAAGGTAACCCCAATGTTTATGACATCAAAACCCACTTCCAAAAAGATCAGTAGAATTGCTTTTCTTACTCTTCTTGTCAAGCCCAGCTAATCACAGTGGACATAAGAAACAAACTCAATCAGAGATGAAAAGCAGGCAGCTGGCCCCGGAACTCGAACAAGCAGAAGTGCTGTGGTGTTTGTGTTTGTTGTCTTTACAGCAGACTCCTGGGTATTTGAAGACTGGCTAATAGAGATGACGTGATTCAGAAATGGCAAGCATCATGAAAGGCCTTCAGCAGCATGGCTTCTGCAGCCAAAGGCCAAGAAAGGAGCAGCTAACCCACAAGACAGGACACTTCTGGACCTGGCCCCTCAATTCTAGCCAAGGGCAATAGGTCAAAACTGTCCTCTCTCTCACTCCAGCTGAGTGGGGAAATGGAGACCCTCTACCCTGGTCATACTACGCCAAGGTTCCTCAACAGGACAGATCCATACCAAGACAGCTTAAACACCTGAAGAGAGACCAGACTTTACTGGAAGAGAGGGGCAAATCGAAGGGCAGGTAGTTTCTCTTCAGAAACCACAAGATCCAGGGGGAAGTGGCAAAAACATGCTCTGAGTGAGAAAGGAAAGGGTGGATATACTAAACTCTACCTGAAATAAAGAAATCCCTCAGAAAGGAAGGGAAAATCCAGACACTGTCCAATGGATACTCTCTCTGTAATCATGCCCCACATGAATGATTAGTATTCTCAAGAAAGGCTGGCTGTTTTCTCCTGAGATCAAGCCCACGAGAAGTTGTCTGCTCCTTACCCCATGGCATAGCATACAGAGCCAGACTCTAACCACATGGAGATAATGGAAGAGAAGGACACAGAGACACATGTGTTAGAAAGAAATAGTTTCTAACTATTTCCCATCTGCAGAGGACAGATTCCCCCTACAGGGAACCAGAGACCCATCAAAGAACCTTCTACAACTAATAAGCTGTGGAAATCTGTAAGATACGTGACAAATATATATAAAATCTCTTGTATGTTTGTATGTTTGCAGTGAATACTGTTTTTTTTTTTTTTTTTTTTTTTTTTTTTGGTTTTTTCGAGACAGGGTTTCTCTGTGTAGCTCGGGCTGCCCTGGAACTCACTCTGTAGACCAGGCTGGCCTCGAACTCAGAAATCCGCCTGCCTCTGCCTCCCAAGTGCTGGGATTAAAGGCGTGCGCCACCACCGCCCGGCGAATACTGTTATTTTAAATAGGCTTATTTACAACTGCTCAGAAACATGAAGCTGCAATAGTGCACTTTTGTAACCTCACACTGGGGAAGATAAGACAGTTAGGTGTCTGGGGCTTGTTTGTAGGCCTGGATTTTTCACAGCCTACTTTAATAAGGGTTCTTAAATGCTTTAATCTCCCTTCTAGCCTACCCCACACCAGAGGTAGTGGAAAGGAAAGGTTAATAGGGCAAAGGGGAATGTGGACCTATTTTGAAAAAGTTCTTTGGAGCAAATCCAATCTGCCTGTGTTGTCAGGATATCAGCAGTTTGGTTCACAAAAATCAGTAGTGTCAGCTCGATCCACTGGCAAACACCATTCATGAATCAGGAATGGCAATTTGTCCAGAAGAAACTGTGAGAGGCTCTGCCAATAGGCCCTAGTCTGAGGAAGCTGCCAGAAGCCACTGGAATATCATGAGAAGTTCTTTGGTCAGTGAAGAAGACAAGGGAAACCAATGCCAAATTATCATCAGAAAAGACCAGTGTCACCAAAACCCATTGAAGACCAGCAAAGAGTGGCAAGCTAAACCAACGACACAGTGTCGTCCACTGTCTGTTGGGTTATACTCACACCCTTTCCAAACATCACATGTTCTCTCAAGCATCCACTCTAACAAAACATCACACGCCCTTTTCCCAGGCAGCTTCCAGAAAAACACCATGTGTCTGTTCTCAGCAAAAGAACAGTAAAACATCCTCTTATAAGACAGTTTCCAGAAAAACATCACATGACACAACTGAGTCTTCAAAGAAACCAGACATGTCCGCTTCACTTGTTGGCCAGCCAGCTTAACCTATCCAACAAGCTAAGGTCCCAATGAGAGACTCTGTTCCAAAACCAAGGATGGATGGCTTCTGAGTTTTGATATCTGAGGTTGACTTCTGGCCTACATTTGCAAAAGCATGCGTGCATGTGCGCGCGCGCGCACACACACACACACACACACACACACACACACGTACACCTGCATCTATGTGCATGCACACACACACATACACACACTCATGAAAAAAAAAAAATTAATGAAACTGCAATGCCAAGGACCAGCCTCAGCCTGGAGAGGGGCTCTGAGGAAGGGGTGTCTAGGAGTAAAGAAACAAACAACTTGAAGTCAAATCATGAGTCCAAGCTGGTGGCCTATGCTATGCTGAAGACAGCGTCCAGCCTGGTTCTGCTTTCTTTCTGCTCTGCTTTCTCTCTCTGATTTACTTTCTCCATTTCTGTGAAGAGCTCTAGACTGCTCTCTCTCTCTCTCTCTCTCTCTCTCTCTCTCTCTCTCTCTCTCTCTCTTTCTCTCCATTCTCCTTGAGACAGTTCACTAAGCAGTTATCTATCTCTATTCTAAAACATTCTCTGGATAGCTCAACTCCTGCAGATCATAAGCCTGGGCTTTTATTTTACATATCAATCCAGCCATTTACTCCAGGTTCCCTTTCGATTATCCTGTGGATCAGCATCCAGGACCCCAGCCCCTGGATTCTTTGGAGACAACAAGCACACATTTGCTTTTAACCTTGCAAAAGAGATCTGCCTGCCTCTGTTAGGCACAGCTGATAAACTAGCTGTGTGGGACCCAGTCCTGAAATTACCATTTCTATCATAACTTGCTGTGTCCTGGGCTAATCCTGAACTCAGGAATCTGGCTGCCTTTGTACCTTTCTGATAAGCTAGTTCATTAATGCAGCTGCCTTTGTTCCTTTACATAGGCGAAGCCTCTCATCTAATTCATATTGCATCCTTATTTTTTGCAGTTGAGACATTATTTATTTTTTAACTCATGTTTTTAAAGTTCTTTCCCATAGCCTTAAGGGCTGTCCTGAAGGTCCCAGCATGTACCTATGTGCTGAGACCTTAGCCACACCTTCACCTCCTGGACTCCTGCTGTTTGATTATCATGGAGTCATTAACATTAATAGGGAGGATATTCCTTAAAGGCTGAATGTAAAATATGTACATTATAATACAAACAAGTCTTAACCCCCTAGCAGCAGTCTACACACTTGAAGACTGCAGATCCTGTCCCAGGGGCAGGACCAGGTCGTTCTGTCCCCAGCAGAGGCATGCCAGACCCAGCACTGGAAAAAAATCACAATTTTTTTTTAAAGCAAGTATAAGTGTTAGATAGTAAAGAATATGTTGCTTGTCCAACACAGGATGTTAAGTCACTTCCCTTCCTTTTACTATGGGAACAGTAGAATGTTTAGGAAATCTGAGAAGCTGAAGACAATTCCTAGATCAAACTCTAATAAATTTGTGAAAAAAAGATTTGAAGCCTACTTAAGTTAGAACTTGTAGAACATTGTCTAAAATAGCCTAGCAAGTGTCATTTCCTGTTTACAGACACTACAGAGCAGGAGGAAAGAGAAACTGGATGAGAAAAAGAGCTACGAAGATTCCACTAGTTATGTTACACAAGAATATGAGCTAATTAGAAGCACAGGCAGCCTGGCAGGTGGCAAATCGCTGTCTATGGAATGAACCCACCTGCAGGGCTACAGTGCTGCGCACCTCCGGGACCATCACTGGCACTGGTCTGTGTAAAAGGAACTCCTGGTGAACAGCCCAATATTGAAGACTTGCTCATACAGATGTTTAAGCATTTCTAAGACACTACAGAAACACTCAATATCCAAGTAGGTACTTGTTCCCATCCCAAGAAAGCAAATAGACCTGTAAATCTCAAAGTTAAATGGTGCCTCTGTGACCATTCTCCCAAAGTAACTTAACTATATTGGCATTGGGGCTGGAAAGGAGACAGATCAAGTCATATCAAACACTATGTGGATATTCTTTCACTATTATAAACTAGTGTCCCACGAAGTTGTCATGAAGATGGGTGAGGTACAGCATTCCAGTTCAAAACCTTTACATAAATGGACACAGGATGACTTGTCTAAAACCTAAAGCAAGCAGCAGTTTATATTCAGATGACCTGCATGAATTCTTTTTCCTTCCTATCACTATACATATTCATGAGACACATCATAAGCATAGAATGATGGCAAAGCAGAGAAGAGAAAAATCCCATTATACCAAGGAGACAATTTCCTTGGTTAATGCAATCAGACCATGGAACCTCATTCCCTATTAATCTGAATTCAAATCAAGTAGCTAATAAGCTTTAGTCAGTCCATGATACTTACAAAATGAGTTTCTAACAAGTCACAAAAATTTATTTTTGCCAAAATTATTTAGTGTGGGAGGCTCTTCAAACATCCATTTAGTTGGTATTCAATCAAGATGAACGAGATAAACTCAATTTCTAAAATCATATTTCATAAACCTGATTCCTAAAGTCGTATTTTACAATCCTGATTTCTAAAATCACATTGGACCATGTTTTACTAGGTTTTGTGTAAGTAGCAGGCAATGTCTGCTGAGGAATTGTTTTTATATTTTTTTAATTAATGGGAAAGTTGCAAATATAACTTGCTAATACACTTACTTATCAAGACAGATCATTTAAGGCCAAATTACCTTGTTGCTTAAGAGAGAAGAACAGAGGAAATAGAAAGGAGAGATTGGTGCCACTTTGTTTTTAGTATGACGGCAGAGACTGGTGACGTAAGAAGGGTTTTCCACACTTACCAGGAGGATCACCAAGGAAGCTGCTTTGAAGAAACAGATAGATGCCTACGTGCCTAGGCTGTAGTTCTGGAAGTGCTGATTTTGGAGGACGAGGAGGAGGCTCAGAGATGAATGTTATTAAAAGTCCTGCGTGTGATTATGGACTAGCCAACTTTGCATGCTGTGTTGCCTGGGAAGGTGTTATGATCAGGGCGGGCTTTGGGTATACATAGCATAGATGGTAGAGGGCGTTCGAGCATGCACGAAGCCTTGGATTCCATCTCTAGGATGGCATAGTAATACACACTTTTAATACCAGAAGGTGGAGGCAGAGGAATCTGAAGGTTGGGGTCATCCTCAGCTATGTAGGGAGTTAATTATATCTCAAACAATACCAGAAATGCTAGCTTTTTAGTGAATTCTTCTTACTGGGGCCAATTTAATTGGGGCTGCATTGACTCAGTTGTAAAGGCAGAATTAAAAGAACTGAAAATGAAAATGGTTTGGTTTAAGCCCACAAACTCCACAAAGGTAGAGAGAAGGTGGCTTTTGGTTGATGCTCTGTCTCCAGCATCTAGCTCAATGTCTGGCACAGAAACCCCTCCTCCCATGAGCTGAAACAGTTCAAAGATAAACAGTCCTAAAGCAGTGCATCAGGTCCACTATTTAGAAAATCAAAAGAATCAAATGAAAAGGACCTTCATCCTTTTACCTAGCCTTAGGGCAATGACATGCCCATTGAGCTCTCAAAAGACTTGACTTGAGTGATTTCACTTTTTAATCTCTCTGGACTGTGATGGCTAAAGGTCACAAACTCAGAGACACTTGCCATAGTGTTTGGCTCACAGCGTAGATGTTCCAGAAAGGTGACTTGAGGGTTTCAGGTGTAGCTCAGTGATAGCACTTATGGCACATGCACAAAGCCCTGGGTTCAACAGGCAGCCACAAAAGTAACTGAAATCCAGAAAAGCCAGTAAACCATGGGAAACAGAGCAGGAGGATCTTCATTCTCGTTATGAGTCAGGAGTTCCATAGGCACAGTAAATCTTTCATTTTCATGTCAAAACATATTCTCGAGTAACAAGTCCAGGACTGTCTTTCTACCATACGAAGATTGTACAGAAATAAGTATTTTAATGGTTTATGGAAGGAAACAGAAACTCTGAAAACCCAGCTTTTAACACTTCACATTTATTTGAAACAAGATTCTTAGTAGATTAAAATAGTACCAAGTCACTAAGCCCCACTTCCTTGCATTACACATCTAATATAACTTAGAGAAGTGCTTTTCATGCATGGCCCCCAGGCCTGTGACATCAGCATCATCTGGGAATTTGTTTCAAATGTAAACTGAGTCACAATCCACATCTTAAGTTAGTAATTTAGGACTTGAGAGTTCTCCAGACAAAGAATGTAAGAGAAACTGACTTAAGATGGGGGAATTAGTAAGTTTGGTGTTGGAGAGATGGTTCTGACATGTAGAGGCCACTCTGCTCTTGCAAAGGACTGGGGTTTGCTTCCCAGCATTGATTTCAAGGGGTTCATAAAAGCCAGTAACTCAAGCTCCAAAGAAGCCAACATCTCTGGCCTCTGCAGGCACCTGCACTGATGTACATGAAGTCATACAAAGACACACACACCCACACCCACACCCACACACACACACACACACACACACACACACACCCACACCCACACCCACACCCAAGCACAAAGATATTAGTTTATAGAAAGCTGAATTCAACTTTCCAGATACCTGCTACCATATGTCAGAACAGAGACAACCACATCGTGCTTTCTGTCCGCTGCTCTCCATACATCCAACTAGTAAACATATGAGCCACTCTGAGAGCCACTCTGAGTATCACTGAAGGCTAACTTCCTCTAAAAAACAACCCCTGAAATACTGACCTGTAAGGAAACGTGTTAATCACTGACTTTCAGCATACTCAAGTCTTCGCTTATCAATTTAGTAAACTAATATATAACTTAGTAAAATATAAATGTATGGTATTAAAATATTGCCATTACAAAATTTAAGTTTAACACCAAAATATAAACAATAAAAAATAAAACTAAAATATACGGTATAAAGGCACAAGTTTGCTTTTCTTGGTGATACATGACATTCTAAGAAAAACATTCATTTGGTTGTCTGTTCTAGGTAACAGCTTTCAGATACAGAGTTCTGCAAATCTTGAGATTATGGTGTTCTCAACCAGACACCCTCAGAAGGGAGAGGTGTGACTTCAAGGCCGAGCTGAGAGTGCTGCTAATGAGGGGACTGATTGTCCACTCCTGCAGCCTTTGGTCACCAGCTGAGGAACCTGAGAGGGTCTACCCAAGTACTGTTCACTCTATATCCATCTGTAGCTTGAGAGAATATTTTGCCCAAATACTAACACCTATCCAAGAGGAAAAAAAGGTTGACTTAAACGTGTACATATATAAAATATATTCTATATATGGCCATACATACATTTATGAATGTATGTATGTGTGTGTGTGTGTGTATATGTATAAGAAACAGAAGCCAGGAATGATGTACTATACCTAAATTAATACAACTGGAGAAGCTGAGGCAGGAGGATTGCCATAAGTTCAAGGCCAGCCTGAGCTACAGAATAAGACCTTCTCAAAACAAACAAATGCACAGCCTCTCACACATACACACACACACACACACACACACACACACACACACTCACACGCAACGAGACAGGGGTAGCGGGGGAGAGGGAGAGAGAGAGAGGAGAGTGTCTATGCATAATATCTCCTAGTCAGGAACACTAAATGGCAGGGTGCTGATGACCTCGCCAGACTCGGTGACGATAGCGTCGTAGACCCAGCGGCGGTTGCACCGGCACTCCGGCCCACACTTGTTGGAGTTGCACTTGGGGCACGGGTAGAAGCACCCCAGGCAGTTCTTCTCCAGGCAGTCGCACAGGTCCACATCATTACAGATCAGCCTGCCGCTTTTGTCGTACTTCTTCATCACCCTGCAGAGAAGAAAAGGCCACGTGGTGAGAGTGAGCTAGCGCTGCTGTCCTCTCCAGGTGAAGAGGGGATGCACAGCCTGTCATGTGCATGGACGCACTCTCGGCAGACCGCATCCCTGAAGTTATCAGAAACAGTCTGCTGCGCGCAATGGCACTGGTAAGCTGGGATAGTCAGCCAGCAAGCACAGCCAGGACTGTTGCTGAGAACATCTTAGATGTCCAGCATTTCTGGAGCATCTAATCATCCATGTAAAAGCACTGGAATAGCTGGCTGAAGCTTCCTGCTAAAACGGTTCTACATATCCCTCTAAAATATCAGCAGGTTGATGGTATTTTCCTGTTGGGAGAGGTCCCTGCAAACATAACCAGCAGAACGTTAATCCCATGAGGCAAGAAGGAAGTCTGGTTCAACACAGCTCAGTAGTCAGTGCTGGTTTAAATTATCTAGAGACTGACTCTGGGCAGTTAATTTTAGGCGGATTTAAGTAAATGACAATTTGGAAAAGAAAGTTTTCCAGTGTAACACAATCTCATGTGCACAATAAAGATTAAGGTATAATTACATCAAAATTCTTTTCAAAGTATAACCTCTTCCGTGAAGATGGATTCTGCAGATAGACTACATGTGTAGGGGCCTGGAGAAGGATCTAGTGTGGTCTCTATGATACAGGAAGTACAAAGGTCACATGGCTATAAACCATCCCCAGTCCAGTAGGTAGGGTGGGGGGAGGTGTGGCCTGGCCTTACAGAATGGTTCCTGCTTCTGGGAACAGGAGCTAGGTATGGTCTGGCCATACAGATAGCGCAGAAGTCACCAAGCTATTAACCACATCCACTCCCGGAATTCTGGATGGAAAACAGGTATTGCAAGCCCTTCCACTGAGGAGAGAACCCTGCGTGTTTAACATTCCTGGTTCCCCTAGAGCTATCTGTGAGCACAAGGGCTTCACGCCCTTCACATTTTTATCTACTGATTTTGTACTCTTTTTCTCTCTTAAAAGTACTCTAGTCAAAACTACTCCCAGCAATTGGGAGGCAGAGGCAGGCAGATTTCCGAGTTCGAGGCCAGCCTGGTCTACAGAGTGAGTTCCAGGACAGCCCGAGCTACACAGAGAAACCCTGTCTCGAAAAAACCAAAAAAAAAAAAAAAAAAAGGAAAAGTCATGTGATTGTAGGAATGGATTTGGGATATTGAGTGGGTACAATGCTATCACTAACTACAACCACTGTTAATGCACAGGTATATAAATTACCTGGAGACAGCTCACACTGCCTGTAAATTCAGGGAATTTAGGGAATCTGACAGCATTTTATGGCTTTTAGGAGGGGTCTCCACACACATGGCATTGCATTCATGCAAGCACATACACAAATTTTAAATGATTTATATGAAGCAGGAGGAGTGAAAGTTAAGCATTCATATTTTTAAAATTAGAGATTTTCAAATATTCCAAAGGTGATGACATAGGCCATCCTTAGGATGGTATTTTTTTTTTTTTAAGTGTTTTCCTATTATTGAAAATAGAGCCTACCCACTGGCCTGCGGTGGCACATTGCTGTAGTGCTCGCACTCTGTCACTAGGGCGCTCTGTCTGTCCCGTGTTCGATCCCACTGTCCTTCATTCGGGGGAAAAAAAAAAAAAAAGAAAGAAAAAAGAAAATAGAGCCGGGCAGTGGTGGCCCACGCCTTTAATCGCAGCACTTGGGAGGCAGAGGCAGGTGGATTTCTGAGTTCGAGGCAGGCCTGGTCTACAGAGTGAGTTCCAGGATAGCCAGGAATACACAGAGAAACCCTGTCTTGAAAAATCCAAAAAGAAAAAGAAAGAAAGAAAAAAAGAAAAAGAAAAAGAAAGAAAAGAAAGAAAGAATGAATGAAAAAGAAAGAAAGAAAGAAAATAGATTTTTTTTTTCCTCAGCTGGGTGTAGCGATACATGCCTTTAATCTCAGCACTCAGGAGGCAGAGGCAGGCAGATCTCTGAGTTCAAGGCCAGCCTAGTCTACAGAGTGAGTTCCAGGACAGCCAGGGCTATACAGAGAAACCTTGTCTGGAGAAACAAACAAACAAAAGGGGAAAAGTGCTAAGCAGTGGTGGTGCATGTCTTTAGTCCTAGCATTAGAATCTATAAAAATAGATTTTTTTCTCATGCCACACATCCTGATTATAATTTCCCTCCCTCATTTTTTTATGCATAAAATATGGTATGTAGATGTGCTGATCTTTTTTTTTTTTTTTTTTGGTTTTTTTCGAGACAGGGTTTCTCTGTGTAGCCCAGGCTGTCCTGGAACTCACTCTGTAGACCAGGCTGGCCTCGAACTCAGAAATCCGCCTGCCTCTGCCTCCCAAGTGCTGGGATTAAAGATGTGCACCACCACCGCCCGGCGATACAAAACCATTTTTAAACAGGTGATTTTTAATTTAAGATTTATATACCTCTCCTCTAGCCCCCACAGTTTCCCTAAGTAACCCAAGCTGTCTTTCAACTTGGGGTCTTTTTGCCTCTGCATCCAAGCACTGGCATTCCAGGAATGTGCCACACCCTGCTCTCAACTAGTTTCTTAAAGATGCTAACATCCAGACCTCTGGAGTCTTAGTGTATTATAGAAGAAAATTGTGAAAGCGTAACAAGATATAACCTTCAATTACTTTGCTTTAAAATCAAGGAGAACGCCGGGCAGTGGTGGCGCATGCCTTTAATCCCAGCACTTGGGAGGCAGACACAGGTAGATTTCTGAGTTCGAGGCCAGCCTGGTCTACAGAGTGAGTTCCAAGACAGCCAGGGCTATACAGAGAAACCTTGTCTCTCTTTTTTTTTTTTTTTTTTCCCCGAGACAGGGTTTCTCTGTGTAGTCCGGGCTGTCCTGGAACTCGCTCGGTAGACCAGGCTGGCCTCGAACTCAGAAATCCGCCTGCCTCTGCCTCCCAAGTGCTGGGATTAAAGGCGTGCGCCACCACCGCCCGGCCAAGAAACCTTGTCTCAAACCCCCCCCCCCCAAAAAAAAATCAAATATGGTCTTACTTGCACTTCACAGAAAAATATTCATTCATCTTCGACATCCGCGCTTTCTTTTTCTGCTGCCTTGTCTCAGGGTTAAAATCTGCCACCTGCGGTCCAGGGTTTTGAAATGCCAAGCACTTTAGCTGCCGTTCTATCTGTTGCTATGAGATGAACAAAATGTTTTAGTAGTTGTGTTCATTTTACATTCTTTCAAAATCTACCGCCTATGGCTCTTATCAAAATAGCAAGGAAGTATTTTGTTTTATAAAGAGAATCAAGAGTTTCATCTGACTTGAGTTTCAAAAGGCAACTTCTCAAATCAGGCTATTATTTCTAAAGGCAGAGTATAAAGGGCATGTAACAAAAATGAGGGAAAGCGGGGGGGGGGGGTACAAAAAAAAAAAAAAAAAGAAAAAAAAATGAGGGAAAGCAGCAAGGGGGAACAAAACACTTGCTTACCAGCGAGTCACCAACCAGCCTTGCAAACCTGACAGGATGAACTCCAGAACTAGCTTTTCTTGGGCATGAGGTCAGAGTAGTAATGGGACTCCCTCAACCATCACTGAAGAAACCCATTTACTGTGTGTGATGATTTGAATATGCTTGGCCCAGGGGCACTATTAGGAGGTGTGGCCTTGTTGAAGTAGGTGTATCACTGTGGGCGTGGGCTTAAGGCCCTTACCCTAGCTGCCTGGAAGTCAGTCTTCTGCTAGCAGCCTTCAGATGAGGATGTAGGACACTCAGCTCCACCTGCACCATGCCTGCCTGGATGCTGCCATGTTCCCACCTTTGATGATAATGGACTGAACCTGGAAGCCAGTCCTAATTAAATGTTTTCCTTATAAGAGTTGCCTTGGTCATGGTGTCTCTTCACAGCAGTAAACCCTAAGTAAGACACTGTGTCAAAGCCATGAGAAGCCACCGGATGCATCATCCTCCTTGTCCAATTCCAGCTTCTGAAATGGCTCTCAGAACCATGCCCTGTCCTAGGCTGCACACACACCATCAGGTTCCAACAGACACAGTGGCACCCAGAGTTGCTTCTCAATCAAAGCCAGAGTTGAGCAAGAGAGATCTTGCTAGGACAACTTTACGGAGAGTTAGGGGAGATTTTCTAAAGTCTTTGTTTGGGGGATGTTGATATTTACAAACAAAATCCGGCCTGATTCCTGTTCAGTTTCATATTAATAAGCTAAAAATGAACACAGCAGACAAGCCTACTGCTGTCCTTGGTTCTACACATTGTAAATTAGGTAAACTGCGTAAGTTCTTCTCTGAGCCTTAGTGGCTCAGCTTTGTTAAATAAGGCTAATAGTATCTTGTGATAAGACTTGGGTGAATCAATCTGCACAAAGTATTCAGAACAAAATGCAAATGTGTTAACTAAATAGAGACAACTTGACTAGATTCTTTTCAAGTGCTCTATTGTGAGGACCAGACTTAGTGTTACAAAGAACACTGGGCCAAAACAATGCAAAGAGCAAATTTGTCAGACAATCCCAACAGCTGGAGAGCAAAGTTCGTTCTGCCTGACCTTCTGCCACGCCACAGACACCTCAGACATTCCATTAGAAACTTAGTGAGTAACAGAATCATCAAATTTGTGTGTTATACCAGTTGCTTCTGTCCAATCTGACTGCTTTTTTCTGGAAATGTGTGGTTTGTGCGCTCCTCTTGAGTGGAGTTGTTCTTATGTGATGGCTCAGTCATTTTGACAACTATTAAAAAAAATAATTGGAAAGAAACAAAACACATCAATGTTACACAAGTCAGTATGTCATCTTAGAACTGCCTTCTGATCTCTGTCCGGGTCTCCTTACATTCAAAGCCTCACTCCATGAGACAGTCTGGCTCCTTCTCCCCTCAGCTGTTCTAATGGCATTTTTCTCTTCCAGGTACTCCACTGGTGAATCTTACATCTTTTACCAATCTTAGGATCACAGATGGCCCTGGAGCGGGCAAAACTGCAGAGCATCCTCTTGTTTAAAAAGATAGTGAATAATTCATTTTTCTCTCTTTACACTGACTCTCTTGGGGGGAAAAAAAGTAAGATCTGCAAATACCAGTAACGTGAGGCATCCTCTTCTGTTCTACATGAGAGGACAGGACTCTAAACTTGATCAGGGACAACTATCAGATGCAAGTGGCCTTGTTATTCACAGAGAAGGGTATTTGTAAACTCAGAACACACTGTAACACATTCTACTGCCCAGCACCCCTAAAGTACCCCAAGTTTCCCAGTACTTTTTTTTTTTTTTTTTTTTTTTTTTTGGTTTTTCGAGTCAGGGTTTCTCTGTGTAGCCTTGGCTGTCCTGGAACTCACTCTGTAGACCAGGCTGGCCTCGAACTCAGAAATCCGCCTGTCTCTGCCTCCCAAGTGCTGGGACTAAAGGCGTGCGCCACCACCGACCGGCAACTTTTCTAGTTGCATATCCTACCCATTAAGAACTCTTTCACCTTTTGCTTCAAGGGAGCTCAGTTCAAACTGAGTTCTGGTTGTTGTTGGGTTGTTTGCAATATCCTTAAACAGTCTTTCTTGCATGCTTAAAAATTGCCTCTATGTCTGTCAACAGATGAATTGTTAATGTGGTGTGTGTGTGTGTATACATATATATATACACACACACACACAATGAGTATTATCAGCCGCAAGGTATAATAAAAAATTTGTCATTTACATAAAAATGGGTGAAACTAAAGAACTCAGAAAGGCAACTATCACAAGTTTCCTTATATGGCAGTAAAGAGGAGGAGAGGGAGGAAGGTGAAGATAGGACATGGACACAGATAAAAGATAATCAGAGAAGGGAAGGGGGTCAGAGGAGAAACGGCGGGGAAGAAAAAGAAAAAGGTAGAAGAGTTAACCATAGAAGTACCTAGAGAAATCCAACAGTGTAGCCTGTTCCCTTTACTGTTCAGATATAATCAATCCATATAATTATAAACTCTTTCCAATTCCACTTTAGAACATTACAAAATAGATCAGAGAGGAAAATAAGATTTATATTTTTTTCTCTATCCAATCTGGTCATTTCACCTTAGACCTGTTCCCCATACTTTCTTTCCATCGTGTTCATTGAACAGATTCTCACCATGTTTATGTCCCTAAGTTAGATTCCTCTCTGCTTCTATTCCACATCCCTGGCATGATCAGTGAAGGGCCCTCACAGCTGTCTCTAACAAGATGCCTAGGCTCACCTCAGCACAGAGCACCCACAGCCAAAACTACCCAACTTCTCTGCTGCCACTGACTGCTGTTCCATATCTCACTTAACTGAAGCATTTCACTTTGAGCCCGGGCTTCCCCAGCCCAAAATGTTTTCTGGGATTCACTAAGATTCTTTTCTCTCTGGGGCACCATTTAGTACTTCCTCAAAAGAATGTCCACATGAAATTCCAAACCATGGATTTTCTTTATAACAATATCCCTCCTCAAAGGAAATAAAAAAATAAATAAATAAAAGATATGCTCCATGGGCAAGAGCTTTTCCTGAAGCACTATGGGATTCAAATGTACAGGGATAATTCTTTCTTTCTTTCTTTCTTTCTTTCTTTCTTTCTTTCTTTCTTTCTTTCTTTCTTTCTTTTTTGTTTTTCGAGACAGTGTTTCTCTGTGTAGTCCTGCTGTCTGGAACTCAATCTGTAGACCAGCTGGCCTGAACTCAGAAATCCCCTGCCTGCCTCCCAAGTGCTGGATTAAAGGTGTGCGCACACTGCCGGTCATAATTAATTTCTTAGGAATATTCTTACTCATGAAATGTAGGTCTTCATAAATACTTTAGGTGGCAAAGTTGCTCTTTTGTGTTCCTATTTTCATTTTTGTTGCTGTGATAAAATGTTCTAACAAAAGCAGCTTAGGAAAGAAGGGGTTTATTTTTTTAGCTCACTGGTTCAGGTTAGATACTGTCTAGCAGGGAAACCAGTTGCAAGAGCTTGAGATGTTATAGCCACAATAAAAAAAAAAATCCAAACAGGAATTAATCACATGTGTGTTTGTACTCATCTTGCTTCTCTTCTTCTACAGTTCAGAACCCCTTGCCTATGGAATGGTGTCACCCATAGTGGGCAGCCTTCTCACCTCAATTAACGGAAACAAGATAATCCTCCACAAACATGTTCACAAGCCAGCTTGATCTGGGTAATTCCTCACTGATAGTCTCTCACTAGGTGATGCTAGCGTGGGCCAAGTTAACGATTAAAACCAGTCATTACATGCTTCAGATAAATAAAAAATGGAATTAGAATATAATTTCACCAGCCACTAAATTGTAACTGGATACCATTATTAGCCCCAAACATGTGCTCCACAGAAGTGCTAAAAGGGTCAGTATTCACTTCCCACCCCACCCCCACCCCCTTTGATTTTCCTAAGGTAGAAGTTCCTAACCAGACAGAACAGGCTACTCTTTGAATACAAATAAGTAAAATGTACTTATTTATTTCCACTAACTTCTAACTGGAATTCTGCCTACCAGTGCAGTTTCCAACACACATACAAATAAGAGCCTTTCCCAAGAACCTCCTGTTACCATTCCCAGCATCATGGTCATGCAAAGTAAAGCTCCCAGCTTAGCATTGCCCCAGCTACGGAAAAAGCTCATTTCCAAGCAGAAGGTTGAACACACAGAAAATTTTGAGTTATTATGTTTGATTAAAAGAACATAAAATCAGTTTAACCAACACTGCATTTTGTCCTAGCATCATGTCGGATTAATTATGAAAGATCTAAAACATGGGCCAAATCAAAGAAAGGAGCTTTCTAGACTCCTAACATACTCCTGAAGCAGAGCTAGAACCCTAGAGCCATCAGAGGATAGGATGGTATGGTGTCAGGATGGGAATGAGAACAGGTTTGTCAGGGTGGAGATGATACTGTCTTCCTGCAGGGAACACAATTGCTCTATATCCAGATCTGAGTTGTTTTATTCAACTTAAACAGGAAGCTAGAGTCACTCTAGAGTCAAGCTTGTTTGAACACTTCTAAGTCAGTTCAGTTTTCTTTGTTTGTTTGCTTGCTTGCTCAAGACAGGGTCTCACTATGCAGCTCTGGCTTACCTAGGCTGCTCTTGAACTCACAGTTACATCCGACTGCCTCTGCCCCCCCTAGCTCTGAGCTCAAAGAAATGTGCTACCATGGCCAGTTTTTAAAACACACGTTCTTATTTTGGTTAAGTTTTTGTTTGTTTGTTTTGTTTTGTTTTTCTTTTTTTTGTTGTTTTTGTTTTTCAAGACAGGGTTTCTCTGTATAGCCCGAGCTGTCCTGGAACTCATTCTGTAGACCAGGCTGGCCTCGAACTCAGAAATTCGCCTGCCTCTGCCTCCCAAGTGCTGAGATTAAAAGTGTGCACCACCACTGCCCGGCTTGCTTAGGTCTTTACCTCTGAAGTAAAGCTTACACTTCGCTTTACCCACAGGAAGCCAAAGCTAGCACACAGCCAGTGATCAGTAATACCAGGTGAATAGCCAGGTGTGGTGGCACGCACCTTAACTACCAGCCCTTGAGAGGTACGTAGATATCTACTGGTTCAAGGCTAACCTAGTGAACACTTTGAGTGCCAGGCCAGTCAAGACACCATAGTGATACCTGTTGAAAACACACACACATACACTATGAATCTTGTGTTTATCGAACCCATTACATGCTAAGCATGTCCCTTCTACTAATGTTCCATATAAAGTCCTTCATTAAATTTTCACTACACTATAAATATTTTTTACTATTTTGGAAGAGAAGAAACTGAGACTGAAAGATCAGTTAGATCACTAAGTTACTCGTAGCTTCTGTGACTTTGGAATTCATTTAGCCCTCAAGTCTCCAACCCTTTCAGGACATCACACTGCATCTGTCATCATCTGTACTGAGGAGATGGCTGAAGGAGGGGAGTAATATGCACCAGCCAAACAGACTGCTTAGAGAAGTGTGGAAGGAAACTGGAAGGTCACACTGAGGTCACTTGAGTCTACCTCCTTCCAGGTAGAGGGTACAAGACGAAGACTCTTGTCTTAAGCACATGAGCCAGAGGAATATTATATATATAACATATATTATAAATATATTATATAAATGTATAAATATCATTATTTATAATTAAATATATAAATATACTTAATTGTAATATCTAAATATATTGAATTTATTTATAATGTATTTATAATTCAGTCCATTGCAATCAATTTTCTCATTTAAATGATCTTTTTAAAAAAGCTGCATTAGAATGCTACTACTATATAGCCACATATAGCACTGGTCATTTCTTCTGTTACCTATCAGATGAAGTAGTGGCTTATTTGTGAGTCAGGATGGCTAAATTATCTATGGAAGATAAGCAGTGTTTGCTTTTAAACCCTGACAAGTTTCACACTCTGTCAAAGCCTCGAGAAAGAGACCAAGTCAGATCCCTGTCTTTATAACTTCCTCTGAGGCATAGGTCACCAAGAGCGCTTCAGATAAAATAAGCCACACTTTAATCACAGGGATCTTTAGGGTCCCTTGGTGTATCAGTTACTTTTGTTGTTCCTGGGTTGAAACACCCTGAGAAAGACGACTGAAAGGAGGAAGGGCTTATTTTTGCTTACAGTTCACAGGGATACCGTCTACCACAGCAGGAACGTAAGTCAGTAGGAACGGGATACAGCTGATCGCGTGTAGCTACAGCCAGGAAGCAGAGAAAGACAACAGGAAGTGGGGCTAGGTCATAAAACCTAATGGCCCACGCCCACTGACCCACTTCCTCTCACGAGGCCCCATCAACCAAAGAGTCCACAACCCTTCCAAAACAGCACCATGGGGTAGTGAGGTGTCTAAGGTTTCAAAAACATGAGCCTATGGGGATATTTTCCAGTGAACCCACCTGGCGTGTGTAGTTGGTTTATATGAAAGCTGATTGTGTCTTGTTTAGGAAAGAATGAGTATTGTTTCACTCTGTCGCTAAGACGCCTGCAAGTCATTAAAGCAGGAAAAATGTTTGGCTTAAACTCTAGCCCCAGACTTGGCCTCTGTTTTCACTCAGTATCAGATAAAGCCATTTACTCAGAGATATTCTTTGTAAGATTTCCCTGTAAGCTCTTTAGAAGAAATGTACTCGCATTCATACAAAAGAGTCAAACTATTCCTTCATCTCTTTCTGTCACTAGCCTTAGTTTCTGTACTTACTAAAAATACCAGGCCACTCCCGTAATTGATGGGTGTCTGGCTCCAATAAAGGCACTTTTGGAAAAGGCAGGGCAGGTGGTCAGTTATCTGACTCCCTTGCTAATGCCTCTCAACTGAGGGAGCTGTTTTCAAAGCCGCAAAACTGCTTATCAATCTCTTTTAAAAGAATAGCAAAAAACATCCATTATCATGTGTTTATAAGGATTAAAAATACTGAGCTGGGCCGGGCAGTGGTGGTGCATGCCTTTGATCCCAGCACTTGGGAGGCAGAGGCAGGCAGATTTCTGAGTTCGAGGCCAGCCTGGTCTACAGAGTGAGTTTCAGGACAGCCAGGGCTACACAGAGAAACCCTGTCTTGAAAAACCAAAACCGCCGGGCGGTGGTGGCGCACGCCTTTAATCCCGGCACTTGGGAGGCAGAGGCAGGCGGATTTCTGAGTTCGAGGCCAGCCTGGTCTACAGACTGAGTTCCAGGACAGCCAGGGCTACACAGAGAAACCCTGTCTCGAAAATCCAAAAAAAAAAAAAAAAAAAACCAAAAAAATAAAAATAAAAAAATACTGAGCTGGGCTTGCTGTCTTTTGCCCATAATCTCAGGATTTAAGAGTCTAAAGTAGGAAGTCTGTTTTGAATTTAAAGCCAGCCTACTACATAGTACATACTACATAGTAGTACTGCATGGTACAGTTAGTTCCTGACTAGCCGGAGCTACAGTGTGAAACCCTCTCAAAGGAAGAAAGAAAGAAAGAAAAAGAAAAAACCACTAAGCCACACTGAACTCACAGTAACCTTTCGAGCCTGTTGTTAAATTATTAATACCATGTGTTTAGAAACAACTGTACTTACAGATAGCGAGAGATACTTTTTCCTATACACATACTCATATGAGAGAGAGAGAGAGAGAGAGAGAGAGAGAGAGAGAGAAATCAGAGAGAGACAGAGATTGATTCTGAGGCTCAATATAATAACACACCCAGTTATTTAAAATTATTCAAAAATGTACTTAGCAGAGAATCTGGCAATCAAGAGAATAGAATACTTCTGCATACTTACTGATGTTTACAGCATTCTTGCATCTGATCCACACCCCACCCTCACCCCCACCACCAAAGTGTCGATCTGGGTCAGTCACAGGTCACCAGCTGCGCAGGCCTTATTTATGAAGTAGAATCGTTCATTCTGCACTCAGTGCAGAATTCAAGGCAGTTTTAAGGATCACGAGGGATAGACACCTGTTTGCCATGCCCCACGGATAGGAGAGGTAGGGAACCATTCATCTCAGTACTTAAGCATGGAGGGTCTTCCTCCCAGATCCCAACAGCCATTTAGTGTCTGTTTCTCAGTTTTCACTTGTGTTTGGTCCTCACTGCAATAAAGGAACTCTGCTTGTCATCCGCTATGAACACGTTAGCTGGGCAGCCGAGTCAGCATCTGTGCTTGGCTTGTGTGTTCTCTCCCGCCTCTTATTTAACCTGCATTGTTAGCAGAGTCCTGCTCAAATGACCTGCCAGGGTGATTGTCCCCCGCTCCTTTAACAGTGGTTGCCTAAAGGAGCCCGGTGGTAGAGGGAAGCACACATACCTTTCAGGAGGATGAAAAGAAGGACAGGACACAGGAAAGAGGAGAGAAACTGTGTTCTTTTGTTTCCTTTGTTTTGCTAAGAAACCATAGAACCCTCAAGGGAAAAATTATAAAGTCTCCCAAGTGTTCCTTACAATTTAATGCTTGTGTAATCCTGGCTTGGGAGGAGGAAAGGTGGAAGGGGGGTGGGTGGGGGCAAGATGTAAATGTCCCTCAATCTCTCAGTGCAGGTCAGTTCTAAAGTCCCATGAGTGAAACAATATCATTGCATCTTCTCTCCCAACTTCCATTCAAAACATGCAAATCTTGCATCTTGGCTTCAAGTTTTAATATTAACATCTAATTACTCTTTGGTTATTTTATACCTTAGTCTAAGTACTGCAGTATGTACATATTTCTAATGAAAAAAAATTATCCCAAGAGAAAACTAACCCGTGTTTATGACTGTGTCTAAGAAATTCATTAATCCCTAAATTCCCACCCTCTAAACATTGTCTTCTGCCACCAGGACCTCTAATATTATGTTGTGAGTCACTGAAACCTCTTCCCTAGCAGCTTGAACCCAGCCCTGTTCATTTACCAGTTAGTGTAAAAAGCACTATCATTCCTAATTCCTTTTACTGCAAGGAAAGGATACAAAAGTATTGGTTAAATGAGCAGTCATCTGGCAATAGTGTAAAGCCTTAAGCTGTTTCCAGAATGAGCTGGATTTGATCTGGGCTTTATATTAAGACAGCGATACAAGTAACAAGAGAGTAACAAGAGCGTCAGGGCATCGTCAGAAGCATGTTCTGCTTTGCAAGTTAAGGACTGATGAAACTAGATTTTTCCAGAGTCAGTTCCACCCAAAAGCATGCCCTTCGGCTAAGTTTGGCATCATTCTTGTGCAGTCAGCAGCAGGTCCACTTTGCTGATCTTACAAGATGGCACAAAGTCAAGAAGGAAAAATCAAACATGATTAGCTGAGCTCAAAAGCAGCAAAGTGTTTCAGACTAGGCAGAGGAAACAATCCTAAAGGGAAAGAATGGCCGATGAGGAAAAGTAACTCGAGTTTGATTAAAAGGTTAAGGCGCCCCAAACTAGCACTGCACCATGGAACAGAAGTCCTTAGGCATACGAAGTAATTGTCCTGTATTTTTCTAATCTTTTAAAGCATATTCTAACACAAATTTTAAACTGCCAACTGACAAAAGTTCTTCATTAGTTATGTATCTTGTTGCTATGACAAAATGCCTGGTGCTCTACTTACTTTCCTGTGGCTATGATGAAATGCATTGACCTAAAGCAACTTGGAGGAGGAAAGGGTTTTTTTGACTTACATTTCCAGGCCGTGGTCTATCGTTTAGGGAAGCCAGAGCAGGAACTTGCAGAAACCTTGGGGGAAATCTACTTATCACCTTACTCCTACTCCGTGGCTCACTCACAGGCCTGATCTTAGCTAGCTCTCTTAAGTAGCTCAGATCACTGGCTGAGAAACTAAAAGCATCACACACAGTGGGCTGTGCCCTCCTAAGTCAATTCCGACAATCAAGACAGCCACACGTAGACAAGCCCACAGCCCAACCGGATAAAACAATCACTTAGTTGAAACACTTTCAGGTGATTCTAGGCTGTGAGGTTGACAGTTGATGCTAACTAACAAGGACTGTTCAGCTGAAGGAAGGAAAGATTTATGTTGCAATACCATTTGAGGGGATAGATTCCATGATGGTAGAGAAAGCATGGGGTCGGGATTTAGTCACACTGCACACACTGGCTGGAAACAGAAAGTAAATAGGATGTGGGAGAAAAACCCACAAAACCTCAAGAACCACCCGCAAGTGACCAACTTCCTCCAGTAGATCTCCACAGCCTTCCTACCAACTGAGGAGAAGGTGTTAAAACACATTTGCCTGTGAAGGACATTTCACATGGAAATCACTGTAACAGAACAGTGTTTCTCCTAAAGACTACAGTCTGATCCTAAGAGATGGAATGGTGTTTATTAACTTTGTGTGTCTAGAACCCCTTGTCCTTTAATATAAATTTAACTAAGGAGATGCACTTCTCTTCAGGTTTCCTCAGACATGTCAGTCAGTTGAATGTAATCCAAAACCATCTTTTCAAATGAAGGATTCATATTTTAAAACTCTCCTCGATTTTCCTATTAATTCTCAGAGAACAAAAACCTTAATGCTCATGAATTATATGAATTTATGATACCAGCTTATAACTACCTCAATATTAATTTTTTGACATATACTATGTACATGCATAGGAGAATGGCTAATTAAACTATGGTACAGCTACATACATATGGCAAGCATATGTGATATGGCAAAAGAATAAAAAGGATTCTTATAAAGTAACATCTGGTGAGATAGCTCTGCTGATAAAGCACATACTGCATAATAATCAGTACATACTCACACAAACACCTGCCTGCATACAACACACACTTATACATCCGCCCAGAGATATATGCATGTATGTATGCATACAGTAAATTTTGAAAGTAACATATGAAGAATGTTAACTGTACTCCTCAACGTATAGTAAACTTCCTAATCAATCAACCCATCAGAACTTTAAGATATTATGACTCCAAAATGTATGTTTGGCTGCTTGTGCCGCTCACTGGTAGAATACTTGCCTAATACTCGTTAGTCCTTAGGGTTGGCCACTAGGAGTTCCACCAAACAAGAAAGAAAGGAAAGAAGGAAAGAGGGAAGGAAGGAAGGAAGGAAGGAAGGAAGGAAGGAAGGAAGGAAGGAAGGAAGGAAGGGAGACAGAACGAGAAAGAGAAAAAAGAAAGGAAGGAAGGGAGAGAGAGAGAGAGAGAGAGAGAGAGAGAGAGAGAGAGAGAAGAAGAAGAAGAAGAAGAAGAAGAAGAAGAAGAAGAAGAAGAAAACCACCAGTAACCCAGTGAATGTCAAATTTGAGAGGATACTGTAGACTGTCAAGTTTTCCTCATTTGTGATCATGGGGAATTATAGTCGCAAGCTGCTGCTCATTATCAGAAGGAAATATCATGCCAAGTGTCATTAATCTTAGAAAGTATCAAGATACAAATTCAAAAGCTGTTTCCTTTTGGGTGTGTAGGGGGAAAAAAACACACTCGGGAGTGGGGGGGGGGCAGTGGCGGTGGCCCCGGGGCTAGCATAGCGGCAGAGTCCCACATACTCGAGAAAGTTCCAGAGACCGGAAGTTTGTTGGCAGCGGTCCCAGAAGACACATGTGGAATCTAAGAGATCAAAGCTTTATTGTCCATGGTGGTCGTTTGATCTAGATGTGCGTGCGCCCCACCAAGTCAGGGGAGAGTTAGTTTATATAGAGGGTGGGAAGGAAGAGGGACCAGGGAGGAATAACTTAATTATCTAGGAACCCCCCCCCCGCCTCATTAATATGTAAATCTCTTGAGGCAGAGGTCTGTTAGTCACGCCCTCCATCTGTGTCTTATGTAACTGATAGTACAGGTTAAATGGAGATTAGACAGAGTGTCAGAGCCTTGGGTTCTGGGGACGTGGCCAAACAACTGCAGTCTCCCGGTTCCAGGGCCTTGCTAACCAAGATGCCCTTCTACAGCCTGACATGGGCGTGTATACAAAAACATTAGAAATAGTTGGACATAGTGGTACAGGAGGATCTCTGTGAGTTTGAGGCCCCTGGTCTACACAGCAAGGTCCAGGACAGCCAGGACTACATAGAGACCCTGTCTCAAAAATCTAAAAACAAAACAAACAAACAAACAAAAGCATTAGAAATAGCATTTAAAACATTTAAAAGGGAAATAAAAAACCGTTAAGTTAAACAGTTGTAAGTCAGGATAGTGTGTATATTATCCTCGTTTATGACAAGCGAAATATAAGAAGATTCCTATTTTAGCCAAATAATTTTAACAAACTCAGTACTAGATTTGTTGTGAGTGTAATTGAAAAGCCACTTGCTCTGAGAGCATGAGCATCTGAGCAGCCGTGGCAACACAATCTACTTTTATGTTCCCAAGTTCTAACATCTCCCCAGCAACTACTGAATAAGTCAACGCTCCCTTGGAGAGGTCTTCATGAGAATCACCAGTATTGCCTAGGTGATTCCATTACTTTAGGCTTGCTGCAGCTATGTTTGATTCGGGTACTGTGAAACGGTAAAGACTCCTGCATTCAAAAGGACCATTTCTGGTGGGAACTGCTCTGAGGTTCCATAAGTGTGTGGAGGTGAGCAGGACCAGCAGTGTCAATATCGCTGGAAGCCATCAAGAGCATCAGCCATTGAAGCCTTCTCTTAGCAAGTAGTAAAAGACAAGTCATAATTCCCTTGTTCAGGGAGCTCTCAGATCTGCTTTGAGGAGTTCTGTAATCAAGTGAGTACAGGATATCCAACACAAACATCAGAAGCACTGTTCATCCAGAAGCAAGAGTAAAGGGACTGTGAGCTATCCCCAGAAGAAGAGAAACCAAAAAAGTCAAAACACATCCAAAAGAGCTTCTAAGAGAACAGGAGAACTCCAGGGAAGGATGAAGTAGAAAAGGCATTGGCTGTTGGGGAAAGGTCTTACTCCTAGCAGGAACTAAATAAAAGAAGTCTACGTGTGGCAGAAGGGTTAACTCAGGTTGAAAGCCAAAGGTAGACTTTGTGTGATGATGTAGACTCCAAGATGTGCCATTCCCAATGACAAAAACCTGTGTGCCTGTCCACAAGGCAGGCAAAACAAGACAATCAAGAGGAAACAAGCAGAAGTGTCAGGACCTCCAGCAGTTCCCTGTCGGGAATTCCTCACACGGTTTTACACAGTTTCCAGCCTGAACAGAGGACTGTAAGTGAATATGACAGGCAGGCTAACAGGTTTTGTTTTGTTTTAAGATTTATTTATTTTATGTATGTGAGTACACTGTCGGTCTCTTCAGACACACCAGAAGAGGGCATCAGATCGCATTACAGATGGTTGTGAGCCACCATGTGGTTGCTGGGAATTGAACTCAGGACCTCTGGAAGAGCAACCTCTGGAAGAGTTAAGAGTTAAGTGCTCTTAATTGCTGAGCCATCTCTCCAGCCTCCTAACAGGTTTTGTTTTTGTTTTGTTTTAAAACCCTCCTCCCCTAGTTGATTTTGTCCAGTATTTTGTTACAGGCATGAGAAAGTAACTAATACAAGTGAGTTATCTAAAAAAGGAGGAAAGGTAGCCTACTACTGAACATAGGTTTTTATTGTTGCTGGGGGGAATAACCAAAACTGTGATCTCCCAAGTCCTTGATAACATTACTGCAAACTTTATCTAAAACGGTTTAAAATTACTCCTGGTTTCACATTTAAAGGCATCGTTTATCCCATACATTTTTTTCTTTGATGAATGGATTGTAGCCAGGGCTTTTCACTTTAAATTTCTTACATATACAAACTAAGCTTCTACTTAGGAAACTTATTTAAAAACAATTTAAATTTTTTTAAAAATTTTTCTTTTTATTGGATATTATCTTTATGTACAATTCAAATGTTATCCCCTTTCCCAGTCCCCCACCCAGCCAAAGCCCCCTATCCCACCCCCCTCCTTGCTTCTATGAGGGTGCTCCCCCACCCACCCACCCACTCCTACCTCCCTGCCAACACATTCCCCTACACTGGGGCATCAAGCCTTCACAGGGCCAAGGGCCCCTCCTCCCATTGATGCCCGACAAGGCCATCCTCTGCTACATGTGCGGCTGGAGCCATGGGTCCCTCCATGTGTACTCCTTGGTTGGTGGTTTAGTCCCTGGGAGCTCTGGGGGATCTGGTTGGTTGATATTGTTCTGCCTATGGGTTGCAAACCCCTTTAGCTCCTTCAATCCTTTCTCTGACTCCTCCACTGGGGTCCCCGTGCTCACTCCAATGGTTGCCTGCAAGCATCCTAACAGGTGTTTTTTTTTTTTTAAGTGTAATTATTTTGTTATACTACTCTTTGATTTTCTATTTACTATTATAACAAATACTCTGCCGGAAATGCAATTATTGTGCTAATGCTGTATTACTAGTTGATTTACCAATATCATGACACCCTTATTATTCCATGGAATATTTCCCAGTCCCAAGACACAGTTGTATTTGCTATAACATCAATTTGGTCCTATTAGTCTCTCTTCTACAAATACCTTCTGTTGCTTGTTCAGTGAAAACTGTAGCTATGTGGTACATTTTAAAAGGCTTTGTTTTCTATTTTAGATATCTTTTAAAAAAATATGTGTGAGTGTTTTGCCCGCATGGATGTCTGTGCACCCTGGTGCATGTCTGGTACCTGCAGAAGTCAGACGAGGGAATCTGGTTCCCTGCAATGCGAGTTATGGGTGGCCGTGAACCTCCACGTGTCTGTGCTAGGAACCGAACTCAGGTCCTCTGCTCTTAACTGCTGAGCCATCTCTCCAGATCTCTAACAAAAGCTTTAACACAGGCACCCTCCTCAGTGAACTTACTGGAAAGGTGAAGATCTTCGCAAACCTTCAGCTACAACAAGAAGTTTTGTGTTAATGGGTAAATTTTAAAACTGAAAAGAAACTGAAAGACAATAAATGACTTTATCAAGAAAACGTGGGATATTATAAACATCTGATGTTGTCTGAATAAGAGTGGCCTCCACGGACTCAGATATTTGAATGCTTGGTTATCAGTGAGTACCACTATTTGGGGGGAATTATGAGGTGTCACTTTGTTGGAATAGGAGTGGCCATGTTGGATAAAGTGTGTCACTGGAGGTGGGCTTTGAGGTTTTAAAACACCCACGCCAGGCCCAGAAGCATTCTCTCTTCCTGTTGCCTGTGGATCCAGATGTAGAGCTCTTAGCTCCTTCTCCAACACCTTCTCAGCCTGTATCCCACTGTGCTCTCTATCATGATAACAGTAGACTAAACTTCTAAAACTGTAAGCCAACTCCAATTAAATGCCTTCCTTTATAAGAGTTGCTATGGTCATGGTGTCTCTTCACAGCAACACAAAGGTGACTAAGAAAATAACTAAAATGGTGTTGTACAGGTTTACAAGTAAAAGCTAATATATAATATAATATATAATATAATAGTTTATAGGTAAATACTTTATTGATAAGAAAGAAGATATAAGAATGTGGAGGATTTTAAATCTTTTCTTTTCTTTTCTTTTTTTTTAGTTTTTTGAGACAGGGTTTCTCTGTGTAGCCTTGGCTGTCCTGGAACTCACTCTGTAGACCAGGCTGGCCTCAAACTTAGAAATCCGTCTGCCTCTGCCTCCCAAGTGCTGAGATTAAAGGCGTGCGCCACCACTGCCCAGCAAATCTTTTCTTTGTGACACAGTTTGGAAGGTTTTTTCTAGGAATTTAATCATGCCTTTTAATTTGCTAACTTATTTCCCTTATTTGCCTATAATATCATTGTGCTGTCATTTGTGCCTACAATCACCTTTTTTACTCATCACACCATTTATTTATGCCTTATTTCAGACATTTTCCATTCTAAAGAGAATGGACTCCCTAGCTCTCATTCCTTTTAATGTTTTTATGTTCCACGTCTTATATGTCTACAAACATTCATAACATTTTTATATTCTGCTGTATTTCTGTTGTATTTCCACTCTCATAAGATATAGCCTTAGTTCATTGGTTCTCATTCCTCTGCTCCCTAGTGTAGCTACAAAAATAACCATTACTCGGTCTACTCTCTCCTCTCAACATTTCTCTCTTGTATGTATAAAACAAACACGTCCAACAGATGGTGCAAAAGACCTACTCCAGAAAAGAGCTTTCTTTCAGTGGTCGGGGAAGAACTGAGACCCTTGTGCATTAAAACTAAAATATCTTCAAAGTAAAACAGACCCCTTGCTATTTCAAGAATTCCACGAGGGAAGGGTATGTTTCTGTGTGACCAGGCCCATGTCAACATGTACACAGTTAAGCAATGTCCAACCCTGACAGGTAAGATTCATTTGCCCGTTATTCTACAGTCAAAGAGGGGACATTCCAAAATAAGACAGAGCATGTGCAACAAAGCCAGAGGTGGCTTCAGTGTGAAGTATCTGCATATCGGAGTAACAGGACCAAACAGAGGAGGATCCAGAGTGAGGTATCTGCCCTAGTGGAGTAACAGGAGCAAACCAGAAAACTAAACATTTCACGATGAGCTACTATCCCATCTCAGTCAGAATGACTTACTATCATAAAATTAAATGACATGGAGACAAGGGTGCATGAAAAGATGAGCATTATGTACTGCTGGTGGGGATATAAACTGGTGTAGTCACAATATAAGCCGATATGCAACTACCATGTGTCTCAGTTATACCATAGTTTAATCTATCCCCCAAAGACTACGTCAACGTACTGCAGAAATGCTTACATGCTCGGATTTATTCAACACTATCTGTAACAGCTAGGAAGTAGAACCAGCGTAGATGTCCATCAGCATATGGAATCATTTTTTCTTTGTCATAAATAAGGATACAATCATGATATTTGCTAGAAAATAGACAGAAATGAAAATAATTACGTTAGGTGAAATAAGCCAGACTCAAATCACATATAGAAGCTGGATTTCTCTCATGCGGAGAGCTTGAATTTAAAAGGTGTGTGTGTGTGTGTGTGTGTGTGTGTGTGTGTGTGTGTGTGTTAAAACTAGAAAGGAGACCATGTGAGGAGAAGGAATGATCATGAGGCAAGTGATGAAAGAGAGTAAACATACAGGAGCTGTGGGTGTTCATTTGGCAAAGACTTTCTCTCTTCCTTGGATAGGCTTTTACTCAGAATCATTACTATCCACATAAAACTCACCAAGTCAATGGCTTCCAGATTCTTATCTCATTAATTCCAAGACTGAGATTCACAGAGCACAAAGACTCTCTTTTATAATGATGCATTTTATGATTGGAAGTTTAAGAAAAAGAAAATGCAGAACTCCCATCCAAAATCTGATAATTTTTTTTTCTTTCTTTTTTTAGGTTTTTCAAGACAAGGTTTCTCTGTGTAGCCTTGGCTGTCCTGGAACTCACTCTGTAGACCAGGCTGGCCTCGACCTCAGAAATCCTCCTGCCTCTGCCTCCCAAGTGCTGGGATTAAAGGCATGTGCCACCACTGCCCAGCCCAAAATCTGATAATTAAACCCATTCTTTTATATGCTAACTTAAAGTATCGATAAATAAGTACTGGCAAAAATAAAGAAGGGGCTGGGGTGGCGAGCAAAACAAAAATCCCATATGTACCATCAAACTATTTTTTTAGGAGGTCCCAGAGAAAATCACTAATGTAGAACAACATTTTCATTGTACTATTAAGAAAGGGGTTCTTTGGACAAGTATATATTAAATATAGAAAAACATATATAATGCAAAACAAAATCATTAGATGCTTTTAAAGAAAACCATCAAAAAGTCTGCTTGAAATCCACCCATAAATTCAACAGTAATGCTTTTCAAAAATTTGACAGTGGGCAATGAATTAGGATTTATGATATGCTAAGTTTTTTGAATTGAAATCTTGGCACCATTTAAATCCATTTTATGGCTGAATGTGGCTAATAGAAACTATAAAAACCTCAGCATTCAAGCTTTCTTGAGTGACACGAGCATGCCCCTAGGTTATATTTAGATATGAGGCTTATTTATATCAGCAAAAACATCATTAAGCTGTTTTCTTCATAGGCTATAATTTTTAAATGCAACTATAAGCCATTACATGAAGTAACTTGATAGCATAAGGTCAGAAGTCCCACAAAAATTGATCTAAATAATGTGTATACAACAACCTATTTAAATACAGTTACATAAAATTTCTTTTTAGAAGAGATAGGTCGGTGGATAAGAGCACTTGTTACTTTTACAGAAGACATGAATTCAGTTCCCAGCATGCCTGCGTGGTTCGTAACCCTCTGTCATTCCAATCATTGTAGATCTGATAACCTCAGGCACTGCATATATGTAGGTAAAACACTTGTACATATCAAAATAAAATAAATGAATCAAAAAACAAATAATTATTTTCAATACAAATCCAAACCTAAAAACTCTTCTCAGAAAGTTTTCCTTTCTCAGACCACATCTACACAAAGTCCTGTCTGTTATTCACAAGAGTTTACTACCTGACATCGTTTATTTCTGGCCAAAAGAAGATGTGTGAATTAAAAACTCTCAGATGCTGCTTCCCAACTTACAATACTATCGAGTTCGTGTCTTGTTTTGCTTTGTATATCCCTGGTTGTAGTGGAACTCTTGATGTAGACCAGGCTTGTCTCAAGAAAGCAGACAAATGATAAATCCAAAGGTCGGTGGATTGAGCAGTAGATAGAATAGGTTCTGAATTCTGTGTCCCCTCCTCTGCTAGCGCTGTCACATAATGTGAGATTTCAGTCAAGCCTGTGATTTCACTTGTAATAAAGTCTGAACATTTGTATTAACCTGGCTCGAAGATCTAGCTGCTGACTCTCAGTACCAGATGAACCTTCTTGTCCTTCGCTTTAGGATCAAGGACTGTATTTTGGCTTTTCCAATTCTGCCAGCAGAGGGCACCAGAGAGCAAGCTTGCTGGCTCCTTTCCACTTGCCTCTCGTTTCTCTGCTCAGCCCCATTTGCTTCGCTTGTTAGATTCCATTTCACAGGATTTCCCCTCAGTAGATCAAACTACGCTTACTCCCAGATGGGACATCAGCACCTGATGGTCACTCCTTTCTCAGAAATCTGAATGTAGTTTCAGGGCCCCCATGTGTTTTTGATTTTTCTAATTTGCCAGGACAGTGGAGCCAAGCAATTCCCCAAGAAATGCACCACGGCCACGGCCACTGCCCATATAATACGCCCTTGAGTAGCTGAGGTAGCCCAGGTATCTCTATGGCACTCTCACTGGGACAGCGAGCTGCTTGCACCTTGGTGTCCTCTCACTGTCCGTCGGTCTTTACCATTTCTACTCTCTTCTACTAATCCCTTACTCTGAGTTCTGTCAGAGAGCAGACAGGTATCTAAGTTCCTAATCAGACCCTTACTGATACAAGAGAATCTCAAGAAAATAGGTTGCATTTAGGCTGGACTCTTGCTTTAGTGTGGAACATAGAGCTCTGTTGCCTAGTGTCGTTATAAGGTGTCTAGATAGGAAGAGAAGATTCGGAGGTCATTGAGGGTGGACCTTCACCATCTGCCTTGAATCCCACCATCCATTTCCCTGGTAACATACCAGTTTTAAGGGAAGCGTCATAATCGCTGCTTCTTAAGATTTACAATAACCATATGAAAGGGTGGGAGCTCAGGGCTTTGTTGATCCCTGTTAAGGGAAAGCTACTTCCTCCTGCTCAACAGAATAGAATCTGAGTTCTTTCTCTGACCCTGGGTGGAGGCAAAGTCCTGGAAACAGAAGAAAATTCAATTCTACTTCTAATTTATTCCCTTAAGAGTTTATCCAACTTGGGCTGTCAGTCACCTGGCCAGGAAACCAACCAGCCCTCAGGAAAGCTGATTTGTCAAGAGACCAGCTAAGGAGATTGGAAGATAATTATACCTTTAGTGAGACAGTATACTTATTCATCCCAGAAGCCCTTCCCTTCATTTGTTGCTTGCAGATCTTTACTGCTAAGCCTATCCACTTTTCTGAGTTCTAACTCAAAAAATACAACTTTTCATACTCACCCCACCTACCTCTTTCTTCTATACCTACCCAAATCCTAAGTATGCTTGCCCTGACTTCTCCAGCCTTTCTCAAAGGATGCCTTCTCTTCCTCCCTCTGTTACTGAACCTGCCTGTTTTCTTGCATCCTAACTCAAGGAGCATGACTTCCCCTTCTCCGTTTGGATCCCTCACCAGTTACTGAGATTCACAGCCTGCTTACCCTGATATTTTTCAATCAAAATATAATAAAATGATATCCAAAATTCTTTCTGAGTCCCTTTCAATGAAACTCCAAATGTACAAAGGGAACCCCACACTCCTCAGTAGCATCGTAATCTTTAATCAGTCAACATTTGTGGTGGGTTACAGGGAGATGCAGTCATCTGCAGCATTTGTGGAGCGTAGATTCCAAGACCCCATAGACACCAAGCTTAAGTCAATCATGTGGACTGATATAGCACTTTCATGTAAACTAGTCACTTCTTTCTTTATTATTTAAATTATCTCTAGGTATTGCTTATAAAATGGAATCTCTCAGAGTAAGACACATCAGGGGCTGGGGAGCAGCAAATCCCAGTTTTATATAATATAAAGACACTTAGGACCAGGCAAAGACTGACCTCAGGACTCCCAATCATGAATTTTGTGCCTTTAAAAATGTGAACTAAATAAACCTCACTTTATACAAGTAGCAAGTTTTGGACATGTTGTAGCAACACGAGAGAACCAGGTGACTCTAAGTATTTAGCCATAAGGAATCCCTGAGACCTCAGGCCAACTCTTCAGACAGCTGGTGCAGATAGTCTTGTAAGCTTCATTCATAGCCTGTGGTCTGGTCCCAACAGCCTAAATCCCAAACCAAGGGAGTGCCTCAGAGTTTGGGACAAGATGGCCTCCAAAAGTCAAAGCTTTGTGCTGAATCTTGGAAAAGACTCAACAATCTGAGCCTATACATCAATTCCACATCATTGTGTGCAGCAGCAAGCAGAGCAGTCTGGAGGACTGAGGAACCTGTCTTTCCCTTCCAGCCCGGGAGCATCATGAATGTGTGCATCTCTTCAGCCATGCTGGGCTGACCATCAAGGAGCCAGATGGACGTCATTTCAAGTTCTCCAACTACCTCAACAGAGAGGCCATCAACTACATGGAAGCAGAGGGAGACTTCAGGATCAAGTCTGGGACCTATGAGAGAAGCCAGTCAGTTAAGCCCACAGCCCCCCAAAGAGGCAGCTGCCTCTACTTCCGGTGACCCCCCCAGAAGAAAGCCTGCATTTTTGTAACTGCTCTATGATGTTCTATAAGATGTATCGTTGCAACGCAAATTCAATTCACAGCCTCATCAAGTCACCAGTGTGAAAATTAGGGCATTGGTTGAGAAGTGGAGAGGTTCTGAAACTTGAAATAAGGATCCCCCATTGAGCTGTGTCTGTTTGGTTTGGTTTGTTTGTTGCTTTTCATGTTCCCGATATCTGTTTAAGAAACCTAGAATTTAGGTCTCTTGGTTAAAACAAACGAACAGAACATTAGCGTGATTTATTTTGTTTGTTTGTTTGTTTTTAATCCACAGGAATAGACACTGCCTAGCAGGGATGTGCATTTTGGTGGCGAGAATCCTGTACAGCGCATGCTCAATGTATCCTGCAGGAAGTGCTAGCTGAAGGTGTAGTGCTTCCTGCCGATTACATCACTTGGTAGCTTCAATAAGCCCTTTGTAATTAGTTAGGTCACGACTTCTCTCTCTCGATTCCTCCTAAAATAAATATATTTTCTCTATGCTTTGGGGTTTGACTGTGGGAATGAAGAAGACTGTCAACCTTTTGAAGAGACTAGAGCCGTCTGTTCCTCATTACAGAGCATTCCAAGGATGATCTCCCGAGTGAAACTTCAGATTTAGCAACAGAATTATCCCTGCTCCTAAGAATCAGTGGGGTTAACAGCCATGTTTATCTCAAATGAGACAGGCTAAAATTAAGCACCATTTCTGAATGATACCGTGATCACTGCACAGGTAAAAATCACGGTGTCCTGCAAATACCATAGTTAGAGCCCCACTTCAGTCCTCAGGCTCGTACTTCCAAGTTTTCAGGCCTAGAAGCCTCATCTCTTCAAAATGGCCACTTTCTTCAGGTTAGAAGCAGAAGTGATAGCTGCATCCCATTCTACTCCGCTTTGAGTGTGTGAGAGGGGAAGAAAAGCTTCGTCTCCTGCTGTTCCTTTTCCATAAAAATCAAGAGAATTAAAAGTATAGTTCAGCCCAAAACAGGGAGCTCTCTCTCTCTCTCTCTCTCTCTCTCTCTCTCTCTCTCTCTCTCTCTCTCACACACACACACACACACACACACCAATTAAAACTTAAAAACAAAACTTTTTAAAAGAAATCAAGTCAAAATAACTTTTATTCATCTACTGACATTTTTTTCCTAGAAGGAAGGTGGTAAAGGGGTGGCAAGCCAGTGGAAGCTGCCCAGAAGTTTTTATTTGCATCCATTAAATCACATTAGTCACAGGAATAGAAGGCACAGCTGTATGCAAGGTGTTGTATAGCCACATCTTCTGGGTTTGTAAAGGATTCCTTATCAGGTATATGAGTTAGCAGTGTGCCCTTAAGCATTACTATGGAGTAGAAGTTGGCTCGTTAGCACAAAGACTTTATGTTACTTTCACCATGTATATGTACAAAACCTTCTGCAGAAAACTTAGAGGCGTTTTAAGTTTTAGTAATGTGAAATGTTATAAATTCCAAATCAACATTTGAATGTGTAATGACTGACTGTTTAATTTTGTATTCATTTAGCGTTATTTTTGCATAATACTTGTGTGACATGCACATGGATGAGGTGGTAGACCGTGACCTATTTTTCTTTCCACCCCTTGTCTCTTCCTCTGAGCTGTTCACCAGTCCTGTTTTCTCTTTGATTGCCCTTTCTGTCCCTAGAATACAGTCTTTCCCTTGTTCCGTGATTCCTCTTATTAACAAAGTCACCCAAAACAAACGTCTAAGTTTCTAGTCTTGTCTAGAAGTTTTAAGGACTTTTCATAGCCAATATCTTCATTAATCTTTACAATACTACTGTGAGGTAGATAGGAGATGCGCAATTTTTATCCTCATTCTGGAAATAAACACCAACAAAATGTAAGGATAGAAGCACTAGATGAGCTACAGTATCTGAAGCAGGAGGCATGTGCTCTGTGGTCTAAGCTCCTTCCATGTATCTCAGTGCCTCAGTGACTCTGTCAAGTCCATGGGCCCCCACTGCAAGTCGGCTCAATGTAGCCAAGTGAATTTATTCTCCTGTGTACAAAATGATGATCATTGTGCTGTGGTCTGACATTTGGTTCTCTTCATGTGGAGATTTTCCTTAGCCCAGATTAGTCTGCAGCAGTTACTGCCCTTGACCTCAGGCACTCTGAAACAGTGTCCTCCCAGGTGAATACAAAGAGCCCTGGGGCAGAACTTTCATCCAAGCCCCCCACCCCCAGCCCCCAGAAATCCTGGGGGCATTTTGCAGATTCTACAGTTATTTGTCCTTTTGTGACACCATTGACAGTAACAGTCAAGTAAGAGTCAAAGGTGCAGGCACTGCAGAGAAGTGGGGAGAAATGACAGTCTGTCTGGCTGTTTTGCTTTGCAGTATTTGGAAGAGGCAACTCCTCTTTCAGCCTTGACTTAACTTGGCTTTCTTTGGTTGAGTTGCATCCTAGTAGATCTCAAGTATTTCCAGCTTCTGTTTGCTTACACTGCCTTACGTTCCCACCAGCCTTTCATTTTTAAACTACTCATAAGGCATAGAGTATTTCCGGCCTGGCTTTCCATCTGGATTAGAATGTGCTGCCCATGGGCGGCACTGATGTCATGCTCACTGGCCTTCATTTCATCAGAGTAAGTGATGCTTTCTTAGGTCAATCTGGTTTTGTTTGTTTGTTTGTTGTTGTTGTTAACGAAGCAGTTAAAATAATTTCAGTGGCTTTCTTGTTTCATGAGGGGAGAAGTTTGCACAGATATATGGCAGTGTTGACAAATCCCCAGTGATCACAGATCCACAGGCAAGAAGTAAAATCAGGAAGGACATGACTCTGAGTAGGAAATGGTACTAAATAATAAAAGAAGCCGCATGACTTTTCCAGTCACTACATGTGAAAGCCAGAACAGTGAGTAAACAAGATTATAAGATGCAAGAAGCATCCTGCAAGAAGCAGCCTGCAGGAAGCCACAGATTACGTGTTTTTCCGAAGCCACTCAACCATCCTGGCAATTTTCTTCTTGTTTTTCAGATTCTCCGTCTTTATGGCCTGTAATTTGGCATGAGCCCAGATCCTCTCCTGCTCCTCCAACACAGTGCTGAGGAAATGCTGCAACTAAGACAGAGACAACTGATCAGCGCCACCAGACTTCTCACTGGCACAAACCAAAACAGAGTTCACAGGGAAATAGCAAAATCACTTTGCAAAGAGGCAATGATGGTGGCCAGGGGTAGCTGTGCAGACCTCCAGCATGTGTCCCTGGGGAGGCTGTGACAGAGGCAGTGTGATTATCCCCAGGAGGGTGACATGGTCAAGAAATGTCCATACAGTTAACTTGGTCTTACTAACTTCTCTGTTTCCAAAGTACATCATAAATCTCAACAAATAGTTACTGAATACGTACTGGATATTGCAAAAGAACCGAGACATAGTGAGACCCTTCTCTATTTCCAAGGAACTCGGCAGCTTCCGAGAGGCAATACTGATGCTTCTTATATCTGTATCAATGTTATTCTTCATTTCTGAATGTTTTAGTCAAATAGGCACTGGCTATAGATGCCATGATCTTTTATTTTTAGAATATCAGAACAAATAAACAATTCAGCGAAGTTTAAGGATAGAAAATTAATATGCAAAAGTCAGTACTGTTGGGCTGGAAAAATAGCTCATTTGGCAAGGTGTTTGCAATGCAACCACGAGGATCTGAATTAAATTCCCTCATTAAAAGTGGGGCACGGTGGCATGCTGTAGATATAATTCCCGGGCTAGGCTCAATCCCAAGCAGGCTGCCAAACCTGGCAGTGTTGTCCACGTGGATCTGGGTTTAGGGTCACACACGTGGAAGGGGTTATAGAATCTTCCTCCATAGTAAGGAGGGCCGGTGAGGACAGGCAATGTGTGGCAGGGCAGTCCCTGCAAGAAGGCTCTGAGAAGTCAAGAGACGCTTGTTGTAGACTTGGTTTATTGCTTGTGTTATGTTAATTGGGTTCCCCAAAATTATATGAGAATCCTGCATGTAAGATGCTATGGGTCCCCACCTCCAGTCGGTTCTAATTGGTAAATAAAGTTGCCAGCAGCCAATGGCTAGGCAGGGAGATGGGGCAGAACTTTAGGTTTCCTGGGCAAGGGAACCAAGGGAAGAAGAAGGTTTAGTACCGCCATGCTAGAGAAGCAGGAGAATCAGGCTTGAGCACTGCGGGAGAGAAAGCATACAATCATGTAAGAGCCAGGGAGAGCAGCCCCAGGGCCCCCCACCCTCTACTGGGTCTAAGGTAGTAAAGATGGAATATAGATTTTAGTAGGAAGTAATTCAGGAGTATAGGAGGAGAGGTGTTAGCAACATGGAAGTTTGGGAGTGGCCCAGCCATTGAGCTGGTTAAGACATATTAAATATAAGGTCGTGTGTGTGTGTGTGTGTGTGTGTGTGTGTGTGTGTGTCTTTCATTTGAGAATCCAGAGCACTGGGGTGGGTAGAGAGGAGCTCGTGCCATCACTGCCAGGGAGATTAGAGCAGATTAATTGACAACAGCTATAGACAATGAGAGGTCATTGTGTGACGCTGTGGAAATGAAGCCTGGATTATGTCAGAGATTCCAAGGGATCAGAGGTCTTAGAGCCAAGGAGACCTTCAGACATGGAGTGGAGCCAGCCCAAGAGAGAGAAGTGTATTGCAGGCAGGAACGTGAAAGGACATAGAGCTATCATTGTGTAATTAGTCTTTAGATTTTACAAGACATTGCCATTAAGAGAATGCCTTGAATCTCAGAAGAGACTTTGTATGTTGGACATTTAAACAGTGTTGAGACTGAAAGATAATAGGGACTCTGAAGTTGGACTAAATGCATTTTATGTTATGATATGGTCACAAGTTTCTGGGAAACAGGTAGTGGGAATGAGAATGGCCTTCATAGGCGCATACGTTTGAATGTGTGGTCTCCATTTGATGGAACTGTTCAGAAAGGATTAGGAGGTGTAGCCTTGTTGGAGGTGTGTCACTGGAAGTGGACTTTGAGATTTCCAAAGCCCATGCCATTTCCAGTTACATCTCACCCTGTCTTGTACTTGGAGATTGTGAGCTCTCAGCGACTGCTCCAGTGCCATGCCTACCTGCCTGCTACCATGCTCCCTGCCATGATGGTCACGGACTCTAACTCTCTAAAGTTGTGAGCAAGTCTCCAGCAAACTCTTCTGTAAGAAGCTTTGGTCATGATGTCTTACTAGAGCAATAGAAAAGTAACTAAGACAGAAGTAAGTAAGGGAGTGGCTCTAGATGAAGTATCTGAACAGACTTGAGAATTCACCAACACCCACACTTATTGAAGACCCCCTTGGTAATATGGAGGATACTGAAAGCCCATTGTTTGAAATATTTGAGGGGCTTGCTGCAGGTAAAAGAATTTTAGTGACTGTACACATAACTTTTGACAATTTTTTAGGAAAATAATAACTCCGGTTGGTTGTTTCTAGCCTCTCTGCATAAACTGACAAAGGAAAAGAATGGATTGTATGATAAAAATTAATCAACTTCTTGTATCTCAGGATACAGTGACAAAGGAAAATAATGAACTCTGTGGTAAAATTAATCAACTTATAGCATCTACAGATACAGTAGCAAGAAAAGGAGGAACTCGCTGATACAATTGACTAGATCCAGATGCACACAGAAGCAGTCTAAAGGTTTCTAAGTATGCCCTGGAAAAGAATCTTTCCATCAGCCATAGAACTCAAGTTGCTGAAGAGCAAACCAAAGCTCTCATCATGGTTGAATGACAACAAAATTCAACCTTGGAATTGATACCCAACCTTGGAGGGTGTCAGAAGTTAAAGTACGGCATTGATTGGGAAGGAATAGGATCATGTAACATGCGGTGGGGATGTGTTAGGGGACCCTACTGAGGCTGAGGACATTGAACCTCAGATTCTGAAGGGCTTTCTCACCTGAGAAAGTAATCTCCAACCCGTAGCAGAGGATACCCCTCCACTCTCACTCCTGCAACATTGACCTCTTTCCCTTTGCCTGAGAAAATTAATCCTTCATTGTCTGCTCAACCAGGAGTGATCTTCCCCGAAGAAGATGCCAGGGCCCTCCAATAGTTACTTTTATATCTATAATCAGCCTTAAGGCTGAGCAGGCCTTGGGGGGAGATAGAAAGGGTTGTCCATGAGGAGGTGTGCTACACTACTAAAGGGCTTTGTCATTATTGAACTAGATACTTTTCTGGCTGTGGATTTACCTTTCCTGCACATACTGCTTCTGCCAAAACTATCATCCATGGAATTTACAGAATGCTTTATCTACTGTTGAGGTATTCCACATTACATGGCTTCTGACTATGGAACTCATTTCACAGCCAGAAAAGTGTGGCAGTGGGCCTACATTCACAGAATCCACTGGTCTTACCATGTTCCCCATCATCCTGAAGCAGCTGGTCTAATAGAATGATGTAATGGCCTTTTGAAGACACAGTTAGAGCAGCAATTAAGTGACAGTAGCCAAGAAGGTTGGCGCAAGATTCTCCACACAGTAGTGAATGATTTGAAGCCACATCCAATCTATGGTGTGATTTCTCCCATAGACACTACCCATAGATTCAGAAACCACGGGTTGAAGAAGTGACTGGTTCCATTAGCTATCACCCTTACTGACCCACTAGGGATCTTTTTTGTTCCTTAAGTTCTGCTAGCCTAGAACTTTTGGTTCCAGATGGAGGAGTACTCCTGCTTGGGGAGACAACAGACATTCCAAGGATCTCTCCGACTCCTCCCTGGCCATTGTGGGCTTCTGAAGCCCTTAAGCTGACATGCTAAGAAAGGAATAACACTGTTAGGAGGGGTGATTGATCTAGACTGCTAAGGGGAAATTGGATTGCTTCTCTACACTGGAAGATTCTGTCTGGACTGAAAGACACTCTCAACCTTCCTAATGCTGCAACCCTTTAACGCCTCTTGTTGTGATGAGTATTTTGCTGCTACTTCTTAACTGTAATTTTGCTACCGTAATGTATTGTGATGCAAATATCTGATATGAGGACATCTGATATGCAACCTGGCTGCTTTGGAAAAACCTGATGCAAATACCGATAGCACTAACAAAGCATAGAGAGATGATTCAGATAAGCATATGAATTTTAATCTTACCAAGTCAAATTATGTCAGGAGCACTTACCAAATATCCTTCTACTTCACAACACTTTCGGTACTTACCTCCGTAACCTGCTGATCTGTACTGACAGTCCTCCCCAAGACACGCACTAGTTCATCCAGCCATAGTGATCCATACCTGCAAAGCAACGAGATGGGGCTCAGTGAGCAACGGACCTGGCAAAGAAGCAGCATGTTTCAGCAGTAGATACATAGTATATACATAGTCTCATTGATATCATCCTCACAAATCTAAGGGAAACCATGTATGGACTTGTTTAGCTTTATCTTTAAGTAGGAAATCTGTTATGCAGAGAGCTACTAACACTAAAGAAATACTTATACATACCGTTTTGTGTAATAAAGCTTGCAGTTTAATCTAAATATTAATATATTTCTTTATAGCAACAATTATAGGCATGTATTCTATGGGCAGTTAGAATTTATATGCAATGTCTCAAAGTAAAAAAACTTTATAAGGATGTATATAAATAAGTAAATGCTGTTGCTCAAGAAATAATAGTCAATATGTAATAAATTTCAAAATCCACTGACTAATATGCTTTGTGGTGTACTTAAAGTTATATTTGTGTATTTTCTGGCATGTGCATCTCTATATTCTGACAGTTTCAAGATGTTTTGATACTATGGTTGCCTTAGCTCCATTTAGGAAACAAAAATTGTAAAGTGTTACAAAGAAAGAACAGATACATACCAGTGCAAAGTACTGCTGCAGTAGGGGGGGAAAGGGAAAGAACTTTTGGATGCATTAAAAAAGAAAGAAAATTTGAAATAGGATTATTATAGTGAATTAAACAAGAAATTGCCTTGGCAGCTAATATACATACTTCAAAACTCCTCTCAGAGGAGGATAAAGACAGGAGAGAAATAGAGAAATCAAATTTGGGTTTACTCTTGCTAAAATGCCATCAAATGCTTTGATCTCTTTCTTTCATGATATATTATTGGTGACTCTGAGTTTATCCTTTCTGCATTCAAACCAACTGCATTTTTAGATTACAAGGGAAAACTTTAAGCCATATCAAACACAATAGCTGCCATTTCACAGAGCACAAAACCAAACCGTAGGTGTTGATTAGTAGACAGACAACAGACCAATGTGTTTTACTTGCAGTTTGAGATGACAGAGCTGGAAAATGCTGTCTCTTTCTTATATCTCTCTCCTGGGGCAATTGGTCAACTAGAAAATGTGTACTTTAATGGTACTAGTATATGACTAGGCTCAGAAGGGCTACGCCTTTAAGATGCTAAGTAGCTGAAAGCTCTAGGTTTCTTTCTTGGAAACTTTACAATCTAAACTAAAGCATGAATTATAAACATTTTTGAAGCCATACCTTTGAATCTAGTTTGTCATGAAGATTTGAGACATAATCATGGTCAATGCTGACTATAACTTCAGTAAGCCATAGATACTCCGATATATAAGACCTAGGTGTGCATTCCTATGTCATTTAAGTGTATACATTTTCATCATTAATTTGAACTTCAGCTTTCAACAATTCATAATTGCACTGTTTATTCAGACAAAACCATTAGCAAAATTGAATAAGACTTTTAATATAAATTAAACACTAAAAATTAATGTATTCAATTTGTAAAACATATTTAGTTGAGTATAAAATACTCTTTGTAGTAGAATATGCAAAAGAAGTAAACTAATTCAATTTACCATAAGTAGAGCATCTTCTATAAATTTTCTTTTCTCTAGAATAAAATATAAAAGTAATGCACCCATGCATTAAAAGTTTATTCATTTACAATTCTACAAACTTCATGGAGGTAATAAGACTCATTTAGAAGTTTTTGTTTTTTTTTAAAAGGTATTCTTTATATGTTTTATTTAATGTACTTATATGGGTTAATTAAACCAATTGTGAGACAATCAACTCTTTAGAGAGTAGAATTTAAGTCTTGCTAGGAAGTTGCCAACAATTTCCTGTTCTCTAAAGGCAAGAACAATTCTTTTGAAGAATAAAACTTACATATGAAGGCCCCTTTCATTAAAAGCAACCTTTCTCATTATTAAGGCCCTTGAGGTAGGAGACAGATTCCGAGCAGAAAAAAATTGCACAAGTATTAGTGTATGCCTTTGCCTTACACCTAGTTTTTCTTATACTTAACGTCACTATGACACTTGTACCAGAATGACTGAACCAACCATTCCTTAATTTTGAAGTGAGAAATCTGTTCAGCTAGAAACAAGTGCTCATGCTTTATTTTCCAGTCTAGTGGCTTCCACTGGCTAATGAGGTGCCCACATGAGTCAGGCATCACCCCAAGACAACAGTGCTCTCCACTACTTGTGTGACACCATGTATTGATTTCCAAACTTAGTGAGTTTTTTAATGCAACACTGAAGTTTGAATTTGCACCTGTGCTTTGCATGAGCCAACAAATTAATCAAGGGACTAGTTTAGATCCATCAGTGTTGCCACTGACTTCTGACCCTGATGAAGATGTTCTTTCACTGGGCTTCCAAATATGGCAGCCTCTGGTCATATGGGATACTTCAAACAAGGATAATAGAACTGACAAACTGAATTTTAATTTTTGAAAATGTTGATGAATGGAAACATAAATATCTACATGTTAGCTAGGGGCTATCAGATTGAGCAAGGTTATGTGGTTTGGTTTTGCTTGTTTGTCTGTTTGTCAGGGTATTACATTGTAGCCCAGACTGGCTTGGAATTCATTATGTGGCTCAGGTTTGCTGTGAAGTCATGGTAATACTCCTGCTTCAGCCTACCAAGTGCTGGAATCACAATATTGACATATCATACTCAATTCAGTTGTAGGTAATTTTAAAGGCAGTATTAACTGGACCCATGTTAAACTTTGTTTGAGTCATTTGGGAAACCAGTAAAAGGTAGAGATTTTCCATCTTATACCAATTTTCAAGGGCAGGTGTGCTTAGGAGTTTACATGTTTGTGAGCCACTCTGCCAAATTTCAGAGTCAAGCTCATTTGTTTGTGTAGATTGTACTAGGGGTGATATAGATTTGTATATATGTACATAAATACATATATATGTGTGTGTGTGTATGTGGTACATACATATATGTATATCTGTGTTCATATTAGTAATTCATTAGGAATAGATATTATATATAATATATAATATATCACATTACAAAACATATTATATATCATATTATATATAACCAAGAGTTAGATAACCTTAAACAAAAGATCAGAACAATGTTTTCATAATGTGAATATAATATGTATGTTTCTATGGTGAGCTAAAGAAATAATGCAGTATAAATGAGTTTTCATCTATATAACTTTAAACTTTCTAATGCAAGCAAACCTTTTTCATGTTCTAAAGGTGTTCAATAAGTATTTACAAAACGTCAATTACTTTATTCTATGAGATATTTATGCATATCTATAGGATATGGATTTATTCTGAAGGAAGAAGCTTCTTTGCAAAACTTCAGGTGCTTCAACCTTATCCATGTTCTATCTGCTAAATATATAGTGTCTAGGCATACGCAGGGAATATTAATTTTTATCTTTTAAAAATATGATTATATAATGTTCTAGAAGCAGCAGCCATCAAAGACATGCTCTCTGATTTTTACATGCTAATGTATATTTTGCCGAACAGAAGACCTAGGAAGCAAAATCTAATCCTAAAGGGTAAAAAATATAAAAACTCAACAATACAGAATCCAGATAAATAAAAGAAATCTGACTACCACTAGGAACATGTAATATGTTCAGGCTAATGATCTAATAATATTATTTGTTCCAGAGTATTTGATCACATTGGGAACCCCAAGATTGTGAGCTGGAAAAACCTTGCTGTGGCATGGTTCAGCCTTAGTACTTACCTTTCATCCAAAAGCTAAATAAAGTCAACCCTAGGTCAAGAGGCAGAGCAAGCAACTAGCTGACAGGGAGTGAACATAAGTAAACAGAAAGGGAGGACTTTGAGTTGAAGCACATCTAAGACATCGTGGAGAAGGGGCTTTTCCTTCTGGGATGTCAGTGGAGTAAGAGGGTCAGATGGGTGCTTTCTCTGCCTCTCTGAGCTAGCAGGTTTTCACTCTACCATTTGGCTCCTGAGTTTTCATTGGTAAAATCGAATGGTTGAAATTTTTGTTTTTAAAATAAGTATTTCCTAAAGCCATGCTGATAGGTTTCATGAAATACATGAATGGATGGGGTATGTTCATACCAAAAGTGTGATTTATTCAATTTAATCTTACTTAAGAGAAACTTCTTGATGGATGTAATGGGGAAACTGAGATAGATAATAGCATATGCATTACATTTTCATACAAGATTAAGGGTAAGTGGTCTTCAATGTATTCTAGCTTGTGGTGAGACAAAATGGAGAAAAGTCATCGCTTTTTCAGTGAGTGAAAGGGCTTTTCTGACATAGATTGAAGGTGAATTTCTCCATAATCAGTGTCCTGGGGTCCCACAAACAGGAGCAATAGCCTGTAATGTTTGGGGTGTCTATTGGAGCCCACTGACCAACACTTGAAAAGAGATAACCTATACCCGCACTGGGCTTTTTACTTGATAGTGTCTGGAAGGAGTATAGTTTCCCCTTTATAGAAAGGCAAGCACCATATCAGAAGCACTAAGGGGGCTCAGTGAGTTAAAAAAGAAAAAGAACCCATGAATTGAGAAAGACTCCTCAGGGTGTGTGTGTGAGAAGATTAGAGAGGGAGGGAATGGAGAATGGGCTTGATCAAGACACATCATACACTTGTTTGAAATTATCAAACAATAAAAAAAACTATCCAAATTATATTTTCTGGTCAAAATAGGAAATAAAAATAATTAGCGAGTTAAATGAAAGTGAGGTCCTGGGTTCCTTCTTACCATTCGGTCACAGCTACCCAGTTGTCCTTTAGGAAGTCCTTTGCAACATACCGGCCAACTTCAGATGATGCTACAGCTTCTATTATATTTGTATCATTAAAATGGAAGGGAACCACAGTGATGGAATATCCCATAAATCTACGAGAGTCCAGTGTAAAATGTAAATAAGCTTTAGAATCTTATGAAAAGTTAAATTTTCATGACATTTTAAAAGCTCATGATTCTAAGTAATCACAGAAATATGTTTGTTTCTTTTTTCTCTCTCCCTTTTGATATGGATTATGTTTTCTAGCAAGAATGTTCAAGGTAAGTTGATCATCTCACCTGTTAAGTGTCCAGGGATCTCTACTGCAGCCCAGTGCATAAACAAAATGAGTCGCATCCTCTTCATCAGTCTCATTGATGTAAAGATTAAACAAAAAGTCCCAGTCCTTGTCACTTCCCTGAGCAATGGCATTGCATAAAACCACCTTTTAATCAGAGGAGGCATTCTGAAAGGTATAAGAGGAGAAGGTGTTCCCTGTGGTAGTTCATAAACACAGTTATCCAAAGAGTCATATTCAGAAGCATAAAGCTAGTGACATCACTTGATAGCTGAGCTATAAAGATCAAAGGTAAAGATGTAAAGAAGTAAGTGAGGGAGCTATCATTAGCTTTATGACAAGACTCGTCCATTTAGCAAAGTGACTGAGTTTTCAAGGAAGCAATTTATAAACATCATAGCATACATCAGTAAAGTAGTTTGGTCTCATGTCTCTATCACATTTCCTTAGAGTTCATCTGAGGTGCTAAATGAAAGGCAATGAAGTCCCAAACACCAAAATCTCAGCAGTTAACGAAACTGAAAACTCAGGTGGGCATGGGAGACTCCAATATATTCATAGATATAACATTAACAAGGAATCCTAAAGAACAGTCTACTAAGATGTAAAGCAGGCACAGACCACGCAATCTGTAAGCAGTTAGCCAGAAAACTCAACAGCAGCCAAAGGCTGTGATCTCGATGAGTTCTATTCTCTTGTCACGCCCAGAACTGACTTAGATAATCTTATTTCTGAACGGATGTCCGTAAAGGAATCAAGATGCTCAACCAAGAGAAAGCAGACACGATCCCTCTCAACTATAAGAACACCACCAGGAGAGAGAAACCACGGGCACTGACACAGGAGCTGGGCAAGAGGAGCTACAAGGAAGCTCTTACGCTGTCTCTGGATGAGCCATCCATTTTCTGAAGAGCTCTCTGGACAGCTGGAGACAGTCTTCAAGACCCAACCAACAGGCACTTTCAAAAAACTTTTCCAGTGATAGTCTTGAAGAAAAGAGTCAAAGCAAAGTGGTTAATTTTGAATTATCACCATTTTTTTTCCTTCCAAGAATATGTTTCACAAAACAATGAGAATTTGAAAACATCCCCCAGTACTATCAGGTTTCTTTTTAAAAATAGCTTTTATGATGACAAACATATTAAAGATTCAGAAAAAAACATTTTCAGAGAGGTCTTTGAGCACCAGCAAGTTCCTAACAAATAATATTTTTCTTTTTACAAACTTAGAAATAAATTATTCCCATCATTCACTCTCTCTCTCCCTCCCTCCTCTCTTAAAAAAAGAAAAAAACCACATGGATGTACACATACTATACATCTGTCATCAATTTACTTTTTTCCCTCTTTTACAAAAATTCTGTTATGGATTAGAACTATCCTTGGTGTATCTGATCTAATGTGCTGAAAAGGGGATACTTTCTCTATTCAAGAAAAGATTTTTCTCCCCATTATGTAATTTGTTTTCCCTTGCTAAGCATCTGAACCTTCCTTGACTGCTGTCAATTATTGTGTGCATGTCCAAAGGAAGACAGAAGTTCTGTTTATTTTTATAACTAAGCAAGGGTCTGCATTTCTGTCAAAACAGGTTCAAAGAAAGGCTCTGAACAACAGTGAACCCAAGGATGCCATACTTTGTTGTATGTCTTCTAAAGTCTTAGTTTGGGGTCTGGGCAAAAGAAGCCAGACTGATTTTCATGTTGTTAGAAACAGAAAGCCTCTTTTGTTCCACCCTCTGGTTTCAATGCAGCATGGCCTGGACTTGGTGATGAGCGATTTGGGATGTGTGTGGGTGGAGGTCCCCTGACAGATCCTCTTAGAAATTTGTTTATGAGTTCACTCCTCTCTCCACCCAACTCAAACATTGGGCTAGCTGCAAAAAGATGGGATTCTGTGAAATTCCGCCTGTCCCAGAAGTTGCTGGAGGAGAAACACTGGCCCAGGATGCTACAAAACAAAAGTTTTTCCAGTCTAGACTGTGTCTGGTTAACATGTATGCTGCCTTGTTGAGTGTGTTTGTGCCTTCCTGTCCAGTCACACAATCTTCCCCTGACACACGTCTATTAACTTACCAATCCAGTTCTAGTAGACTTCTAGTTGTAGACCATGGCACTAAGTTCTACTGCTTCATCAGAGTACTACTGAGTAAGAATGATCATACTTTTGTATCATTTTGGTCTGGTTGATTGAAGTTTGATGTTTCTAGAAGTTGTAGCTATAGATGTTGGCTACCACCAACCTCCAAATCTAGACTTCCAACATACATGCACAATCATAACAGAGGTACCACGGCCTTGTGCTTCCTTTCAGCTCTTTCCTAAGCCATTATGAAAAAGTACTTGTTCCCCATAGGATAGTCATTTACAATAATTAAAAATGATCATATATAAGTGGCTGATCAGGATTACTGTCACTCTAGTTCATATTTGCATCATTGATACAATTCTTGCTAATAATAAATAGAGGATTGTTAGGTAACCAGTTAGAAACAAGTAGACTGAAAGGAATTAGAGGGTGAACCCCATTCCTTAATCAGCTGTAAGTCCTTTTTTTTTGTTTGTTTGTTTGTTTTTCGAGACAGGGTTTCTCTGTATAGCTCTGGCTGTCCTGGAACTCACTCTGTAGACCAGGCTGGCCTCGAACTCAGAAATCCACCTGCCTCTGCCTCCCAAGTGCTGGGATTAAAGGTGTGCACCACCACCACCCAGGCTCAGCTGTAAGTCCTTATCTCCTGTGTCCCTGGTGACACATTTTTGTATTGATGGATGAAGAAAGCAGAAATATTACAATTGTCTCTGTAAGATTTAAGATTTTATATTGTACGAAGGGGAGAGAGGTAGAGGTAACAGGGCTTTGTATGCCCATCTGTTAACGAAGGTTGTTTCTTCCTGGTAAAAATGTATATTTTTGTAGATTTTTTTCTTTGATTCTTTTTTAATTTGCTCTGATATATGAGTTTTAGTCAAAGAAATGGGATAAGAGTTGTGTCTCTGGTCCTATGAAGAGATTGATCTTATAACTGGCAAGAAAAATTCTTATCCAGCAGGAGGCTTTTTGGTAAAGAGCATAGACACATCATTCAGTTCTCCCTTGAACATTAATACATTGTGATATTATGGTAATGCTGGCCATAAAGAATGAGCCCTCAGATAAGGTATCTGCTTTATAGGCCTTGGAAAGCAGTATCAACACACTCTAAAATGTAGGTTTGCACATTGTCTATCCTTAAGGTTGTTCCACTTTACCTTGCAAGAAACTCTGTTTCTACATTAAGTCCCACATGTCACACTTGAATTCTTTCAACAGAAAATACAAAGACTGGGGAGCTGAGAAGTAAAATTTAGCCAGAGCAAAATTCCAAGGGAAGTCAACTTTCTACATGGTGACTTTCCTATACCTTTGGTCTACTGGTGTAGATAGATGTCTGAGGCACAAATTATACCCATAACAGGATACACTTAAAATTTCAGTCAGTAATTTAACTCTTGAGAATACAGAGTTTAAACTTGTATGTGTACACACATGTGCATTGCAGGTCTATTAAAATCACAAGCTATTGCTTCCTCTAAGGACACACATAGTTTACCAGGTCTGGAATTATTCTAAAATAACATACAAATTTCTCAGTCACTAAGATTTTAGTTATTAAAAAAATAAAAAAGATTCTCTTTCATAAATATGGAAGCCAATCTTTGTCATTTCATTCAATTATGACTACTTAAAAATACTTACAGAGCTAAATAATTGTCTTGAAATGATGCTACGTTTTCTCGAATTATAGCTGAATAAGTATTCCATATTGAGTTAAATCTTTCAGTAAATACTTCTATAAATCACAAAAGAAAAGTTACTATTATTTCTGGCACACAACACTAAATCCCAATGTATTATTATTTATCTGAAAGATATTAATAGAGATACGACAGACACTTTTTCAGCCTGGTCTTTGTTACTAAATATACTTGTTTATTTTTAAACTTCTCTAGGGTTAGTGCCTCACACATAAAACCACATGGTTTGTAACTACAGTAGTCAAGTGTGAATGTGAGGTAAGTATACTGCCTGGCAAAGATGAGAGCCTAGAAAACATTAGCAATTACTGTCATTTGTTATCAGCCCAAATGTATCAACTGGCAAGTATGAGGCTACAAAAGTCAGGCGTTCATCAGCCTTACTAAGAAACAACTAGATGTTATCGATCCACTGAAACTCTCTGAATCAGTACAACTGCCAGTTTGTACAGACTTGGCCAAAACAGTCACCAGAGTCTCCTCCTGTAAGTCACCCTCCCAGCATCCACTGAAGTTTCCAACATTTCTTTGGATACTAGAAAACAGAAGATCTTGACTCTGAGGTGTTTACAACATCACCCTCAGAGTGACCCAGAAACTCACTTGTATTCATCACTCAGGATTTGCTTGTGGACTTTGACTGTCCAAAGGGATGTTAAACATCTATGCTGATCTTACTCTGACATCTTCCAAATCCTATTCAAATCTACTGATGGGAATTTCCCCTCTTATGTTTCCTCATTGATGATGACATGTCATTGTTTCATTCTTTTTTTTTTTTTTTTTTTTTTGTTTTCGAGACAGGGTTTCTCTGTGTAGCCCGGGCTGTCTGGAACTCACTCTGTAGACCAGGCTGGCCTCGAACTCAGAAATCCACCTGCCTCTGCCTCCCAAGTGCTGGGATTAAAGGCGTGTGCCACCACCGACCAGCCTTTTTTTTTTCTTCCCACTGGGAATTGAACTCAGGACAGACACAGGCTCAGGCAACAGAGCGCGGACACTACAGCGGTGCGCCACCACTGGCCCATTGTTTCATTCATAAATGCTAATTTCCATTATTATCTTCTTAACAACCACAACAGCTTTGAAACTTTTCTTTTTTTCTGAAACATATTTCCCAGGTTGAAATTGCTGATCTCATAGACCTGAATATTAGGGTTATGAACACAGAGTTGGTAAGACACTGTTTTCTTGCCTACAAATAAATTTTAAAAGTTGTTCCAAATAAATACTATTGTTTTTATAAGAAGAAATATCATCTTGTATACCTTCCAGGGTTTTTGTTTTCTTTGGATATAATCTAACTTCACCAAGAATGGAAAACCTGCCAACCTCATCCCTCACTCAACTCCAACACCAGGTCTATGGCTAATGTATTTTCTTCTAAGAATAATCAGCTGTAGCTACAAAGAAATAAATCGCCAAACATCTGGAATGAATAGAACATTGCTTTTGGAAAGGCATGTCCCACAGATGCTAGCCAGAATATAGAAAGAGGAAAGAAGAATTGATTTAAAAGCCACATACAAAGCATGAAATTACCTTCAATAATGGGTATAAAGCATAGTTGTTCACATCATAAATAACTTTCCTGTTTATCAAGTTCACCAAGACTTCAAACCACACTAGGATTTCATCTTCTTCGCAATGTACCTGGTTAAATCAAGTGCTGTCTCGAGCTCGATGTAATTGTTTCTATTTGGTTTAAAAACACAAAACAAAACAAAACAAAAAAAACCTCACACACACACTCAAAAACCTTGACCTGCTAAAGGATTGTCTCTATTTCCATATCTGCTCCATTTCTCAATGTCTAACTTCAACAAGAAGTGAAAACAAACCAAGCAAAAGGATAGCAATAGTCCTATTCTAACATAGAACTCAACCAATGCTGCCAGGCTTCCATGTCTACTTGGTTCATTCAGGCATCTACTGCCGAAAACCCAGGCAAATGCTGAGTAACAAAATATGAGTGTTATGTGTTCTTACAACAATATAAATTCCATCCAACAGGTGTCAATCATTAGCATTCTCAGCCTACGCTCTGCCAACTGCTGGTGGGCAGAGAAGCCAGCATAGGACATAGTAGTTGCCTACAGCTAAGAGCCTCAGTGCAGAGTTCAACTGGTACCTAGGAAATCGAGGAGGGCATCTCAGAAAGAGGAATGATTACTGAGAGTAAAGTTCTCAAAGCAAAAACACCAGGGCTACAGGGGAGGTCAGAGAAAGCCTCAAGACAGAAACCCTTGAGAAGAGCACCAACAGCCATGTCTGATTGAAAAGGGAGAGAAGGAAGCACAGGACAAAGAAGCAACACTGAAGAGCACTGTGATGGGGCGGCAAAACCAACAGGCAGAGCATTCTATGTCTAGTGAGAGGTGAGGCTAGTGGATCAAGTCATTCTGGTGAGAGACAAAGAGTAAAGATCAGGTGGTTTGAACCCAAGGAGATCATTGAAAATCAGAATAAAGAGTTAAGACTTCTTGGGAAGTAAATCTAATTTTTTAAGCACCCAAAATAATGTGAGAGAGTTGATATCTAGGATTTGTATTGTTACAATGCTAAAGTCATAGTGGAACTCAAGGGAGCTAAAGGCCAACAGCTAAGACAAAAGGCCAGAAAAGAGATGAGAGAAGCTAGTATTAAGTATAAATGGGAAGGCAGGAACTCAGAAGGCATTACCAAGAACAGATAGATATGACACAATGAGAGGCCAAGCATGAGACAGGGCAATAAGGATGCCTCTGAGGTTTCAAGTTTTAGCAATAGGGAGAATAAGATATGTTACATACACACACACACACACACACACACACACGAACAAACACACAGAAACTGACTAATTAATTAATAGCAGGAACAATTAGAGACAAAAATAAAATTTGATGGTTAAAGTAATGAAATAATTACAGGATAAACACAAAAACAGGAGAAAGAGGGAGTGATGCCCATTTAGAACATAACTGAGCATCTTCCGTTTAGCTTCTTATCATTTACTGAGCCTTGTACCTCCAACAATCATTTAAACTATAAGATGGAATGAGTCACACAAAGGAAGGAAGAAAACGCAAACGTGATTGTGCTTAGGAATACTCACAGTGGCAGAAGAAGTAAAGTCAGAAAACCAAATGTTTGTGTCAAAGTGTCAAGAAGCTAAAAGGATATGTTCTTGGAGGATATAGCCACTGTTCCAAACCATAGTGACTCTAAAGAGATGTTTCAGCCAAGCATTGAGCAACAGGTATCAGAGGAGACAATCAGTAAAGAAATGACAAATACTCAACACATATGACAGGCATAAAAGAGGCCACACTAGGAAATTATATATATAATACATGTATATAATAATGTATATATATACATGTATACACAAACAAATATATATATTCTTTAATTTTATTGCCTGAAAACTTAAATCCTGAACATATAATAATATTTCTAGTTTTAGTGGCATGTTTTATACTAATCTAGTACATACATATAAAATTTATAATTCTGCAGTGTATAAAAATGTAACCCAAATATCTTTGCCATTATAAGCCATCAGCCTTCACCTTTGAATAACTTCAAAATCTAAGTTTTTTGTTTATTTTTATCCAACAACAATTTATGCTATAAAATTTCTCTAAAAGCATAAAATTTGTCCATAATCTTGGGGTTTTTTTTTTTTTTTTTTTTTTTTTGGTTTGTTTGTTTCTTTTAATTTGGTTTTGTTGTCTCACAGCAATCTCCTGCATCAGACTCCCAGGAACTGAGTTACATACAGGTTTGAACAACCATACCTTTGTTCCTAATCTTTTGATCCTAATCTTAATCAGATAAGGCCTCGGTATAGTAAAGAACCAATTTCATAGTCATGGGGCTGTGACTTTTATAAAGTTTTCAAGACAGTCCCTTTAAAAGCAAGAGTAGAAAAGACACTAAACAAAAAAAAAAAGAAAAAAAGACACTTACTTAGACAAGGCGAAAGCATCGCTCACCAGCTGCAGCCTGTTAATGACAGGAATGGCCTGCAGAAAGAAACCCAAACATGCTCAAGGAAAGAGGAAGATATTTTCAATAGAGCAACTTCAAGACCATCCTAGCCTAGAAATCCCTTTCTAAGAAATTGTCTCATAAGTAGAGAAATAGTGGCTACTAAGAACCATCCATAATGTGTGCTTTTGTTAAGAGATCATTCTGATATCAATTATAATGCTTAAACATGGCAGACAGTTTACCAAGATACTCCCCTAAAACATACCATGTTAAAAAATCAAAGTTCACAACTGAGGTTTAAAAGCTTCTCCAAAGTAGAATGTATATACTGAATGTTATTACGATGTCTTACTGATTTTTCAGGAAATTTTTGGCATAGCAGGGAGGAAATAAATTTTATTTAGCACTATTTTTGTAATATTTATTATTAATATCATTATTTACTAAGATTATTTTAAATGGAATCTGCACTCTCAAGACTCTCAAGATTTCACTGTGACCCCATATTCCCGGAGAGGCAAAAGCCAGTTGCCAAGTGAAGTCTACAGGCCTCTGTCTGATCATCTCAACACTGACAGCTTGCAAACTTTGAATTCATCTTAGGGCCTCCAAGGAACCCAAAGCCTCTTGTCATCCCTGCAACAGCTCCTAGCACCTTCATGTATTTGCTCCAAGGGAAGTTCTCTTCCCAGCATCCCAAGCACTGGAGTACAATTCTAATTCTCCCTTAGCTAATTGTCTCCTTTCATTGAGGCAGTCAGAACGCTGACATTTTCTACATACATTTGAATCGCATACAGTTTGCTTTATTTTCTCACCAACTGTGCTGCAGAAACAGATTCGTTAGGTGTTTCAATAAATCAACCTACAGTGATGTTAGGGAATGATCTCCATATACATATAACTCGTACCTTTATGGTATATGGTACCATTGGAAGCTGCTAAGAATTTATTTAGTCTAAAAGAGGTTTGAGGAGGAAATATTGTAAGTGGTTTTTATTACTTTATTAAGAATCTCAATAACATTTTCTTAAGTTACTGAACATATTCTGAGTGCCTGTGTCTGGCCCCCCATTAAACATAAGACATCACCTTACCTTGTCTTCACCTGAACACTTTAAGTTTAGCCTTAAATCTCAAGGTAAGATTAGCGTATTAAACCATTCTATAGATGAGGAAGTTGTAATACCAGTCAAATGTCAGCCTGTGATCACACTTTAGACAAATGATGAGCAAACATGTAAGCTGAGATCTCCTGAACCACAGCCTAGACTCTGGGCCAGTGTGACGTCCATTCTCCTCAGCTGGGAAGGCTGCTGTGTCTCCAACAGAGAAGCACAGGACACATTTTACTCCTGCCAAGGCAACTGCCCAGGGTTGTTCATTGAGTCATGGAGACTCCTAAGCCAGCATCCCTCTCTACTCATGGATATGATGATGTCAATCAGCTAGAGTCTGGCTGATGTGAGCTGGCCAACATCCACCATGCAGCAATGTCATCATCATCTATAAGTTTTTTTAAAACAATGAAAAGTGACAGCGGGCTCCTGATGTCTTATACATTAGATCCATCCATCTGAGTGAGAAGAATACTTTTTAAGGAGGAAAAAAAAATCCATAACTTTTAGCACATTGTATGTACCTATTGTGAGCTTAGAGACTCTAGGCACATCTTTACCTACACAGTTTCTAATGCATGTGATGAATTCAAGAATACTTTCATTGCAATGTGAAAAATGGAACCGAACATTAAAGTAACTTAGGAAAATGTATTCTGATTCTCATTTCAAAAGATAAACTTAGTTTTGAAAATCAAAAAGTATGTTCAGAGATACACATTCAACCAAAATCAACCCTTTCTAAGAATGAGAATAAAACTGTCTCCATCATGGGTGACAGAGAAGGGCTGATGGGATGGAGGCGTCCCATCAGAAAGCACATCCTCTAGATGAGGAGAGTTGACACTTGAACAAAACACCACATCCAGCTCATACCTTAGGATCCTTTTCAAGTTGTTGAATTAACTTCTTCCAGCCTAACTTGTCATAATTAACCCTGTAATATCCAGTCACATTGAGGTTTAAAATCACCCAGTCACTGTCAGAATCTGAAAGTTTCATTCCAGGAAACATCACTACCAAAAAGCAAATGAAATGTTCTTTAAAAGATTTCAGTATTTTTTATATATATATAATACATTCACACTTCTAAACAATAAGCCAATAAAAAAGTTATGATAGTTCTTAAGTATATATTGGTCTGCCAAATAACTAAATTTTATGAATAATGACTTTTAATTTGAAGTGCATCTTTAGAGCTCTGTACTCAACAATTAGGTTTTCAAAAATTCAACATTTTAACATAATGTCTATCTCTTTTTATACTGCATATGAAGACATACGTACATATAATATATTCACTTGTAAATAAAAATGTGTATATTTACTTACTGCTGCTTTTATCTAGCCAGACTAAAGGTTGTGTGATTCCATTTTTCATCCAAGAAATAGGGACAATCCATGTACTATTTTTTTTTGGAAGAATAGAAAAGAATTAGCTATTTTCACGCACAAGAATGTACACTCAGCTCAAATTAAAGACATGATGAAATAGCCCTCTAAGGTCTACGACCAACCCCATGGGCACTCAGGGCTTTGCTGTTGGGGTTACTTGCTGCGGTTTCTGCTAGCCCATCTTGCTTTGACTCTTTACTCATACCCCTCCCTCTTGATGTATCTTATGGGCTAACTTCTTAAGAGCCTAGGCAGTTGCTGGGACTTCCCTCTGACTTAAGCAATAAAGGACTGATTTTACTAAATTACAGCCACCCAAACTCACTCTGGGTCATCCACACGTGTATTTACTGAACATCTGTCTACCTTTTCCTCCCACATGGGTGAATGTGAACTGAATGAATCAGCTGACTGTAAGGCCTGCATTAGTCTTTAGAAAACACACAGAGGCTGGAGAGATGGCTCAGTGGTTAAGAGCACTGACTGCTCTTCCAGAGTTCTGAGTTCAATTCCTAGCAACCACATAATGGCTCACAACCATCTGTAATGGGATTCAATGCCTTCATCTGATGTGTCTGAAGATAGCTACAGTGTACTCATATACATAAAATAAATAAATAAAATCTTAACAACAACAACAAAAAGACACACAGTTCAGGCAATTGTATTTGCTATTTCTTCTAGTTCTCACATTTGGCATCTCCCCTTTAGCTATAAGTCAGCACTCATCTGCATACATAAGACTCTGCTCACTTCTCAAAGTCTTGAACGCTATAGTGCCTTAGGTTTCATCCCTGGTAGGTCTGAAGAAAGAGTAGGACTATTTGGTTTATTATTGCTATTGTTTGTAGTGTGTGTTTGTGTGTGTGTGTGTGTGTGTGTGTGTGTGTGTGTGTGTGTATGTAGAATGTGGGAACCAGTACACAGATGGCACGGTCAGAGACAACTTTGTAGAGTTAGTTCTTCCCCCTTTCTACCTTTAACATGGATGGCAGGATGTCGCCAAGCTTAGGGGCAAACCCACTGGACCATCTTGCCACCCCTTGAAATTTTTTGTAGTATTTGAGAATCATTATTCATGCTGATATCTACCACAATGAGAGGTAAGAGTCAAAATTATTTCAAATGTTTGATGGTTAACAAATGAGGGAGAGGACTTCCAGTTTGGGCCCAGGCACGGAGCAGATCCCAGGCAGCGGCTCTGCACTGAACCTCACGAAACCGGCAGAAGTGGGGCACCCAGGAGCTCTGACCCGGGCAGTATCTCAGGTAGGGAGACAGAAGCACCCACCCCAAACAGGGAGTAACTGGACCCACTGGGACCCACTGGGACCCAGGGATTTCACTCCTGGCCCAGAGCACCAGTTCCTTCCGGTTTGGGCCCGAGCACTCAGCAGATCTCCAGAGGCAGCTCTACACCCAGTCTCACAGAACCCAGGGAGAGGCTCCAGGAGCTCTACAAGCAGCTCTTAAGCAAGGAGGCAGCAACACTTGCCCCAAACAGGGAGTAACCAGGACCCACTGGGACCCAGGTACTCACTCCTGGCCCAGAGCACTGGTTCCTTCTGGTCTGGGCCCAAGCACTGTGCAGATCTTGGGCCCTAGCTCTAACCTCAGCAGCAACACCCAACCTACACAGTTCTGACACAACCAAGAAAATAGGAAAGACAGGTTCCAGTCAGAGACAGCACAGGTAGCACCAAGGAGAACCAGATGGCAAAAGGCAAGTGCAAGAATACAAGGGCCAGCAACCCAGAGCACATGACATCATCAGAACCTAGTTCTCCCACATTAAGTCCTGAACTCCCCATATCACCAGGAAAGCAAGAGTCAGATCTAAAATCACTTCTAATGATGATGATGGAGGACTTTAAGAAGGACATAAATAACACTCTAAAAGAATTCAAGGAGAACACAGGTAAACAGGTAGAAGCCCTTAAAGAATCACAAGAGAACACAACCAAATAGGTGAAGGATTTGAACAAAACCATCCAGGACATAAAAATGGAAATAGAAACAATAAAGAAATCACAAAGGGAGACTACTCTGGAGATAGAAAACCTAAGAAAGAAATCAGGAGTCACAGACGCAAGCATCACCAACAGAATACAAGAGATAGAAGAGAGAATCTCAGGTGCAGAAGATACCATAGAAAATATTGACACAGCTGTCAAGGAAAACACAAAATGCAAAAAACTCTTAACACAAAACATTCAAGAAATCCAAGACACAATGAGAAGACCAAACCTAAGGATAATAGGTATAGAAGAGAGTGACGATTCCCAACTTAAAGGGCCAGTAAATATCTTCAACAAAATCATAGAGAAGAAAACTTCCCTAACCTAAGGAACGAGATGCCCATAATCATACAAGAAGCCTACAGAACACCAAATAGACTAGACCAGAAAAGAAATACCTCCCATCACATAATAATCAAAACACAAAATGCACAAAAACAAAGAAAGAATTTTAAAAGCAGTAAGAGAAAAAGGCCAAGTAACATATAAAGGCAGACCTATCAGAATTACACCAGACTTCTCACCAGAGACTATGAAAGCCAGAAGATCCTGGACAGATGTCTACGGATCCTAAGAGAACACAAATGTCAGCCTAGGCTACTGTATCCAGCAAAACTCTCAATTACCATAGATGGAGAAACCAAGATATTCCATGACAAAACCAAATTTACACAATATCTTTCCACAAACCCAGCACTACAAAGGATAATAGCAGGAAAGCCCCAATACAAGGAGAGCAATCATACCCTAGAAAGAGCAAGAAAGTAATCCTCCTCCAACAAACCCAAAAGAAGATAGCCACACAAACAATGCCTCCCCTTTTAGCAAAAATAACAGGAAGCAACAGTCTCCTCTCCTTAATATCTCTTAATGTCAATGGATTCAATTCCCCAATAAAAAGTCATAGGCTAACAGACTGATACGCAAACAGGATCCAACATTTTGCTGTATACAGGAAACCCACCTCAGTGACAAGGACAGACACTACCTTAGGGTAAAAGGCTGGAAAACAATTTTTCAAGCAAATGGTCCTAAGAAACAAGCTGGAGTAGCCATTCTAATATCGAATAAAATTGACTTTCAACTTAAAGATATCAAAAAGGATAAGGAAGGTCATTTCATATTTGTCAAAGGAAAAGTAAACCAACATGAACTCTCAATTCTGAACATTTATGCACCAAATGCAAGAGCACCCACCTTCATAAAAGAAACCTTACTAAAGCTCAAAGCACACATTGGACCTCACAAAATAATAGTGGGAGACTTCAACACCCCACTCTCAGCACTGGACAGATCATGGAAACAGAAACTAGACAGAGGTACAGTGAAACTAACAGAAGTTATGAACCAAATGGACTTAACAGATATCTATAGAACATTTCACCCAAAAACAAAAGAATATACCTTTTTCTCAGAACCTTATGGTACCTTCTCCAAAATAGACCATATAATTGGTCACAAGACAGGCCTCAACAGATACAAAAAAATCAAATAATCCCATGCAACCTATCAGATCACCATGGTCTAAAGCTGGTCTTCAATAACGACAAAGACAATGGAAAACCCACATTCACATGGAAACTGAACAATACTCTACTCGTTGATAATAGGGTGAGGGAAGAAATAAAGATAGAAATTAAAGACTTTTTAGAATTTAATGAAAATGAAGACACATCATACCAAAACCTATGGGACACACTGAAGGCAGTGCTAAGAGGAAAGCTCATAGCTCTAAGTACATACAAAAAGAACTGGAGAGAACACACTAGCAGCTTGACAACACACCTGAAAGCTCTAGAACAAAAAGATCAAAAACACCCAAGAGGAGTACAGGCAGGAAATAATTAAACTCAGGGCTGAAATCAACCAAATAGAAACAAAGAGAACTATACAAAGAATCAATAAAACCAGTAGCTGGTTCTTTGAGAAAATCAACAAAATAGATAAACCCTTAGCCAGACTCA